>JAWZYU010000034.1:6264703-7587203 GCA_038380435.1 Ryuthela nishihirai
TACCTACAAGGGTTTTGTATTTGTCCACTGTTGCTGTGGATCAGCTCTCACATGTTGTTGGTTGGTTGGTTGTTTTGGATTTAATGGAGCATTAGCATCTGAGGCTATAATGTGCCAAATGAATGTCCAAATAAAAGATAAAAGTCATAAGACCCACAACCAAATTTTAAAAATAAATTACACACACACATACAAAAAATGTAAAACAATAAAAGGAGACATAGTTAACAACAAGAAACAAATGTATAAATATCAAAGAAATATAAAAGTAACCCAGGTGTAAGTGACCTGGCTTAAAAATTCGAATAAAACTATAGCCGAATAAAATATCCTGTACACGATAAAAATTGAAAAACAGCGTTAAAAGAACAATGATCTGATAACAAATGTCCGAGTGTAAGGGGTTCAGACGTAAAACATGAAAGTTAATATACATTTTACGTTCAAAGTTTGACATTTGATTAAAATATGTTTAACAGTTAAAACGGTGTCACAAAACTTGCACTTAGGTATGTTGTCTGCCTGTAGAAGAAAGGAATGAGTAAGAAACGAATGACCTAAGTGGAGCCGAGCAAGTACAACTTCCTCCTTGTGATTCCTGCGGTAACATGACTGCCATGGTTTGATGATAGGTTTGATCTCACAGAGTTTATTTTTGATCTCACAGCTGTTCTGACCAAGATCTCTGCCACTGTGCCCGGAGCTTGATAGCAAAACGTTGCCGGAAATCCAGATATGGAACCACCAACAGAGAGCCAGACAGGGGCATGGCTGACCTGGCAGCAGCATTTGCCAAGTTGTTGCCCCTGATAACTACGTGACCGAGCACCCAACAGAAATGGATGGTGGTTGTGGCTGCCAGACGATGTAGCTGCTGACGGATCTTAGAGAGAACTGGGTGAGGCTGATGCCTCACTGAGATCAAAGCCTGTAGCGAACTAAGCGAGTTGGTGTAAAGCACACACCGACGATGATGCTTAGCTGCCACGTGGTTCAAGGCGAGACTGATAGCATGCAACTCTGCAGTGAAGATGGAACACTGCAGTGGGATCTGGTCTGCAATGATTACATCACAGAAGACCATGGCCGATCCCATTGATGTGCCGGACTTCGAGCCATCTGTAAAAACATGCAAGAAGTCTGGTGCGCAGCACGATGGCTGGCAAAGAGTTGCCGGTACACACAGTTGGGTGTAAAGGCCTTCCCCGTCCTGCACAGGGAAAAATCACAGGAAGGGGAAACAGCGAGCCACGGAGGAAGTGGCTCAGCTGTCAACTGTGCGACGTAATCGAGACTGGTGTTGATGTCTCTTAGTAAGCCTCAGACCCACAAACCAAAAGGACAAATGGCAGTCAGCTGATTAGTGTAAAGCATTTACCACTTTGGACTGAAAACACAGTCCCAAGTGGGATGGCCAGGCAGGGATCGCAATTTAGATGCATATTGTAGGGACAACTGCTGACAGCGAAGAGATAAAGATGGTTCATTAGTCTCAATATTGAGACTCTGGATCGATGAGGTGCAGAAGGCTCCCATGCAAACATGGAGGGCCTGGTGATGGAGGAGGTCCAACACCTTCACCACTGAATCCTGGGCGGAGTCGTACACCTGGGATCTGTAGTCCAGTTTCGATCAGACAAGTGCACGGTACAGGCGGAGCAGAGAACATCAGTCAACTCCCCACGAGAGAGAGGAGAGGACCTTGACGATGTTCAATGCCCGCGTGCACTTGGATATGAGATGACGTATGTGTGATGAAAAGGTCAATTTCTGATCGAAGATGAGACCGAGAAACTTAGTCTCCACCACAACTGGAATGAGGTTTTACCCCTGAGCAGGAGCTCGGGATTCAGGTGAAGATTATGCTTGTGACAAAAGTGCACACAAGCGGTCTCCTGTGGGGAGAACCGAAACCCATTTGCCGTCGCCCAAACCGAAAGATTGTTCAGGGCAATTTGCAGTTGTCTTTCAATAACCCTTATGCTAGATGAAGAGCAAAAGACGCTAAAGTCATCAAAATAGAGGGCATTACCTACTGAAGGAGGAAGTTGTCTAGTAATAGAATTAATCTTGACAGCGAAAAGCATAACACTCAGAACGCAGCCTTGTGGCACCCCCTGTTCTTGGGGGTGCAGACAACAGAGTGTTGCCAACATGGACACAAAAAGAAAGTGCTCATAAGAAGTTGGAGACGAAGATCAGCATGTGACCACTCAAGATGAAGCTATGGAGGTCACGAAGAATGCTGAATCTACAAGCCGTGTCGTATGCTTTTTCAACGTCGAAGAAAATTGACACCAGGTGCTCTCTATGTAAAAATGTATTTCTGATAGCCGATTCGAGGCGTATCAGATGGTCAAGAGTTGACCGTTGCCTGTGAAAGCCATACTGAGAGTTGGAAAGAAGGTTGTGGTGTTCTAAATACCAGATGAGTCTAGCATTTACCATTCTTTCAAACACCTTGCACACGCAGCTCATCAACGCAATGGGACGATAATTCGAAGGAATCTTGGAATCCTTTCCTGGCTTCGGGAAGGCCAAGATGCCTCACTGAGAGCCTCCTGCCAGGAGGCTCTCAATGAGATGGTGAGAGAGGCAGTTGCTGGCCTCCTGCCAGGAGTCCGCAAACTGCTCCTCAAGAAAAAATGTGATTGAAAAAATGGAACAGCCGATCTTTACTCAATGGTGAGAGATGTTGGAGCATGGCATAATGGACATTGTCCGGCCCTATAGCAGATACATGAGGAGTGCAGAGCAGGGCGAAGCTCCTCCGCTGTGAATGGCCTGTTGTAAGGCTCCAGGCCATTCGAGTGGAAGGACAGCAGAGAGCGTTCCACCCTGCTCAGGGGAGTAAGAAGAAGAGGAAGAGATGGAGGAGAATGACTTTCCCAGAGTGTTGGCAATTGCTTTGGGATTGCCTGTCCATTGTGCTCCAGGATCGATGAGTGGGACGTGCAGTTCCCACCAATCTTCCGGACTTTATCCCACATAACCTTAGAACTGGTCATGTGGGTGATGGAAGACGTGTAGGTGACCAAGATTCCTTCTGGTGCTGAATGAAACGAGCTTTCGCCCTGGCACTTTTGAACTTTTCAAGGTTGGGGGGACGTCGGATATCTCCGAAACAACCCCCAAGCCTTATTCTGAGCCCTACAAGATGTGGTGCAATTTGGATTCCACCATGGTTTCATAAAGCGAGGAAACCATGTCAAAGTTTGAGGAATTGTTGATGCAGCTGCATCTACAATACAGTCCGTTATCCCCACTACTGCCACATTGATGGGCTCCTGGCTGACAGAGTGGTCGTTGAGCTCAGAGAGCAGCTCAAAACCACTCCAGTCAGCCTGATCAAGCCTCCACCGTGAGATGCGTGAAGGGCTGCATGGCCCCCCCATGGGAGATGGTGCACACCACGGGGAAGTGATCACTTCCGTACAGGTTGTCCTCGACCTCCCATGTAGAGAGTGGAAGAATCGAGGAGAGGCAGATGATAAGTGGCAGTGAATGTGCGAGTTGGGGAGTGAAAGTAAGTACTGACACCGGTGTTCAACAGGGAGAGAGAAGGATCCAGGAGCCACTGCTCCAGGACCCCACCCCTCCCCTTGGTGTCAGCACTGCCCCATAGTGGACTGTGTCTGTTGAAGTTCCCCATGATGAGGAAGGGGGACGGCAGCTGTGAGACGAGATCATCAAGGTCTTCCTGGAAGATGATGCTCCCAAGTGGAAGATATACTGAGCAGACAATTAGCGAGAACCCCACGAAGAGGTGAATGGCTATCGCCTCTAAGTTGGTGGTGAGGGGTACGACCTGGAACGGAGAATGGTTGCTCATGAGGATGGTGACACCCCTGCGAGCTGGACCATCTCCATCACGGTCTGGGCGAAGCAGTTAAATATGCCGGATCATGGGATCATTGACTGTTGGCAAGTATGTCTCCTGCAGGCACACATAGATGGTCTGGCATGCCCTCAGGAAGGCCTTGATGTCATCAATATTCCTCTGATATCCACGACAATTCCATTGTAGGAGTGTGGCCATCTCAGGACTTAGAAGAGTGGGCGGACGACAAATTCATATTCAACTTAACTGCTACAGAGGACGGTTTAGAGAATAGGGGGCGGGCATTATCCATGTCCTCGGAATCGTACGAGGGGCATGGATCGGTGACCGCACATTGTGGAGGTGTGATAATGGTTTTCATTTTGGGCCCTGGCGGGGCCCCCTTTGGTTTGGAAGGTCTAACTGTTTGAGGACATGGAGGAGGAGGCCTTCCGGTGGAGGTAGAATGCCGAGTTGCAGGAATGGAAACCGGGGTTGATGTCGAAGTCGTTACCACCCTTGGTTTCGCCTGCGTCAGGAAGTATTTTGCTGCAGATAAGAAAGATTAAGTAGGTGGTACACTGATGTCAGTCTGCACCACAACCAAAGTCATTGGAACGATGGGCTTTCCAATGACTGCACCGGCATAGCATACCTTGCCAGGTTGTGCAGGCGGTGCAGCGAGTTTTCTCGCCTCAGCATAAGAGATGTTTACAACTTTCAATCGTTGAACCTCCTTTTCCTCCTCCTATTTCAGACAGTTGCGGGAGTACGCCGAATGTTCAACACTACGGTTCACAGAGCTTGCCTTTTCTGCTGTGCAGTCAGGATCGAGATGATCCTGACTGTACAGCAGATATCTGACACTGAAAACAGCGCAGAGGGATCTGAATATATGGCCGGACCTCGCAATGTAAATAACCTGCCTTGATGGAAGAAAGCAGGCGTGGCATGTTAAATGTCACAATCAGTACCCTGGAGGGTACTAATTTCCCATCACGGTGTGTCGAAAAACCCGGTGGACCACTGTTACTCCTTGAGGTGTGAGCTCCGAGAGGATTTCTTCCTCGGTGACTTTGAGGAGGCCCCACTCAGTGATCACACCCCGAGAGGAATTCAAAGTTTTGTGGGGAGTGACTTCGACAGCCACCCCTCCAATTTCTTTGAAATTCAGGAGCAGTTCCGAGTGTTTGGAACAAGTGATCTCAACCTGCAAGTCACCAGATCATAAGCGCTTGACGGATTTTTGCTCTCCCACAAGACCTTTCAATCTTAGTTGACAAAAAATGGGGACATGTCCCCAAGTACCTGATCACCCGTGGAGTGGATGATCAGGAATCTCGGGGAACAAAGACACAGACAAAGACGATGGCAGAGATAACGTAGACGAAGAAGATGGGGGCTCATGTCAAGCCCTCTTGTTGGCACCGATCGCATTAATTTGATCTTCAACTCTCATAGTTGTTTTTGTGTGGTTCAGTGCCCGCTGTCCCCACCCTCCACGGAGCCCAACAAGAGTACACCCAGTCGGGCATCAGGGCTAAGCAGGCACTATACCCACACAGAAGATGGGGGCTCATGTCAAGCCCTCTTGTTGGCACCGATCGCATTAATGATCTTCAACTCTCATAGTTGTTTTTGTGTGGTTCAGTGCCCGCTGTCCCCACCCTCCACGGAGCCCAACAAGAGTACACCCAGTCAGGCATCAGGGCTAAGCAGGCACTATACCCACACAGAAGATGGGGGCTCATGTCAAGCCCTCTTGTTGGCACCGATCGCATTAATGATCTTCAACTCTCATAGTTGTTTTTGTGTGGTTCAGTGCCCGCTGTCCCCACCCTCCACGGAGCCCAACAAGAGTACACCCAGTCGGGCATCAGGGCTAAGCAGGCACTATACCCACACAGACAGTGAGCCAAGCACTCACAAATAAATAAAAGGAAAATAAAAAGAGAAATGTGCAGAACAAAAACATTCTACACAAAAGGAACAAAGCGTAAAATAACAAAATTATGAAAGACCAAACTGGCCTCACAAAGGAAGTATAACTTCAAAACAAAAATAAGTTGTGAGGAAACTTGCGAACTTATACCCAGACCGTGGGCAAGGTTACTCACCGCTCTGCATAGTTGACCCTAGCAGGACCTGCCCACCAGCCGATTGCTCCTGGGAGGGCCACCCCAGAAGCTTCTGTTTACCGGAAGCAGAGGCCAAAGCAGTGTATAGCAGAGACCCCGGAATCCACTGCCCAGCCCCGCAACAGACAGGTTCCCCAATGGAAAGGCGACCAAAGGGGACACTGCTAGTCATGAGTTGAAGAGAGAAGACAGGGACCCCTGAGCAACTACCAGGATCCTCTTTTCCCAGAACACGGTCTCTGCGCATGGCAAACATGCGGGCGAGCATTCAGGACCCTGTGAAGGTAACTGAGACAGCGAAACCTTCACAGGATGTTCCCCTCACCGCGTACAGGAGCTCGCATTGAGGGGCTCACATGTTGTGTCACACTGCAATTTTAATCTGGTCACATTCACTAAACCCTCCAAAATACAAATAATACACAGCAGAACTCTTGCTGACACAAGAATTCATTTCACTTTGTACTGAAACAAAGGGTCAAATGAAGCACTATATGGTTTTAATTTGAAACATATATACAGTTACATTCAAACTTCTACTCAATCTAATGGTTTAGTTAAAAAAATGCTTGCAGCTAGTTCATTTTCACAAAGCTACTAACTTATCTGCAGGCTATGGCAGAACAAATGACCATGCTATCCCAGGAATCCAACTCAGACCGTGGCAGTTGCAATGTCACTGCAAACCAATGCAATACCACTGAAGTGATTATCTATTTAATATATTTGCTATTTAATGGCACTAATGAAAGCAAAATATTCTTAAATTTAATAAATATGGCTTACTATTTTAGGTAATGATTTACTAGTATATAATATTAAATGATTATTACACAATGTAATTTGCTAATATTCATGTTTAATTTGAAAGAACTTTTAAGATGGAAATTTCTTATAGTAAAAATATAGAACATTGCAGTAGTTTCCTGGAACTATAGGTTCTTCCAGCACCTTAAGGGTTAATCAACCTGGTCTATAATATAAGGGTTAATCAACCTGGTCTATAAAGGTTAATCAACATGGTCTATAAAAGTCAGATGATGGGATACACTAAAGTCGAGCCATGAAGATGCCAAACATGAGATTGGCGAAACGCGTTGCTCCCTCAGGATATTATGGAGCCAGCAATGTTTTTAATCTTTTAGAGTTAAAGTGTAGTCTAGTTATGTTTTTTAAAGTTTTAAAGTCATTCATAAAAGTCTGAGTGTTGTGCATGGTAGCGTTGATATATACCAGAGTCAGCACAGTGAAATAGTAATTTGTAATAATTGAGAATGGACTGTTAATGCTATCAACGATCTACAAGATTGCTTGAACATCTGCTAACAACATCAGCTATTAAATAGCAACAAGGATTTCCTCAAATGTGATCTACAAATGCTTCAATGTTTAACATCAAGCTGTGTATCTACACTGACTGGCAATGCTTGGAAAATATGTGCTCAACAGTGAACAACAGCATGCTGACTTTAACATCCAGCAAAGGTTGACATCTAATACTGTTGTGCCAGCTAACTACATCTGGAAACTACCTTTTGTCATTACTCTATATTCCCTTTGAATAATCTCAAAGGTTTATAAATATGAATTAAAGATAGTCTGGGTATTTACTACCTGGTGCAGTGGTTCTGGCCTTTGGCTTAATAGCATGGCATATGTACCAAACCTTGTTCATGCATACCTCATTCTTTGATTGAATATTTTAATGAACTTTAGAATGTATTATAGCTTAAATCGTGTATTAAACTAATAATCAACTTGGTAAACAGGCAGCATCTTTTCACATACATGAGACATCTTTCATATTCACATTTTTGATCCTAGCATTCTGATAGACTATTACAAGAGTAAAGGTTCAAGTGTAAAATTATCAGATCTGTAATTTAAATACATCATCAATGTTCCGTTTGATCATATTGCAGAAGTTATGAGTGTAACTGTATTTGTTTCAAAGTGAAACCATCAATAACGTTACAACTTTGTTTGGGCATTTGCTTCAGGTTCAAGTGAGATGAACTATCAGGAAATAAACTAGAAAAATTAGCAATAATGAGTCAGCACTGAAAACGAAGCAAAGGCATCACATGCATCACTAAAGGAATAAGAAAAATGAAAAAAAAAAAAAAAATCTGGTTAGCTTCTAATAGATTAAATTAAATAACTCGCAGGTACCCTGCAAGCATGTCAGTGTAAAATGAGATGAAATATCATATGATGAACGAGAATAGTTGGCAATAATGTGTTGGTATTAAAAATGAAGGGAGAAGCACACATATGACTAAAAGATGAAAGACGAAAAAAAATTAACACATTTTAGCACATTATACATCAATTATCCAATTAATGTATAAGGATACATACATTAATTACTCATATGTAAATACCCTATTGATAAAAGAATAAATTTGTTGTTAGTAGAAAATTTTGAATCTGAACCAAGAAGGTATGATCCCAAGTTGGGTTGTTTTACCTCTGAGCAGAACTTTTTGCACACCATGGGCTAAATGACCAGGTCACATGGACCCCAAAAACTCAGAAGGTTGGGGAGGGGACCCAATGAAACAGCTGTTGGGAGACAGATGGTAGCCACCCATCGAGGCCATCCAGTGTGTTCTTTAATGTGCACAGGGTATGGCTTTCCTGCACACGGGGCCACTACTTAACGTCCCATCTGACGGACGGCGGCCTTTCCAAGCCCATCAATGTCCTCTACTAACCGTGGGAAGGGCAGGGAATTTTGCAGAGATAAATCTCAACGCTGATCCAGCTGGGACTCGAACCTGGAAACTACAGATTACGAGCCTGGCACGTTACCGACTGAGTCACCCATGCCCCCAGGTATGATCCCAAGGTTGGGTTGGGTTGTTTTACCTCTGAGCGGCACTTTTTTGCACACCATGGGCTAAATGGCCAGGTCACATGGACCCCGAAGGCTCAGAGAAGGTTGGGGGAGGGGACCCACTGGAATAGCTGTTGGGAGACAGATGGTTTGGAGGACAGATGTTGGGAGACAGACTATTTTGTTTGCCTGAGCCAGGCAAGTGGGCTCCTCGGCTCCCCCCAAGATTAAATCCTGAGTGTGCCACTGACTGAACTCATAATAAAAATTACTACTACCCACTACAGGACAATAGACTGACATACATGTAGTAAGGTCCAAATGTTTCTGGCCCAAGGGTATTAAACAGGAAGAGAATCAAACAATAATTTTTATTTTTCAATATACTCACTCTTTATTCCAATACATTTTTTAGAACGGCTAGGTAATCACTGGAAGGAGAGCTATGCACCAATCCCCTGTGATGATGCATAGAACCGGCCAGGCCTAGCACCTAATGTCCGACCCCGCCTTCCCGTGGTGCAGACCGTTAATACCTTTCAAAAGAGATACTCTCTTGTGGAAGTGAATGGAAGGGCTGCCAGATTAGTGTAGCCTACTGATCTGGACAACTCTGGCTACTTTTCTTTTTTTTTATACCCTACTTAAGAGTGGTCAACCACACAGGGTCCTGGTGCTGACCATATCAACCCACTTGACTGGATTGTATTATGGCTCTGAGCTTGATTTTGGATCCTTAATTTGCTGCACTGGTGGGCTTCTGTGGAGGGAAAATCTTCCGCTGTGTTTTCTGTTTGTTTGTGGGTTGACAGCCCCAAGTGAATAGATTCACAGGATGTGTTTATCAGCTGGTGGATAATCCTGAGCAGAGGTCATCGCAAGCACCTGAACTCTTTGCTTCTATTGGTATTGTCAAATTCTACATTAGAGGAAGTCTTCCAGTGTAGATGGCTTCATTCTTTAGTGGTTGGGGAATGGGTCTTTGCCCCATATCTGGGATTAGGGGGCTGTTTGATATTGTCGGCATTCCCTCTCTCAATAAACATAGTTTCTTTAAACATCCCACTAACCATTTTATCTCCATAGTTAGTTGGAATGTGAGGACTCTGCACAGAGCTTTTTCTCTTGATGTCCTCACACAAGAATTCCACTATTATTATTTAGATATTCTTGGCTTGCAAGAGACTAGATGGACAGATAAAGGTCAGATTCTTAAAACTAATCTTAAATTTCTCTTTTCAAGGAGGGATGACAATAGGCATCACAAAGGTGTGGATATGCTTCTCAGCAGACATGCCAATGATGCTCTTCTAGGATATGAGTGCATTAATGAAAGGTTTCTTACAGCAAAATTTCAGACAAGCGTTAAAGACTTGAATGTTATCTGCTGTTATGCCCCACTGAGGATGCCGATGAGGATGAGAAGGATAGGTTTTACAGACAACTTCAGGATATTTTGGATTCTCTCAAGAAAGGAGATATTACCCTTGTTCTAGGTGGCTTCAATGCCAAAGTTGGTACTGACTGACCTTTGGGGAGAAGTAATAGGCCATTTTGGTATTGGTAGCTGCAATGGGCAACGTCTCCTACAGGTAAGTAAACTCAATGGTTTCAGAATAACTAACACATGTTACAAACACCGCGACATACATAAATACACATGGGTTTCACCTGACGGGCTGCATAAGAATATGATTGATTATATATTAATTAACAGCAAATGGGCTAGTTCTGTTAGGAATACAAGGTCATATAGGGGAGCTGAAATTGGATCTGACCATTACCTTGTTAAAAGTGTCTTGCAACTTAAACTTAAAAAGTATTGTGCTAGGGTTGAAAAATTTACTTTTAATACTGAAGCTCTGAAAGATCCAGTTATAGCCAAAGCTTACCATGATAGGTTACTTAGTCATTATGACAGTCATGGTATGCTTACTACTGAAGTTGAGGAAGAATGGGATCATTTTAAACAGGCTTTTTTGGACACTAACAGTACTCTTTTAGGAAAAAAGGAGCAGAAGAGGCAAAATTATCTGAGTGATAAGGCACTTGAGCTTATTTCGGAAAGAAAGAACTGCAGGAATGCCCTTAATCAATACCCTACTAGTCCTAATAGAAAGCATTACAGATACCTTAATAAACTTGTAAAGGTTCAGTTAGCTGCTGATAAGAATCTTTGGCTTGACGGTTTGGCTGACAAAGCCGAGGAAGCAGTTAGACAGCACAACAGCAGAGAGCTGTACCAGAGAGTTAACGTTTTGTGTGGTAGAAAATGGACAGGTATACAGGGATTGAAGGATAAACAAGGTAAAGTTATAGAAGGTGAGGATTCTGTCATGGCTAGATGGGCTGAGCATTTCAGTGATGGTCTAAACAATGTGGTTAGTTCTACTCCCTTTCGTTGTAATGAGGATGTATGCATAACTAACTTTAATATTGGCCCTATAACACAGTCTGAAGTTATTTTGGCTATTTTAAACTTCATAAATCCCCAGGGGTAGCTGAAATTACTACGGAAATGCTGAGAGCTGGGAATGTTTCGGTTACCACTTCGATGACTAAAATGTTGAATATCTTGTATGATAAAGGCATGGTCCCTAAGGATTTTTACCAGAGCTATTATTATACCTATTTTTAAAAAAGGTGATTGTAGTTCTTTTCATGACTATAGGGGTATCTTATAGTCATGAAAAATACTCATGACTATAGGGGTATCTTATAGTCATTATATCAGCTACTTTCTGTTCCAGGTAAAGTTCTTTGCATGATTGTGCTTAATAGAATTAAGAATCTGGTTGACAGTCAATTGCATGATGAGCAATGTGGATTCAGAAATGGTAGGGGATGTTTAGATTAGATATTTTCACTTAGGCAGATTCTTGAGAAATGTTTAGAATTTCAGAAACCTTTGGTTGCTACCTTTGTTGATTTCAAAAAGGCTTTCGACTCTGTTGATCATCATAATTTGTGGTTGATTGTGAAATCATATGGTATACCAGACAAGCTAGTTAACATAATGAAAGCTCTCTATAATAACACCGAGTCGAGTGTGAGAGTTGGTAAGGCTTGTAGCAATTGGTTTAGCATTACTTCTGGTGTTCGACAAGGGTGCATTTTGTCTCCTTTCCTCTTTAGTTTGGTTATTAATTACGTTATGCAAAATTCATTTCAAGGGAAAGATTTTAGCCTTAAATGGACTGGAGATACGAAAATTTCTGATTTAGATTATGCTGATGATTTAGCCCTTTTGGCAAATGACGTTGATGAAACTGGTAATAGAGTAGGTTTGGTTATAAACAGAGAGAAAACTAAAGTGATGAAAATTGGTCAGGCAGGCTGTGATTCAGTTAATCTGAATGGTTGCAGTCTTGAGCAGGTGTCACAGTTTAATTATGTTGAGAGCTATGTAAAAGATAATGGTGATGTGCGGCATGAGATTAACAGACGAATAGGGATTGCAGCCAGGACTTTTAAGAATCTATGGATATTGTGGAGAAATAGGCGTATACACCTAAAGACTAAAATTAGACTGTATAATAGTTTGGTTCTTTTTAGGGTTAGTTATGGTAGTGAAACTTGGACACTTTGTAAACAAGATAACAGGAAGCTAGATGCTTTTGATTCCAGATGCTTATGCAGTATCTTGGGCATTAGGTGGTTCAACTTTGTAACTAATGATGAGGTTAGGCAAAGGAGTTTGCAACCTCCTTTAAGCAGCATATTGTGCAGAGAGAGACTTCGCTGGTTTGGCCATGTTGCTCGTATGAATGATTATAGATTGGCGAATAAGGTTATGAACAGTGTGCCTAGAGGCCTCAGAAGGAGGGGTAGACCTAGGTTGCGGTGGACAGACAATGTCAAACAGGACCTTATTTGAATTGGTGTGCAGTGGCCAGATGCAGTAGATGTAGCTCAGGACAGACTTGCTTATAGAACTAAATTGCACGGTCTGGTTGGACCTCCATAGCCCATGGCTGCTTGAGGATGATTGTGATGATGATGAACATTTGAATTTCCACGATGCCTCCAAATGGGTTAGTTATGGTAGTGAAACTTGGACACTTTGTAAACAAGATAACAGGAAGCTAGATGCTTTTGATTCCAGATGCTTACGGAGTATCTTGGGCATTAGGTGGTTCAACTTTGTAACTAATGATGAGGTTAGGCAAAGGAGTCTGCAACCTCCTTTAAGCAGCATATTGTGCAGAGAGAGATTCTGCTGGTTTGGCCATGTTGCCCGTATGGATTATAGATTGGCGAATAGGGTTATGAACAGTGTGCCTAAAGGCCTAGGATGTGGTGGGCAGACAATGTCAAACAGGACCTTGTTAGAATTGGTGTGCAGTGGCCAGATGCAGTAGAAGTAGCTCAAGATAGACTTGCTTGGAGAACTAAATTGCACAGTCTGGTTGGACCTCCGTAGCCCATGGCTGCTTGAGGATGATGATGAAGATGATGAATTAATTTTTCTATATCACTGAAGAAATAATCTGAATTTTTGTCCATAAAATGGTCGAAAACTGCAGAAATGACTTCATCACTTGTAAATTTTTTCCCATGCAGATCAGACTTCAACTTTGAAAATAAAAAATAGTCACTAGGGACTAGGTCGGGGCTGTCCGATGGGTGATTTAATTCCTAGAACCACATTGCTGAATAGCAGCCTTCGCAGCAACTGAAGTGTACACTGGCACATTGTTGTGCATTAACCTCACTCCTCCAGACAGCTTTCCTCGGCATTTCTCTTTGATGGTATCCTTCAATTTGTGCATTAATGATGCATAATATTCACCAATAACTACAGTATTTTGTTCCTTAAAGTCGACTAGCAGAATCCCCTGAGAATCCCAAAAGATGGTGGCCATAATCTTTTTTGGGGATTGTGCTGAGAAGTGGTCAACTTCACAGGGTCCTGGTGCTGACCATTTATACCTACTAGACTGGATTTGTTTATGGATTTGAGCTTGATTATGGATCCTGGACTTGCTGCACTGGTTGGCCTCTGTTGAGGGAGAATCTGCCACTGTGTTTTCTGTTTGCTTCTGGGTTGCCAGCCTTCAGTGAACAGAGGCATGGGATACTTTATATCAGCTGGTGGATAATCCTAATCAGAGGCCATCGCAGGTATCTGAATCTCACTTAGCTAGTTGGGCATCACCAAGCCTAAACTGGAGTAATGCATCTCAGGCAGGCCATATGGCTCTTGAAAAAGTTCACTTGAAAAAGTCCTCTTTAGCTTGGTTTTTGAAAGTTTGCACCTTGCTGATAATTCTTTAGTTTTCAATCACCTATCCTTTAGCACCTCTTCTTGCACTGGTGCAATTGTTTCCGGAGTAAGTGTTACTGTAGGTCTGCCTTCACGAGGTTCATCTTCAATCGAATCTCTTCCTAAACGAAACCACTTAGCCCATTCTTTAACAGTTGAATATGATGGGGAAAATTTGCTGTACACAGCATCTAAATGTCATTTAATTTCTGCCAGGCTTTCACTTTGTTTTGTCAAAAATTTAATGATCGCACGATACTCAAGTTTAAACATTTTAAAATATTGGGCAACAACACTTCTATCTGTGATGCTAGCTGGAGTGCTACTGATGCTAGAGCTGCAAAATTTTAACTGCAGTGCAACAAAACATAGGGTGGAGGGTTGGCAGAGTTACCCCTGTCAATTCTTGTTCTAAAGTGTTCGGGCCAGAAACTTTTGGACTTTACTACATATATCAGAGTTGTCCCATGGCCGAGTGGTTAGCGCGCTTGGCTACTGACCTAAGGGACCTGGGTTCGAGCCCCGGGTAAGGCATGGATATATGTATTGTTTTTTTGCTGAGGCCCTGCCATCCTCACAGATCTTCTACTATGGCATATAAACTGACAGGCTCCTGTCAGACCTCTGTGGCAAGCAGCTGCTTGTGGGGGTATTTACTTTTTATTTATTTACATATATCAGATATTAACCCAAGAAAAAACCAAGGTAACTTTATAGATAACAATAAATCCAACTAATTCTCAGTTTTTTAGATATTACAGTGATGTAGAATAATTCCATTACTTTTAAATCTGCACTGACTTAACTTCCTTTTAAAATAAACCACTGCTAAAATGTCTTAAAATTTCTGAACGTGTTATTTTTCCATACACTAGTTAACACCATTGACTCAGATGCTAAATACCTCAAGTCATCCATGTTATCAGTAATACAACATATTGTGGAATCAACATCACTTCCTTGGTTGGTGTCTTATCAAAAGCAGTGCCATTTGGGGAGAGATGTCCTAAAGGTCAAAAATACTAGAGAATCACACTTTTAATTTATATTAGATGTGTTCTAGGCTTCCTGATCAATGAATATGGCAATTGGATTATTTATGGAGAATGGAAGCCTATTTTTACATCTAATTAATATTAATGATCAAACTATCTTCTTTGACATTTCAAGTACATGAAATAACCAATAAAGAATTATAATGATTGAAATTTCAAAGTAATGAAACCATGACTTTCTGGTAACATATCAGGCAACTCTAAACACTAAGCTACTGTCAGCAATCTGTTTTCTCCTAATAGTGGCTCTGAAGAAACCTGGTCAAAATAGGTAATCTGATCAAGAACTATAATTATCTCACTTTAGAGGAAATAAACAACAAGAAACCATCAATTTTCATTAAACCCAACACTTTATTCCAGGTTGCTGATTTCATAACAATTATTATAAATCTGTCAAGTTACAATAATTTTTCTGGTAGTAAAAAACTTACTACTAAAAAATTTAAGAACTACTCTAAGTTTTAAACCAATTATACAAGTTTAAAAATCTATTCACGTCAGGAATTTGCTTTTGGAGGAAATTATACTTTTAAAATTTTCAATCTAGACAAATGGTAGCAATCTTTAATTGTAATGAGATAGCAAAAAAAAAAAAAAAAAAAAAAAACTTACCTTTACAAGTTCCAATCCAGAAGCCCTGGAAATAAAAGCCATCATTAATTATAAAACAACAAAATCATATTTCACATATGATATAAACTTGAAAGTATCATTAAATGATGCAGGTTTTTTTTTGCTTCCATACATATACGTGGGGGTTGTGAAGATAGCAAAATTCAAATACACCTAATATCAAAAGTTCTATCAATGGATGCACAACTTTTCTGAGTTTATAATTCTACTAAAATAAATCCATATTCCAATAAAGTAAATAAATATGAAGTACACTGCTGCATTTTTATGCTTTTGAAGAAAATATTTTCTATTGTTTATGCATTTTAAATAGCATTATTTCAAATTATCACGATTTGGGATAAAACAGTTTAATTGTTCCTAGTTTCAAGCAGCAAAACATACTCCTCATCGAAAATAATTGCCCCACCCAGTAGGAATGTTGTTCATATGATGAAAAGCAACATGCTAAAAATCAGTAGTATAAGAAACAAATTATCCAATTTGTAGCCTGTTTAGTGAGGCAGATACATGGGTCTTAAGGTACATCAGTACAAGGTGTGGCCACCTTTCACAGCAATACAACTAATACAGTTAGGAAGTGAGTCCTGGTCTGATTCACCAGATTTGCTGCACTTGAAGATCTATCACATTATACACTGGAATCAGTTCTTTTCTCAGATGTCATTTCATGATGTCCCAGATGTGTTCCATTGACATTAGATCCGGCGAAAGACTGGCCATGTTAGCAGAGGAATGGCTTGCAGACACTATTAAGAAATGCATACAGTATATGGTCTGGGAGGAGTAGGACCACAGAGCAATGAATGGTAGCCACAAACTGCTGGGTGGTTCAATTACTCTTGATAATTATGAGAGATGACCAACTCTCATAAGAGACAGTGGTCCACACCAAAATTACAGCAGTGGGATTGTATAGTACTTAATAATGCATGAGATGGAAGATCTCTCACCAGTATGTTACCATACACATGTATAGCCATCATTCTGTCCCAGACAGATGCAGGCTTCATCACTGAAGGTAATATATCTCCATTCATCATGCCACTCAATTCATCCATTACATGACTACAATCTGACATGCTGTGGCTTCAAGTGAGAGATATGCAGAGTAAAAGGTGTCTTCCTTGCACACCAGCTTTATGTAGGCATAAATAAATGGTACTGGCAGATACCAGCAGTGCCTCATCAGTTATTCTATCACTGGATATCTGTCAGGTAGTCACATTTCTGGTACTGGCAGCCATCCAGTTAATCATAATCACTCGAGGATGACTGGATCCTGAAATTAATGTGAAAAATTATCCCATGTCCACTGCTGGTAGCAGCAGTGGACATGGAATGCAACATAAACTGCTCACTCACATCTGAAATGCACTGCAATTTGGCACATAGACCTATCCTGTTTTATGTAGACTTACGATGCGAACTTACTCAAACTTCCTGAGTTGATTAAATATCTGTCTACAATGTACAAATGGCATTATCTTTTGAAGATAGCCAGGCATATAGGTCAAGTTCAGTTTCTTTAATTCACACTGTCCATTTTTTCCCAACAACAACCTTTCCTACAACTGATGGAATCCATTTTCATCCACCTCATTTTAAATATAGTCAGACCTGTGATTTTCCATTCATTTCAATGTATCACCATCCCACACTTCCATACAATTTTCATTACCACAGCTCTACTCCTTCTGGATGGGGCAATTTTTTTATTGAGTGCATAAATCGTGACCAATGGATCAACCTGAATTAGAGCCACTGAGCACTAATCTTATCTAGAATCAAATCATGTAGAAATAAAATATTTTATTACTTCCTGGATTGTAAATATACACTATCTAATCAAAAGCATCAGGACACCCATTCTGAGCAGTGGATTTGCCCATATACACCACCACAACCATAGCCCATCATCATAATCATCAAGCAGTCATGGGTTACAGAGGTCCAACCACACCACGTAATTTAGTTCTACAAGCATATCTGTCCTGAGCAACATCTGCTGCATCTGGTCAATGCACACCAATTCTAACAAGGCATCCTGTCTCCCCCCCCCCCTTTCTGAGGCATTTAGGAACACTATTTATAACCCTATTCAGTAATCTATAATATATATATATCTTGCTTACAGGCAAATGGCCAAACCAACGGAGTCTCTCTCTGCCAATATGCTGCTCAAAGGAGGTTGTCGACTCCTTTGCCTAACCTCATAATTACTTACAAAGTTGAACTACCTAATGCCCAAGATACTGCATAAGCATCTAGAATCAAAAGCATCGAGTTTCCTGTTATCTTGTTTACAAAGGATCCAAGTTTCACTATCATAATTAACCCTAGAAAGAACCATACTATTGTACAGCCTAATTTTAGTCTTTAGGTGTATACACCTATTTCTCCACACTCTCCATAGACTCTTAAAAGTCCCCAGCAGCAATCCCTATTAATCTGCTAATCTCATGCCACTGTCCATAATTCTTAACATTTCCCAGGTCCAACTATTTTTTCACTCTGATCAAGCAAAAAAAAATTTTAACTTTAGAACTTTTTGTAAATTTATTATTTTCATCTTACTCAGCACAACATAAAAAGAAATAGTTTCCACCCATTGATCATAGATGGTGCCAATGGTTGGTACCAAAAATCTTCAGTGAAAGGTTTAAAGTCTTAAATTAGTGGAAAAATATGAGTCAGCATTAATCCAATTGGTAAGAATACTCTGGCATGTTTCTGGAGAGATGTGGGTTCAAGTCCCATATGTCAGAGAAATTTTTTCCACAAAATATTTATTAACTAATAAAAGGAATCATGGCATGTTTATATGCCAAATTAATCAGCACTTAATTCTGGATTTTCTGAAAATAAAATATTTAACAAAAAAGACAATTAGTTTCATTTTAATAAGACTTTTTTAGTCATGTAGTAAAAAAAGGCATTTGTCAACATAAATAAATTAAAAAAAAACACTAATAGACAGAAATGATTATAATGCACATGAATAGAAGGGCTATTTATTTCTGAATAACAAAAAATTTTCTTGTTTAAACATTTCTTCCATTTTGTAATTTTTTTCTGTGTACCATACTTTGTGCGAAAAGTCCAGCCTTGTTGCAGAGTCCAATAAACGAGTCAACTTCAGAATATTTTTAATAAATTAATCAACAGAAATAGGTCATATCATATACCAAACTAAAGAGAATTTAATTCTGAATTTTATTGAAATAAAAAATTTTAACATTGTAGTAACATATTAATTTTAATACCTTTTTCAGTGGCATACCGAAAAAAATAGGTACATATTTCAAAAATACTTCCAAAATCTCCATTTTTAAAAACATTAATGTTTTGTTAATTATCAGATTTTAGGAACTTTAAGGAAAATTTTTGATAATAGTTCAAATCAAACTTCTGAGCTTAAATTAGAGGATTGTTTCAGCATAATGTATTTTTAGAAACTTTAAGGAAAAATTTGTTGATATAGTCCAAATCAAACTTCTGAGCTTAAATTAGGGGATTGCTTCGGCATAGAGTGATGTTAACAAATAAATTGGCAATACCTTATATTGCTTCTAAGAAATAGCAATCAGATGGTTTTAACAAATTATTTATATTATAGTTTAATAAAATATGCATCAAATGAAAAAAGAAAATATTATTTTTTCAAGCTTGAATTACATATTTTTAAAAGATATATGTAAACAAATTTTCAAATGGCAATTTTTAAAAACAGAATCACAGTTTCATATGCTGCAGAAAAAAAGTCTATAGACATCCTCGACCTGGGAAGGGTTAAAAGTCCCAGCAGTAATCCCTATTCTTTTGTTAATCTCATGCTGCGCATCACCAGTATCTGTTGCATAGCTCCCAAGAAGATAATTAAATTGAGATACCTGCTGAAGAGTGGCACTATTCAGATTCACTGAATCACAGCCTGCCTGACCAATTTTCATCACTTTAGTTTTCTCTCGGTTTATCACCAAACCTGTTCTACTACCAGTCTTATCAACAGCTCGAACGAAAGAGTTCACCTGATCAACATAACTTGACAAAAGGGTGTAATCATCAGCATAACCTAAATCAGAGTTTTTCAGATCAATACACCATTTAAGGCCAAAATCTTTCCCTTGCAGTGAATTCCACATAACATAATCAATAATCAAACTAAAGAGAAAAGGAGACAAAATGCACCCTTGTCAAACACCAGAAGCAATGCTAAACCAATTGCTACAAGCCTTTTAACTCTCACACACTACTCAATGTTATTATAGAGAGTTTTCATTATGTAAACTAACTTGTCTGGTATGCCATACGATATAAAAACCTTGTAAACCAGTGTTATTAGTGATTTATAGTGATATATTAATTTTGTTAGATATTGATTACTTTTATTAAAGTTCTTAATATGATTTATTGGGAATATTTGGAAGTGTTCAGCGACTTTTTTTTTTATATAGAAATTTGTATGTTGTAGAATTATTAGTGTAGAAAAATAACTTGTAAATGGGGGGTAAGAAGATTAAAGAGATCAAATTAATATCTTTAATACTTTATGGGTGTCATGGAGTATTAAAGACATTAATTTAATTTTTATTAGTGCACTGTGAAGCTCTATTGCAATTCTTTTTAGATTAAAAAGAAATTCAGGGGAGGGTTTTTTGAGAAATATGAAGCTTTGTTTAATGGATAACAGTCTGTAGTTTTTTCAATAGCTTAAATCTGTGTGCTTATGCATGTTTTTATTAATATTTCTGGTTATGAAAATTAATAGTGATAGTTATTAATATATTTAGCTACAGAATTGAATATTTGAATTAAAATTTGTTTATTGTTATTTGTGATTATGAAGTTTAATATAGATATTTAATGAAAATGTTAGGTAATATATTATTGGGTGTAGAAATCTAATTAGCTTTCTGTTAAATATTGCAGGTTGGAATTATGGTAGGTATAAGGGGGTTTTTGTTTGTGATGGTATTATTTAGACCGGCGGCTTTTCATAATTTTTAGAATGGAAGTGCATTGTTGTCAATTTTCTTGTTTTTTGATGTGTGTTCTCTGTGATGAAATTATTTGCTTTGGGGACTTTTTTTTTTATAATTCAGATCAGTGATGCATTGTTTCTAATTTTCTTGTTTTTTTTTATATGTGTTGTTTCTGATGTGATTATTTAGTTTCAGGGGCTCTTTTTAAAATGCAGATCAACAGTGCATTGTTTCCGATTTTCTTCTTTTTTTATATTTCTGTCTGATGTGATTATTTAATTTCAAGAGCTCTTTATAAAATGAAAAACAGCACTGCATTGTTTCCGATTTTTTTATTTTGCTTTTAAGATTTGTTTTTGATTATATTAAAAAAGTAAAAAGAGGGGGAAGGGAGATTAGAGCAACTTGTAGTATCATCATCATCCTCAAGCAGCCATGGGCTATGGAGGTCCAACCAGACCATGCAATTTAGTTCTATACGCAAGTCTGTCCTGAGCTACATCTACTGCACCTGGCCACTGCACACCAATTCAAATAAGGTCCTGTTTGACATTGTCTGTCCACCGCAACCTAGGTCTACCCCTCCTTCTGAGGCCTCTAGGCACACTGTTCATAACCCTATTCGCCAATCTATAATCATTCATACAAACAACATGGCCAAACCAGTGTAGTCTCTCTCTGCACAATATGCTGCTTAGAGGAGGCAAACTCCTTTGCCTAACCTCATCATTAGTTACAAAGTTGAACCACCAAATGCCCAAGGTACTCCGTAAGCATCTGGAATCAAAAGCATCTAGCTTCCTGTTATCTTGTTTACAAAGTGTCCAAGTTTCACTACCATAACTGAACCTAAAAAGAACCAAACTATTATACAGTCTAATTTTAGTCTTTAGGTGTATACGCCTATTTCTCCACAATATCCATAGATTCTTAAAAGTCCCGGCAGCGTTTTCCCTATTCGTCTGTTAATCTCATGCCGCACATCACCATTATCTTTTAAATAGCTCCCAACATAATTAAACTGTGACACCTGCTCAAGATTGCAACCATTCAGATTAACTGAATCACAGCCTGCCTGACCAATTTTCATCACTTTAGTTTTCTCTCTGTTTATAACCAAACCTACTCTACTACCAGTTTCATCAACAGCTTGAATGAAAGATTTCATCTCATCAACATCATTTCCCAAAAGGGCTAAATCATCAGCATAATCTAAATCAGAAATTTTCGCATCTCCAGTCAATTTAAGGACAAAATCTTTCCTTTGCAATGAATTTCGCATAACGTAATCAATAACCAAACTAAAGAGGAAAGGAGACAAAATGCACCCTTGTCGAACACCAGAAGTAATGCTAAACCAATTGCTACAAGCCTTACCAACTCTCACACACGACTCGGTGTTATTATAGAGAGCTTTCATTATGTTAACTAACTTGTCTGGTATACCATATGATTTCACAATCAACCACAAATTATGACGATCAACAGAGTCGAAAGCCTTTTTGAAATCAACAAAGCTGGCAACCAAAGGTTTCTGAAATTCTAAACATTTCTCAAGAATCTGCCTAAGTGAAAATATCTGATCCACACATCCCCTACCACTTCTGAATCCACATTGCTCATTACGCAATTGCTCGTCAACCAGATTCTTAATTCTATTAAGCACAATCATGCAAAGAACTTTACCTAGAACAGAAAGTAGCTGATACCCCTATAGTTATGAAAAGAACTACAATCACCTTTTTTTAAAAAATAGGGATAATAATAGCTCTGGTAAAAATCCTTAGGGACCATGCCTTTATCATACAAGATATTCAACATTTTAGTCATCGAAGTGGTAACCGAAACATTCCCAGCTCTCAGCATTTCCGTAGTAATTTCATCTACCCCTGGGGATTTATGAAGTTTAAAATAGCCAAAATAACTTCAGACTGTGTTATAGGGCCAACATTAAAGCTAGTTATGCATCCATCCTCATTACAACGAAAGGGAGTAGAACTAACCACATTGTTTAGACCATCACTGAAATGCTCAGCCCATCTAGCCATGACAGAATCCTCACCTTCTATAACTTTACCTTGTTTATCCTTCAATCCCTGTATACCTGTCCATTTTCTACCACACAAAACGTTAACTCTCTGGTATAGCTCTCTGCCGTTGTGCGTCTAACTGCTTCCTCAGCTTTGTCAGCCAAGCCATCAAGCCAAAGATTCTTATCAGCAGCTAACTAATCTTTTACACGTTTATTAAGTTCTCTGTAATGCTTTCTGTTAGGACTAGTAGCGTACTGATTAAGGACATTCCTGCAGTTCTTTCTTTCCGAAATAAGCTCAAGTGCCTTATCATTCATATAATTCTGCCTCCTCTGCACTTTTTTTCCTAAAAGAGTACTGTTAGTGTCCAAAAAAGCCTGTTTGAAATGATGCCATTCTTTATCAACTTCAGTAGTAAGCATACCATGACTGTCATAATGACTAGGTAACCTATCATGGTAAGCTTTGGCTATAACTGGGTCTTTCAGAACGTCAATATTAAAAGTAAATTTTTCAACCCTAGCACAACACTTTTTAAGTTTAAGTTGCAAGACACTTTTAACAAGGTAATGGTCAGATCCAATTTCAGCTCCCCTACATGACCTGGTATTCCTAACAGAACTAGCCCATTTGCTGTTAATTAATATATAATCAATCATATTCTTATGCAGCCTGTCAGGTGAAACCCATGTGTATTTATGTATGTCGTGGTGTTTGTAACAGGTGTTAGTTATTCTGAAACCATTGAGTTTACTTACCTGTAGGAGACGTTGCCCATTGCAGCTACCAATACCAAAATGGCCTATTACTTCTCCCCAAAGGTCAGAGTCAGTACCAACTTTGGCATTGAAGCCACCTAGAACAAGGGTAATATCTCCTTTCTTGAGAGAATCCAAAATATCCTGAGGTTGTCTGTAAAACCTATCCTTCTCATCCTCATCGGCATCCTCAGTGGGGCATAACAGCAGATAACATTCAAGTCTTTAATGCTTGTCTGAAATTTTGCTGTAAGAAACCTTTCATTAATGCACTCATATCCTAGAAGAGCATCATTGGCATGTCTGCTGAGAAGCATACCCACGCCTTTGTGA
Source organism: Ryuthela nishihirai (assembly GCA_038380435.1). Taxonomy (NCBI): domain Eukaryota; kingdom Metazoa; phylum Arthropoda; class Arachnida; order Araneae; family Heptathelidae; genus Ryuthela; species Ryuthela nishihirai. The sequence continues at coordinate 6,288,567 of JAWZYU010000034.1, forward strand.
TGCTTATTGTCGTTCCTCCTTGAAAAGAGAAATGTAAGATTATTTTTAAGAATCTGACCTTTATCTGTCCATCTAGTCTCTTGCAAGCCGAGAATATCTAAATAATAATGGTGGAATTCTTGTGTGAGGACATCAAGAGAAAAAGCTCTGTGCAGAGTCCTCACATTCCAACTACCTATGGAGATAAAATGGTTAGTGGGATGTTTAAAGAAACTATGTTTATTGAGAGAGGGAATGCCGACAATATCAAACAGCCCCCTAATCCCAGATATGGGGCAAAGACCTGTTCCCCAACCACTAAAAGATGAAGCCATCTACACTGGAAGACTTCCTCTAATGTAGAATTTGACGATACCAATAGAAGCAAAGAGTTCAGGTGCTTGCGATGACCTCTGCTCAGGATTATCCACCAGCTGATAAACATATCCTGTGAATCTATTCACTTGGGGCTGTCAACCCACAAACAAACAGAAAACACAGCGGAAGATTTTCCCTCCACAGAAGCCCACCAGTGCAGCAAATTCAGGATCCAAAATCAAGCTCAGAGCCATAATACAGTCCAGTCCAGTGGGTTGATATGGTCAGCACCAGGACCTGTGTGGTTGACCACTCTTAAGTAGGGTATAAAAAAAAGAAAAGTAGCCAGAGTTGTCCAGATCAGTAGGCTACACTAATCTGGCAGCCCTCCCCTTCCGTTCACTTCCACAAGAGAATATCTCTTTTGAAAGGTATTAACGGTTTGCACCATGCGAAGGCGGGGTCAGACATTAGGTGCTAGGCCTGGCCGGTTCTATGCATCATCACAGGGGATTGGTGCATAGCTCTCCTTCCAGTGACTACCAGCTACCATTTACAGACCACTTGTAGTATGTGCAAAGGCAATTGTGGTGTTGTCTTAACTTGGTTTGTGTGTTTATGGTTTTTTTTTGGATTACTTTATTTTTTAGTAATTCACAGTTGCGAGAGATGTTTGTTTGTTTTTTTCTTGGGGGGGGGGGGATTATGGATTTATTTGTTACATTGCATTCATCATAAATTCGAGTAATCATTATCATAGTAATGAAAAAAAAAATCAATTCGAGTAATCATTATCATAGTAATGAAAAAAAAAAAATCTTTTTTTCTATAAACCATTGTTTGGGTAGGGTCTGGAGGTTGTGGGAATCAAAAAGAGCTGCTTTGTCATGTTGCATTAAAAAAAATGCTGCTCTAGGGCTGTAAAGTGCACCATTGCTCTGAATTTTATGAAAGTTAAATGTTTACATGAATTTATGAACAGTTTAATTTTAATAAGACTTTTTCACAGTGGTAGTGTGAAAAATAATAAATCTGACTAGGCAATTAAGGCTTAATTTTGATAAACCTGATGAATAAGAACAAGTTAAATTACATACCAAGGAAAGAATTTTTTTGAATAATAAAAAAAAAATCTAAAACTAGAGTTGTTATTTGTCTATATATATATATTTCATTGTATTATTTTAAAACATAGGGCAGAATTGTAGAAATCAATAAATTTTTTCCACAGAATATTTATTGATTTATCAACGTCAAAAGAGCAGCAGGTAATGCTGTGATTATCATCTATGTTTAAAATTGTAGAAGGTAACTTTGCACTATTTACTATTTATTGGATTTTTCTGTCCTGTTTATGATAGTAGAGGAACAATTTCTTGGTTGAATGAAATTAAAGTGTCATAGAGAATTAAATATATTGTTTTAAAGCCCTTCCAAAAATATCCATGCTACCTAACATCAACAGTAATAAATGACTGAGAATTTACACACCAGTCATTCATTATTATTGATACTAGGTAGCATACATATTTTTAGAAGTGCTTTAAGAAAAAAGGTGTCGTAAAGAATTAACCCTGTGAATCTCTATTTTTGTCACTTACTTGGCTGCTTTTTATTTCTGGGCACCGTGCATTTTTTCTTTCAGTGATATGTTTTGGGGACCTTGGTAAAATCCAAAAACCTTCTTTTTCTCCAAGGGAAGAGAGTTACAACTCCTCCAGCAAAGTGGTGGAGAAGAAGGAGGCAAGGTATTAAAATGCCCTTTACAAAATTGCCTTCTAGTCATTGGAAAAATTTCTGTACCAAGGAAATCATTTTTGCTCCTGTGCCCAAGGCCTTGTTCATTCTCATGAAACGATAAAAGTTTTTTGACTCAAAAACCGAAATAAAAAAAATATAACCTAAAGCCGAGCTGGCCAAACAGTTGAACAAATTCAATTGTTTGGTCAATCACATAGCTGCAAGTTTTAGATGGAAAAGATTGCTTTTTACATAGATTTAGGTGGAAAAGATTGTATTTTAATTAATGTAACAATGTCACATTAATACAGGGTGATCAAAATGTAACTGTGCACCTGATAATTCTTAGTATAGCAATCTTCTGTTGTTAGAAGGTGCTGCCAGATAGGTATGAGTCAGGAAACAATCACCTGAATTACTCACTAGTTAATTCTTTTAATTAATCTGCATGAGAGAAATTTTAGTAAAATCTCCAAACATCACAGTTGAACCAAATCTAAGCATTGGCAGCTCTTCCAGAGTAGAATGCATTTTGCCAAAGGATTCTGGGACTCAAACTGAGAGCCCAAGCAGTTGTCATACAGTGCTTGTGAGTGGTAACTTTTAAGCCTTTGATGTTAATTGTATGAGATTTGGATATGCACAAAAGGGCTAGATCAATAGGGTCTATTTACATTTAATAAATATATCACCTCTGTACAGTAATGAAATCTGTTATGCAGGAATTTTACAAGTTCAAATTAGTATAACATCATGTCACTTTACACATCGATTGAGAGGACATACAGAGTTTCTAGAATACTGTCACTTAGGAATACAGCATTTTTATAGCCCACCAGTCTAATCCAATTTTATAAATGAAAATAACCACTCAATGGTGGTCAGAGCACCTGACATATATTCAGAAAGTGATGCATCTGGCTTTCTACCTAGTTACAAACTACTTTTTTGCTAACTTAAAATTTATATGCATATTTTTATTTCTAGCTACACTTGCTACAAATGGTAACAGAATACTGCTAATATGAAAGGCATTTATAGATGAAAAATATGGTATTTCATAACATCCACAGTGAAGTTAGAAACATGTATCCTATTAACAACAAAATATTACTCCTAAGCAACAAAATATTACTCCTATTACTCCTAATGCCTGACAAGATACTTTCCAGTTTAATATACCATAGAAAGATCTGTGGGAAAGGTCTCCTTTCCCACAGATCTTTCTATGGTATATTAAACAGCAAAAACACATCACATATACTTCAGCAAAAACACATCACATAGACTTTTACTCAGGGAGCTTAAACCCAGGTCCCTTTGATCATAGCAAAGTACTCTAACCACTCGGCAAGCTATATAATTATAAATGATGCAAGTGAGATAATACAAATCCATAACCTCATACTCCACTAATAGGAAATAATTTGATAATTCTTTAACATGGGCCTTACACTACCTACTTTATTAATGTTAAGGATCTCTCGTTTGTAAGGAAGAGTGATGGCAAAATTAAGTAAAATGTGGATTTTTGAAATGATTGCAAAGCTTGCCATTTACAGGTTTTGTAATTAAAAAATGTATATCTATTTAGTATATTGGAAATATCTGATGAAAACTGGATCTAGGGATGGGACTAAAAAGAGACTGCCCACCTCCTACAAACAAACAGAACAAAAATTTTCATTATTTTAACTGTCTTCACTTCACTTGCACAATTATATTTATTTCAGCCAATGTTATTGAGATTTATATTTAAAAAGATTACAATCACAGTTACTCTACATCAATTTAATACACACAATCTTTAGCTGTACAGTATTTAAAATCAATCCTATTCTCCCAATATGATTGCATAGAGGTTATCGTAACATCTTATCCAACTATATTGTCACGTGCAATACATATCACTTTAAGCCACAATTAAGCTTGACATCAACTTTTAATTACAAAAAATTGACACAATGTAAAAGATATTAGAATTATTACCAGTTCAACCGATTGGGCAGGCCCATGCTGTTCCAATTCTTCCAGATGATGTTCTTCCCAATATAACATTCCATACTGGATCAACTCTATTCCATTGTTTACTGGTAACGTTTTGGCTTAGTTATCAACAGAAGGAGACTTAACAGGAAATGCACAATTATATCATCAGTGTGATCTTCTTCTGTTGATAACTAAGCCAAAACATTACTAGTTAACAATAGAATAGAGTTGATCCAGTATGGAATGTTATATTGGGAAGAACATCATCTGGAAGAATTGGAACAGCATGGGCAGACCCAATCGAACCAGTAATAATTCTAATATCTTTTATATTGTGTCAATTTTTTGTAATTAAAAGTTGTCAAGTTTAATTGTGGCTTAATGAGATAGCTTATGTATTGCACATGTGGCAATATAGTTGGATAAGATGTTATGATAATCCTTATGCAATCATATTGGGGGAATAGGATTGATGTTATTAGAGCTGTCTTCTAAAATGTGATGCTGATCTCCCAGTTTTAGATCCAATAGCTCTCTAATGTTACAAGATGACTACTCAGTCATGACTTGAATCCCCTCATTTCTGTTTTCTTGTTTCTGACATTCTGTGCGACTTGTGTTCTTGTTTCTGTGACATTTTATTGAATCTTCTGGTGTTTGAATAATTTGACAACCTAATGAGCTAACAGAAATTGCTTTACCTCAAAAAGTACAAATGTTTTTATAATGACAATTCAAACCATAAACACATTTCCACTAGTTAAATATACTATATTTATGAATTTTAAATTTCGAATATATAATTTGAAAAAATTACTTACCAGCATGTTTTGATAAATTCATTAACATTAAACTTTCTGCTTTTCTTTTCACTCCACCAATAACCTACACGAGGAATGGTTGATACGCTTGACACTAAGCTCATTTCTTAATCTTATTAAAATTCTACACTATACTGAAAAAGTGATGGAAGTGGCTTCAGCTATTAAGTGAAATATGTTTGAGCAGAAATAGAACCGGAAGAGATAAAAAATCATTTAGCTCCAAGGCCTATTTTTGTAGTAAATGCGTAGCGAATCGCACTATCCGCTAACGTTTACTAATTATATCAATGGTGAACTCTCATTCACAGTTTATAGTAACATTTACTATTCCAAACTCTGTATATATAATACATGTCGCAATTTAAATACGATACTCTATCGGTGACCCTTGCCGAGGATAAACATTCAGTCAAGGAACTACTCCACCGCCCTTCCTCTTATCATCATCTCCAGATGTCAACACAGAAACTATTCCCTAGGGTTGTGGCACACTATAGCAAGGCTATTTAACATTTATATTAATTTCTTTACCTTCCCTTATTTCTTTTCTAATAAAAAACAGAGTTGCATTTGTCATATAATTTGACTCCACCCAAAGTTTCACAATTCATCGCCAATAAGCCAAAGGCTATCTCTCTTGTGCGAGATTGCAGGAAGATGAATCACCTAAAACCGGCTAGCTACGCTTCAGTCTGCTTCAACCTACACTTAACCCTCGCACACGCTCACACTTTCACCTTTCACTTCGTTAATAATACACCAGTAGATGTCGCAAGCATAAATGTCCTATTTTCTAAAACTTTGGGACCGGCAATAATTATAAATTTGACTGTCTTTGTTTCAGAATATGTAGACTACTTACTTTTTAAATATTGCAAGAATTTAAATATTGCTTATGAAACAAAAAAGTTAATACGATGGCATATGGATTCAACGTTCAAATTTTGCATTTTTAACCCTGCTGAATAATCAATTTTTTTTTAAGACAGGTTTAATATTTTTTGGACTTGATTAGAGATTCGCAATCTCTTTCCGAATGGATCACACCATCGGTCCCAGTAGAGACGTTTCAAAGAGGGGCGTAGATTGTAATTTTACCATTTCCAAGAAGAGTACAGACAGTTTAAGTATAGCCCCCTTCAATCTGTGAAAAATGTTGACGACACGGCCACCTCCAAATGAGATAATATTACTAGAGATAGTTCTGGCAACGGACGCTATGAACGTGTACCACGGAGGTATGAATGAGTGGAGACGCCCTAACGTGCTTTCCGGCCGAAGGTCATGATGCTGACGCAGCAGGCCGGTAACCAAGTTGTTGCTTCCAAAGCAAACCGCTATTTAAGACAATTATGAGTGTACTGAATTTTCATTTTGACTTCAAAGTCAACAGGTAGCTCTGGATTTACTATTTATTGATTAATTAATTCTACAGTTTTATTTGGAGAATTTTTCGGCTAACTGTTTCCTTTTCTGACAACAAAGTGCAGAAAGTGATGCAAATTAGCTTAAAATTATGATTTATAACATTTAGTTATAACTTTTTAAATTTTAACTGCTGGAAGTCACTTGTAAACTAGTTTGTATTACATCATTATTAAAAACCTTAATTTGAAGTTATACTATTCATATTTACTGTTCTGACTGTAGCAATATGTGTGTTGTTTTGATATGAAGCCCCAAGATCTCATGGCTTCATCTCTACCACATAAGTAAATAAATAAAAAAATAAAATAAATACCCCCTCAAGCAGCTGCTTGGTGTGTCATCATCAAAATTCTTTGTTTTTTTATATAGTCAAAATTCAAAACAAAAAAAATCAAACAGAAACATTAGCAAAACTGATATGTAAAATGCTTCTCGTCTCTCTTTATTTAATGGAAAGCTGAAATAAAAGATAATATCTATGTATTGGCCATAAGCTGACAGTGCATTTTAGTTTACAGTGCCAAAAAAAAAAGCATCTTTTCAAGAAATTTATTTGAATAAAACAGTACAGAACGGTAAACCATAGAATTAAGTTTGAAATAAATATGTAAAATTTGTAACACACCTCTAAACTTGTTAAAGGGAAAAAAAATCTCTGGTGTGATGACACTCCCGATTTTTTGAGGTAGCTACATTCCTGAATTTGTGATTATTTATAAATATATTGCTGTTGCTATAAGAAGTAAAAAAAAAGAACTAAAATATATATTTATACAAAAAACAAACCGCCCCAGATGGTGGCTCCAACCCACCAGCTTTGTGTCTGTACTCTCAGCTTCATCTCTCCCCCATCTCATGCTCATTCTCCTTCCTCAACCAGAGTTAACAATCAATACAAAATACATAATTATTACAATCTCTGAAAAAAAAATCCCATAAGGATTAAAATACGTCCTTCCTCAGCCACAAAGGAAAAATTCAAAATAATATCTGAAAAAACTATATATAAAAAAAAGCAACTAAAAATTATACTAAGCAAAAAATAATGAAAATTAATATATATATATATCCACAGGGTGAAGGGAATATAATATCCATTAACAAAAATACGAAACGTTCCAGACAGTGGCTCGAACTCAACATCTCAGTGCCTAACTCCTCAGTCTCTCATATCTCCCTTTATGTACGCCTAACCTACCCCTCAACCAAAGTAAAAATAAAATAACTACAAGCAATACACTCGCTCTATTTAAAATCCATACAGAATTAAATAAATTCAGTATTCACCTTAAAAGGGAAAATTTGAACCCTATCAAAAGAATTAACGAAAAGGAGAAAAGCATTACACTCTCCTGTCTTCTTTTAACTAAAATTATTTTAAACAATTTGAAAATTTTCACCCTAAATAATGCACCCTTAAATGCTATCCAAATTTAAAAAAAAAGAAAGATTATTTTTCTCACCTTATGAAAATACTTTATTGTAATTTACTTTTCCCTTTTTACACTGAACTTATTAAATCATGAAGAGAGTAAACACTGAAACATTTAAACAAAATAATAATATCTAATACTTCTACCTAAAATAAAATAAAAAACAAAAAAGAAACTCCCTGATATTTTAATCACCCCTATTTAAAAGTATGTAAATTCATCATCCATTAAATAGAATACACACTAATATTCAATTACAGCCAACAAAAGTTTTTAACTGAGAAAGCTTGCAGAAGGAATTCTCAAATAAGCGTAACGTAAAATCAATCAATCAATCAATATAAGAAGTACATCTTGATATTTGTCACTGAGTACAATCCTAAGAAAATGAAAAAAATCTGTTAAAGAATCGAGGTTTGTAACTCGAAATAAAACTGATTTCATAGCGGCGTAATTAGACCGTAAAGATACTTTATAAAAATGACAAACTGATCGATGAAAGGCAATTCCTGGTGTCTTTTTTGAAGGGCGATTCGTGCATCCAAAACGCTGAATAAATGAACATAACACAAATATCGTATAAAATCAATTTTTTATAGCGCAAGATACATTGCATTCCAACACTACTGATCAATGTTTTGAATAGAACATGGTTGCCGCCGCATGTGAGGAGTGGCCATGTTGATACCTCCAAAACAAACTTTCTACTGCCACAATCAAGCCTACTTTTCGCACTTTTGCTTGCTTTTACTACGATATTTACTGCTTCTAGTATGATATTTACTACTTTTAGTATTAATTGTATCTCTAAGTGCATTTACATTATTTCGATTTAATACATATATATTTTTCGGCAATGAACATTCCTGTATCGAATAGATATAGCAGAGTATTGTATATCTGTTCCGTTACATAACTATTACTTTGATTACAACAAACGTTTCATACAAATAAATAAATTTGAATGAATGGAACAATATTAAAAGAAATTATTAAATAATTTTGGAAATTTTTTTGATATGTTTCTCCAAATCAGTTTCTTTTTTAAACATTAATGATCTATACACAGCAAATATAGGGGCCGGATCTAGAGGAGGAGAGGTGGTAAAGGCCTATCTCTCCCTTTAGATCCTCTCACCTTTGACAATGCTCTAAGAGGAAAAGAGCTAAAAAAAATTGTAAATTTGAGCATATTTCATGAATTTTTGAAGAATTTTTCAAAACAAAACAAAGCGGAAAATGTTATATTACAATGGAATCCAGGGTCTTGCCCCCTTTTTCACCTTTTCCCGTCTCTTGTGCCCCCCCACCCCCCAGCACTTTTTTCCCATCTCTTGCCACCTTGTTTTTTTATTACGTACTTGTGGGCGAGTGGTTAGCGCACTTGGCTACTGATCTAAGGGACCTGGGTTGGAGCCCCGGATAAGGCATGGATGTATGTGTCGTTTTTCTCTGCAGAGGTCCTGCCATCCTCTCAGACCTTCTACTCTGGCATATAAACTGACAGGCTGCTGTCAGACCTCTGTGGCAAGCAGCTGCTTGAGGGGGTATTTATTTTTAATACATAAGAGTGAAATTGAAATACCAATCACAAATACAGCATGCTAACTGTTTCCTATGTTAACTAAATTTTTTCTTATTCTACGAAAAAGGATAAATAAAAAAAACGCATTTAACGAAATTAAAACCAATAATCTAGAAATTACAACAATAGTGATTATATTTTTTAAGGAAATTTTATGTAATTAAATTTTTGGTGGAGACAGAATATAAAACGTATCTGCATTGATGCAAACAAATGTGCCTTCTTCTGAGCCTTCCTCCTATTAAAGGGGAAATAAACTGAAGAAACATAGTCAATTATAATACTCATTGTTTAAAACAATTTTAATATTGCTGAAATTTTTATATGTCCTAACTGTACCAATGTTGGGATTTATGTATGCTAGAACCTCACCTGGCCCTCAGTGAGAAAGGGGACTCTTATAGGTTTGGAGAGGCTGCTATCCATCATATGTGATATTGAGCCATGTTCCCTTATGCAGGACAGTTATTGGGGTGTTATATCTTTGAGAAGCATCTTTTTGCATACAATAGGATATATGGCCAGGTCACAATGACCCCAATGCTCAGAGGAGGTTATGGAAAAGGAATCTACTGGATATCTGTTAGGAGACAGATGGCATCCTCTTGTCAAGGCCATTCAGTGTGTTCTTTAATACGCACAGTTTATGGCCCTCCTATACATAGGACGATGACTCAATCATGGATGGCAGCCTCTCCAAGCCTATTGGTATCACCTTTCTGGCAAAGGGCAGGTTTGAGATTATCAGATAAAATCTGAATGTTGGGATATTTGGAACTCATACCAAACAAGTGTTTTTTTTTACAATGAATGAATTTTTATTTATATTTCATATTTATCTGAGAAGCCCAATCGTATAAAGTATATATGAATAATTCAACAATATAAAGGTAAAAAAGCAAATTTTTAAATGTGTGCACTGTTTTCAAATTTTAATAAAATTTACAAAGGAATTAAATATAATTTTTATTGAGATATTCTTCATCATAAGATAAAACACACATTACTAATTTTGTGGTAAAATAAACGAAACTAGTCTATATTCGAATTACTTGCGGAACGATAGGAAACTGATTAGTGCATGTTTTTAAATAAGCTACAATTAGATTCTTATTAATAATAATTGGGGGGGGGGAACTGGAAGACTGAAGCTAATTTTCTTTTAAGGTTTTAATGGTAAGAAATTTCAGTACATTTCATTTAATCAGTAAAGTTTCCTCAATGTACTGGAAGGACTGCCATCCATCAGATGAGACATTAAACCATGGCCTGTGTGGGAAAAGAGCCACACCCTGTGCACGCTAAACAAAATGCTGGATAACCTTGATGGAAAGTTTTCATCTGTCTCCTATAACAGATGACTTTGTGGCCTAACCCAGTGGGTAACCTTAGCCAATCTTCTTTGAGCCCTTGGGGTCCTTGTGACATACCATTTACCCCATTGTGTGTAAAAAAATGTGGTATTCAATCGTAAAAAAAAGCATTCAAAATTTTCTGAATTTTTATAAGAATGCACTGTGAAACTCCGGAGTGAAATGAAAATATCTTTAATGCATTATTATAATTTCCTACTTGAAGCAAATATATCTGCCTTAATCAAGATCCTGAACAAAATTTCAGTTATCAAACAAAATTATCTTTATTTTCAGAAATCAAGCATTTCCTTAATTTTAAGGTGAAAAAGAATATTAATGTCATAAAATCATGTTCATATTTAATCATTGGATTCATTAATGCATTAAGCCTGAAAAAATGGAGAAATCTGCTTAAATTCAGAAAGGTATCTAAACGGAATTAAAACTCATATTTCATAACTGCATAAATAAAACAGAAAATGTTTCCACGTTATATGATTTATTTTATATTTTGATTAATTTGATAAAATTAGTAGTGAAATATAATTTCTGGTGTCTGCTTTGAAGGGCGATTCATATAATTGAATGCTGAAAAAGCAGCTAAAATATAAAATTAACAAATCGTCAAGTTTTTCAGAGCAGATATCATTCTGTTACTACAGTTAGAGCCACCCCCAATAGGGAACCACCTTGACGTGGTGGGGAGGCTTCGGGCTAAGCAACCCGGTCGAAGGCTGTGCCGGCCGGATTAGGTCCCCGGTTGGACATAGCCAAGACCAACCGAGGTTGAGGATGCCACCGACCGGTTTCTTGCGCCGGTTGGATGGTGGACGGTGTCTGAGACCTCACCTATCAGGTGCTCTGGGATGAACAGTTCGAGGGCTCTTCTGAAAAGATTTGTGCCCCAGTAGGTCGAGCCATCTTAAAAGTCTGGGCCTTACTAAGAGTCTCCACCCCGGATGCCGTGCCGAGCGAAGGTGGATCTATATATCCTTGTTCATGGCTAACCAGGGAACAGATTAAAGTTAGATTTCTTCCGGTGGTTAGCTTTCCTTTTATATGACTGCTGCCATGTGAGGTCGGGGTTGAGGTGCGTCTATATGGCGCATTCTTGCCCCCGGCTCTAGATAGTCATGGCTTTTCATAACCAGGTAGTGTCGTCAGACGGGGAATCAGGAATTGCCGTGGTTGCATAAGATCGCAACAAAAGAGAACTACAGTTAGATCTAATGTTTTGAATAGAACAACATGGCTGCCGGGCAGTCGCTCTAGCATCAACTTTAACTGCTTAGGGCGTCTCCTCTTCCTTCTTACCTCCATGGCAGAGAATGGAGGTAGGAAAAGAGGGAGATGCCTTATCGCTTGAAAACTGTAACCGACGTCGCCATATTGCTCTTTCTCGTAAGCGTGCGTTGTCTATGTTAACGAACGAGAGATTGTGCAAAAACGTTAGCTCCTACATAGCATATTCTTGCATAAATTAACCTGGAAAATAGGTAAAAGGAATGGCATTTCGTTGGTAAGAAGTTGGGATAGATATTTTCTTCCGGAATTTTCAAACTTTTCGTTATTTTAATTACATTGGAAAGTAGCGTAAACAATTGCTAATACTGCTACATATATATTGCTAAAATGCCTACTGTTTTCAAATGTCCCCTCATTCCCCTTTTTTGCGTGGAGATTATTATTGTTGAATTGCTTTCATTTGATATATAATTTATTACGATAGATGTTTAAAATGAACCTCAACAACAGTTTTTAAAAACCACAGATAAATTTGATCATGGTTTTCAACTTAAGACTTTGCAAACACATTCAAACACAAAAAAGAATTAAAACAGAGTAAATTGCCATGTACCTACTATTAATAATACTATTATTAGGAAATGTTACGATTTAACTGTGCTAGTATTCACACAAAACATTCACATACAATTACAACTAACCTTTCAGCTCGAAAATCAGGGTAGGAGTAACATGGCAGTTTCAGCTACACTAGTCATCTATGCTAATTGATAGTAAGGGCGCCTCCCCTTATTCTTACCTCCATGAGACAGAGAGGCGTGTTTGGATTGAGTGAACAGATATTTCACCACGATCTTAGACTTACTTGAATCGTGTACTAACTACTGAAAAGTACTGTAAAAGCAGTAATTCGATGTATTATAGGTTAGTAATTTACGAAAATTGTGAAATGCTTTGAAATTGTTAAACTAGAGAGGACTAAAAATAAATAAAGCATTTCAAAATAATTGTTCTGTCCTAGGTACGGTCAAGTGTAGTTCACGATTTTCTTTTCATATATGAAACTAATAATATTTCCATATGAAAAGAAGGTGATTTACAGACTGAAAGAGAATGATATTTATAGAATATTTTCGTGAATTTTGTTACAAAAAGAAATATTAAACTTGTGACATTAATTTTTTCAAGCTTCTACTTTGCATTTTTATTTTGCAAAAATGACACTTTGGTTTTTTTCTCTCAAACGAAACGCATGAAATAAGGATGTTTATAATTTTGCATGTGATAAATGAAGCCTAAAAATTTACTTTTAATATTTGATAAAATATTTTATGAGTTGAAATGCTAAAGCTCTAACAATTGTGGTAGCAGATGTAATGAATATATATTATGCATGATTAATTATCAAACAAATAAATAAATACCCCCTGAAGCAGCTGCTTGCCACAGAGGTCTAACAGGAGCCTATCAGTTTATATGACATAGTAGAATGTCTGAGAGGATGGCAAGACCTAAGCAGAAAAACAACACAAACATCCATGCTTTACCCAGGGTTCGAACCCAAGTCCCTAAGATCACTAGCCTAGCGTGCTAACCACTTGGCCATGGGATGGCTGATTATCGAAGGCACATCATTAATCTTGGGTTGGTTTCTCAATTGTCTGTTACTTAGAATATCACCAACAAAGATGATTTTATGAAGAAAAAATAAGTATAAAATGTGTACTAAGTACTCAAATGCAACATAGGCTAGTAATTTACGAAAATTATGAAATGCTTTGAAATTGTTAAAGCAGAGAGGTTTAAAAATAAACAAATTATTTCAACATAAAACGTTCTGTCCTAAGTACGGTCAGATGCAGTTCACGATTATTTTTTTCACACATGAAACTAATAATATTTCCATATGAAAAGATGATTTACAGACTGAAACGGAATAAAATTTATAGAATATTTTCGTGAATTTTGTTAGAAAAAGAAATATTAAACTTCTGACAATAATTTTTTGAGACTTCTGTTTTGCATTTTTATTTTCCTAAATAACACACTGTTGTTTTTTTTTCTCAAACGAAACACATGAAATAATGATGTTTATAATTTTACATATGATAAAGCCTAAAAATTTGCTTTTAATATTTGATAAAGAATTTTGTGAGTTGAAATGTTAAAGCCGTAACAATTGTGGTAGCAATGTTATGATATATATTATGCATGATTAATTATCAAAGGCATATCATTAGTCTTGGGTTGGTTTCTCAATTATCTGTGACTTAGAATATCACCAGCAAAGATGATTTTTCTGAAAAAAAAAGAGGTTAAAAATGCAACACAAAAAAATTTTGCAATTCTAAAATACTTTTTTAATGTAAAATTAAGAAAAGTTACAATTTTTAAAATTAAGTATCGAATATATATACACCCAAATCTATTTTACACGGTTGATAGGTTTCCAAAAAAAACCGTGCAAAAAAAATAAAAAAGAAAAAAAATACAATGCATATGAAAAAATGGAAGATTGGTTCCAGACGTGAAAACCCAGTAAAAATAAATGTTGTTTTCACACAAATCGTATCAAAATCTTCAAATTAAATCTTTATTTGATTTTTATTCATTTAAACACATATTTTATTTTATAAACTTATAAAGATAATTATATGTACATATATAAAGTAAATTAGCCTTCATAAAGAAAATAATATGTAACTAATTCAAGAATACAAAAGTTAAAAAAATGACTTATCTATGCTTATTAATTAGATTTTATTCTTTCTGACAACAGACAAATTCGTTTGCGTTAGACGAATTAAATCACTTTCATCGCTTGAAACATTTTGGCCATCGTGTTGATACTCCAATGGTGAAATGCTCTGTTCATACTCCAATGGTGTATCTATAGTACATTTTCAAAGTTAAAACTACTTCAAAAAATGTGACCATAAATGCCGCATCTTTGTTATAAATGCAAATTCTAGGACTTTTTTCTTGAATAGAAATATTTTTTCAGAATTAAATTCAAATGGAGATTTTTAAAGAGACACTATAGTGCCTATAAGTAATAGTGTGACAATCGTCAATAGCCTAGCCGTTAAAATGTGGTCCAAATAATGGTCCCCTAGCGAGCTAGGAACTAGAGTCGCATAATACCTTCGTACATGCGCAGTAAAAAGATATTGGTATAGTACCGTTTTACGCCAAATTACTCCGCCACAAGTGGTTCTAGATAGGAAAAAAGTAGTTATACATAAAAAATGATATCGCAAAACATTATGGGGATGAAAAAACATGTTACTCTATAAGCAGCTAATATGTTTCGTTAGTTTCCTCCAGAAGTTTAAATGTTAAGAATTAGCTTACATAATAAATAATTGTTAAATTGGGGTGGCATCCTCACAAATCCCATTGGTACTTCCATTTTAATTTGATAAGTATAAAGTGAATAAACCTTTAATTTGATTTATTTAGCATAATTGATCGTTTATAGAAGTTTCAGGGCAGTTGTAAATTTCAGTGTTGCTATGTTTAACGTTATGAAAAGGAGAGAATTATATAGTTTATATTTGTTCATATTTAACCTCACATGACATTTAATACAATTTCAAGTACAACTTGCTGAATACTGTGTGGCCGTAAGAAATTCAGCTCGCTGTGGATAAAATATAAAACGGCAAGGCATGATCGCTTCCGTTATACTTTTAACGTAGTAAGGTGTGCTTTGCATGAGGCATCTTGAAACGATAGGAACCGCTAGCCTCACGATTGCAACAAACAGTTTTAAAAGTATTTTTCTCAGTATAACAACTTTCTTTTGGACAGTGCAGTTAACACGAGAATTTTTAAGGGTAATATTTGGAATTTTAGATTCTACTCAAATATAAATAAATTACAGAGGTTTTGTTTTTACGTTTAAGAACATTCAAGTCTAATATGCATTGTGGGTACGGTAAAGCTGTTATTGGTTCCTATCAAATCCATGACCTATGTTCCAATACTTAACGGTAATGAAATGCTATGGGATGTAGCACGGGAAGCGATGGTAACAGCGTTTAACAATCCTTCCTCCTTTCCTGGACCAGTTTGTAAAAGGGGCCTCAGCCCCTTTATCATCTGGTCCAATCGCAAAATTCAATTTTGGGTGCTGTAAGCAACGACTGGCGGGACCAGGACCGTAAAGTGCTGATTATCCCAAATTTCGGCGACCAGGCTTAATTGCTCGCAGGTTGCCTAGATTCGTGGAAAAATGAAAAAAAAAAGAAGCAAAGGGAAGCTGCTACGTTGTAAAAAGTGTTAGAGAGTGGTGGGGAGTAGTTAAAATATCTTCCATGATGTAGGGTGAAATGTATAATGCTTTTCGTGGGACATGCTGTGGGTTGGTTTCAATAAAGTAGATTTCAGCGCTTGCGTGCGTTACACAACGTACTGTAACTACCCAGGAAATGGGATGGACTATAGTTAAAGATATGGGATTGAGATAGTTATAAATTTTTAATGGTGTGGGGGAGGAGGGATCTGGGGTCTTGGATAGGGGTGATAATTTCTGCCCTGGAGGGGGGCTAAGATAGAACTTTTATATTCTTTAAATCTTCTTGCATTGGACGGAGTTAACTGTAGAAATGGAATTTTTAGGGGTGAGGAGGATAGGGGCCTTTAATTAACTGCCCTTAAAAATTTTAAAATGTGCCATTAATTTAATGGGGATGTGCATTGAGGTATATGGGGGTAAGGAGATGGTTGTTAGCCAGTTAGATCAGCAATAATAATGGAATGCAGTGAAGTAGACTCGAAGGGGTCCATTGCAAACTGTATTCCTAGTGAATTAAAGGATATTTGATACCATAAATTTTTTTTTTCCTTATAGTGAGGGGTAAGGGGGTTATGGGGGTCTGTTTATGACCAATTGGTGTATTCAGAGTGGTGAACTGGGGGTTGTGGGTTAACAGGGGGTAATAAAAATTTGAATTAATCGATAGGTTAGAGCATTTTAATGCAGAATAATCATGATACTAATAATTTGCAGTATTAAAATGATCTAACCTATCGGTTAATTCAAATTTTTATTACTTGAAGTATATTTTATAATTTGAAGATGTGACAAATAACATACGTACTAATATGTGACTTTTGGACTCGCCAATTGTAATAGGAGTCCTGGCGTAGATATCCTTGTAAATTGCAAAAGCAATTTAAAACGTTATAATTGGCTAAACAAGAAAGAATAATCATAATACTAATAACTTGCATTCTTGTTTAGCCAATTACAACGTTATAATTGCTTTGCAATTTACAAGGATATCTATGCCATAAGACTTCTATTACAATTGGCGAGTCCAAACGTAACAAGTTAGAACATATGTTACATCACGTGTCATTCGAAGAGTTTATCAAAGAGCCAATCAAAACGATCACTTCAGCGCTCTGATACAAGAAGTGGATTGCGGTTTGCTTTGATCGAATGGCCATCAATTTTCTTCGTTTTAAAAAAATATACTTGCTCAAGCGTTCTCCAAGTTTTACTAGTTCAGTTAAAATACTTAGGAATAATGTGCATTGGAATGGTAAAATCATTGCATAAATGCTTCTATGTTTAAAAGTCATTGAAAAGCGAAACGTCCAGCGCCCTCTACTGATATGGGACAGTTTTTGCGCCAGATTTTAATAGGCGAATGCCACACTATACTTATAGGCACTATAGAGACGCTGTTTGAACTGTGTTAGATCAAAATAAAATATGTAAAACGAGAATTGGATTTTTTTCTAAACCGAGTTAAATTAAAATCGTTTAAAGTAATCCGTGTAAAAACAGAATTGGTGTATACATATATATATTGTATATGCTGTTCATAATATATCCTTAAATGAATTGAACATACCAGTATAATCTGCATAATGGCTAAATAGGTTATGAATACATTTTTTTCTACATAGTGTAGATGCTCCACTGTCTCTTTTTAAACAGTAGCTAGTACTATCTTCCCAGCATTTTACTGTTTTAAAAATAAAGTTTCAGAATATGGCAGAGTAGAATTAATAAATGATGCTGTGCTAACTTTATTCACATTTGTAATAAATGAGAGTCAAATTGGAAACCTCCTGTATTGATAAACATTTGTAGAAGATATGATAGAAATCGCAATGAGAACAGATATTGCCTATAAAAATGATCACTCATTTTGTGTAAGAGGGTAGAGTCCTAGAAAATGCAACAGAATGTTGAAATCAACACGAAATGAAATCCAAAGCTTAAAGAAAATGCTATGGTGATATTATTGCCAGCTATGAGCCAAACAGACTCTTCTTTTTTACAAAAAATATTAGATTTGTTTAGGGCCCAAAAACTCATCAAGATCACATTGAAACACCAAAGTTTATGTTTCCAAATACACCCAGTTCTGTTTTTACATGGTAGATAGGTTCCTGAAAAAACCGTGCAAAAAATAAAAAAATACAGTGCGTATGAAAAAATAGAAGACTGGTTCTAGGTATGAAACCCCAGTACAAATAATAAGTTGTTTTCAAACAAATCATATCAAAATCCTTAATTAAATCTTTATTTGATTTTTATTTATTTAAACACATTTTGTATTTTATAAACTTATAAAGATGGTAAGTAAATTATTATAAAAAATGACTAATAAAGTAAATTATCCTTGATAAAGAAAATAATGTAACTAATTAGTGAATACAAAAGTGCAAAAAATACGACTTACATATGCTTATTAACTAGATTTTATACGTTGTCACTTTTTGACAATAGACCCATTCGTTTGAGTAAGACTGGAATTAAATCACTTTCATCGCTTGAAAACTTCAAAAAACAGGACAAAATTTTTTCAATTTCTTCTATTAAACATCTAAACACGTCTAACTTTAAAAACGAAATGAGAAACCAAGACTAACGTAGGTATTGATGATAAAAATTGAGGGGAATTTCGGGAACTCAATGTTGCCACTTTATTCCGAATGAAATAGGTTTTGTACAATTTTTCCATAAAATAGAGAAAAAATAGAGAAAACATATTGTAGTTATGTTAGTATAGTTTTTATTTTAGGGATTTTAGAGCATAAAATGTGTATCTACAGTACTGTGCGAATTAGTTGGGACAAGCGAAGGAACGCTAAGTTCCTTCTGCTGCAGAGTCTAAACTGCTGCGAGTCATAATTTGTTCGTAACCTTCTGCTGCAAGTTTAGACTTGCAGCAGAGCAATATCTGCAAGTCTAGAATTGTGTGTTGTGTTACTCTGCTATTATTTACACTTCCACTTTAGTCGGAATTGATATTTCATAGGCTGAAGACGTGATTATGTAAATAGTTCACAATTTTCATTGGAAACTTTTTTTATTAAATACATCATGGACATCACGCCTCGTAAACGAGCTAAAATAATCGCTTTAGACGAAAACACTTAACTTACTGCTAGGCAGATAGCAAAAGCAGTTGTCGTCGGGAAATCCAGCGTTTCACGGATCATGAAGCTGCATAAGGAGACAGGGTCCGTGGACACGTCCCGTAAAGGGCATTGTGGAAGAAAAAGAAAAAACACCCCTAGAGATGATAGTCTAATTCGAAGAATTAGTATCATATACCCGAAGACCAGTGGAGACATCAAAAGGGAGATTGCGTCTCATGGGGTTAATATAAATGCTTCCACCGTACGTCGTCGCCTTCTGGAGTGTGGCTGCCGGGCTCGACACCCCTCCATAAAGCAGCTTTTGACACCTGCTATGAAGCAAAAAAGGTTATCCAGGGCAAAGAAACATCTAGACTGGACTGTGGGGAATTTGGAAAAAGTGATATTTTCTGACGAAACCCACTTTGAGGTGCATGGCTACAGGCCAAATTTCATCTGCCGCTCGCCTGGAGAACCTCTTCGATCTGGCCACATCCAACAATTACCCAAACACCCACCCAAGGTCATGTTTTGGGGTTGTTTCATAGCTTCCGGGCCACAGACGCTTCACCCCATTGAAGGAATGATGGACAGCAAAAAGTACATAGGCGTTCTGGAGGCAAAAATGGTCCCAACACTGCAGAAGCTGTTTCCTAACAGCGATGGGGTATTTCAACAGGATCTGGCTGAATGCAATAATTCTAAATTCTAGCTAAGAGTGTGATGCCCCATCGTTCACTTTTGCTTTACCTTAACCAGTTTTGTTTAATTTACGTTATATTTATCATTTTGGGGATTTTTATTTCCTTTTCGGCATCACAGCACTCGTTTTCAAGTTTCTAGGAGTTGCGTACGCGCAACTCCGAACTTCCGACCGTAACCGTTAAAGCGCGTGCCAAGGACACGCCCCCTCTTGCGTCATAGCTTGCGTCCGTCATTGTATGCAAATGTCTTTCCCGGCATGCGCCGGCCCAATTGTCAAAACCGTGCCCTGCGAGGCACTTGAAGGATTTGTCACTTGAGAGTTGTAGAGAGAGCAGAGAGATGTAGTAAGGTGCGTAGCACCGTGCGAGTAGCACAGATTTTAGTTTCTTCATTGATGTCTTGGTGAGTTACTTATTTTTGGAAATAAATCTATTTTGTTATGTTACAAACTTTTGAGTCTATAGTTTTTATCTTGAGCAACGCTAATTTAGAATCTTTCTTTTTACATTAACTCTTATTTGTTAAGATACATTTTGACTCTTACTATGAACGCTCACTGGCACTGGAACCCTAAATCAACTTATTCTACATTTTTGGCAATTTGTTAATGATTGCCTGGCGCCCGTTAAAGCTATCCGGAGCATAAAACTTTAATTATTTTGCATTGTTTGGAGCGTTACAGAGTCACATAAAAGAAGTGGCGCAGCGAACAGGGACTCGCCAGTATTTAAAGATAGTAATTTTTTTGAGCTCAATAGTGGTATCTACTAGTTGTAGATTTAACGGCAGCTTAAGCCGAGAATTTTTGTTGAGCAAGTAGCTTAACATTTTTGTATATTATTCAAAGGTACTGAAGTTTCAGCGTAGATATTGCTGAATATTTAAGATAATTGTCGTATGTAATGATTAGAAGTGTCCGGACACACAACACAAGTACGTAGGATGATAAGAAATTTTTTTTTTTTACAAGCAAATTTATATTTTTGTAAAGCTTAGTTATAGCTTTATTATTGTTGTATAGCAGTACCTTTGAGCGCTGCTCAAGATAAAACGTTTTCAAAATTTCCAAAATTCCAAATTTCAGCAGACCGCTAAACATGTCTGCTAATAATATGGCCGATTCCGCCATAATGACTCCCGACATAGAAAGAGTAAAGGGTAGATTGCAAGAGGTAATGATGGAAGCAGAAGTGCTAATGAATCTGCTTGATGATAATCGGGAGAAAAGGGGAACGACAACAACCCCTAAATTTGCTGACAATGCTACGTCAGTTCACCAACGAAGAAACTTTGAACGTAAGGTTCCATTTTCTGTTCCGCCAGAAGCAAGCGATAGAACAGAGTATTTTCAACCGCCACAACGACAATTTGCCAACTCATCCATTAACTATAGTCCTTATGTTAATTGGCCTTTACCTGAGATAAGGTTCGACGGTTCGAAACGTCCGTCATCGTGGACATTTGTCAAGTCCATGGAGGAGCACTTCCGTTTACATGAAGTGCCAAGCAATAAAAAAGTTGTTTTAGCAGTATCTTGCCTAATTGGATGTGCTAAGCAATGGTGGAATAACGTAGGATGTCGTCATGGCATAGAACTTTGGGAAGAATTTAAAAACGAAATCATGGACATATATCCGGCTTATAATGATTTTACAGAACTAGCTACAGAGTTGTTTTCACGAAGACAAAGGGAAAGAGATGACATAGAAAAATTCATATGGGGTACAGTAGAACTATACCGCTGTACGATGCTGATGCCGCTGAAATTGATATTGTAAATTGCACATTGTCTCAATTACTTTTACCCATCCGAGAATACCTAGAAGTACGAAACATAAATTCAGTTTCCAATTTAGTAAAATTGGCTCGGCAATACACTGCAAGAAGAGAATCTGCAGCAAATACACATAACCAACAATGGATGCCATTCCCGCCAAAGCAGCAACATCAGGTTGAGTCGCGTAGAATGACTCCCGCACGACCGCAATTTACACGGTCCCGACAATTTGCGCCGAACGCGCCAAGAACTATAGAATATGAACGAAGTAGAGACTTTTTGCCACGTCAAGCTTCGAACCATAACACTAGACCTAAAACTTTGGTTAAACAACCTCAATCTTTCACTTGTAACTTTTGTGGCCGACTGGGACATACTGAAAATTTTTGCTACCGAAGGAATGAAAATTCGGGAAACTCTCATCGGGATCTTTGAAGCGAGAGGCCAAGGTTCCTCAACAAAAGCCCTCTCATGAGTTAAGTCTTGCTACTGTGGGTATACATAATGTCTTACATTTACCTTTTGTGAAGCTTTATCACGATAAGACAGAATTCATAGCTCTCATTGATACAGGAGCTGATCTTACATGTCTACATAAGAAAGTATGGGATAAAATTCAGAAAAATTGTAAACTGAATTTGCAGCCGTGGTCCGGTGGACCTTTGAACTTAGCTTGTGCTTCCAAGCAGTGTTTTCCGCAAGGAACTGTTGAGTTACCTATCACTTTAAATAATGTGGAGATAAGACTTGAATTCTTAGTAATAAGTGAATTATTATACGACTCTTTAATAGGAATAGATGCGATACGGAAACACTTGATTGAATTTGATTTTGCCAACAATACTATTTCATTAAAAGCAACAATGAAAGAAAAACTTGATATCGATCAGATAAAATTAGACATTAGAAAACATGCTGACAACGCTCACTTGGGAAATAGCGAGAGAGTTAAGTTAGAAACTCTGCTCAATGCTAATTACGAACTTTTTAACAACAAGCCCGGTAGATGTCAGATTTTAGAACATCATATCGACACCGGCAATAATAGACCTGTTTACAGCAAACCATATAATTATCCTCCCAGTAAAGAAGAGATAATTTCAACACAAATTAAAGAAATGTTAGAGGATGGGATAATAGAGCCAAGTTTTAGCCCTTGGGCTTCACCGGTCGTGCTCGTTAAAAAGAAAACTGGTGATTTGAGATTTTGCGTAGACTATCGAAAATTAAATGCTGTTACAGTCCCCGACAGATATCCACTACCTATTATTCAGAATCTACTAACACAACTGGCTGGCAAGAAATTTATTAGCACACTAGATTTGTCTTCAGGATATTGGCAGGTGTCCGTATATCCACCAGATCGACCCAAAACAGCATTCCTCACAAAAGATGGATTATTCCAATTTCGTTGCTTACCGTTTGGCTTATCAGGAGCACCCGCCATGTTTCAACGTCTTATGTCCGTAGTTCTGGGTGACCTAAAAGGAAAAATTTGTGAAGTATACTTAGACGACATAGTCATTTTTTCTACTGATTTTTCAGAGCATCTACGTGATTTGAATTTGGTATTTGCAAGGTTAAGAGAAGCCGGACTCACCATAAAGTTGTCCAAATGCACCTTTCTCCGAGAGGACGTTCAATACCTCGGTTTTACTGTGAATAAGGATGGAGTAAGAACATTACCTAATAAGGTCGAAGCCATAGAACGATTTCCCACACCGCGCAATTCGAAACAACTTAGTAGATTTTTAGGAATGTGTGGATGGTACAGACAATTTGTATCCAATTTTGCTAATTTGGCCGAACCTTTGTGTGAATTACGTCGAAAGCGAAAGCGGTTTCACTGGACACCTGTTTGCGATACAGCATTTCAGACATTAAAGGATGCATTGTGTCATGCTCCCGTGTTGGCCTTGCCACAGTTAGGCAAACCTTTTTTCATCTACACTGATGCTTCTGATGTCGGTCTCGGCGCCGTGCTGAGCCAAGTACAGAATGACAATTGTGAACACGTCATCATGTATGCCAGTCGCAGTTTGAGTCATACTGAAAGAAACTATACAGTGACTGAAAAAGAATGTCTAAGCGTAATATGGGCTCTAGAAAAATTTAAAGTACAATTAGACACATCCGACATAACTATTTTTACTGACCATGCTGCTTTACAATGGTTACAGACATCTACCAATCTAACAGGTCGTCTAATGCGCTGGGCATTACGCCTACAAGAATTTAATTTCAAGGTCGAGCATCGAAAGGGAAGTGCACATCAGCTACCAGATGCATTATCCCGTGCTCCCGTGTGGCCGGCAGAAGTTACGCCAGAGCTCGAAGATAAGCCTTTTGCTCCCTCACTCGCCACAATAGTTCCCATCGAATACAAGGAACATTTAATTACTGAACAACAAAGCGATTTAGAATATGGAAACGTGTATCATTATTTGAAAACTGATGAATTACCTCTAGATCCTAGTATAGCTTCAAGTATTGTTGGAAGAGCCAGACATTTCAGATTAATTAACGATATTTTGTACTACTGCAGACGACCGAGTCAAACAGGCAGTTATCGCCCATTTATTCCCAAGAATTTAAGAGAGTACGTACTCCGAGAATTACATGATGTACCTTCAGCTGGACATTTAGGTACACGGAAAACCTATCAGAAAGTGGCCAAAAGATCATATTGGCCAGCTTTGAAAAAGGACGTAAAAACCTATGTAGAAACATGCCTAATTTGTCAAACCACAAAATTCGATCAAAACCGTCCTTGTGGTCTTATGAAAAGCACGATCTCCAACGAACCCATGGAATTAGTTGGCATGGATTTAATGGGCCCGTATCCACAAACACAAGCGGGATCCCAATATATTCTGGTCTTGGTAGATTATTTTTCGAAATGGGTCGAAATATTTCCTGTTAGAAATGCAACAGCAACAATCGTAGCAAAGAAATTTGTAAATGAATTTATATGCAGATACGGGAGTAGTTTCATCACAACCGACCGTACCCCCACTAGTGCTTTCCCCCCCCTATGTCGCAATCGTCCACGTTGCCTTCTTGACTTGGACCCCCTATGTCGCAATCGACCGGAAATTGACCTGTGCTGGGCCACGCTGCCTTCTGAACTTTGACCCCTATGTCGCAATCGACCGGAAATTGACCCCTACGTCACAATCGACCGGAAATTGTCTCGTAATTTTCCAAGTACCTTGTAAACCCCCCCCAAAGTCACGGTTCTGGCTGTATATAACCGCTGAAAAAGGTTTGACATTTATTCTGAGCCACACGTTATGGACGACGACGACAACTTGGATTTTGGTCATAATTGGACGAGTGATGTAGACTCCGGCTACGAGAGCGATCCACAACACTTTCGAACGCGTATTCGTCGATTGCTACGTCGACCTGTGATTGTGCCACCTCCTCCACCGCCACCCCCACCTCCAGCCGTCACTATTAAGATGTTGCCGCGACCTGGGATTGGTGGTCCGATGCTACGGGCTGTTGTCGTGGAGGACACTACCCCACCACCACCTACAAGACTACGTGGACCGCTGGTGATGAAGCCGCCCGAAACCTGGCCCCCGGGATTACCGCAGAACATCGTTCAGGCTCTGAGACGTAAACGACAGAGACGTCTGTAGCCTGTGTGAAGACGTCAAGTGTTTTTGTCTCCAGATACTCGAACTAGTGCAACCATGCAAAACATCTGTATGGTTCTAGATCTCGACGGTTTCCATGTAAATGGTCGTTTCTTAGTGCGCGAACTTGGATATGCAACTCTGAATGGGAAATGTGGTGTCTACCGTTTCAATCTTCGGCAACACCAACCTTTGTCAGTAAAAGACAGAAGGACAGTCAGCTACGTATCTAAATATGTGATAGGTCTACCCTTTCGTCCTCTGCTTCGTGAAAAGGTGTGGTCGTTACATCACGTTCCTAACATCGTGAAATATGCTTACAAACTTGCACGTACTGAAGAAGCTACTGTGGTGGGTTACAAAGGAGGTACTGTGGAAAGAAATCTCTTGGAACAATTAAATCTGCCCAGTGTTAATCTCGAACTTTACGGCTGCCCCAAATATTGTGATCTCCCAAAAGTTTCCGAGTTCGAGTGCGGATATCACACCGGAGAGGACGTCCACTGCTCTTTAGCCGAAACAGCTGCTTTCTTCGGATGGATCGATCGTCGTCTAGAACATGTCCCAACAAACACTTGCTTATCAGATCGTTCCTGATTGGTCGTCCCAGGTGGTGCGGCTCTCTAGTTAAATAGGGAGCGAGTGCTGTGTGCGTCATTGTTCACGATGCAGCCTAGCAATCCAGATGCGTGGTGTCTCGGTGAAGATGTTTACGTTGTACCTACACTGTTCAAAAATAAGTTTTCTGTGCACGTACGCCGCTACAAGAAATATGAAAATTGTGAACTCATCTACCCTACACTTGCAGGGGTTAGCCTCTCCATACCTGAATGGGAGGCTTTGTGTGCCACGGTCCCCCACATAGAGGATCAAGTGAAAATTGGCCCCGATCAACAGACATGGTACGTGACGCATGGTTTACGTGTCTACATGTATCGAACTGTGGATGGCGAACGTTGTGTCGAATTCATCAAAGAATCAGCAGACCAAAGAACTCTACAGTTCCGTGTTGTGAGACGTTGTATAACACTGAATGCTTCGCAGTGGTTCACGCTGGCTATTCACTTAGACGAGGTGATGCGCATTGTGCATAGTGTGTGCGGGACTCCCAAAGATCACCAACTCCGTACAGCTATTATGGAACATTCAGAATCCGTTCGACCTTTCCTACTGGGTCCTGTTTTCGACGATCCCGATTGTGTTTACCCGCTGCTGGTGAATATTTTTCAGCAAGAACTTATACGTGTGATACCGTTAGATGGACTGCAACCTGAAGAAAAAATACCAACTATCGTAGGGTGGTCTGGTGACTTGGACATTAAGGCCTTAGCACAGGTATTTGTGGATACTGCCTGGAAACGAGGTCTGTTGAATTTTGTAGATTCTGGTTTTGTTTGCAATCTAAAATATAACGCTATTGTCGACGAGGCAAAAAATGAAATGTATAAATTAAATAAATAATTGTAACCTTATATAATGTGTCTGTCTTTTCATCCAATGTCATTTAAGTCTTGGTATGGATAGGAGAAAGAAGGTGTTAGCTAGTGTGGGTAGTGTAATCGTGACAGTGTTAACGATAGCAGTGCTTGTATTAGAAATTGTAGCTCCTAGTAAAAATATTCAGTGTGGAGAGTCAAAAGCCTTAGATGGGGAATACAAAATTCGTGTGTGTAACTTAACAGTTGACATCAGACAGTTTATAGGTGACGTTCCTACAGTGACAGGTGTTACACTTTCGCTACATCAATGGCAAAACCTGGTGGGGTACGACGCCTGGGTGCAGCAGAAAATAAAACTTTGGAGTCCAATTATTTCGACCCCGAAAGAGGATTCGGTAGTGTAAAAAAGTTAGCACAGAATACGGGACTACCACTCAAACTCGTCCGTGAATGGTTAGAAAAGCAACCTGCCTACACGCTACATAAACCTGTTCGCAGAAAGTTCCCCCGTAACAAAGTTTACGTCACAGGGTTAGACGAACAATGGCAAGCCGATCTCATGGTGGTGAAAAATCTAACTCGCTTCAATGACGGGTATCGCTACATATTAACAGTCATCGATGTGTTCTCGAGGTACGGGTGGGCGGTGGCCATGAAGGCTAAAACAGGGAAAGAAATGGTGATGGCTTTCAAAAAAATCCTTTCCAAGGGTCGGTCTCCAATGAATTTAAATACGGATCAGGGTACGGAATTTACCAACAGAGTGTTCCAGAAATTCCTGAAAAAGAAAGGTATTCGGTTCTTTGCCACCTACTCTGACAAAAAAGCAGCTTTGGTGGAGAGATGGAATCGTACCCTACGCGAGAGACTGGGTAGATATTATACACGTAATAACACCTACCGCTACCTGGATGTGCTACCGCGCGTTGTACGGGGATACAATGCCACCGTTCACAGTGCACACGATATGGCTCCCAAGGACGTGACCTTACGCAACGAAGACGTTGTGTGGGTTCGACTCTATCACAATCCGACCGTAGTAAAAGAAAAACCGGCATTTAAAGTGGGGGACACGGTTCGACTAGCCAGTGTAAAAGTACCCTTCAAGAAGGCAGGAACGCATTTGTGGACCGAAGAAATATTTATAGTCGACAGGGTGTTACAGCGACAACCCCCTGTGTACGTCATACGGGATTCCGAGGGAGAAGTGTTGAAAGGTACATTCTATAAATCGGAACTTCAAAAAGTGACAGAACCCGAACTTTACACTGTCGAGAAAATAATCGAGCGTAAAGGTCACAAGGCACTGGTCAAATTTCGTGGTTATCCCAAACCTTCCTGGATCCCTAAAAAATGGATAGTTTCTACCTGACCCTACCCTCCACGGCTAGTCAGAATATTTACCCAAACAATTCGCAGACTGATTTCACGGTTCGTCTAGCACAACCCCTAAGACTGAGCGGAAAATGGAAAGTGGGACTAGCAGAAGTTCACTTACCCGTGAGCTGGTACAATGTGGACGGTTCTAATGACACATATGAATATTACGCTCCCACCGAAGAATACAGGAAAATCAAACTTAAACAGGGTAAAATAACTCGAATGGAACTGTTGTCTCTCCTCACTACCCAACTCCCAAAAGAAATAATAGTTTCCTATAACAGCGGTTACTGGGTATTCAAACCGAGTGAGGGATACGGTTTGATGTTTCCTAAAACGAATTTCGGTAAACTTCTGTGTATCGGGGAGGGTGAAGTTGACAAACCCTTCCACCAACGATTTGCCAGCAAACTTTGCAATACACCAACGTTCGACATAGATGACGAGTGTTATTTCTACGTGATCCCTCCAGGTAGCTTCCAAGAACGAAAGGTGCCCCACGGACGATACGAAACTGCCGAATCATTATTCGATGCGATGAATCAGATGTTACCCTACAGGCTGAGAAAAGCTTACCGTTTCAAGCAACAGGCAGATCACACCGTATTGATGGATACAGACAAGTCGCATTACATTAAATTTCCTCGATCGAACCCCGGATTAGGAGACATGCTAGGAATTACTAAATTAGATATACCACTGAATAAAGTTCAGGGTGACTATCCCATCGATATGAACAGAGGAATGTATGGTATTTATTTGTATTCAGACCTGATTGCACCTCAGTTGTTAGGTGATACTCACGGCGAACTGTTGCGTGTCGTGAACCCCGCCGTCAGAACCAGTAATAACGAAGCCATTGTTGCAGTGTATCAGCAACCTGATTACTACCCCCTTGCAAGGAACAGTTTCGAGAGTGTGAGAATCTTCCTTCGTACTGACACCGGAGAACCTCTGCATTTTAAATTCGGTAAAGTTTTAGTCAAGTTACATTTCCGTCATGAGGGTTAAATTCGTTCCCCCTTCTGCAGACGCCTACGTGAGCTACTACAAGAGCCAAACGGGGAAGGGTGTGTTCCGCGGTCCTCGTTATCAGAGAGGCGATGGGCTAGGAAGCATCTTTGCCACTATTGGACGTTTCATCAGCCCTCTCGTACGACCTGCACTGTCCACCCTACGTAAGGGTGGGCTACGGTTCGTTTCAGCGATGTCCCAGGGGCAAAATTTCAAATCTGCAGCCAAAGCGGGGCTCCGTGAAGCGGGCGCCGACCTATTACAACGTGCCAGTTCAAAGCTGCAGGGAGGGAAAGGAATAAAACGCCGCCGTCAGCATCCCAAGGTTCATAAAGTGAAGAGACACTGTACTGTGCAGGACGTGTTTTCATCATGAGCATTCAGAAAATTCACGCTGATTCTGGCGACTGTGCCAATTCAGAACTGGACCTGTTTCTGATCCCTCCCACAGTCTCACAATTAGAAAGAGGTTGCTATGTCAATTATTTACCTGTGGCTTCCTTGGAAGGTAATGCTCCACTTGAATTCATCGTGAAAGGAACAGACGATTACATTGATCTATCCCGATGTCACCTACGTCTCGTCTTGAAAATTGTAAAATCCGATGGTACAGCACCATCGGAAGTGATTGCTCCCTGCAATCATTTCTTCCATGCCCTCTTCAGCCAGGTAGACGTCTTCCTCAATGATCACCTAGTGAGTGCTTCTCACACCCTGTACCCCTACAGGGCGTACCTGGAGACTCTATTGAATTACGGTACCGATGCCACACGAAGCCAGCTCGGCACCTCGCTCTGGTACCTCGACACCCCTGGTAAAATGGAACTGACGAGTCGGGAGAACGAAGGATGGCATCAGCGCAAGGGCTACGTCAAACCAACAGGTATCGAACTCATCTCATGGATCCACGCCGACCTGTTTAATCAAGATCGTTACCTGCTCAATCAAGTCGACCTGAGACTGCGTTTATTGAGATCCAAACCCGAATTCTGTCTCGTGACAGGTGAAGCAGACCCCTCTTACAAAGTACAGATACACGAAGCTGAATTTTTCGTGCGTAAAGTCAAACCCACTTCGAGTGTCATCCTCGCACACGCTCGCCTGCTGAGTTCAGAGAGTGCCAAGTACCCTCTGCGAAGAACGGATTTACGTATGTTTTCCATCGCTTCGGGACTGACAAGTGTGAACCGTGACAATTTATTTCTAGGTCAGCTCCCCGTACGTCTGGTACTGGGTATGGTGGAAAGTACCAGCCTGAATGGATCGTACGAAAAAAATCCCTTCAACTTCCAACATTTCGACTTAAACTACATCAGTCTTCACATTGACAGCGATCACCAGTCCTACGCACCAGACTTTGCGAATGGTCGCTATCTCCACTGTTACCAAGGATTATTGGAAGCTGTGGATGCCTGGAAATCCGATAGTGGTATTAACTTATCGCGAAAAGCATATGGAGAAGGTTTTACATTGTTTGGATTCCAATTGACCCCCGAGCAACGTGAATGCAATCAAGTGTTTTCTTTAATAAAGAGTGGGAGTGTGAGAGTCGAATTAAAGTTTGCCAAGCCGCTATCCACATCGGTCACTGTGATCCTGTATGCCGAATATCAGAATTTGCTGGAAATCCCATTGGATCGTAAAGTCCTGTTTGACTACAGCTCATGAATACCTATCAGCTAGAATCCATCCTTTCGGTGTTACCCACAAGTCTCGGAGTGTTCCCCAGTGACAGACTACCTCGCAGAATCAATCAATCAGAAGCCTTGTTTATCTACAATACCGATCCGTCCTCTATGCCTGGAGCACACTGGATAGCAGTTTACAAGAAAGGAATGCACGTGGATCACTTTGACCCCCTAGGTACGAGTCCCGATGTCTCCATGCAAGAATACTACAGTCGACTAGGCATACGTCACGTCTTACATCCTTCAATACCTCTGCAGGACCCCCTGGGAGACACTTGCGGTGCTCACTGTCTGTATTTCCTGTTTAAAAGAGCGTGTGGTTCGACTCTTCCCACAGTACTGCATCGTGATTACACGTGTCGAGTAGACTTTAACGACTGCATGGTGTTGCGATGGCTCTCCGAACTCCTTCAAATATTATAATTGCTGCTCCTTCACAGTGTGGAAAGACGACTTTCACTCTGAAACTCATCAGAGAAGCAGCTCAAGTATTCGAACCCCCACCCCAACGTGTCGTTTACTGCTACGGGGAGTGGCAGCATGCCTTTGAACCCTTCAAGAAAACGGTGGAATTTTATGAAGGACTACCTACGGATCTGGAATTTGACCCCCTCAGACCTACACTTCTGGTACTGGATGATTTGATGGAACAGTCTGTAGCCAGCGAACGCATATCACAATTGTTTATTCGTGGGGGTCATCATAAAAATATCACGATTGTCCTGATATTACAAAATCTATTTTTAAAGGGAAGACATTCGAGGACTATATCGCTCAATGCTCACTACATGTTTTTATTTCGCAACTGTCGGGATGCTTCACAAATAACCCACCTGGCGAGACAAGTATACCCTCATCAATCTAAACTCCTGACGGATGCTTATAGGTTAGCTACACAAGCAACCTGTGGCTATTTGTGTGTTGACCTTCATCCCAGAACGTTAGATACTGAAAGGCTCCGTGCAAAGATTCTTCCATCAGAAGAACCCGAAATACTTTACGTTCCAAATGAAAGTTAAATCTCAAGGCCCATTCCTTCAGTGCTTACCGAAACTAGGGGGAAAGCAACGTGCAGCTCTGATGAAGCACATCTCCGACCCCCAGATGTATGCTCTATGTGAAGTGTGTTCCAATTTCTTAAAAGGCAATATACCTGTCTCCCATCGAGTATTAAAGAATTTACGCCAGCACAAGACGGTCATAAGGAGTCTAGCATCCAAACGTGCATCTTTACGCCACAAGAAGCATCTCCTGCAGCGTGGTTCAGGGTTCATTATACCATTACTGACTGCTGCCCTCCCCCTGCTGGTATCGTTATTTAGAAAAAAATGATTTCAGTGAAAGCAGTGCAGAGGAGAAACATAAGAAAAAAAGTGTGTGATTTAGACTCAGAGATGAAGAAAATATTAGAGTCTGGTGATGCTGACGATAAGTCTGAAAAATATCTGACTGCTTTGAAAAATTATTTATTATTCTCAAAACAGCTTGACACTCCACAGGAAGTAAAAGTCAACATTCCCAGAAATCATATAGCTGAAGAGCGGCCCCCAAAAGACATTGCTGTTCCCATCCGACGTAAGAAAAGAAAATTATCCGAGTGGACGGCGTATTGAAAATATCTGTAAAAAAACTTTCCAAGACTTGTGTGCTTGAAGACTTGTGTTAAAAAACCATGTATTAAAAATCTGTATCCAATAAAAGAAAGTAAAACTGATAATATGCCTTTTGTCATTTTTATGTCTCTTCCCATTCAATGTTTTCACACTGATAGTTCATTCAATGTTTGACATCCGGAAGTGATCTGCATGACTGGGCGCAGTTGTACGAGTGCTGCTACACTCGGGAGTACAGCAGAGGGCGTTAGTGTCGATGGGCGGGGAAATGAGAATGCTGCTGCAGCAGCGAGACTTGGAGGGGAGCAGCGCATTGTGCAGATCACTGATAAGACTTACGGAGCACCTGAAAAACAAAGTTACCTCGTGCTTTCTCCCACCATAGTGTCTTCCAGTTCTGAGAAATAAAGAGACGGATTTTTTGAAACCTTTTTTATTAAAAAATTTACATGACATAACCACTGTTGGTTTCACATGACATAACCACTGTTGGTTTCACATATCCAATGCTGGACAGTAACATATTGTAGGTTTCAAAAGTACAAGCTTCAAAAACTGCTGACGACGCCGAGTGCAAGGTCATTACGCGTGATAAATTAAGATCCATTAAGGATATTGAAATAAAAGGCGTACAGTGAAATAATAAATAAAGGTGTAATAAATAAAGATGTAATAAATAAGTTGAAAACTGTACAATGTAATAAAGGTGTAATATGAAATAAATAAGTTGAAAACTGTACAATGAAATAAATAAAGGTGTAATATAAAATAAATAAAGGTGTAATATGAAATAAATAAGTTGAAAACTGTACAATGAAATAAATAAAGGTGTAATATGAAATAAATAAGTTGAAAACTGTACAATGAAATAAATAAAGGTGTAATATGAAATAAATAAGTTGAAAACTGTACATTTACTCATCCATGAGTTGGATAAGGGTATCCAGACCCAGGTCATTGTAACCATAAGGTACAGTGAGAGTCGAACCCGGGCTGAGATACCGCTTATCTAGGTTAGCCTTAAACCTTTTCACCATGGGCTTATTCGTAAGTGACCCATCCACTTTATTACGAATTACATTGAAAGGGACTTCGAAGGTCTCACTGGTTGGGGAGTTCCCTAGCACCATGGATTTCAGTAGTTCAAAATTGTATGTGCACCGGTTTTTCTTCGTGAGTGATATGCCCTTGGCGCGAAGAATTTCATCCCCGTTGCTCAGCCGAAGGGCATAACTTTTGGCTCCGGCGCTGACATAGTCAGTGATGTGTACACCGGAGCCGTACTTTGAAGAAATTTCATCTACGAGACCTCCGAGAAAGGGATGTTGTGGTGGTGTGTAGGTGTCGCGAGGAGACGTTGTATAAATTACTGAATCCGTGTCCGAGTACATTGCACGACTATCTAATTTTGATAGAAGCTCGTACAGCTTTAGTCGGGCGTGACTCGTCACCATTGCGGCGAGAATCAGGCTTCCACGGGTGTTCGCTGGAGTGGCAGACTCCGCCGGCTTGTGCGTGACAAGCACGGCCTGATCACTGATAACAGCGACGTCAGTGATGACTAGCGATGCGTCCGTCAAGAGCTCCATGTACTTGACAGGACAACTCACAATGGTCGTCTGGGTTCGACTCATGTTCTGCGCATGCTTCCCCCATGACGAATTAAGCGAGACCTTGGAAAGTGTACGCTTAAGGTTATTTTTTTCAACTTCCGAGGGGAGGATCCGAACCCCCTCCGCCTGGAAGAAGGCCTCACAGAAGGCTTCCTTTTGCTCCTCGGTCTGCACGTCAGGGGGAAACCCGGAGTAGCGCTGCTTCAGCCCCAGAAAAGTATCTATGTACCCAGCATAGACACCTCCCTTTTTTGTTGCGGGATCATATTGCAGGATGGTATTGAAATGCCACACATCATGGAATTGAAGAAGTTTGTATCCAGCACGCATCGCAGCGTAAATTTCGAACGTTGGCCAAGATCCTGTCAATGCGCGCTGGTTCACGGTGTGCTGACAAGGGGGTGCCAGCTGACCATCCGCACAGCTCCTGCAAAGGGGGAAAAGCAGCTTCCCATTACACCTGTAGGGCAGTACAGGGATGAACAAATCGTCAGGGGCTAACAGTGTGGCGTGTGCAATGCCAAAATAGTGGTCGAGGTCCATGGCGAAATTGGAGGTGATCCGAACCGGGTGACCTTTACCGAATGGAGCCTTCTTGCAAACATAAGGGTACAGGCTGTTGTAATCAACGTAGTTAAGGCTACATCCTAGGTCCGCCGATGCAAAGATGGAAAACACCTCCACGCGCCCTCCATAGAGGTAGTCACGGGCCCCTATACGCCTGATAGGCTCGACGGATTTATAAATTAATGCGACGGGTGGGTTTTTGCGCATCAACTCGTCGAATTCGTGCTCCCACATGATTTTGCACGTGTACCCGTTCATCAGCAGTTTCAAGGCCTCAAGGCGATCCATGGTCCGGGTGTTTAGCAGACCAAATGGCTTTCTCGTGCGCTGATCTATTTTTTCAGGTTTGAAACATTTCAAACAGTGATGAAAGTAACAACCTAAAAATTCGTAATAACAACGGGTACTGTGGCACACGCCGTCTAATTTGTACTGCCCTATCTTATACTCACCTCCAGGTGATCGCGCAGTTTGAATTACGATATTGTCCTTGGAAGCCTCATACTCTAACCATGCGAGAGCTTTCAAGGACTGCCGGTCGTTACTCGCCGAATACCCTTGAGCGGGACACACACCGAGGGTATTCTTTTGCAAAAACTTCCCACGGAAAATTCGAAGACAAGCACCGGCAATAGTCAGGTCACGTGCAAATGGGTCTACGCCTGTGAGATTTAAAAATTCCTCACGGAAAGCTTGGGCGCCTGGCCGCAACAACTCTGTATCTGCCTTGCAGTAATACAGAAGCTGCTGTTGAAAATCCCAGGGTTCAAGGCTTGCTGCGGCATACCACTCGTTGAATGCTGACAGAGTTTCAGGCTCCATGTCTTCCGGCTGGAAAAAAAGCCGATCAGGGATGGGTCCTGCATATTGTAGATTTTCCTCCTTCACGAATTTAAAGGGGAAAAAGCCTTTCACCGTCTCCAAGTTGAAGGTCTTCGTGAATGATCGAAGAGGAGCCTGAATAAAGGACAACGTGTCAATGAACCTTATTTTAAGGCCAGGTAAAAAGATACCTAAAATCTTGGATCCATCGAACACGAGATCCGGTTTTAAAAATTTTCTGTACAGGTAACTAATGATGAACATGCCGTCAAAGCCTTTCAGATTATGTGCAAGGACTGTGGCGTCCTTGAATCGTTGAACCCCAGGACGTACTTCGGCGAGAATCCAATCCATAAAGGCGTCCGTTTCCGGGAATGAAGCATAGACCCACTCGTCGTCCACTTGGTATGTGACCACACATAGTATCGGTTTTAGCAACCCGTCGGCACACTGCACAGTCTCTACGTCAAAGTAGAGGTAGGTCTGACCGACAGGGTCAATCTTGCAGGGCTCGACGAATTTTAAGGTGTCAACCTTGCAAACGTGCTTTTTCAGGGGATTGTACATGTTGATGCACTTAACGCAGCGATGTTGCATCTGACATGCCTTCAGCAGGTGCGCCTGAAAGCATTCAGCCCCACGCAAATACACGCAACACACTGTGCAAAGCAACAACTCCCCTGCGTGAACCACATCGGTTGACAGGCACCTGTTACAGGTCCCTCTGCAAACGTGCCCGTTGTTAGACCCCTTTAAACAAATGTGACAGAACTCCTTAACCCCGAAAAACCCTGATGGTTTAGTAATCACGTCGTAATGCCCTGCACTAAACAACAAATAAAGGTTGTCCCCGCCTTCGGGACCAATGAAGATGGGAAGAAAGGCGTCGTCAGCAGAATACACAACAATCCTGAACTGTGTCAGGTGAGCTTGGAAGAGACTTACTTCCGGGAGTCCACAGGGAGCAACAGGGACCCCAGCGTCCAGGTGAAGTTTAAGGGCCTCTGTCTGCTGAAGACGGAGGCGATGGTCACTGATCCGCACATAGTTGTGCGGCAATCCTTTATTTTTTAAGCAAAGCTCTCGTGCGACGACGAGAGCTCTTGCTAAACAGATGTTGTCATTATTTATGATTCTCAAGACACTCCCCTTCTTGATAATGAATGACCCGACGTCAGCGACGCGACGAGTCTCGGGACCTGTGCGCCTACCATCGCCACCGCTACCGACCCGGTCCAGGTTGGCACAAACGAAGTCAAACTCCAGTTCGCTCCCGGGACCGAGAGACTCATTTGACTGCACTACTTTGTCTAGTGCAGCCATGAATCTCTCCCCCGTCAGGGCATTACGCCGAATTAGGGCCAAGTTGACGGGGTTTTTCAAATCCCGGGAGCGTAAACATAGTCGAACATGGCTATACTCCCCTGTGGGGACGACTTCAGCCAACATTTTCTCGTGCAGGTCGTGTAGGACCGGAAGGAAATTGTGTGGTTCCACATTCTCCATACCTCCAAGTCGCACACTAGTAGAGACGAAATCTGTCTTGAATTTTTTCGAGTTGTACCGCCGAGTGTGTGACACTGTGAAGTGGGGAGACTCTGTAGAGCTGACAGGAACGTTGGAGAATCCACTGACAGGAACGTTGGAGAATGCGGACCTAGAAAGTTAATTTATTTTTCAGAATATGCAGTACTTTACATGTTTTTTTTTTATCTTAGAACAGAAAATGAAAAACCAATATGCTTCAGTTTGCTAACTTGATCAAAAAATCTAATATTTAACTAAAGTTTGAAAAATTATCGTTTTAGAATAAAATGACAGGGTAGAAACAAATATAAAAATCTATATTGAACAGTTGTAATAAAAACACGCTTGACTAGCTTGATCAAAAAAAAAAATCTAACTAAAGTTTGAAAATTATCGTTTAGAATAAAATGACAGGGTAGAAACAAATATAAAAATCTATATTGAACAGTTGTAATAAAAACACGCTTGACTAGCTTGATCAAAAAAAAAAATCTAACTAAAGTTTGAAAATTATCGTTTAGAATAAAATGACAGGGTAGAAACAAATAAAAAAATCTATATTGAACAGTTGTAGTAAAAGCACACTTGACTAGCTTGATCAAAAAATCTAACTAAAGTTTGAAAATTATCGTTTAGAATAAAAAAAAAAAAGTAAAATGACAGGGTAGAAACAAATAAAAAAATCTATATTGAACTGAACAGTTGTAAAAAAAAAAAAGCACACTTGACTAGCTTGATCAAAAAATCTAATATTTAACTAAAGTTTGAAAATTATCGTTTAGAATAAAAAAAAAGTAAAATGACTTTACATGGTAGAGAAATCTATATTGAACTGAACAGTTGTAATAAAAGCACACTTTGCTAGCTTGATCAAAAAAAAAAAAATCTAACTAAAGTTTGAAAATTAACGTTTA
The DNA here is from genome assembly GCA_038380435.1 of Ryuthela nishihirai. Classification (NCBI taxonomy): domain Eukaryota; kingdom Metazoa; phylum Arthropoda; class Arachnida; order Araneae; family Heptathelidae; genus Ryuthela; species Ryuthela nishihirai. The sequence goes on from JAWZYU010000034.1 coordinate 6,326,552, forward strand.
GAATAAAATGACAGGATAGAAACAAATAAAAAAAAAAATCTATATTGAACAGTTGTAGTAAAAGCACACTTGACTAGCTTGATCAAAAAATCTAACTAAAGTTTGAAAATTATCGTTTAGAATAAAAAAAAAAGTAAAATGACAGGGTCGAAACAAATAAAAAAATCTATATTGAACTGAACAGTTGTAAAAAAAAAAGCACACTTGACTAGCTTGATCAAAAAAATCTAATATTTAACTAAAGTTTGAAAATTATCGTTTAGAATAAAAAAAAAGTAAAATGACTTTACATGGTAGAGAAATCTATATTGAACTGAACAGTTGTAATAAAAGCACACTTTGCTAGCTTGATCAAAAAAAAAAATCTAACTAAAGTTTGAAAATTATCATTTAGAATGACTTTACTAGTTAGAAACAAATATAAAAATCTATATTGAACTGAACAGTTGTAAAAAAGCACACTTGACTAGCTTGATCAAAAAATCTAATATTTAACTAAAGTTTGAAAATTATCGTTTAGAATAAAAAAAAAAAGTAAAATGACTTTACATGGTAGAGAAATCTATATTGAACTGAACAGTTGTAATAAAAGCACACTTTGCTAGCTTGATCAAAAAAAAAAATCTAACTAAAGTTTGAAAATTATCATTTAGAATAAAATGACTTTACTAGTTAGAAAAACAGATACAAATATAAAACTCTATATTGAACGTTAGTATGTGGTACAGTTGAGCGCCTTAAGGGCAACATTAAATAAAATTACATTTACCTGGTAGCGGTGGAGGCACCAGCGGCGATAGTGAATGGTGTCCTTATGTCGGGAACACGAACGCTCGAGGGTCCGGCACCAGCGGCGATAGTGAATGGTGTCCTTATGTCGGAGGAGACGGGAACACGAACGCTGGAGGGTCCGGTACCAGCGGCGATAGTGAATGGTGTCCTTATGCCGGTGGAGACGGGAACACGAACGCTGGAGGGTCCGGTACCAGCGGCGATAGTGAATGGTGTCCTTATGCCGGTGGAGACGGGAACACGAACGCTGGAGGGTCCGGTACCAGCGGCGATAGTGAATGGTGTCCTTATGTTGGAGGAGACGGGAACACGAACGCTGGAGGTTCCGGCACCAGTGGAAGGGATAGACCTGGATAGATAATTTAGTCTCAGAATATGCAGTACTTTACACGTTTTTATCTTAGAACAGAAAATGAAAAACCAATATGCTTCAGTTTGCTAACTTGATCAAAAACTAAGTAACTAAAGTTTGAAAATTATCATTTAGACTAAAATGATTTTACTAGTTAGAAAAATCTATATTGAACCGAACAGTTGTAATAAAACCACACTTGACTAGCATGAGCAGAAAACTAACTAAAGTTTGAAAATTATCATTTAGAATAAAAAAAAAAAGTAAAATGGTTTTACAAGGGTAGAAAACAAATACATTGAACAGTTGTAATAAAAGCATAGTTTACTAGCTTGAGCAAAAAATCTAACTAAAGTTTGAAAATTAACATTTATAGAATAAAATGACAGGGTAAAAACAAATATAAAACTCTATATTGTACGTTAGTAAGTGATTCAATTGAGCGCCTTAAGGGCAATATTAAATAAAATTTCATTTACCTGGTTGCAGTTGAAGGTACGACGGGGACGTAGGGATTTCCCATACCCGCTGCGACAGTGGATTGACGACGCTTCTTGAGGGAAAGTTTCGATGTCCTTTGCCTTAATTCCCTGCCACCTTGTTGGAGTATGCAAAGGCGCTTCGACTGTTCGGGAAGCTCAGGTGTAGGAGGTCTTTTGGCTGCCGCCTCTAGAGTGCGCACTGCCGTGAGTAGCTCTTCAAAGCAGTCGGCATCAGTGGAAGGACCAGCATCAGACCTGGATAGATAATTTAGTCTCAGAATATGCAGTACTTTACATGTTTTTTTTTTTAACTTAGAACAGTTATGTTGTAATAAAGGCACACTTTACTAGCTTGATCAAAAAATCTAATATTTAACTAAAGTTTGAAAAATTATCGTTTTAGAATAAAATGACAGGGTAGAAACAAATATAAAAATCTATATTGAACAGTTGTAATAAAAACACGCTTGACTAGCTTGATCAAAAAAAAAAATCTAACTAAAGTTTGAAAATTATCGTTTAGAATAAAATGACAGGGTAGAAACAAATAAAAAAATCTATATTGAACAGTTGTAAAAAAGCACACTTGACTAGCTTGATCAAAAAATCTAACTAAAGTTTGAAAATTATCGTTTAGAATAAAATGACAGGGTAGAAACAAATAAAAAAAAAATCTATATTGAACAGTTGTAGTAAAAGCACACTTTGCTAGCTTGATCAAAAAAAAAAATCTAACTAAAGTTTGAAAATTATCATTTAGAATGACTTTACTAGTTAGAAACAAATATAAAAATCTATATTGAACAGTTGTAGTAAAAGCACACTTGACTAGCTTGATCAAAAAATCTAACTAAAGTTTGAAAATTATCGTTTAGAATAAAATGACAGGGTAGAAACAAATAAAAAAAAAATCTATATTGAACTGAACAGTTGTAATAAAAGCACACTTTGCTAGCTTGATCAACAAAAATATAACTAAAGTTTGAAAATTATCATTTAGAATGACTTTACTAGTTAGAAACAAATATAAAAATCTATATTGTACGTTAGTAGGTGATTCAGTTGAGCAACTTAAGGACAATATTAAATAAAATTTCATTTACCTGGTATCAGTTGAGGATCCAGCACAGGAAAATTCTCGCATAGTGGACATCTCAGGTAGAGAAGAGGATCGACGAGCTAGCAGGTAGAGAAGGAGAGCGAGCAGGGTTGACAGGTCGCAAACTGACAGATGAAGAACACAGTGACAGTCGCTGAGAAGTCGGTGTTTATATACACCCTCCCCCACTGGACTTTGACCGTTGTGCAATGTGGATTCTAGGAATCATCTATTTTTAAACCTTATCAGTGTCAAATGCAGACACAGTGAAGCGCTGGACATTTGACCTTCCAGCTGATAAAGGATTGCACCATATCGTGTGATGTGGCGAAAGTGCTGTTGCTACCCCACTAATAAGCGATCTGAAGGATGTCTACAGGAAACGTATGATTTCCGATACACCGATAACGGACTTTGTAAACTTTTAGGCTGGTGAACGTCTAAAGCTAGATCTTATATACAAGTCCTACGAATAATTTAAACCAAATTTTATTAATTTTTCTGTGGAACAGTTACTGTGTCATTCTTCTAGTAAAATACGTGAACCTTGGATCCGATGAGGCTTTTCCCCGAAATTAACGTGGAGGTACGCTAGCGATAGAATGATTTTTTTTTTCCCCCGATTAAACCGATTTATTACGAGCGCTGGATGATTTTAATAAAGGTAAGTGAGAGTTTTTATTTACTAAGGGATCGATTAACGGGGTTGGAAAAAATAAATACCAGAGTTTTAATAAAAGGGAATCGTTTAGCAGTCCTGGCAAAATGAACACCAAAAGATTTTTAATAGAGGTAACTTTTAATAGAAAGGGTTTTAATTAATAAGAATACAACTTTGCGAGTTGATTTTTACAATTGAGACTTGTGTCATCCTTTTCTGTGGAATTATTCTGAGATTTGTAATCCGAGGGGGCCTTAAAATATAGGTAGGGCTTAAAATATAGGTCAACCAGGTGGTCTGCAAGTGGAGGGTTTAAAATATAAGTCAACCATTGGGGGGGGGGGGGTCTGAAATAAAGAAAAATCGAGACTGCTCGAGAAGGAGGGCTTAAAATTAGAGTTAAAATAAGGATTTTTTTGGGGGGGAAAATAGTGTTCCTCATAGGCACTAGATAGCGCCAGGGGTTAAAAGGGGAGGAATTTTTAATTATGTATTGTTTTTCTGCTGAGGTCTTGCCATCCTCTCAGATCTCCTACTGTGGCATATAAACTGACAGGCTCCTGTCAGACCTCTGTGGCAAGCAGCTGCTTGAGGGGGTATTTTATTTTTTATTATTAATTATGAATTATGAATTATTAATACCGTGACAGTTGCAACGCCAGGGTCAATTTCCTGTTGATTGCAATATAAGGGTCAAAGTTCAGAAGGCAACGTGGCCCAGCACAGGTCAATTTCCGGTCGATTGCGACATAGGGGGTCCAAGTCAAGAAGGCAACGTGGACGATTGAGACATAGGGGGGGAAAGCACTAGTGGGGGTACGGTCGGTTGTGATGAAACTACTTACGGGGGGGTACCCAAGAGTATAGTTTCGGACAATGGGCCCCATTTCATTTCCAATGTGCTTGCTGAAGTATGTGAAACGTTCCAAATAAAACATATATATACAACTCCATATCATCCACAATCAAATTTGACAGAAAGAATTAATCGAAATATTGGCAGAATGATAGCTGCTTACGTCGAAAATAGACATAGTACATGGGATAAATATTTGCAACAGTTTTCCTTTGCTTTACGCACTTCATTACATGAAACCACCAAATTCACGCCTTCACGGATATTTCTTGGAAGAGAACTAACATTACCCTGGGACAGACTCATTGGCCAACCCGCATCTCCACAATCCATTGAGTTTAGAACGGAACAGCATATTCGAGCCATTTCACAAGCACAAGATAATTCCCTACGAGCACAACAAAAGCAACGAGAGGATTATAATAAAAGACGACGACATATGGAATTTAAAGTAGGTGATAAGGTCTTGATTAAAACACATCATAAGAGTGATAAAGAAAGAGGATTTATAAAGAAATTTGCACCATTATATGCTGGACCATATGTTATAAGGAAGAAACTTTCTCCACTTCTGTATGAATTGGCCAATATGACCACTAATGCCTCAGTAGGGTACTTTAATGTTGTGAATATTAAAAAATACAAAACTTCTATAGAATTTTCTAGATCAGAAGCAGATGCTCCACAACCAACCCAGGAGAATGATGGCTCTGATGATATTGAACCTTTACCACCCAGAAGAGAAAAAAACCGATTAGATTATCACCTACTGCACACAACAGGACAAAGACTGACAAAGCCAGATTCAGCTGTTCCATCAACGTCGAGAGCGTAACGAAAAGCCGACGAAACGACCAGAGCCTGCAGAGCGACAACCGGCAGCGAAGCAGCGAACATCGGGAAGATGACGTCACGAGAGAGATCTACAGCGACGACTTGACTTGAACGAGATCTTCAGTAACAACTTTACGTGAAGCCACCCAACGACGACGGAAAGATGTTATCGGAAACGGACTAGATGATTTATCGCCACGGAGTGCCAACAATGAAATTTAAGTATATTTTTCTTTCACTTGGCACTTGATTGAGTTATAAAATGTTTTTTTTCTGGAATAGATGAAGACGAAGAAGAAGCCTTATTGTGAATTATATAGTTAGCGATGTTTAATTTCTTGTTGAAACTTTAGAGTTCGATATTTATTTTTGAAAAGTGAAATTTTTGTAGTTCGAGTTTATACTGTGTGAATAGAATTTTTTTTGCATTCTTGTTCATCGAGGTTCTAATTATTGTATTTACGTGAGTTAAAATGTATTTTTGTAGATTTTCGTTTCAGCTGACTGATAGCTGAAAATTTTGTAAGTCGATATTGGAAAGTTTAGAAATTGTAAAATGTTTCTGGATATGAATGAGAAGAGTGAAAGAGAATTAGTGATTTAAGAATTTGTATTGTAAAATAACGTGCATTCCAAAGTGAATTTATGTAAAAGGGAGATTCATGTAAAAGTTATTGGATGAAATGTGATCATCGTATATTATAAATTATTTACACTCTTTTTTCTTTATTCTTAGATACGATTTATGTATATGTGTTTAAATCTGTTCAGTGTCATCAGTGATATTTATGTGTCAATGATACGTAATTTTTGTGGATGACATTGGCAGTATTTATTGGTATATATAGATGATGACCATGATGATGATTGCAGAATTTTGTTTTTTTTTGTGTACCTTTTTGGAGCTGTCCCCAAATGGCATAGTCTGATAACAGAGTTGTTATCAGCATAACTCCTTTGGGAGGGGGACGTTAGCTCTGAAGGGGGAGGTAACTAATGATTTTTTATTTCAGCTAGATCGCGATTTCTGTGAATAGGAGAAGAATTAGCGGATGATTACAATCCCGCTTGTTTGTAAATTTTGAATTTTCTTAGCTTTGCGTATTTGAATGTAATTAGGAGGAGATAACGGTGTTCGAATACCCGTTTTTTTTATGTGATTTAGGAGAAGATTTAGCTTTCACAAATTGTTTATTGTGGTTAGGGGAGAAGCGGAAGTTATTACCCCGCTAACAACAAATGTAATGAATCATTTTTCTTTTCATCTTTTTAACAGTTGATTAACCTTATTTTCTGTACAGTTCAAGATATGCCAATTTCGAGTTTGTATCAGAATGTGATACTAGTTAGACCGATGATGCTAGTATACAGTTAACTGTCACAGCCACTGGTACGTAAGTACACTAGGGTAGCTGTTAAACACATATTTTTGTTAGGAGGAAAAGGGAGGAGGTACCTTTGGTTGTGCTGGAAAATTGTGTCAAAGTAAGAATAGTTCATCATATCCAAATTTGCGCTAGCATACTTCACTTATTTATGTTTAGCCATGTGTAAATGACGTAAGATGTGTCCTTTATTCAAAATTTGCTCGTCAAAATTTGTTAGGTCAATCATTTTGACTCCCTTTGGAAGGGGGAGTTGTGATGCCCCATCGTTCACTTTTGCTTTACCTTAACCAGTTTTGTTTAATTTACGTTATATTTATCATTTTGGGGATTTTTATTTCCTTTTCGGCATCACAGCACTCGTTTTCAAGTTTCTAGGAGTTGCGTACGCGCAACTCCGAACTTCCGACCGTAACCGTTAAAGCGCGTGCCAAGGACACACCCCCTCTTGCGTCATAGCTTGCGTCCGTCATTGTATGCAAATGTCTTTCCCGGCATGCGCCGGCCCAATTGTCAAAACCGTGCCCTGCGAGGCACTTGAAGGATTTGTCACTTGAGAGTTGTAGAGAGAGCAGAGAGATGTAGTAAGGTGCGTAGCACCGTGCGAGTAGCACATATTTTAGTTTCTTCATTGATGTCTTGGTGAGTTACTTATTTTTGGAAATAAATCTATTTTGTTATGTTACAAACTTTTGAGTCTATAGTTTTTATCTTGAGCAACGCTAATTTAGAATCTTTTTTTTTACATTAACTCTTATTTGTTAAGATACATTTTGACTCTTACTATGAACGCTCACTGGCACTGGAACCCTAAATCAACTTATTCTACATTTTTGGCAATTTGTTAATGATTGCCTGGCGCCCGTTAAAGCTATCCGGAGCATAAAACTTTAATTATTTTGCATTGTTTGGAGCGTTACAAGAGCTTCCTTACCCAGCAACATTTGAAGGTATTGGAGTGGCCAGGAAATTCACCCGATCTAAACCCCATTGAAAATAAATGGGCCATTATTAAAGTGCGCATATCTAAGATGGATTGCACGACGAAAACCAAAATGATAGAAAGTGTCATGAAAGTGTGATACCACGACCCTGAAGTGAAGGAGATGTGTGGAAAGCTAGTGGCATCAATGGTTGAGAGTGTGAAAGAAGTAATTAAAGCTAAAGGGGGTCACTTTCATTATTAACTATGTACACTATTAAACAAAAAATGTTTTAGTTATGTCTTTGTTACTGCATTTTCGTATTGTCCCAACTAATTTGCACAGTACTGTATAGTTCATTTTCAAAGTTAAAACTACTTCGAAAAATGTGACCATAAAAGTGGCACCTTTGTTATAAATGCAAATTCTAAGAATTTTTTCAGAATTAAATTCAAATGGAGATTTTTAAAAAGGTGCTGTTTGAACCATGTTAGATCAAAATAAATCATCTAAAAAGAGAATTGAATTTTTTTCTAAACTTTATTAATTCAAAATCATGTAAAAAATATCTGTATAAAAACAGAATTGGGTGTATAACTTTAAGCCTGTTCAGAAATTCGCAGCAAAATGCTGAAAGAAGCAGTAGCAAATGTTATTCTCAAGAGGTAAATAGGTTTGCTATGATATATTTTCACTCTCCAAACACTTACGAATTTGTAAGAGAAAAACTTCTTTCCCAATAGCTCCAGAATTTTAACTTGGTGAAGATCTGTAAACGGCTTTCCTTAATTTACTGAAGAATTTTCTGCCTGGAAAATTTTACTGATAGTAAGCAGAAGCATATGATATTCACTTTATTATTTGATGAGAAGTCAATTAGGGAACAAATACTGTTCAATGGTAAATGTTATTGGATATGGGGATTATGATAATATTACTAATGATAAAAATTCATATATAGCTTCTGAAACTTTAATTTTTTATGATGTTTCAGTTATATATAGCTGGAAAATCCCCATAGGTTATTTTATTTACAGTTCGATTGTCTGGCTCAAAATATCTTTTCACTTACAAATTCGGCTAGGACCATATTCAACATTTTTTTTCAGCTATAAGAACAAAAGAGGGAAACTATTATAATCTAATGATCTTAAGTTCCAAAGTGCACATGCAGTTAATAATTAACCAATTGATAATCAGTAAGAAAAATGGCAATTGTTTAAATTTAGAGTATATTAAAATTATTCGCAGCAATCATGAAATGCCCAGTGACATTTTAAGTGTTTCTCACATGTGGAGGAATATAAAGAAATCAGAGTAAAGCAATGAAGATCATTGTGACTATAAAATTTTCTATGAATTTGGAAAATGTCAAACTTTATAAGCTGTCTTTATAGCAAAAACATTTATGAAAAAGATTTCTTGCATAGGATGTATATTAGCATTAATTCACTCTGACTTAACGTAGTCTTCTGTGTCTGCACTTATTGACCCTTAGAGGGGCATTTTTTTTTCTTTAAGAAACGCAACTTTTGAGCCTTATTATGAAAAACTAATGAATGAAATTGTCCACATTACATATCAAAATAAAAATCATTTAATTCTAGATAAAAATAATAAAAGGTATGGAAGCGTAGAAAAAATGGTACGGAAGCGTAAAAAAGCATGTGGCAAGTTCATTTGTAGTGATTTTTGAAAACTGATTAATCAGTTTTCAAAGCCTTTCCCACAGTGTATGTGTGCAATTGCAAAAGTTATTGAACAGTGCCTTTTAGGAGAAAAGTTTATATTCTCAACAACAACCATTTCATACCTGATTAAAAAATTCAGTGTAATGTCCTGTATAGCTTGAATGCATGTTAGTGCTCAAGTCACTAATAGTCAATTGACTAATAGGGAATTGGATGTGGAAGTTGACAATCATGTTTATGATATGAAAAAGAAACATTACTAAAGAATATGCTAAAATTAGACTTCACCATTTAGAGACACAAATGGCAGAAAAATTAAAAGACATCAATATCAGAACAAACATCTAAATTTGCACAAATCAGTGACAAAAATATATTTTGCAGTAACTTCATTTCTTCTATTGTGTGTGTGTATGCGAAAAATTATAAATTATAAGTATTTCTTATTAGCAATGCTTTGTCGGCGAAAGTCAATCGTGCTTATTTGATCAATATACAACCTGAACTAATTTCCTCGATGCATATTTGTTTGAAGAGATTTATTACTAAGTTTTACTCTTCTCCTCATTACCGTAATAACTAGGCAATATTTTTAAACATATAGATATAATGGTGGGTCAGAATTACCCACTTTTTCTATTTCAACAATGTTTACTTATACCAGGTTGGGTTGTTTTACTTTTGAGCAGCACTTTTTTGCACACCATGGGATAAATGGCCAGGCACAACGACCCCGAAGGTTCAAAGATGGTTGGGGGATGGAACCCACTGGAACAGCTGTTGGCCTTCCATCAATGCCATCCAGTGTGTTCTTTAATGCACACAGGGTATGGCTCTGCCACACACAGTGTCAAGGCTTAACATCCCATCTGATGGACTACAACATCTCCAAGCCCATCAGTGTTCATTACTGACCATGGTCAGGGCAGGGAGTTTTGCAGAGATAAATCTCAATGCTGACCCAGCTGGGACTCGATCCTGGGAACTGTAGATTATGGGCATGGGGCGCTACCACTGAGCCAACCCCGCCCCTGTTTTCCGGGAATTTGGCATAAGTGAAATTATAAACTGTTATTAATATTTCTCATTCAGTTTTCAAGTGGCATTCAACTAGTATGATTTTTTTAAATGTATTAATAAACAGAAAACAGTCACTGGTAGAGGCCACTACCATTTCAATGGTAATATTATTCACTCACATATCTCGAACATAGGGAATCTTGAAACAGTATATCGGGCTACTAAGTTGAAGTCTACTTGATAAGAAATATATTTTTTAGCCCTTGAAAAATTCTGAAAAATACAAAGAGAAGAGTGTTTTTGAAAATGATGAAAAACTAAATGCCTGGAAATCGTAAACATTAAATGCATGCAATATTATTATAAATTTCGTCTTTTTTACTATTTTGCATTCAGGTCATAATTCTTTCGATTTTTTACTAATTTTTTTCAATCATAACCTTTTGGCTTTTCTTTTTTCTGTTTTCTAGATGATACAAGCTTATTCAAGGTTAGTAACATTTTGCTGCTTTTCACAGTATTCAATGTATTAGTTTTAGAAGATTGAAATTAGGCTAAATAAAATGAGAATCAAATTAATCTCTGTCATTTCTTCTTAATTTTGAACAGCCACACTCAAAGCTATACAATACAAACATTTGTACCCTTCTCAATAGTGATGAATTTTCGTTCGAATTTTGTCGGCATGAGCATGAGTCTGGCTAGGTGCAAACAGTGTAGACGACCTCGGGCTCAGAGTAATTTAAATTTAAAATTCTTTTTAAATTTTGAAAGGCAGAAACAAAAAATACTTTAGATTATAAATTCAACATTTGAAAGCTTTTAATAATTAAAAATAAGCACCATATAGCTTTTATTTTTTGCGTACTCTCTTATTTTGAATAAATTAATTGTTCTTTGCATTTGTAATGATGCTACCCACAATATTTCAGAGTCTGGTAGTATTTTTAATATTTTTCGTTCCAAATAGCATTACATTCAGTTTTGTCATAAAACGATTTTAATTAAATATCTTAAGAATGAAACAACCGTTTAGCGACATTCATTTTAGTACATCTGTTTTGTGTCATGGAGGTAAGAAGAGGGGGAGTCGCCCTTAACTATATCTTAGCATAGGTCGCTAGTGCAGCCGCGCAGAACGGCGGTAGCCATGTTCTTGCTACTCAGAAAGTCACACGCTGCACGTCAATTGTAATGTATCCAAATGCTTTATACGAATACTGCTCAATAAAATCGCAATTGTTTCATGTACAAAAAAGGAATTATTTCGACGAATATTGCTAAATCGATTTTTTTTTCGTGGAAGGTCAAGAGATATTTAACATATATATAAAAAATACTTTTTTCCGCTTTAGTTTTTCGTTTGTTTACGTTTTTAAATACAGTTCACACTTAAAGTTAATAATAACAAATTACATATAAAATGAAAGCTACACCATCTTTTTCATAAAATAGGGACTGAATTCCTCTCCCCTGCATAATATTTCAAAGTTCTATCGTTGTTTAATCAAATATCTGATTTTTCCATTAAATGCATATTTTAATAGTTATAGCACTTCACAGTTAGATTTCCATTGATATTGAACATAATTTATCATGAAATATTCTAGCGTCCACAACTCTTTAAATACTTAACGAATATTGGTTAAATTCGAGATTTAAATAGATTTAATTACAATTTTTAATTTATCTTTAGTCAAATTTTTCCATTAAATGCATATTTTGGAAATTACAGAGCTTCGAAATTAGATTCTCATTGACATAACAGGAAATTCTCTAGCGCTTCGGTAAGGTACATCAAAAACATAGGAAATGGCGAATAAGTATCACATTTTTCCCTGTTTGTTGATTTTTTTTCTCTTTCTATGAATTTATAAGAACACTTTATTTCATCAGTTTACATTAGAAACACTGAGAAAATTTCGCAACCCTTCCTACCGACTTCCGCTAGGCCTAACTACACTACTGTCATAAATTATTTGAAATGGGGAAAAGGTTTCCAATTCACAAAGCAAAACTTTAGCATTACTTCTCACCTATGAAATGTTATCCTTTTTATCTTTTTCGCAAGTTCATTACTGTAATCAGACGCGTTACCCAAATCCATTTTTTCAATGCAATCTGTCGTTCTTTAACACAGTGATAGCAAGATTACAAGTAGCGACAATATGGCAACGCTCGGTTACAGTTATCAAGCGATAGGGTGCCTCCCTGTTTTCATACCTCCATGTTTTGTGTTGCGTCTCAATTTCTTTTTCACAAAGCGGGCTCAGGCGGGTACGGATTAAAAAAATAGCATAAAAATCACCTCCACTTCTCATTAAATTGTCTCCTTTGATGTTTTGCCTATATTTCTCTGACTTCCTAATCAAAAGTCATCATAATAGCCTTGGGTTTAGGAATGTGGTCGGGGGTGTCATTTTGTAGCGTGCTAGACTGGTTTTCTCATGTTCCCAGGCTCGAGTACCAATTTTGATTTATTTCTGTTAACCCACATCTAGCTCTCGGCGAGAAAGGGGACACTGATAGGCTCAGAAAAATTTCCACCCAAGCAGATGTGTTAAATTGTCACTCCATCTTCAGGTTAAGTTCTTTTACCTCTGAGTGTCACTTTTTTGCACAAAATTGGGTAAATGGCTGAGTCACAAGGACCACAAAGGCTCAGAGAAAGTTGGAAGAGGGGACTCATTGGACAGCTGTTAGGAAACAGATGGTAGCATTCCATCAAGGCCATCCAGCATGTTCTTTAATGTGCACAGACCATGGCTTAATCGTCTAGAGATAAAGCTCAATGCTGGCCCAGGTGGGACACGAACCTGGGAACTGAAGATTAAGAGCCGGCATGCTACCAAGTGAGCCATCCCCACCACATGTCTATGATAGGTACATTGGAGAAGACATTAGATGATTTTTGAAAGATTTCCACCAGACTCCTAACTGTTGTCCAGTGGATCCCCTTCCACTTCTGAACTCTGAGCAATGGGGGGTGGGTGTCCTTGTGACCCGAACTTTAGGCCATTGTATTTAAAAAAGTGCCGCTCAGAGGTAAAGCATTTCAAACATGGCATAGCAATGATAGGCAAAGCTGTTTTTCGAATGGCGACAAAATTCCGCATCTTCCACACATGTCTGTTTGTAGAATTCAATATTGAAAGGAGAAATTATAGAGAAAATAATGATGCCTTTTCTCAAGTATAAGCAAAATAGCAATGAAATGAAAAATAACCAGAATGAAATTTAGGAATTACACATAATTCTTTTTTATACAATCAGTGGCATAGCCAAAATTAACCAAAATATTTCTAAATATCAGATTCTAATTATTATATTTCTAACTGTAAAATAATTACCAAAAATTTTATTTTTATTAATGCAAGTTAATGAACAAATAAATAAAACACAACTCAAGCAGATGCTGGCCACAAAAATCTTACAGGAGCACATCAGCACAATATCCTTGTCTTTTATGCAGGGTTTGAACCCAGGTTACTAAGATCAATGTCAAGCAACCAATTCGGCAACCAAGACGCTGAAAAATAAATGACTGTTTCAAAATAAATTTTCTGAATGAGGGGAGATTGCGCCTTCAGTTCCCCCCCCCACCTTTGTTACTGTGAGATAACTGATATTTATATATACAGGAACTGGACTGAAAAATGAAAATCGTTCTATGCTACATCAATGGATAATCACATTCAGAGCTCAATAGCTTCTTCAATATGATTTTTAGTGAAAAATATGTCTAAAGATAAAGACTTCAATCAAATCTACCTCAATCCATATTTTAAACATTTTTTCCATATTCAAAGATTTATAAATGCTTGAATATTTAACAGGCTACAAAGAAATATTGACCCCAAAATTTAATTAACACATTAAAAGATTTTAGAGATCAGTAACGGGTGCAATGCATTCTGTGCTCTACGAGAGTCAACTATGATCTCTGATCTCTTAACCTGTTTTCGTTAAATTTTGGGGTCAATTTTTTCTTTAGCTTGATAAATATACTCGAGAGATCATAACGCTTTGAATACTGAACAAATATTGTTTAAAATCGAGATTTAGACAGCTTTTACTGAGATTTTTGTCTTCAGAAATGTTTTTCTTTAAAAATCGTATTTAAGAAGTTTCTGAGCCCTGATTGTGATTTTCTATTGAGAAAATGTGGAACTGTTTCCATTTTCTGTCCAATACCTGTATATAATACAAAGGCTTTTTTTTTTTTGAGGATATGCAGGTACGACCATTATCCCCAACTGTTTTCATCGGTAAAAAAGTGAAATTTAATTATTTTCTTTCAGTTAAGAATTTGTTAAGAAAAGATTTTTAATGTACAACTGGTGATATTTTCTTTACCTCACTTTCGACTGGACTACAATTCCACAGTGTTGACACCAAAAGCAAAGAGCGAAATCGAGATATTCCTCAGAATGCACTCCACAAATTTGAAGTTTGTTATATATTTTTGAAAGTGATTTTGTTAGTTTTATTTTTGTAAAATTAATTTGTACTTTCGTTCCAACTTCCCAGTAAATAAAATGAAATTGTATTAAAACACATGTTTAACTTCTTTCATGCGCTTGGGCCATTTTCTGTAGCGCCCCCCCCCCCCCTCAACTCTCAAAATAGCATTGTTGCAAGGCCCCAGTATCCCCAGAAAAGACGCAATGCATAATCTAATTTCTAACCATATTTGATTTAAAAAGTATAGAACTATTTTCACTGATAGATTACGAAATATCAAGTACCGGATAGATTACGAAACATCAATTCCGAAATATTCGGTGCCGGAACGGCTTTCCGGTTTAGTGATTCACAAGCATCGAGTACAAAAACGGTGTTCTGGTTCAGTGATTTGGAAACATCAATTACCGGAATGGCATTCCGATTTAGTTGTAGCACTCTTTCTTGTAACTACTTCCCCTGCTCAAAAATTCACGCATGAAGCCATAAGTAGTAGACCTAATCTTCTTATTACTAGTACAGATCGATACATTATCAATAACCTATCTCATGATCGAAACGATAAACCAGGAAAAAAACTAGTACTATAACGTACTGGAGCAAACCTCAATTGATATCTGTGGATAATACCCTCAATCAGCAAAATATCATAACTATCCTCATTTTAATCAATCAAGATTTAATCAGCAATAAACCTACAAATAAGGCTAATATAATGAAACTTCTCATGGACATTCAACTATAAGAGTTGAATGGGAATTAAGTAATGGGAATTAAGTATCACCTCATTCAGTGGAATTGCAGAACTTTTACTCATAGAAAACCAGACCTCATTTTCTTCGAAGAAAACTTCCACACCAGAATATTTGCTCTTGAAGAAACCAGAACCAACCTTCCTCTAAAAATAAAAAATACATGGTTCTATATCAAGAATGCTCAAGAGGGAATGCAAGGGGAGTTGCTCTTCTGATAAACCTTATCCCACAAATAAATTAACCTTACTTTCCTGTCAGACCTCTGTGGCAAGCAGCTGCTTGAGGGGGTATTTTTTTTTTATAACTCTGATTTGTTTGAGATTATTGCTGTTCAAGTCACCATCCAAAATACAAATATATCAATTATCAACTACTACAACATTGATACCAACTCCGTCCTTAACCTTATTAATCGATGTCCTCCCCCAATACTGCTGTGTGGTGAGTTCAATGCACACAGCAGAATGTGCGGGTCACATGAAACCAACCAGAGAGGAGAGGTGATGGAAGATATTATTCTCAACTATCCCTATCATATCCTGAATGATGGGTCCCCTACCTCCCACCAAGCCAGATTTAAGTAACCATTGATCTCACCCTGTGTTCGAGAGCGATTGCTGACTTTGGATGTCTACTTTACTCACCACTATGTGGAGTGACCACTTCCCTTGAATACCTACAAAAAAGGCACTTCATAACCAACTAACAAAAATCCAGAAAATAACTATGAGAATTTTCAACCACTGCTCAACCAAAGTCTAAGTAAATCTACAATACAGGATCAAAATAAACATCTAAGCCAAAACTTCACGGTTGAAGACAGCAAACTCATAACTACCAGGAGATTCCAAAGAAGAGCAGCAGAACACGTAGAATTGCACACTAAATTGAAGCCAATAGAATTACCACCAGAGTACAAAGGAAGTTATTCAACAATAAACAAAAAATAAGTGGAAATCTCTTACAGCAAAACTTAATGTTTACACTCCCACTATAAAAATATGGAACCTCTAATATATAAAAGAAGAAAGTTTGTTTGTGTATCTTTCTGCCTTTGCACTCGGCCCAGAAGAGCTAGAGGCTTCAAACTTTGAATGAACGTTCCCTTCACCCACGGGAAGAATATAGGCCATTTGCAAACCTGCTGGGGTAAACCAATATTGGGGTGGGCGGGTTTGAATTTCTCAAAATCCCCATAGACTTAACATTAACAGTCGAAATTTATTCAAAAAAAATTGTTGCCACCAATAAATTTGAAATAATTAATGTATAAAACTATTTTCTTTCTAATTATGCGTGAGATCGATTGTAATGATGTTTATGCGATGTGAAAGCTTGCAACGTGGGGAGTGCCATCTACTCTACATTTTGGAACGTTTCAGATCCGAGCAAAATCGGATAAACCTGCTAGTCTTTAATAAGCTCAAAAAAAAGAAGTGCCAACCCTAGACAAGAATGGAAAGCTATCCTACTAAATGAAGCTCCTTCTACCCTGGCAACTAAATTTGTTACTCATATTTTTAATCCAGATAACAGCTCTCTTCACAGAAGCAGACAAAAAATCAGCACCTCTGTAATTTTTTGAGAAAATTCCTCCCATCCCACACTCAACTGATGCCAGTTTCTTTTTATATGAACTGCAAAATGCCATCAAAAGAACCAATAAAAAAAAGCACCACGACCAGACAAGTTGTCGAACAAAGTTATTGTCTTATATATGAAAACCAAATGAAACTACTTAATCAACTGAACAATATTTGGACCTCTCATAAATATCCAGACAGCTGGAAAAATGTCCACACTAGTTTAAAGGAATATTATGAGCAATGTAATTATATTTCGAAATTAGAAATGTTGATGGTGACATTTCACCATCAACGATTTCATCCATATTTTTCGTTTTTACAGATAATTCTAGTTTTCGAGATAAATTAAAAGTTATTTTTACGTTGGATAAGTATTAATAAACTATTACGATTCATAACTTCCTATTTTTCTAAAGTTTTAATTGTGATTTCTGACGGTGGGATAATTTTAAAATTTTAAAAAATTAACGCATATTGCAAACGAACTATTTGTGCTAGAAATGTGACTATTGGTGGAGTGTGATGATCAAGGTGTTTAGAGTGGTGGCAACAAATTGTCTCATCATTCCTGGCGGGGACGGAACTTTTTGCTTTAAGAGAAAAATGAAAATATCTTTTTGAGTTGATTAAATAATAACGAAATATGAAGATTCATAGTTTTCGAAAGGCTTTAACTTGCATCGTTAGAGAGCGCTAAATGTAAAACCTGAAGTAGTGTTATAAACGAAATATTTAAGCTAGAAATTCTGGTAGTAAGTATCGATCAAGAACAAATACCCAGATAACTTAAAAAGAAATATATATTACTAAGCGTTATACTCTGTGTGTATATATATATATACTTTTTCAATAATTTTGGAAACGACTGGTAAGATGGAAATTGGTCTGTAATTATTTGCTAAATTTATATTCCAATTTTTATATATTTGAAAAATTAAAGCATATTTCAAAGCATCAAAAAAGAAACCTTATTTCATAGAGATATTTACCAAATATATGTTAAAATATGAACATGATATCTACAAAAAATCACCCTATATTGTATTTTTTCTATTTAAGCTTGAGAAAACACACAAATTTCAAAACATGCAAATTAGACATATATGTACCATAACAACAGATGTTGAAAGTGATTTCCTGCAACCAAGATGCAGGTTCGTACCTGTTTCATGACATTTGCAGCCACCTTTCTTAATGCTTTTTTCTTTAATTTTTTTTTTATTTAATAAAGGTGATCGCAGTTCTTGTGATAACTGTAAGGGTATCATCCTACTTTCTGTTCCAGATAAAGTTCTTTGCATGACTGTGCTTAAAAGAATTAAGAATCTAGTTGATGGAGAATTGCGTGATGAGTAGTGTGGATTCAGAAGTGGTAGAAATGGGTACATCGGATTTTGTCACTCAGGCAGATTCTTGAGAAATGTTTACAGTTTCAGAAACCTTTGGTTGCTAGCTTTGTTGATTTCAAAAACGCTTTTGACTCTGTTGATTGTCATAATTTGTGTTTGATTGTGAGATCGTATGAAATACCAGACAAGTTAGTTAACATAATGAAAGCTCTCTATAGTAACACTGAGTCGTGTTAAGAGTTGGTAAGGCTTGTGGCAATTGGTTTAACATTGCTTCTGGTGTTCGACAAGGGTGCATTTTGTCTCCTTTTTTCTTTAGTTTGGTTACTGATTATGTTATGCGAAATTCACTGCAAGGGATGCATTTTGGCCTTAAGTGGTCTAGAGATAAGAAAATTTCTGATTCGGATTTTGCTGATGATTTAGCCCTTTGGGAAATTCTTTCATTTTGAGCTGTTGATGAGACTGATAGCAAAGTAGGTTTGGTGATGAACAGAGAGAAAACTAAAGTGATGAAAATTGGTCAGGCAGACTGTGGTTCAGTTAATCTGAGTGGTCTCAGTTTAATTACCTTGGGAGCTATGCAGCAGATACTAGTGACGTACGGCATGAGATTAACAGACGAATAGGGATTGCTGCCAGAACTTTTAAGAATCTATGAAGAGTGTGGAGAAATAGGCGGATGTACTAGGCTTTGGCTCTTTCTAGGGTTAGTTATGGTAGTGAAACTTTGACGCATTATAAACAAAATAACAGGAAGCTTGATGCTTTTGATTCTGGGTGCTTACGCAGTATCTTGCGTATTAGGTGGTTCACAACGGTTTGTTGTGTGAACCACATAAGTTTGTGTGTAAATAATGATGTGGTTAGGAAAAGAAGTCGGCAACCTCCTTTGAGAAGCATTTTGTGCAGAGAGAGACTCCGTTGGTTTGGCCATATTACCAGTATGGATAACTGTAGATTAGCGAATAGGATCATGACAGTGTGCCTGAAGGCCTCAGAAAGAGGGAAAGATCTAGGAAGCAGGGGGGGGGGGCAGAAATGTCAAACAGAATCGTGTTAAAATTAGTCTCCAGTCGCCAGATGCAGCAGATTTAGCTCAGGACAGATGTGTTTGGAGAACTAAGTTGCACAATGTGGTTGGAGCTCCGTAGCACATGACAGCTTGAAAATGATGATATCTTCCGAACGCAAGGACCTACAATTACGAGTTAGGGGTTAAATAAATGTTCTTGTGAGTCCTATTTACCTACTCAACAAGATTGCCTGTGCCCTATCTTCCTTTGAAGTGAATGCGAATTTCATGACTGATTGTACCTCGATAGGCTTTAGGCTTATTATCTACTTTTTAGGGCCTATACTGGATGATAGGTAATTAAAATTTTTAATTTATTTATATTTTTATTACTAAAAGCACCAACTTGAGAAACTTTGATATGATATTCATAAACATTGATCACATTTTTCCTCCCCCAATTTTTGGAGTAGTGTTCAAAATAGACCATGAGATTGGAGACATCACTACATTTAATTTGAGACGTAACTCGTTAAGGGCTCTCTATTATAATAAAGAAAATTATATTAAATAATATAATCTCCCGCGAAAATCAGCCCCCTTTTTGAGGGAGGAAAATGGTGGGAGGTGGAAAATTTCGAAATAGTCTACGACCATTCTCATATCAACTTTCATTTGACACATAACTCCTAATTTAGGTCCTCACGTTCGGAAGATATAGCGGAACAATGGTTTTCATATTTCATCTTTTTTAGGGGAGAAGGGAACATGGGTGGGGAGGGAATATATATATATATAGCCTATGACATTCCTCGCGTTGTAAGCTTTGATTTGATACATAAATCATTAAGTTTGAACGTGGCGTCCGAAAGATATGATGGAACAACGTTTTGTGTGAAAAGCACACAAACCGACAAATGACGGGCGAAGAGCAAAAGGGAGAGAAGTAACAAAAGCAGTTACAGAGTCTGTTCAGACAAATCTTGACAGTTTCTCCAAGCATGCGTTACTACACAAAAAGAGAATTTCTATTTCTGGTTCAAGTTTGGGCAGTTTTTTGGATTTGAGTGCCATTATTCCTGGATCCGCCTTCGAATATTTTTAAGTCGCCTATCGAAAAAAAAATTGCCATGCTCTTTTTCCTTTTTTAAATAAATATTTCAAAGTAAAATATCTTTAATATATTTTTAAAGACTCAAATTGCAGTGTTGTTTGATGAAGAAGAATCTATTTCTAATTTTAGTAACATTGGGTTATACCAATCAACACTAGAAATCATAAGTAAATAAGCATAACTTTGAAATTAATCATCTCAAATTAATTTTTATTTTTTGTAGCAAGATTAGGAATGACTTTAAGAGGTAACGAAAAATATTAGAAATACTCGTGTAATACGTCACAAATATTCTCAAAAATTCATATCTGGCGTTCGATTGTTTCGAAAGAATTCCATAAACACCAAACAGAATCCATTGTCAATTGGTTTATTGGGCTAATAAAATGAATTGTTTAGAATTTCCGGTGCTAATTTCCTTTGAGTGCAAGGCGGCTTCCTCTTCTAACATCTTTCCTTCGAAAGGTCATCTTCCACCTCAGCCATATCATTTAGGAAGGATCGTGCTGGACTTTACCTCAACAGCAACATATTCTGTTCTTCGGCAACAAGGTACGAAATCAATTCTTTCTCTGACTTGAATTCACTCAATTTTATATCTAATCAATCATATTTCCTTTTGACTTAGTTGGTAGGGGAAGTTGTGGATTGTCTATTAGTCTTTGGAAAACTCCCCGATAACACAGACCTTGAGTTTGGCATTATATTTGAAGTGCCGAATTCAACACCTACAGATTCACACTTTACTGTATATCAGAATAATCAACAAATACCGCCTCAAGCAGCTGTTTGCCACAGAATAGAACTGTTAATGAAATCAAAAAAACAATTGTCGTCAAAACTATTCTCATACGGTAATAATACGGTAATACAAAACTATATTCATATGGTAAAATAATTTATATAAGATATATGTCGCGAGAGAAATACATATAATTGTTTTATATTGTGTAGCGTATGATAGCGATATTTAAATTTCAAATATGTAAATAGTCTCGATTCTAAATATTTAAGCGGTTAAAGGTTTCTAATTGCTTATCAAAGTGTAACTCACCGTTGGTTAAAATGGCTTTGAATGTAAATTTCATTGCTCTTCTCACTGCTAGCAATCTCCTTTGCTAAAAATGCTCCAATGTCATACCACTTTTCGCGGAATATTGCATTCGTATACCACTGTTCGCGGAATAATGCCTCGGTTTTGTTGCCGGATTCCAAAAACATTGTTCTTTTATTAATATGTCGTTATATTATTCTTTCATCTTTCTGCCTTTTTCTCTCTTCCATTCGAACATTTCAAATAATTTTTAGGTATTTTTTCACTTAAAAGTGAGGTCCTCCTTGAGCAAGTGGTTATTATGTTGCTGCGGTTAAGTGATTGTATGAATTGAATATGCTATTATACGAGCAATTATACGAGCATTATGTTAATCCGTCCCTAGCTACTGCTATTTACTGAGCAGGGGTGTTTCAGGTGAAACCGCGCCAGGCTCGTAATCTGCAGTTCCCAGATTAAGGTCGCAGCTGGGCCAGGGTTGAGGTTTACCTCCGCAAAACTCTCGCCCTGCCGTCGTTCAGTAGAGGGACACCAATGGTCTTGGAAATGCCACCGTCCGTCGGATGAAACATAAAGCCGTGGCTCAGTGTGCAGCAGAGCCATACACTCTGCACTTTAAAGAACACACTGGATGACCTTGATGGGAGGTTATCAACTGTCTTCTAACAGATGTTCAACTAACATATTAACCTTCTCTGAGTATTCGGGGTCCTTATAACCTGGCAATTTAGCTAATTGTGTGCAAAAAATGACGCTTGAAAGTAAAACAACCCAACTGCCATTTAGCTCAATGTTGCAAAATTTACTCGAACGTAAAGAAACGTTCGCTTTAAATTTTGGGGAATGTATCTAACTTTGAACAGATTTAACAACTGTTGATACTTTAAAATATAGTTTCCATTCACGTTTCATAATTACCGTCACCTTTTTAAATTAAATATATTTTTCCATCTCTCCTCAAAGTGTAAAATCTCTTTGGGAAACTCTTCGTTGGCTGTTCTTTCTCCATTCATTTGGTTGATATCTAGTGCCGATTAAAAACAATATATAATAGTTAACCATATTTTTCAAAAACTTAAATCGCTTTGCTCTTCTTATTAATAAGAACTTCTCATTTTCTTAATTTTGCAACATTAAAATCATTTACATAAAGCGTGTATATTTTTAAGGTTTTTAGTTAAAAAAATGGAAATCCTAGTTTTGTTAATGTTCTGAAACATGTCAAGTAAATCAGCTATTCCTTTAATGTTTTGTGCTTGTTCTTTCCGTTCAGATGAAAATATTCTCCGCAAGTTCTGGTAGGAGTCATCGGGACTCAGAAGTGCCCCGTGGAGGGAAGAATATGAATATGGCTGACAATTAAGGTACGTCTATAAATGATTTTCAATTATTGGACCCATTTTAATCACATTGATAGGAGAGCATCCCCTGGATGGCTTATATTTGTCCATAAACTTAGATTAAGGAATAAGTTATTTTCAGATAACTGGAGGAGCAGGGATAATCCTAGAGTTGGGTGGAAAGTGTGAAGAAGGACCTTCGTAGAAAAGACGGTTGCAGTGCCAAAGTGTAATAGTTGTTACTTGGACATGTTTATCTAAATGAATGACAAGTCTGCTTTGGTCTTCCTTGCTCCTCCTTCAAAGGAAGATAGAGCGCCGTCAATCTTGTTGAGTAGGTAACTCGGCGTCGTATCTTCCTTTCGAAGTGAATGCGAACTTGGGGATTGTTTTCTCCATCGATATATTTTAAGTTTATTTTCTACTTTCTAAGACGCATATAGAAATACAGGTACTTTTTAACTTTTTTTCGTTTAATACTCTTGTTCAAACATAGCAGGGAAAATAATTGTAGAAATGCACACGGAACCCTGAAAACGGGATGAGAATGGGTCCGAAAATATACACATCCTTAGTGCAAATCTACCTTTTCAACATAGGCTTATACTTTACATGCTCATGCATGAAAATATTCCACACATTCTTAATTTCATCCATGACTTTTTAGTTCAGATCTTAATTGTACCCTGTCTATGAGAAATGCATCGTTCAATGAGCAGGTCTGTTTTTAAGCAAAGTGCATGGTCATATCGCTACTGTGAGAAAGAGCGTCCCCTGTGCCATTTTGGCATCGAAGTCACCCCCGGAAAGGCACTGTCCCGCAGAAACTGTGTGCTATTGGGGGTTGGAATGTTATTAATTGGAAAAATAAAAGGAGGTGAAACTTAAGTGATGGGAATGATACACCATGAATGTCATTTGAAAATCCGTTGATGTTGATGCATGTTAACGCTATCACCACCTAACAAATGACGTGGGGATTAGCATTTATGCTGCTGCAGATTTCTTTTCGCATTACTTCTACTTCATATCACACCGGGATCGAAACTTTCACACATTCTATTATTCTATGAAACTCGTATTAATCGATGTTTTTTTTGCTTGTTTTTCCATTTTTACACTGAAATTTTTTGTTACATCGGCGCCGTTTTCTAAACATTCACACATTTCTTATTTAACAATTTTCAGTCGGGGTTCCTTCTAACATTGATTTTCCTTTCTAATGTACTTTATTTCCTTTTCTGGTGGGATAAAACCATATTCTCCCGGTAACTGCTAAATACCTTTAAATTGTGATGAACAGTGTAAGAGGACATTTTAAAATTAGCTGACCTCTTGGAACTCTTGCAAGCAGCTAACTGTTGAAATGCGTCGTTAAGTCGAAAAGATCTCCTCGAAGATAAAATGCCAGCATACGGGACCTTCCGTCGACCAGCCCAGCAAAGCGATTGGGCTCTACATTTCGTCATGATTGAAAGCGATTAATTATTTCACTTCGACATTAGGGTTGAAAAGATCCTTGAGGAAGATAAAATTCACGGATAAAATTCTGGACTTGGAATGTTTTACTTCGAGTGACTCTTAGTTTGTAAAGATATATATCCAATGTACGCTGTACGAGAGAACATCGATTTTTTTGTGACATATCTATAAGTGCAGAATTCTTTTACTGAGGTCCGATAGCAACATATATGTCAAAGCAAACGACTCCGTCCCTCACCGGTGCGAGCCATCGAGTCTCACTGAGGTTGTGAAAAGGCATTATTGGGGCGACTGTGAAAATTAAGCACAAAATTCACTGAGCTGTGACGTAGTTGGCCCGCTTCACATCCATGCTTGTGGATGCGGCAATCCATCGCTGATCCAACCGTTCGCGATAATAGGAAAAAAATTCATCAGATCTCCATTAACATACACTTAAGTTAATGTTGTGCTTGGATGTAGAATTAAAGATAGATGTTTTACGCAACGCAAGCGAAAACGCAAGGGTAGTTGCAACGTATGAATCGTTTTCTACTTTTAGCATTGCTAACTTTCTATAAAACTAAACCGTGTACGAAAGCTCTTTACAGATTTATTTTTTATCCGATGAAAGACAACCGAATACCCGACCTTGCAAACAAACGTAACTCGTAGGGCAAAATTAAATTTCATCAACATGATGAGTCGTTGGTCTTGTGATCACACGTTCTCCAGTAAACGGAGGAAAACACGATTTTTAAAACTGTAAGAGTGTTTATAATTCCAGGTTTTTTTATATGATATCTCACTTCCAAATAATTTTTTATTAGCAGATTTTTCTTTCGAGGAAGGAGTAATATTTTGTTTTCGATTGTTACTGAGCAGAGTTACTTCCTAGGAAAGAGTAATACTTTGCATAAGTGAATCTTATGCTGAATTGGGGATACAGCAAATATAAGTATTAGGAATAAAAAGTTTTAAATTTCAGACCAAGTCGCGTAACGGATATACGGGAATTAAAAAATTAGTTTTATTGGTTATTCTTTTGCTGATGCAATCGCAATTCCTTTGAGCCGGTTTAGTAATAAACTATTGAAATAAAAAATAGGAAGGTGAGTTTATTTTTTTATATGTGATTTTTTGGTGTTGTTGCGATCACGATGTCTTTGAAATGGCTTAGTATTAAAAAGGGAAAATAAATTAATTAATTGGGAGGAGATTGAAATTTGTAAGAAAGAAGGAATTTTTTTAACTCTGATTAGTGTGGTGAGGTTTTTGAAATGCTTTAGTATTAATATGAAAATATGGAGAGTAATGAATTGAGACATGGCAAAAATAGGAATTTAACATAAAATCACTTAATCGTTTCAAAACAAGTCCTGACGTGGTAAGGGACGTGGAAAGTGTGGTGCAGAATATGTCTGAACATAAATATCTGAAGATATAATCCTTCAACCATATGGAGACTAATTTTAAAAAGAGAGTCACAACACTTGAAGGTTTAGGCGTGCCAAGGTAAATTTGAAGATGGATTGTCTTCTTCCGATGGGGTACTTTGTTTATTTACAAAATAGCTGATCTATCATAAAGAGGAGATGGGATAATAAGTTTCGATAAGAGGATGAATATTATTTTTAAAAAATAAATTGCCCGCAAAATTTATTTTTTAATAAAAAAATAAATTGAATTAATTGCCCGGCGTGAGGGGCAGAACCTTTGATAGGTGTTTAATAAAGGTGGATGCATATTATTAATTGTTTTTTAATGAGGAGGTCGAACTTTTGATAAGCGTTTTAATTAAGGGAGCTCATATTAATAAAGGGGCCGTCACTTTTGATAAGTGTTTAATTAATAAGGATTAAAAAAATTCATTTATAAATATTCGCAAGTTAAATTATAAAAAAAAAAAAAAAAATCGAGAGCTAACTTATAAAGAAATAAAAAATTTGTAGGTTAATTTATAAGGAATAAAAAATTCGTAGGTTTATTTACAACTAATAAAGAGATTCGCGAGTTATAAAAAATAAAAAAAAGTTAATAAAAAATAAATACAAAAAATAAAAAAATCCCCACGTTAAATTATAATAAAAAATAAATTCCGAAAATATAAAATTCGCACGTTAAATTATGAGAAATACAAATCCTTAATTTACAGGGACTAAAATACGTAGGTTATTTACAAGAAATAAAAAATCATCATAAAAAAAACTTTCGCACGATCAGTTATAAGAAATTAAAATTGCATAGGTTAATTTACAAGAAAAATAAATGCAGGAAATATGAAATTCGCACGTTAAATTGTAATAAAAAATAAATGCCGGAAATATAAAATTACCTAGATATTTTATAAAGATAAGTTATTTCAACTTCATCCACATTTCAACACTCTAAGAATATACTACCCTTGGTGTAATGGATTAACATGCTGTGTAATGTGCTAGTAAGGTGAGGGTCGCAGGATCGCGTCCCACTATAGGAAATTTATTTTAAATATATATGTGTGTTAAACACTAGATGTCACCACAATTAGGTGGAATATTTCGGAATTTTGGATGATAGCGGAAACCAATATGGCGGACGTTAGACTTCAAAATGGCGGACTCGGGACACTGAGTTACTTCGGGAGTTTGTGGTCAAAATGGCGGACATAGGGTTTTTTTAATAAAGGAGGATGGCCCTAAGGAGTTAATTAATGAGTTATGAATATTAATTATGAATAATAATAAGTTATTAATAAGGGAGAAAGTAGTGGGATGCATAAGGGGGAGTTGTCAATTATGAATAGTATAAAATGGCGTGGTCCACGACGTCATAGGAGGAAAGCACTGGAATAGGACTATGGGTTGGGTTGTTTTACCTCTGAGCGGCACTTTTTTGCACACAATGGGCTAAATGGTCAGGTCACATGGACCCCGAAGGCTCAGAGAAGGTTGGGGGAGGGGACCCACTGGAATAGCTGTTGGGAGACAGATGGTAGCCTCCCGTCAATGCCATCCGGCGTGTTCTTTAACTGCACAGGGTATGGCTCTCCCGCACACGGGGCCACGGCTTAACGTCCCATCTGACGGACGGCGGCCTTTCCAAGCCCATCGGTGTCCCCTACTGACCGTGGACAGGGCGGGGAATTTTGCGGAGATAAATCTCAATGCTGACCCAGCTGGGACTCGAACCTGTGAACTACAGATTACGAGCCTGACGCGCTACCGACTGAGCCACCCCCGCCCCAAATAGGACTATGATACTTGCATCTGATTGTGAGTAAGTGAGGTAGTGACTGAGTGTATGCAGCCGATTGTAAGTGAGGTAGTGACTGAATAACTGATAGGGGGTATGTCTTATTCTAACTAAGATGCACAAATCGAAGAGCTCTTACAATTTGCACGTAAGGGTAATCCTAACAGTAGATTTCGCAAAAAAATTGGCCTTCGAAGTATTCTTCCAGATCAAATAGAGGTCAAGGCTGGATCTGTAAGCGCTAGAAACAATTTGGTTTCCATCTTCTAAACGATATTACGAATTTGATCAGTTATCGAGGTCAGTTGTCAAATTTAAATCTATATATGCTAAATATGACAATTGATGCCTGTTGGTATTTCTTTTCTATATCTTAGAAACGTTACGAAATTTCTGATCCATTAGCTTCCTTGAAGTCAAAGGTCAAATTCCTCCTTGTGCTAGAGAAGTGAAATTTTGGTGCTCAGTGGTTCTTCAGGTCATAGATCTCAGAAACGTTAAGAAATTTCAGATCCTGTGTCATGTTCACGGCCAAATAGCGATAAGGGTGATTGATGGTCGTGAAATCAAGAGGTGCGAAACATTATTCTTATATGCAATTTTGATTTCTCGATTAAAATATAACTAAAGAATATAGAAGTGGATAATAGAATATATTTATAATGTTTTTATAAGCAATGATTTCAATGATGTCATTGTAATGTTTCTCAAAATATTTCAATGTGGTTGCAACTAAAAATAATCTTAATTGAAGAACATAATGTGAAATATATCATATAATTATAAATAAAAATAAAAAATAAATACCCCCTCAAGCAGCTGCTTGCCACAGAGGTCTGACAGGAGCCTGTCAGTTTATATGCCACAGTAGAAGATCTGAGAGGATGGCAGGACCTCAGCAGAAAACAACACTAACATCCATGCCTTAACCCGGGGCTCGAACCCAGGTCCCATAGATCAGTAGCCAGGCGCTCTAACCACACTATCTATTAAATAACAGTTAACAAAAATTAAAATTTGAAATAGAAATTGACCAAAAATACACAAAGTAACATAAAGTATTATTAATTTCATTTAAATTTTAGTAACTAATATCGTGCTCCATACCACCTAAATAACCTGCTACTATAATATTAGATTCAAAAGAGATCACAAAATGCGACAGTCTCACAGTAAAGTAGATTTTATATTTTTCACTTCCAGTAGGAGGTTCCTGTCCACTGAGATATTGTTCTATGCGAAAATGTTGAAACTTTGCTCCCTCTTCATCCCGGTGATGAATCTTCGTTCACAGTATTTGCATGCTGAGCGTATATTGCAATTTACGAACGATGTATTTGTAATAGGAATTTTAAATTTTGATTGTGGAGAATAATTTTGGTTGTGGAGGTAAGAGGAAAGATTAGTGCCAATATCAAGAGCTTTATATTGGCACTAATCATTCCTCTTACCTCCAGGGAGTAGTGGAAAAATAACACTTTTATTTTAAGAGATAAACAAAAAAATTAATTTTGTGCCAAACAGATACTAATAAACTATTATTATTTGCATTTTCCCACTCATTTATTGCAGTGGTCCTCAACATTTTATGCTTCACGTACCCCCTGAAAATGTGTGTGTAACTGACGTACCCCTTGTATAGATAGATAAAACTATAGTTATAATATAACAATGGTTATTTTTACTTTGTTACTAGATCTAGCTAGTTTTGAGCTCTCACGGCGTACTCCCAAAAGTTTTACCGCGTACTCCACATTGAGAACCCCTAATCTACTGCTTCCAATTTCCACAGTTTGACCCAATAAAGGCGGAAAATGATGAAAATTCCAATTGTGACTTGTAATGATGGAATACATTGGAAAATGTTGAAGTTTCAATTAAATTTTGCAAACGACCTACTGGTTATAGAAGTTTGAAATCTTTGTGGTAGAGTGTGATGTGCAATCGGTTTTGCATTTGCAACAATCATTTGCCTCATTTCCACTCTGATGGAGGGAGGAAGCTTTTTTTTTGTTTTAATAGATAATTGAGGAATTATTTTATGTTTTATAGGTACAGAAGAAATATTAAAATTTGCATTTACGCAATGAACTGTTAGTTTGAATTTCCAATATTAGATGATCCTAAATTGGGAATAAAATTGCATTCCTTTGAAAAAGAAAATCTGATATTCACGAGAGGTGATATATTGTTCTTCTAGTTACAAATTCTGATCACATTACGACAAATGGTATTTGATTTCAGAACACCCTGAAATTATTCTGGTGACTCAATTCAAGATTTTGAGAACAATAATTATTATAGCAATAGCTGTACGAAATCTTCAGATTTTTATTAGCAATTCATTCATATGAAACATAATTTTCTTGCAGCCTGCGACAAGAGATCCATTCTAGAGACTTCTTTTCCCAGGTTCAGGGTCATATAAAAATCCAACTTTCAATCAATTAATAATTAATACCCCCATTGTACTAAACGTATTAACCATTACCCTCTTGCATTTGTAATTATTCGGTGTAAGAATCCGCGCTTTTTGCAAGTTTTTCTACATAAATGCAATTTAATTATTAGAAGAAAGAGTTATGAGATATTAGAAGAAATTACCCTTCAATTGGGTAGCACTAAAGGCGAAGACCTCTAGAGCAGTGGTTCTCAACCTTTTATGCTTCACGTACCCCCTGGAAATGTGTATGTAACTGGCGTACCCCTTGTATAGATATAAAAAAACTATAGTTATAGTATAACAATGGAATAAAATAAAATATATTTATTTATAACATATATCTAGCAACTTTTGAGCTCTCACGGCATACCCCAAAAATTTTTACCGCGTACCCCCCACGTTGAGAACCCCTACTCTAGAGTAACGCCTCGATTTTCTAATTACTTGTTTAAGGTACTCATTACATTATTTTTCAATCGTCTAATAGATAACGTTGCATAAAGTTGTGCAAAATCCATTATCCTTGACTTATCATGATAGAGAGGGCTCCATTTACTACTGGGCTCCAGGGCCCCCAAATTATCGATCCAGCTTTACCCTTTAAACAATTCCTTGAAAAGGGGTCTGACAGTAAGTATAATACAAGACATAAAGACAGTCTGGAAGTCAATGTCTTTTGGATTTTATATGTCCAAGAGAAAAGAAAAGTTGAATAAATTTAAGAGACTTAGAGATGATTAAAAGATAACCGATGTTAATAACTATGTTTCGCATTTCATTGAAACATTTCATAGTAACTTAATGGTTACTATGAAATGTAGAAGGGTAAATTAAGTAGTAAGTTAAAGGGTAAAGATAGTAACTAAGTAGTTTTTTCTAACAAATGTACCAAACTACTTAGGTGAGAAAGGTGACACCAGAGGTCTTGAGAAGGCTGCCGTCCGTTGGATGGGTCATACCCTGTGCCCCTTAAAAAACAGACTGTGTGGTTTGACAGGAGGTTTCCATGTCTCCTGAGAGCTGTAAAGTGGCTCCCCTTCGCAAACCTTCTGTGAGTCCTTGAGGCCTTTGTAATCTGGATCTTTAGCCTATTAGGTGGAAATAAAAGTGCAGCTCAGTATGTCAGTATGTCAGAGGAATTAGCAACCCAATCTCTTCCACGTATACGATAGATAAATACTTAGTTTTAAAACAACCTAAAATATATTTGTTTTCTATATTATGAATCATAAGTTATTTTATGTCTTTTCTCATGGTTTGATTCAAAGCTTTAGTATTTTTTAAGATGCCAGATGCAGAGCAAACGAATGTTTTCTTATACGATTATTACGAGGCATTTGCTATTGACGTCATATCGCGATTGTTACTCTATAGATGATACCACATCGATGAATAACAATTAAATTCCGTTTGACGAAACAGAATACAAGTTTTAACTGAAATGTTTGTTTTCGCTGTGCTCTGATTAGAGTCGTCACATCCAGGAAGTAGAAGCAAGTCATCCCAGATCCTTGGAGACATCCGACGGGAATCGACATCAAGCAGGTGAGAGGGTAAGTCATGAGGTAAGTGGAATATGATTATTAGAAACTGAGCATCTCATCATATATATCATATAGCTTAAAGCAGTCAATCATAATGAAATGTTTGTATCGCCTTGGGGAGCAAAAGAATTGATTTTAAGATTAAAACATTTCTTCATTTTTATAACTCTAAAATCAGAATGTTTATCATATAGTTTACTTCTACGGAGCAGAACGCTTTGCCAACTTGGGCTGCGTTGAAACTTGTAAAATTGAAAACATTCGGATTTTAGAGTTATAAAAATGAAGAAATGTTTTATTCTTAAAATCAATTCTTTTGCTTCCCAAGGCGATACAAACATTTCATTATGATTGACTTCTTTAAGCTTAAAAAATATAAATTATGAAATTAAAATTAAAGTGATCGTTAGTATCAAAATCTTTCATTTTTAGTTTTTCTTGTAGAAAAGAACAGTCTTAATGGTTTACGAATAGAGTAGATTTCACAAATGTAACCTATAGATCATTTTGTCTCGAAACAGGTATAAATGCTCTCCACACTTGCACAAAGGAAGTTTTGTCATGCGTATTGAACGTGTCTTATTTATCAAGTTGGATCCAAATAAAAAGCTGCAGACTTTAATGCAACCGATAACTCATTACCTAATTGTGCATAACATTATAAATATTTCTAAATTCAAGTTTAAAGTTTGAGTGGAAGGGAAGGAAATCACTTAATTTTCGTTCACAAAAAATGTTTTCTAACACATATCGTGATGTAAAAGCACTGAATATTTAAATTGTTAGCAAAATAAGGCTGTAGAGTGTCTTCATTTAGATATGATACTTTAGTTCTTACAATGAGTTTGGGCCATTTCTTGGCCGATCTCATCGCTATCAGAGTCAGTAAGAATAACATCAAGCAAATGGAATGGGCGGGCATTATTTCTCCATATGATGCTTAGAAACAGAACAAAAGATATGTTGGTTGGGTTAACCATAGCATTGACCCTTTGCGTTACGTCATTCCATTCCTTCCACTTTCTATTTAATATGCAAAAAATAGATAAAGTAATGGTGTCGATTATATTAAATCACTATATTCTAAATAAACTGAACGTTTCCGTTATTTATGAAATTACGAGTGTAAAATAAGAGTTAAAATTTCAACGACTTTTTAACTCTGGAGACATTATATTAACTTTTAGTACTGAATGTATAAAAATCTATTTTATAATGTAATACTGACCTAAAATGTTTGACGAATTGGTTGAATTAAAATGTTGCCATAGTAACCTCCACAGTCGACGCAGACAGCCCCTCGCTTGTCTCGGAAAGTGATGTCACATAGTGCATGTTGCTTCCGAGCCGTAGTGCATGTTGCTTCCGAGCCGTAGTGCATGTTGCTTCCGAGCCGTAGTGCATGTTGCTTCCGAGCCGTAGTGCATGTTGCTTCCGAGACGTAGTGCATGTTGCCGCACCCAGCCACGCGCGCTGATAGTGGTAGCAACTAATCGCTTCGCAAATTGCATGGACGCTTTTTGTTCTAATTGCTCGCGCCTGGGAGGAGGAATGTACCTGGCCATCTGTCGATCAGAGTCCCGTGGACGCGCATTAATTCGACTGCTCACTAAATGATTTAATATATAATCTATGAGGTCTCTTGGATTAAACCAGTCCCAGCGCTCCTGCAGTGCAATGTATTCATCAGTGCTACTCGGTACCTCTGATTTAATTCGATCGGCCAACAGCAGCTCGATCAATTCCTCAAATGTGGACAATATTCTGCTTTCAATATACCTTCTCCATATTTCCCTAATTTTTCCGAAAACGTGTTCCACGTTTCGTGTGCAAGCTTCTATGCCCTATCCAATTGCCTCTTGTATTAAACTGCAGAGACTTTACACCTCGCCAAAATGTAAGCTTTGAGCTTACTGTAATCGCTAGCATCCTCGTCAGACAATAAAGCCAAAAGATCGTTCAGCTTCTCCCGAAAAATGGAGAGGACTACCTGGCTCCTAACCTTTTCAGGCACGCCCTGATTAACGAAAACGCTCTTGATCCTCTTGAAATACAAATGAATGTAGAGGAGAGTTTCTGGGGGCGATCCCAACGTAATGTGCAGAACCGAAATCCATTATTTCAGTTCCTCATGCTCCTTCCTTTTCGCGGTGCTATGGGAATCGGACCCAGGCGAATCATAACCATCACACGACGCACCGTGAGATCTGACGCCACTTGCCTTTGCTGTCTCAAGTTCAAGATGCCTCATTTGCAGTTCATGCTCGCGTTGTGCTCGCATTTCTTCGCGCTGCGCTTGTCTTTCTTCGATTACAGTCGCAAGGGTTATTCTTCGGCCTCGGCCTCGCTTTGCGCTTGTCTATCAACTAGTTCGAGTTGCGTTAATTCGAGTTTCCTCAATTCCAATTCGAGCTTTCTAGCGTCATCGGATTGCTCTGCTATTTCTTGAGTCGGATTTGTCAGTCGCTGACAGCATCTACTGACAAATCAGACGCAATAGCCTCCATGTTTTGCGTTGATCTGTGTCGAGTAGTGTCCACGTAGTGCGATTTAGAACCGTTTCTCGCCTTCCCTCGCGTATTTTATGGCATAGCACAGAATAATAACAAGACAAAAAACTGGTTCTACATATTAGATCTTACCGCACCTGATGTGAAGTTCTCGCAGCGATGATTTACTTTCCTGCCAGCATTCAACATTTGCTAAAATTGTCCCTTAATGTAACGCCACCTCGTACCGAACTCTCACAATACAGATCCCGCTGATGACGCCAATGTAGATAGGCTCCATCTCTGCCTGTCTGGGCAGGAGAGTACCTGAACTCTTCAGGATGATTTCCTTAGGTGCTAAGCGATACATATATACAATCGGCCAATGATGCTTATCAGGTAGCAGAGCATCTGGTTTAAAAAGTTTCTTTTCGGACCTGTATTAGCGAGATTCTATGGGTAAC
Organism: Ryuthela nishihirai; assembly: GCA_038380435.1. Lineage (NCBI taxonomy): Eukaryota > Metazoa > Arthropoda > Arachnida > Araneae > Heptathelidae > Ryuthela > Ryuthela nishihirai. The sequence goes on from JAWZYU010000034.1 coordinate 6,360,959, forward strand.
TGCTATTGCAATTAACTATTGCTTAGACAGGATAATGCACTCATTGCTAATATAAGATCAATGAGTGGAGGGTTTAAACAGGTTTAGTGTAGTCAAATGATGGCCAAAATCAGATGCTATGAGTACCTTTTTCTTTCTCCTAAGGTGTGGCTATAGGTATGATAATTTGAACTAAAATTTTCAATGTTTTTATGTTTTTAAGTAAAGCTGAATAAAAAATATATTTAGTTGCTTGTGATAACAAAATAATTGATTGAGAACCGTTCTTCCAGTACGTCAATATATCACTTTAGAAATAAAAGATTAAGATTCATTTTGAAAAAGACGTTCAAGCATATTTTAAATTATACAGTTGAACTACTGACTCTAAAAGAAGTTTTTGTCAAGGAGAAAGCTAAACATGCCTGCGTCAGAGTGAAATGTCAGTGATGGTTGAAAACATATTCCATTTAAAAGTGACCTGGTTCAAATTTTGTATAAGGCATGAATAATGGAATTCTCTGGAACATCTCTCTCACAAGTTCATTATTTATCACTATAAACTATACAGGTGAAAGGACTAAGGATATTATTACAAAATTACAAGTTCCATACTTTCTGTTTTGATTCATTTGGCAATGCCAATCAGAAAAAAAATAAATGATAGGGATAGTAAAATTATATTAATATTTATCTAAAATTTCAATGGTAGATCTAAAGGCAGAAAAAGTGCAAAATAATTAATTAGGTAACTATACACATATATCAGGAATTTATTTACTATCTCCCGTTTGTTTAGTTTTGCCTGCGAAGCGTTACATATATAAAATCGGTCAATCATGCTTATCAGGTAGCAGAGCATCTGGTTTAACAAGTTTCGTTTCGGACCTGTATTAGCGAGGGTCTATGGGTAACTGCTATTGCAATTAACATTGCTTAGGTAGGATAAGGCACTCATTGTCTAATACAAAACAAATGAGTGGAGGGATTAAATAGGTTAGTGTAGTCAAATGATGGCCAAAATCAGATGCCATGAATACCGTTTCCTTTTCCCTAGGATATGAATATAGGTATGATAATTGGAAATAACCCTTTTAATGTACCCTTAGGTGAAGGTGACAAAAATATATTCAGCTGTTTGCGAAAACAAAATAATTGATTAAGAATCGTTCTCCGTGTATATCAATATATCCCTTTAGGAATGAAATATAATGAATCGTTAGGTAGCATAGCATCTGGTTTAACAAGTTTCGTTTCGGACCTGTATTAGCGAGGTTCTATGGGTAAATGCTATTGAAATTAACATTGCTTAGGTAGGATAAGGCACTCATTGTCTAATAAAAAAACAAATGAGTGGTGGGTTTAAATAGGTTAGTGAAGTAAAATGATGGCCAAAATCAGATGCCATGAGTACCGTTTCCTTTTCCCTAGGATATGACTATAGGTATGATAATTCGAACTAACCCTTTTAATATACCTTTAGGTGAAGGTGACAAAAATATATTCAGCTGTTTGTGATAACAAAATAATTGCTTGAGAATCGTTCTCCATGTATATCAATATATGCCTTTAGGAATGAAAGATAATGAATCGTTAGGTAGCATAGCATCTGGTTTAACAAGTTTCGTTTCGGACCTGTATTAGCGAGGATCTATGGGTAACTGCTATTGCAATTAACATTGCTTAGGTAGGATAAGGCACTCATTGTCTAATACAAAACAAATGAGTGGAGGGATTAAATAGGTTAGTGTAGTCAAATGATGGCCAAAATCAGATGCCATGAGTACCGTTTCCTTTTCCCTAGGATATGACTATAGGTATGATAATTCGAACTAACCCTTTTAATGTAACTTTAGGTGAATGTGACAAAAATATATTCAGCTGTTTGCGAAAACAAAATAATTGATTGAGAATCGTTCTCCGTGTATATCAATATATCCCTTTAGGAATGAAAGATAATGAATCGTTAGGTAGCATAGCATCTGGTTTAACAAGTTTCGTTTCGGACCTGTATTAGCGAGGGCATATGGGTAACTGCTATTGCAATTAACATTGCACAGGATAAGGCACTCATTGTCTAATAAAAAACAAATGAGTGCAGGGTTTAAATAGGTTAGTGTAGTCAAATGATGGCCAAAACCAGATGCCATGTGTACCATTTCCTTTTCCCTAGGATATGACTATAGGTATGATAATTCGAACTAACCCTTTTAATGTACCTTTAGGTGAAGGTGACAAAAATATATTAAGCTGTTTGCGATAACAAAATAATTGCTTGAGAATCGTTCTCCGTGTATATCAATATATCCCATTAGGAATGAAAGATAATGAATCGTTAGGTAGCAGAGCATCTGGTTTAACAAGTTTCGTTTCGGACCTGTATTAGCGAGGGTCTATGGGTAAATGCTATTGAAATTAACATTGCTTAGTTAGGATAAGGCACTCATTGTCTAATACAAAACAAATGAGTGGAGGGTTGAAATAGGCTAGTGTAGTCAAATGATGGCCAAAATCAGATGCTATGAGTACCGTTTCCTTTTCCCTAGGATATGACTACAGGTATGATAATTCGAAATAACCCTTTTAATGTACCCTTAGGTGAAGGTGACAAAAATATATTCAGCTGTTTGCGAAAACAAAATAATTGATTGAGAATCGTTCTCCGTGTATATCAATATATCCCTTTAGGAATGAAAGATAATGAATCGTTAGGTAGCATAGCATCTGGTTTAACAAGTTTCTTTTCGGACCTGTATTAGCGAGGGCCTATGGGTAACTGCTATTGAAATTAACATTGCTTAGGTAGGATAAGGCACTCATTGTCTAATACAAAACAAATGAGTGGAGGGTTTAAATAGGTTAGTGTAGTCAAATGATGGCCAAAATCAGATGCCATGAGTACCGTTTCCTTTTCCCTAGGATATGACTATAGGTATGATAATTCGAACTAACCCTTTTAATGTAACTTTAGGTGAAGGTGACAAAAATATATTCAGCTGTTTGCGAAAACAAAATAATTGATTGAGAATCGTTCTCCGTGTATATCAATATATCCCTTTAGGAATGAAAGATAATGAATCGTTAGGTAGCATAGCATCTGGTTTAACAAGTTTCGTTTCGGACATGTATTAGCGAGGGTCTATGGGTAAATGCTATTGCATTAACATTGCTTAGGTAGGATAAGGCACTCATTGTCTAATAAAAAAACAAATGAGTGGAGGGTTTAAATAGGTTAGTGTAGTCAAATGATGGCCAAAATCAGATGCCATGAGTACCGTTTCCTTTTCCCTAGGTTATGACTATAGGTATGATAATTCGAACTAACCCTTTTAATGTAACTTTAAGTGAAGGTGACAAAAATATATTCAGCTGTTTGCGAAAACAAAATAATTGATTGAGAATCGTTCTCCGTGTATATCAATATATCCCTTTAGGAATGAAAGATAATGAATCGTTAGGTAGCATAGCATCTGGTTTAACAAGTTTCGTTTCGGACCTGTATTAGCGAGGTTCTATGGGTAACTGCTATTGCAATTAACATTGCTTAGATAGGATAATGCACTCATTGCTAATATTGAGATCAATGAGTGGAGGGTTTAAACAGGTTTAGTGTAGTCAAATGATGGCCAAAATCAGATGCCATGAGTACCGTTTCCTTTTCCCTAGGATATGACTATAGGTATGATAATTCGAACTAACCCTTTTAATCTACCTTTAGGTGAAGGTGACAAAAATATATTAAGCTGTTTGCGATAACAAAATAATTGCTTGAGAATCGTTCTTCATGTATATCAATATATGCCTTTAGGAATGAAAGATAATGAATCGTTAGGTAGCATAGCATCTGGTTTAACAAGTTTCGTTTCGGACCTGTATTAGCGAGGTTCTATGGGTAACTGCTATTGCAATTAACATTGCTTAGGTAGGATAAGGCACTCATTATCTAATACAAAACAAATGAGTGGAGGGTTTAAATAGGTTAGTGTAGTCAAATGATGGCCAAAATCAGATGCCATGAGTACCGTTTCCTTTTCCCTAGGATATGACTATAGGTATGATAATTCGAACTAACCCTTTTAATCTACCTTTAGGTGAAGGTGACAAAAATATATTAAGCTGTTTGCGATAACAAAATAATTGCTTGAGAATCGTTCTCCATGTATATCAATATATGCCTTTAGGAATGAAAGATAATGAATCGTTAGGTAGCATAGCATCTGGTTTAACAAGTTTCGTTTCGGACCTGTATTAGCGAGGATCTATGGGTAACTGCTATTGCAATTAACATTGCTTAGGTAGGATAAGGCACTCATTGTCTAATACAAAACAAATGAGTGGAGGGATTAAATAGGTTAGTGTAGTCAAATGATGGCCAAAATCAGATGCCATGAATACCGTTTCCTTTTCCCTAGGATATGAATATAGGTATGATAATTGGAAATAACCCTTTTAATGTACCCTTAGGTGAAGGTGACAAAAATATATTCAGCTGTTTGCGAAAACAAAATAATTGATTGAGAATCGTTCTCCGTGTATATCAATATATCCCTTTAGGAATGAAATATAATGAATCGTTAGGTAGCATAGCATCTGGTTTAACAAGTTTCGTTTCGGACCTGTATTAGCGAGGTTCTATGGGTAAATGCTATTGAAATTAACATTGCTTAGGTAGGATAAGGCACTCATTGTCTAATAAAAAAACAAATGAGTGGTGGGTTTAAATAGGTTAGTGAAGTAAAATGATGGCCAAAATCAGATGCCATGAGTACCGTTTCCTTTTCCCTAGGATATGACTATAGGTATGATAATTCGAACTAACCCTTTTAATATACCTTTAGGTGAAGGTGACAAAAATATATTCAGCTGTTTGTGATAACAAAATAATTGCTTGAGAATCGTTCTCCATGTATATCAATATATGCCTTTAGGAATGAAAGAAAATGAATCGTTAGGTAGCATAGCATCTGGTTTAACAAGTTTCGTTTCGGACCTGTATTAGCGAGGATCTATGGGTAACTGCTATTGCAATTAACATTGCTTAGGTAGGATAAGGCACTCATTGTCTAATACAAAACAAATGAGTGGAGGGATTAAATAGGTTAGTGTAGTCAAATGATGGCCAAAATCAGATGCCATGAGTACCGTTTCCTTTTCCCTAGGATATGACTATAGGTATGATAATTCGAACTAACCCTTTTAATGTAACTTTAGGTGAATGTGACAAAAATATATTCAGCTGTTTGCGAAAACAAAATAATTGATTGAGAATCGTTCTCCGTGTATATCAATATATCCCTTTAGGAATGAAAGATAATGAATCGTTAGGTAGCATAGCATCTGGTTTAACAAGTTTCGTTTCGGACCTGTATTAGCGAGGGCATATGGGTAACTGCTATTGCAATTAACATTGCACAGGATAAGGCACTCATTGTCTAATAAAAAACAAATGAGTGCAGGGTTTAAATAGGTTAGTGTAGTCAAATGATGGCCAAAATCAGATGCCATGTGTACCATTTCCTTTTCCCTAGGATATGACTATAGGTATGATAATTCGAACTAACCCTTTTAATGTACCTTTAGGTGAAGGTGACAAAAATATATTAAGCTGTTTGCGATAACAAAATAATTGCTTGAGAATCGTTCTCCGTGTATATCAATATATCCCATTAGGAATGAAAGATAATGAATCGTTAGGTAGCAGAGCATCTGGTTTAACAAGTTTCGTTTCGGACCTGTATTAGCGAGGGTCTATGGGTAAATGCTATTGAAATTAACATTGCTTAGTTAGGATAAGGCACTCATTGTCTAATACAAAACAAATGAGTGGAGGGTTGAAATAGGCTAGTGTAGTCAAATGATGGCCAAAATCAGATGCTATGAGTACCGTTTCCTTTTCCCTAGGATATGACTACAGGTATGATAATTCGAAATAACCCTTTTAATGTACCCTTAGGTGAAGGTGACAAAAATATATTCAGCTGTTTGCGAAAACAAAATAATTGATTGAGAATCGTTCTCCGTGTATATCAATATATCCCTTTAGGAATGAAAGATAATGAATCGTTAGGTAGCATAGCATCTGGTTTAACAAGTTTCTTTTCGGACCTGTATTAGCGAGGGCCTATGGGTAACTGCTATTGAAATTAACATTGCTTAGGTAGGATAAGGCACTCATTGTCTAATACAAAACAAATGAGTGGAGGGTTTAAATAGGTTAGTGTAGTCAAATGATGGCCAAAATCAGATGCCATGAGTACCGTTTCCTTTTCCCTAGGATATGACTATAGGTATGATAATTCGAACTAACCCTTTTAATGTAACTTTAGGTGAAGGTGACAAAAATATATTCAGCTGTTTGCGAAAACAAAATAATTGATTGAGAATCGTTCTCCGTGTATATCAATATATCCCTTTAGGAATGAAAGATAATGAATCGTTAGGTAGCATAGCATCTGGTTTAACAAGTTTCGTTTCGGACATGTATTAGCGAGGGTCTATGGGTAAATGCTATTGCATTAACATTGCTTAGGTAGGATAAGGCACTCATTGTCTAATAAAAAAACAAATGAGTGGAGGGTTTAAATAGGTTAGTGTAGTCAAATGATGGCCAAAATCAGATGCCATGAGTACCGTTTCCTTTTCCCTAGGTTATGACTATAGGTATGATAATTCGAACTAACCCTTTTAATGTAACTTTAGGTGAAGGTGACAAAAATATATTCAGCTGTTTGCGAAAACAAAATAATTGATTGAGAATCGTTCTCCGTGTATATCAATATATCCCTTTAGGAATGAAAGATAATGAATCGTTAGGTAGCATAGCATCTGGTTTAAAAAGTTTCGTTTCGGACCTGTATTAGCGAGGTTCTATGGGTAACTGCTATTGCAATTAACATTGCTTAGATAGGATAATGCACTCATTGCTAATATTGAGATCAATGAGTGGAGGGTTTAAACAGGTTTAGTGTAGTCAAATGATGGCCAAAATCAGATGCCATGAGTACCGTTTCCTTTTCCCTAGGATATGACTATAGTTATGATAATTCGAAATAACCCTTTTAATGTACCCGTAGGTGAAGGTGACAAAAATATATTCAGCTGTTTGCGAAAACAAAATAATTGCTTGAGAATCGTTCTCCGTGTATATCAATATATCCCTTTAGGAATGAAAGATAATGAATCGTTAGGTAGCATAGCATCTGGTTTAACAAGTTTCGTTTCGGACATGTATTAGCGAGGGCCTATGGGTAACTGCTATTGCAATTAACATTGCACAGGATAAGGCACTCATTGTCTAATACAAAACAAATGAGTGGAGGGTTTGAATAGGTCAGTGTATTCAAATGATGGCCAAAATCTGATGCCATGAGTACCGTTTCCTTTTCCCTAGGATCTGACTATAGGTATGATAATTCGAACTAACCCTTTTAATGTACCTTTAGGTGAAGGTGACAAAAATATATTCAGCTGTTTGCGAAAACAAAATAATTGATTGAGATATGTTTTATTTAATTCCTATTTTTATACTATCAGTATAGTTTTATCCATCTATCTATACAAGGGGTACGCCAGTTACATACACATTTCCAGGGGGTACGTGAAGCATAAAAGGTTGAGAACCACTGCTTTAAATAATTACATATTAAGTTTCTCCATAAATGTCGTAAAAGTATTTCCATAGCTTAATATTTTCGGTCTTTGTTGATCAGATAGCTTTAGCCTTTGGAGCTGTTGGTGTTTTTTTTTTAATCTGAGCATCATTTCTTTGCTCCGTAACGAGCTAAATATTTAGGTCACAAGGATCCTCATAGGTCTCAGAAAAGGTTTGGGAGTGGAATAACAGGAAGCAAATATATTCCTCTAATAACGTTTATGCAGAGTTGTTGTAGGGAAAGATATTTGCCGCCCATTAATGCCATTCAAAATACTTTAAAACGTGTGCAGAATATGTGGCTTTCCTGTATACAGGGCCACAACTTTAAGTATTCAACCAAAGAAAGCTGGATTTTTTTAAGACTATTAGTCGCTCTTTTCTCAGCATGGGGAGGAAATAGGTAAGTAAAGACACTCTTCATCAGCAAGCTCTTCTGGGTAAGTATAGGTAAGTATATTTTATTTATTTTTTCTTCATGGCTAAACCAAAATTCCAAAGTGGCTAAATGGTCACACGGAACCATTCATTCCGGTGACTTAGCAGTACTTTCTGATCACCGGCCACTAGTGGTGAAAGCTCTAGTGGACAGTCGCCTGCAGATCAGGGAAGGTGCATCATAGAAGGATTCTGCCACTGGAAGGGATGGGGGCAAGGTCTAATTTTTTCTTTTTTTTAATTAGATCTTGCACAAGATGCTGCAAAATATTCCATTAAATGTGCTCAACGGGGAATGCTGTTTGACAATTTAATGCAACTTTGTGGTTCTTGTTCCCTCTTTTTCCTTCCACACTAGCTGCCTGTGTGTGGAGGGGTTTTCTCCTGGTTAGAGTAAAACTCTCTGACATGGATGGTGCCTTGACGTGGCGTCAGAGCTTTTCACTAAACCATCTGGCAGACATACTTCTATGTAACAGAAAATGCTGATTGACACTTTAATGCGACTTTGTAGTATCTTTTATCCCTCATTTTCCTCCCATGCTAGCTGCTTATATGACTCAATCGGTAGCGCGCCAGGCTCGTAATCTGTAGATCCTAGGTCGAGTCCCGCCTGGGCGAACGTTGAGATTTATATCCGCAAAACTCTCAGTCAGTAGGGGACACCGATGGACTTGGAAAAGTCGCCGTCCGTCGGATGGGAACGTAAAATCGTGGCCCCGTCTGTGGGAGACCCTGTGCACCTTAAAAATATGCTGGATGGTCTTGACGGGAGCTACAATCTGTCCAGTGAATTCTCTTCCCTCAACCGTCTTTGAGCCCTCGGGGTTCTTGCGACCTGGCCTAAATGGCCCATTTTGGACTTTTTTGTCCAAAATGGGCTCAGAGATAAAACCAATGACGATCCTATTTTTTCGGTTTCAGCTATCCGTAGTTGCGTTAGAGTAAGATGTAGGCATAATTGCAGTATTTGTAACTGCGCTCATTAGTGAACGGCTTAAATATTTCACTCTTGAAACATTGATTTGTTTACCCCCCCCCCTCCTGAAAGCCTTTTGCAGCCCTTGAAAGATCCACTCCTCCCCCCTCTGAAAAAGTCTTTCCTAATGCCCATTCGAAGTTTCTAGCTGAAATATTTAGTGCGTTGCCTTGACCTAATTCGAAATGGTTTTACACAAATTTGACATCTAACGTATGCGAAAAGAACTGTACAAAATAATCTCTGAATGTTTCTGAATATCGTAAGAAATGCGATACCGATTATCAACATTTTTCTAAATACCCTTCCTTTGTTGAATTTTAAATTTTTACGTGAAATTTGTTTTTATAAATGAGCAAATGAAATTCAAGTGCTCAAATATATAATTATTTTTTTTTTCAGATTCCTAACTCTATATATATTGAACTTAGGCTCTCTGAGATGAGTTCGAGCGAGCTTGTGCTCAGAATGATTTAAGTTTCAAATACATAAAAATTTGAAATAAACACCATGTGGGTTTCGATTTTTTTTTACATATTCTCTAGCATTATTACATAAATAGCTCTTTGCGTTTAGCAGGAGGCCTACGAATTTTCATTTTCTACTAGAATTTCCATTTTTTCGTTCCAAATAGCATTAGAATTTTAATTTTATTATAAAATGATTATTATTAATAAGAATAAAATAAATGATTAGCGACATGCATTTCTCTATATAGGTCTTATGATGCGTCAGAGAATGTTTTCTCCAAATCGGTCTCGGGCTCAAATAATTGACGAAATGGACTCCGGGCTCAGACGGACTCGGGCTCAATAATTGACGAAATGGTTCAGGCTCAGATGGACTGGGGCTCAATAATTGACGAAATGGTTCAGGCTCGGATGGACTCGGGCTCAATAATTGACGAAATGGTTCAGGCTCGGATGGTCTCGGATTCAACAGCTTTGAGCACGGGCTCGTAAAATTGATCCCGTCCTGATCTCATTTCTGCTAAGCTTCATTGCAACTATACCAATGAGAGATTTGATGTGATGAACGTAAGAACGTCTCAAGCGAAATGGGATGAGTTGTTCACGCTTTTGTATGAATTTTTATGAGCAAAGAATTTTTGAATTCTTCTTCCAGATCCATAACCATTGTTAGTTTATTAAAGTGTCTCAAGACAGACAACAGTGGAATACGATTTTGGCGGAAGAATAGAAACATAATTCATTACAGCTCACAGAATTTTTAGTTCATTAAAAAAAAAAAGCCACCAATGTTTTCACTTTGTCGTGTGTAGACATTCACTTTTTTGTTTTTACAGATAATTCTTTTTGAGAGGAATCCAATAAGGCCGCAAAGTTTGCAAAAAAATATTAAAATGAATTTCACATTTTCTATTCGTCCGACAGATGCTATTAGTTCACTTTAAAGTAGGGGATCTCAATGTGGGGTACGCGGTAAAATTTTTTGGGGTAGGCCGTCAGAGCTCAAAAGTCGCTAGATATATATACATATGTTTTATTTTATTCCCCTTGTTATACTATAACTATAGTTTTATCCATCTATACATGTGATACGCCAGTTACATACACATTTCCAGGGGTTAGCGAAGCATAAAAGGTTGAGAACCACTGATATATATGTTTTATTTCATTCCCATTGTTATACTATAACTATAGTTTTATCTATCTATACGAGGGGTACGCCAGTTACATATACATTTCCAGGGGGTACGTGAAGCATAAAAGGTTGAGAACCACTGATATAGATGTTTTATTTTATTCCCATTGTTATACTATAACTGTAGTTTTATCTATCTATACAAGGGGTACGCCAGTTACATACACATTTCCAGGGGGTACGCGAAGCATAAAAGGTTGAGAACCACTGATATATATATTTAATTCCCATTGTTAAACTATAACTGTAGTTTTATCTATCTATACAAGGGGTACGCCAGTTACATACACATTTCCAGGGGGTACGTGAAGCATAAAAGGTTGAGAACCACTGATATATATGTTTTATTTCATTCCCATTGTTATACTATAACTATAGTTTTATCTATCTATACAAGGGGTACGCCAGTTACATACACATTTCCAGGGGGTACGTGAAGCATAAAAGGTTGAGAACCACTGATATATATGTTTTATTTTATTCCCATTGTTATACTATAACTACAGTTTTATCTATCTATACAAGGGGTACGCCAGTTACATACACATTTCCAGGGGGTACGTGAAGCATAATGGGTTGAGAACCACTGATATATATATATATTTTATTCGCTTTGTTACACTATAACTATAGTTTTTATCTATCTATACAAGTGATACGACAGTTACTTACACATTTCCAGGGGGTACGAGAAGCATAAAAGTTTGAGAACCACTGATATATATCTTTCATTTTATTCCCATTGTTATACTATAACTATAGTTTTATCTATCTATACAAGGGGTACACCAGTTACATACACATTTCCAGGGGGTACGTGAAGCATAAAAGGTTGAGAACCACTGATATATATGTTTTATTTTATTCCCATTGTTATACTATAACTATAGTTAGTTCTATCTATACAAGGGGTACGCCAGTTACATACACATTTCCAGGGGGTACATGAAGCATAAAAGGTTGAGAACCACTGATATATATGTTTTATTTTATTCCAATTGTTATACTATAACTATAGTTTTATCTATCTACTATACAAGGGGTACGCCAGTTACATATACATTTCCAGGGGGGGGGGGGGGTACGTGAAGCATAAAAGTTTGAGAACCACTGATATATATGTTTTATTTCATTCCCATTGTTATACTATAATTATAGTTTAACTCTCTATACAAGGGGTACGCCAGTTACACACACATTTCCTGGGGGTACGTGAAGCATAAAAGGTTTAGAACCACTGATATATATGTTTTATTTTATTTCCATTGTTATACTATAACCATAGTTTCATCTATCTATACAAGGGGTACGCCAGTTACATACACATTTCCAGGGGGTACGTGAAGTATAAAAGGTTGAGGACCACTGATATATATGTTTTATTTTATTCCCATTGTTATACTATAACTATAGTTTTATCTATCTATACAAGGGGTACGCCAGTTACATACACATTTCCAGGGGGTACGTGAAGTATAAAAGGTTGAGGACCACTGATATATATGTTTTTTTTTATTCCCATTGTTATACTATAACTATAGTTTTATCTATCTATACAAGGGGTACGCCAGTTACACACACATTTCCTGGGGGTACGTGAAGCATAAAAGGTTTAGAACCACTGATATATATGTTTTATTTTATTTCCATTGTTATACTATAACCATAGTTTCATCTATCTATACAAGGGGTACGCCAGTTACATACACATTTCCAGGGGGTACGTGAAGTATAAAAGGTTGAGGACCACTGATATATATGTTTTATTTTATTCCCATTGTTATACTGTAACTATAGTTTTATCTATCTATACAAGGGGTATGCCAGTTACATACACATTTCCAGGGGATACGTGAAGCATAAAAGTTTGAGAACCACTGATATATATGTTTTATTTTATTCCCATTGTTATACTATAACTATAGTTTTATCTATCTATACAAGGGGTACGCCAGTTACATGCACATTTCCAGGGGATACGTGAAGCATAAAAGGTTGGGAACCACTGACATATATGTTTTATTTTATTCCCATTGTTATACTGTAACTATAGTTTTATCTATCTATACAAGGGGTATGCCAGTTACATACACATTTCCAGGGGATACATGAAGCATAAAAGTTTGAGAACCACTGATATATATGTTTTATTTTATTCCCATTGTTATACTATAACTATAGTTTTATCTATCTATACAAGGGGTACGCCAGTTACATACACATTTCCAGGGGGTACGTGAAGTATAAAAGGTTGAGAACCACTGATATATATGTTTTATTTTATTTACATTGTTATACTATAACTATAGTTTTATCTATCTATACAAGGGGTACGCCAGTTACATACACATTTCCAGGGGGTACGTGAAGTATAAAAGGTTGAGAACCACTGATATATATGTTTTATTTTATTTACATTGTTATACTATAACTATAGTTTTATCTATCTATACAAGGGGTACGCCAGTTACATACACATTTCCAGGGGGTACGTGAAGTATAAAAGGTTGAGGACCACTGATATATATGTTTTTTTTTATTCCCATTGTTATACTGTAACTATAGTTTTATCTATCTATACAAGGGGTATGCCAGTTACATACACATTTCCAGGGGATACGTGAAGCATAAAAGTTTGAGAACCACTGATATATATGTTTTATTTTATTCCCATTGTTATACTATAACTATAGTTTTATCTATCTATACAAGGGGTACGCCAGTTACATGCACATTTCCAGGGGATACGTGAAGCATAAAAGGTTGGGAACCACTGACATATATGTTTTATTTTATTCCCATTGTTATACTGTAACTATAGTTTTATCTATCTATACAAGGGGTATGCCAGTTACATACACATTTCCAGGGGATACATGAAGCATAAAAGTTTGAGAACCACTGATATATATGTTTTATTTTATTCCCATTGTTATACTATAACTATAGTTTTATCTATCTATACAAGGGGTACGCCAGTTACATACACATTTCCAGGGGGTACGTGAAGTATAAAAGGTTGAGAACCACTGATATATATGTTTTATTTTATTTACATTGTTATACTATAACTATAGTTGTATCTATCTATACAAGGGGTACGCCAGTTACATACACATTTCCAGGGGGTACGTGAAGTATAAAAGGTTGAGAACCACTGATATATATGTTTTATTTTATTTACATTGTTATACTATAACTATAGTTTTATCTATCTATACAAGGGGTACGCCAGTTACATACACATTTCCAGGGGGTACGTGAAGTATAAAAGGTTGAGAACCACTGATATATATGTTTTATTTTATTTACATTGTTATACTATAACTATAGTTTTATCTATCTATACAAGGGGTACGCCAGTTACATACACATTTCCAGGGGGTACGTGAAGTATAAAAGGTTGAGAACCACTGATTTATATGTTTTATTTTATTCCCATTGTTATACTATAACTATAGTTTTATCTATCTATACAAGGGGTACGACAGTTACATACACATTTCCAGGGGGTACGTGAAGCATAAAAGGTTGAGAACCACTGATATATATGTTTTATTTTATTCCCATTTTATACTATAACTATAGTTTTATCTATCTATACAAGGGGTATGCCAGTTACATGCACATTTCCAGGGGATACGTGAAGCATAAAAATTTGAGAACCACTGATATATATGTTTTATTTTATTCCCATTGTTATACTCTAACTATAGTTTTATCTATCTATACAAAGGGTACGCCAGTTACATACACATTTCCAGGGGGTACGTGAAGTATAAAAGGTTGAGAACCACTGATATATATGTTTTATTTTATTTACATTGTTATACTATAACTATAGTTTTATCTATCTATACAAGGGGTACGCCAGTTACATACACATTTCCAGGGGGTACGTGAAGTATAAAAGGTTGAAAACCACTGATATATATGTTTTATTTTATTCCCATTTTATACTATAACTATAGTTTTATCTATCTATACAAGGGGTATGCCAGTTACATGCACATTTCCAGGGGATACGTGAAGCATAAAAATTTGAGAACCACTGATATATATGTTTTATTTTATTCCCATTGTTATACTCTAACTATAGTTTTATCTATCTATACAAGGGGTACGCAAGTTACATACACATTTCCAGGGGATACGTGAAGCATAAAAGGTTGGGAACCACTGACATATATGTTATATTTTATTCCCATTGTTATACTATAACTATAGTTTTATCTATCTGTACAAGGGGTACGCCAGTTACCTACACATTTCCAGGGGATACGTGAAGCATAAAAGGTTGAGAACCACTGATATATATATGTTTTATTTTATTCCCATTGTTATACTATAACTATAGTTTTATCTATCTATACAAGGGGTACGCCAGTTACATACACATTTCCAGGGGGTACGTGAAGCATAAAAGGTTGAGAACCACTGATATATATGTTTTATTTTATTCCCATTGTTATACTATAACTATAGTTTTATCTATCTATACAAGGGGTACGCCAGTTGCATACATATTTTCAGGGGGTACGTGAAACATAAAAATTGAGAACCACTGATCTATATTATAGTGTTTGTGTGCTACATAGTGTCATCTTTTCATATTATTGGTTAAAGCGAACTATTTCTAATCTTGTTTTATTTTTCCCTAATTCCATTCGAACTGTAGTCTGCAATAGATGTCAGGAGCGTTTTTAAAAACAACGTATTATAGAACTTTCTTTTTGCTCTTGGATGTTAATTCTGGTAATTAAATTTTCCAATAAGCTTCATTGGATTTCCGACTTTGGTTTTCTAATAATTCGCAACACTTCGGGCAAAGAATCCTACTCCTGGATTTTCCAGGACTTCCCGTACAAGGACATGCCCTATTATTAACAATATATTGTTCAAAATATACAAAGCATACTTTAAGTGTATACAAAGCATACTGACTATGCTCATCAAACTTGAGAGTTTGTTTCACCACTGCCTCAGTCACAACTAAAACAATGCTTGGCAGTCAATGGAACTGGAGGCAAGGTTACCAAATTCCGTGTTATTTTTATTTTGCTTTACCTACGTTGTTTATTGTTAAAATTAAATACAATTGTTCGAGGTGAAAGACTGCACCATGAACTAAATATCCGTAAAATGTTTTGGACTAAACAAATGATACATTCTGACAAAATCTTTTTAATGCATATTCCGCGCAATGGTTTCTAAACCCTTGATAGTATTTCTTATTCCGTTATAATGGTATCCTAACTCAGTGACAGGGTTCCTAACAGTGACGCAGCAAGGTGACTGGGCCTTCTCGCGATACTTATTTCTTGAGCCTCTTCCTCCTCCTTAAAAACATATTTTGGAAAAAAAATTAGGAAAACATTTTTTAATGAAATAGAAACACCTTTGTTTTATCGTTTTCTTAATTTAATTGTGCAGTGTACACATATAATCACGAGATATCATATCAGTATCATTCAGGCCATGATCTGAAAAAATATAAAGAGGATGGGAAAAAAATGGGGGGGGGGCGAGTGCAAGTCACTCAACGGAGCCGAAAAAGGTAAAAAAAAGGGGGAAGGCAAGAGACTGGCTTTACATTGAAGTATAAGATTTCCCCCTCCGCTTTAGAGGTCTTTAAAATTTCTTGAAAAATGTGTGAAATATGCACATGCGGGCTCTGAGCTAGAAAAAAAGGGGGGGGGGGAGCAGGAAATGCAATCGAGTCAGACAAACGTAAAGAGTGAGCAGGAGGGTGGTTTTCTAATGTAGTACAAGATTTTTCCCTTGTTTTACAAGTCTTTAAAAATTTCTTGAAAAATGCATTGAAATATAAATAAGTTTAATATTTTTTTTTGCATCCATTACACATACTCATTCTCAAAGGGGGAAGACATGGCCAAATGTCGAACACATTATTGTAGTTTGCTCCCACCTGAATCAGAGTAATTTTTCAGTTGCTCTGTTAAACTTTTTTTATACATCCTAAGTACACTTATTAACTTAGTGCTTTTTAAGATTTCTGTGATTTTTTTCGTTATTAGAGTAAGACAATAATTTTAATCTCCTCAACGTAGTAAAAACTTTTGAGAGTTAAAAATATTTTTATTTTATGGACAATCTTCTAGTAACGAAAAAAGAAAACAGACACCATTATCATGTTATTGTAAGGTAGATTTTTAATGAGAGTAAGATTACATTTGCGTTTTCAAACTAGCAGATAGTCTGCGAATTTAGATATCGTTTAACGATACATCAGAGCATTTTATTCTGATGCGCGTAAATCTTTACAGAATTGCAGGGAAAATATTTGCCTTCGCATTTCAGCCACTAAGAACATTTTCCAGTTTTTCATTTAAAAAAAAAGCAGATTTTCTCTTAAACAAGAGTATGGTGACTTCTTTTGGAAAATATTTATACATGGAAGATTAACGTCACTTTACTTAACATTAAGTTATTCGCATTCTCTTTTGTACAATTTATACATTCGCAAACCAAATAATGTTTGACACTTGATTTATAGTACAGTCGCTCAAAAAAGTATCCGAACAATATGGTTGATTACAGAATTCAGAAAAAATATCTGGCAACGATTTTTTTAGAAATTAGTGATCCGGCAACCTTCGTGTAACGTGACACGAAGGTTACCAGATCACTAATTTCTGAAAAAATCGTTGCCAGATATTTTTTCTGAATTCTGTAATCAACCATAGTGTTCGGATGCTTTTTGAGCGACTGTACCACAACAAATGAACAGTGTTTCATTATATTCTTATATAAAATTCTAAAATTATCTATATATATATATCTTCTAAAATATTCTAAAATTATTAGAATATTATATTCTTATATAATATTCTAAAAGCTTTTCCGAGAAATGCGGTACTGTGGTGCTGGTTTTTATGAAACTGGCTAAAAGTTGTGATATATTTCGGAAAGGTTAACACCGACACTTCATTTCTTTAATCAATATATCAAAAAACATTATTCTATGGCTTTCGAGTTTAGAAAAAAAAATTCAGCCCTGCCATAAAAATATTTCTGTTTCCCAAAAATAAATTATGTACATTTTTATTTATATCAATCAGCATTATATATATATACATGAATAAAAAGAGACAAAACGACAACAGATTTATTGATCTCTAGCCTAATAACTATTTCAATTTCAGTGCACATATTTTTATAAAACATTTCACTCGTTTTAAAATTATTTCACGGTTTCCTGCTGCATTTTTAAATATTGCGAAAAACTTAACATGATAGATTGAAGATTCGACGAATTGATAATTACAATAATCACCCTTTTTGTTATTGAGAAAATGAAAACTTAGTTTAAAAATTAATTTACAATTCGAAAACGATGTGAAGAGGCTGCAGCATAGCTTGACCGAGCTGGGCACGTGGTACGAAAAATGGAAGATAAAGATTAACTCTGACAAGAGTTCTGCCATCTTTTTTACTGGAAAGCGTATTATGAATCCCACTTGCCTCCATTTACAAGATATTCCCATTGACTGGAGTGATTCAGTCAAATATCTTGGGGTTGTTATACATAAGAGGTTAAAGTGGGACTATCACATAAATAATATAATCTCCAAAGTCAATTCATTGAGGGACCAGATAGGCCCACTCCTTAGGAGAAATTCCATTTTAATGATTGATCATAAGCTTTTACTCTGTGATATGATCATCAGACCAGTAATTCTCTATGCTTCACCCATATGGGCGAATACTACACCCACCAATATTCGTACAGAACAAGATTTTGAGAACTGCGGTCGATGTCCCCTGGTTTGTCACTAACAGACAACTCCGTAAAGACCTGGGCATCGACCATATATATATATACACATATAAAACGCACCTCAAAAAGTTTTTTTGAGGCTGTAAGCAATAATCCCAATGAGATTATTTCTTCTCTGATTCTTTACGATCATACTATTTTGAACAAGTACAAGAGGCCTAAAACGGTAGCGTTCTCTGAGGAGACCTACCTGTTTTAGGTTTCTTATACAATTTTACTGCTATTTTTAGCTTTTCTTATGTTTGCCCTTAGGGGCCCACCTAAGAGTTGTTTACTTATATATTTTTTTCTTACTCATGCCAAATCTTTATGATGAAGATGGTTAGGGGTAAAATTATTGCCCGATGCATCGAATATGAATGATTATACGATCTACGATTTCCATTGCAGTATGAAATTTCTCCCTCCGTTTTAGAGATCTTTAAAAAGCATAAAGTAAAAAAAATTATCATTTTTTTTTATCTCTTACACCCTTAATTTTGCCTCTGTTACCCTTCTGAAAGGGGAGGATTACACACTTGCCCCCTACCTCATGGGTATTAATTAGTTTTAAGAAGTTTATTATTATTATTATTATTCCATTCCAAGTTATTATATATAGCATTAATATTATTTATTTATTTTAGGTAGGTTTATATTATAATTTTATTCCCATCCCCATCTCGATATTAATCTCTAAGTCCTTCATAAACGATTTCCTGGTACATTTCCAGTTGCTTAGGGTAATATGAAAAATAATGATAATTACGATTCTTTTTTTACAAGGCATTTTTTTATTATGGAATTCGAAACGAATGTAATATATTTTTACTCTTTGTGAATAAGATATTTAAATAATTTTTCAAATTTAATCACAAATGACTGATTTAAAAAAATGGTGTACATATGATTATAACATTTTCAAATAAATTATAAATAAGGTAAATAATTTTAATCGTACTATCTCGTTGAAATTGTAGTTCATAATTACCAAAATCTTTGGATATATTTTTGAGATTTATCTAGTATAGTTTCAGAATCTGACATATGAGAATGACTAAAAATAATTAATGAATCTGAACTTCTAATAAACCTGTTTTCCGTTTTAAAAGTCATAACAAAGCGATAATCACTTATTTGATTTCGCCAAATAATAATTTAAATATGAAGATAATTTTGAAATAAGCACTGAGATCTACCATAGCAAGCAAAGGTTTTAAAACAGAAAACTATGGAACACATCAGAACAGTTTGGAAGACATAGAGGTGACATTGCTATTCTCGGTGCTCTCTGTATATCGAAAAGGATGGGAAGGGGAGACGGGAAGATTTCTGCCTGAAGATCTGAAGACAAGTAGTGGCGTTACGGTTTGTTCAATTAGCGGCTGCTTATGATCTGGGGGGGGGGGGGGAAGGAAACAAGCAGGAGAAAGTCGAGGCGGCAGTCGGCCGGATTGTCATTTTGCATGACGGCCGGCAAAGATACGGACTGGCTTTCAAATGGCTAAAAGAAATGTAGACAACTGAGTCACATTGAATCAGGCTCACATGATGTCTCTCCCATACAGAAAATGATTTGCTGGCACCAGTTCATTGGTGAGTCACAGCAAATTCAGCTGCCATGCCAAAGTAGTTTACAAAGAATAATTCCAGTGCATAAATCTCTGAAACCTAATGATGCATAACTAGAGGAGTGGCAGTACTGTAAAAGTAATATAGGAAATTTTAAAAAGATTTCAACATCTCTTCCGAGTGGTTAGCGCGCTTGGCTATTGATCTACGGGACCTGGGTTCGAGCCCCGGGTAAGGCATGGATGTATGTGTTGTTTTTCTGCTGAGGTCCTGCCATCGTCTCAGATCTTCTACTGTGGCATATAAACTGACAGGCTCCTGTCAGACCTCTGTGGCAAGCAGCTGCTTGAGGGGGTATTTATTTTTTATTTTAAAATAATTTCGATATATTAATTGCTAGGTTAAAAAATATATGCCGTCCCGTAGACGAGTGGTTAGCACGCTTGGCTACTGACCTACGGGACCTGGGTTCGAACCCAGGGTAAGGCATGGACGTGTGTGCTGTTTTTCTGTTCAGGTCCCGCCATCCTCACAGACCTTCTACTATGACATATTAAACTGACAGGCTCCTGTCAGACCTCTGTGGCAAGCAGCTGCTTGAAGGGGTATTTATTTCTTTTAAATATACGAAAAAACAACAAAGTGTTTAAAAAAACAATGGTCGATAAAATTTTAATGGTGATTTCTGCTTTTCAGTATTCCATAGTAATAATTTCATGCTCTAGTTTAGATAAAGCCTCTAGCTAAACGAGGAAATATACTGTTTTCCATAAAGTAAGGAACAACCTGGAAATCATTGGCTCTGCCTCATGTGAGTGAGAAGATATATATATATATAAGCACTGTGCCTAAGAGTAACAGTTGAAAAATAGAATGAAACTTTTAATTCCCAAAATTGTAAAGGAATATAGACACATGGTAGAAAGATGAAGGTCAACTGATAGCCCATTGGTTCAATATGGAGTCTCATCACCAGTTACGCTATGCCACAGATGAAGGAGGACCAGATATGCAACTCTCATAGGGTCCATGGTAACCAAAGTTAGTGGTCCTATATATGGAGAGGTTGGCAAACAGAGTGAATGGGCGCCATGTTTGGGCTCTGCGAGTTCATCAGTTAGTGTAGCAGACTGATTTCTAGCTCGTCAACTCATACATGGGGACGGAACAACTTCATAATACGATTTTGTTACTTAAAAATAATGGAAATGTTTTCTCTTCTCAGTATTTTACAATGATATTTATTGATTGATTATATTACAATTCCGTCAATTCATTAATTTTGAAATTTAAGCAAAAACTGTTCCTTCATACGTTCAGTCCCAGATATTAGTTTTAATTAAAAAGCAAAAATTCCTGAAAAGATATGATAAAAATTTTTATTTCAGCATGATTTATGCCTTTACAAAATAAATACTAAAATTCTGTTCCAAAAATAATAGTTGGACACTTGTAGCATAATCTTTGGCATAAGCAAGCTTCATAAACATTTTCACATATTCTAAAATCTATCAAAATTATGCTACATATAAAAAACTAGAACATTTTAAATCAATTTTTCCCTTATTACACTATGATATGTAAAATATATATATTACTTGAGAAAAATTCCACCTTTCCAGTTTTGGTAATTAATTTGCTTTGCAATAATCATTCTATTGCAATACATTTAGTTGGCTTTTCATTTTGTTTCTGCCTTTTTAAATGCCGCTTCCTCTCTACTGTCCAAATTCTAATACGAAACACGATAAAACGATGTATTAGATTTTGCTTAATATTATGATAGTTTGAAAGCTGAACTTGTGAGGCAATTTCTTTTAAAATCTCTGAAAAAATGCTTTTCGATGATGGGAATTTTTCAAGTTTGTACATCTGTTGAAGTTTATGAAAACATTTTTCACACATGAACATTATGTTATGTATTATGTTGTATGTTGTTATGTAATTATACAGGGTGAATCTGAAAAAGTGAGCAAAACATTACGGGGTGGTAGAACGCAGCTATACGAGCAATATTCGTCATAGAATGTATGGTCGGAACGCAAGCGGTGAGAAGTTAAAAGGTAGTTTTCCACTGTCACATTTAAAGAATGAACACAAGAAGGAGAGGAGATACTTCAGAAAACATTTTATTAACAGGACCGTACACAAAACCGCACCGTACACAAAGTGCATATCCGCCATTTCGTGGTTAGTATAACCAGCCATCCTCTCGGCAATCCACGGTAGAAATGCCGTTGGGTGCGAGGACCGACCCTTTTATACCATTTCCAACGCCACCTAGCGGCTCGCCGTTTGAGTTCCGCCCATACTTTCTATGACGAATATTGCTCGTATAGCTGCGTTCTACAACCCCGTAAAGTTTTGCCCACTTTTTCAGATTCACCCTGTATACGATTACATTATAAATTTCGGCACTAACTTTCACCAAAGAATTTTCTTTATAGTTTAGTGCATTTAATGAAGCATCCTCAATCTCCTTAACTGCGAAAACAAGTTTTTACGGAAAAAATGTCACTAGAAATAAATTGAAGATCTCGCGCAAATCTTTCTAATTCTCAATTTTCATAACATTCTTTTAATGTTGTGAAAATCCGCTGTTCTACTAATTCTAACATTTTCAAAATTAATTGAATAATTGAATGAATTTAATTACTTCAATTTATTTTAGTAAATGACGTTTTTACAACAAATTATGTCATTGTTACCTCCAGTGCCATTTTTTGTATAACTGAACTTTTCATGGGAATTTCAATTTACAAAAATATTTCTTCAATAATTTAGTGAAGCTGAAACATTTAACAGTGACGTCGCTTTTAAATGTTCATCATGAAAACAATTTTTTCTTCAGCACTATTGGGCAACTGGCCGACCCCACCTCCCAACTGCAGAAGAGTAATCCGACACTTCAACTGCCCATCATTGCTCCTCCGAAGTTAGTGACCGGCACATGGGACACGAAGTCACGTGACACGAAGGTTGCCAGATATTTTTTCTGAATTTTGTAATCAACCATAGTGTTCGGATACTTTTTTGAGCGACTGTAGGTGGTCATATTATTTTGATACTAGATCGTGTGGGCTCACTCACGGAAATATTGAGCGTGTGCAGTTACCGTTCACAGCAAACTGGAGCGTGTGCAGTTACTGCACACGCTCCAGTTTGCTGTGAACGGTAACTGGAGCGTGTACAGTTGCTGTACACGCTTCAGATATTTTTTCTGAATTCTGTAATCAACCATAGCGTTCGGATACTTTTTTGAGCGACTGTACCAGAGTCCGATCAGAGGTGAGCAAATCCGAAATTCCTTGAACTGTGGGGCGGGGGTGGCTCAGTAGGTAGCGCGCCAGGCTCGTAATCTGTACTTCCCAGGTTCGAGTCCCAGCTGGGTCAGCGTTGATATTTATCTCCGCAAAATTCCCCGCCCTGCCCACGGTCAGTAGGGGACACCGATGGGCTTGGAAAGGCCGCCGTCCGTCGGATGGGACGTTAACCCGTGGCCCCGTGTGCGGGAGAGCCATACCCTGTACACGTTAAAGAACACGCTGGATGGCCTTGACGGCAGGCTACCATCTGTCTCCCAACAGCTGTTCCAGTGGGTCCCCTCCCCCAACCTTCTCTGAGCCTTCGGGGTCCATGTGACCTGGCCATTTAGCCCATGGTGTGCAAAATAGTGCCGCTCAGAGGTAAAACAACCCAACCCAAATCCTTGAACTGCCCAAGAATGCAAATACCATTTCGGCCGCTTTAACGACGCAAGTGTCACGAAGTGCATGCCACTGTCGTCTGGTGTACATTCCAGTGCTACTGGCAAAGCACCGAACTTCTGCTATTCAGTGAGTTTGCTCCACTGCAAGCATGCTGGAATTTCCTCCCACTGCAGAACTCTCGTCAGTGAAAATATCATCAAGAAAAAGGTATTACTTTTGCTTATCTTAATCTATCCCCAACGATCCGCTTCCCAGGGAACTGTACGATGTCTTGAAGATGACTGCTGAGTGCAGTTGAAAGCACTCGACCCCTGCAACTAGGTAACTAGCAGAAGTTCGGTGAATAGCAGAAGTTCGGTGCTTTGTCACATTGCAGTGCCTCGTTTATACTTGTATAAATAAATCCAAATGGTAAAAAACGTAACCATTCTTATTCTTTTTTAAACCTTTTGTCCAGCGAAATTACACCTGTAGACAGGCTCCTTCTCTGTCTGTCATATCTGGGTTGTTTCCTATGTATGTGAGAGCGTTTGCAGAAGGGTACCTGTCCCTACCTCGTCAGGATTTGCTCAGGTGGCCGAATACACAAACCCAGTTATTTCATCTATTTACATTTATTTACACTTTAAACTATATATACATACAGTGACTGCCCACCGGGTACAGTCACTGGCCAAATACAACATAGGCTATAATGAGCCCCACTGGTCCCACTGCTAGATACAGAACAAAGCTTAAAGTTACAAGTTTAGGGCACTGGGAGGCAAACTAGGAAAATAAGGAGTAGGTGAAATGTTTTCTGACTCGTCTTTCGAAACCACCCGTTGACCAGGGTGGCGGTGATTTTTTCGGTAGCTCTGGCAACCGCTCTTTTCAATATTTCTGTTCACTGACAATTTGATGCTCATTACTCAAAAGGACGAGGCCAGCACAAAAGTCTTGGCATGCGACCTCCACGACATCAAAATCAGTTTATCCCTTGCTAGGCCATGGTCCTTTTGTTAGGGGCCTCCACACTCTCACTATGACGTTATGACTGGACTGTCTCGAAGACTACAAGAACAAACAAGCCCGCCACCAAGTCCGGTGTCGATGGTTGGCAAGGTGGCCAATGCCCTCTTGGGGAGGGGGGGGGGGTCTAGTTGAATTCGTGGTAAAAGGCCATTGGTGGTCATCAGTGTGCATAATAAGAAAGTGCTTGGAGGATATCAATGTGGTTGGGATGAAAGAGTAAAAACGGGAGGAAGAGAAGAAATTTCGAGTCGATTATCTCTGTGACTGGGTTTGCCCCTACAGGCTTCTTCACAGACGGATGGGGGACAGATAGGACAGTCCATTCCGAGAGATGTGCCAGGCAGAAGCTGTACGAGAACATCGGGCTCGCATTGCAAGCATGCGGGCACGACATTATGAATAAGCGAAATTATATATTTTAAATAGAAGAATCCATATTTGCTCTGGTGAACCTCGTTTTCAAATGGAAGACGTTTTTCATTTACCTACTTTTTCACGCTTTAAAAATTGTAAAGGAAACAATGCATGACTGTGAAATGGAAAGAGTAGTATTTTATTAGCACTTTTACAACATGAAAAGTATTTGCCTCATCCCTTAAAATGAAAAAGTTGCTTTTCTCACCCCCCCTCCCTCCCCTGAGAAGAGCAGGGACAGGGTTCCAAATAGGCCAGCGTCCACATTACCATATCCATACTGTGCCATCATCGGAAAACCCTGCCAATACCTCCTTTAAACCCTATTTCTGCTCTGGGTTAGAAAGGGGACACAGATGGGCTTGAAAAGTCAGCCGCCCATCGAATGGAACGTTAAGCTGTGGCACCGTGTGTAACAGACAGCTATAATCCTGTGCACCTTGATGGGTGGCTTCTATCTGAATCATAGCAGTTGTCCAGTGGGTCGTCTTCCCCAACCTTCGATGAGTGCTTGGGGGTCCTTGAGACCTGCCGTTGATCCAATTGTCTGCAAAAGAAGGAGAAAGTGAAGTTCAGTGATAAAACTACCCAATGACTTCTCAGTGATATCTCCTAGTTATTACCATTATACTGCTAATAAGTTAGCTTCTATTAGCTCTGTCGTCATTTCTGCAAAACACGTTTTACACTCTAAAATTTTAATACGATACATTTTTCAGAGTACTTCACATTTTGCATGAAAAGAAAAATAACAACATTAAGAAAAGTAATTTACTAGGAAATAAATCATAAATTGCAAAAGTTATCAGAAAGATCCGCCTTTATAGTTATTACATATATAGTCTTAAAGCAGCCTTGGAGTAAAAAGGTCCAAACAGACTGCGCAATTTAGTTCTCCAAACGTCTGTCCTGTGCAGAGCTGCTGTATTTGGTAACTGAAAGTCAATTCTAACAAGGTTTTATTTGACAATTGTCTGCCCACCGCAACTTATGTCTCCCCCTTTTTCTCTGGCCTTTAGGCACATCGTCCATAATCTTATTCTCTAATCTGTCGCTATGCGTACAGGCAACGTGGCCAAACCAGCGCATTCTCTCTCTGCAAAATATGCTCCTCAAATGTGGTTGCAGACTGCGTAGTCTAACATTACCATTGCTTATATAGTGAAACCCTTTAATTCCAAAGATACTGCGTAAGCATCCAGAATCAAAGATATAAAGTTTCCTGTTATCTTGATTAAAAATAATATTCAATGCCATAACTAACTCTACAAAGAACCAAACTATTGTACTACTATATTATACAAATTAATTTTGCTCTTTAAATGTATACTCCAATTTTTCCACTAAAGGCACCGGAAAAATCTCAGTTCTTCTGTTTATCTCATGTCGCACATCGCCAGAGAAAATTAAACTGAGACTCTCGCTCGTGGCAACCATTCAAAATAACTGAGGTACAACCAAGCTGACCAATTTTCATCACTTTAGGTTCTTCTCTGCTTATGATCAAACCTCCTCTATTACCAGTCTTATCAACAGCACTAATAAAAGAATTCATCTAATCAACATCATTTTCGAAAATAAACAAATGAGCATAATCTAAGTCATCATCCTCCTCAAGCTGCCATGAGCTATGGAGGTCCAACCAGACAGTGCTACAATCATATCTGTCCTGAACTACATCTGCCCACTACGCATCAATTCTAACAAGGTCTGTTTGACATTGTCTGCTCACCTCATCCTAGGTCTCCCCCTTTTTCTGAAGCCTTTGGGAACACTGTTCGTAACCCTATTCACTAATCTGTATATAATATATAATATTCATATGGCCAAACAACGAAGTATCTCTCTCTCTGCACAATATACTGCTTAAAGTAGGCTGCTGACTCCTTTGCCTAACCTTATCATTACTTACAAGGTTGAACACCTCATACCCAAGATACTGTGTAAGCATCTATAATCAAAAGCATCTAGTTTCCTGTTATTTTGTTTACAAAGCATCCAAGTTTCACTACCATAACTATCCCTAGAAAAACCAAACAATTATAAGTCTAATTTTAGTCTTTAGGTGTATATGCATATTTCTCTACATTCTCCATAGACTTTTAGAAGTCCCGGCAGCAATCCCTATATATGTCTGTTAATCTCATGCCACCCATCACCAGTATCTGTTATATAGCTCCCAAGATAATTAAACTCAGACACTTGCTCAAGAGTGCAACCATTCAGATTAACTCAATCACCGCCTGTCTGACCAAGTTTAATCACTTTAGTTTTCTCTCTGTTTATAACCAAACCTACTCTATTACAGTCTCATCAACAGCTCGAATGAAAGAGTTCATCTCATAAACATCATTTGCCAAAAGGGCTAAATCATCAGCATAATCTAAATCAGAAATTTTGAAATTTCTACACCATTTAAGACCAAAATCTTTCCCTTGCAGTGAATTTTGCATAACATAATCAATAACCAAGCTAAAGAGAAAAGGAGACAAAAAGAGACTAAACCAATTGCTACAAGACTTACCAACTCTCCCACACTACGCAGTGCTATTAGATAATAGAGCTTTTATTAGGTTAACTAACTTGTCTTGTATGTCTAACCTGGCCGTTTAACTCACCGTGTGCAAAGAAACTGCCGCTCAGAGGTAAAACAACCCACTCTGCTGAAACAGCTGTTTGTCACAGAGTTATAAAGTTTTTTTGGTTTGTCATTCAGGTAGATCAAGAATGCTATCAAGAACAGAGGCAGTGAATAGCCTCTTCCAGAATAAAGAAAAGCAAGAGTCCCTCACATATGAAATTTATATTAAATTATGATCATATACACTATTATACATGATAATGACATTTTTTTTACCACTGAGCAGCACTTTATTTGCAGACAATGGGTTAAATGGCCAGGTCACAAGGACCCCGAAGATTGAGGGACCCACTGGAACAGCTCTATGGAGACAGATGATAGTCTCCCATCAAGGCCATCCAGCGTGCAATTCCATTCTGTCCCCGGTGAGAAAGGGGACACTGATGGGATTGGAAAGGCCGCCATCCCCTAATGAGGGACGAAGCTGTGGTCCAATGTGCAGCAGTCTTATCCTGTACCAAGCCGGGATCTAGAAAAAAATTAAAGTGGGAGAGGATGGCAAAGTGACGCAATCGCACCGAAAAAGAGCAAAGGGGGTGGGGAACCAAGAGACAGGGTTTCCCAGGGTGAATGAAGGTGCCATTGCACGAGGAAGCATTTCTTGACGTTCAATGGCTAAGACTTTTGATGTGACAATGGGGAGACTGATGAGTTAGGATGTTTTACCTCTAAGCGGCGCTTTTTTGTACACAATGGGCAAAATGGCCAGATCACAAGGACCCCCGAAGGCTTAGAAAGGGGACCCACCAAACAGCTGTTGGGGGACAGTAGTAGCGTCCCATCGAGGCCATCCAGCATGTTCTTTAACGTGCACAGAGTATGGCTCTCCCACAAAAGGGGCCGCAGCTTAATGTTCCATCCAATGGACTGCGGCATTTCCAAGCCCATCGGTGTCAGCCTAAGAGTTCGGTTCATAGGTTAAGTGCAAGCTACGTCCCTACTGACCATGGGAATGGTGGGGAGTTTTGCTGAGATAAATCTCAGCACTGACCCAGCTAGGGCTCTAACTTGGGGACTGCAGATTACGAGTCTAACGCGCTACCGACTGAGCCACCACCGCCCCTGGATAATGAAAAAGTAGCTGTACATCTTCAAACAAATATAAATATAACTACTTTATCTGTCACATGAAAAGAAAACAAATATAACAATGAAAGGATATACAAATACATCAAATTTGATTTCATTGGTTTGCAGTGTTTGCTATTTTTTCTGGAGGAGCTTCTGTGGGATTGAGGAAAAATGAAATGAGGGATTGTGCAGATGCACATAAAGCACAGTTTGTATTTTAGTTTGACGAAATCCATCAAACCCTCACTCGATTTTTTTCTGTGGGGATTTCCTTCAAGATGCAGCTCATCACCCATCTTTATCATAGTCCATTAATGAACCGGATGACAGATTACTATTAGTCATCACCCAAGTAACTTTTAATATGCTCCATAGAGTGCGGGAGGTAGTTGAAAACCTTTGGATATTTGCCGCATTATCTACGGCGCTCATATTGAACATCCCTAAACTCTTCGTACATTTTCTTCATTTGTCATGTATTTTATTTTATTTCTATTTGGGAAATAAAGTGGTTTGGACAGTTTATACCTCTGAGCAGTGCTTTTGTGCATACAATGGATAAATGGCCAAGTCACAAGGATCCCAAGGGCTCAAGAGATGTTAGGGGAAGGCAACCAATTGGACAGCTTCACAGCTGTCCAATTGGAAGAAGGCAGATGGAAGTTTCCTGTCAAGGCCATCCGGTGTGTTTTAACATGTACAGGGTATGGCTCTCTCTTGCACATGGGACCAGGATTTAATGCCTCAACCGAAGGACGATGGCTCAAAGCAAGCACACTTAACACTTGAACCTGGGATCATCAGATTAGAAGCTTAGAGCTCTTCTGACTGAGCCAATTCCGTCCCAAAAAAGAGATAAATATTTAAAGCAGTAGAGCTAGTTCTCAATTACTCTGCACACAAGTGATGAAAACTATTGTTGTGCTATTACTGTTTGGCACTTATTTCGGTAACTACATAAAAATAAATATTCCCTGAAGCAGCTGCTTGCCACAGAGGTCCGACAGGAGGCCCGTCAGTTTAATACGACACAGCAGATCTGTGAGGATGGCAGGACTTCAGCAGAAAAACAACACAAACATTCATGCCTTATTCGGGGCTACAACCAAAGTCCATTTGATCAGTAGGGAAGCACGCTAACCACTCGGCCACGGGACCGGATATAGGTGAGGACAAGGGAACCTGGCCCCCTTGTCCCCCCTATATATAACTAGGGGTAATTTTTTTTATTTTCTGATTTTGACGCACTGACAATAAGTTTTTATTCTCTTGATCAGTGTACTATAAGCTGAGGTATTTAAATTATCAATTGCCAATGAAAATGCTACTTTTTTATTGGGCACATTGTCCCAGTTTTCAGGATCATTGATTTATTTTTCCAACACTCATTTGCGTTTTTGTTCGAGTCAATAATCGTTTGGTAACGAGTAGAAGCTGTCGTCGTAACCAAGACTGAATTTTTGTGCGTCACATTTATATATGGACTATATTTATCCCTTTAAGTTTACGTTTAACAGGCAGTCCTGAGAGTTTGGTTCATAGGTTAAGATCCTAATAGGCTCCTCAAAAATGCTTACTACATATCTTAGCATGCTGCACATCGAATTAGTTTTGACGCCGACCCTGCATCTTCTTTAAAAGAGTACCCTTAAATAGGACCAGGAAAGTAATCAACGCAACGCAAAATGAATCATGACGCTTTAAATTTGTTTAGTAGATTTTTTTCCCATATGGCACAGGGGTAGCTCAGTCAGAGTTCATCAGGCTCGTAATCTGCAGTTCGAGTACCAGCTGATCCAATGTTGAGATTTATGTCTTCAAAATTCCCCACCCTGCCCTCGGTCAGTAAGGGACACCAATGAGCGGGGAAAGGTCGCCGTCCGTCTGGTGGGACGTTAAGCCGTGGGACCGTGCGCTGGAGGGCCATACTCTGTGCACGTTAAAGAACCTGCCAAATGGCTTTGACAGGATTTCATCTGGGTTCCCTCCCCCAACCTTCTCCGAGTCTTCGGGATCCTTGTCACCTGGCCATTTAGCCCATTGTGTGCAAAAGAATGTACCGCTCAGAGGTAGAGCCGCTCAACTCTTTCTATATTAACTTCATTTTTGTCAGCTGCCATACCATGTGCCCATTAAAGAACACGCTGGATGGCTTTCTATTCTTTTCCTAACAGTTCACCTTCCCAAACCTTCTCTCCCTTGGGGTCCTTGCGACCAAGTCATTTAGCCCATTATGTTCACAAAGTGTAAGTCACATAAGTGCCACTAAGATGTAGAACAACCCAATAGATATTAATATTTTTACATGAGGTATTAACGACAATTACTTATCTAGGAATATTATCCAGTATCAGTGGCGGTCTCAAGCAGAAGAGCGGCCACCCCTGACAAAGGCTGTGAGAAATCAAAGAGAACTATTGCGCAGTTATAAAGAGTTCCGTTTTTAAGAGTTGGTCACTGCCCGCCCAGTGGCGGTGTTTAATGAGGAGGTTTGAATTCTTCCCTGCCCCCAAAATGTACATGTTACATACTTTTTTGGCATTTCTATGCTTTTGAAAAAGATTAGATAAAAATTATTTTTTATTTTTGATTAGATAGGTATTGATGAAATATTACAATCGCACTTTCCCCGAATATTTCAATAACGTCCTAAAATGGTGGAAAAAGTGTGAAAATGCCACAATATTTAACAAACATTGCCAACGATATGTTTATGATAGAAACTTGAAATTTGCATGATAGATTATGGTGGTTACATAGTTTACATTGGCAGCAATGAAATCGTGCTTCGTGCTTCCAAAATATAGCTGGGAAAATGCAATTTTTTGTTTAATGAGAAACTCCATTTGTGTGGTAAAGGTACTAATAAAATATTAATGCCTGCATTTTTCCAATCATCCATTACATCAAATTTCTAATATGAGAGGAATGTAAAGATTGAAAATCAGAACTTCATTCTTTTTGAAAACGAGTATCCCTTTTTCACCAGAGACGATATGTATTCTTCTAGTTGCTAATTGTTTTCCATTTCCTTCTCTCGTAAGTTATATGGAAAATTTACGAAAATTATCGATCTAAAGATTTTTTATTGTCAGAATGTCGAAATGTATTTTTCTTCTTATTTGGGAAGGGAGGGGGCAATGTTGCCTCTCTGTAAATGTTACTAACAATCAGCTAAGTTATTTAGTTGAAATTTGTATCGAAGTATATTTCGAGCTGACTAATGTCCTTCTACGGCTTTTATGGCAAACTTACTGGAAGCTGTGAGAGGGGGGGGGGGGGGCTATTTCTAGATTGTCAAGTATGGCATGCTATGTTGGTAGTGAATTTATAATTTCCTGTCTTAAACTTCCAGACACATTTCTCATTAATTATGAGTGTATTCCTTCAAAACCTTAAAGAATACAATGCTTGTTGTAAAAACTGGAGTAACATGGAAATCAGTGCCTAAAAGTAGCAAGGTGATTGTTTGGCTTAGTTGGTAGCGTTGGAAGCCTCTACTCCATAGTTTCCAGGTTCGAGTCCCAAATATAGCAGCGTTGAGATTTTATTTCCATTAAATCCAAACCCTTCATTGGTGAGAAAGCAGAACCGATGGACTTGGAACGATGCCTTCCTGCGGTTGCGACGTAACGCCGTGGTCCGTGTGGAGGTAAACCACACTCTGTGCACGTTTATTGATGGCCTTGAAGGGAGGTTTCCATCTGTCTCTTAACAACTGCCCAAAGAGTCTTGTTTATTCAACCCATGTATAAGCCTTTGAGATCCTTATTACCTGGCATTTAGCTAATTGTGTTCACAAGAGTGCGACTGAGAATAAATAACTCTACTAAATAAAGGTATCTGCTGTAGAGTGATTTTATAACATGGATTTTAAAACAACACTTCTGCTAAGATTTTCAACAAATTTTGCTATTTTTTCGAACCGTAATCCCAAGCTACAGTACGGAACTTATATACTCCTCCCCCACGAAAAACTATCATATTCACTGGGAAAACCCAACGTTTTAATTTTATTTTTTTTTCTTTGTAAGTACTAATAAAATATTATTATTTAAATTTTCCAAATCATCTGTTGGTTCGAATTATCACTGTTAAAGAGTACAAATTTGGAAAACGATAAATTTCGTTCTCTTTGAAAAGGAACATCCTATATTCTCCAGATGCGATATATGTTCTTCGTGTTTTGACAGAAATTATTCTTACCGAAAAGGGCAGCGTATGATTTTTCTCACCTTGGAAGAGATCTTTCAGAGTATTATTCCAAAGTATGTGTACGGTACATGAAAATCAATATGGTACCTTTTCAGCTCTCCCCAGAAATACCTAGGCCGTAACAACGGTGAGGCAAGTAAAGCATTAGCCTCGGGCGCACAAGATGAGGGGCGCATAAGAATACAAAATGAGGGGTTCAGAAAAATACAAGATGAGGAGGCTCAGAAAAAGACTGCTATGAAACTATATAGCGGTGCAATTTCTATTATTGCCTCTGGCAATAATAGAAATTGCACCGCTATATAGTTTCATAGCAGTTACGGCTCTAATATAGATAGCAG
The DNA here is from genome assembly GCA_038380435.1 of Ryuthela nishihirai. NCBI lineage: Eukaryota > Metazoa > Arthropoda > Arachnida > Araneae > Heptathelidae > Ryuthela > Ryuthela nishihirai. The sequence goes on from JAWZYU010000034.1 coordinate 6,394,429, forward strand.
TTACGGCTCTCTAATATAGCTAGTTTCGGCTCTGCCCCCCCCCCCCCTCACAGCATGGGGTGTCTGTGTGTTGTGTGTGTGTGTGTGTGTGGAGGGAGCAGGTTGATCCATTTGACAGAGCTCCAGACCCAATATTTTATTTTCCCAATTTCTACTCCCAAATCGATTGCATTCAGATTTTCTTCCGTTAACCCCCGTTGGGCTTCTGAAGATTGCCGTCCGTCAGATGGGACATTAACCTGTGGGTAAAACGCCATACCCTATATAAGTAAAAGAATGCACTGAATTCTCTTGACGGGAGATTACCATCTGTCTCCTACTAATAGCTGCCCAGTGGATCTCCTACACCAACTTTCTGTAAGCCCTTTTGACTTTGCCATTTAGCCTGTTGTGTGCAAAAGGGTGCAGCTTAGAGGTTAAACCTAAGACTTAACCACCCCAAGTGCTGAGTAAAATAACTTTGTCTCTTTACTATTTACTTGGTTCCTAATCAGAGGTACACGAATTTGCACATCGTACAATCATTTATTAGGGTATAATAATCTTTCATCCTTGAATTTTCATTATTACTGAAGTGCGCGTTGCTAATAACCAACGGGACGTGGGTTCGAATCCCTGATGAGGCATGGATCTTTCTTTTTCTGTGTTGTCTTTCTACTGATGTTTCGCCTTCATCCCAGTTCTTTTCCATAGTGTATTATGCGTACTAACAGGCTTCTCTCACATCTCTGTGACAGGCTGCTCTAATTATTTAATATTTTATTTATTTTTAGAGTGCTATAAATAATACTAACTACCTAAGCTTTATGAGAGAATTTTCTTGGAGCACGTTTTCGCATGTTCGCACAAAACTTATGTTATATATAACATATTTCCATAGGCCTTGGTTAGTATCGAATAAAAAGTGGATTGGTGAAGGAAAAGTGGGTTGGAACTTTTCGGAATGTCGCCATTTGCAGTAATATGTCCATTGCCGATTTAGAAAGAGCATTTCATGACATGAAAAGAAAACATATTCGTAGGTAATGTAAAATTTTAGTGTAAAGTGTTTTATTGAAGATAAATTAGTCATCATAACACGTGACTCTTTAATTCCATATTTTCAACATAATTCACTCAATATTTGAAGGGTTATAGAAATTTAAATTTTTAAGAATCTCATTGTATCAGAAATCTATTCCAGAAGTACTTTAAAATTATATAATAATTTTATATAGGTCGGATCTAGAAAAAAAAATATGGGAAGAGCAATTAACTGGATCGAACCGGAAAAGAAATAAAAGATGGAAAATAACTGAATTGGTGTTTCAGTATGAAATTGCTACTCCGTTGCAGTGGTCTAAAAATTCTTTTGAAAAATCGTGTTGCGTATTTGTTTCATATTATTTTCATCTCCAATCCGGTTACTAACATTCTGAAGATGAGGGAAAGAGGGATATGCCCTCCCCTCGACCCCAGTAATAAATGAAAATGAATGAAAAATAATATGAAACAAATATGTAACCAGTTTCATCAAATAATTGTTTATTTTGGAAATTTCTATAAATAATTATTGCTCTATTAGTAAAGATTAAGTAAGTTCTTACGCATTGCTTCTGTTAAATATTCCAGCATATGCAACTCCTTAAATAATAAGAGAATATTATTGAAATTTAAGAATTAGCTCCACTAAATGTAGATCTTCATTTTTTTGTTTTGTTGTAGCACTTTACCATAAAGTCTTATATTTCAAGTTAGAAAGCTTCAAAAGTTAGCATTCTGTTTATAAAATGTGGAAATTCTTTTATATCGTTGTCTAAGCATTATATCTATACGTAGGTACTGAACAGAAAAAACGTTTCATGTTATTTGAATATGGAGTCATATTCAGATATCAGTAACTTCTTAAGTAATATTAATATGGACAAAATATGACTATAGTTATACTTGAGACCTCTATCAAATCTCTTTAAATGTTGAATTATTCACAAATAATCGTTCAATATCCAAATAATTTTGTAAGCTGGAAAATGTACTCAAAACCTGAAAAATTATTGCAACATATTAAAATGAAAAAGAAACATTCTGTAAACTTTAGTAAAATGTATATTTTAGCTGCATATGTAATGATTGAACAGTATATGAATTTTGAATGATTTTTTGGTTACCAAGGTAAGTTAATGTTAAATATTCCAGATTTTATAACTCATTAAATATTAAAAATATCAAAAGTAGGTATTTAGGCAGACCACAGTCAGATCTTCAAATGTGATTGCCAATAATCACATTTTTCTATAAAAAGCGCTTTTAAGAAATTGTAAAATTGTGAATTTGATTCCCTCTTGATCAAACATTTAACTATTTCAACTGTTTCTACTTTCTGTTGAGAACCTATCAATGCATGAAGTTATTATTCAGTCCTAACACTTTTTGATCTCCCCTTCAAATCCGAAAGAATTATTCCATCTTTCCTTTGCTTTTTGCTGAAATGCAAGTTACAAGAAGGAAATAAACACACCACATTCTGCAGTCGACACTTAGAGTCCCCCTGTTACCTGGAGGGATGCAAGCAGTTTGTCATTTAGATGTTAATTGATGGTCGTTTGAACCCTCTGAGAGGGAGATGCACAAAGAGGGGAGGGAGAGTTCACCCGTTCAACCTACCTTCTCCCGGCCGACGGGCCGGTATGGTAGCGAAAGGGATTCGGCTGGGACGGTAGCGAAAGGGTTAATCAAGAAATCCAATAAAAACCTTAAAGTCATGAATGCCTAAAGACTCATCTCCCTCTCTTCCTGCATGCTCAAATTTCTGGAAAAAAATAGTGAAATACAGACAATTGGATAATAGAGACAAAATCTCCTTGATGAAAAATCCACTGGCTTCAGAGAGAACAGAACACACAAGATAGCATAATCGATTTCATCATTGACGCTCAATCAAGTCTGTCCCCCAAGAGACCCCTTGCAGCCTTTACCTGCAGGGCGTTTTTGATGGGGTCTGGCATGATGGGCTCTTTCATAAACGTATCTCCTTAGGTTTGTAGAGGCACATCATGCACCTTAGTCATTTCACTTTTAAGAAGAAAACAGTGCAGGTAAAACTGCATAATTCGTTTTCGGAAAAAATACCTCTGAACTCTGATATTATTCAGAGTAGCATTCTTTCTCCTCTTTTCTTCAATCTGTAGTACCTAGAACAATTTACCAAGCCAGTATCCTAGATGTTTTTATCAATCTTTACAGATGACCTAGTTTTTTGGAGTAGTGCAAGACTCAATGTGGTAATGAGGAGTAAAAAAACTAAAAGTACTAAGAATACTGAAATCATACTACGTAAAATTTAAAATCAAAATTTTAATTACCAAATCAGAGATCCTTCCCATTCCCAGGCAAAGGAGTAAAATTCACAACTATAAGCTCTACATCCACAACCTTCCCATCAAACAAGTGAGTGAGAATAAATTTCTGGGAATGATTATAGATTTTCATCTTGGGGACAAAAAGCATGGTTCTTGATAAGGGCAAGAAGCACCTTCAACTCTTAAAATGCCTTGGCAACACCAAATGGGGATGCCATCCAGCCAACATGCTTGCTCTATATAACGGGATTCTCAAACCTAAAATGGATTATGCCCTCTTAGCTGTCTCCAATCTTTCTCAAAAGAGGATTAACAAATTGGATACACTTCAAAATGCCTGTATCAGACAATGCATTGGTTTTCTAATGTCATGTCCCATCTCAGCAGTTCATGCAGAAACCATTGCAGCAAGCTGGACACTCAGGAGACAACACCTGATGAAATTTTACGCCAGACACAAAACAAAATTTCCCCCAGCTCACTAAGAAATAAAATTGAGAGAAAAAAAATCAACCCTCATTCTGCAATAAAATGCGAAGTCATCCACTCTGCAGGAATGTTAATCAAATAACTACCTAAAAGTCATAATATAGAAACAATCCTCCTTGGACTTACCTAAGACCTAAAATTAAAAATGACATTGAAGGAATTATAAAAAAAAACCCAACACATCAATAGATGAAATCCAAGCTTATGTGAACTCCACAATCAACAAATATTATCACAATTGCAATGATGGATCCATTCATCCAGAACTAAAGAAGACTTCTGGAGCCATTTACATCCCTAAGGATAACCTAAGCAAAAATTTCTTAATCAATGAACAGACATTCATCATCATTACGGAACCTGGCAGCCATCAATGAAGTCCTTTACTGGACTAAATTTGAGCACAATAAGAAAATAGTTATTCTTTATGACAACAAATCAGCCCTAACCTCTCTCTCGACAACTATCCCCCAAAAACTTCTATCCATCCCCATTGTAGGGATTCCTGCTAGTCCCATTATAGGGACTAGCAGGAGTTAGGGCCGGACATTCATCATTATTACAGAACCTGGCAGCCATCAATGAAGCCCTTTACTGGACTAAATTTTAGCACAATAAGAAAATTGTCATACTTTATGACAACAAATCAGCCCTAACCTCTCTCTCGACAACTACCCCCCAGAAACTTCTATCCATCCCCATTTTAGGGACTCTGCAGCTATGGCGGAAGGAGTGAGGGCCGGAATCGCCATTTTGGCAGCAGCGCCTTCATGCCTAGCGACAGAGCACTGGCAGCGGAGCCAGTTTTGGGAGCTAGGCGATAAGAGTCGACGTGGCACTGGGAACCGTGTCCATACCCTATTGGTTAAGACACCCTAATGTCCCCCAAAGGACACGTGACCTTATCCAGCGGGATTGTTCGAACTGGGACTTGCGCGCAGACCACGAGACCTTCCGGATGTCAGACAGATTGTCTGTGGCTCGCTTAAGCTTTGTTCTCTATCTAGAGGTGGGATCGCCGAGGCTTATTAGCCTGTGTTGCATTCGGCCAGTGTGGGCAGTCACTTTTTGTATATATAGTTTAAAGTGTAAATAAATGTAAACAGATGAAATAGCCGAGTTTCCGTATTCGGCCACCTGAATAAATCATCCTGACGAGATAGGGACAGGTACCCTTCTGCAAACAGTCAGAAAAAAAACCCAGCCCAGACAGGCAGAGAAGGGTCCTGTCTACACCTATAATAGCTATTGTTGCATATGGTGAATAAATTGTGAAAATTGTTTATGATTTCATCTACAAAATATAATTCAATTGACAAAAGATAGCTGATAATTTGAAATATGTAATATCCATATTTGATTATTCTACTTCAGAAATTCGAAAAAAATTTTTTTTCCATTTTACTTAACACTATTCTAGCGCTATTTTCGGCAAAAAACATGAATTAACTTTCCCATCTAACGTTCTCAACTGATAATAACGGCAAACCATTTAATCATTCTTTAATAAATTAATTTAAAATAAATTTTAAATTTTGCTTAGAAAAGCTGCGTTCAGAACAGGTATAGCAAAAAATAACGATATGGCAATTACTTTTCCACCTGCCAACAAGAAACATAATTCTCAATCTGAAATCGTCCACTAGTTCCAGCCTCCTAGTAATATGACAATTAATAAATCAGGGAAATTCGACAATAATACGCTGTTTCCCTGAATCATTGCGAAGTTTTTCATTTGAAGCAAATGCGGAAGAAATATCCCTTTGTACTTATTTACCAGACTTCCCTTTCCTATACAGTTCCTCTATAGCAGAAAACAAGTTCACTGGGTACAAAATGTAAAATAATCGGAGACATTTCGCAATCCGTGAAATCGTTGTCTTAACCGAGTGTATCTAATGACGGAATAGAAGACATACCAAAATGTTTTCATGATCGGTAAATCTGATATCTCACTACTAATTAAAATGCTTTTTTGCTTCTTTTCCAGTTTTTGCTCTGGTATTTTGTTTCGATACCCCATTTTATCACTATTTCAGTTGCTGCTTTTACAACATCGTGAAAATTGTTTCTTACTCGCATTCGACTGATTCTGAAGAAATTTTACTACTTTTATCCAATACATTTTGAAACAGTGTTCATAATTTCTAAAGGTTTTGTTAAAAAAAATCATTAGAAACCCCAATTGTTTTTTCTATGCCAGTGTTTCAGTCCGTTCTTTATGTTTTAGAAAAACAGTATAGCTTTTATCAGTCCTTTTAAAATATCCGCGTATTGATAATGAATAGCAGCCAAACTGTCATAACTAGATAACCATCGAGCAAACCTTTCTACTTTTTTTGAGTACATCAGAAACTGGACCTAAGTTCCTCTAATATTGCGCATCTTGTGACCGAAACATATGCAAGTTTTTTTTCTTTTCAGTTTTAAATTTCGAAACACGTTTAACGTAGTCATTAAGGGCCGTATCTATTTCCTAAGTAAAAAATTCAACAGCTGGCCGAAAACTTAAAAAAAAATTCTTTTAATTGATCAGAATTTTTATTAGGAAAGGATGAAATTTTCACATTATTTTTACTACGATATCTTGTGTCAATAATTAATGAAAAAAATGGTGACTAAAAATCATAAAGCGGCTTGGAGAGTAAGTACTAGGGACATACCCATCTATCTACTACTTCCCATCCACTTTGAATTTATATTCAATTAACAATTTCCGTTAAGAAAAATGTTTCTCCAAACTTAACCAGAGCCCTGGGGCGTTTCCCCAGTCTAGTTGCACCATTGTTTCTATGTGTAGATAAAGATCTACAAAAATTATAATGGCGTAAAAAAAGTCATAAACAACCTAAATCTTCGTCGCATGTCAATGGCGCGTTATATGACAGGCTCCTGTCAGACCTTGTGAGCAGCTGTTTGGTTTTTGTATTCAAGTAGACAGCCGAAATAGAGTTCTGGTATATTCCCCCCCCCCCCACCCTTAATTGTTCAAGCATGTCAAACTGATGGTCCTTCTGATACTTTTTCACAAGCAAGAGTACCTACAAGCTAAAAGAATTGCTGTATTTAATAAGGGTTAAAGGGTACAATTCCAATTGAAAAGGGTTAAAGGGTACAATTCCAATTGGAGGTCAATGTGCTCCAATTTCAATATTAGGAGATAGTCTTGAGTGAAAGAAGGCCCAGAAATTTTTACTTTAATGTCTTGCATTTTACGACATTGTTCTCATTCTTAATAATGCATCATAGGACAAGTTTTTCTATTTGTTGCCAGAGAAGTCCGTGTCCTTTTCACTTGCCATCATTTCAGTGTTTTTCCGCATCAATATCAGTTGGAAAGCTGCGACCTCCAAGACGTTCCTTTAGCACTGCAATTCCACTAGAAATGTCATGGCAACTAAAAAGTTTTTGTAGTGTTTCCACTGGGAGATATTGGAGTATCCTGTTATTATCTTAATTCAAAGCAGCTTTACTAATGAATTTTACATTCAAAACATTTAATATTTCTTGATATACTGTTTTTTGCATAACTGTTTGATATTGTCAACATTCCCTCTCTCAATATATTATAGTTTCTTTAAACATCCCACTAACCATTTTTTCTCCTTAGGTAGTTGGAATGTGAGGAGTCTTGCACAGAGATTATTCTCTTGATGTCCTCACATAAGAATTCCACCATTATAATACAGATACTCTCAGCCTGCAAGAGACCAGATGGACAAAGGTCAGATTCTTAAAAATAATTTTAAATTTCTCTTTTCAGGGAGGAACGATAATAAGCATCACCAAGACGTGGGTCTGCTTTTCAGCAGAAAAGCTAGCGATGCTCTTCTAGGATATGAGTGCATTAATGAAAGGTTTCTTACAGCAAAATTTCAGACGAGCATTAAAGACTTGAATGTTATCTGCTGTTATGTCCCCACCGAGTATGTCGATGAGTATAAGGATAGGTTTTACGCACAATTTAGGATATTTTGAATTCTGTCAAGAAAGGAGATATTCCTCTTGTTCTAGGTGACTTCAATGCCAAAGTTGGTACTGACTCTGATCTTTGGAGAGGGCTGATTAGGTCTTTTTGGTATTGGGAGCTGCAATGGGCAACGTCTCCTACAGGTAAGTAAACTTAATGGTTTCTGAATAACTAACAATTATTACAAACACTGCAACATACATAAGTACACATGGGTTTCACCTGATGGGCTGCATAAGAATACGATTGATTATATATTAACAGAAAATGGGCTACTTCTGTTAGGAATACCAGGGCATATAGGGGAGTTGAAATTGGATCTGACCATTACCTTGTTAAACTTAAGAAGTGTTGTGCTAAGGTTAAAAAATTTACCTATAATACTGAAGTTCAGAAAGATCCATTTATAGCCAAAGCTTGCCATGATAGATTACTTAGTCATTACGACAGTCATGGTTTGCTTACTCAGTAGTAAGCAAACCATGACTGTCGTTCGAAATTTTGCCGTAAGAAACATTTCATAAATTGAGGAAGAATGGCACCGTTTTAAACGCTTGAAACTAACAGTACTCTTGTAGGAAAAAAAGGAGCAGATCAGGCAGAATTGTTTCAGTGATAAAACACTGGAGCTTATTTCAGAAAGAAAGAACTGCAATAATGTCCTTAATACGTTACTAGTCCTAATGGAAAGCATTACAAAGAGCTTAACAAATGTGTGAAAGATCAGTTAGCTGCTGATAAGAATCTTTGACTTGATGGCTTGGCTGACAAAGAGAGGAAGCAGTTAGACAGCACAACAGCTGTACCAGATAGTTGATGTTTTGTGTGGTAGAAAACGGACAGTTATACAGGGATTGAAGGATAACAAGGCAAGGTAGAAGTCGGAATATTCCGTCATGGCTAGGTGGGCTGAGCATTTAGGTGATGTTCTAAACAATGGGGTTAGTTCTGCTCCCATTGTAATGATGATAGATGTATTACTAGCTTCAAAGTTGGCTTTATAACAGTCTGAAGTTATTGACTATTTCTAAACTTCAACTGCATAAATTCCCAGGGGTAGATGAAATTACTATTGAAATGCTAAGAGCTGGAAATGTTTCAGTTACCACATGGATGACGTTAAAGACCTGGAAGAAAGTAGGCTGATACCCCTATAGTTATAACAAGAATGCAATCATCTTTTCTAAAAATAGGGATAAAAATAGATGTGGTAAAATCATTATGAACCATGCCTTTATCATAAAAGATATTCAAAATTTCAGTCATCCATGTGGTAATCGAAACATTTCCAGCTCTTAAGCATTTCAATAGTAATTTCATCTACCCCTGAGAATTTATGCAGTTTAAGTTTAGAAATAGACAAAATAACTTCAGACTGTGTTATAGGGCCAACATTAAAGCCACTAATGCATCTATCATAAATTATAAAATATGCATTTAATGGGAAAATGTGACTAAGATAAATTAAAGATCATAATCAAATCTATTTAAACATCCACTTTCAACATAAGAAACTTTTGATACAACTTTGAAATATTACGCGGGGGGTGGGGGATTTCACATATTCTATATCTGGCACATACTTTTTCACTGGTGTATTTATTACAAATTTTTAATTAGTTTTACATATTTTAGTTTATATAAAAGATAAAATGTCATTTGATATATCCCAGCAATTTATCTTTTGAACATTCTCCTGGGGAGAATTTCCTTTCCAAAGTTTCGTCGAATCAGGACCAGAAAAGATTTGAGATGAAGTGGGTATGGGGGAAAAAAAAAAAACCTCAATCGACCTGAAAAATACAGCATTTTTCCCTCCGTTTTATAGGTCTTTAAAAAATGAAATATAAGTTTAATCTTCAACAGCATGAAATATAAATAAGTTTAATATTTTTTTTTGTCCCTAATATTTCCCTTACTGCACTGGATATAATTCTACAATCAGTCCCTATTTACCCTTCATTTGATATGTAATTTGTTGACTAATCTTAAGTGGGGTTAAATAACTGTTTAAAGACAAAAGTGAATGCAAAACCGAAGCCGAAAAAGGTATTTTTTTGATCACTATAAAAAAAAATTTGACCTCCCCCCCCCCAAAAAAAAATCGATTTTATTTAGCAATAATTGTAGGAATAGTATGCAAATTTGTTCAAAGGGGTTCAATCACCTTTAAATGCTGAATAAGAATCTTTTTTCGTACATGAAACAATGCGATTTTATTGAGCAGTATTAGCATAGAATATTTTGATATATTGCAACTGACGTGCAGAACGCTGCTTTCCGAGTAGGAACATGGCTACCGCCGTTCTCTGCGGCTACATTAGCGATCTATGCTGAGATAGCAAGGGGGCCTTCCCTTCTTCCTACCTCCATGGTCTACACATCTTCCCGCAAATTATGTTAATGTATGGCAACACTGCAGTCTACCGCCCTGGCCGTGTTTATATAAAACACGCCGGTGTGAATATTGTTTTATAAAAAATAATCTCTGCCCGAAAGTTTGGTGACTGACTTTATAAAATTTAACATATATTAATTCTCCTCGGCAGTTGTTTAAAAAATGGCGTAATCTGTAGCAAAAGATTCCCCCCCCCCAAAAAAATATGTAAATATAATTCGGAATGGGAAATTCAATTTTTTTGGACTGTCAAGTGTCCAAGACAATTCTAAGGCAAGGTGCAATTTAGCATTAATTTGACTAAGATGGCAATAAAAGCAGTCACTAAACATGCTGGTAGGCAAAAGCATCGAGGTGCTCAAACAGTTTCGTCTTCCTAGAGTCCGGTTTTGCGGTTCACTTCATCTGGCAACTCAATTGACAACTTACTGGTGAACGAAATTACCGCTGTTGAAAATTTTGGGGGCTGAAAGTGTCCTGCACCAAGACCCGTGGCCTATATATTCCGCCCTTGCATAGGAGTCCACGAAATTAGATACAAAGATCACATTTTGTAGAAAAACAGTAACACAATTTCTATTAAAATGCAATTCAATTGTTTAACAGGTTTACTAAATCTCCCTATCATTCCGTTGTTTTCATGTTATACAGTAGAACCTCATAAATCCGGAGTTTTTAGAAAAGTGTACGAAGTGGACCGACATCAAAAATAAATTCTAAAATCAATCTGCATGGCAGCCAATTAAAAACATCCAGATGAGAATGTTAGCTGACCAAGTCTGCTCCACAAGTCTAAAAAATAGCCAGAAATATTTTACAATTCCACCGAGGGTTTTTTTTTTTGAGAGTTGTTCCCTACCTCTTCTCAAAATGTAGTACCTAGGATCGCCCCTGCCAATATATTAGTACACATTACAAAACAGAATAGCAGATATAGAGAGTTAAGCAGCACTTAAAAAAAAGGAATTTTCTAAAATCCAGCTAGTACTAGGTCCCAAAGGCGCCGGATTTACGAGGTTCTACTGTATTTAGAAAAGCGCCTTGGGAGACTTAAGATACCCTATCCCATACTGCATATGTTTAGCTATCACAAAATCTGTCGATTCTTTTGCACGTACATACAATTTACTACTATGCGAATGGGCACAAATAATTTTTTCGTTACGATTACCTGGCGGAACCCGCGGTGCACAGAACAAATCATCAATATACTAATTAGATAAAATGACAAATTACTACAAATGAATAGCACTGTAGTGAGCTTCATTTTCATTCCTTCCTATCAATATACTGAATCTGGTTCCTTTCCAATTTTTAGACCACATATAATAGCACCTCCAGCCCCCTGGAAATCTGATGTTATATTTTGCTATATAATATTTTGGTAATAATTACAGTTAAAAATGACACTAAGTATGATTGAACTTAATTCTAAGAAGCCAAGCCCATTATCTAAAAAAAACCATTGGTGGTCTTTCAACGATTCTTGCTCCCCTGGAGAAATTACTGTGGTTCAAAGTGTAAGATCGTGGTGAAATTAGACGCCGATTAGGTGCTCCCTACCGGCGTTACAGTTAGAATTACTGTGGGCGACGTTGTTGGAAGTGTAAAATAAAACCTTCGTGCTGTCCGAAAATGAGCATAATTTTATCGATTGAAATAGGCAGAAGTGCAAGTCTTCTAGTTGGTATATAATTAAAAACTGATCCAATAGGGTAAACAGAGAAAATTTGTTTACACACGCAGTTTTAACCATTTGCAGTGAATCCACCCAAAACTTGATTTCAACATAGTTTGTGCTTAAAATTTAGTTTACCGGTAAAAAAAATATGTAAACCTTAGTTACACATCTCTGCTAGGTTGGATTCAACGAAAAATATTTCCCGTTTAAGTGTGGAATGTTAGGTTACTAACTTAGCTGTAGTGTAAAACTGGGCGAAATTTTCATGCATTTGTTTTTAAATTAATTCTCTTAATAAAAATGGTTTTAAAGCAAATTTTTTAACAATATTTTAAAATATTTCTCAATTTTTTTGGCTTAAAAATATAGCATTCCTTGTCTCTTATTTGAAACGTTTTAGTGGTCAATGAGACCCTGGATGTATCAGAATTCTAAGTCAAATTTAATTTCCTCTGCCACTTGAGAATTAAATTTATATGGATCCGAATGAAAATTATTATTTTATGTCTACTATTATTAGTACGAAGTAAGTGACACTAGACAAGCTATTCCACTGAACAGTTTATTGGCTGGCAATGAGACCTGAGCAGTGGTACACAACACTGCTGTTTCCCACTATAACCACACAAGGCTACACTATTTTACTATTTACACAGCTAGCAATCCACTACCAGCTACAGCGAATGATACTGCTGCCTCCATGGTAAAAAAAGAAGATGGGAGTAGGGAAGGACAGGTACAGGAGGCAAGTCTTTGCACAGCCCTTTGATGCTCATAATTAGTTGCTAGGTAAATAATCAGCAAATTACACTGAAGCAGAAGTTTTTCCATTGGACAAACAGAATATGAAATACAAAGTGGAAAAACAACTTTCATTGCATTATTGGATAGTCTTTATAATTTGGAGAAGGTATTTGATACAACGTTCAGCGGTACTCATCTAATGTTACATGTCGAAAATTGTCAAATACAAAATTACATATTCTTTTGCATTTTTCAAATGTACAATCCCAAATAAATAAGCATTTCAATTCATATATATCTAAATCTAAAATACGTTTTATTAAAAAAAAAGCTAAACTTAAATTGTACGATATGAAATAATAAATTTATCCATGTACAGATGCCTCATTTTTCTTAGACAGAATCTTCACAACAAATAAAACAAAGGGCTGTGCAGTTTCTTTTAAAAAGGATTTATTTCTGGGCTCACATTCTGTAAAAAAAAAACTTATCAAATGAATTATGCAACACCTGCGAATTTCTCTTTTGTACAGTTATTGGGGCACATTTAGGTTGGGGCTTATTGCAATTGTACATTATCAATTAAATTCGTACAAAACAGTTCGTATATAGGTAAACGGAGACGTATAAAGACAATCAATGAGTTAAATGCTATCCAAATGAATCTTGTAAACAGCATTTCCTACACTATTTACCGTGTTTTGAAAACTGTGCTGAAATAAGTATGCGGAAATAAGTATGCGTTAAAGGCAGGCTCAAATTTAGATCTGTTTAAATGTTTCATTTTTTGTTTATTTATAAAGTTAAATGATACCAAGCAGGAAATGCAGAAGGTGAGAAAAAAAACAAACCAGTAGTTTGGCATTAAGGATTATGCATTCTGCAATAAAAGGTAAAATCGTAATGTCATACTTTATTCTTATATCATTTTTGTATATACTTCAACACAAAAACAACTAGGGTTAATATAATTTATAAAAGAAATTATAAAAATATTTACAATTTATTAATATAATATGTAGGTCAAAAATTTCTGAAGCAAATAATCACGATCATTCTTTTAACCAGAGTGTGTGAAGCCAAACTACAGTGCTTCAAAATGCAAACTTTTAGGAGGGTAATTTTCATTACGTCTTATGAATATATACCAAATTTTGATTTATATTTGGTAATTGTTACCATCTATCAGGGATGGAGTGCGAATTTTCTCTAGGGGTGAAGGTTGACAGGACGTCGTTATTATACTAGGCTGTGCTTATTACCTTCAAGAGAGAGAACAGAGGAGGTTTATAAGGGGAGGAAACATAATAATTTGTATTGTAAATTGTATCCTGATCAAGGGCATTGCACTAAATCTTTAGCAGTAGTAGATCAGAATAATTTATGTCGAACTGCTTTACCCCCTAAATGACATATTTTGAAGAGGGTACTTCCTGAAATATAAACATATTTGTCAACTGCAGTTTTAGTGAAAGTAATTTTACAATTCTGGAGAAGTTGATATGCCCTGGTTATGTAACTGACTTTCATTGTGCAGCTTTTATTTAACTTTGCTGAATCTATCATTTTAAAACAAGAAAATGTGAGATAGTTTTCTAAATATCCCTTCTTCAGAGCAGTTCCACACCATCTCGAAATGAGAAGGGGGGCGGGGGATTTTACAAGAAGTTGGTAACCGATAACTCTCCATTTTATCTGAAAACAATTTATAATGCCATGAAAATCAGATGGATTAAATTTTTCATTTTTAATAACGAATATTTCGGCAATACTTTTTGAACAGTTAGAAATACTGTGCGTCTTGTAAGTCTATTATTTGGAGCATTGCCTTTACAGCAGAAGCTATTGCTTCATTTAGTTTGTTGAACGACACGTAACTGAAAAGAGGATACGCACTACAAAGTATTTTATCAAACTAGGATGGAAAATGGCTTTAAATGCATGTGGTCAGGGCTGGATAGGGGTCATCCACAAGGGGCACCCCAATCCAGCCCTCCCCAGAAAGTTAGTAAAGGTAACGAAGGCAAAAATTTAGCGAAGTTATATTTTACGGTTTTAAATACCACTACCCCCCCCACCCCACTACCACCACCAATTGTTTTCTAGATCTGGGCCAGTATATGGCTAAGTGCCATGTACCAGAACTGAAAACAAACGTTTCTTTCCTTATTGGAAAATTGTTTTTAGGATTTTTAAAACTTTAGTTACATTTAAATGATGAAAAGGTTAAGGGAGACACTAAATTCGCTTAACACCCTGTAGTTACATACAGCTTTGTAACTTTTGTTACTTCCACCCCTTCAAAATGAAACATCAATTTCTAATTTTCAGCTGTTTTGGGAATTATCGGCTAAGGTTTTAATAATTTATTCTAATTATATCTTCAATCATACTATTTTTTGAATGGTATTAATATTTTCCTTCCCCCCCCCCTCAGTTCAAAAGAGTGAATTTACAGGTGATGCAAAAAATTTAAGGATATTTTGCTTAATGTTTAACATTTTTTTTAATCTAGAAAACAATACAATAAATTTCAGTTTTAATTTTGAAAATACAGAGTATTCAATTATTTATAATTTTACAAAACTTATATTTAAAGTTAGTGAGAGCCTCCTGTGAGCAATACCATACCTCCATTTTTTCAACACTATATAACAGCGTACATCCACACGTTAAATTTTAACAAGAAACATCCGTGAGGTTACTTGTATCAGAGAAATCAGGCTCAGCTGATACATGACAGCTTACAGATATCATGGAAGGTCAACAAAACGACCCACTAAAATACATCTTCAGCTTTGGGTCTAGAACTATAATAAAACAACAGTCAACACTTTTGTTACAAAATAACTTTCTGGATGGCATGTTTGTACTCTGCAGGTCCTGCTACAAAGCGGTTTGAAACACAGTCACACTGTTTTTATCCTTACACTAATGGAAGCTATCTCTGCCTTCTTTCATCGGAATGACAATGACCACAAGGATCATATATCAATCAGAAATACAGGAAGAGTCATTATTGCAGGCTAAATACTATAACAAACCAGCTCACTATGAGCTACAAGCCCAGTAAGGTTCCATCAAGCAGCCATTTATTCTGTTGCCATATTTAACAGGGTTTGAATTAGGATACCATACACGTGTTCTTAATTCATTTTTATTTTTCAGTATCACAAAGTTTAACGATGACAGTATATCACAAACCAATTTTCATACAGCACCATTCGGAAACAGTAAAATGACAATTAATGCATTCGATAAAAAAATAGCAATGAATATATCATTTTAACTGAACTATCAAATGTTATGAGCTTTGTTAATTATGGTTGATGAGGTGAATGGATCCTTTTAGCATTTCATTACATATTTCCTTTTAAAACTTTCTGTAGTTATTAATAATTTTCCTTGAATACAAATAAACGTCAATGAATGCATACACTAACTGAAATTTGTTTCATGTAAAATACTATATATTTTGTTCATTATGTACTTCACAAGAAACACTAAGTTTTATTGAAACTAGTTCAGATTATTTTTGTAGCAATGGCTATGTTATTCACATTAATTTTATTTCTTTAAAAATTATTTTGATTCATTATCCCAAAGTTTGATGTAAACTGCAACTGATGCAAAATAGAATTTTGTTTCCTATGGAGCTTTTAAATATCAGGTTGGTAATGCATATCCTCAAATGGACATTTACGTGCCTTGTATAACTTATATGCAACTGTCATTAAGACAACTTCCATTTTTATTGCATACTGCACAAATTATAAAAGAAAAAGATAATAGCAGAAAAGGCTAAAAACTTCGCATTTCTTCAAATGGTCAACCTTTAAACTTCCAATTTTCAAAAAAAAGTATAAAAATTGTTTCCTGAGTAATATACTGCACCAGTTTTTCTTAAACAGGCAAATTAAAGCCACGTAACTTCAAAGATAAACAAAATACATTACAAAAGTTGTTTTAATGAACTTAATCCCCCCCCCCCCAAAAAAAAAATATGTTACAAATTTACATTTAAGAAAGCTTAAGAGCATACAATGCTTTCCCCTTTTGCACTGTTTATTTTCAGCATAAATGCTAAAGTTCTAATGTAAATACATCAATTACCATTTTTTAAGACAGAATATTTTCATAAAGACACTCCCTTTGCTTTCATAAAACAGTGACAGTTAAACTACTGACATTGTGCAAATGGTTACTCTTTACGGAAACCACAGGGGGTTCCAAATGGGAGGGGGGGGAAATCACCTGAAATAACACTCATTATCCATTAAGAAAATAATGATAACTTTGATGAACTGAACAATTACTTCCAGTTTCGAAATTGAGAAATACATGGTGCGGGCTTTAGAAGTTTTGCATGCAACAAGATAATTTGAAAATAGTACGACATAAAATTAGTTCGTTAACAACAGTTATGGTCATATGAAACTAAACAGTTTTTCGGTTGTATTGTTTCGTTTCAAAGCTATGATTTATCAAAATCAATTCAAACCCTGATTTACTGGCAACTAATGTACTTTAATAAAAGAAAATGCCCTAATTACTGTTATGGTGTGTGCTGCCATGCTTAGCAGCACAATTTATATACCTCATGATGTCCTTAGGGCAAATATTCAGACAATTTCCCAACAACAAGCAACACCATAGTTAACAAATTTTAAGTCACTATACACCAACAGGCTAATGATGGCTAAGGAGTATCTTTTCTACACACTTTTCAGCAGAGGGTCTACAGGCCTAAACATGCACCCGTGCTTCTTCTATTTGACAGCAAGAGGACTCAGATTAACAGGTATTCTAAATATTACTTTACCAGCTAAATGCTAGATAGTTCGTTACACATTTTTTAATGCCCAGATATACTAGATCTAATTACCCCCTGCTGGATCTATATATACTACATGTCACGCAAAAGGTTGTGCTAAGAGCCAATATATTTCGTACTCCTTGCCAAATACACTTCACAAATCAACAATATAACATCTGCTGACTCCAGTATTTCTCTTGAAAAATTGCAGTTAAAATAGCTAAATGTAAATAAAATTGAAAATGCATGTCAGGTAGAATGAAGTGGGCACATTTCATTCTCATTACATAATCGTGTTAGGCATACTAAGCACATTTTTCTCTGACAAAAAAAGCAAGCTGAACTGCAGTGAAATGTTACATAATTTCTGCTTTTTATCTCCAAAATGAACAGGAAAGTTTGAACTATCACCTGTTATCTTGAAATAAGAACAATAATTAAAAGAAAACATGACTTCTAAATAAAATCACCGCTGTAATATCACCATTGTATAAATGCTGAAGAAACAATTGTTCACTACAATTAAAGTAGCAATATGGAACTTGTGAAGTTCTTAATGCACACACAAAAGAAAATCGGTGGGACATAGAATGACAGAAACACACACACACACAAAATCCTCTCTTTCTCATGTACAACAAATGGTAATTCAATTTACAACTGTTACATTCAAACGTTAACTCTGGTCACTAAACTAACACATATGCAAATATTACAGGATGCAGAACAATATCAAAGGTCACTTTTTTTGCTATAATTTTTCTAAGGTGATTTATATATATATAAAAAAAAAGGACATTAAAACTTAAGACAATAAATAATAAAGAATATTAGGGCCCAAATGATTCAAGCTTGAGCAGAATTAAAACATTGGAATATTTTATAAAGAACGGTTTAAAATTATAAACTTGGAAAAAATTGCATCTCATACAGAAACAGCTAAAATGATAAATGGTTTTATGGAAAAAAGTTTCGCCAACATGCGGGATTCAAACCCACGTCTCTCCAGATACATGCCAGGACATTTTTTTCCACAAAACCATTTATTGACTAAAAAGTCAAAAGGTAACTCTGTGGATATTATTTATTGATTAAAGCTAAAATGATATATTAAAATAATCAGCTTCAGCATAAATATAGATAATTACAGCTTGTGAGAAACATGTTTACAATGTGCTCTGGTGTTTCTCACATATAATTCTTAGTTAAATCGATTATAATCACGAAATTTTAAGCTGTGACAAATCAACAGAAATTACTAGTCTTAATCAGAAATGGGCCCCATCCACATATCAGGTGAATGTTAAGAAGTACAATTCGATCAAGTTTGGTCAAAACTACCCATGAATTGCAGCAATAGTGTCAAGTTCTGTTTCTTTACAAATAAATACAGGAAATGCTCCTGCTTTGAGCAGAAAATTGAATTGAATGTTTCAGCGATCGGATTTAGTGCACATGTGCCAGTTTTATTTGTTGGCTCTCACAGCTGTTGAATGTTGTCCATCTTGATTTTTCTGTCATGCTGATTTTTGTAAATATAGCTAGGCATTTCTGGAAATTTCTTCTAAAAAAATGTTTTTAATACTTCTATTTCAATGTCTTGCCAATAGGAAATAAAACC
This sequence comes from Ryuthela nishihirai, assembly GCA_038380435.1. Classification (NCBI taxonomy): domain Eukaryota; kingdom Metazoa; phylum Arthropoda; class Arachnida; order Araneae; family Heptathelidae; genus Ryuthela; species Ryuthela nishihirai. Next base: position 6,413,486 of record JAWZYU010000034.1, read on the forward strand.
TAACGATTACAGCAACAGGAACAAAACTTGATTACATTGCAATAAACTTCAGGAATCATGCTTCAGAGCAGAAGTTTAGGCCAAGACTTGTCCTTTTATTTCTCCACATTAGATAGTAAAACTTTTTCCACATAAAAAAGCTGATAAAATGAATGGATGGAAATGTATAACTTTCAAGAAATTTTACATGAATATGGTATCGGGCCTTAAGTGTGCCATTTTCTTATTTAAATCTTTTAGCTTCAAGTGATGTCCAATTGTTAGAGTGGCTATTTAGTAGAGATAGAAAAAGAGACTTATTAAAAAAAAGTGTCATTTTATGCAAAAATTTTAATTTGAGGGGAAAGGCTGTCCAGAATAGGTAACAGTCTGGAATATTATTTTTTTGTCAGCAGTGCTCTACTGTTTTAAACATGCACTGTGATTTAAGTTATTTTGCAGTTTTGGTTACTGTGGAAATTATAGATTCCAATTTAGGCTATGTCCTTTCCCAGTTAATGGACATTGCTGCAATACTCCTCTGCACTGTAGCCACCCTCTTGGCTTAGTTTAGCAATTTCTTTCCCTTCTACTACTAGTCCAGTATCATAGATTTACTTATATTAGTAGTGTACCGGTAAAAATACAAATGGTCATACTTGTTCAAAGTTATAAAAACAATGCTTATACCTGTCCAATGTACAGCTGTAATGGACTTTGATTATTTTTGCACTTTGTTAACTGGAACCTATAATTTCCACAGTAACCCAAACTGAAAAATAACTGTAGTTTATCATACAGTGCGGTAATACAGTAATAACAATACAGTAGAAATATAATATAGACTAAAAATAATGCAATTAGCAGGTTAAAGCTTCCATTTATCATCTTGGTATAGTACTTACCAGGATGACGATGCTGGCAAACAGATACTGTAAATACCAGTCATTCTGAAATTTATGCACTGGCAGTTCCAAGAGATGTTGATCCTGAAAGAGGTGTAAGTTTTAAGGAACGTATTAATTTTCAGCTTGGTTATTTTCTGTTGTTACTTATGAATTAATTTCCCTTAGGATCATCATATGCTTATAGTAAGGCTGCAATTCCTAGTCTGACTTCCTGGTACCAAGGATTCTCCTCATCTACATCTAGCTATTCCACAATGTCTATTTCTGTAGCACCAGATTCTACTGCCCTTAACTTAGTTTGGTGAGATTCATTCCAACCCCCTAAATGTCCAGATCCACATCTCTTATCACGTAAGCTCCTTCCAACTATTAGAAAGGGTTGCCATCTTTGTGTCCTGCCAATAGCCAAATTAAAAATGGATGACTTAATGGTTCTCTTTTGATGTTCTTCAATTCCTATTCCCTCTGGTATCCTTTTTTTCCCTGAGACTCCTAAAGAACCACTATCATTTAATCCAGGGACTGTCTGTAACTCTCTTTGCAGTTTACTAAGATGCTTTGTTCAATGGGCTGGTTATATGAAGCATTGCTGCATTGGAAGATAATGCCAAGCATTTAATCTTCCCATAAGCAAAACGTATTTCATTTATAGAAGCACCAACATCAAATTCAAGAGCATATTTCATTACTTATCTTTATATCAGACACTGTTTTTGTTTAGCAACAGATACATCAGCTTCTGACTTCTCAATTGTCTTAATTTCACACTAATTCTAAGCAAAGTCTGGTTTCCTTTTCTCACCAACTTTCTTTGAGGTACAAGGTCATAAAGCCAATATCTTGGACAGCAAACTGAGGGTACAGTGTGGTTTGCACAAGACTCAGTGACTTTTGTTGAGCAAAAGCAAAATTACTTTGGCACAGGGTGGGTGGACAATGCCAATATTTGATTATCATCAAAATATAGAATTTTCTTAAAATGGCATCTTTTAAAACTCACAATTGTCATCTTCATAAAAAGCCTGATATTTATTGGAAAATCTGTTTTTCACTTTTTGATTTTGTCCAAAAACCTTACATATTATTTGCTATAAGTCATTCATATTGTGCATTTAGTGGTTTCTTTTCTCTGTCCACTGCACTGTTATCATTGAATTTTTTTTGACATTTCTGTTCTACACAGGCATAGCAAAAAAAAAAATATGCAAACTATTTTGTATTTAAGTGATTGAGCTGAGTAGAACTCTACATAACTTTGCAATTAAACTCAATATTCAAACTACAGCTTTTTTCACCATATGCCACATAAGCAAATAAATGTCCCTTGAATTTCTCTATTTGAGTTACATTAAACCATCAAGGGTTTATTTGGTAATTTTCAACTGATTCAAAAATTTTGCTTGATTTTTAATGCTTATCAAATATTAACATTTTTGTACCATTAAATCTTTTAAAAATAAATTTTTGATTGGTAGTTAAAAATGAAGAAAATAAAGCATTTCTTCTTAAAAAAATTGAGTCAGAATTGTGCCAGATGTCTTTTGATATGAAAAAGTAGCATGAGTTGACACAATTTTTTTTATTTGCCTAGCATATCATGGTCTTCATTTGTCATATCCTTCAAATACATAGGTTTATTTTCAAGATTATTACATTTTTTTTTCAAAAAAGACAGATTCTTATTTTTCAGGTATGTGTCAAGCAAATGCTATTGCTGCATGATGTTCCAATTAGCAAAGTTGTTCACAATTACACTCAAATCAGTTACTCTCCTTCTGAAAAGGTTGGCTGTCACTGATCTATGTACAATATTTAATCGGCCTCAAATAAATAGACCAAAAGATTTTGGTCTGTGTATTTAGAGCTTAAGGCTACCAGATCTTATCCTCAAAAAACATAATATAATGCACTATTAAAAATAAATTCTGTTGTTAATCCTAAATGATGTTTTAAATTTTTAAAGCTGAGGTAGGCATAACAGAAGGGAAATATTATTGGAAAAAATATTTCCATTGCAGAACATTTATAAATACAGGCAAAAACCAAATCATACCTTACATTTGTAAATACATATTTAAAATGAAATTATGTTAGTAATACACTAGGACAGCTGTCAGAAATGAAAACTAATAATGTCTGTATCATCTAGCTTATCAAGGTCAAAGATCAAACTTTTTATTCGTTTTAATGAGAACATGAATATTAAAAAATTTTGGTTCTTCTTTTCCAAAAAGAATTTTTCATTGCAGAGCCAACATAAATTAACCCTTATTAGGATAAAATTTTGCTCATGATAGATTCTATAATAAAAATAACAGTAAAATATTAAATCATATCAGAAGTAGAAATAAAAACAGAATTGCTAATTACTAATAAAATATTTCATCGATAAAGTTAAATACTATAGTCATAAAAAAGTATGTTAACACACACACACATTGGGTTTAAATTTTTTTTAAGAAGCCAATATGTAACAAAAACTTTATATAGATGTGCTAAAAAAAGTGAAATTTATCCAAAAACAATGGAAAGCAATGATTATTATCAGTGTGACCTAGATATTGTTTTACATCTGCATTTTTGAATGATCATATGACTTGAAACATACATTTATCTATCAGAATGTTATTGCAGAAAGTTTAACCACAGTGAATTGAAACATTGAAATAAACACTTAATATGATGCGAATTATCACAGCAACTATCCTATAGTATTATCGTTTCTCTAACGATGGCTTAACGGACGGGGCAGCTTCACTCAAGTAGAAAATAGTGGAAATCAGCTCTGTTGATGAAGCACTATTCTAAAACAATAATGCTGCAGTAATCAGGTACTAATAAAAGATTCTGTACAAAATGCCTCCTACAACTAGAACATGAAACAAAATGAACTACAATGGCTACAAAAATAAACTGAAGTATGACTTATGTGACAATGCATCATTTCAATAACATTTTGTACTCTTCTGTAATCAAATGTATTATCAAAATTCAACGGAAAATGTACAACTGCTACATCCACTAATTTCTTAATGAGACACCAATATATATACTTATATTTCACTGTGCTATGCATATAATCTTAAATCCCATTTTCAGAATAATAGCTCTTACTATTAGTATCAAATGAACAACTCTCTTACAGGCCCCATAAGTTTTTTTTTTTTAAATAGAACTTTACACATTGCTACTGTTGACTTCAATATTGGTATAGTTTTTCAAATATTAAACTTTCCCTTGCTCTTCTGTTTCAGCTAATGTTTTTAATCACATATACAAAAAGTATACTTTTTAGTATCACAACAAATGGAAAACTGCCATGTTTATAAAATGGATTATGATAATGTCTCTAGGGCTGGAAATTTCATAGTGTCTACATGATTAATAGTTTGTTGATGGCAATTATAGAAGATTTAGTAACTATAGCAATATAAACAAGGTATTATCCTGGATCCTAAAGTTTTCTTTGGCACTTAAGTGTTTCTAGTAATTTACTAGCCCTGTTCGTGATTTAGTTAGCATAAAAGCTAAATCACTGTAAGAAAAACTTGGTGAAGGCTTGATGCAATTGTGGTATTTAAAAGTAAATATAACACAAAATTAATAGAGAAACTCTCAATGAAGTTTTGCAATGGTAAGATTTTCACAAAAACCAATGCAAAAATTCTCTCATATAAAGCAAATAGTTCTGAAGTACAGCATATCAAGTAACATTGGCCATTACAACTAAAGTATATTTCTAACTAGAGAAGTTAATACTAAAATATTTCACTATCTAAATAAAATTTGAAGATTAGTCACATGGTTGGTTTTCCACACATATTTGGAAATCTTATCTATGGTCTAACAATTTTAATGCTTGTTTGATTGCAATAAATATTTCGAGGAAAAAATTTCGCCGACATACAGGACTTGAAGACGTTAAAATGTCACTCAGATAATGCTGTGATTGTCACCTATGTTTGTTTGATTACAGTTGCCCCATTAATTTTTTTAATAAAAGAATTTGAAACAAACATAAAAGTACAACTCATTGATTTTCCACTGTATATTTACTAAATCTTCAATTTAATAAAAATACAGTGATTTCTACGAACACATTTTTTTCTTACAAATTCCATAAACACCATCAACTGTTTTCAAAATGCACTGACATATCGATCTTAATTAATTTCTAATGACATTTACTGAGCACTATTCTAGCTATATGAAGAATGTTCCAATTTCTATGTGAAGAGAACAGACTCAATGTGATATTCAAATCTCACTGCACTGGATCTAATTTTACTTTGCATATAATCTTATGTTTTATGCTATGTTTTACTCTCTTATGGAGTACACGTTCATCAGCAATTAACAATTTCATACAAGGAAATATCCAACAATTAGTGGAGCACTGTATATACAGTCTTTACAAATTCCTTCTGCTCTAGCTCAACAATGCTACACCTGTGTGTAACAACCATGCCTCCAAAGCAATAAACTATTTCATTGCTTTAAGCTAAATTCTGCCTTCTATGGAAAAACAGTGTAGTGAAAGGGAAATAGTAAATTTTTTGCTTACTTCAGATATGTCAATCATTTTATTGAGATAAAGTGTCTTTCTTCAACATAGATATTAATCAACATTACTTTTAAGTTCTCAATTTTGCAGCACACTTTAACTGATACTCACTTTCAAGATAATCAAAAATAGTTACTGACCTATTTCCTGCTCACTGTAAGAACTAAAGAAATAATGGAATGCAGTGGCATAGAATCAAGAGATGCTATGAAATTATGTGTGACAAAAGGAAAATGGACTAAATAAATTATTTAATAACATTTTTAAGAATAATAGTAAATCCCCAATATTATATATTAAAAAAATATGTTAATAACAAATCATATTTGTATGCTTTTCTAAAATTTTTCTGATCACTGTAAAAAAAATATGTTAATAACAAATCATATTTGTATGCTTTTCTAAAATTTTATTCTGATCACTGTAATGTTATGTTGCAAAACTTTGAATAAAAGAATAATGTCCCCTTTGCCAAACTATGGTCAAACATTTTAGGCTCATAAAAACTGACAAGTGTAGACTGCCTGTCCATATTTTTTTTACTATTTTTTTTTTACAGTAAATGCAGTGATAGGTGCAATGGAGCCCAGACTCAACTTGTCTGTTGTGAATAAAATTTATTGTGAAAAAAAAATATGAAATTAAAATTTGTGATTTTCTTGCTTGTTTATAGTACTTGTAACATATTCAAATCTTGTGATATTTGAAAGGAAGCTTAACAAAATTTGAAAAATAGTACTATACTAAAAAAAAAAGGAAATCTTTTCATTGTCAACCTCTCCAAATTAAAAAAGGGATGAGAATTACTTCCATGTCTTATGCTATACAATAGGAATATTTAATTCCATGAATGATATTTAATTTTGTGTTTTAGAAGTTGGTACAGGAATGCATGAAGCTGAAGGTAGTGTATTTAATTAACAAAAACGTTTTTTTTGGGGGGAGGGGGGGGCTCAGTCGATATTACCTGGCATGCTACCGACTGAGGGACAGATTGTACAATGGAAGCACAAGACCATAGCATCGCAAATAGCAGAAGAGTTGAACACCAGTCAGAATGATCCAGTTTCCATTATAATAGCTCGTCGGGACTTCGTGCCGGTATTTATGGCCGTGCTGCAATCCACAAACTTCTGATTACTAACATCAATGCAACAAAAAGTGTAATGTGGTGCAAAGCACATAAAAACTGAGATGCTACAGACTGGCAACATATCATCTGGCCTGATGAATCGTGCTACACATTGTTTCCCACCACTGGTAGATTGTACTTCTGGCGAAAACCTGCAGAAGCGTATCACTCCGACTGTGAAGCATGGAGGTGGATCCCAGACGTTGTGGGTGCCATATCATGGCATTCCTTACGGCCATTAGTTATTCTGCAGGCTCTCACATCCACAATGTACGAATCCATTCTCGGGGACCACATGCACCCAATGTTGCAGGCATTGTTCCCTAATGATTGTCCCTGGTTTCAAGCGAATAATGCACCTGTGCATTGTGTGAAACGTATCAAGTTGTGGTTTGCAGAGCATGAAGATAAGGTACAACAGCTACCCTGGCCACCTCAATCTCCAGATCTAAATATTATTGAACATTTGTGGGAATATCTGGAGTGCAAGCTCAGATCACACTTTCCTCCTTCAGCATCACTGGCACAGTTGGGCAATATTTTACAGAAAGAATGGTTCCACATTCCATTACCATATGTGCATGACTTTTATAAGTCTATTCCATGTTGAACTGTTTCTGCTCTGAACACTGGTAATGGGCCTACAGCTTATTAATATTCTCCAGAAACACTATGTGTTTCCATTACTTTGATAAACCCCTATACGATTCACAGGAAATAGGAAACTGTTTTGATCAGCTTAAAAACAAGAATCAGTTAAATTCAAAACCTTCTTGAATGTTTACAATGTCATCACATCATCACGGTTAAAAAATCTCAAAGTTGCAAATCTTAAGGTTCCTCTTTATTTTGATATAGAATTTACATATCACATGCAGTGGTGGAAAAAATTTTTTTAATAGAGAATCATTTGTTAGGGACTTCCCTTAATTTGTAATTCATTTTCCTCCATTTTGCCATCAGCTACAATTTATTAGGATTCCAAATAAAAAATGCAAACAATCGAATATATATATCTTACATAAACTTTATTAGAATTTAACTGTTAGCATTAGTTATTGTCTATAGATGTTTATGAAGTTTAAAGACCTTGAAACAAGGAAATGAAGTTGATGAACAAAATTTGGCCTTGTGGAAAACTAGTTGCAGCTCTGACTTGGATATCAGATGAAAGACTTCCTTGGGCAAAGTAAGTCATTATCACACTTGGAGCGCTGAGTAAGCACTAAAATAAGCTAAATTCAATTTATTGAAGATACACACAACCAGACTACAGGGATGCTCAAGAATGGGTGCAAAAGGAGCAGGCCTGAAATATACTTTGGATGCTTTAATAATGTTCTGTGATATTGTAATATTTACTGTGCTGTAACCTGTCCTTGTAGTCTAGTGTGCAGCTTCAGAAAAATTGGATTTTAACTGTGTTTAGTGTCCATTTAATGCTTCAAGTGAGGAAGTAACTTTTACTGCACCTAATGCAACATAAGGCAGAAACACAATTATGCTTCTATAAAGCCACACTGTGAATAGTGATAAGGTCTACTACAAACTTCACAGACACTGTTTATAGCAATGGGTCCATTATAGCAAATATTACTTTGCACAGTAATAAATGAGATAACAATATCAGTTTAAAAGCATTGTAAGGGAAAAAAATATAATCTTACAATTATGTTTTTAGTGTCTTTTTACAAACATGGCAGCATGAACAAAATATCTCATGATCTGATTAAGATTAATTAACAATGGTATTTCTCAAACTGTTACCATATCTAAAATTTATAAATGTACACATTACAATCCCTTCCCATAGAAACTTCAACTTTCAAAATAGATCCCTTAACCTTTTGATATCTTAACCTGAACTCAGTCTGGCTTTTTACATGTTAAACAATAAAAATTATACCTCAAATGCATTAAAAATGTTACATTGCATTAGTCTCTTTATAAAAAGGTTTAGCAAAATTAGATATTCCCAAATATTTTTGACACTTCAAATTCTACATTTCACTAAACAATGTTAGCAAGCTATTTTAGCAATGTGAATGCACAAAGTAACACTCATTATTTCACTGTTTGTTAAAATATGCCATTTTCCAATTTTTTTTCCTTCCTAATTTACTAAATTCCATTTCAAGCACAAACAAAAGAGTAATATTAAATCAATTAAGATTAAAATGAAATGCTCTATGGTGTTTATTTTCTTTCGACAGTATTTCATTTACAGTTCAAATAAATGTATACACTTTGAGAAAAGTTAAATAGGAGTTTAATAATCAAGTTTACTACTTTAATTTACCATGTTTCATTTAAAAGTTAAAAACAAAATGGTAATTTTTTTAAATAATTTATCCTTTGGACAACTTGATTTTCTAAAATAAAAAGCCATACAAAACTTCTTGTTTTACTCAAAGTAAAAACTTAAGTTTCTTTCAGAAATAATGAATCAGTAATGACTATCAAAATTAACAGAACTGATTTTATAATTGCTAAAAGTGATTGTTCTAATACAAATATTTCACCAGTTTCATTTCTCTAAGCTTAAATAAAGCACATTTCCTATGAAAGTGGAGTTCAATTAAGTAATTATATGGCATATTTAAAAAGTGTACATACATATATACATTCAGTATCATTTCTACCCAAAATTTTCAAAATCCGATTTAAAAACCTTTGCACCTTCTAAAGTACCATTTAAAATGCTGATTCCAATTAATTCTCTTGTAAAAATGTTTAAAATAAAAGTTTCTGGTTATTTATAAAATGCATTCTTACAAGTATAATGAAACTTCACATAATACTGCTGAAAACTTTCTTCAGTCTAAAAAAGGTCTGGTGAGAAGTTTTAAACAACTGAAATTTAAATTAAAAGACTAGACCTATTAATGCATTGATTCAGAAAAAAGAAGCAAATATTTGACAGAACTTCACTTAAGCATATTTTAATCAAGAATGTGCAGCACTTCGGCATTTCTACAATCTCACGATACCTTAAAATATTGCTAAGGTTGCTCTAAAGTTTAGTTAAATCATTGAAATTATACATTCATGCATACCTCTAACTTATATATTATTCTAATACACTCAAAATATTATTTAAAACAGCAAAATTTGTAATAATCTACAATGAAAATTAGATATCAGATGAATTAAACTCTTAAGTATGCTCTGAATGAATATCGTTATAAAGCTCATATGCTGAGTTTTGCATTAAGCATTTAAAATTTTGTTTGCTCATTCTCTCAGGTACTAAAATCACAAAGTGCATGAATAGATCTATAATGAAATTTGTCTGAGATTGTCAGCTTCAAATCCTGTATAAAAATAACTTACTCTAAAATGTTATCATTAATGACAACTGCATAAAAATAAGCATGCAAAAACATTTTAACTAATAAGCACTAGCAATTAAGATTAAGAATTCGTGATATTGATTATATATATATATGGGACATTAAGGCAAAAGCTCTTTTTCAAGGAATGGTTCAATAAATCAGCTATTTACATTTTAGAAATCCTTAATAACTGAGTAAGATGATGAAAAGCATTTATAAAATGGATACATTTACAAAGATTTAATAATTTTAAAATTATTTCTATTTTGAAAAAGTAAGAAATGACTGCAACATGAATATTTAAAATTGTCATAACAAATACAAATAGCCTACATTAATCTACTGGTTCATAGCTTTGGATAAATCTGAACTTGAAAACTATTTAATGATAACCAATTGTAAAATTTGTGTCTATGAAATAATACAATTAATTTTTAACCATGATAATTTGTTCAAATGCCATTAACATGCTGGAAGTTCATGTGTTATTTTTGCCAAAATTGTTTTTTTTTTTAATGCCAAATGGGGTTGGTATTGATATATAACCATGCTTTTCCCCAAAATAAAATTTCACAAACAATTCCTTTTTAATGGGTCCACTTGAACTTCAGCAATTATAAAATATTTGAAAAATTGTTATATAGAACAATTGGCAAAACATGTGTATTATTTTGAAGTTTTATCTACTGATTCTTTTGTTTCTCAATCTTGAAAAACACTTTTAGAACAAATGTTGCTGGTAACTATTACAATAATTTCCTATAGATCTTGAAATATGGAACAAATATTGTTAAAAATAAAAATTTAGAAAGATTTGATTTACCTTTACCATTTTTCCCCATAAAACACTTATTTAGAAGTTAGGTGCCTCCAAGTGTACTTTCCAGTGGTATATCATGAAAAGCAGCTAATTTTTCCTCTAGTTAGTGTAAAACATTACATGCCAATATAAGTTCATGCTTACTATTACAAAATAACACAAAACAATTTTACAGAATTGTTCACAAAGACCAAGAGAAACAAATATAAACCAGAAGTCAAGGTAATGGCATTCAAAATTAAAAATATGACTGGATTCATTAAAATAAAAAAAGGATCTTACAGCAGTTTTCCAAGACTAAAATCATGCCCAATTAAAGGCAATCTTTAAAAAAAAAATTAAGACTATGAGGTCTACCATTAAAAGGGCATGTAAAGAAGCACTTTAGTCTACTTATTGAGAGATGGAAGAAATGACAGCCAGCAGGATGGCTGGTCTCATTGCACATCACATCTTAGATCTCCCATTTTTCCCAAAGCCTTTAGGCACCTGTTCATAATCTTGTTTGCCAATCTGCAGTTGTGCATATGGGCAACATGGCCAAACCAATATAGTCTCTCTCTGCACAAAATGTTGCTCAAAGGAGGTCGATGACTCCTCATTCTATTCTCATTACTTACAAAATCAAACCATCTAATGGCCCAAGCATCTAAAATCATCAGAATCAAATTCTTGAAATCTTGCTTGCAAAGAGTCCATGTTTCGCTACCATAACTAATCTTAGAAAGAACCAAACTATTACACAGCCAAATTTTAGTCTTTAGACATAAACTCCTATTTTTCCACTCTCTCCATAGATTCTTAAAAGTCCCAGCAGCAATCGCTATTCTTCTATTTATCTCATGCCACACATCACCAGTATATGTTACATAGCTCCCAAGATAATTAAACTGAGACACTTGCTCAAGAGTGCAGCCATTTAAAGCAACTGAAGCACCATCTGCCTGACCAATTATCATCACTTTGGTTTTCTCTGTTTATCAAACCTACCCTATTACCAGTCTCATCAACAGCCCTATAATGAATGAATTCATCTCATCAACATCATTGGCCAACAAAGCCAAATCATTTGCATAATCTAAATCAGAATTTTTGAAAATCTCTTGACCATTTAAGGAAATAGGCAAAATTCAATTTTTTATGATGACTAAAGCAAATTTTGAGATTAAAATTGCATTTAACTCCTCAAAAATGACAAAATCAGTAATAACTTTCCAATTTCAAGTACTTTACTCAAGCTTAGCAACCAGTTTATTGCCTACTTTCATTGAGGTAAAAGCAATACTAAAGTATTGCACACAATGTGCTAAATAGCCAGGTCACAAGGACCCCAAAGGCTCAGAAAAGGTTGGAGGAACTCACTGGACAGCTCTTAGGAGACAGATGGCAGTGTCCCATCAAGATCACCCATCGTATTCTTTAATAAGCAGAAAGAATGGCTATCCTGCACATATGGCCATGTCCCATCTGATGGACAGTGACCTTTCCAAGCCCTTTGGTGTCCCCTTTCTGATCAAGGGAGGGTAGAGGTTTAGTGGATATAAATTTCAACTCTAACCTAGGAACTGCAAATTATGAGCCAGGCATGCTACTGACTAATTTTTTGACCATTTTTAGGTGCAAAACAAAACGATTTTGCCGATTTGTAGTACTCATTAAAAATTATTATTTTTTTTTAAATACTAATATTTTCTGAATTCTTCAAAAATATAATTTTTTTTTCCATTCTCTCTAGGAATATATTATTTTTCCTAGTTTCTTCACCACGTTTGGGTTGGACAAGACTAAATAAAAAATCCAATTGTGTCAAAATATGCTTTTTCTAACTCCTAAAATATTTTTTTAAATACAGTGATATTGTAACAATTGCATTCATGTGTGATGCATTCTGGCATAAAACAATTTTTTTTACTTGCAATTAAAATTTCATTTAACAGCATAAATAGGATTGTTAATTCTGAAATATCTCTAATTCAGGGGCTTCATTTAAACTTAGCACCTAATATACCAAAGGCAAAAAAAAATCTCAAAATAATTTTCTGAAATTATGACTTATTTCACGAAAGAACAAAATTTTTAAACTAAGGTGTGAATAAAAATTTATAATGTTGTTACTTTAAAAACAATGCTGCACTTTGGTTAATAAAAACAGAGTAACATTATAAAAAAAGTTTAATACATTATAAAGCATGTGACGGGAGTGACTCAATCAGTAGTGCATCCAGCTTGTAATCTGCAGTTCCCAGGTTCGAATTCCACCTGGGACAGCATTCAAATTTATCTCTGCTAAAACTCTCTGCTCTCAGTAAATAGGAGACACTGATGAGCTTGGAATGGCAATCGTCTACTGGTCTGGATGTTAAGCCATGGCCTTGTGCATGGGAGAGCCCTATGCTGTACATGTTAAAGAACATGTTGGATGGCCTTGATGGGAAGCTATCATTTATCTCCTAACAGCTGTCAAGTGGGTCCCTTTCTCCCAATAGTCTCTGAGCCCTCAGAGTCAGACTGGCCATTTAAATCATTGTGTGCCAAAAAAAAAAAGTGCTGCTTAGAGATCAAACAACTAATAAGTTGAATAAAAATTGAATAAAATTAATTGTAATATATATATGGAATTTTATATTTCACTACAGTAATTTAAATGTAATACATATGAGACAAAGATTTGTAATGTAATAATCTACAATATGTAAATATGTGTATGTGGAAATGAAGTCTAGCTACTACTGATGGGACATTAAAAAAGCAAAGAACCCCTGAGAGTAAAGGAAATGGCTCTATAGTACACAAAAGTAGAGCAGCTGATGTCATCTCTTGTTAAATAAAGTATAGTGACTAATGGAACTAAAGGCAAAAAGTTTAAAAAGAGAGAAATAGAACTAATCTTAAATCTTATCTTTTTCAACTTTACCCTTTTCCCTACTATAATGCCCAAAAAACAGGAAGGAGATAGTAAAGAGGAAGGAATAGCATTGTTTGGATGAGTCCATTTAATATCTTGGCTGTGTTGGACAGGTACTGTAGTGAAAAGATTAATAAAATTCATACAGAAAATTACTGTATAATTCCATACTGTAAATTCCATACGTAAAGAAAATTAAGACCTTGTGCTTTTATGAAAAGTTTTTTTTTAAGTATTACTGATGAATGAAGAATTAATGATGATGAATCATACAGCCAACAGTATAATCATAACTATATTATTTAGTAATTACAATAAAATCTCTGTACAGTAAAACTTATTTGGCAGACTTATATACTTGAAATTATCAATCATCCTCCCTAAACAAAAGGCAAATGTGAAACTCATTTCATATATTTTCTGAATGCAAGGGCCTAGAGTTACAAGTGTCAAATGAAAGCTCATATGAGAACTGTCAGACTATTTTAAATTATGCCCCCCCCCCCCTCCTAAAAAAATTAAGAGGATGGGAAATTTTGCAGGGGGGGGGGGTCAACCTTAAATAGTTATATCTTATATTAAAGCTTGTGACATTTCTAATTATGGGCTACCTCAAATATGCCCATCCCCATCTTATATTAAGGCTTGTGATATCTCCAATTATGGGCTATCAGCAATCTCGATGTTGATCAGCAATCTCGATATTCAAATGAAAGCTTAAGATTACTTTTTTTTTTGTCACTAAAAATAGCATCTGCCTATATGCACCCAAAAAAATAGCATATCAATGGTGCAATCAGTCAATGAATTAATATTCACTTCAAAAGAAGATAAGGTGCCAGCAATCTTGTAATAAATTATCACAAGAAAATGTCCCATAGACAAGAAACACTTGAAAAAAAATGGCTATTCTGACTGGGATTGAAACCCAGGTCTCCCAGATGCATGCCGGCCATCATAACCACTAGACCACAGAGGAACTGACCATTTCTTCAACAAAGTGACATAAGTGATAAGCATTCCTGTTGATTCATTAGTGGTGTCATCTATTATCAGGAGTTTGGCAGCCAAGTCGCCACATTTTGATGGTAATAATATTTGTCACTCATGCTCACAACATTACATAAACAATTCGGTAATAAATTATCACAAGAAAATGTCCCATAGACAAGTAACACTTGAAAAAAATTGGCTATTCTGACTGGGATTGAAACCCAGGTCTCCCAGATGCATGCCGGCCGTCATAACCACTAGACCACAGAGGAACTGACCATTTCTTCAACAAAGTGACAGTGATAAGCATTCCTTTGATTCATTAGTGGTGTCATCTATTATCAGGAGTTTGGCAGCCAAGTCGCCACATTTTGATGGTAATAATATTTGTCACTCATGCTCTCAGCATTACATAAACAATTCAGTAATAAATTATCACAGGCATACCTGAATTGCTCATATAATGCTGCGAGTGTGTGACAAACTACCATCAAAATGTGGCAGCTTGGCTGCCCAAACACCTGATAGTAGATGGCACCACTGGTGAATCAAGAGGAATGTCAGACCACTGAGGAACTTTGTCAGTTCCTCAGTGGTCTAGCAGTTATGATGCCTGACATGCTTCTGGGAGACCTGGGTTTGAATCCCAGTCAGGACAACCAATTTTTTTTTAAACTCATTATTTCAAGTGTTTCTTGTCTACAGGATGTTTTCCTGTAGTAATATATTACTGAATTGTTTATATAATGAATTGAATAACTGAATTGTTAACTTTTGGTAGGATATAGTTCAGTGGTAACTTAGCAATACATTCTTGTATCAAAACAAACAATATACAAATATCAATGAATCAAAAACATACAAACATCATTAATGTATGCAGAAAGTAAATTGAAGTGTATTCAGACTAGATAATAGCACTATGAACAGTACATATAGAAGGTTTTAGGAAGAAAGGCAGACCTAGAATAAAGTGAATGGACAATGTAAAACTGAATTTATTAGATTTAGCCTACAGTGACCAAATGCAGAAGCAGATACTCAGAATGGAAAAATCTGGAGAAGCAAATTACAGTCTAGTTGAACCTCTGTAGCCTAATGACTGTTTGGGGATTATACATAATTCAATATCCTTCACCTATGAAGAAATGTCCAGATATTAATAATCACTTTCAGACAACATTTTAATTTATAGTACTATTTTAATAATCTATCAGCAAACAAATTGCCAAATATTATTAACTAATGAAATTTGAAATTTTTAACCATTAAGAATTATTTACAATCAATTTTAGAAAAGTTCACTTTTCAGTTTTGAAGCAATAACATTGACTTATTTTTTTTATTAATACTTATTAAATATTTTAGATATTTTAATTAGAAATAATATATGAAGGAAGCAATGAAAAAGAGAAACTACCAGAGAAAAAAAATTGAGCAGCATTTTTTTGGCAAACCAAAAGTATAGATGATACTTTTAGCTTGCCAAAAACAATGAAAGAATAGTTATAAATAACACTATAAAGGTATACCAAAAAAAGACTGTAGAAAAAAAAATCCCTAAACTGTATTTGAAATGCATATACAATAGCTGATTTATGAAGTCATTTTTTTTACAGCAATTCCTTGAAAAAGCCATGTTTATGAACACTTACATTAGCAAATAACTCAATGCAAAGCTCATAATTTTTCTTTTATTTCTAATTCGTTCATTACATAAAATTAAAATCACATGTCAAGTGCATGGACTGTGATATTAACAACAAATAACTTATTAACTTGCTGTCATTGTTCCAATGACAATGTTAATTCTTTAACCAAGGTGAAAAAGGATGTAAATGTTTGCAACCACAGCAACCTACAGTAGAAATTTGATTCTAGGGAAAAATACAAATTCTGCTTTTCAATTTTGTTATCATTTAAAAAATACCTACCAATAACTTGGCACTTACACTATATTTTTAAAAGTGTGAAAAATATTACATTTTACTAAAATACTTAAACCCAATATCTAAACTAAATTTTGTACAATTTTTTTGCAATGTACATTCAAGTTTTATGCCAAGGATTAATCATAAAAGAATTAATACATGCTAATAAATTTACATATTACAGTAAAAGCAAATTTGTGGAATCAAATAGAAAATATTTCTAAATGTTTAGTCACAGCAGAATCTTAAATGGTGACTTTTTTTATGAACATCTCCATGAACATATAAAAATTTGGTTAAGAACAATTTTCCAACAAATTAGTTTATTTCAAAGAATTCTAAATTTACATGTAAATTTAAACATCAACAAATTACTTTATTTTCAGTTCAATGCCAATTTCAACGTATCATTAAATTATCAAGATCTAGCATTACAATCAATTATTAACTTTGCAAATATAATGAAATAATTTTTTGCACCACACTGTACATCTAATTACCATGGCAGCACCAATGTTGAAACAATTCCCTTCTTTTATTTGCGTACAGTTGTTGCTGATTGGCAGTACAATGGCTGAGATGAGAAGAGCATGTCTATCGTTTAACAACAGACAATGGCAGGACACATGAACTTTAACAATGAACATGAATAATGGCATAAAGTTTACCGTAAGGGAACACTTGACTCCAACATTTCAACAAATAATTTGTTCATGGGTACCTTTCCCTCTCTTCTAACATTATTCCAAAAGAGGCGCACTTCTCCATCTAACTGCCGTAATAATGGCAGACAGAGCAATAACTGGTTAAGATGCTGGCTACTTCCAGAAGGGTGTAGCACAGAAACACAGTCCTGAAGTCCAGATAAAATAACATCACGGAGATGGCACACTGATGTTGAATCCTCTAGCTGAATATCTGTGGCAAAAAAGCAATTACAGAGAAATCAAATCATTTAAAACGAAGATTTTAAAAATTAAGAACTTTATAAATAATATACTTCAGATTTAATCCATAGGTTTAGCAAATACCTTTGCATTAAGATTCAATAATATGGAGTCACTAAAGTACGCATTTTGTTGTGATACAATATTGGGAAACTTAACTCTTCCAGTGTCCACAAAGATTATAGACATTAACACAGAATCCAAAATCAGAGGCCAAAGATGGCTATATTAGTGTTTAGTACAACACATCAAACTCTGATTTCTAAAAAATACAAACTGCCATTTGAAAATTTTCCTATATATATATTATAAAAATACATAATTCAAGCTTGAAAAAAAATACTCTTTTCATTTGATGAATATTTTGTTCAGCTGCAAAATAAATAATTTGTTAAAGCTATCTAATCAGCATTTTTTGACCTAATATACAGCAAAGCCAATTTGCTTGTTTGTGTTCTTCAAGTTTACTTTCAACTCATTTACTTTTACATTTCCTTAACCAGTTTTACTTTATTTACATTATATTTATCATTTTGGGGATTATTTTTTTTGGACGTCACAATTCTCGCTTCAGAGCCGAAGGAGTTGAACATGCACAACTCCGAACTTTTGATTGTCAGCCACTAATGAGCACATGTAGGACACAACCCCTCTTGTATCATAGCTAATGTGATTGTAAGATTATGCAAATGTTTTGTAAGATTATGCAAATGTTTTCCCAGCGTGCAACAGACTTGCTGGATTTGTACGCAGCATGTTATAACTAAGTGACATTAGGTCAGATAGAATCAGAATTGTCAGTGGAGATGTAGTATTTTGGTGGAGAGAAATGTAGTAGATATTTAGAAAGATGCGAGTTGCTAGTACTCCAACTTTTGTATGCTTCCATTGAATTTGGTGAATCTTTGAATTTTTTGGAAATAAACTTTGTTTTAGAAACTTTTGAATTTTTGCTATTTTTTCTTGAGCAAAGTTAATTGATTTTTGATTAGATTTAAACTTTAATTAAACTTGACAATCCTTTTTTGAATTCTTACTTGATAAGTAATGCTATATTATATACACAATGAACCCTATTTCAACTTTATATTGCCTGGCACCCGACAAAACTATCAGGAATTTTGAATAAATTTGGATCATACAAAAGGTCCAACTTGAACAGTTAATCTTTGGAGCGTTACATGAACAGAAGTTAACAAACATCCATGTATAACAATTGGAAAATAGATTAATAATTGAAAGCAATTACCTTTCATGATAGGTTGCAACTTGAAAGTTAGCATGCAGTTCAGTGCAGTATTCTGACAAACTTCTGCTTTGCAATCACACATATGGTATCTGGGCATATCCAAAAATGATGAAAGCAGTTCAAATAAGAAAAAAGGCAAGATGTAAGGAGGAAAATAGGCAGATACATAACTATACAATAAGGAATGGCAGCAAAGCAACGTGTCCTCATCCTTTGAAATTTGACAGGAAAATGAGAATTATGGCCAGCTATTATAGATGGCACTGTAAGCAATGCTCAGTCATCTATCTATCTGTGTTAGCTGGTTAGTCTGTGACTCAAGCCAGATCTTTTGAATAATTGCAGACTCAGATACTGCAGCCCCTCTTCCCTGCAACCCTCTCATCAGGCCTGAATAGAGTTATGAACAATGTGTCTAAAGGCTGCAGAAAAAGATGGAGATCTAAGGATGTAGTGGCAAAAAATGTCATACAGGACCTTGTTAAAATTGGACTGCAGTGGCCAAATGCAACAGGATAGACGTGTAGAGGACTAAATTAGTCTGGGTGGACATTTATAGCAAATGTCAGCTTGAAGATTACGTGTGTCTGAATTTAATCATTGATAAAAATTAGCACTGAACTGGATTAAGGTTCTGAACTTGCCTACGGATCTTGAATTTGCTGTACTGGTGGGCTTCTGTGGAGGAAGAATCTTCTGCTGTGTTTTCTGTTTCTTTGTGGATTGACAGCCCCAGGTGAATATATTCACAGGATACGTTACATCAGCTGGTGGATAATTGTAAGCAGAGGTAATCGCAGGCACCCGAACTCTTGCTTCTACAGACATCATCAAATCCTATGTTGGAGGAAGTCTTCCAGTGTAGATGGCGTCATCCTTTAGTGGTTGGGGAACAGGTCTTTGCCCCATATCTGGAATTAGGGGGCTGTTTGATATTGTCGGCATTCCCTCTCTCAATAAACATAGTTTCTTTAAACATCCCACTAACCATTTTCTCTCCATATGTAGCTGGAATGTCAGGACTCTGCACAGAGCTTTTTCTCTTGAAGTTCTCATACCAGAATTCCACCATTTTTAACCTTGATATTCTCGGTTTGCAAGAGACCAGATCAAAAGATAAAGAAAGATTCTTAAAAATAATCTTAAATTTCTCTTTTTAGGGAGGGATCTCCAAGGTGTGATGCTCTTCTAGAATATGAGTGCATTAATGAAAGGTTTCTTACAGCTAAATTACAGACAAGAATTAAAGACTTGAATGCTATCTTCTGTTATGTCCCCACTGAGGATGCTATGAGGAAGAGAAGGATAGATTTTATGAGCAACTTCAGGATATTTTAAATTCTGTCAAGAAAGTGGATGTTACCCTTGTTCTAAGGGACTTAATGCAAAAATTGGTACTGATTCTGACCTTTGGGAAGGAGTGATAGGCCCTTTTGTTCTTTGTAGCTCTAAATGGCAATGAGCAACATCCTGTACAGATAAGTAAACTTAATGGTTTGAGAATAACTAACACTTATTACAAACACTGCGACATGCATATGTATACATGGGTTTCCCCTGATGGGCTGCATAATAATATGACTGATTATATATTAACAGCAAATGGGCAAGTTCTGTTAGGAATGCCAAGTCATATAGGGGAGCTGAAATTGGATCTAACCATTACCTTGT
This sequence comes from Ryuthela nishihirai, assembly GCA_038380435.1. NCBI lineage: Eukaryota > Metazoa > Arthropoda > Arachnida > Araneae > Heptathelidae > Ryuthela > Ryuthela nishihirai. The sequence goes on from JAWZYU010000034.1 coordinate 6,433,920, forward strand.
TAAAAGTGTCTTGCAACTTAAACTTAAGAAGTGTTGTGCTAAGGTTAAAAATTTTACCTTTAATTCTGAAGCTCTGATAGACCCAGTTATAGCTAAAGCTTACCATAATAGGTTATGACATGACAGTTATTAGTCATTATGACAGTCATGGTTTGCTTACTACTGAAGTTGAGAAAGAATGGGACTGTTTTAAACAGGCTTTTCTTGAAACTAATAGTATTCTTTTAGGAAAAAAAGTAGCAGAGGAGGCAAAATTATTATTTTCAGAAAGAATGAACTGCAGGAATGTACTTAATCAATACCCTACTAGTCCTAATAGGAAGCTTACAGGTAGCTTAATAAACGTGTAAATTTCAAATTCTGTCAAGGGGATGTTACCCTTAGATTGGTTATCCTTCAATCCTAGTATATCTGTCCGTTTTCTACCACACAAAACATTAACTATCTGGTAAAACTCTCTGCTGTTGTGCTGTCTAACTGCTTCCTCAGCCAAGCCAAAGATTCTTATCAGCAGATAAGGTTAAACAAGCAGCTAAGGTTAATGCATACGTTTGCAGAATCTGAAATGAGGGGCCAAGAATGTATGTATCAGTTTAAAAAAAAAAAATAAAAAAATAAAAATTATTTTAAAAAAATAAAAATTGCCATTGTAATTTTTTTTAATATATAACTTATAAAAATATATAATTCAGGGTTGAAAAATATTTTACTTTTCAATTTGATGCATATTTTATTAAACTACAATATAAATAATTTTATAAAGTCACCTGATTGCCATTTCTTAGAAGCACTAAACGGTATTGTCGATTTGCTTGTTAATGTTCCTATTTGCTGAAGCAACCTTCTAATTTAAGCTCACAAGTTGATTAGAACTATTAACAATAAATTTTTCCTTAAATTTTTTAAAATCACCTAAAAAATTAACTTAAAAACTGTCGATTTTAGAAGTAAGTTATAAAGTACGTATTATCATTTTTTTTTGTGTTTCACACTCTTTTCTGTCATAAATCTATTTAAGAATCCCCAAAATTACTTTTATTTTTCCCACCATTCTATGCATTTTTCCTACTCTTAAAATCGAAAATGGAAGTAAACACATCCTTGTTACAAATTCTGGATGCAGCTGCATTTAATTAGTTATGCTTCACTCAGGCAAACAAGAGGCAGATGGCTGACGCATGCTATCTCCATTCCATGTGCTGTGTTTCTTACAGTTTTTGGTCCAGCATATTGGATATCCTTTGTATAAGGAAATTAGCAATCTTTTCGGCTGATCGATAAGTATTGAATTTTTTCACAGTACATCGTATGGCCAGACTACAACTTTTTGATGTGGATATTTTAACAGTGAATTAGGCTATATGTTAATTTTTATGTTATTATTTATTACTTTTCCAGTAAAACTTTGATCTGGTATAATTTTCTGAAAATATACGAGATCTTGGATATGGAAGCAAATTCATTTCTGTAGATTTATTTCGGTTAGTGATCTTTCGATAGACTGATTTATCATTCTTCGTGTTATGCTAGATCGGAGGTTGGCTAAAAGTTGTTGCAGGTATTTTTATTTAACATCCCATTAGGCTATATGTAATTTTCCTTTTATTATTTCTTGTAAAAAAAGCTTGTACTATTTTCTGAAAATAAATGTCTTGGATATGGAAGCAAAATAGACTTCCTCGCTATAAAAATCAGTTGTCATGTGGGAGGGCAATTTCAGGAAGGCTTCTCCTCCATTAAACTCACTGTGAACGTTTCCATCTCCCCCTCCTCTCTCTAGAAGAATTTTTTAAATTACAAGTTTTTATGTTTATATTGAATGATTTTAAAGGCAACAGCCCCCCCCCCCCAGTACCTTGGCTGTGCCACATATGATAAACACTTTTTTTTTGTCCTTTGACGCAAACTTTTCTGTACTTAGCCAAGATTGCCAAACTTTAAAGCCCAACAAAAAATTCGTAACCTTAGTAAAAAAAGCAGCCAAGAAAGATTTTTTTCTATTTCATAATCAGTTCAGAAAATACCATGAATGTGAGAAGTCCAAGTCACTTTGTATAGCACTGGCCATATATAAAATATATGATACTGAAAAGAATCATTAAAAGTAATAATAAAAATCATATTTCAGGTTGAATATTATAATTATTTGGGAGGAAATTTCCTTTCGATAAATATATAACTATTTTTATTCACCAGGTTTCCCAAAATGAAGCATTAATTGTATAGTGCGATCTTTCTTTTCACCATATTACATTGAAAAAGGCTTATTACAATCTATATGCTGATAAATTTGCTTACTTTCATAAAATTCGTAAATTGTTTAATTTGGTAAATAACATGACCTATTTCTGTTGATTGATTATTTTTTTTTAATTCTAAAGTTGACTTGTTTATATGACTCAAAACAATTGGCTAAAAAGCCTAAAATTTTCTCAAAGTTTGGTACTGAGAAAAAACAATTATAAAACTAGAGAAATATTTACTTAAAACCAAAAAAAAAAATGTTTTTTGTTATTCAGAAGTAAATAGTCTTTCTATTCATGTGCATTAAAACATTTCTGTCTATTAGTTTTTTTAAATAAATTTTTGAGTTGCCAAATGCATTTTTTTTACTACATGACTCTAAAAAAAAGTTCTATTAAAATAAAATTTATAGTCTTTTTTGTTAAACATTTTATTTTTAGAAAATCCAGAATTAAATGCTGATTAATTTGGCATATAACATGCCATAATTCCTTTTGTTAGTTGTTCGGTAAAAAGTTTAAAAGTTAATTTTCTTTTTGGCTGAGCATAGGGAGAAAATAACTTGGCCTCTGGATGGAAACAAGTTTTTCAGGCTGGACACTGGAAGGGTTAATAGAATCAAGATTCTGGATGATGGGCAATTACGTGACGAGCAATGTGGATTCAGAAGTGGTAGGGGATGGTAGATCAGATATTTTCACTCAGGCAGATTCTTGAGAAATGTTTATAGACTATTCTCAAGAATGAGAATATATTATGTTGACTATCATAACACCGAGTCGTGTGTGAGAGTCGGTAAGGCTTGTAGCAATTGGTTTAGCAGTGCTTCTGGTGTTCGACAAGGGTGCATTTTGTCTCCTTTTCTCTTTAGTTTGTTTATTGATTATGTTATGTGAAATTCACTGCAAGGGAAAGATTTGGCCTTAAATGGTCTGGAGATATGAAAATTTCTGATTTAGATTATGCTGATGATTTTGTCCTTTTGGCAAATGATGTTGATGAGATGAATTCTTTCATTAGGTCTGCTGATGAGACAGGCAATAGAGTTGGTTTGGTGATAAACAGAGAGAAAACTAAAGTGATGAAAATTGGTCAGGCAGATGGTGTTTCAGTTGCTTTGAATGGTTGTGCCCTTGAGTAAGTGTCTCAGTTTAACTATCTTGGAAGCTATATAACAGATAATAGTGATGTTTTAACTATCTTGGGAGCTATGTAACAGATATTAGTGAAGTGCAGTACGAGTTTAACAGACAAATAGGGATTGCTGCCGGGACTTTTAGCAATCTATGGAGAGATTGGAGAAATAGGCATATACACCTAAAGACTAAAATTAGACTGTATAATAGTTTGGTTCTTTCTAGGGTTAGTTATGATAGTGAAGTTTTGGATGCTTTTCAAACAACAGGAGTCGATGTTTTTGATTCTAGATGCTTACACAGTATCTTGGGTATTAGGTAGTTCAATTTTGTAAGTAGTGAAGAGGTACACTAGTAAAAGTGTAAGACGTGAAGAAGTGTAAAGTTATCTTTGTAAGTAGTGAAGAAGGTTAGGACAAGGATGCTCAAAACATGTCCTGCTGGACCCTTAACTGTGGCCCACGAACATGACGAAGAATTTTACCAAAAATATGTACAAAAGGGAAAATTTGTCAATTTAAGAATGTATGCAGCAAGAATCTTCTCCCTCTTTGGAAACACATATTTATGTGAACAGATATTTTCCAGAATGAAGCACACGAAGTCAAAATTGTGGACAAAAATTACTGATTGTCATCTGGAGAACTGTCTCTGATTAGCAACATTGATTAGCTACCCCAGAAATTGTTCCCGACATTGAATTATTAGTAAAAAAATAAAGTCAGTTTTCCCATTAACTGAATCTTTCATTACTTTCATTGCTACTATATTGTAATAAAATTTGCTTATAAATGCAGTTGGTTTTGTTCTTTTAAATGACCTTTAGGTTTAGAAAACAAAGTTATTACATGGAGTCGATCTCAAGGGCTCGTGAAACAACTCTCAAGGGAAATATTTTCAAGTTGAAAAATTAAAAGAATTGCATTATAGTAAAGTGCATGGAACAACACTGCAATTGATTTTAAGTGTTTTTGCTAAAGAAATCTTCCCTTAGGTGTTGCTTCTGAATTCGAACCTAAAAGAGGTATATAACACTTGTCTACTGCATGGCTCGTGACATGTACCAAATTTTCAAATTGACATAAGACTTCCAAAAGGTTGAGCACCCCTGGGTTAGGCAAAGGAGTTGGCAACCTCCTCTGGGCAGAATATTGTGCAGAGAGAGACATCGTTGGTTTGGCCATGTTGCCCATATGGATAATCATAGATTAGCAAATAGGGTTATGAACAGTGTGTCTAAAGGCCTCAGAAAGAGGGTAAGACCTAGGATGCAGTGGGCAATATCAAACAGGACCTTGTTAGAATTGGTGTGCAGTAGCCAGATGCAGAAGATGTAGCTCAAGATAGATATGCTTGGAGAACTAAATTGCACGGTCTGGTTGGACTGCAAGTAACCCATGGCTGCTTGAGAATTATGATGAAAAACTATTAACAAATTGCAAACATTAATTTAGTATTTTTATTAAAAAAATTTGCATTCAAACATATTAAGTTATAAAATTTGCATCAAATTTGCTATAGTTTACCTTACCCTTGCTGAACAGAAAGCAAGGAAAATACTCTTCATGTATCGGGCTTTTGAAAAGTTGCCAAGTTCTCAGTATATATTAAAGATGCACTACCAATTAATTTATTCCTGTCGGAGACTGATATTAGTTCCATCAATCAAATTTAGTAAACTGAAATTGATATATAACTTCTGTACTACAATTCTGTAAATTTTTTTTCCTAATAGAAATCTGATAGTTTTTTAACTGTTTCTAATCAAATGTCAAGAACAGCATTTCAAAATATACATCTATATTTTACCTGTAGATTTCACCTGAAAAACTAATGATGACTGATAACTGATAATGTCTGATGGTTTAGAGGAGAGGGCAATTGCCTCTCCCCCCCCCAAAAGTTCTTCAATCTTTTGAAAAATTTTTCTTTGGATGTTGAAGTTTGGCAATTTTGTCTAAGTGCAGAAAGGTTTGTGCCATAACATAATTAAGTGCAGCAGCAACCAGAATTTTTAAGAAGGGTGTGTTTACTTCCAGTTTCGATTTTAAGAGTGGGAAAGATGCTGGGAAAAATGATAAAAATAATTTTGGGGATTCTTAAATAGGTTTATGACAGAAAAGAGTATGAAACGTGAAAAAAAAATGGCAATACATGCTTTGTAATTACTACCAAAATTTACCATTTTTAAAAATAGCAGATTTCTTTTCTTTTTAACTTTTAGAGGATTTTCAAAAATTTAAGGAATATTTTGTTGATAATAGTTCAGATCAAACTTGTGAGCTTAAATCACAAGGTTGCTTCAGCAAATAGGAACATTAGCAAGCAAATTGGCAATACTGTTTAGTGCTTCTAAGAAATGGCAATCAGATGGCTTTATAAAATTATTTAGGTTGTTTAATAAAATATGCATTAAATTAAAAAACAAAATATTATTTTTCAAGCCTGAATTATATACATATAAAAAATTACAACAGAAATTTTTATTTTTAAAAAATTGACTCTTTTTGTTGTACTAAAATTGTATACATAGTCCTTGGCTCCTCATTTTGGATTCTGCGAATGTATACAGACAGTGTGGACACTGGAAGAGTTAATAAAGTTATTGCAAACATTAAGATTACTTATTAATGAGTAAAATCTTATTCTAGGCCATTTTCTTTTTACTCATTTTATTTATGTTTATTTCATGGCAAAGATAATGTCAAAATTATAGGGGGAAAAATGTGGCAATAAATTTCGCAGTATGCTCACAACTGAGGACACAGAAGAGATGAAAGAAAATGCAGGACTAAATTATAATCTTATATCATCATCCTCAAGCAGCCATGGGCTACGGAGGTCCAACCAGACGACGCAGTTTAATTCTCCAAGCATATCTGTCCTGAGCTACATCTGCTGCATCCGGCCACTGCACACCAATTCTAACAAGGTCCTGTTTGACATTGTCTGCCCACCGCATCCTAGGTCTCCCCCTCTTTCTGAAGCCTTGAGGCACACTGTTCATAACCCTATTTGCCAATCTATAATTATCCATACGGGCAACATGGCCAAACCAGCAGAGTCTCTCTCTGCACAATATGCTGCTTAAAGGAGGTTGCAGACTCCTTTGCCTAACCTCATCATTAGTTACAAAGTGAAACCACCTAATATCCAAGATACTACGTAAGCATCTGGAATCAAAAGCATCTAGTTTCCTGTTGTCTTGTTTACACAGCGTCCAAGTTTCACTACCATAACTAACCCTAGAAAGAACCAAACTATTATACAGTCTAATTTTAGTCTTTAGGTGTATACGTCTATTTCTCCACAATCTCCATAGATTCTTAAAAGTCCCGGCAGCAATCCCTATTCGTCTGTTAATCTCATGCTGCATATCACCAGTATCTGTTACATAGCTCCCAAGATAATTAAACTGTGACACCTGCTCAAGACTGCAACCATTCAGATTAACTGAATCACAACCTGCCTGATCAATTTTCATCACTTTAGTTTTCTCTCTGTTTATAACCAAACCTACTCTACTACCAGTTTCATCAACAGCTCGAATGAAAGAGTTCATCTCATCAACATCATTTGCCAAAAGGGCTAAATCATCAGCATAATCTAAATCAGAAATTTTCGTATCTCCAGCCCATTTAAGGCCAAAATCTTTCCCTTGAAGGGAATTTCACATAACATAATCAATAACCAAACTAATGAGAAAAGGAGACAAAATGCACCCTTGTCGAACACCAGAAGTAATGCTAAACCAATTGCTACAAGACTTACCAACTCTCACACACGACTCAGGGTCATTATAGAGAGCTTTCATTATGTTAACTAACTTGTCTGGTATACCATATGATCTCACAATCAACCACAAATCATAACGATCAACAGAGTCGAAAGCCTTTTTGAAATCAACAAAGCTAGCCACCAAAGGTTTCTGAAACTATAAACATTTCTCAAGAATCTGCCTAAGTGAAAATATCTGATCTACACATCCCCTACCACTTCTGAATCCACATTGTTCATCACGTAATTGACTGTCAACCAGATTCTTAATTCTATTAAGCACAATCATGGAAAAACTTTACCTGGAACAGAGAGTAGACTGATACCCTATAGTTATCACAAGAAGTGTGATCACCTTTTTTGAAAATAGGGATAACAATAGCTCTGGTAAAATCCTTAGGAACCAGTAAAATCCTTAGGAACCATGCCTTTATGATAAATAATATTCAAAATTTCAGTCATCCAAGTGGTAACCGAAACATTCCCAGCTCTGAGCATTTCTGTAGTAATTTCATCTACCCCTGGGAATTTATGAAGTTTAAGTTTAGAAATAGCCAAAATAACTTCAGATTGTGTTATAGGCCAACATTAAAGCCAGTAATGCATCTATCATCATTACAAACAATGGGAGTAGAACTAACCACATGGTTTAGAACATCACTGAAATGCTCAGCCCATCTAGCCATGACAGAATCCTCACCTTCTATAACCTTACCTTGTTTATCCTTCAATCCCTGTATACCTGTTCCTTTTCTACCACACAAAACTTTAACTATCTGGTACAGCTCTCTGCTGTTGTGCTGTCTAACTGCTTCCTCGGCTTTGTCAGCCAAACCATCAAGCCAAAGATTCTTATCAGCAGCTAACTGATCTTCTACACGTTTATTAAGTTCTCTGTAATGCTTTCTATTAGGACTAGTAGGGTATTGATTAAGGACATTCCTGCAGCTCTTTCTTTCCGAAATAAGCTCAAGTGCCTTATCACTCAGATAATTTTGTCTCTTCTGCTCCTTTTTTCCTAAAAGAGTACTGTTAGTTTCCAAAAAAGCCTGCTTAAAATGGTCCCATTCTTCCTCAACTTCAGTAGTAAGCAAACTATGACTGTCATAATGACTAAGTAACCTATCATGGTAAGCTTTAGCTATAACTGGGTCTTTCAGAGCTTCAGTATTAAAGGTAATTTTTTAAATTTAGAACAACACTTTTTAAGTTTAAGTTGCAAGACACTTTTAACAAGGTAATGGTCAGATCCAATTTCAGCTCCCCTATATGACTTGGTATTCCTAACAGAACTATCCCATTTGCTGTTAATTAATATATAATCAATCATATTCTTATGCAGCCCATCAGGTGAAACCCATGTGTACTTATGTATGTCGCGGTGTTTGTAATAAGTGTTAGTTATTCTGAATCCATTGAGTTTACTTACCTGTAGGAGACGTTGCTCATTGCCATTGCAGCTACCAATACCAAAAGGGCCTATTACTCCTCCCCAAAGGTCAGAGTCGGTACCAACTTTGGCATTGAAGTCACCTAGAACAAGGGTAATATCTCCTTTCTTGACAGAATTCAAAATATCCTGAAGTTGTCCGTAAAACCTATCCTTCTCATCCTCATCAGCATCCTCAGTGGGGGCATAACAGCAGATAACATTCAAGCTTTTAATGCTTGTCTGAAATTTTGCTGTAAGAAACCTTTCATTAATGCACTCATATTCTAGAAGAGCATCACTAGCATGTCTGCTGAACAGCAGACCCACGCCTTGGCGATGCTTTCCATCCTCCCTCCCTGTAAAGAGAAATTTAAAGTTATTTTTAAGTATCTCACCTTTACCTGTCCATCTGGTCTCTTGCAAGCCTAGAATACCTAGGTTATAGCGCTGGAATTCCTGCGTGAGGACATCAAGAGAATAATCTCTATGTAATGTCCTCACGTTACACGTATAAGCACCTTCCACAATAAAGAAAAAAAAAAGTCAAAATTTATGTATTAAATAATTGAGAGTATTTATTTTTTCCCTGCTTAACTGACCAGATTCTACACCTGGCCATAAATCCAACCTTTAATATCAATTAACCCTTTTTAAAACTACAAGTAGAATTTATAACTGGTATAGCTTTAGAACTAACTCCTATTGTACATTTATGGTAGATCATTCCATTACAGGGAGCAGAACATGTGTGAAAAATCTAGCTCTACTTGCCTAATAAACTGGAATTTGCTTCAATTCCTAAATGTCACAAGAATTGAGATTTTTCCATTCACCCATGCCTTGACTAAAGTGGTCAAAGAAACACAGATGAAAACTTGCAAATATTATCAGAAATTTTTTTAAATTGTGGTTCTATGTATCAAAAATATACTTCATGCACACCAAAGAACACACTGGATTATTCTGATAGCAGTTTCCTATCTGGCCCTAAATACTGTGCTTTATTTGCTAGAAACTGAACATCAAATGAGTGCTTCTCAAAGGTAAAACGAACAAATCCCCGTAAATAAATACATAATGATCACCTAAGAAACACTCAAGTGAAAAGTTAATCTATTCCTAACTTATTTAAAAGGCCCTTGAAGCAAAACTATGATATACCTTAAGGTACAAATTACTTTTACAGATTACAAAGGATTATGATGCATCACTTAAATTTATCATTAATCTACATAATGCTATATCCTATTTACAATTCTCAAAGGTTTGGAAAAAATGGACAATTAATGGTGTTAGTAAGGACAAATATTAAGTGCTATTTCTAAAAGTTTCAATTTTTAATGTGTTTCTTTATAAACTCCTGAGTGATTATTTTTGTTTACATTCTATTTCTTACCAGCATTAGTCAGAAGGAGAGCTTTCAGAGCTAGATACTCTTCTCTTGCTATACTAATAACATCCAACCTTTTTACTAGCTGAATGCAATGGGTAAAGATGTCTACTGCTTGACATTCTGTGGCTTGCTGTTCATCCATAATGAAGTCTGAAGCAAACATTAACTTTGGAGTTAAGCTGGACAGCTGGTGTGATCTACATAAGGAGTTAATTAAATGTCAATAGTAAGAAGGACTGTTAGAATCTTAATCTGGGTATGACTTAAAATCATTTCTAGATTATACTTTTTTTTAAAGTTCAAAGAAACATATGTATTAATTTGTATATCAAAACACATTATTTAAAAAAAAGTAACTCGAAATAATTTTATATTTTTATGATATACTGAAAAAACACCAATAAATATAGCAATAAAACTATTTAGTAATGCATTTTAAATGAAAACAACAAAATAATAGATTAATTAAGAGTTAAAATTACACATGTATAAAAATATCAAATTTACAACAATCAATTGAATTACTTTATGTTTTCAAATGTAAGAAGCACTGACTTTCATTTAAAATAGGGTAAATAAATAAAAGAAATGACTAGGTAAAATTCCCTTCAAAATTTCCAGCAAAAACAGAAAATGCATTAAAATATAAACTGCACTAAATATAAGACATCAACAAAGGGACAAAGTCCGCTACAACTGGAATGATGTTACCTTCGAGCCATAGCTCAGGATCCAGATGAAGATTACACTTGTGGCAAAAGTGCATGCAAGCAGTCTTCTGTGACGAGAACCAAAACCCAATTGCAGTTGACCAAACTGAAAGATTGTTCAGGTCAAATTTAAAGTTGTCTTTCAATAACCCTTATGCTAGATGAAGAGCAAAAGATGCTAAAACCATTAACATAGAGGGTATTGCCTACAGATGGAGGAAGTTATCTAGTAATAGAATTAATCTTAATAGCAGAAAGCATTAGCTTGGGGGTATGGCTGTGACAGAGTGTTGCTGACATAGACACTAAAAGAACATGACGATAAGAAGTTGGAGATGAAGATCGGCATGTGACCTCTCAAGCTGAAGCTATTGAGGTCATGAAGATGCCAAATCTCCAAGACATGTCGTGTTTTTTAGATGGAGAAGAAATTGACACTAGGTGCTCTCTATGTAAAAATGAATTTTTGATAGACGATTCAAGGTGTATCAGATGGTCAAAAGTTGACCATTGCCTGCAAAAGCCACAGTGGTTGTTGGAAAGAAGGTTGTAATCTTCTAAATACCAGATGAGTCTGGCATTTACCATTTCTCGATGAGCCTGGCATTTACAATTCTTTGATGAGTCTGGCATTTACCATTCTTTCCAACACCTTGTACACACAGCTCATTAATGCAATGGGACAATAATTAGAAGGAATCTTGGAATTCTTGCCTGGCTTCGGGAAGGCCAGATGATGGTCTCCTGACAGGAGTCCAGAAACTGCTCTCCAAAAAAAAAAATGCAATTGAAAAGATGGAGCAGCCAATCATTACTCGATGGTGAGAGATGTTGGAGTATGGCATAATGGACATTGTCTGGCCTGACAGCAGATGCATGAGAGGTGTGTATAGCAAGGCAAAGCTCTTCTGCTATGAATGGCCTGTTGTAGGGCTCCAGGCCATTCGAGTGGAAGGACAACGGAGAGCATTCCGCCTTCTCTTCTGGGCCAGAAACTCGGGGAATAAGACGAAGAAGAGATGGAGGAGAATGACTCCCCCTGACTGTCAGCAATTGCCTGTTCATTGTGCTCCAGGATCAATAACGAGTGGGATGTGTAGTTCCCACCCATCTTTCGGACTTTATCCCCCATGACCTTATAACTGGTCGTGCAGGTGATAGAAGACGTATATTTGATTCAAGATTCTTTCTGGCTCTGGTGCCAGACAAAATGAGCTTTTGCCTGGCTGCTTCAAGGTTGGGGGACGTTGGATATCTACGATACAACCCCAAGCCTTGTTCTGAGCCTTACGAGCTGCGGTGCAATCTGGATTCCACCACGGTTTCAGAAAATGAGGAAACAGTGTCAAAGTTTGAGGATTTGTGGATGCAGCTACATCTGTGATACAGTCCGTGATCTCCGCTACTGCCACAATGATTGATTCCCGACTGACAAGAGTGGTCATCGAGCCCAGAGAGGAACTTGAAGACATTCCAGTCAGCCTGATCAAGCTTCCACCATGAGACTCGTGAAGGGCAGCAAGGCCCTTCATGGGAGATGGTGCACTCCATGGGGTAGGGATTGCTTCTGTAAGGGTTGTAAAGAGTGGAAGGATTGAAGAGAAGCAGATGGTGAAGTCAATGGCAGTAAATGTGTGGGTTGGGGAGTGAAAGTACGTACTGACACCGGTGTTCAACAGGGAGAGAGAGAAGGATCCAGGAGCCACTGCTCCAGGACCACACACCTCCCATTGTTGTCAGCACTGTCCCAAAGTGGACTGTGTCCATTGAAGTCCTCCATGATGAGGAAGGGGGATGGCAGCTGCGAGACGAGGTCATCGAGGTCTTCCTGGAAGACTATGCTTCCAGGTGGAAGATATACTGAGTAAATGTGATGCCCCACCGTTCACTTTTGCTTTACCTTAACCAGCTTTGTTCAATTTACGTTATATTTATTATTTTGGGGGTTTTTTATTTCTTTTTTGGCATCGCAGCACTCGTTTCCAAGTTTCTAGGAGTTGCGCATGCGCCGCAACTCCGATCTTCCGACTGTACCGTTAAAGCGCGTGCCAAGGACACGCCCCCTCTTGCGTCATAGCTTTTGCATCGTTCGTCATAGTATGTTAATGTCTTTCCCGGCATGCGCCGACCTCATGTCAAAAAACCGGTGATCTACGAGTCACTTAAGCAGTAGCATAAGCAGTAGAGTAGTAGAAGGAGTAGCACAAGTTGTAGCACAGTGGAGTGCACGAGCACAAGGTGCATAGCACCAAGCACAGTGCATGTAGCACAGGAGTAGGAGTTGTGTTTTCTTCATTGATGTCTTGGTGAGTTGAATTATTTTGGAAATAAATCTGTTTTGTTATAAACCTTTTGAGTCTGTACAGTTTTTTCTCTTGAGCAACGCGAATTAAGGATTTTTTTATATTTAATATTACTTGACAATCATTTTGATTCTTACTCATAAACGCTCGCTGGTATTTGAACCCTAAATCAACTTATTCTACTTTTGGCAATTTGTTAATTATTGCCTGGTGCCCGTCTAAGCTATCCGGAGCATAAAACTTCAAGTATTTTGCATTTGTTTGGAGCGTTACATAGAGAGTCAGAGAGAACCCCACAAAGAGGCAGATGGCTACAGCCTCTAAGTTGGTGGTGAGGGGTACAACCTGGAATGGAGAATGGTTGTTCACAAGGATGGCGACACTCCTTGAGCTGGACCATCTCCGTCCAGGTGAACTAGTGAAAAGTGCCGGATCGTGGGATCTGTTACTGGCTGCAAGTATATCTCCTGCAGGCACACACAGATAGGCTGGTGTGCCTGAAGGAGACCTTGATGTCATCAAGATTCCTCTGGAATCCATGACAATTCAAGGTTGAGACCACTTGTTCCAAACACTCGGAACTGCTCCTGAAAGTCAGAGAGATTGGTGGGGTTGCTGTTAAGGTCACTCCCCACAAAACTTTGAATTCCTCTTGGGGTGTGATCACTGAATGGGGCCTTCTCAAAGTCACCAAGGAGGAAATCCTCTCAGAGCTCATGCCTCAAGAGATGGCCTCACTTCATAGAAGTGTGGCCATCTCAGGACTTAGAAGAGTGGGCGGATGACGAATTCTTATTCAACTTGATCACCGCAGAGGACGGTCTAATGAATAGGGGGCGGTCTGTATTCATGTCCTCAGAATCGTCCAAGGGACATTGATCAGTGACCACCCTTTGTGGAGGAGTTTCTTTTTTGTTTCTTTTTTGGTTCTTTTCAGTTTCTTTTTTGGCCCTGGTGGGGGGCCCTTCAGTTTGGATGGTCTAGATGTTACAAGGACGGGAAGGAGGAGTCCTTCCAGCGAAGGTGGAAGGCTGAGTTGCAGGAATGGAAACTGGGATTGCTATTGAAGTCAACACCAACCTCGGTTTCGCCTGCGTAAGGAGGTATTTGGCTGCAAGTGGCACACTGATGTCAGTCTGCACTGCCACCGAAGCCATTGGAATGATGGGCTTTCCAATGACTGCACTGGCATAGGAAACCTTGCCAGGTGGGGCAGGCAGTGCGAGCTTTCTTGCCTTAGTGTAAGAGATATTATTAATGGTCTTTAGGGCATTGCACCTACTTTTCCTTCTTCCATTTGGGATAGTCACAGGAATATGCCAGATTATCACCACTACAGTTCACACAGCTTGCCTTTTCTGCTGTGCAGTCAGGATCAAGGTGATCCTTACTGCCACAGCAAGCACAGGTGGATTTTCCTCAACAAGCTGCGAGGTTATGACCCCCCCCCCCCAAAAAAAAATATCGATACCAAATATCACAGGTATCGATATACCAATACCCATGATATCTGGCACTGAAAGCAGTGAAGAGGGTTTGGAACATACGATCATACCTAACAATGCAAATAATCTGCCTTGACGGAGGAAAGCAGGCGTGGAATGTTAAATGTCACAATCAGTACCCAGGTGAATACCAATTTCCCATCATGGCAGGTTGAAACTCGATGGACTAATGTTACTCCTTGAGGCATGAGCTCTGAGAGGATTTCCTCCTCGGTGACTTTGAGAAGGCCCCACTCAGTGATCACACCCCAAGAGGAATTCAAAGTTTTGTGGGGAGTGACCTTAACAGCAACTCCACCAATCTCTGACTTTCAGAAGCAGTTCCGAGTGTTTGGAACAAGCGGTCTCAACCTGCAAGTCGCCAGATCTTAAGTGCTTGATGGATTTCGGTTCTCCCTTGAGATCTTTCAAACCTTTGTTGACAAAAAATAGAGACATGTTCCCAATTACCTGATCACCCATGGAGTGGATGATCAGGAATCTTGGAGATGATGGCATAGATGACAAAGACAACAAAGATGGGAGCTCATGTCGAGCCCTCTTAGCAGCATTGATCAAATCACTTGTATCATTAACTCTCATGCTTGGTTTTGCGTGGTTCAGTGCCCACTGTCTCCACCTTCCACAGAGCCCAATAAGGTTGAGTTAGCTTTTTAAGAATAGAATGAATAGAATTTATCGCCTTCTTTGTCTGTCTTCATCTCCAAGATTCCTGATCATCATTTACCTCTGAGTGGCACTGTTTTGCACACCATGAGCTAAATAGCCAGGTCACATGGACCCCGAAGGTTCAGAGAAGGTTGGGGGAGCGGACCCACTGGAACAGCTGTTGGGAGACAGCTTATAGCCTTCCGTCAAGGCCATCCAGTGTGTTCTTTATTGTGCATAGGGTATGGCTCGCCCACACACAGGGTCACAGCTTAACATCCCATCAGACGGATGGTGGCCTTTCCAAGCCCATCGGTGTCCTCTACTGACAGTGGGCAGGGCGGGGGAATTTTGCAGAGATAAATCTCAACGTTGACCCAGCTGGGACTTGAACCTGGGAACTACAGATTACGAGCTTGGCACGCTACCAACTGAGCCACCCCCACCCCAAAAAGTGTCTTAAGCCTGGTAGGAGCCCAACAAGGGGATGCCCAGTTGGACGCCAGGACTATGAAGGCACTATAACCACACAGACAGTGAGTCAAGCCCTCACAAATAAATAAAAGGTAAATGAAAAGAGAAATGTGCGGAAATAAACTTTCTTCACAAAAGAAATTAAATGAAAAAATAAAATTGTGAACAACCAAACTGACCTCGCAAAGAAAAAAGATAATTATAAAAGGAAAATCAATTATGGGAAAACTTGCAAACCTGTACCTGGACAAGGCTACTCACCGCTCTGCATAGTTGACCATAGCAGGTCCTGCCCACCAGCTGACTGCTCGTGGGTGGGGGTCACCCCAATGACAAGGTGCCAAAGGGGACCCTGCCAGTCATGAGCTGAGGAGAGAAAACAGGGATCCCAAGCAACTACCAGGATCTCCTTTCCTGGGACATGGGTCTCCATGCACTGCAAAAACACATGGGCGAGCATTCAGGACCCTGTGAAGTACCCAAGCCAGCAGAACCTTCACAGGGTGGTCCCCTCACCACATACAAGAACTTGCACCAAGGGGTGTTTACTGGTAAAGCAAGATAGTACATAGGTAAGGAGGGACAAATCAAAATCTTACCAACTCAATATTTTTTTCATGGAATGACAATAGAATTACATAATTTGGATTGTTTTGTGATCACAACTGGTACTCATTTCCGTTATTTAGCAAAAGTAGAGTAGAATTTCTGCATTTTACTGACTTAACCACTACAATTATATTTTGTGTAGTATTTTGTGCAACATAGAGGGCCCTAGTAGTAGACAGGGTCCATCACCTTCACCACCGTCCAGTTGAAACTGGACAGTGATCCCAGTGAATGGTACAGGCAGAGAAAAGAACATTAATCCACTCCCTAGGAAAGAACCTAGTGTTTTTCAGTGTCCATGTGCACTTGGATCTGAGATGACATGTGATAAAAAGATCAATTTCCAGTCAAAGATAAGATAAAAAAAACCTGGTATCTGCCATAACAGAGGGAAGAACTTGAACCCATTGGCCATTGCCCAAACCTAAAGATTGTTCAGGGCAATTTGCAGTTGTCGTTCAATGATCCTCACACTGGATGATGAGCAAAAGATGCTAAGCTAAAATTGTCAACAGAGGGCATTACCTACAATTCGAGAAAGTTGAGTAATAAAATTGATATTGACAGCAAAAAGTATAACACTCAGTATGCAGTCTTGTGGTACCCCCTGGCATAGGGGGAAAGGACACAATAGTGTTGCTGACATGAACACGAAAGGAATGATTAGATAAAAAAAGTTGGAAATGAAGATCAGCATGTGACTTCTCAAGACGAAGGCATGAAAAAAGCATGGTAGAGGCTGAATGGCAATTCTTTTTGTTCTTTCTAATTACAGTGCTAATTTGATCATTATATAGATTAAGCAATTATTAATTGATTCTTGAATGCTTATTAGTTATTAATATTTGGCATTTTTTTTCATTAATATCAAAGTATGCAATGACATGGACTTCATCCCACAAACATGGATGGCTGTTCCCACAAACTGCCACTTCCTGTGCAGCATGATGAGGTGCACCACTACTGCAGTCCAAGCACTTTTTTGAAAAAGTGCGATGACTTCATGATAATTTTTTCTGTTCTAATTCATGCAATATATGGATTAATAAATTACAGGTAAATCCTGTTAAAACGAGATTCCGCTTATAAAGCGATGCAGGCATGACTCCCTTTTTTTTTATGTGAAATGTAATTTTTCACTCAAGAACTACATATTGGATTTCTTGTGTAGTTTTGTGCACATGTGGGCAATATTTGCCCAAACGAGATTCCGCTTATAAACCGATGCAGGCATGGCTCCCTTTTTTTTTCATGTGAAATGTAATTTTTCACTCAAGAACTACATATTGGATTTCTTGTGTAGTTTTGTGCACATGTGGGCAATATTTTCACTCTAGCATGAATCAGCGATACTTATTATCATTTGACATCAGAAAGAATACTGGCAGTTGATTCTTTTACCTGTAACCTTTCGTTGGCAACATCCAACTGGAACAAACTGACAAACTGTTTTGTTACTGAATTTTTGTTAACGCGATCCCACTTATATTGCAATACGATTCTTTGGACCCCAAGCATCGCATTATAATGGGATTTACTTGTATTAATAGATGATTGGTGGTGATTGATGGATTATTAATTTTTAATTATTAGTGATTAAGTTGAGAACATTTGTAGTGTAAGAATGCATTGGATATGGTCATACACCTTACCAGTCCCACCCTTGAACCACTGCAGGTAGAATCCAACATTGTAAAAGTTTGCAAAAACACATGAAGTCCCTTCCTTTGCTTTTATGAAAAAGTGCTTGGACTGCAGGTAGTAGCGGTTTGTGGCAACAACCATCGAAGTCTGCGTCATGCATACTTTATGATATTAACGAAAATAAAAGGCCAAATATTAGTAACTAATAATCATTCTAGAATCAATTAATAATCGCTTAATCTATATAATGTTCAAATTAGCACTGTAATTAGAGAGAACAGAAAGAATTGCCATTCAGCCCCACCATGATTTTTGAGAAAGGGCTCTGACTGCAGTAGTGGCTCGTCATGCCGCATGGGATGTGATGGGTTGCAGAAGTGATGATTAAAGTCTGTATACTTTGTGATATTAATGAAAATAAAACTAATCTCTAATAACTAATAATTGATATGTATATGACAGTTGGTTAATAATTGATTAATCGATATTTCATATGAATTTATGCTCAAATACGGTAAAAATAGCCTTATTTATAAGTCACAGGATGCCGCCTTCAGTGAGAAGAACTCTAATGCAACTGGCAGTGCAAGTAGGAATTTATTAAAAATAGAGAAAAATAATTATATTGCATATGAATTGAAAGGCTAATTATTTCTGAACAACAGAAAAAAGAATTTTTTAGTTCAAGCAACAAATTCAATCTCTTCTGTAATTTTTTTCTCAGTGATATACTTTGAGAAATGCCAAGACTTTTCTCAACACTGCTCAGCCAAATAGAAGAGTCAACTTTGGAATTTTTTGTCAAATAACCAATCAACAGAAATAGGTCATATATGAAAAGAAAAATCATTTAAATTGGGGTTAAGAAAATGACAAAAATTAAAAAGTTTTTATAAACATTTAAAAAAATACAAACTATTACTGTATTTTTTCTGATTTTAACTTCATTAAATATTTTTAATTTAGCTTTTTGTTTTTTTTTAAAGCATTTCATTAGTATAAATAATTCATAATATTTGATGGTAAAAACAGTGTGTTAAATTAAATAAAGGTTAACTTTATACACACTATAGGTACTGGACTAGTCATGTGGTATCAGGAAAAACAATCTGAAGAGGTCGTCTATAGATGAATGCAGTTACCAAATCAATGCAGGTATGACTAAGTAAACTCCAAACTGATATCAACAATCAGTTACTCCATTAGTGTCGATAAGTTGATTGTTTTTCCCAATACCATGTGACTAGTCCAACACCTAGTGTTTATAGAGTTATCTTAATCTTTATTTAATTCATAATATTTCCATCATTACCAAAATCTTTCATTTACTTAATTTTTTCAAACTTTTTTGGTCATCTATTCAAAGAACATGTAATGCTGATTTTTTGCTGATTCACAAATCTCATACTAAGGCAGTAGAATTACAAAAAATTGTTTTGCTTTACAAACCAGATAATTAATAGAAAAGAAAAATATATAACTAAAAATGGAAAGAGAGAGTTAGCTGTGAAAAAATAAAAATTTTGAAGCAAATATTGCTTATTTTAATTTCTGAAATTTGAGATTAAAACTCTTCCAGATCAATTTGCATTAGATAGAGACTGCTGTGGAAAAGTTGAACTTTACAACAGCAGCAAAAAAAAATGACCTAAAATAATAAATTCTAAATACTAGTTATGAAATTTAATTAAAAATACACTAAATCCCATCTTTCAAAAGTTCTATTTTTTTTGTTAAAATGTCTCCTAAGGTAGCTACCATTTTAGGTCAGGTATACCAAATAATTTAATTTGTGCTCAAGTTTCAAATAATGATTTTTTCTAATTTCAGCATATGTTTGAGAAGCAATATAAATAATTCTAGAAGCAGTGGAATCAATATCTGAATTAGAATATTGAATCAGAATTCTGAATTAGAGAAATGTTGCAATTCACCTGAATCACTAAAGTTAAAATGTTTTGCAAAACACCTATGATTTTTCAGTTCATCTTGATGTACAATATATCCATTGCAGTATTTGGCAAACACTTATTTTTTAAACATTATATTTCATGAGATATAAGCAAACAAAAAGACTCAGGTACACTGCACTCACTAAGTATCAATCTGTTACAGCTTAACAATGTGCACTAAAAGTTTCAAACAAATCAGATGTCTGGCAATTGTGCTGATGACACACATTCCTATCACATCACGTGATCAAAGAATATTATTTTTTCTCTTCATATTCCTTTGATAAAACATATCTGATAATAAATAAAAATAATTTAGAAACATTAACCCTTAAATGCTGGATTGTATATCATTCTGCTGTATACCAAAATTCAAAGAGCTATAGAATTTAATTCTGAAGTAATTAACAGAACTTAGTCATATTATTGTACACAATCCAATTTGCTAATTTTCATGTTTAATTTGGAAGAACTTTTAAGACGGAAATTTCTTTTAGTAAAAATATAAAAACTTGCAGATAAGTTTTCTGGGAACTATAGTGTCTTCCAGCACTTAAAGGGCTAAAGGAATTAAGCCTTTAAAGCCCAAGAAATTTAAATAGTAGAGGGTAGTAAAGACAAAGAAGTAACACTATTTGGACTAGTCCATTATAAATTTTGGCTGTTAGAGGTTTTAAAGGGTTAAATTTAAAAATATACTAAAATGAAGTAAATTACCAAAGTCTTTGAATTAAAAAAATGTTCCATTTGTACCTTTGATTGGAAAAATATGATGGGCATATTTTTAGTAAGCAACCCACTGGAGCTCTCTGCCCACTAGTGGGGAAGTGTGGTAACAATAAATAGAGCTGATGGCAATAGCATCTTCTGGGTTGTGATAATAGCAATTTGAAACCCTTTTATTTTTTGCATCAAGTTGAGGAGTAAATGAAAAAAAAAAACAGCATTATTCAGAAGCTCTGAAATATGCATTTTTAAAATGTATATAAATATAAAAGTTAGATCAAAATTTTATATATTTAAACAAATTTGAATTTTTGTACTAATGATGCAGTTTATCATTCATGGCAAAAACGTTTTGTGAACTGCAATTATGCAGTGGTTAAGATACCATAAGATTTAAAGAAAGTTCCAGAAACTTAAATTTCTCTGTATTGGAAGATGATAATGATGTTCATTCTTTCAGCAAAAGTTTTAAGCAATAAAATGGATGGCACCACTTACTATCAGACAACTGATGTTGTGACATGAAGTAATTACCAGTCACAAATGACCAGAAATATTGCACATGTTGGCGATGGTATAGCTGCTGATGAACAAAAGTCATATTGTCGACAAATATTCAGAATTTTACTGATGCATGATGAATCACTTGAAGACTTCTCCATACAGAATGTGCCACTGAAGTATCCATGCTATAGGATTGACAATTAAAAAAACTCTTTTTAATAGCATTAATTTAAAAACTAGTTAAAAGCATTTTAAAAGATATGATTAGGGATGTTACAATGTGTTTTGCTACACAACACAGCATCCCCAGATGACTGACCCGATCAGCATTCGTGTGATGCTGATTGGACCTTTAGTGGTATGCTCAGATACGTACTCGAGGGGAGTTCTAATCATGGAGGAGTAATGTTCAAGTGGGGAGGGGGAATATCAGTATTTAATAAATTGTCAATATAATGGTCTGTAAATGGTAGCTAGGCATAAACTGGAAGGAGAGCTGTGTACCAATCCCCAGTGAAGACGCACAGAACCGGCCAGGTCTAACACCTAATGTCCGACCCTGCCTTCTCGTGATGCAGGCCGTTAGTACCTTTCAAGAGATATTCTCTTTCGGAAGGGAATGGAAGGGGAGGGCTGCTTGTTCAGTATGGCCACTATTTTCTTTTTTTTCCAACCCTGCTGAGGAATGGTCAACTTCACAGGGTCCTAGTGCTGACCATTTATACCTACTAGACTGGACTTGTTTATGGATTTGAGCTTGATAATGGATCCTGGACTTGCTGCACTGGTGGGCCTCTGTTGAGGGAGAATCGGCCACTGTTTTCTGTTTGCTTCTGGGTTGCCAGCCCTAAGTGAACCATGGGATACCTTATATCAGCTGGTGGATAATCCTGATCAGAGGCCATCGCAGGTACCTGAACCTCACTTAGCTAGTTAGGCATCGTCAAGCCTAAACTGGAGTAATGTGTCTCAGGCAGACCATATGGCTCTTGAAAAAGTCCACTTAAAAAGGTGGTGCCTGAAGTTCCCACCAGCATCGATGACTTCAGCCTTTAGCAGAGGAGGAACAGGTCTTTGCCCTATGTCTGCGATCAGGGGGCTGTTTGATATTGTTGGCCCTACCAATCTCAATAAACCTAATTTCTTTAAAAATCCTACTAATCATTTTCTCTCTGCAGGAACGTGGAATGTGAGGACATTATATAGAGATTATTATCTTGATGTCCTAAAACATGAGTTCCAGCACTATAACCTGGATATTCTAGGCTTGCAAGAGACCAGATGAACAGGTAAAGGTGAGATACTTAAAAATAACTTTAAATTTCTCTTTACAGGGAGGGAGGATGGAAAGCATCACCAAGGTGTGGGTCTGCTGCTCAGCAGACATGCTAGTGATGCTCCTCTAGGATACGAGTGCATTAATGAAAGGTTTCTTACAGCAAAATTTCAGACAAGCATTAAAGACTTGAATGTTATATGCTGTTATGCCCCCACTGAGGATACTGATGAGGATGAGAATGATAGGTTTTACGGACAACTTTAGGATATTTTGAATTCTGTCAAGAAAGGAGATATTAACCTTGTTCTAGGTGACTTCAATGCCAAAGCTGGTACTGACTCTGACCTTTGGGAAGGAGTGATAGGCCCTTTTGGTATTGGTAGCTGCAATGGGCAACGTCTCCTACAGGTAGGTAAACTCAATGGTTTTAGAATAACTAACACGTTACAAACACCACGACATACATAAATACACATAGGTTTCACCTGATGGGCTGCATAGGAATATGATTGATTATATATTAATTAACAGCAAATGGGCTAGTTCTGTTAGAAATACCAGGGCATATAGGGGAGCTGAAATTGGATCTGACCATTACCTTGTTAAAAGTGTCTTGCAACTTAAACATAAGAAGTGTTGTGCTAAGGTTAAAAAATTTACCTATAATACTGAAGTTCAGAAAGATCCATTTATAGCTAAAGCTTGCCATGATAGATTACTTAGTCATTACGACAGTCATGGTTTGCTTATTACCGAAGTTGAGGAAGAATGGGGCTGTTTTAAACAGGCTTTTAGGGAAAAAGGAGCAGAGGAGGCAGAATTATTTGAGTGATAAGGCACTTGAGCTTATTTCAGAAAGAAAGAACTGCAGGAATGTCCTTAATCAGTACCCTACTAGTTCTAATAGAAAGCATTACAGAGAACTTAATAAACATGTAAAAGATCAGTTAGCTGCTGATAAGAATCTTTGGCTTCATGGCTTGGCTGACAAAGCTGTGGACGCAATTAGGCAGCACAACACCAGAGAGCTGTACCAGGTAGTTAATGTTTTATGTGGTAGAAAAGGGACAGGCATACAAGGATTGAAGGATAAATAAGGTAAGGTTATAGAAGGTGAGGATTCTGTCATGGCTAGGTGGCCTGAGAGTTTCAGTGATGTTCTAAACAATGTGGTTAGTTCTACTCCCATTGTTTGTAATGATGATATATGCATTACTGGCTTTAATGTTGGCCTATAACACAATCTGAAGTTATTTTGGCTATTTCTAAACTTAAACTTTATAAATTCCCAGGGGTAGATGAAATTACTACAGAAATGCTTAGAGCTGGGAATGTTTCGATAACCACTCGGATGACTGAAATTTTGAATATCTTTTTTATAAAGGCATGGTTCCCAAGGATTTTACCAGAGCTATTATTATCCCTATTTTCAAAAAAGGTGATCGCAGTTCTTGTGATAACTATAGGGGTATCAGCCTACTTTCTGTTCTAGGTAAAGTTCTTTCCATGGGTTAGGTTGTTTTACCTCTGAGCGGCACTTTTTGCATACCATGGGCTAAATGGCCAGGTCACATGGACCCTGAAGGCTCATAGAAGGTTGGGGGAGGGGACCCACTGGAACAGCTGTTGGGAGACAGCTGGTAGCTCCTGTCAAGGCCATCCAGCGTGTTCTTTAACATGCACAGGATATGGCTCTCCCGCACACGGGGCCATGGCTTAACGTCCCATCCGATGGACAGCGGCCTTTCCAAGCCCATCAGTGTCCCCTACAGACTGTGGGCAGGGCGGGGAATTTTGCACAGATAAATCTCAACGCTGACCAAGCTGGGACTCGAACCTGGGAACTACAGATTATGAGCCTGGCGCGCTACCGATTGAGCCACTCCCGCCCCCTTCTTTCCATGATTGTGCTTAATAGAATTAAGAATCTGGTTGACAGTCAATTGCATGATGAGCAATGTGGATTCAGAAGTGGTAGGGGATGTGTGGATCAGATATTTTCACTTAGGCAAATTCTTGAGAAATGCTTAGAGTTTCAGAAACCTTTGGTGGCTAGCTTTGTTGATTTCAAAAAGACTTTCGACTCTGTCGATCATCGTAATTTGTGGTTGATTGTGAGATCATATGGTATACCAGACAAGTTAGTTAACATAATGAAAGCTCTCTATAATAACACTGAGTCGTGTGTGACAGTTGGTAAGGCTTGTAGCAATTGGTTTAGCATTACTTCTGGTACCTCAGTATTAAATTTACTTCTATAACATTACTTCTGGTGTTTGACAAGGGTGCATTTTGTCTCCTTTTCTCTTCAGTTTGGTTATTGATTATGTTATGCTGATGATTTAGCCCTTTTGGCAAACGATGTTGATGAGATGAACTCTTTCATTAGAGCTGTTGATGAGACTGGTAGCAGAGTAGGTTTGGTTATAAACGAAGAGAAAACTAAAGTGATGAAAATTGGTCGAGCAGGCAGTGATTCAGTTAATCTGAATGGTTGCAGTCTTGAGCAGGTGTCACAGTTTAATTACCTTGGGAGTTATGTAACTGATACTGGTGATGTGCGGCACGAGATTTAAGACGATTAGGGATTGCTGCCGGGACTTTTAAAAATCTATGAAGGTTGTGGAGAAATAGGCGTATACACCTAAAGACTAAAATTGGATTGTATAATAGTTTGGTTCTTTCTAGGATTAGTTATGGTAGTGAAACTTGGATGCTGTGTAAACAAGATAACAGAATTATATTGGATTGTTTTACCTCTGAGCGGCACTTTTTTGCACACCATGGGCTAAATGGCCAGGCCACAAGGACCCCGAAGGCTCAGAGAAGGTTGGGGGAGGGGACCCACTGGAACAGCTGTTGGGAGACAGATGGTAGCCTCCTGTCAAGGCCATCCAGCGTGTTCTTTAATGTGCACAGGGTATGGCTCTCCCGCACACGGGACCACGGCTTAACGTCCCATCCGACGGACGGCAGCCTTTTCAAGCCCATCGGTGTCCCCTACTGACCGTGGGCAGGGCGGGGAAATTTCGCGGAGATAAATCTCAACGCTAACCCAGCTGGGACTCGAACCTGGGAACTATAGATTACAAGCCTGGCGCGCTACCGACTGAGCCACCCCCGCCCCAAACAAGATAACAGGAAACTAGATGCTTATGCAGTATCTTGGGTATTAGGTGGTTTAACTTTGTTACTAATGATGAGGTTAGGCAAAGGAGTCTTCAACCTCCTTTAAGCAGCATATTGTGCAGAGAGAGACTCCGTTGGTTTGGCTATGTTACCCGTATGGATAATTATAGATTGGCGAATAGGGTTATGAACAGTGTGCTAAAGGCCTCAGAAAGAGGGGGAGACCTAGGATGCAATGGGCCGACAATGTAAAACAGGACCTTGTTAGAATTGGTGTGCAGTGGCCAGATGCAGCAGATGTAGCTCAGGACAGATATGCTTGGAGAACTAAATTGCACAGTCTGGTTGGACCTCTGTAGCCCATGGCTGCTTGAGGATGATGATGACGACGAAGGGTTTTAATAATTTTCTATGTGATGTAACTGAAAATGTGTACATAGAAGGGTGTGTTAGTATGTCAGAATTAAGAAATGTTTAAAGCAATTTATTTTGTAATATTGTGTTGCGTTATATGTAGTACTTCTGTTTTACCTTTAGGTCATTATAGTATTCTTCTAAATTGGATTCTAAGTATCCAGTAGGTTCTTCATGTGTAGCTAGTACTTTCATTTTGCAATACATGGTTGGGTGTGTAAGAGCTGTAATTTTTGAATTTTCAGTGTCCTTTTCATCACTTTACTTTGGGATCTCTCTTATTTCTGTTCATGATCCATAACTTTGCAACTGTTTTTGCAGTCTATCTGCAAACAGGATAGAGATAATAACCCACTGATGATGAAAAAGGGTCATGGAGGCTCAATGTTTTTCCATTGTCTAGCACTATAATAGTTTCTTATATATATATAAATGTGCAAGATGTATAACACTGTTTTTACATCATTAACCCTTTCCACATTGGATCAGAATTAATTGATAATATCTTTTGAATTGTAGTTACCAGAGAAGTAAACTTTGGTGCCAGAGTACACTAATGTAAAAAAATCTTTTTCCAAATAAAGATCAGCAGTTTTTTTTTAACTGTTTCTAATCAAATATATATAAAAAAAACTTTTCAAATCTATGATAAAGTTTACACTGTAAATGGCATTAAGTAGTGATGATTTAATTTATGCATTCATTCTGCTATCCCACAAACAGATTATCAATCAGTTGTGGTTTCCAGTCTTCTAGCTTAGTTGTAATGCAAATGTAAATGAAGATATGAAATTTTTTTACTACCAGAAATAGCATCATCCAGAAACCAAGCACATCTGCTCAATCAATATTTTAGCAGAAATTTTAAAGATGACTTTTTAACTCTAATGCTTCCAAATTTTTTTTTATTGCTTCTCAAATGTATACTGTGATTATAAACAATTAATTTGAAATGATAAAAAACGAAACCACTACATGATCTCTAATGATGGATATCAGGAGAACCATAAGATTAAGCAAGTCTTAACACACAATTTTTAAAAGGTAGGACTTATTTTAGCAATATCTTTAATTACATTACAACCAAATAAACCAGTTAAGGTTAAAATTTGCAATTTTTAATTTTATTGCATAAATTAATTTTTAATTAATTGTAATTTAAAATGAAACTTTTTTGTGGCAGTTATGCAGTTTTATATTAAAATTATTCATTCTGAATTAAAGTCTTCAATTAAACTTTAAATGCTTTGAAGCATTTTTATTGAATTTTTTTCATAATTCTTTATCACTTTTCAAATATATTTTTTGATTTTTATTTAAATTATCTTGTTTTAAAGCAAAATAATTTTTTATGACACTGCTTTTCTTAAGCTTTGTGTTTGCTGATTCTCAAAAGTCTAAGTATATCCATTGCATGCATAAATGACTAAAAAATTTAGAAAAAAACATCAACAACAAACAAATATAAGATTTAAGCATTAATGAAAACATTATGAACTGTTTATTTTAGAATAATAAATTAAGAAAATACAGAATTTTTTTAAAATTGCACAAAAGTTAAAATAGTTTTTCTATTTTAACTTTAGTACAATTTAAAAATAATTTTTCTGTTTTTCTAAATTGCTTTACTATTCTAAAATAAACAGTTCATAATATTTCCATTAATGCTTAATCTTTTAAAAGTAATATATTACTACCAGAAATTGCATTATCCGGGAACTATGCACATCAGCTTTCAGACAATATTTTAGCAGACTTTTGATTTTAAAGACTTTCAATGCTTCCAAAAAAAAAAAGTTCAATGCTTCCAAAATTTTTTATTGCTTCTCAAATGTATACTATGATTATTTTGAAATGATTGAAAATGAAACCGCTAGTGATCTCTAATGAAGAACCATAGTAATACAGTAAAAATTTTACAAAATAAAAAGACAAAAATTTAACTTATCACTTCTTTTTTTTTGAAATTTTTGTCATTTTATTAATCACAGTTAAACGCTCCTGTCTTTTGGTATATAAAGGGCATATTTTCATTCATTAGTTACTTCAGGATGAGGCTATAAAGCTGTTTATTTTCTGAAAACATTAAAAATAAATCTTGCCACCACAGTGAGTTGTTTCAGAAACCCAACACTAAGGATTAACTATTCTCATGATATTAGCCTGATTAAAACTTTTGTTTTCACAATTAAACTTTTGTTACAGAAGTTATTTTGAAACTAAAAATATAAGGTGTCATTTTCATAGCATCCATTCTAAACTCACTGTTTAGGTCTTACTATTTAAAAATATTAGGTTAACTTACCTAAATTACCTTATTTAAATACCTTATTTAAAAATATTAGGTTAACTTACCTGTTAGGAAGAAATTAAAAGAAAAAGTATTAACTATAAATCACCATTAGAGTATAAAAAGCACAAATTATGCAAACAAACTGAAATATAGATATTGATACTAATAGTTAAGTAGTATTATTACTGAACCTAATTAATTGACAACTTATCATCCAAAATATGCAAATGAAAATGCAGAAAACTTTCTACTTTAGCATAAAGCACAATATGTAAGATTATGTTTTATTAATTCCACAGAGAGGGTTACAATTAGTCACTCTCTCTCCATATCCCCTATTCTTCAAAAGGACAGAGATCAAGGGAAATATTTCACTGCTTTATCTTATCAATCATGAATACTAACCTATAAGCCAGTGATAATGACAGTACTTCTGCCCATGTTGTCTGCAGCAGTTTCATCTGGTCATTAAGAGTAAGGTCTGTAAAACCTGTATAAGAGCAAAAAAAAAAATTTAAACGATCAATAGTCATTAACAATAAGAAAGCTTCAAAGACAAATTGTGATGGTCCACCCATTCACTTTCACCTTTCCTTAACCAGTTTCACTTCACATTATATTTATTATTTCGGGGCTTTTAAATTTCAGTTGGATCATCCAGACCTCTAGGGGAGGTGTGCATGCACAACTCCAACTTTTGACAGTTGCTAATGAGCATGTAAGGACAAGCTCCCTCTTGTGTCATAACTAGTGCAAGTTTATGCAAATGTCTTTCCCAGCATGCAACACACACATGCCACTATATTGTAAATGATGTTAGGTCATGTAGTTAGTAGAGAGTTAGAATGTGAGCTAGTAGAGATGGAGCTAAGAGAGAGCTAGTAGTTGAGAGGATGTGAGCTTTTAGTTGCTCAGACTTTGCATTCAGCAGTTTATTTGGGGAGTCTATTTTTGGAAATAAACTTTGTTTTATGAAACATTTCATCTTTTCTATTTATTCTCTTGAGCAGGATAATTGATTTTGATTACATTTAACTTTAATAATTTAACAATCATTTTGAATTTAATTCTCATGGACTAAGTAACACAAAAAATATACTTGGCGAACCTTCATTTAACTTTATTTAGCAAGAATTGTTGCCTGGCATCCAATGCTCTCTGGAAAATTAGTTTAATTTGGATCAGTCAAAAGGTCTAAAGTGTAGAAATTAACATGCTTTTGGAGCATTACAAAGTCAATAAAAAAAAAGTGGCCCACCAAACACAGGGACTCGAAATGTATATATATATATGTATAAATTGTATGTTATTTAAAGTGATTGCCAAAGTTAACAAATTTTTGAGCTCATTATATATATTAATCGTAGATTTAACAGCAGCTTAAGCAGAAATTTTTTTGAGCAAGAAGCTTAACTTTTGTATTAGTCAAAGGTATTGAAGTTTCAGCACAGTTATTGCTGATAGTTAAGATCTTTATTGTATTTATGTAGTGATTAGAAGTGTCTGGACACACACACAAACACACGACAGATAAACTTTTTGATAAGCAAGTTCATTGCAAGCTTAGTGTAGCTTTAGTGTTGTATTGTTGTATAGCAGTACCTTTGAGCACTGCTCAAGATAAAAAAAAAGTTTCAAAATTTTGGCAGATCGCTAAACTTATATGCTAGCAATATGGCCGATTCCATCATTATGATTCCTGACTTCAGTAAAAGTAAAAAATAAGTTGCAGGATGTGATGAATGAAGCAGAGATGTTAAATGAATCTGCTTAATCCTCGGGAGAAAAAGGAACAACAACCCCTAAATTTGCTGACAATGCTATGTCAGCTCACGAGCATATCAACTTTGAATGTAAAGTTCCATTTTTTGTTCCATTAGAAGCAAGTGATTAGCACAGAGTATTATCAACCACCTCAACGACAAGCTGCCAATCCATTTATTAACTGTAGTCCTTATGTTAATTGGTCTTTACCTGAGATAAGATTCGGTGGTTTGAAATACCAATCATCGTGGACATTTGTCAAGTCTGTGGAAGAGCATTTCTGTTTACACGAAGTGCCAACAATAAAAAGGTGGTACGCACAGTATCTTGTTTAAATGGGTGTGCTATGCAATGGTGGAATAACATAGGATGTCATCATGGAATGGATTTTGGAAAGATGTATAACATAGGATGTCATCATGGAATGGATTTTGGAAAGAGGTTAAAAATGAAATTTTGGAAATCTATCCACCTTATGATGATTTTACATATCTGGCTACAGGATTTTTTTCATGAAGACAAAGAGAAGGAGATTATATAGAAACATTCATCAAAGTACAGTAGAGTTATACCAGCTGTACGATGTTGATCCACCAAAATTGACATAATAAACTGCATTATGTCCCAGTTACTATTGCTTTTGAGAGTTTTTAGAAGTATGAAATGTAGCTTCAATTTCAACTTCAGTTAA
Organism: Ryuthela nishihirai; assembly: GCA_038380435.1. Classification (NCBI taxonomy): domain Eukaryota; kingdom Metazoa; phylum Arthropoda; class Arachnida; order Araneae; family Heptathelidae; genus Ryuthela; species Ryuthela nishihirai. The sequence continues at coordinate 6,464,547 of JAWZYU010000034.1, forward strand.
ATTGGTTCAGCAATACACTGCAAGAACAGAACTTGAAGAAATGGCAGGTTGTGTCTCGCAAAATGACTCTTGCATGACCAGAAGTTACATGGTCCCAACAATTTGGGCTGAACCTGCCTACAATGATGCAGAACGAACGAAGGAGAGATTATGTTCTGCATCAAGCTTTAAAACAATAAACCTAGGCCAAAAACTTTTGCTACAAATAATAAACTTTCAGATGTAAATTTTGTAGCTGACTAAGGCACACAAAACAACATTGCTACAGAAAAAATGACAATTTGGGAAACTTAAATTAGGATCTTTGAAGTGCGAGACCAAATTTCTGCAAAAAAACCCCTCTCACGAGTTAAGTCTTGCCACTGTTGGTACACATAATGTTTTAAAATTACCTTTTGTGAAGCTTTGTCACAAAAAAACGAACTTAATGGATCATATAGATAGAGGAGTTGGTCTTTCATGTCCACATGAGAAAGTTTTTGATGAAATTAATGAAATTTGTGAATTGAAATTGCAGTCACAGTCCAGTACACTTTCAAATTTATCTTGTAGTCCAAAGCAGAATGTTGAGGAAGAAACTGTAAAATGTCCTATCAATTTAAATAATGTGAATTTAGAGAAGCAGATTGATAATGAGAAAATGTGGAAGCAGAGGTTTTAAGGGAAAATAATGCAAAATTAATTATTAGATAATGAGAAAAGCATCCCAAAAATTGTTTTGAGTGTAAATAATCCTGATGAATCGCAAAAGTTAAGAAATTTTCTACTGTTGAAGCTTTATTTAGAAGCAGGCAGCAATAAACCTGGAAGCACAAAGCCAGGCTCTGAGACAAATACATAGTGAGATGTCAATGAGACAACAATGGCCCGCAGAGCGACAATTGGTAACGAAGCAGTTAACATAGAATATATGACATCCCAAGCGACCTCTTCAGAAGTGCCTACATCTAGTTTATCAATCGACGCAGGAATGAAGTCTCCTGGAAACGAATGGATGATGATTTATCGCAATGGAGTGCCAACAATGAAAATTAAGTATATTATTGTTCTTCCACTATGGCACTAATTATTTGTGTTCATACTTAGAGATTTTGAAATGCTTAATTTCCTGTTGAAACTTTAGACTTTCGGATATATTATTTTTGGAAATGAATTTTTCATTCAAAGTTATAGTTTGAGTTTACAATGTGAAGTGATTAGAATTTTTTTATGTATTCTGGTTAATCTGATTTGGGTTGTTTTACCTCTGAGCGGCACTTTTTTGCACACCCTGGGCTAAATGGCCAGGTCACATGGACCCCGAAGGCTCAGAGAAGGTTGGGGGAGGGGACCCACTGGAACAGCTGTTGGGAGACAGATGGTAGCCTCCCGTCAAGGCCATCCAGCGTGTTCTTTAATGTACACAGGGTATGGCTCTCCCGCACACGGGGCCACAGCTTAACGTCCCATCCGACGGACGGCGGCCTTTCCAAGCCCATCGGTGTCCCCTACTGACCGTGGGCAGGGCGGGGAATTTTGCAGAGATAAATCTAGACGCTGACCCAGATGGGACTCGAACCTGCAAACTACAGATTACGAGCCTGGCGTGCTACCGACTGAGCCACCCCCGCCCCTGTTTCATCTGAAGTTCTACTTGGACCATAAAGAGTAAAATATTGTATTAACATGATTTCAAGTGTAATTATAAATTGTAGCTTTTTTCATTTCAGCTGACTGAAAGCTGAACTGAGTGTTGTAAGTTTACATTAAAGAATTTAGGAATTATAAAATGTTAATGGATGTGAATGATGAGAATAAAAGAGAATTTGGTATAGAGTGATTACATAAATTGTATTTGAAGTTTTTTTTGGTATTGAAAGTGATTCTTATTGTAAAACACAAATGGAATTGCATTGGATGAAATGTTGTGATGCCCCCTCATTCACTTTTACTTTACCTTAACCAGTTTTGCTTAATTTATGTTACATTTATCATTTTGGGAGTTTAATTTCATTTTTGGCATCCCAGCGCTCATTTCCAAGAGCACAGGAGTTGCGTATGCGCAACTCCGAACTTTAGATTGTCGCCTGCTAATAAATTTACTACACGACTCTAAAAAAGTCCTATTAAAATAAAACATATCGTATTTTTGTTAAATACTTTATTTTCAGAAAATCCAGAATTAAATACTGATTAATTTGGCATATAACATGCCATAATTTATTTCATTAGTTATTTGGCAAAAAAGTTCTAAAGTTTTTTTTTGCTGAGCATAGGGAGAAAATAGCTTGGCCTCTGGATGGAAATCTGTTTTTCAGGCTGGACACTGGAAGGATTAAGACTGCTTTCATTGAATTTCAGCATATTTGAAATTTATATAATTTGAGTAATAAAATTAATTCAATCCAAAACACTTTTCATTAAACTATCTTCTGAGTCACTGATGTCAGGTGGTTTCGGTCTTCCTCATAGTCGACATTCCAATTCATCCAAAGTGTTCCATGCAGTTGAGATCAGGGCTCTGTGTAGTCCAGTCAAGTTCTTCCAGATCTATCTCATCAAACCATTCCTGCATAGTCCTCACTTTGTGGAAGGGGGGTCATTGTCATGTTGGTATAGGAAAGGGTCTTCACTGAACTATTGCCATAAAGTTGGGAGCACAGAATTGTTGAGAATGTCATTATAGGCTATGGCATTCAGAGTCCTGTTCACTGGACTGAACCAAGAAAAACAGCCCAGAGCAAGATGCCTCCTCCACCAAACTTCACAATTGGCACAATACAGTCAAGCAGGTAACATTCACCTAGAATCCTTCACACTCAGACTCATCAGTCAGACTGCCAAATGGTGAGGCATGATTCCAGAGAACTCTGTGTTCCACTGCTTAAGAGTCCATTGGCGCAGTGCTTTACACCACTCCAACTGACACTTAGCATTGATCTTGTTGATGTTAGGCTTGTGTACAGCTGCTCGGCTATGGAAACCCATTTCCTGCAGCTCGTGATGAACTGTTATGGTTCTGGCATTGCTTTCAGAGGCTGGTTGGTTGGTTGGTTGGTTGGTTGTTTGGAGTTTTATGGCGCATGAGCTACTCAGGCTATAATGGCCAAACAAGGTAAAAATATGCTTTCAGAGGCATTTTGGAACTCAGTGGTGAGTGTTGCAACTGAGGATAGGCAATTTTATCGCACCATAATTTAATTTTTCCCCTGCACCACCCGCTTCAGCACTCGGTGATCCCACTCTGTCATTTATGTGGCATACAGGGTTCTGATTGCACTGTTGTTGCTCCTAGGTGTTTCCACTTTCTAATAACATCATTTACAGTTGATTGGGGCAGTAGGGCTGAAATGTCCAAAACTGATTTCTTGCTAACTAATCCTATGACCATGCCACGTTGAAAGTCACTGAGCTCTGCCGTAAGGCCCATTCTCCTGTTCATGGGTGTCTATGAGGTTTGCCAGGCAATGTGTGCCCTTTTATACCTGTCTGGGACATGGCTCTGGCATATATGAGCGAATCCAATATGCAGAAGTGGTGTTCGGATACTTTTGATCAGACAGTGTATTTTGCAATTAAAATTTATTTTAGAGTTTCTAAATTATTTTTATTAACAGATATATTTTATGAAAGGAAAGTGAAGAGAAAATTCTATATTTCTTTGATCATGTGATCAGCCACGTGATATCGATCGACAAACATCTGCTTTCATTTTGCAGCTTTGAGTGTTATAAGCTATTTTGTTTTTGTTGATGAAATATAGTTTTTTTTTTTTTGAAGGATAAATAAGTGTTTGCCAAATACTGCAATAAATATTTTATTTGATATTAAAAAATGGAGTTTTTTTTCTAAACTATTTTATTGACTCTAATAGTAATTCAAATCAATGTGACTTTTCCCAGATTCTGAAGGGGGATATCAATTCCACTACTTCTAGAATTATTTATATTACTCTAAAAATATCTGCAATTAGAAAGAATAATTATTTGAAACTTGACTTAAAATTAAATCATTAGGGATATGTGACTTAAAAAGGTAACTATTTTAGGAGATATCTGATTAGATCACTTTAACAAAAAATTTAATTTTTAAATGATAAAAATAGTACTAAAACTAAGTCCTAATTAAATTTAAGTATTTTTCATAACTAGCATTCAGAATTTGTAATTTATAAGTCAAAGTTTTGCCATTGTTGTTGATGATCTGGAAGTGTTTGATCTCAATTTCAAGTGGTTAAAATAAGATTTATTTGCTTTGAAACATTTTTGGTTTTTTAAAGATCTTTATTGCTTTCTAGTAATATATTTTTCATTGTTTTTATTTACATTATCTTATTTTTATAATAAAATATTGTAACATTACTACCTTAGTCTTAAAGTTTGCTGATCGGAAAAAATTACCATTGTATGTTGTTTGCATAGATGATTGCTTGTTTAGGGTTTTATGGCACATCAGCAACTAAGAATATAAGCTCTAGATTACACTTAAACCAAAAGCCATTATTACTAGATGTTATAAAATGATTACTGAATGTATTAACAATTGTTTTTCGTTTTCAACCTAAAAAAATACTAATAAAGATGACAAGATGGAATTTTTGCATGAAGACTTTCTTGTGCTACTGAAGATTATTGGAGAGTATTGCAGCTGCAGCTTGTAAATACTGAAGAAATAATAAATAATAAATATCGAGATAAACTTGATGGTTCAACATCCAATAATAAATAGGCACTTTGACGTCGATTTCAATTTTAGAGGAAAAATTGTCTGAGCCGGGTGGGATACGAACCCATGACCTCCTGATAACATGTCAGGTACTGTGGACCAATGAGTTACCGCTTAGCGGCTTTCTATTTTTGTGTCACATATAGGCGTTATTTTAGGCAATTTTTAGCCCTAGCGGCTTTCTATTTTTGCCAACAGATGGAAAGTATGTCTTACAAGTAATAAATAATATTGATGAGATAATTTGGATGCCATAAATGCTATGTCTTATTCTTTTCAATAATAAGTTCCAATATGGTAACTTTAGTTGCAAAATAGATGAGCACTGATGGGTCCATACACTATCAAGAACACTAGGAAACAGAAATCAGGTAGCAGATCCTAAAATTCACTATTTTTGTGTGTTTTGTGAATAATATTTTTCTCACTTGGGAATATTTGGAAAAGGTCTTAATCAATTTTATCATTCACCTGAACTCACAATATGAAGATAATTGTACAAGATGATCTTCCATAAAGTTTTTATATCTTAAAATCACTAGAAACAACTTGTATGTTACAGAGTAACAACCTATGTTCAGGGTATCTGTTATCAATTTATTCACAAAACTGCAGTGCAACATGGATACAAAATGTTCCAATCACCACACAGCTACAAAATCACACTGAAGTTCTCATCTAATATTATGGAAAACTATATGGATCTTCCATAAAGTTTTTATATCTTAAAATCACTAGAAACAACTTGTATGTTACAGAGTAACAACCTATGTTCAGGGTATCTGTTATCAATTTATTCACAAAACTGCAGTGCAACATGGATACAAAATGTTCCAATCACCACACAGCTACAAAATCACACTGAAGTTCTCATCTAATATTATGGAAAATTATAATTTATTTCTATGTTAATATAAATATTATGTTAAATAGAAATAAGTTGTTATGCTAACCATTAACAACTTTCTAGAAAAATATGTAATTATTTTTGCCAAAAAAATTAAGTAACGATATCTGTTATCAAATTCAACACAAATTTATTCACTTTATGCAACAGGAAGTAGTACACTATATGCCCTTCATGAGCAACTAGGGAGACAATGAATTATAGTCTCCCCCTCTCCTAATTTTAAGCTTAGAGCTATTAAGCACACAACTGAAGAAAAAAAATGCCATTATCACATTGATAAACAATTAATTTCACTCCTTTTTTAACAATGCTTAGCAACAAACTCTCTACGAGCATATCAAATTAAACTACAGGGAACTACTCAAAATATATTGTATATATGTATAGATGTTATAACAATGATGTTGCCCATTCATCTGCCTGTGAAGATTCTTGCTCGAGTTCATCCACTACATCTAATCAACACATGATGGCACAGACTGCTAGGAACACTGCTGTCGCATGTCAATCTTGCTTGTTAAAACACAATGTTATGAACTTGAGAAATTAGACACTTGAATACCAACACCTAGCTATGAAACCAGCCATTTTACATTACCAATAATTTGAAGAGTTTATTAAGATATTTTTTAAGAAAAATATTTTACAATTTACAGGTACTACTGTGATCTTATGTGTTGCACTCCATTAAAGATAGGAAAAAAATCACTTGGTTTAAAATATCAATAACACAAATAAAAAATATTGACTGCATCAGAATTTTCAAAGAAAAAATGCTGCTTCTAGAGAGAGAGCGTTGTCAACCGCAACAAAATAAAAAAGCAGAATTTGCAATTTTTCCACTTCACCACTTAACTCTGTAATGCATTTTTCTGGTTGAACAGAGATAAAATCTTCAGCACTGGTGATAAATCACAATCTGTGTGCTTTGTACATGATGAAACATGTACAGGCTTCCAAAAATATTTTCCTATATAGAACATGGATCATTAGTACCATTCTTTATTAGTACAAACCTAACAGGTGAAGCAGTATATTTATTAAGATGCAAAATGTATTGAAAATATCATTTTTATGTGAAATATCCATGAAATTAACCTGTTTTGTGCCTCCAAACTCTGAAAAAAAAATATATATATATACACAAAATTGCTGAAAAGGGTACTTATTGCCTTAGACTCTAAGTTGCTGGGCCAGTAAGACTTGCTACAGATTGCAGCCTTCAAATTAAATTTCAAATAAAGAAATGCTGCTTTATGATTTCATTGTGACATTAGACTTTTGTACCACAGAGAACAACATGCTGTAAAACTATTTAGGGAAAGTGAGGATGAGTTACAAAAAGAAAGTGATTATAAATTAGCATTGAATTTCATGTGTTTAAATAAAAAGTGTATCTCAAATATTTGGCTGATACTACCGAGTTACTTTTTTTTGCTATTTTGCGAGGAAAAAAATTCAGGAAAATATTATAAAAATACAATGCATGAACATCTTACCAGGAATTTGCTTTGCCCATCCAATTGTTGCAACAAGTTCTCTATCAACTAAGTCACTTAATGTGCTCACAGTCTTAAACTGAGACTCAGGAATAGATGGATTAGCAAGTGCAAGAAGTGGTTCTGGTTCACAAATGATAAGGGCTGAGATAATTTTGTTTTCTAAGGAAAACGAAAGCAAAAATATATATAACAAGGAAAAATATATTTTAAATAAATTTAACTAGATTTCATAGATAAAAATTCAAATAAAAAAAACTTCTAAAATTTATCCAAATTATCCAAATCAGTTTAATTTTAAGATATAATTATATACACAAAGATAATTGAAAAAGTATTTCATACTGTCATAAGAAATTCACTCAAAAATTCCCTAATGCCTAGGAATACAAAGATACAACTACTGGCCTAATATGAATTAGGAAAAGAATATATTTTGTGGAATCCTTAATTGCAATTAAAAAAAAAGCATGAGCACATAATGCAATGATGAAAGCTCATAAGAGGAAAATTGCAAAATATCTCTTAATATATCTCTCATAAGAGGAAATAATAAATATCTCTTATTATATTCTAATAATTCAGAAATTGGATGATATAATAAAACAAATTGTTATATTCTTTAATTTCATATCCCCTCTTATCACCTCTGCAGTCTTACATACTTTTGCAAAATTTAGGTAGTTTTACTAAAAACTCAAATCTTACAAATGAGAAAAAATTTGCTACTGTAGATTGTATCCTAAAGCTTCAACCTTATTTAACAAAATAAACCCATTACAAAGATTTTCTATTCAGACCTTGAATTTCAAAAACATTTTCTTGCAACCATACCTAGAGGATGAACTTCACCAATTTTTCAGATATTATTTTAGCATGCAACAGAGGCCTAATAACTATGGCCAAATTAATTTATGAAATTTGCAGGATTTCCTGATCCACGATATGTCCTACTAATTTCCCTATATTATGCCTGCACAATATACAGCCCATGGGCCCTAACTGGCTTGTGAGAGAATTTTCTTGACCTGAAAAACCCAGCCAATAATTTCCCAGATCTTAAATTTCAATTTATTAAAAAAATTCAAAATAAAAATTTAGGTAAGCTTTTTTCAACCCTTCCAAGGTCCATGTCAATTATACATTTTGACACAATCTGAAATAAGAGGCTGAAGACAGATATATCTGTTTTTACACAAAATACACAAAATTTCAATTAAAAAAAAATACAACTGTTATTTGAAAATTTTCTTGCATATATCTTATAAAAAATACATAATTCAAGCTTGACAAGTACTTTTTTCCATTTGATGAATACTTCATTAAGCTGTGATAAAATTTGTTAAAGCAATCTGATTACCACTTTTTAGCCCACTGTAGATGGCAAAACTGATTTGCCCATTTCCATTTTTCTATATTGATGCAACCTCCTGATTGATCTGAAGTACTGCAAACTCATTTTTTTTCTTCTTAAAGTTTTGAACTTCCCCCCAATATTAACCAAAAACTATCATTTTTAAGAATGGAGGATTTTGAAAGTAATTACAAAGCACATAACTATTTTTTTTCGTTTTATACTCATTTCTACCTTAAAACTATTTCAATATGCCTAAAATTATTTTTATCATTCATCCCAGCATTCAACAATGCTCTCCTTCTACTAAAATCAAAACAATAACTCACGGTGTAAGTCCCTGGTGAAATTAGCCTCCAATAAGGGGATCCCTACATCAGTCACAACAGGAGGGTGAGACAGAGGCAGAAGAAACTATCTCTTGAAACTATTAACTATAGAAATCTCGTTAGAGACATTAGACCTTGCAGAAGAGGACAATGTTCTGAAAGAAATCAATGACCAGTCACAAGCGTGTTCACTGTAGCTTCACGTTATGATGGTTACCAAGGACGGAGGTGATGGAATAGTTGGTGGTGCTGATAGCATGAAGCTCCTGGAACAAAGCTTCTCTTTCAACATTGTAGCAGGAGCAGTACATGAGATAGAGTCTCAGGTGTGTCGCATGTGGCACAATTAGGACTCTACACTCTACCAAGAGTGTGAAGCGTAGAGTTGCTATAGATGATACCAACTCAAGAGATGATGCAAGAGGGTGTCCGAGATTAGGAGCAGTGAGAGAAGGGTCTACCAGGTACCTGAAAGAGGAACAACTGGAGTCCCTCTGCCACTGGGCAATACTATATGGCTCATCAGTTCTGAGACAAAATTCTTGTCGTCGTCTTTTGAGAGAGAGAGAGTTACATAGTAAGGTCCAAAAGTTTCCGGCCCGAACATGTTAGAACAAGAAATGACAAGTCTAACTCCGTCAATCTCCCCCCCCCCCACCACCACCACCCTGTATTTTGTTGCACTGCAGTTAGAATTTTGCAGCTCTAGCATCAGTAGCACTCCAGCTAGTGTTGCAGATAGAAGTGCTGTTGCCCAATATTTTAAAATGTTTTTAAATTTGAGTATTGCATGGTCATTAAATTTTTGATGAAAGAAGGCAAAAACCCAGCAGAAATTAAACACTTAGATTTAAAAATATTAAAAAATGTTTTTTAATTTGTTATTTTTAAAATTTCTATTATTTAAAAAATTAAAAAAATTTAATTTTTTTTAAACAGGGGATTCTGCTAGTTGACTTTAAGGAACAAAATACTACAGTTACCGGTGAAGTTACGAGTCATTAATGTACAAATTGAAGGATATCAAAGAGAAACACAAAGAAAAGCTGTCCCAAGGAGTGAGGTTATTGCATGACAAAGCACTAGTGCACACTTTAGTTGCTGCGAAGGCTGCTATTCAGAAATGTGGTCTCCAAGAATTTAAATCACTCACCATACAGTCCCGACCTAGCCCCTAGCGATTATTTTTTGTTTTCAAAATTGAAGTCGGATCTGTGTGGTAAAAAATTTACAAGTGATGAAGAAGTCATTTCTGTAGTTTTAGACCATTTTAAGGACAAAAATTCAGATATTTTTTCAGTGGTATAGAAAAGTTAGTTAGCTGTTCAAAAAATGTATTGAAATAAAGGGCGATTATAATGAAAAACAAAAATTATTGTTTAATTCTATTACCTCTTTAATACCCTTGGGCTGGAAACTTTTGGACCTTACTATGTACCTCCGACTCTCAAGGGCCTCCTTGGCAGTGCGATCAGTAAGCTCATTGCCATGTATCTTTATTGGGAGGAGATCCACTGGAAATGGATTGTGATACCAGCAGAAGTGACCATGGAGCATGTCTCCATGGTCTTCTGAATGAGGAAGGGGTGGCAGCTTTTGCTCTCTCTCTTCTGGAGGGTTTGAAAGCTGACTTCAAGTACAGAGGATGACAAAGTTGCCATTCCTGAGGCTGTGGATGAAAGTTACAGCCTCAACGATAGTGTGAAGCTCAGCACAGGTGGAGGAAGCGAGATGCAGGAGACAAACTTTTGATGTCGGTATCGGGATGGCAAAGACAGAGGCAGTACACTCTCTCCCCCAATCAACAGATCCATCAGTGTAGACTTCAGTACATTTCTCATATTGTGCAGTCACATAGGAGGTGGAGAGAAACCTGATGGCCACTGGATCTGAGTCACTCTTTCAACCTAGAGAAGGGACAGTGACATTTATCATAAGATCACTGTTCATCCAGGGTGAAAGGTCAGGAAAGAGTGTATTGCTAGCAGGGAGGATTCGGCCATAGAAGTCAGTGGAGGACATGGCGATAGCAGTTTGCCTGTCTTGCAACTTCCTGAGAAGCTCATGGATAAAGTGGAGGGAGTGGAACCTCGAGAGGTGACACAATATATCTCTCTTCCGATGCAGGTGGAAATCCTAATGTGTCTGTCATCAGCCTCTACTATGACAGACACATTAGGTGTGTTAGGGCAGAGTCTGAGACAGAGGTGCAGAGATATGTGTAGACAGTGGCCAACTTGCTCAGCAGTGAAGCAGAGGCATTACTCAGAAAGTGACCACTGTAGTTGATGCTGGAGAGGATCAAGTGCTGATACAAGACCAAGAAGGGAGTAGATTTGCTGTAGATGACACCAACTCCGAGATGATGCAGGATGAGATCTTCCTGCATTGTCTCGGAGTCATCACCCCAGTGGGTACCAGCAAGGAAAGACAGTATATTTCTCTGCATGGTGGCAACTGTCTTAATATGCTGGATGCGAGCACCCCATGTCAGCCTGTTGTCTAGGATGACACCAAGGAACATAACTTGTTTGTGCAAAACTGCTGATAAACTTGATTATGGCCCAGGATGATGCAGATGGCAATAATTAGTACCAAGTGTGGGCACGATGTGCAGCATATAGCATTGTCAACATCGGATAACTTTTCAATTCAGTTAGCATCCCTCCTGATAGGGAACGACCTTGACGTGGTGGTAGTGGTGGTAGTGGTGGGCTGAATGGTGCCTCTGTGAAGTAGGGTCACGACTCGTTGGTTCTTGGTTTGCACGAGATCTTGTAACCTCTGGTGGAGGGGCCAGTTGAGGGCCTGGTGACTGGAAGGTGGTCACCAGTTTAGTGGGCTTATTGACTTGTCCCCTGAGAAGCTCCGGATTGCAGCCCAAATGGAGGGGCCGGGGATTTGCTGGCCAGTGTTGAGGAGGTGCCTCTGTGAAGTAGGGTCACAGCTCGTTGGTGCTTGATCCTGTTGCTGGGGGCCGTGAGTCTGTGGCTCTGATGGTGAGGATGAAGTTGAGGGCTAGCCCTGGTTGACGGGCTCATCGATGGAAAAGCCACTGAGGCGCCGGTCATGTGGGCTTTTCGGTAAGGCCACGGTCAAGTTGTGGGTCGGAAGACTGCGGCTGGGGGCCGTCGGCCCGTGGAACTATGGAGAGGATGAAGTTGAGGGCTCGCGACTGGGAGTGGGATCCCCGGTTGACGGGCTTATCGATGGAAAAGCCAAACTAAGAGTCTCCATCCCGGGAGCCGAGTCAACTTGGTTCTATATACCATTTTTGTGGCTAACCGGGGAATAGATTAAATTTAGGTTTTGACCTATGGATGAACCTTCCTTCTATAGGATTGTTTGCCATAGGTAGTTGTGGGGCAAGCTGCACCTATATGGTGTTGTCTTGCCCTCGACATAGTGGAGATTTGGCATATCCCGATAGATGTAGTGCAGTTTTATATTGCAGAGCATCTGGGTTTTGCCTTCATTAATAATAATTCAGTTAGCATTTAATTTGTACTTCATTTATTTTTACTGTCCACAACATATCTAGATCCAAATATAGCGGATACTTACAATACATATATATAAATTCAAACATTACATACAAAAGGAAGTTAAAAAAAGAACACAACTGTAACCTGCTAATATACATATGTAAAATTTTTTAAAATACAAGAATATAATTAATACATTAACAAAGTTGAACAACCCAATCTAAATTCTTTTATACTCATACTAAACAAATTAAGATTATGTGAATATGTATTATACAAATGAGAAAATCTGAGAGTAGCGTAATTTTTCAATACACAATTAAAACGCCATTCTTGCTCAGAAATTAATTAAAAATAACTTCAATGATCTCACCTGCTGATTCGACTCTTAACCCTTTACTGTCCAATGTAACTTTAAGGTAACGTTTTAATTTTACCCCTTTTTTTCTGTACTTTTCTGTAGCTACTGTTCTTTGGATCATAGTAACTTCAAGGTTACAATATGCATGATGGAATGGTACCTTCTTTTCCCCTGCAGTATTGTGATGGTTAACCCATTCACTTTTCCTTAACCAGTTTAACCTTATATTTTCAGTTGAATCATCATGTCTCCTTGCCTGTGCCACAAGAGGAATTGTGCATGCACAACTCCGATTTTTGATCGACAGCCACTAATGCGTGCAGGACACACCCTCTTGCATCACAACTAGTGCTCTTCACACGTGTCAGTTTGCATGCCAGATGTAAAGTAAGTGACATTAGGTCATGGAGTGCAGTATAGTTAAGAGCATTAGCAATGAAGTAGAGATGGAACTGTATGAGCTCAGAGACAGTGTAGTGTTGAGTAGTTGGTGTGAGGCTGCTACTGTGAGAAGTTTTTTTTATAGAGTTGCTTTTTGCAAAAAGATTCTTGGTGAGTTTAGATTTTTTTTTTTTATAAACATTATTTTATGAAATAGTTTTTGACTTTCAATTTTTTTTCTCTTGAGCAGAGTTCATTAAGATTTGATTCAAGCTTAAAATTTATATTGACATACACTAATTTAAGTTCTTTTCTGCAGAACGTCACTAATAATAAGAAAAGAACCCTCATTTCATTTAATTGGCAAGAGATATTGCCTTGTGCTCGAGCTATCCAGCAACTGAAATATTTTGGAGCATTACAGTATCATCTGCCAACATTTCAGATATTATACGGTAACATTTTCTCAGTTTTCCTTATTCAGGAGCAATAAAGAAAATCACTTCATCATAAGTATTCAGAATATTCTACTATACAAGATTTAATGTAAATTATTACACTCTTTACTATCAAAAATAGCTTTGTACCTTTCAGGAAATATTGAGCAAATGACTACTTTCTTGAGATTATACCATTCATCAAACTGTATTCTATACAAATTGCATTAATAGAAGCAGTAATTTTATTTTTATATATTGTAACAATATGTTGTGTTTTATATCATTGATGAATATTTATTATATAACTTTCATTATTTGATAACAGTACAATAAATTTATGGGCAGTGTTCATTTGTTGAATTCACAAATTGCCCTCTGGAAGATAAAGATTTGTTCAAGGAAATGGTACTACTGAATTGTGTTCCATCTCCTGAACACAACAATAAAGGTCTGAAAGTTGTAGAGAAGAGACTGTACATCTTATGACACATTAAAAACTGCTATCCAGTTTGCTTGACTTTGAAACCTTGATCACAGTACGCTTGTGCCAGCAGAACAAAACAGAAAAAAAAAAAGAGACAAACCCAGTTCCTTTTGGGAAAACAAATTGATGATGGCCCACAGGAACAATACTCACATATAAGGATAAGAGGAACTAATCAAAAGAGGCATAAAAGAAACTAAGCAAAAGAGGCATAAGAGGAACTAAGGAAATAACCTTTCTTTGGGAAGGGGACAATGGAAAAAAATAAAATAAAAAAAAAAAAACTAAAATGCAACGAGGTCCCAAAATTATTTGTTCAAAATGCAAAGTCCATCTGTTTCAAAATGTTTTAGAGAATTGAACACCAACTGAATTTACAATAAAGGGATATCAATGTTATTCTCTGGATTCCATGAGAACAGAAATACATTCTTTTTTTTTCCAGTACATTGTTTAGTTTTCTATTCTTTTATGTTAGATATACATATTTTTCTACAATAAATAATTACATATTTATAACAGATTATTCTCTATAATTATTTTCTTTCATATAAAAGAAATTTAAAAACTGTGCCTACAAGACCTTGTTGACCAATGTGACCATTAACACAATATAATCATCACAGATATTTACAATCAGTGTCGCACTACCAAATTTTCTTTCCAATCAAAACCTTACTTTTCTTGTTTCCTGTGCCAGTAGAGGATTTATGGAAACCTCTGCTTACAGAAACCCTACTTCTATATCTACCATTGCCCAAACCTCAATAAAAAAATCCTTACAAATACGTACCATTATAAAAGAATATCCATATTTTAAAAGTGATATATTACATTAAATAATAAAAAGTAATTTTGTATGCAAAATATTGTTGCGGATCACAAAAATGGATAGCCACTGAGCGTGAGTATTAAAAGCTATATTTCAAAACCAAATTCAATACAAGGTAAATTGTTACAAAGGAAATATGGATGAAGTATCTTATTAACAAATCAACTATTAACATGCACAAGTCATCAATCTTCCTGCGTAGAGCACACAATATCAGCTCTGTGTATTTTACTAAATATTACCTTTTACTTGATTTACCAGGTCACCCGAAGATCTTCACTCGTAAACCAATTCTCGTCCTGTGCTAATAACTGTTCACACACTAGCCGAACAAAAAGACAGTCCGTGTAGACATTCGAAGTTAGCCATAAAAGTTCCCACTTTTATACTTCCGTGTATACACAACACATCAAGTTACTTCTTGATACTTAACGATAAAAGATCCCACTTTTATCCTTCCGCGTATACACAACACATCAAGTTACTTCTTGATACTTACGCGCACTGTCTCAGAACAGCTCACCGTCCATTTTCGAACTCACCGACCGTTACAATACAACGACCGTTACAATACAACGACCGTTAACGCTCCACTCTTCTTCTCCAAATTCTCCCAACGTTCTTATTCGTTGGCTGAAACTTTTTTTGCTTTCGGTTGCCAGATTCCTTCTGTCGTAACACTGCCCCCTTCCTAGGTGTTGTTCGTCCCGAACAATTCTGGATTCCAAAGTTTCTTCAGTTCTTCGATGAAACGGAGCCAAACGATCCACGTGAACCACCTTGCACTTTGTAGCTGGACGTCGACGAATGCGATATACCACGTCTGTGTCAAAATGAAAGCGAATCTCATTATGACGTAGATTTCTTTTCTGACTGAAGCCTCGTCCACAAACATAATACGTGTAAGGCCTATAGCCCTTGTGAACACGTTTATGTCTCTGCAGGGAGAAGAATCGACTAAGAGTTTTCGTGCAAAACCTATAAAAAGTTTTCTTCTTTGTCGAAAGTTTTCTTCTTTGGATTTTTACTTCTATCAAGAGTAACAAGGAATGAAAGTCATTAGTGACATAAAATCTAGGGAGAAGTTTCATCCTCCAGTCTGACCCTTTTGTCAGTTGACTTTCACTTAATTCAGAACTGTCGTGATGAACCTTCAGCCATACTTCACCTGAATCAATTTGATCCCCAAGGTGCTTCACAACTATAATATCAGCTCCATAATTCTTTTTAGCTCTTCGGTCCATCTCCTCCTTCCATACTCTTGCTAGAACTGCAGCTTCTAATCCGACAACCTTACCTGTTTCTCCTGTATAAGTGAAATCAGTGATGTGTCGGGCTGCTAGCAATATTTTTTCTGTTTTACCTTCACATAGCCAGCTTGCAACATCTTCAGATACTCCTTGTTCTATTAACATGTTACGAAACTTGTTCAAAGCATTGCCGTTATGCAGAACCTTACGGACACGTGATGCTTCATCTACCCTATTATCCACAATGTTCACCAAACGCAGAAGTTCTCCTCCTAACTCTTCGACGAGCTCTTGCAGTTCCAAGGATCCGTCACCAAGGAAACACTGAACAGCTTCCATCACTTCCAGAGAGTTGTCAACAGAGTTTTCAAGAGGTGAATCCATGTTGCTGATAACAGCTGAACAACTCAAACTCTTCATTCCACGAGCTTGTGATGCTGCAACCATTTTCTTAACTAAATCAACAGCAACATCTTCTGTACTGATGAGATCAATAGCTCCTTTTCCGAATTCAACATCATAAACCAAAGCGCACACTCCTTCAGCCAGCTTTTTGGACACAATTGAGCATCTCCTTAGAGGAACGCTATCTACGGTAGCCGTCAGATCCTTGCAGCGGTAAATCTCCTTATCTGTTGGCACCAGCTCCTCTGTCTGTCCTACGATGCAGCATCCGACGTCTTCCATCATCTGCTCGATTTTATCTTTAGTGCAGTCGACTGTGAAGCCAGGGATGGATTCCAATTTGTCCAGAGTATCTCCCGTCAATTGGAGAGCACGACCGGAGTTCATAGGGACCTTGAGACCTAAAGCAGCAAGTGCAGGAGCCAAGACAAGACTCTCTTTGTTGCCGACACCTCCTGTGCTGTTTTTATCTACCATCCGATGGCGCCACTCGGGTCTCCAGCAAAACACATGACCCGAGGAGGTCATATTTGCTGTTTCTTCCGAATTCACTTTCTTGGAGCTCTCATTGTAATTAGCCAGGGAAATATCAGTCATGATTGCCAAATTGTTCATTCTGGAGATCAGCGACGAGTTCTGTAACATGATATTGTCCACTTTAGAGCTCTTGTAGTCGTGATAAAACTTTTCTATATCCTTATAATCTAAATGGTTATAATGTCCAAATCTGCACATTGACTGTTCAGAAAAGAAATTCAGCATGGTTTCGTTGAGATTGTCTGAGGGCTTTACTTCTCTCTGATCGTAACTCTGAGGCTTAGTTTCATCCAGAAAGTTAGTCTTTGAAGTACTGTCTCTGCCTGAAGCTCTTTTACTAGCATCACCTGTTATGCTTCTAAGCCATCCTTCGGAATTCCTCTTCCTTAAATCCCCACTTTCTATAAACGATTCGAGTGTGGCTATATGCTTCGGAAAAATCTCTCCGACTTCCGCGGTAAAGTCGAATGGCACTTTGTATCTATGATGAATGGACGCCTCTTCTTTACTCGGACCACTCTGCGAAATGTAAACTCTGTTTCGTTCCCCTTCATTACCACTCGTTACTCTGCCTTTGCGATAATTGTCCATGACGCATTTTGCTGACGGCGAGGAATAGAATACCTTTCGTGTGGATCTCTCTTCAGATCGTGCCAGACTTGTATACCTAGGTATTTTGAAGTGCAAAGCGTACTGTATAGTCTCACAGCTCTCTGATCTGTGTGATTGTTCTTCACAGTTCCTAGACATGTCACCAGCGACATAGACACTCTGCCATGCATCACCAGTAGTTGCGTGGTCAAAGGCATTATCTGCGCTATCTCTACGATTCTTGATTTCCAGTAGCAGATCCACATTTTTATATGCGTTGCCTTTCTCTTTTTCTTTTCCATGTTTACAATCTAACTTAACACTATCAAGATCATCTTTTTCACTGACAAATTCAACATTTAAACTATTGCATTGTCTATTGAGTTCGGTTTTATGATCCTTGAAGTGATCAATAATCTTACCAACTTGAGAAGCCACTTCAGCTCTCAACTCAGTATTTTGTGCGGCCATTTCGGCTTTCAAATCATCTTTTCGAGAAACTATCTCCGTTCTCAACTCATTATTTTGTGCGGCCATTTCGGCTTTCAAATCATCTTTTTGAGAAACTATCTCAGTCCTCAACTCATTATTTCGTGCGGCCATTTCGGCTTTCAAATCATCTATTTTATCGCTTAGGGCGGCCAGATCACCTTTAATATCGGCTTTCAAGTCACCTATTTTATCGCTTTGGGCAGCTAGATCACCTTTCAAGTCATTTATCAACTTTACTAATTCATCCATACTTCTAGTTAACGGCATTCAATAAATTATCCCACTTCTGACACCAAATGTTGCGGATCACAAAAATGGATAGCCACTGAGCGTGAGTATTAAAAGCTATATTTCAAAACCAAATTCAATACAAGGTAAATTGTTACAAAGGAAATATGGATGAAGTATCTTATTAACAAATCAACTATTAACATGCACAAGTCATCAATCTTCCTGCGTAGAGCACACAATATCAGCTCTGTGTATTTTACTAAATATTACCTTTTACTTGATTTACCAGGTCACCCGAAGATCTTCACTCGTAAACCAATTCTCGTCCTGTGCTAATAACTGTTCACACACTAGCCGAACAAAAAGACAGTCCGTGTAGACATTCGAAGTTAGCCATAAAAGTTCCCACTTTTATACTTCCGTGTATACACAACACATCAAGTTACTTCTTGATACTTAACGATAAAAGATCCCACTTTTATCCTTCCGCGTATACACAACACATCAAGTTACTTCTTGATACTTACGCGCACTGTCTCAGAACAGCTCACCGTCCATTTTCGAACTCACCGACCGTTACAATACAACGACCGTTACAATACAACGACCGTTAACGCTCCACTCTTCTTCTCCAAATTCTCCCAACGTTCTTATTCGTTGGCTGAAACTTTTTTTGCTTTCGGTTGCCAGATTCCTTCTGTCGTAACAATATCAAGAAACTCTTATAGCTCATTTTATGTTTTATTCAGCCTTCAATGTGGGCACTACTGATGGCATGATAATCAACTTCTGTCCATATGCAGCATGTCTGGTGTAATACTTGAAACAGCTTCAGTGATTCTTTCCTTATATGCTATCAATCCAGATATTTAGAAATTTGGCATTTAAGATGCGAATTTTATCCATAATTTTTTTCTTTTAATATCTAATATTTCAGTTTTATACTTGTGAATAACATCAAAGATTTCTAAATATCAGACAAAAATCTGCTATATATCTAGAGAGGGTATATGCCCGATTGTTTACAGGAGCCACCCAAATTTCCCACCTCCCCACTTTAAATGGTAGGAACTGCTTCTAAATGGTAAAAGCTAGAACCACTAAACTTAGTATCCTGCATCCTCTAATCTAATCACCACTTAGATCAATGTAAAGGTTCAGATCCCAAAATGTTTCTTTCCCCATTCCCCCCAAAAAATCACCTACACCAGTAGTCAAACTCAAATAGGGATGTGGGCCACTTAAGCTTGTACCCGAAGTAGTGTAGGCTGCAAAGATGTTGCAAAGACACTATAATAAAGAGAGTAATTATTATTTTGTATCTTTCGTCCTACTAAAAGATGTTGACAAGTGAGATTTAATAAACATAGTAAATTACACGCGTATGTAACCATAACACTATATTAACTACTGGTTTTGGCGGGACATGATAAATAAATACATTACATTGTGTTTGATTGTATGGACAACAGACATTATAGTATTTCTATCTAAATTAGTTAAGATTAAAAGAAAATTTTAAGATTAAAATTCATAAATTAAGTATTTTTTTACAATTTGATATATATTTGCCAAATGTTGGCATGGGCTGCAGTCGAGAATATCACAGGCTGTGTGTTTGACACCACTGACATACACCCATAAAAATTTGCAAGAATTGCTTTTAAATGGTAAGAGCCAGAACTACCAAATTCATATACAGTTTCCTCTAATCATAATTTAGAACAATGTGTTATGGTCCACCCATTCACTTTTACTTTTACTTTTCCTTAACCAATTTTGCTTTATTTATGTTATATTCATCATTTTGGAGATTTTATTTCCTTTTGTGGACTGTCCTGATCCTCTTACGAGCTGCAGGAGTTGAATATGTGCAACTCCAACCTTTTGATTGTCAACCGCTAAAGTGCCCATGTTCAAGGACACTCCCTCTCTTGCATCATAGCTTGCACGCTCATCAGTTTATGTACCGTATTTTAATGTGTATAAGGAACCCCCTGATTTTTCATCAAAGATATTTTTATTTTAAGATATAAAAAAAAAGAAATTTTTTATTCAACATCGGCGGTCTTTTCATGCGCACGCCATTGCTTGACGAACATGTGCACTTCTTCTCCAATAGGACGTCATGACCCGTTGGGTGTCGGCCTGAGGCTTGCGATGTTGCAAGTTATGAAGATTTGAGTTTCGAGGAATTGGGTAATTTGTTAATAACGTGTGGCCTTGTGTACGCCACTTGTTATAACAGTGACATTAGGTCACAGAGTGAGTAGAAGCAGAGAGTAGAAGTTAGTTGGAGTAGTGAGATAGTGATGAATTGAGATATAGTAGCAGAGTTTTCATTCGAGATTTTCATTTGATGTTGGCGAATTGAATTTTTGGAAATAAACTTTGTTTGATAAACAATGAAATAAGCTCAACGTATTCCATATCAACTAATAAATCAGCAGTCTAGCGTCGATTTAAATTTTAGAGGAAAAATTGTCTTGAGCCGGGTGGGATACGCCAGGAGGAAAAATTGACGCTAGAGTTGGGTTGTTTTACCTCTGAGCGGCACTTTTTTTGCACACCATGGGCTAAATGGCCAGGTCACATGGACCCCGAAGGCTCAGAGAAGGTTGGGGGAGGGGACCCACTGGAACAGTTGTTGGGAGACAGATGGTAGCCTCCCGTCAAGGTCGTCAAGAGTGTTCTTTAACGTGCACAGGGTATGGCTCTCCCACACACGGGGGGGCCACAGCTTAACGTCCCATCCGACGGACGGCGGCCTTTCCAAGCCCATCGGTGTCCCTTACTGACCGTGGGCAGGACGGGGAATTTTGCAGAGATAAATCTCAACACTGACCCAGCTGGGACTCGAACCTGGGAACTACAGATTACGAGCTTGGCACGCTACCGACAGCCAACCCCGCCCCTGACGCTAGAGTGCTGATTTATTAGTTGATATGGAATACGTCGAGTTTATTTCTTTGTTTATTATCTGCATACTCGTAATACATGCTTCCATCTATTGGCAAATATAAATGCCGCTTGTGGCTAAAATTGTACCTATATGAAACATAAAAGGAATGTTCATAGCGCGCTAATTAGAGGAGATCTTGATCGGCGGCCAGTAGCTCAGTGGTCCAGAGCACCTGACATGTTATCAGGAGGTCATGGGTTCATATCCCATCTGGCTCAAGACAATTTTTCCTCTAAAATTTAAATCGACGCTAGAGTGCTGATTTATTAATATAAACTTTGTTTGTTTTAGAAACTTTTGAATCTTTGCTATTTTTTCTCTTGAGTAATGTGAATTAATTTTTGGATTGTATTTAATATTTAAGCTTGACAATCATTTTTGAATTCTTACTCAATAAGTAACACTTGGCAAATTTACCGAACCCTATTTCAACTTTATTTGGCAAGTTATTATTGCCTAGCACCCGATTAAGCTATCTGGAATTTGAGTAAATTGGATCAGATAAAAGGTCCAAACTTAAAAAGTTATTAATCTTTGGAGCATCACAAATGTAAAGGTTAGGACACCTGAAATTTATTCCTCCCCAAAAAATACCCCTCCCCTCAAATAAAAAAAAGTATGAACTGCTTTAAATGGTAATAGCTCAGAGCACCAATTTCAGTATAGTTTCCTCAAACTGCAACTTAAAGTAGTGAAAGAGTTTGGCCCTCAATATCCCCCCTCCTTCGAAAATAGCTCTCTGAAAAATGTCGGAGGATTTCTCTTAAACAGTAAGGTTATAATTACAAAATCCAGTTTACAGCTACCCTTTATAGACGATTAACCCTTTTACAGCCATAATGGCCAAAATTTGAAATGGACTAGTCCAAATAGTGTTTTTCCTTTGTCTTTACTACCCTATACCCTTTTCTAGGTTTCTTGGGCTTTTAATGGGTTAAAAAGAAGCAAAGGGATGTGACCGCCCATCTTTCTTCCCCCTATCTAAAAAAAAAAAAAAAAAGCCCCACCCCCTCCACATAAATACTTGGTAATTTTTCCTAAATGATAAATGGTATAACCCCCAAATTTGGTACATAGGTTCCCCTCATTTTCACTTTAAGCAATATGAGGTTTTCACCCACCCCCCAAAAATACCCCTCTACATAAAACACAGAAAATAATTTTTTTTGCAAACTGCAAAAGCTATAATCACCGAATTTGACATACAGCTTTTATTCATCATGGTTCTAAGCAATGTAAGGATTCTTCTCCAAACCATAAGGGGGGGGGGGTGATTTAAGAAAACTATTACCAAGCCTAACAAATTATATTCAAATGAAAGCCTATATAAAAAAAAAATCATTTTAAAACAAAAGTTTTCCCACACCTCTTCTGGTGGAAAAGGGAAAAAAATCTTGCTGTCAATTGGCTGTTTGAGATTTAATGGTGCAAGAGCAACATAGGCTATATTGTGCTAAGCAAGGGTAAAAAAGATAAAAGACACCAAACCAAACCCACAACAAAGTTAAAAGAAATGCAAATATGATAAAACCAATGAAAATGGAAAACACACAACTAGAAGGAAAAGTGTAAAACTAACAATGCATAAGAAAAACCAGGAGCAACACATCTAAAGATTAAAAAAATTGAAGTAAAGAAAAAAATAGTGGGCAAAATGTAAAAATTCGAAAACGGGTTAAAATTGAGTCATCATATAAAAGATGCCCAAGTCTAAGGGGCTCAGACATAAAATCATGGAAGTTAAAAAAATAAATGACAGCCAAGGTTAAAAATGGGACAAAAGATTAAAATAGGCTTAACAGTTAAAATGGTGTCACAAAACTCATTTAGTCATCTGCCCATAGGAGAAATAGAAGTCATAGGTTTGTCATCTGCCCATAGGAGAAAATAATGTGTAATAAATGACCTAAGCAGAGTTAAGCAAGTACAACTTCCTCCTTGCAATTCCTGCAAAAACATGACTGACAGGGTTTGATAATAGATTTGATCTCAAAGAGCTTGTTCATAAGCTGTTCAGACCAAAATCTCTGCCACTGTGTCCAGAGAGCTTGGTGAAAAAACATTGTCAGAAGTCCAGGTACGTAACTGGTAGAGGAGGGTCGTAGTGGAGGGTCGTAACTGACTTGGCAGCAGCATCTGCCAAGTCATTGCCCTTGATTCTGACATGACTAGGTGACCAACAGAAGAGAATGTGGTTGTGGCAGCTAGACGATGAAGCTGCTGGCAGATCTTGGAAAGAACAGAGTGAGGCATATTACTCACCGAGATCAAAGCTTGTAGTGAGCTAAGTAAGTCTGTGTAGAGGAAACACTGACAATGATGCTTAGCCACTATGTAGTTAAGGTGAGGCTGATATCATGCAACTCTGCAGTGAAAATGGAACACTGGTCTGCAATGATTACATCACAGTAGACCATGGCCAATTCCACAGATGTGCCAGACTTCGAGCCATCTGTGAAGATAGGCAAGAAGTCCAGGTGCTCAGGATGGTAGCTGGCAAAGAGTTGCTGGTACACAGTCAGTTGTAAAGGCCTTCCCCTCCTGCAAAAAGTCGCAGGAAGGGGAAACTGAGCCACAGTGGAAGTGGCTTGGCTGTCAACTGTGCCATTGTTGCAGGTATAAACCTATGAATTATCACATCCTACCTCCAAAATTTCTCATTTCTAATATGAATAGATCATTTGCAATATTTAAATTTTGGCATTTTACAACTTCCACCATTAGAGGGCACTATTGAGGTTTTTTATTTACAGCCTTTAGCAATCTAACAAGCAAAAATGGGAGATATTGAAATATATTTGATATCCCCAAATAGTTACACTGATGGTCGTGCTAAGTCTGTGAAACCCTTTTATCACAATGTGTTCTTTAAAGCAATTAATGGGTAGATCAATGTGAAATTACACCAAGGTATAACAAAATAGGCTGAAAGGTACTGGGAAGGAATGTGCCCTATCTAGTGCTGCTCAAAAAATTCAAGATACAAAATCATCTCTATCTGTGAGACCCAACATGACTAATAGAGGGTTAAGTTTTATACCATGGATACTGTCCTAACTACAGTCTAACCATTTTCTCTCCATAGGTAGTTGGAATGTGAGGACTCTGCACAGAGCTTTTTCTCTTGATGTCCTCACACAAGAATTCCACCGTTATAATTTAGATATTCTCGGCTTGCAAGAGACCAAATGGACAGATAAAGGTCAGATTCTTAAAAATAATCTTAAATTTCTCTTTTCAGGGAGGGACGACAATAAGCATCACCAAGGCGTGGGTCTGCTTCTCAGCAGACACGCTAGCGATGCTCTTCTAGGATATGAGTGCATTAATGAAAGGTTTCTTACAGCAAAATTTCAGACAAGCGTTAAAGACTTGAATGTTATCTGCTGTTATGCCCCCACTGAGGATGCCGATGAAGATGAGAAGGATAGGTTTTATGAACAACTTCAGGATATTTTGAATTCTGTCAAGAAAGGAGATATTACCCTTGTTCTTGGTGACTTCAATGCCAAAGTTGGTACTGACTCTGACCTTTGGGGAGGAGTAATAGGCCCTTTTGGTATTGGTAGCTGCAATGGCAATGGGCAACGTCTCCTACAGGTAAGTAAACTCAATGGATTCAGAATAACTAACACTTATTACAAACACCGCGACATACATAAGTACACATGGGTTTCACCTGATGGGCTGCATAAGAATATGATTGATTACATATTAATTAACAGCAAATGGGCTAGTTCTGTTAGGAATACCAGGGCATATAGGGGAGCTGAAATTGGATCTGACCATTACCTTGTTAAAAGTGTGTTGCAACTTAACCTTAAAAAGTGTTGTGCTAGGGTTAAAAAATTTACTTTTAATACTGAAGCTCTGAAAGATCCAGTTATAGCCAAAGCTTACCATGATAGGTTACTTAGTCATTATGACAGTCATGGTTTGCTTACTACTGAAGTTGAGGATGAATGGGATCATTTTAAACAGGCTTTTTTGGACACTAACAGTACTCTTTTAGGAAAAAAGGAGCAGAAGAGACAAAATTATCTGAGTGATAAGGCACTTGAGCTTATTTCGGAAAGAAAGAACTGCAGGAATGCCCTTAATCAATACCCTACTAGTCCTAATAGAAAGCATTACAGAGACCTTAATAAACTTGTAAAGGATCAGTTAGCTGCTGATAAGAATCTTTGGCTTGATGGTTTGGCTGACAAAGCCGAGGAAGCAGTTAGACAGCACAACAGCAGAGAGCTGTACCAGATAGTTAATGTTTTGTGTGGTAGAAAACGGACAGGCATACAAGGATTGAAGGATAAACAAGGTAAGGTTATAGAAGGGGAGGATTCTGTCATGGCTAGGTGGGCTGAGCATTTCAGTGATGTTCTAAACAATGTAGTTAGTTCTACTCCCATTGTTTCAATGATGATAGATGCATTGGTGGCTTTAATGTTGGCCCTATAACACAATCTGAAGTTATTTTGGCTGTTTCTAAACTTAAACTTCATAAATCCCCAGGGGTAGATGAAATTACTACGGAAATGCTTAGAGCTGGGAATGTTTCGGTTACCACTTGGATGACTGAAATTCTGAATATCTTTTATGATAAAGGCATGGTTCCTAAGGATTTTACCAGAGCTATTGTTATCCCTATTTTCAAAAAAGGTGATCGCAGTTCTTGTGATAACTATAGGGGTATCAGCCTACTCTCTGTTCCAGGTAAAGTTCTTTCCATGATTGTGCTTAATAGAATTAAGAATCTGGTTGACAGTCAATTGCGTGATGAACAATGTGGATTCAGAAGTGGTAGGTGATGTGTGGATCAGATATTTTCACTTAGGCAGATTCTTGAGAAATGTTTAGAGTTTCAGAAACCTTTGGTTGCTAGCTTTGTTGATTTCAAAAAGGCTTTCGACTCTGTTGATCATCATAATTTGTGGTTGATTGTGAGATCGTATGGTATACCAGACAAGTTAGTTAACATTATGAAAGCTCTCTATAATAACACTGAGTCGTGTATGAGAGTTGGTAAGGCTTGTATTATTTTAGGTTTACTTATGGTGTTCGACAAGGGTGCATTTTGTCTCCTTTTCTCTTTAGTTTGGTTATTGATTATGTTATGCGAAATTCACTTCAAGGGAAAGATTTTGGCCTTAAATGGGCTGGAGATACGAAAATTTCTGATTTAGATTATGCTGATGATTTAGCCCTTTTGACAAATGATGTTGATGAGATGAACTCTTTCATTCGAGCTATTGATTGGACTGGTAGTAGAGTAGGTTTGGCTATAAACAGAGAGAAAACTAAAGTGATGAAAATTGGTCAGGCAGGCTGTGATTCAGTTAATCTGAATGGTTGCAGTCTTGAGCAGGTGTCACAGTTTAATTATCTTGGGAGCTATGTAACAGATAATGGTGATGTGCGGCATGAGATTAACAGACGAATAGGGATTGCTGCCGGGACTTTTAAGAACCTATGGAGAGTGTGGAGAAATAGGCGTATACACCTAAAGACTAAAATTAGACTGTATAATAGTTTGGTTCTTTCTAGGGTTAGTTATGGTAGTGAAACTTGGACACTTTGTAAACAGGATAACAGGAAACTAGATGCTTTTGATTCCAGATGCTTACGCAGTATCTTGGGCATTAGGTGGTTCAACTTTGTAACTATTGATGAGATTAGGCACAGGAGTTTGCAACCTCCTTTACGCAGCATATTGTGCAGAGAGAGACTCCATTGGTTTGGCCATGTTGCCCGTATGAATAATTATAGATTGGCGAATAGGGTTATGAACAGTGTGCCTAAAGGCCTCAGAAAGAAGGGGAGACCTAGGATGCGGTGGGCAGACAATGTCAAACAGGACCTTGTTAGAATTGGTGTGCAGTGGCCAGATGCAGTAGATGTAGCTCAGGATAGACTTGCTTGGAGAACTAAATTGCACGGTCTGGTTGGACCTCTGTAGCCCATGGCTGCTTGAGGATGATGATGATGATGTAGTGATCAGTGGCAGCTCATGAGCTTCAAAACAGGTGGTGGGGGGGGGGTCAGTATCCAATATAGTGAAACCAATTTGCAAGGATGGATGGTCATCAATAATGCACTCAGATTTGCTCCCAACTGTGACTGCAATGAGGCTTTCTCTGCTGAACCCAACTTGACCTTGGTAAGAAAGGGAATACTGCTGGCTTATACACATTATGTAAAATGTGTGCAAATAAGTCTTTTTCAGAAACTTGTGTTGTTTGAACTAGTTGCCTCTGAGTCATGACCATGATGGAGCAGTGGTATCATATTAGTTCACAATGACACTGCAACTGCTGGGTTTGAGTTCCCAAATGGCATGATTACTTGCATGTGCTGTTATGTTTCAGAAACAAAAACAGCCATTTTTCATTAATTTCGAGGCACAACATGATTATGACATTAAAAATTGGTGATTGAAAGTACAGGAGGCTGCGTTCATATACAGTGTATACTGATTTTAGTCTTTCAAGTGCTGTACGAAGCACCAAGGTGACACAATACCAGGGAGTTATTGCATCTCTCAAGGAAAAGCAATACATGGGAGCTATTGCATCACTCAAAGCCGGATCTGGGAGCAATTGCATCATTTGGGAGTTATCCTTCCTCAGTTATCCTCTATTCATGATTGTATGTATGTGTGTGCGGTATGTGAGCAATATGTCTCAAACTTGTGTGAACAATGCAGACCAGTTTTGTTACATTTGCGTCACAGAAGCGAGAAATAATGTCTGTCATCAAAAAGCCTACCACCTTTACTTTGGGTGTAAGATTGGAGATGAACGGAGGAGCTGGATTACACATATAGTGTGTAATAGTTGTACAACACATCTTTGCAGCTGGCTAAATGGCAAGAAGCTGTCGATGCTATTTGCCATTCCTATGATATGGTGTGAACTGTCAAACCATATGAGTGACTTACTTTTGTATGACACCTTTGTTGGGAAGTGGTATTACTAAAAAGAAAAAAGAAAAAGTAGACAATAAACGATCCCTACCTTCAGCCCAGTGTCACAACCTGCCCATCGCAGAGCCATCAGAACATTACAATGTGGACTCTGAAGAGGAAGGGGAGGAAGGAAGGAACACAGGAAAGAGCATCTGTAGATTCCAACGTCAAATCCACATCAGGATTCACCACACAAGATCATACAGAACGAGTTGAATGATCTTGTTAGAGATCTTTAGCTGTCAAAGAACAAGGCAGAACTCCTAAGATCCAGACTGCAGCAGTGTAATCTCCTCAATAGAAATGTGAAAGTAAGTGCATATTTTAGCTGCCAAAATGATCTGGTACAGTTCTTTACTATAGTAGGTAACCTGGTTTCTTGCAAAGATGTTGAGTTTATTCACATCCCTCCACATGGCACATACTCCAGAAGAATGGATGTTATTTATAGATTCCTCAAAATTAAGTATGAAAGCCATTCTTCTACACAATGGCAACATGTAGCTTTCTGTTCCAGTAGGCTGTGCTGTTAATGTGAAGGAAACTTATGACAATATGAAATAATTACTTCAATGCATAAATTATGACAAATACAAGTGGCAAATTTGTGCTGACTTCAAAGTCATTGCTCTTTTACTTGGACTACAGCTCGGATATACAAGTTCTGTTGCTTCCTTTGTGAAAGGAGTAGCAAGGATAAAGCATCTCATTACATGAAGAGGATTTGACCTTCTTCGCAATCACCAGAGTCAGGAAAGAAGAATATAAAGGATCATCTGCTAGAATGATCCACAAAGATCAAGATTCACAAAGACAATCATTCAGAAGACAATCCACAAAGATTTTGTTGTCACCTTTACACATAAATTTGGGCCTAATGAAGAATTGTGTCAAGGCTATGGATCAGACACAAACTGCCTTTCTATACCTTCAACAAAAATTTTAAGCCTTAGTGATGCAAAGAAAAAAAGAGGGCGTTTTTACCGGTCCAAATATTCATTCACTATAAGGCATTTCACACTATAAGGCTTGTAGTGTGAGGCACATCACACTATAAGGCATTTGATCATATCATCACTGGTAATGAACGAAAAACATGGCATGCCTGCTGACAGGAGGCAACGGACTCCTTAGGGAATAAAAAAGCAGAAAATTACAAGACGTTGTATGTCTTTGAAGGTACATTTCTGAAGTTCTCATTTGGATTTCTGTCTTTAAAACTGTAGTGCTGTGAGTGATAAGCATGGGGAAAATTTTCATCAGGAAATTGCTACAATGGAAAAGAGATATCGAGGAAGATGGAGCCCATCAATGTTAGCAGATTACTGCTGGAATATGATGAGAGATTCTCAAGTTGGGTTGTTTTACCACTGAGCAGCACTTTTTTGCACACCATGAGCTAAATGGCCAGGCCACCAAGGACCCCAAAGGCTCAGAGAAGGTTGGAGGAGGGGACCCAGTGGAACAGTTGTTGGAAGACAGATGGTAGACTCCCGTCAAGGCCATCCAGCGTGTTCTTTAATGTACATAGGGTATGGCTCTCCCGCACATGGGGCCACATCTTAATGTCCCATCCGACGGACGGCGGCCTTTCCAAACCCATCGGTGTCCCATACTGACTGTGGGTAGGGTGGGGAAATTTGCAGAGATAAATCTCAATGCTGACCCAGCTGGGACTCAACCTTGGGAACTACAGATTAGGAGCTTGGCTCGCTACCGACTGAGCCACCCCTGCAAGTTTCTCAAGATTTGGAATATAAGCAGTAGTGCTGTATATCAATATGCAAACTTCAACGAATGACGTAATACAGGTAAGTGACTGTATCTCTAAAACTGTAGCCAATCAGATATTTTTGTTGCCATTTTCATGTTCAGCACCTCAATTTACATAGGAAATGGCTGTTTGCATTTCTGAAACACACCAAAGATCAAAATTTGTTGTTCAGTTTAATCATAGCTATGATGGTAGATAATTTAATTTGTGGACTGCCATCACCAACAAGTAATATATTTTGCAGAGTCAATACATGATATGGGGCAACACAGCAACTCTTCAAGGGCATGGAGCAGTGTGCGCACATTGGAGAATGTGATAAGATTGCAAGTAACTGTAGAATGATATGCAGTCAGTCTGTCATTTTCTTGTTTTGAGAAAGTGTTCATTTTAGTGTTTGCGATTTTCTGCAGGCTATGGTTGATCTAGAAATTGAGCAGTTGTATGCGATATGTTACTGTGTTTGGTGAGGCTTAAGTGGTGCACAGACAGTCCAGAAATGACAAGTGTATGGAGAACAGTGCTTGATTACCCAAATTTGGTTTGTCCTCCATGTAATTGAGTATGTCCATGAAGAATATGTGCCACTTGAAAACTGCATTTTGTTTCAAGTACTGTTCTCCATGAACTCTAGGCAATTCTGTGACTGCAGCACTTAGGGCTCACTGAACACAGTAATGTATCACATATTATGTGATAAACATAGCAATGATGTTATTATGTTATATGTATCACATATTCATATATACAGGGTGTCCCAAAAGTCTGGATCCATAGGCAAAACTTTATTTAAAAAGGTATATTACAGCAAATGCTCAAATTGATTGCCTTGCACTTCATGACACTTGTGGATACGCTGAATACAAGAATGTTGAACAATTCTCAAAGTATCAGAGCCAATGTTGTTACATGCAGAGATGATTTCTTCCTTTAGTGCAGCGATTGTTCTTGGCTGATTCCGATAAACTACTGACTTCAGATGTTCCCAAAGGAAAAAGTCAAGTGGTGTTAGATCTGGAGACCTAGGAGGTCATTCGACTGGACCTCCCAATCCACCTGTTTGGAAACGTTTCATTTAAAAACTTCCTCATATCAATAGCAAAATGTGGTGGGGCACCATCTTACTGAAACCACATTTTACATAGTTCAGACAAAGGGATGTCATCCAATTGAGGGACAAGATAAGTTTGTAACATACAGAGGTAAGTTTTCCCTGTTACGTTACTATAAAAAAAAATGGCCGAATTAATCTGTCACTAAATATCCCCACCCACACCGTATTTCATGGATCAGTTTGGAAATGGACTTCCTCTATCTAGTTTGAGTTGTCTTTAGATCAGTAACAGTGGCATGTGTTATTGAATGCTTATCAGGATGCTTTCTATTGAATTCGGCAGCAATTCCTTTATGTGAAGCATCCTATCTACCGTACATGAGAACGAGTTCAATTCTTTCATCTAATGTAAATTTCAAAGCTATCTTGGATCTGAAATACAATAGAAAATTTTCATATTTCAAATAAGGAAAATTTCCTATGGATCCAGACTTTTGGGACACCCTACATATATGAATATGTGATACGTGTAAATGATATGTTTTGCATAACAAATATATGTATCACTTATTATGTAAAAGCAAGTTAGGTTGTTTTATCTCTAAGTGGCACTTTTTTTTTGCACACAATGGGCTAAATGGCCAGGTCACATGGACCCCAAAGGCTCAGAGAAGGCTGGGGGAGGGGACACACTGAAACAGCTGTTGGGGGACAGATATAGACTCCTGTCAAGGCCATCCAGCATGTTCTTTAATATGCACAGGTTATGGCTCTCCCACACACGGGACCACGAATTAATGTCCTATCTGACGGGTGGTGGCCTTTCCAAGCCTTTTGGTATTTATTTATACTGACCATGGGCAGGGTGGGGAATTTTGCAGAGATAAATCTCAACACTGACCCAGCTGGGACTCAAACCAGGGAACTACAAATTACGAGCCTGTTGCTACTGAGCCACCCCCCACTCCAAATGTAAAAAGCAAAAGACTGTTCTGTTGATACCTATGACTGTACTGCAATGCGTTTCAACTTGCACACACTGCTTTGTGCTCTTCAAGAGTCAGTGTTGCCACATATGCATTAACCGGTATCAAAAAGCTGGTAACTATTGGCAATGGCAGTCCACAAATGATCCATCTACGTACATGAACACCTTAATGCCAGAGCAACTTTAACACTCCATGGAAATAATATTTTAACTGTGATATATGTGCAATATTGAATGACAAAAATGCATTTTTCATAAATCACTGTTTTGCTGAACAAAAATGTCTTAGCAGCCTAAATCTACTTAGTTATATATCTATAACCTTATTACAATATAAGGGATATGACATACTGTTACTCTACTTAGCTAATCAAGATTTTAAAAATGAATACAACTTTAGCCATGCAAAGTTATAACTGTTATAAATGAGAGATTTTTACCAGTATAAAGTCCAATTTTACAATAGTCAAAAGGTTGCTGACACACTCGGTTAAGATTGTCGCATTGATGTTTTAGGTTTTTCAACACATCATGAAACTTCCTTTTTTGATGCTACCTTAATTTTACAACAAGCTCCTGAAGCTAACAGCAAAGGATCCTCCCAATGTTAACAATGCTGGTATATGTTGAACATAGTCATTTTCATAATAGTTAGTATACAACAGACAGCTAACCACATATTTTACACACACACAGCATGCAATGCTATTGCAGATCAGTGTTAGATTATTCAAGTTTAATGTCACTTAACTTTAAACAAATCTAAACAAGTATATATATATAAAGACTGTAAAAGATATGACAACACAATTAAGCTTCACACAGTTTTAAATTTTGTACCTTCTAATGATGGCTTTTTACAAGGTACTGTATGTACTTGGTATGGACTATCTTGGCAACGTCTATACTTCTGCCTTCCACCTCTAACTCTATCTAATCGAACACCTGTAAGAAATTTTTTTAAATATTAACTGGAATATTCAAGTTAATGCAGTACTAATAACAAGGTATCAAACATTTTATACACAATAGCAAAAATATCACAGCATAGTTTAATATTGAGCCAAAAAACAAACCCCCACTAAATCCAACCCTTCAGGTATCAAAAATTGATACAGTGAAATAAAGCTTATGACCCAACCTCAATGTAAGATAATAGATTTTACAACCTGATCTAACCTAAGAGTTCTGGTATAAACTGATTATAGTGATATTAGCTATTTATTTTAATATTTCAATATAATTTTTTATATATATTACTGTAAGCAACGTGATTAAATTAGATGATTTGTCTACAAACAACTGTCTAAAGGAGCCATTCATGTAAGGAGACAACTCGTCTAATGCCAAAGAGTAAATAATTTTTTGTATTATATATTTTATCATAAATATAATTTTAGCTAGGGGAGGGCTTTTGAAAGTGGTTTTATGATTTTTGGGCAGAGTTTTAAATTATTACTATGATTAGTACATATCTCTCTATATATATATATACCCAATGCTTTAACTCTTCCAGTGTCCGCGTTGTCTTATACGTTCGAAGAATCTGAATTGAGGTGCTAAGGAATATGTATATGTTTTTAAAACAACAAAAAAAAAAATCAATTTTTTAAAAATAAAAATTTTTGTTGTAATTTTTTTAATATATACCTTAAAAAATATATAATTCAGGCTTCAAAAATAATATTTTGCTTTTTAATTTGATGCATATTTTATTAAACTACAATATAAGTAATTTTATAAAGCCATCTGATGCCATTTCTTAGAAGCACTAAATAGTATTGCCAATTTGCTTTTTAACATTCCTATTTGCTGAAGCAACCTTCCGATTTAAGCTCATTTATATAGCATATTTACCTCAAAATTTCGTATTTATTTAGCATTTATAATCACAATGTAAATATGTAAAATTGCTTCTAAAATGTCTTGTTTTCAAAGATGTCTCAAGCATTTATAGATACAAATAATGTGCAAAATTACCTCAAACATTTATGTTACTGATTGAAAGCAAGCATTGTGCACATTTCAGTTGTGTTCTCTTGATAATTAAGTTACAACACTGTTATATGGACTAAAGTATCATTCCCCATAAATAAAATTCATATTTCATTGCCAAAAGAAGTTGAAGTACATTTGGTTTCACCTTATCTTTGATTTGCTAACTTGCTATGAAAATGCTGAATAATGTAGTGCTACTTGTATTTCACAGTAAAGACATTTTAGCCTTTTCTTTGCCACCAGCAGTGGATGGTTAAGTATATTTCTGATTTCTTTATGACAGCCAGTAGTTGGGCTACTTCTTGCACGCTTGGTCAGCTTTTTTGAACCTTTCTTAGAAGTACAGCCCCCAATTTTGGCACTATTTTTCGAAATGGTCTGCCATACATAAACCCTTTTCCCCCTGTTTGGTTTGTTGACGTCTTTGCTGACCTGCACCCTCTCCAAGGAAAGCATCAAGTCATGTGGAGATTATCCAGAAAACTTCATGGCATGCATGCTCTTGCTTCAGTTGCATCTGCATATGTCCCTGCTACTTGTGCAAGGACAGCAATGCACCTGACACAATTGGAGGGCTTAAAGGAGCTGGGAAGCGAGGCTATGAGAAGTAAGATGTCTTTATAATATATATAATTATACTGCTTATTCATATAATCCTTCTAGTTATAAATATCTAAATTTTCATATGCTTCTCTTACATTTACAAACCTTTTTAATGCCTCTAATTACACATATTTGAAAATTTAGTGCAATACAATGAGTACATGTTAAACACTAATTTGTTCTTTAAAGGTCTCTAAATGGTGGCTGTCACCCCATTGCTGAATGGTTAGCACGCTTGGCTACTGATCTAAGGGACTTGGGTTTGATCCCCAGGTAAAGCATGGTTGTGTGTGCTGTTTTTCTGCTGAGGTCCTGCCATCCTCTCAGACCCTCTACTATGGCATATAAACTGACAGGCTCCTGTCAGACCTCTGTGGCAAGCAGCTGCTTGAGGAGGTATTTATTTTTCTAAATGGTAGCAAGGTAGTCACTGGAAGGAGAGCTATGCACCAATCCCCTGTGATGATGCATAGAACTGGCCAGGCCTAGCACCTAATGTACAACCCTGCCTTCTAGTGGTGCAGACCATTAGTACCTTTCAAAAGAGATACTCTCTTGTGGAAGTGAACGGAAGGGGAGAGCTGCCAGATTAGTGTGGCCTACTGATCTGGACAACTCTGGCTACTTTTCTTTTTTTTTCTACCCTGCTGAGAAGTGGTCAACCACACAGGATCCTGGTGCTGACCATATGAACCCACTGGACTGAATTATGGTTCCGAGTTTGATTATGGATCCCGAATTTGCTGCACTGGTGGGCTTCTGTGGAGGGAAAATCTTCCGCTGTGTTATCTTTTTTGTTAAACACTTTATTTTCAGAAAATTTAGAATTAAATGATGATTATTTATATATTAGATGCCATAATTTCTTTCATTAGTTATTTGGAAAAAAAGTTCTAAAGTTAGTTTTTTTTGGCTGAGCAAAGGGAGAAAATAGCTTGGCCTCATGGAAACCTGTTTTTCAGGCTGGACACAGGAAGGTGTCCAGTGGTTCTGTGATTTAAAATGTTACTAATATAACAGATAATATATACTAAATGTATGTACTAGAGATATCTAAGAAGTGTGTTTGAGAATTTAGGATAACTCATACAAAAAAAGCCAATCAATTGTCCCATGGAGTGTGGCTCGTCATGGGCCTGAGCCTGGGATATATGCAATAAAATATGCTGCACTTGCAGTTACAGGCAGTCACCATTGGCTGATTCTATGATGGCATGGTTTTAGCATTCACAATAGAGGATAACCGATTGCCAGCAGGGGGGCTCAGTGGTCAGAGCATCCGACATGTCACATCAAGAGGTTGGTAGGTTGATTTCTCCTCAGTCAAGACAATTTACCTGTATGCCCACATTGAACTACAACATAATAGTATGCAAAAAGTTGTAACTATGAAGTGCAACGATTTAAAATGTTACTAATATAACAGATAATGTATATCGCTGGGAATTACTGTACTTGGAAAAATCACAACGCACTTTTTCTGTCATGCAGTAAACAGCCCATCCACTGCACTTAGAAGGCATTATTCTCTTTTCTTTCGGGATTTTAAGAATATATGATTGAAGCCAAAGAGCAACATGTACTAGCATGAAATTTTAAGTTGGACATTCTGTGATTTATTTTACAAATGAGAAGAACTGAAAAAGTAAAAGAAACAAATGAATAATCTTAAAAATGAGCTGACAATTTTGGCAATAGTATTATAAAGCAAGGCTGTTAAGTATTAATTTCAATGAAAATTTGAGGTGACAGATTTTTATTAATTTTTTGATATTATAGAAGAGGTGTTGTATAAATTTAGGATGTTATAACCATAACCAAACAGTTCTACTGTACCTGATACTGAACTCTGTTAATCAGTGTTGTTCTTCAGATGGGAAAGGCAGTGGATTTAAGTGACATATGATAAAGGCTGAATTGTAATGGCCAGACGACTGGGTCAGAGCATTTCCGAGACAGCAAAGCTTGTAGAGTGCTCATGGTCAGCTATCATTAGTACCTTCAAAAAATGGTCTGAGGAGGGAAAAACCACAAATCGCCAGCAAGGTGTGGGCCGACCATGGCTTATCGATGCTAGAGGTGAGCAAAGGCTATCCCGTATGGTACGAGCCAACAGAAGGGATACTGTGGTGCAACTCACCTGTAATATAAATGCTGGTGATGGGAGTAATGTGTCATAACACACAGTACATCAAACCCTGCTGAAAATGAGGCTGTGTAACCGCAGGCCACTCCGAGTTCCCATGCTAACCTCGAATTTCACGATCCTTCGATCGTGTAATTCAAGGTTAGCATGGGAACTCTGAGTGGCCTTCGATTCACGATCGAAAGCACCTACAGTGGTCAAGCGAGCATCAAAACTGGACCTTAAATAAACAAATCGCCGGCAAGATGTGGGCCGACCATGGCTTATCGATGCTAGAGGTGAGCGAAGGCTATCCCATATGGTACAAGCCAACAGAAGGGATACTGTGGTGCAACTAACCTGTAATTTAAATGCTGGTGATGGGAGTAATGTGTCATAACACACAGTACATCAAACCCTACTGAAAATGAGGCTGTGTAACCGCAGGGTTCATTTTGTGTCGAAATTTCATGATCCAAAGATTATGAATTCGAGGCTAGCATGGGAACTTGGAGTGGCCCTCGATTCGAAATTCGATTCACAATCGAAAGCACCTAGAGTGGTCAAACAAGCATCAAAACTGGACCTTAAATAATTGGAAGAAGGCCATCTGGCCCAATGAATATAGTTTCCTGTTGTACCATGTGGACAGCCAGATACGTGTGCATTGTTTACCCAGGGATTTCCCGGAAGTTTGTACCCCGGAAGTTTGGCACCAGGATGCACTGTGGGACGAAAACAAGCCGGTGGAGGAAGTGTAATGCTTTGGGCAATGTTCTGCTGGGAAACCCTGGGTCCAGTCATTCAAGTGCAAGAAACTGACATCTACCACCAGCTAAACATCATTGCAGACCAGGTACATCCTTTCATGGCAACAGTATTATTCCTCTCTAGTAGTGCCTTCTTTCAGCAGGATAATGCACCATGCCACACTGCCTGGATTATCCGAGAATGATTTGCGAAACATAAGGAAGACTTCCAGGTATTGACCTGGCATCCAAATTCCCCAGACATCAATCCAATCGAGCATCTGTGGTTTGTGTTGGAACAGCATATCTGATCTGTGGCAACTCAATCACGTAACTTACAAGAGTTAAAGGATCTGCTGATAACATGTTGGTACCAGATATCACAAGACACCTTTAGAAAACTTGTAACATCCATGCCTCTTTGGGTAAGAGCTGTTTTGGTGGCATGTGAGGACCATCATATTAGGCAGTGGTCATAATGTTTTGGCTCTTTGGTGTATATAGCTTTTTCTTTTGATTGTACAAATTTTAAGGGAAGCACTGCTTCCATAAATGCTTTGCCACTGACAGAACTACCATTATATTCATGGTTTAACTATAAAACTTTATTCACATCACAATTAAACTGAACCTACCTTCCTTAAGCATTCCCATTTTTAAACACTTCTGAAACCTACAAGCCTGACAAGCTTTCCTTCTTCTTTTGTTAATTTCACAGTCATTTGATGCTGGACAAGTGTATTCAATATTACCTGTAATTACCGCATACATATCATAAACTTAATAAAACTCTATAACACTGCATATGATATATGAATAACAAATAGGCAGTATAATCCAACAGTAATGGTAACAATGGCATTTAAGATGCATTTGTCTATATTTCAGGTACAGAGGTATTTTCTTAAGAGCATTTCTGTATCGCTGTAGAATGAAATTTTTTACATTAGATGGTAACAATATACAAGGTTTGTAGGCACAGGTAAATGCCATGCAAGGTGAGTTGTTACATATTTGATTGTTTTTACAGTTCAATAATTAATTTCCATTAATCAATCCTTTTTAGAATTTAAAGAACATTTTAAAGGATATTTAATATTACATATATAAATATTTACATTTGAAATAAAGAATATATTGGAATACTTGCCAATGAATAAAATTAAATTTCCACTCAAAGAATATATCAGAAAATTTTTCCAATTATGCATTCCATGCATATTCAATGGGATTTAGATCTGGAGATCTCACTGGCCAATCCATTCTCTGGATATTTCACTCTCAAAGTATTCTTCCACTATCTGTGCACTATGGAGACAAACATTATTACCCATAAAAATGAATTTTGGCCCAATGACACCTCTAAAAATATCAGTAAAGCTCTAGGATCTCGTCTCCATATCTTAGGGCAGTTAAGAGTTCCCATCAGTGTGCAGAGCGGGGGTGGCTCAGTCGATAGTGCGTCACTCGTATTCTGTAGTTCCCAAGTTAGAGTCCCAGCTGGGTCAGCGTTGAGATTTATCTCCGCAAAATTCCCTGCCCATGGCCAGTAGGGGACACCGATGGGCTTGGAAAGGCCACCGTCCGTTGGATGGGACATTAAGCCATGTCCCCGTGTGTGGGAGAGTCATACCCTGTGCACGTTAAAGAACACGCTGGATGGCCTTGATGGGAGGCTACCATCTGTCTCCCAGCAGCTATTCCAGTGGGTCCCCTCCCCCAACCTTCTCTGAGCCTTCAGGGTCCATGTGACCTGGCCATTTAGCCCATTGTGTGCAAAAAAAGTGTCGTTTAGAGGTAAAACAACCCAACCCATCAGTGTGGCCTTTGATGGTGATACCTACTGAGCTCAACAAACCACTCTCATCAAAAGAATTCTTTTTTGTGATATTCAGGAGGTGATAACATGTTTAAGGCTCTGTCTAGATGCATTGGCACCGAGAATCACAACTCTCCTGGTGTCATGCTTCTCTGCTTCATTCTGTTTCACAGCAGCCATGAGATTTCAGCTGAAAACAGATTTTTGAGAGGATGCTGATGGTCAGTGATGTGACACTCAACCACCTAAATATGACACCCATTTTTAGAGTGTTTATGAAAGGCTTTTCCACATAGCCTCTTCATTATAGAATTTAATTTTTCACAGAAAACTATTACTTATATTTTTCTTTGACAGTTTCAAATATTCCACATATGTGATATATATATATGTATCATAGGTGATAGGCTAAATAAAATGCTTTATTCTTATATATTAGTGGGAAGTAAAATTGGAAGCTATGTAACTTCTGAAAATTTTACTAAATAATCCCATTAAAAGAGAGTTTACCTTTTAATCAAATATTCCAAAATCTCAATAAATTACATCTTGAGCAGCTGTTTATCACAGTAGTCTGACATGAGCTATTAATATATTATACCATAGAGAAATTCTTGTGAGGAAGGCAGAAAGACAATATTAGAAAAAAAATCTGTACCTTATCGAAGCTCAAAACCTAGGCTTTTTTGATAGGAACCAAGAATGTTAGCCACTCAGCCATCTGGATGGTCTTACTTTTTAATTTTATTCATTAAATATTTAAAAAGTTAGGAAAGCAGGACCATTTAGCAGCAGTATCAATCATTCCAGAATTTTTTTTACAATATTAATTAAAGCATAAATGTTAAATCCGATCTCACTACCAAACTATCAAAGCTAGTAGTAGAATACCCAGCGTATAACTGGGGGACATGGGTTTGTGTCCCACTCAGTGTGATGGGACACCTATTCACTTTTACTTTTCCTTAACCAGGACCTAACTTTAATAACCTTTGCTTTATTTATGTTATATTTATCATTTTGGGGATTATTTTTTTTTGGACTGATCTCAATTCTTGTTTCTTAGCTGTAGAAGTTGCGCATGCACAACTTCGAGCTTTTGATTATTAACTGCTAAAGCGTGTGTAGGACACGACCCCTCTTGCATCATAGCTAGCGCAATCGTCATATAATGCAAAAGTCTTTCCCAGCGCGCAATAGACATGTGCCGGACTTGTATACATGTTATAACTAAATGACGTTAGGTCACAAAGCTAGAAGAGAAGAGTAGAAAGTGTGCTGTGAGAAGAGTGGTGGCATTGGGCCATGGAGAGTGCTGTTTAGTGGAAGCTGAGATGTTACTTTAGATAGTTGTTAGTATGCCAATTTTGTATTCTTCCATTGAATTGGGTGAGCCTGAATTTTTTGGAAATAAACTTTTTTATAGAAACTTTTGAATGTTTGCTATTTTTCTCTTGAGCAACGTTGATTGATTTTTTTTGATTATATTTAAACTTCAAACTTGACAATCCTTTTTGAATTCTTACTCAATAAGTAATGCCTGATATTATTCATTAACAAACCCAATTTCAACTTTATTTGGCATGTTATTATTGCGTGGCGCCCGATACAGCTATCCGGAATTTGAATAAATTTGGATCAGACAAAAGGTCCAACTTTAAAAATTAATCTTTGGAGTGTTACATCAGGCAAAACT
Source organism: Ryuthela nishihirai (assembly GCA_038380435.1). NCBI lineage: Eukaryota > Metazoa > Arthropoda > Arachnida > Araneae > Heptathelidae > Ryuthela > Ryuthela nishihirai. Next base: position 6,505,561 of record JAWZYU010000034.1, read on the forward strand.
AATATTTTTACATGAAATTATTTATTGAATTGTATGTCAATAGGCAATTGTGTATTTACTATTGTTGAACATTTTAATATACTAAAGGCAAATAATTTAATATATTGACCAATTTGCCCCTTAACCCTAGGGGATGATAAAATGCAGCTTTTTCATTTTAAGGGATAAATAATAAATTCTTTTTGCATTGTATAGGGCTTAACAATAGTAATTCTTACTACAAATGGGCGATTGGGAAATGTAAACAGTAATATACAATGCAAAAAGAATTTCTCCCTTAAAATGAAAAACTACATTTTATCATCCTCTATGGGCCAATTAATCAGTGTATATTAAATTATTTATTTGCCTTTACTATATTAAAATGTTCAACAATAGTACGTCATGCTCACAACAAAACTCGTTTTTTCATGTAACGTATTAAAGGAGAATTAATGGTGCAAAATTTAAAAATGAAAAACTTCATTTTCTTTGAAAATTAACATCTCCTATATTTGCCAGAGGTGATTATGTTACTCTTCTAGTTCCTAAAACCCTTTATCTCGATATAAAATCATCTTATATTCAGGAATAGGTACTATATACTAAAAAAAATTTCCAATGATCTCAACCTTGTAGACTGTGAAAAATTAACTATAATTCAGCAACTAATAGTCTAGCTCAGTGGTTCTCAACCGATGTCCTATGAGCTCGTACCTAGTGTGCAATGGTATTTACATGAAGTCTAAAAATAACCTCAAAAATATTAAAAAGTCGAAAATATAAAATAAATTGGCTCTGAATGATGTAAATATATAAAGGAGAAATTGGTAGTGAATAAATACTCCCTCAAGCAGCTGCTTGCCACAGAGGTCTGACAGGAGCCTGTCAGTTTATATGTTAAAATAGAAGATCTGAGAGAATGGCAGGACCTCAGCAGAAAAACGACACATACATCCATGCCTTACCTGGGGCTCAAACCCAGATCCCTTAGATCAGTAGCCAAGTGTGCTAACCACTCAGCCATGATTAAGTATTATTTTTTTTGCTGAATGATACTATTTTAATAACATTACTGAAATTTAAAAACATGAGTTCAGAGGTTTTAAACTGGTATTAACTAGCATTCTATGAATGAGAATGAATTATACAAAAAGGTGATTCCATCTATTAGTACAAGACTTTTTTTTTTTTATTTCTGAAATGTATTAACTTTGAGTTGCAACAAAGTGAACCTAGTACTAGGATGCCATGATAAAGTGAACCCAGTACTAAGTGTGCAACAAAGTAAAAAAATGAGTGAGAACAACTGGTCTAGATACCACAATCATCATCATCATCCTCAAGCAGCCATGGGCTAAAGAGGTACAACCAGACCATGCAATTTAGTTCTCCAAGCAAGTCTATCCTGAGCTATATCTACTGCATCTAGCCACTGCATACCAATTCTAACAAGGTCCTGTTTGACATTGTCTGCCCACCGCATCCTAGGTCTCCCCCGCTTTCTGAGGCCTTTAGGCACACTGTTCATAACCCTATTTGCCAATCTATAATTACTAATATGGGCAACATGGCCAAACCAACCGAGTCTCTCTCTGCACAATATGCTGCTTAAAGGAGGTTGCAAACTCCTTTGCCTAACCTCATCATTAGTTACAAAGTTGAACCACCTAATGCCCAAGATACTGCGTAAGCATCTAGTTTCCTGTTATGTTTACAAAGTGTCCAAGTTTCACTGCCATAAGTAACCCTAGAAAGAACCAAACTATTATACAGTCTAATTTTAGTCTTTATGTGTATACGCCTATTTCTCCACACTCTCCATAGATTCTTAAAAGTCCCGGCAGCAATCCCTATTTGTCTGTTAATCTCATGCCGCACATTACCATTATCTGTTACATAGCTCCCAAGATAATTAAACTGTGACACCTGCTCAAGACTGCAACCATTCAGATTAACTGAATCACAGCCTGCCTGACCAATTTTCATCACTTTAATTTTCTCTCTGTTTATAACCAAACCTACTCTACTACCAGTTCATCAACAGCTCGAAAGAAAGAGTTCATCTCATCAATGTCATTTGCCAAAAGGGCTAAAACATCAGCGTAATCTAAATCACAAATTTTCGTATCTCCAGTCCATTTAAGGCCAAAATCTTTCCCTTGAAGTGAATTTCGCATAACATAATCAATAACCAAGCTAAAGAGAAAAGGAGACAAAATGCACCCTTGTCGAACACCAGAAGTAATGCTAAACCAATTGCTACAAGCCTTACCAACTCTCACACACGACTCAGTGTTATTATAGAGAGCTTTCATTGTGTTAACTAACTTGTCAGGTATACCATATGATCTCACAATCAACCACAAATTATGACGATCAACAGAGTCGAAAGCCTTTTTGATCAACAAAGCTAGCAACCAAAGGTTTCTGAAACAAAACATTTCTCAAGAAATTGCCTAAGTGAAAATATCTGATCCACACATCCCCTACCACTTCTGAATCCACATTGCTGATCACGCAATTGACTATCAACCAGATTCTTAATTCTATTAAGCACAACCCTTATGACGCCGTCATTGCTGGAGCACCATCAGTAGTAGCAGACAAAATATTGCAAATAGGAATTTCTTTCTCTTGAAAAAACTTTTGCATGGTATTAAATATAGATTATCCCTTTGTATCAGATTCTAAATTTTTAGCAAATAACTCTTCATGAATTTTTTCTTCTTTTATAAATCGTACGTATGAAAAGAGTAGAGCTTCATTATTTGGTAGAGTTGATTCATCGAGTTGAATGGAAAATTTGCAAGTCTTTAAGTAATCACATAATGATATTTCAACGTCTTTTGCCATTTCATCTATTCTTCTTTGCACTGAATTATTACTGAGAGGAATTTTTTGATGATATCTGATGGTGTCTTATGATGAAGAACAGTTTTTAATATCTCTTTGACTGCCAGCAAAATTAATTCCTCACCAATTGTGTGTGGTTTTCCTGCTTTTGCGATTAACAATGAAACCTTATATGAGGCTCGTAGTCCATCATCATCTTGTTTAGAAGACGACGCAAAAAGGTTTGACATAGTTGGCTGTTTTAAATATTGCTTTTCCAGTTCTTGAAAATAGGATAAATCTTTGTTCTTCTTATCAGCATGCATTTTATTTAAATGCTCTTGTAGCCTAGAAGGTTTCATAGCTTCATTTGAAAAAACTTTTCGGCAAATAAACACATAGGTAATGATTGGTTTGTAGGAGAGTACGTAAATCCATATTTCAAATACTCAATACTGCACTGCCGGCATTTCTTTTTAGATGTAGATTCAGACATTTTCAAATACAAATTAACTTCTCAACAGATTTATAGATAGTTATAAAAATAATGTTTATAATGACTTCTAACACTTATCACTCACGACTATTTATCACGGCGAAGCACATAAAAATAGTAAAACATTCCTAGAGCTATCGCTTTTATAGATTTGATTTTGTGCACGCATTAACTTGTATGTTTGCGATGTCGGCGCACTTGCTCTGTAAACAAGTCATTTCAAGCTCCCATATTCTTGTCGAAACATGTTAAACTGCATGAATCGCGTGTTTGCCTACCAACTTGCAAGGACTTGTCACCGTCAATCTATTCTAAACTAAAACAAATTACTATACCTAATGCTAATTTAAAAATGCTTATTAACGCGATCGATAACAATAAGATAATTTACATAGCTAGATAAAATATTTATTCATGAAAACAGGTATTTTCAAAGTATTTTATTATATTAAAAAATTAATTATAAAAAAATATTAAATATAATAAATTTATTATTATTATATTATTATTGCATCAAGGTTGATTTGCCTATCAGGACGGACACACATATCCAACATAATAAGCCTGATATAGTGCATGAAAAGGTATTGAATGAGATTACAATTATTGAAGTAGTAATAACATCTCAGGATAACTTGCAGACAGTAGAGGTTGAAAAGAAGAGGAAGTATGATCTGCTGGTTAATGAGTTGAGCCTAATTCACATGTGTAATGTTAATATTATACCTTATGTTCTGACATTGGATGGTATTGTAACTACGTACCATAAAGCATACTCAAAGCAACTTGGAGTGGGGAAAACATATTGAAGCTTATATCCAATCTGTGATCTTGAAGAGAACTTTTGAGAGCAGCTCAGTCGACTTCGGACGTACCAGTACACTAGTAGGCAGTAGCAGGGAACTTATTGTCCAAGCTGCAGTTGAAAAGCTTGTATGTACCAGTACACTAGTAGGCGGTAGCAAGGAATTTATTGTCCAAGCTGCAGTTGAAAAGCTGTGTCTGGCATTTACCATTCTTTCCAACACCTTGCACATTCCAGTCAATGCAATGGGATGATAGCATGACGGATGGGGTAGTGGATGACCAGAATCACCAGGAAGACACCACAGAATAGAAGAGATAAAAAGGTTATCACAGAAAATTCCATTAAATTTTTTATTTATTTGACTGCCCCTCTTGACTGCCTCAATGCCCCCGATTTGCCTCTGGATCTGCTACCGCCCCCATGGAAGGCTTCAGCGCCCACTGGGGGACAGTATCGCCCCCGTTGGGAATCTATGGTTTAAAGCATTTACCACTTTGGACTGAAAACGCAGTCTCAAGTGGGATGGCCAGGCAGGGATTGCAATTTAGATGTGTATTGTAGGGACAACTGCTGATGGCAAAGAGATAAAGATGGTTCATCGGTCTCAACATAAAGACACTGAACCAGTGAGGTGCAGAAGGCTCCCGTGCAAACACGGAGTGCCTGGTGATGGGGGGGGTCCAGCACCATCACCACCGAATCCCGGGCGAAGTCGTACACCTGGGATCTGTAGTCCAGTTTCGATCGGACAAGTGCACGATACAGGCAGAGCAAAGTACATCAGTTAGCTCCCCATGAGAGAGAGGAGAGGACTTTGATGATGTTCAATGCCCACGTGCACTTGGACCTCAGATGACGGATGTATGGTAAAAAGGTCAATTTCCAATCGAAGATGAGACCGAGAAACTTGGTCTCCACCACAACTGGAATGATGGTACCTCTGAGCCGTAGCTTGGGATCCAGGTGAAGATTACGCTTGTGGGAAAAGTGCACACAAGCGGTCTTCTGTGTGGAGAACCGAAACCCGTTTGCCATTGCCCAAACCGAAAGATTGTTAAAGGCAGTTTGCAATTGTCTTTCAATGACCCTCATGCTGGACGAAGAGCAAAAGATGCTAAAGTCATCAACATAGAGGGCATCGCCTACTGATGGAGGAAGTTGTCTAGTAATAGAATTAATCTTGACAGCGAAAAGCGTAACACTCAGCCTTGTGGCACCCCCTGTTCTTCGGGGTAAGTGCCGCAATAGAGTGTTACCGACACGGACATGAAAAGAACGTGTCGATAAGAAGTTGGACACGAAGATCAGCATGTGACCTCTCAAGCCGAAACTGTGGAGATCACGAAGAATGTCGAATCTCCAAGCCGTGTCGTAAGCTTTTTCGATGTCGAAGAAAATTGACACCAGGTGCTCTCTACGTAAAAATGAGTTTCTGATAGCCGATTCGAGGGGTATCAGATGGTCAAGAGTTGACCGTTGACTGCGAAAGCGACACTGGATGTTGGAAAGAAGGTTGTGGTGCTCTAAATACCAGATGAGTCTGGCATTTACCATTCTTTCCAACACCTTGCACACGCAGCTCGTCAATGCGATGGGACGATAATTGGAAGGAACCTTGGGATCTTTGCCTGGCTTGGGTAAGGCCAAGACGATGGCCTCTTACCAGGAGTCCGGAAACTGCTCCTCGAGAAAAATGCGATTGAAGAGATGGAGCAGCCGATCCTTACTCGATGGTGAAAGATGTTGGAGAATGGCATAATGGACATTGTCCGGCCCTATAGTAGAGGCACAAGAAGAGTGCAGAGCAAGGCGAAGCTCCTCCGCTGTGAATGGCTTGTTGTAAGGTTCCAGGCCATTCAAGTGGAAGGACAGCATAGAGAGCGTTCTGCCCTGCTCTTCTGGGCAAGAAACTCGGGGGAGTAAGAGGAAGATGAAGAGATGGAGGAGAAAGACTCCTCCAGAGTGTCGGCAATTGCTTTGGGATCAGCAATTGCCTGTCCATTGTGCTCCAGGATCGATAACGAGTGGGACGTGTAGTTACCACCCATCTTCCGGACTTTATCCCACACCACCTTAGAACTGGTTGTGCGGGTGATAAAAGACGTATATTTGATTCAGGATTCCTTGTGGCATCAGATGAAACGAGCTTTCGCCCTGGCGCATTTGAACTTTTCGAGGCTGGGGGATGTTGGATATCTCTGAAACATCCACCAAGCCTTGTTCTGAGCCTCATGAGCTGTGGTGCAATCTGGATTCCACCACGGTTTCAGAAAACAAGGAAAACCGTGTTGAAGTTTGAAAAATTGTTGATGCAGCTACATCTACGATACAGTCCGTTATCTCCGCTACTGCCACAATGATTAGGTCCTGGCTGACAGAGTGGTCATCGAGCTCAGAGAGCAGCTCGTAACCACCCCAGTCAGCCCGATCCAGCCTCCATCGTGAGACACGTGAAGGGCTGCAAGGCCCCCCACGGGAGATGGTGCACACCACGGGGAGGTGATCACTTCTGTAAGGGTTGTCCTTGACCTTCCATGTAAAGATTGGAAGAATCGAGGAGGAGCAGATGGTCAAGTCAATGGCAGTGAAAGTGCAGGTTGGGGAGTGAAAGTAGGTACTGACACCAGTGTTCAACAGAGAGAGAGAAGGATCCAGGAGCCACTTCTCCAGGACCCCACCCCTCCCATTCATGTCAGCACTGCCCCATAATGGACTGTGTCTGTTGTAGTCCCTAATGATGAGGAAGGGGGACGGCAGCTGTGAGACGATGTCATCAAGGTCTTCCTGAAGACAATGCTCCCAGGTGTAAGATATACAGAACAGACAGTCAGCGAGAATCCCACAAGAGGCGGATGGCTACCGCCTCTAAGTTGGTGGTGAGGGGTATGACCTGGAATGGAGAATGGTTGCTCACAAGGATGGTGACACCCCCGTTAGCTGGACCATTTCCATCCCGGTCTCGGCGAACTAGTGCAAAGTATTGGATCGTGGCATCTGTGACTGGCTACAAGTATGTCTCCTGCAGGCACACACAGATGGGCTGGTGTGCCTGAAGGAGGGTCTTGATGTCAATATTCCTCTGGAATCCACAACAATTCCATTGTAGGAGTGTGGCCATCTCAGGACTTAGAATAGTGGGTGTACAACAAATTCCTATTCAGCTTAACCACTACAGAGGACGGTTCAGTGAATAGGGGGTGGTCGGTATCATGTCCTCGGAATCGTCTGAGGGGCATGGATCGGGGACTGCCCTTTGTGGTGCAGTGATTTTCTTTTTTGGCCCCAGTGGGGGGCCCCTTCGGTTTGGAAGGTCTTGCTGTTTGAGGACTGGGAGGAGAAGGAGGCCTTCCGGTGGAGGTGGAAGGCTGAGTAGCAGGAATGGAAACTGGGGTTGATGTCGAAGTTGACACCACCCTCGGATTCGCCTGTGTAAGGAGGTACTTCGCTGCAGGTGAGAAAGATTCAGTGTGGTACACTGATGTCAGTCTGCACTGCAAACGAAGTCATTGGAACGATGGGCTTCTCAATGACTGCACTGGCATAGGATACCTTGCCAGGTGGTGTGGGCAGTGCAACAAGCTTTCTCGCCTCAGCGTATGAGATGTTATTCATAACCTTAAGGCGTTTCACCTCCTTTTCCTCCTTCCACTTCGGACAGTCGCAGGAGTACGCTGGATGCTCGCCACTGAATTCACATAGCATGGCTTTTCTGCTGTGCAGTCAGGATCAAGATGATCCTTACTGCCACAGTGAGCACAGGTGGGTTTGCCCTGGCAAGCTGTGCGGGCATGACCGTATATCTGCCACTGAAAACAGCGCAGAGGGTTTGGCATATACGGCCATACCTCACAATGTAAATAACCTGCCTTGATGGAAGGCAGGCATGGTATGTTGAATGTCACAATCAGTACCCAAGAGGGTACCAATTTCCCATCACAGCATGTCAATACCCAGTGGACTGCTGTTATTCCTTGAAGTGTGAGCTCTGAGATGATTTCCTCCTCAGTGACTTTGCGGAGGCCCCACTCAGTTATCACACCCTGAGAGGAATTCAAAGTTTTGTGGGGAGTGACTTCAACAGCCACCCCACCAATCTCTTTGACATTCAGGAGCAGTTCAGAGTGTTTGGGACAAGCAGTCTCAACTTGCAAGTCGCCAGATCGTAAGTGCTTGACAGATTTCAGCTCTCCCGCAACACCTTTCAAACCTTTATTAACGAAAAATGGGGACAGTGGAGTGGACGATCAGGAATCTTGGGAATGAAGACACAGACACAGAAGACAATGGCAGAGATAACGGAGATGAGGAAGATGGGAACTCATGTCAAGCCCTCTTAGTGGCATTGATCGCATTTATTTCATCATTCTCTCTCAAGTTTAAGTTTGTGTGGTTCAGTGCCTGCTGTCCCCACCCTCCATGGAGCCCAACAAGGGGATGCCCAGTCAGGCATCAGGGCTACACAGGCACTATACACACACAGTGAGCCAAGCCCTCACAAATAAACAAAAGGAAAATGAAAAGAGAAATGTGCAGAACAAAAACTTTCTACACAAAAGAAACAAAGTGTAAATTATCAAAATTGTGAATGGCCAAACTGGCCTCACAAAGAAAGGATAACGACAAAAGGAAAATAAGTTGTGAGGAAACTTGCAAACCTGTACCTGGACCATGGGCAAGGTTACTCACCATGCTGCATAGTTGACCCTAGCAGGACCTGCCCACCAGCTGATTGCTCTTGGGGGTGCCACTCCTGGAGTTCCCGTTTACCGGAAGCAGAGGCCAAAGTAGTGTATAGCAGAGGCCCCGGAATCCACTGCCCTGCTCTGCGACGACAGGCTCCCCAATGGCAAGGCGGCCAAAGGGGACCCCGCCAGTCATGAGCTGAGGAGAGAAGACGGGGACCCCCGAGCAACTACCAGGATCCTCCTTTCCTCACACGGGGACACGGGTCTCCGTGCACAGCAAACACGCGGTCAAACGTTCAGGACCCTGTGAAGGTAACCAAGCAAGCGGAACCTTCACATGATGGTCCCCTCACTGCATACAGGAGCTCGCACCGAGGTTTTTTTTTTTTATGTGCTAAGTGTAATAAGATGAAATCAAAGAGACCTCAAAATGAAGACTTGAAACAGGCTACAATTCAAAATCATCTTTGTAAAAAGGAAAACGGCGAGTAAATTTTATGCCTTTACTTTTAATTTTTTAAGTTTATATTAATTTTTACATAAATATGTTAAATATACTTTCTATTCACATATACACTTTTTCTTTTATCTTTACTTCATGTATGAATACATGTTTTTGCGTTTCAGAGCATTACAAAAAATGGCTATATCAAGCAAAATTACCTGGTTCCAAGGCGCTCATTATAACCGAGTTTAACTGTAGTCACAATTGGTTGAAACAATAGCTTGATAGCTCAGTGGTAGAGCACCTGGAATGTTATCAGGAGGCCATGTGTTTGTATCCCAGATGAGGCAAAACCCATCATTTCAAAAAGTTTATATTAAATCCACTTTGTACCAAGTTTTGACTAGTTTGTGATTTTGCATTATCCATGACCTCATTCCCTTCCATTACCCCAGTTAATAAGAGTTGACTATTATCATTTATAATCAGAATACATAAAACAATATTTTCATTATCTTCAGCATAAATTGAAAAGCTGATTACGAAAGGTTAGTGTAAATAAATTAACAGTGCCTGCCTACCTTGAATAGTCCTTTTAAAAAAAGCCTTGCAAGCTTCACATGATGCAACGCCATAATGAAAGCCAGAGGCAATATCACCACAAACAAGACACAACCTCTTTGGCGAATCACCTGATTTTCCTTCAGAATTGGTTACCCCCATGCTACCAGTACCATCTCCTGGCATAGTACTAGAACAAAACATTTCTTGATGATGACTTTCAGGACTAACAGGAGGTGATGGTGATTGGTCAGCCATTTCATTTGGATATAAGTCCTAGTATGATAAAGGGAAAGCAATTAATTTGAGTACAAGCTAAATACTGCACATTTTTTCTTAATTTTAATTTGCTATTTACAAACCCCCAGTTTTTTGTTTGAGTGCTAAGAATAGGCTTGGATTTTTTTATATATGAAAACCATCAAATCATAATATTCAGCTAAATACAGGGCTTCCACAAAAGATATACCAGTACAATATTTCAAATGAAGTATTTTTCAAACCAAATTGTTGATAGTTATCTATGCATGTGCATCCATCCCATTCAAATCAGAAAAAGTTCTGATTGACTCACTCATTGTGAGCATTCACACTCATCCCATTCTAATTTGTAGGTGTTAAGATAGTGACATTTCAACAAAAAAAAGTATTTTTTTTTTGTTATAAAAATTTTGAGTCATGGGAAAAATAAATTTAGGCAAATCAATCAGGTTTAATTACCAGATGAAAAATGTATCAAGTAGCGGTACTCTGTTCACAAGATGTTTAAAAAATGACTCAAGTGTAAGCCACCTAAGTTGGAAATCATTCAGTGTATCACTGAAACTGATGAATACAAATTAAAAATGGATTTATTTATCAATTTATTTGGTGAGTCTTGATTTTCTTTTGGAAATAAACTTTGTTTTATGAAATATTTTACTTTTTAATTTTTTTCCTTGAGCAATGATAGCATTAAACAACAAATTGAAACTTTTTCTTTTTATAACATTAGTCAAAGAGGATGTTTTTAACTAATTTTGGGATGCTGAATTCAAATATAGCTGTGAAAAATCTGCAGCATATACAGTTTTTTTAAATTACAGATTGATGCATTTCAAATTTCAATGAATATGCATATCTGGGAAATGAAAAAAAAAACAAAAAGAGCATTCATGCAAGTGTCTAGTTGGCTCAAGCCAAACCATTGGAACCGAAAAGGGCATGAATTTTATCTTACCATTCACCCAGATAATAGCATAATAAATAAAAAATAAATAAATAAATAAATACCCCCTCAAGCAGCTGCTTGCCACAGAGGTCTGACAGGAGCCTGTCAGTTTATATGCCATAGTAGAAGGTCTGAGAGGATGGCAGGCCCTCAGCAGAAAAACGACACATACATCCACGCCTTACCCGGGGCTCGAACCCAGGTCCCTTAGATCAGTAGCCAAGCATGCTAACCACTCGGCCATGCAATAGATGAATAGAACAAAGCATGAAATGCATCATACATGTGGATCTGTTATTCCTAGTCAGTTGTAGTAGTAGTCAGTTGTAGTCAGTAGTCTGTTGAGGGCAGTTGAACCTGAGATGGCCTATGTGTGGTGAAAGGGTCAATTTCCAGTTGAAGATGAGACCTAGAAACTAAGTACATTACTGAAGGTACACACTTTTTTTTAGAGTTGATGTTATTCCTCAGTTGCAATAGATGAATAGAACAAAGCATGAAATGCATCATACATGTGGATCCCATGTTTTGTCCTGATCTCCAACATGATATCCAAAATACAAGTTATAGACTTTCTTCACAATCTTTTCAAAGAATGATCCTGGGATTTTAAAATATAATTTCCACACACATAACAAAACTTATATGGCATATTAACATATCTGCGACACTGCCTTTGTGCCATTTAAATGCCAAAATTTGCTCTTCGATGTACAGCAAGTGTTCTTCCTACAATGAAAACAACAAAAATGGTGGTCTGGGATAACGTTGCTGTTACATGTTTTCTCCCACTCGGCAATCAGTGTTGCCAGCCACAAAAAGTAAAATATCTAGTATCCTCCCAGTTGTCTGGAGGTGTTGGTATAGGAAGATCTTAATAAGAGTCAAAATGACCAATACCATAAAAACGTGACGTGCTAGCCATTTTTTAAGGCCAGATCTGAAATCAGCACCTAAAAAATAGTTATAAAGACAGCTACAATTATTCATGTCATAAAAACCTTGTAAACCAGTGTAATTGATTTTGATTAGATTTAACTTTAATAATTTGACAGTCTTTTCCAATATTAAATTCTTTGTGACCAAGTTATGCAATAATATACTTAGCAAACCCTTATTTTAACTTTATTTGTCAAGTTAATATTGCTTGGCGCCCGATGCTATTTGAAAGTTTAGTTTAATTTGCATAAGTCAAAAGGTCCAAAGTTAAGAAGTTTAACATACTTTTGGAGCATTACAACAGGCAAGGAATGTTAATTATTGAGATGTGGTGGGTAGATAAAGCAACTGAAATTGCACATGAAAATACTGCTAACTGTCAAAAACCAACAGCTACTGTTTGTGATAATGAATTTCAAATAGTGCAAAGAGATTAGCCTTAGCTGGTCTAGTGGTTAGCATACCTGACTACTGGGTCAATGGGAGTGTCCTTGTGTGTTTGTATGTTGTATGATAAACTAGGACAATCTACATAGAAGCTTCTAGATTATATCTGTACTTTGTGCAGGGGAGTACCTTCTTTTTTTTAAAAAATGCAACTAAAGGAAGTTTTTAAAAGAATAGAGCAATCTGTCAGCAGCAGTTTCTAAAAAACAATGCACAAAACTAAATACTTAATCTCTGACATTTAAACAATTAAAATTAATTTCACCATAAAACTTTCCTAGATAATTCCATGCTCCACTAATTAACTAGTTGCTACCCTCTCACAACAAGGGATCATTGAACTCACACTTTGGAAACCACGGCCTATAGAAAAAGACTATGATAATAAACATATATAAATTACATTGAGTTATTCACAATGAATAGCTATCAAAGAGGGTTAACATCATCTTAACACAGTAAAGTTGTTACAAGACAGCATAATAAAATACTTATTTTAATCAAATGATCTCTTTTTACAAACCCATGATGAGCAGAAACAAGTTCTGTTATTTAATAATACACTTCACAGTGCTAACTGCTTAAAATACTTAATTATGGCAATATCACTGCTGTTCATAAATTTAAAAATGACTTTAGCCTGAAATTTTAGGTGTTATTACAGGAAATAATGGAGGCAGCATAGTGTTGAAGTGTAGTTTAGATAACGATGGTTCATCGGTCTCAAGGTAAAGGTCGTGGACTGGTGAAGTGTGGAAGGCCATGCAAATACAGAGGGCCTGATGATGTAGAGAGTCCAACACCTTCACCACCAAATTCCAGGTGGAGTCTTACATTTGGGTCCATAGTAGAGTTTTGACTGGACAAGTGCATGGTAGAGGCAATGATCATTAGTCCACACAAGACAGGAAGGAGACTTGAGGATGTTCAATGCCAGAGTGCAGTTGAACCTGAGATGTCCTATGTGTGGTGAAAGGGTCAATTTCCAGTCGAAAATGAGACCTAGAAACTAAGTCCATTACTTACTGATGGTGCACATTTTTTTTTAAAGTTGATGTTATTCCTCAGTTGCAATAGATGGCTCATTCCTGTTCATTCATCTGTACCAGATGGCTTAGATTGCCAATGGATGAAGGGGACATTATTTTGCAGAGATGTAAATTTATATAGATACCAGTCCCTTTTAGTTGACTAGGAATAACAGTTCATTGCATTGCCAAAGATGCTAGAGGTAACTTGTAGCAGCAGTCAGTTGATATGATAGTAGTACACTATGTCGACTCATTGGTAGATGACATATCATTCTCTGAAGAGGTTATGGCTGTTATTGCATATTTTGTGAAGCTTCGTGTAGAATTAAAATTCTAGAACACAAAACTTATTATACCAATCAATACTTTGAATCAAAACTTTAAATTAATGTTTTTTTTAACTTTTATATAAAAGTTAAAAATTGGGTGTCCAAATGAGTTTCCCTGAGCCTCTACCAGAATCATCAGGTGGTGAAAGTTATTTATTAGAGAAGCCCTATAGTGGTGCTGTCTCCTATTTATATACATATAAATCTTATTCAAGGGTCTGTAAATGGTAGCTAGGTAGTCACTGGAAAGATAGCTATGCACCAATCCCTTGTGATGATGCACAGAATCAGCCAGGCATAGCACCTAAAGTATGACCTCACCTGCTTGAGATGCAGACCTTTAGTACCTTTTACAAGAGATACTCTCCTGTGGAAGGGAATGGAAAGGGAGGGCTGTCAGATTAATGTGGCCTAATGATCTGGACTACCATGGCTACTTTTTTTTCTAACCTGCTGAGGAGTGATCAACCACAGAGGATCCTTGTGCTGACCCTATATACACCAACCAGAATGAAATAATTGCTTTCGAATTTTTTGCACTGGTTAGCTTCTGTTGAGGGAAAATTTACTGCTGTGTTTTCTATTTAATTGTGGGTTGACAGCTGCAAGTGAACAGATACACAGGATATGTTTTATCAGTTGGTGGATAATGCTGATCGGAGGTGATCACAGGTACCTGAACTCTTGCTTCTACAGGTATCATCAAACCTACATGGAGGAAGTCTTCCAATGCAGATGGCTTCAGCCTATAGTAGAGGGAGAATAGTTCTTTGCCCCATGCATGTGATAAGGGGGCTGTTTGATATTGTCAGCACTTCCTATCTCTCAATAAAAATAGTTTCTTTAAACATCCCACTAACCATTTTCTTTCAACAGGGAGTTGAAATGTGAAAATTCTGCACAGGCATTTCAGCAGTTATAATTTAGATATTCTTGGTTTGCAACACACCAAAAGGACAGATAAATGGCAGATATTTAAAAATAATCCTAAATTTCCCTTTTCAGGGAGGGAAGATGAGAGGGAGTATAGGTTTAGTAGGTGGAAAGTATAGGAAAGTGTAGGTTTGTTTCTCAGCAGACACAATAGTGATGCTCTTTACGAGTACATTAATAAAAGGTTTCTTACAGCTAAATTTCAGAAAGCATTAAAGACTTGAATGTTATCTGTTGTTATACCCCCACTGAGGATGCCAATGAGGAAGAAAAGGATAGGTTTTATAGACAACTTCAGGATATTTTGAATTCTGTCAGAAAACATGATATTACCCTTGTAACGTTCAGATGTATTGTAATGTCAATATTTACCCTTGTAACGTGTCAGAAAACAAGATTTTACCTTGGTTACGTCAATGCTAAAGTTGGTACTGACTCTGACCTTTGAGAGGGGTGATAAGTCCCTTTGATACTGGCAGCTGCAATGAGGAATCTCTGCTACAGGTAAGCAAACTCAATGGTTTCAGAATAACTAACACTTATTACAAACACCGCAACATAAATAAGTAAACATGGGTTTCACCAGCTGGGCTGCATAAGAATATGATTGATTAAATATTAATTAACAGCAAATGGGCTAGTTATGTTAGGAATACCAGGTCATATAGGGGATCTGAAATTGGATCTGACCATTACCTTGTTAAAAGTGTCTTGCAACCTACACTTAAGAAGTGCTGAACCAAAGTTAAAAAAGTATCTTTAACAATGAAGCTCTGAGAGACCCAGTTATACCTAAAGCTTACCATAAGTTACTTAGTCATCATGACAATCATGGTTTGCTTACTAATGAAGTTGAGGAAGAATGGGACCATTTTGAACAGGCATTTCTTGAAACTGACAGTACTCTTTTGGGTAAAAAAAGTGCAGAGGAGGCAAAATTATTTGAGTGATAAGGCAATGGAGCTCATTTTGGAAAGAAAGAACTGCAGGAATGTCCTTAATCAATACCCTACTAGTCTTAACAGAAAGCATTACAAAGAGCTTAATAGTGCAAAGTGTCAGTTAGCAGCTGATAAGCATCTAGAAAGAGTAACAGCAGAGTTGTACCAGATAGTTAATGTCAGGGGCATGTATGAGGGGAGGGAGGAAACAGAGAGGCTCCCCCCAAAAGTAAATGGGAGTTGGCAAATTTCGAAGTGACTTTGTAAAATATAGGCAAGTTGTGAAAACTGGGATTTTCGTAATATATTAAGGAGAGTTGGCAAAATCTTCGAGTTGGAAAATTGGAAGTCACTTGGTAAAACTGAAGCGAGATATAAAAATTTAGATTTATTCTGTAAAATTATGGCAAGTTGGCAAAACCGAGGGAACTTGGCAAAAATTTAAAGCCACTTAGTAAAATAGAGCCGAGTTGTGAAAATTGAGATTTTTCTTGTAAAACAGAAGGAGATTTGGCAAATTTTTGGGGAGTTGGCAAAATTGAAAATCACTTGGTAAAATTTGAGATTTATTCTGTAAAATTATGGCCAAGTTTGCAAAATCTAGTGGAGTTTGCATAATCCTCACTACCACTGAATGAAATTTTGCAAATGTTCCTGAATGAGATCTAAATTTATGTACTTATATTCTCAGTTGGCAAAATTTGATCTCCGAATTGGAAAATTTTCGTTCTCTCCCTCCCCAACCATAATCCTTTGCTACACCCCTGGTTAATGTTTTATTTATGTGTGGGAAAAAACAGACAGATATATAGGGATTGAAAGATAAACAAGATAAGGTTATCAAAGGTGAGGATTCTGTCATGGCTAGGTGGGCTGAGCATTTCAGTGATATTCTAAACAATGTGGTTAGTTCTGCTCCCATTGTTTGCAATGATGATAGATGCATTACTGGCTTTAATGTTGGCTCTATTCAGTCTGAAATTATTTTGGTTATTTCTGAACTTAAATCACAAATTCCCAGGGGCAGATGAAATTACTACTGAAATGCTTGGAGCTGGGAATGTTTCCGTTACCAGATGGCTGACTGAAATTCTGACTATCTTTTATAATAATGGCATTGTTCCTAAGGATTTTACCAGAGCTATTATAATCCCTATTTTTAAAAAAAGGTGATTGCAGTTCATGTGATAACTATAAGGGTATTAGCCTACTTTCTGTTCCAAGTAAAGTTCTTTGCATGATTACATTTAATAGAATTAAGAATCTGTTTGATGGACAATTGATTAAAGAGCAGTGTGGATTCAGAAGTGAAGGGGATGCTTAGATGAGAATTTTTTATTTAGGCAGATTCTTGAGAAATGTTTAGAGTTTCAGAAACCTGTGGTTACTAGCTTTGCACATTCAAAAAGGCTTTTGACTCTGTTGGCCATCATAATTTTGTGGTTGATCGTTAGATATTATGACATATCAGACAAGTTAGGTAACATAATGAAAGGCCTCTAAAATAGCAATGTGAGAGTTGGTAAAGCTTATAGCAATTTGTTAAGTAGCATGTGAGAGTTGGTAAAGCTTATAGCAATTTGTTTAGCATTGCTTCTGATGTTTGACAAAGGTACATTTTGTCTCCTTTCCTCTTTTAATTTGGTTAATGATTATGTTATGTGAAATTCACTGGAAGGTAAAGATTTTGGGTTTTAAATGGTCTAGAAGTCTGAAAATTTCTAATTTAGATTACGCTGATGATTCAGCCCTTTTGGCAAATGATGTTGATGAGATGAACTCTTTCATTAAAGCTATTGATGAGACTGGTAGTAGAGTAGGTTTGGTGATAAACAGAAAAAAAAAACTAAAGTGATGAAAATTTGTCAGGCAGGTTATGGTTAAGTTATTATGAATAGTTGCACTCTTCAGCTATCTCAGTTTAATTATCTTGGGAGCTATCTCAGTTTAATTATCTTGGGAGCTATGTAACAGATACTGGTGATGTGCAGCATGTGATAAACAGAAGAATAGGGATTGATGCTGGGATTTTTAAGAATCCACGAAGAGAGTGGAGAACTAATACACCTAAAGACTAAAATTAAACTACATAATTTGGTTCTTGTTAAGGTTAGTTATGGCAGTGAAACTTTGATACTTTGTAAACAAGATAGCAGGAAACTTAATGCCTTTGATTCTGGATACTTAGGCAGTATCTTGGGGATTATATGGTTCAATTTTGTAAGTAATGATGAGGCAAAGGAATCTGCAACCACCTTTGAGTAGCATATTGTGCAGAGATGCACACCAGTGGTTTTGGCCATGTTGCCTAGAAGTATAACTATAGATTAGCAAATAGAGTTATGAACAGTGTGCCTGAAAGACTCAAAAAGAGGGGAGAGACCTTGAATGTGGTGGGCAGACAATGTGAAACTGGACCTTGTTAGAATTGATTTACAGTGGTGAGATGCAGCTCATGAGAGACGTGTTTTGAGAACTAAAATGCACAATCTGGTTGAACCTCCATAGCCTATGGGTGCTTGAGGATGATGACAATTTTCGAAAATTTTTAAATAATAATAAGAAGGGGATAAAGGTGTGCATTGTGTTACATATGTTATCTTTAATATGAATAGTCAGCTGAAAAAAATGAAGTTTCACTGTGAGTAGTACATGAATCCATTGTCTTCCGGTTATATGCCAGGTAGTCCACTCATGCGAAAACAATTTTTCCAGTTGATTATTCACGAGTCCCATGCTTACAGGATATCTCATCTTCTGTGATGCTCTACTAAAAATTTATCTTTATTAATATTTTAATTAAATTTCAGTGAAACTCAATTGATATCATGTTGGAGGTGAAATTATTATGCTTATCATTTAGCTGATCTGCATAAAAATAAACTTAAAACTGCCTTAATTCAAACCACAATTCAAAATAATTTACCTAAAAACATTTGTCACCATCATCAGATGGTGACAGAAATCCAGAGAAATGCATTGCACCCCCCCCCCCCCCCACCATTATATATAATGTTTTAAATGTTTATTTGAACGAGTCATACAACATTACTTAAAATTCCAGACAAGTAATTATTTTTAAATTGATGATCAACAGTCATATAGTTTTAGAGTACTTGATTGGGATTTTTAACTTCATTCTACTGGATGCTTCACAATAAAAAAAAAAAGCCACATATTAAGCCCCTAATTTAAGCTCAGAAGTTTAAATTGAGCTATTATCAACAAATTTTTCCTTAAAGTTTCTAAAATCTCATGATGATTACAATAAACTGCTATTTTTAAAATTGCAAATCTTGGAGGTAATTATGAAATATGTACTTTTTTGGTATACCATTGAAAAAAGTGTTATTAAAATTAATATGTTATCATCATCATCCTCCTTAAGAAGCCATGGGCTACAGAGGTCCAACCAGACATTGCAATTTAGTTCTCCAAGCATATCTGTCCTGAGCTACATCTGCTGCATCTGGCAACTGCACCAATTCTAATAAAGTCCTGTTTGACATTGTTTCCTACCTCATCCTTGGTCTAATGCTCTTTCTGAAGATTTTAGGCACACTGTTCATAATCCTATTCGCCAATCTATAATTATCCATACGGGCAACATGGCCAAACCAACGGAGTCTCTCTCTGCACAATATGCTGCTTAAAGGAGGTTGACGACTCCTTTGCCTAACCTCATCATTAGTGTTACAAAGTTGAACCACCTAATACCCAAGATACTGCGTAAGCATCTAGAATCAAAAGCATCGAGTTTCCTGTTATCATGTTTACAAAGTGTCCAAGTTTCACTGCTATAACTAACCCTAGAAAGAACCAAACTATTATACAGGCTAATTTTCGTATTTAGGCGTATATGCCTATTTCTCCACATTCTCCATAGATTCTTAAAAGTCCGGGCAGCAATCCCTATCCGTCTGTTAATCTCATGCCACACATCACCAGTATCTGTTACAAAGCTCCCAAGATAATTAAACTGTGACACCTGTTCAAGATTGCAACCCTTCAGATTAACTGAATCACAGGCTGCCTGACCAATTTTCATCACTTTAGTTTTCTCTCTGTTTATAACCAAACCTACTCTACTACCAATCTCATCAACATAATCTAAATCAGAAATTTTCATATCTCCAGTCCATTTAATGCCAAAATCTTTCCCTTGAAGTGAATTTTGCATAGCATAATCAATAACCAAGCTAGAGAGAAAAGGACACAAATTGCACCCTTGTCGAACACCAGAAGTAATGCTAAACCAATTGCTACAAGCCTTACCAACTCTCACACACGACTCAGTGTTATTATAGAGAGCTTTCATTATGTTAACTAACTTGTCTGGTATACCATATGATCTCACAATCAACCACAAATTATGATGATCAACAGAGTCAAAAGCCTTTTTGAAATCAACAAAGCTAGCAACCAAAGGTTTCTGAAATTCTAAACATTTTTCAAGAATCTGCATGAGTGAAAATATCTGATCCACACATCCCCTACCACTTCTGAATCCACATTGCTCATCACACAATTGACTGTCAACCAGATTCTTAATTCTATTAAGCACAATCATGGAAAGAACTTTACCTGGAACAGAGAGTAGGCTGATACACCTATAGTTATCACAAGAACTGCAATCACCTTTTTTGAAAATAGGGATAATAATAGCTCTGGTAAAATCCTTAGGAACCATGCCTTTATCATAAAAGATATTCAGAATTTCAGTCATCCAAGTGGTAACTGAAACATTCCCAGCTCTAAGCATTTCCGTAGCAATTTCATCTACCCCTGGCGATTTATGTAGTTTAAGTTTAGAAATAGCCAAAATAACTTCAGATTGTGTTATAGGACCAACATTAAAGCCAGTAATGCATCTATCATCATTGTTAACAATGGGAGTAGAACTACCCATAGTGTTTAGAACATCACTGAAATGCTCAGCCCATCTAGCCATGACAGAATTCTCACCTTCTATAACCTTACCTTGTTTATCCTTCAATCCCTGTATACCTGTTCCTTTTCTATCATACAAAACTTTAACTATCTGGTACAGCTCTCTGCTGTTGTGCTGCCTAACTGCTTCCTCAGCTTTGTCAGCCAAGCCATCAAGTCAAAGATTCTTATCAGTATCTAACTGATCCTTGATGCGTTTATTAAGCTCTCTGTAATGCTTTCTATTAGGACTAGTAGGATATTGATTAAAGACATTCCTGCAGTTCTTTCTTTCTGAAATAAGCTCAAGTGCCTTTATCACTAAAATAATTCTGCCTCCTCTGCTCCTTTTTCCCTAAAAGAGTACTGTTAGTTTCCAAAAAAGCCTGTTTAAAATGATCCCATTCTTCCTCAACTTCAGTAGTAAGCAAACCATGACTGTCATAATGACTAAGTAACCTGTAATGGTAAGCTTTAGTTATAACTGGGTCTTTCAGAGCTTCAGTATTAAAGGTAAAATTTTTAAACCTAGCACAACACTTTTTAAGTTTAAGTTGCAAGACACTTTTAACAAGGTAATGATCAGATCCAATCTCGTTTTTTCTCCCCAATTCTCTTTTTTTTTATATGATCTGGTATTCCTAACAACTAGCCCATTTGCTGTCAATATATAATCAATCATATTCTTATGCAGCCCATCAGGTGAAACCCATGTGTACTTATGTATGTCGCAGTGTTTGCAATAAGTGTTAGCTATTCTGAAACCATTGAGTTTACTTACTTGTAGGAGACGTTGCCCATTGCTTTTGCATCTACCAATATCAAAAGGGCCTATTACCCCTCCCCCAAGGTCAGAGTCAGTACCAACTTGGGCATTGAAGTCACCAAGAACAAAGGTAATATCTCCTTTCTTGACAGAATTCAAAATATTATGAAGTTGTCCATAAAACCTATCCTTCTCATCCTCATCAGCATCCTCAGAGGGAGCATAACAGCAGATAACATTCAGGTCTTTAATGCTTGTCTGAAATTTTGCTGTTAGAAACCTTTCATTAATGCACTCACATCCTAGAAGAGCATCACTAGCGTGTCTGCTGAGAAGCAGACCCACGCCTTGGTGATGCTTATTGTCGTCCCTCCCTGAAAAGAGAAATTTAAGATTATTTTTAAGAATCTGATCTTTATCTGTCCATCTGGTCTGTTGCAAGCCGAGAATATCTAAATTATAACGGAAGAATTCTTGTGTGAGAACATCAAGAAAATAAGCTCTGTGCAAAGTCCTCACATTCCAACTACCTATGGAGAATACATGTTTATTGAGAGAGGGAATGCTGACAATATCAAACAGCCCCCTAATCGCAGATATGGGGCAAAGACCCGTTCCCCCACCACTAAAGGCTGAAGTCATCTACACTGGAAGACTTCCTCTAATGTAGAATTTGACGATGCCAATAGAAGCAAAGAGTTCAGGTGCCTGCGATGACCTCTGCTCAGGATTATCCACCAGCTGATAAACATATCCTCTGAATCTATTCACTTGGGGCTGTCAACCCACAAACAAACAGAAAACACAGCGGAAGATTTTCCCTCCACAGAAGTCCACCAGTGCAGCAAATTCAGGATCCAAAATCAAGCTCAGAGCCATAATACAGTCCAGTGGGTTTATATGGTCAGCACCAAGACCCTGTGTGGTTGACCACTCCTCAGCAGGGTAGAAAAAAGAAGAAAAGTAGCCATAGTTGTCCAGATTAGTAGGCCACATTAATCTGGCAGCCCTCCCCTTCTGTTCACTTCCACAAGAGAGTATCTCTTTTGAAAGGTACTAACGGTCTGCACCACGAGAAGGCGGGGTCAGACATTAGGTGCTAGGCGTGGCCAGTTCTATGCATCATCACAGGGGATTGGTGCAGAGCTCTCCTTCCAGTGACTACCTAGCTACCATTTACAGATCTACCTAGCTTACATTTACTTTTTTTACATTTTCATGTTATACAATGTTCAAATTTTTTACTTCAATAAAATTTAGAATTAAATTCTTTTAAATTTGGTATATAACATGGCCTATTTCTATTGATTAGTTATTTATTAAAAATATTCTAAAGTTGACTTGTATATTGGACTCTGCAACAAGCCTGGACTTTTCTCAAATACTTGTACTTTTTTATAGAATATTTTATTTTCAGAAAATCCAGAAATGCTAATTAATTTTACATATGACATGCCATTATTCTTTTCATTAATTAGTTGGCAAAAAAGTTCTAAAGTTAAATTTGGCCTCTGGATGTAAACTAGTTTTTCAGGCTGGACATCGGAAGGGTTAACTACACTTCAGCAGTTTGGCCTCAGCAAAATGTCGCTGTAAATTGAAAGTTACTTGCTCCTGCACTATGTTGCCTCCATTATGTCCTGTAATGGAAGATTAATATTACTTTAAAATTCCAGACAAGTAATTATTTTTAAATTGATGATCAACACTCATATTTCTGTAATTAAATATTTTAAGTTCCATTATGTAGACCAGTGGTAGGTAAAATGTAGAGCAAAAGAGATTCTCTTGTTTCATGATATGTATACTTTCATGAGACTTCATTTTAACCTGGGAGAACATGCACATTTTTTTTTAGCCTCCATATGTGTGTGTATAGTTTTAGCCTTCATGTGTCTGTATATTTAGATAGTTACAATTGAATTCTCCATTATATATACATGCCCATTCATGTAACTGGCATAGAATGTTCCTGCTACATTAACATGCACAGATTTTGCGATTTGCCCCACCCCCTCCTAAATACAAATACTTTTCTTCAGTTTTCACTAATAAAGAGATATTGGCAATTATTTAATATAAATATGCCTTTAAATATGCATCATTAAATTTTCTAAGAAAAATAAAAACCTTGACTAACTGAAAAAACATAATATCACAAAATTTAATACTTCTATTTACAAAAAGTTCAAAATACCATTGCAAAAACTTTTCAATATCCACATTCTTCTTCTACTTTTCATTACCTACTGAAATGACTATAGATGCCTATAAAATCCACATATTGAGCATTTTTTCTTCAGCACTGTCAACCCTGATCATTATTGCATGCCATATGGTTATAGTGACACCCATACTGAACAACCAAACTGAAATGTTACTTTCCACAGAAGTTACATAACTCAGCATCTACACTTTTCGATAGTTGAAAATCTTGCGAACCCATTTAGTATGATATTTTTCATTATTGAGCCTATGATTGGCCAAAGAAAGAATATAAGTTTGTTTTTTAAAGCTAACTTCTTTTCCGATGATCTTAAAATGCCTACTCTACAGTGTAAGAAATGTCAGAAAGTGTAGTAGCTCTTGAAGAGGCAGAACAAAGCACTTTCATTCCAGGATATTTGCAGTGAGAACCAATGAGTTCAATTCTTCATTGCAGACAGAATGTGCATTTAATGTGTAGGCTATAAGCAGTCACTTGCAGAATGGCAAAGTGGAGTGACATCACAGTGCAGCTATGGTGAACCAGTGGTAAATGTGAAGGCACCCTAACAGGTGTCTGTTTATATACCATATCATGAGAAATGTCTAAGGTTGGAGAGCCTACATACATAAAACCAGGACCAGACATAGGGGGGGAACCAAGCTCCCCTATATTACAACTTGCTCTTATTACAACTGGAAACAGTTTCTCAAGCTCTTCAGTTGCATCCTATTGTATCAATCATCCAGTGCATTGCAGATGGTTAAGCAATAACCCATTTTCTGCATTCTGCCAGCAGTATTAGTCACAGATATACAGAACCCTCAAGCAGTCATGGGCTGTGGAGGACTAAATAGACAGTTCAATTTAGTTCTCCAAATATGACTGTCCTAAGCTACAGCCACTCCATCTGGTCACTGTAGACCAATTCTAATGAGATTCTGTTTGATATTATCTGCCCACTGCATACTAGTCTCTCTTTCTGAGAGCCTTTAGACACACTAATCATTTGGTACCAGTTGTTGGTTGGTTGTTTAATGGCACAACAGCAACTAAAGCCAAATTGCACCAAACAAAGTAAAAAAAAAGATAAAAGGCAAAGAACCCACAGCTGAATTTAAAATCAACAGACAAAGAGGAAAAGGAATGAAAAATTGGAAAGACGAAACAAAAGAGCATTAAAAAAAGTAGAAAAACCATGGTAAAAGAGTCAACAAGTGTAAAAGAGAAAATTCAACAGTGGGTGTATAGGGCCCTTAGAAGGAAAAACAAGTCCAAATATTGCAAGGGTAAAAACATTAAAGATGCATAAAATAACCAGTAAAGAGTAAAAAATTAAAAACAGGTGTTAAGAATGAGTCATCACATAAAAGATCTCCAGTGTGTAAGGGGCCTTGGACATAAAATCGTGAAAGTTAAAAAAATGTTGGTCGAGGTTAAAAGGAGGAAAAATGGATTAAAAATGTGTTGATAGTTAAAATGGTGTTGCAAAACTTTCAGTTATCAGAAAATGCTGGTGACAAATATTTGCAGCAGAAAATGTAAATATTTTCCTAATGTAATCACAAAAATCAAAAGATAAACTACAATTTTTAACTATAATATAATATAAAAGTATTTTAGCAACACATTCAGATTGTTATTCAAATGAAAATACTTTGCATTATATTAATACTTACCAATGTCATCTGATCTGGTGACCGACAGTGTGGCTTTGAACTACCAACCACAGCTCCAATTCTTCTATGGCTGAAATCAGTTTGTCCATTTGTAAGCCCTGAGTTAGAAGGAGAGTAAATGTGAGGGGATGAGGGACACAGAGAACCACTGCTCACATCACTTGGTTCTTCTATTTTAATCTGAGATACTATCACACTGCTATGACCTGCCATTACAGAGTACTGTAAAAAAGATTTTTTAACAGAAAAATGTTGCATTAATTACTCTTTACCTTCTCTACATTTATTACAAATTTGAAAAACACACCAGACACTGAAAAACTAATACTTTAAAATGGAAATTCTAATACAAACTAACTAAAATATACTATGCCTAATGTGGGTTCTCCATTTACTCATATCTAAGGTACATATAAGCCCCCAGCGGCTGGTAAGCCAAATATATATTTTTGTAAGTATATGTAAATTAAGTGTATTTAATCTAGTTTGTATACATGTGTATTCTCAAGACTATGACTCAGGCAATCAGACAACTTTCAAAATTTCTAATTGGCCCTTGGTCACCTTTCAAAATTCTGTTCAATCCTAGGTTGCCATAACTGCCCGATCTAAGGACTTAAGAACAAAAATACATTTACAGAGGTATTATGTCAAAAATGAGTCATTTCTAATGTTGAATGCATTTAATTCTTTTAAGCTCTCATAATATCTTCTGCACCAAGACTACTAAAATAGCATTCTGTGAGCGAATCCAGCCTGTGAAAACAAATTTATGGCTATAGAGAATGTGTGAAAAATATAACAAAATAAAAGCATGTTGATTTTTGCAAAAGAAATTTGAAAAACTACAGCTGAAAAATATTAAGCATCAATAATATATTCCCCAATATTATATTGTCTAAGAATGTATGCCCAAATTTGTATACAATCAAATAAAAAACTTAAGTAATAAATTATTACAGGAAAAGTCCCTGTAGAGAAGGAATACTTGAACTAATGAACTGAAAAAAATTGGTTATCCCTGTCTGGGATTCGAACCCTTGATCAAAATTAAGGTAACTCACAAAACTTTTATTAATACCAATAAACCAGAAGCAGAGTTATTTTAAAATGAAATTTTTTAACGACTGTCACCAATTAGTAAAGAAGTTAGAAGCAAAGGAGTCTTTTGACAAATGATGCTGCAAGTGGTGGCCAAAGTTGTTTGTCTGTTCACTATGCATTTGAAAATATCATAACATAGTGTAACCAGTTTTGCAGGATGATTCCTGATATAAGAAATTTTGTATCTGCATTTAACTCAAAAGTTCCCCCCCCCCCCCAAAAAAAAAAAACTTTCTTCCCCACTAGAAAGGAGAATGTCTAAATCAGGGATGGGCAACCTTTTCTCATTAGTAGGCTAGATGAGGTTTTTTCCACAAGCCAAAAATCTTAAAATTGTAATAAAACATTTAACCCCTTCATCATTCAATGTTTTGAGTATATTACATAATTTTCTAATCTAGGTAATTATAAATATAAACCATAAACAATTAAATTATCAGATACACATATTATGAAAACAAGAAATATACAAGAAATTAAAAACAACAATCAAAACAAAACGGATTTCAACACGACTTTTTGCAACAGAATGTTTTTTTACAAGTTTATCGATGTTCTGCAAAATGTTTATAGTTACAAAGAGAAAAATGACTCAGAAAATTATTGCTCACGTAAATAGACCACTAAATTTTGTACACAACTTCCTTTTACCATAAATTAAAGCAACATAAGGGTTTGCCCCCTGTTCTAACCCCCCCCCCCCCCCAAATTGTGAAAAAAATGTAAGCTTAATCAGTTATATCTCAACTGAAAGCTTCGGATTCTGACATTGAGTGTATCATATGATGGAGATCTCATATTATGCCCTTTCTTTCTCCTTTCTGCCCAAGATCCCCCCCCCCCCCCACACACACACACAAGGGCAGGGATTAGCTCAGATGATTGCACATCTGGGCATTAATGTGATGTTCCCAGGTTTGAGTCTCACTTGGACCAGCAGAGAATTTTCTTCACAAATTCCCATTCTGCTCTTGGTGAAAAAGGGGACACTATTCAGCTTGACTGTCAGATGGTGTTCCGTTTTCAGTGAAGTGATATAATATTATCATCCATTTTGTCTCATACATTTTGTCTCTCAATTTTTAATATAGTGTCATTAAATATTTGTAATCGATTTAGTGAAAGCTGCAGCCATAATTCTAATGTAGGGTTTTCAAAAAAAAAGTAAATTACAACTGGGCATGCATTTTTCAAAAGCAAAAATGATTTAAGGCCTGGATAAACATCAATTATTCTCTTAACAGCTGGTAAAACTATATCCAAGTAACTGTTTACATTCCGTTTCGGCAAATAGACAAAATTCTTTCTATCTCTCTACTCTATCATTATAAATAAAAAAAAACCCTGCATATTTTAAAACTAAAGCCTCTAAGTTGTAAAGAAGCTGATCTACTACTACTTGACCAATGTTATGAATAATATGAGTAAATAGTTTGTAATTAAAATAGAGGTTTCTCTAAAGACCCTTAATTGAATGACTTCCGATGGTTTGAAATATTTCCTCACATTAGGAATTAACTCAATCTTTCTTTGATCGGATGTATCTGCAGATATTGAAATAAAATTCATTCAGCCTCATCAGTTTTAATATTTTGCTCCATTGCCAAAAAATTACATTCAAAACAATTGCTTCAGTTTTTTGTGCTGGCACAACTGAATTTTTTTCATACAGTGCTCGTATGAGCTGAGACATTACAATCTGTGGACCTAAAACTATGATTAAAAATCAATTCAAAGTGAATGCACAGTATTCCCTGTTAAGATAGACATCAAACATTAATTAATAGATTCTGAAAAAAAATTCATCACCGCCACGTTGGAATCTGGAAAGATGCGGGTTCGATTCCCGCCATGGCGGCGATGATTTTTTTTCAGAATCTATTAATTAATGCTTAAAACTATGGTTTGCGTGATGGTATGAAATGCATGCATAGCTCCTCTTGTTTTCTAAAATACAAACATAACAGTGTGACTTGAATTTGCCACAGTACAAGATCTCCCCACTCATTGGATATGTAGGAAAAACATACCAACTTTTTCCCCTTAGGCCAGTGGTTCTCAACCTTTTATGCTTTACATATCCCCAGGAAATGTGTATGTAACTGGTGTACCCCTTGCATAGATAGATAAAACTATAGTTATAGTATAACAGTGGGAATAAAATAAAACACTGACTTTGTTACTAGATCTAGTGACTTTTGAGCTCTCATGGCGAATCCAAAAATTTTTTATCATGTACCCCACGATGAAAACCCCCATCTGAGATTAAAAGAATACAACACTGATTTAAAAAAATGAAAAAACTGCATTAACTTAGATCATTGATAATAAGCTACCCAGTTCTGTCACCAAAAGTAAAATAATTATTTCCCCTCCCACTTCCAACTATCTTATATGGAAAATTTAATCATTAGCATAAATCAAATAGCCTCTGTAACACAGACATTCTCCATTGCCATCTCATGGACACTGTTACACTGAGACTATCAGCTCCCTCTTGGAACTATATCCAATGCCCATGTAAATTGACATAGCACATGCCTCATATAACATGGACCTTCTTCACTTGCCTAATGAAGATGTGATCAAATTACTCGATCATGAAACATGTCAGGACTATAGCAGATGCATCCAGCAACAAAACGGTAATGCGTAAACTTTTTGTAACTAAATACTTTCAAAATATGTTAAGCAATAATTTCACTATATGAAAATAAAAAATATAATCTAATATATTACCTGATGTCTACATAAGCTCCAATAACTATGCATTAGACTAGTCTTGTAAAAATAGGTAGTGCAAGTCAGGAATGGTCAGGTAAGCAGACCTCAGTAAGTTATTTGGTCAGGTCAAATAAATCAACACTTAGAACAGTTCTGTGCACTCAGATTTAAAATATAGCTACTGATCATTTCAGTTAATGCCATCTGTGCACTTATTAATTAACCACCGAACTGTAAAAAACATCAAATAGGTAACTCACCTTGCATGGTCTTTATTTTTACCAGCAAACCTCATATCATGTTGTTATCCCTCATAAGAAATCTCATTCATTTGAGACATACAAATGTTCATTCTGTGTTACGGAAATATCTCTATCTGAAATGCCATTTTGGCATCCATCTTATAAACTCTTGTTACTACAGATATCTTGATACACCATTCTTACCATTAATGTTGGATCACACTGCCTTATTTCTGCTGTTTTGCTTACATATCTTATACAATGTTATAGAGTTTTATTAAATTTATATGTATACTGTGATCCATTATATTAGAGCTGTGTTTACTGTCCGTAACCTGTGTAGCTCAGGAGTCACCATTACTTCCTATTAATGTCATACTATTTTCTAAACATTTTCAGCACAGGGCACACAGATGAATACCAATTCCTCCCTGTAAAAAAATAAATAAATACCTCCTCAAGCAGCTGCTTGCCACAGAGGTCTGACAGGAGCCTGCCAGTTTATATGCCATAGTAGAAGGTCTGAGAGGATGACAGGACCTCAGCAGAAAAACGATACATACATCCATGCCTTATCCAGGGCTCGAACCCAGGTCCCTTAGATCAGTAGCCAAGCGCGCTAACCATCGGTCATGGGACAGCTCAAATAATAAATACCTCCTCAAGCAGCTGCTTGCCACAGAGGTATGACAGGAGCCTGTCAGTTTATATGCCAAAGTAGAAGGCCTGAGAGGATGGCAGGACCTCAGCAGAAAAACGACACATACATCCACGCCTTACCCAGGGCTCGAACCCAGGTCCCTTAGATCAGTAGCCAAGCACGCTAGCCACTCGGCCAAGGGACATACTAGTTGAAATATAACTTAAAAACATTACCAGGTGAACTGCCAAGCTTGAATGTCTCCTTGGCTGCTAACCAACACAATTTCTTTATTATAGTCATAAAAAGCTGTGATGTGCACTCATGCAAAATGTATATGCCATAGGTTTTATATATTGATGAAAAGAACATTATGCCTTAAACCTTACATCTTGTCAATAGCCGTGTAATACATTGATAGTGAAATGCTCTTTATAAACTGAGAGAAAAATTGGTACATTTTACAAAATGTTTTTTTTTGTCTCTCCAATATTTTGCTTGTCACATGTGTCATCAAATGCAATTTAACAAAATCTTTTTTAAGAATGACACAAAATACATACTGGTACATACATACCAGTTACATCATCACACCAAAAGTTCAGTAAAATTTTGGTGTGACTTGGTTGATTTGGTACAGTCTAATTTTAGATTAAATAATAATTTAGCACTTTATACTAACATTTCTATTTTCAGAATATCTAAACCATGAACATGCTCCTGGAAGATCTATAACAATAGTATGCTGACTATCTCTACTGCAGCTTCTCTTCAAAGTGAAAATTTAACTCTGTAATATAACCCATCATCAAATCAGTACCAGTGAGCACTGTTCTTTTTTATTCATATCATAATCTGTATTTTCTATAGTGTGCATTCAAAGAGTCTCCTAGTTAAAAAATGTGTCTTCTCCATCCATACTCATCACAAATACTCAAACTTTTCATCCACAAAAATATACCCATAATCAAGAGTACTTTAAGTCTTGCTGCCATAGGAAAAAAATGATTCGCTGCCCCCTACATATTCAGTGGTTCAATTTTTAATGTTCATATTTCTCATAAAAACTAACTAAATGCATAAATTGAGAGGTCAATGCAGAACTGTTATTGTCTCTTGGAATCATCATATTATAGCCGTAATTCTGGGTGGACAGACAAATGAACAAACAGGCGGGAAGATTTGCGATGTCATTGGTGGCAGAAATTGTCAGTTTTCTGTGATTCTGCCACTACTTGAGTGATCAGTCCCAAATTTGGTGAGGTGGTCCCACTTAGTTCTAGCCCTGTTTAGGTAACAGATCATGTTCCTAGCTGCTATGAATCAGGAATGCTCCCTTGAAAAGTGTGTGAAATTTCTGGGGGCACTGCAGTCACCTACCCTGTGAATGGAGTAATGTGTGGAAAGCTGTAAATGAAGTAAGAGGTATCAATGAACATATGTTTTGTGCCACACTTTTGGGTGGATTAAACTAAAAATAAAATGTTTTGGGCAGAAATATTAAATTGTATGCTGAAATGATATTCAAAAAATAAAAGTGAAGCTTAATCTTTTAGTAATTTCATTTTAATATTTAATTTTTGTTTTATTACCCAATAAACAACAATTCTTATCCTGGAATATTACTACTAAATAGATGCTGCCCTAACCAGAACTAGATAGATTGAAACAGTGTCTCTACACAATAATCAATGCAAAAAAAGAAAACTATTGTGCACAATATGGTCCAAAGCAGGCCTGCACAATATACAGTCTGCAAGAGAATTTTCTTGGCCTGTGGAACAATTTTGGGTTAAGTGTAAAGTGAAGCATAGATTATTTTTCAGGTTTTAAAATTTAAATTATTAAAAAATAATTTCAGGGAATTCAAAACGAAAATTTAGGTATGCATCCTTTGGAAATCTTACTTAGTCGGATGTACTCAAAGGATACATTCCATTGCTATTTTGTTGAAAGCAGCAATCTCGAAATTTCATGACTGATACAGATCTGGAATCTTGGGCAGTATTTGAGTTATCACTAAAACAAAAAAAAGTACATGTCCAACTCCCAAAATTCCATCTTTGTCTCATCCTTGCTTTAACTAGTGCAAAGGTTTATGTTCTCATTCAAATGAGTATAGCATTTTGTCTGGTTAATTTAGTTACAAATGTATAGTTTGACTAAGAAGGAAAATATGTGTGTGCAAACAAATTTAAAATAGATTCAGAACACAGAATGTTCAATCAGACTTCGCAGACAATTTCACTTATTAAAAATCAATAACGAATATCTGAGGCCATCTGTGTCACAAATTTTTTTTTAAATGAAATGCATTTTTTTTTTTAATATTTCAGCCAATTGAAGATCCATTTTCAGTTGATTACCTGACACCTCTGTCATCTGCAATGTTATTGTTGCCCTGCCCTTGGTCAGCAGGAATCACTGATGGGCTTGGAAAGGTCACTGTCAGATGGGATGCTAAGTCATGGCCCCATGTGCAAGAGAGCCACACACTTTGCATGCTAGAAGGCCTTAACAGGAGGCTGCCATCTGTCCCCTAATAGCCGTCCTGTGGGTTCCCTTCCCCCAACCTTCTCTGAGCTCTCGGATCCTTATGACCTGGCATTTAATCCATTATGCACAAAGTGTTGCTCAGAAGTAAAATAGCCCAACAACCACAAGTGTTGCATGCAAAAGATACTTTTTTTTGGCATTAAAAATATTACAGAAGCTGTTACTGTAATTCTAATGTTTTAGTAGTATATGATTTAAGAAAAAGTTTAAAGTTTTTATAAAATCTGACTATAACTGACTATACAAACATTTGCTGGCTTAGCCATGAACCTTCAAGTTAGAAGCTTCGTTAACTAGAAAAGAATTTTCTTTCAGAATGAAAGAAAATATATTAATTACTATAATTATAAATTAAGATAAGAATTGTTGTTATTGATAGTGTGCAAAAAATTTATGCTGATTTATCATAAGTATATGAGATCATGCCTGTTCATATGGCACTGCTATGGGATGGATGTACAAATTCAGAGGATGACGACAGAGCTTCAAAGAACTCCCTCAGACAGGAAGACTAAAGGAGGCTGTGAATGAGAGAACCATTGCTTTTGAACCCATTAAGGAAAATCCACACATTACTATTCAGCTAATAAGTTTAGATTTCAGTGCATAAATTGGTAATGTGGAGACAATTATTCATCAACATTTAAAGTTCTGAGAGTTCTGTGCCAAATGGGTCCCCCACAAACTGACAGAAGAGCAAAAAAGAGCTAAAGTTGATTTGTGCAAGAAGATGCTGACAATATTTGAACCTATGGCCCATAAGGTTAGCACACATTGTCACATGTGATGAGATATGGTTTTATTACAACTCCCAAAAAGATTGACAACTATGTTTGGGTTGCTGAGGATGAACCACTTCCCCAAATCCTCTGACAAGACTTTAGCTCAAGGAAGTGGATCTTCCCCCCCTTTTCTTTTCAATTTCCAAGGAGTTGTTGCTTTGGACACCTTACCTTAAAAAATGACTATAAATGGCCAATACTACACCAGCATTTTTTGCCCAAAATGGTTAAGGAGATGAAGGAGCAGCATCCAACAACAAACAGGCATGTCAAGAGTTCTTCATAACAATGCCAGTGCTCACAAAACCTGGCAAGGCCTATCTGAACCAGGAAAAAAACAAACAGCTACCCCATCCTGTATATTCACCTGGTCTTACAACATGCATATTTTTGTTTTTGCAAAAATGAAAAAGGACTTGCTAGGAAGCCTTTTTCAAGGGTGCAAGATCTTGCAAAATGCATTCAAAGTTGCTGAGTATTCCCCAATAGGAGTGCTACCAAGGATTCCAGAATTGCCGTAGACGTTTGCAACTTTGCATAGATGTTGGAGAGGAGTACTTTGAAGGACAGTATAAATTTTGTTGAGGTAAGTGCAATGGTTTTTGTTCTGCAGATGCATGCCATGAACTTTTTGAATGCCCCTCCTATTCTTGCAATTATATTTGAAGACATGCAACCTTGCAATAAGGTATGTATTTTTATCAAAGCACTCTACAGTGAAAATGGTTATACAGGGTGTTTCAAAAAGGACGCAACCTAAATGCAAGAGAGTAGAACTTACATCCATGTACATTTTATGCCATAATATTAGTCAGTTGGCATTACTGTACTCAAGGTTAACAGCATTTAGAAGTGTCACACACTAGTCTCACTCAAGCATTCATTCCTTTGTGTTGTGTCAGCTATGTCATTTTCCAAAAACGAACATGTATTCATTGTTGAGACTTATTGTGCGTACAAATCTTACAAATGTGTGAGAGAGGGTTTGGGTTGGGTTGTTTTACCCCTGAGCGGCACTTTTTTGCACACCATGGGCTAAATGGCCAGGTCACATGGACCTCAAAGGCTCAGAGAAGGTTGGGGGAGGAGATCCACTGGAACAGCTGTTGGGAGACAGTAGCCTCTCGTCAAGGCCATCCAGCGTGTTCTTTACGTGCACAGGTTATGTCTCTCCTGCACACAGAGCCACGGTTTAACGTTCCATCCGACGGATGGCAGCCTTTCCAAGACCATTGGTGTCCCCTACTGACAGTGGGCAGGGCGAGGAATTTTGCGGAGATAAATCTCAACACTGACCCAGCTGGGACTCGAACCTGGGAACTACAGATTATGAGCCTAATGTGAGAGAGGAGTTTGAATTGAAGTTTCCTCAATCTGCAGTTTTCAACAAGTCGACAATATCTCGTTCGATTGAAAAATTTCGTGACACTGGGTTTGTACAGGATCGAAGGAGCCCAGGACGGCCATCACTGTTAACTGCTTAAGTTCTTGATGATGTGTTTCAGTGTTTAACTTGCTCACCCAGAAAATCTCTTAGAAAGTTATCTTCACAGATTGGACTGGACTGTCACCAGCTACTGTTTTCAGGGCTACAAAGAAGTTAAAATTTCATGTCTACCACATTGGTGTCATTCATGAACTGAAAGACAAAGACCATGAAAAACGTTTATGGTACTGTTGTTGGTTTCATTCTTTTGTTGATGAAAATGGAATTGAGGTGTTGGACCATGTTTATTTTTTTTAGTCATGAGGCTTAGTTCCACTTGGATGGGTATGTAAACAGTCAAAACAGACTAATATGGAGCAGTGAAAATCCTCACACTTTTCATGAACGACCATTACACACACAGAAAATTGGTGTTTGGTGTACAATTTCCCATCGTTGTGTGATAGGGCCATTATTTTTTGACTCAACTGTAACTGGTGAAGTTTATCGTGACCTCATTCAACAGTTTATTGCACTATTGGATGTGAATGAACGAGAGTGTTGGTTTCAACAAGATGGTGTGACCGCCCATACTGCAAATGACACAATGGTCATATTGCAGGAATTTTTTGGTGATCATTTGATTTAAAAAAATTTGTGGCCCCCAAGTTCCCCAGATCTTACTCCTCCAGATTTTTTCCTTTGGGGATATCTCAAATGTGTAGTGTTTCAAAACAATCCTCATACATTTGAAGACTTGAAGGCTAACATTAAAAGAGAGATTTTAAACATAAGAAAACAAACATTATGAAAGGTGGCTGAAAATGTGATGAAACTGGTAAGAACCTGCATCCAGGTTGCAGAAAATCACTTTCAACATCTGTTGTAAAGATAGATATATGTCTAATTTGCATCTTTTGAAATTTGTCTTTTGTCAAGTTGAAATAGAAAAATACAATAGAGGGTTGCATCCTTTTTGAAACACCCTGTATATGTTGTTTTTAAAGTATAAATAGTAATAATAGTGACAATGAATGTGAAATAATTTTAATCAATTACCATTACATTCTCTCGAGGAAAGATACTAGTAAAAATTGTGCCCAATACCTTTTCTAAACTTTCTTACAAAAAGTCAAAGAGAAAGGCTTTTCCAAGAGAAAGGTAGACTTTCTTTAGTATGTAAAAAAAATACTGGAATTAATTAGTTAAAATAATGCAATATTAAGAAATTTGAGGGTTTTCACTATCTTGGGAGGGGGGGGGGGGGATCAAAAGTTCCACTTGCCATTGAAATGCCTCCCACTTTAATCTTTACAAGTATTATGGTTATTTCCCCCCCCCCCCCCCCAAATCTCTGTAAATTATTAAAAGTTACATCAGAAACTTGAACTTTTGCTCCTATTTCATATTTGATGTTGGACAACTCCCACAATAACACTAAACAACAAATTTGACTTTTGGTGTGTTTAAGAAGTGCAAGCAGCTGTTTCTTATGTACATCAAGGTGCTGAACACAAAATGGCAACATAAATGTTTCATTGGCTACGGTTTTCGAGATACAGTCACTTACCTGTATTATGTCATTTGATGAAGGGGGTGGCTCAGTCAGTAGCGTGCCAGGCTCCTAATTCGCAGTTCCCAGGTTAGAGTCCCAGCTGGGTTAGTGTTGAGATTTATCTCTGCAAAACTCCCCGCCCTGACCAAGGTCAGGAGAGGACACCAATGGGTTTGGAAAGGTCGTCATCCATCGGATGAGACAAAGTCGTGGTCCCATGTATGGGAGAGCCATACTCTGTGCACATTAAAGAATACGCTGGATGGCATTGACGGGAGACTGCCATCTGTTTCCCAACAGCTGTTCCAGTGGGTCCTCTCTCCCAACCTTCTCTGAGCCTTCGGGGTCCTTGTGGCCTGATTTAGCCCGTGGTGTGCAAAAAAGTGCTGCTCAGTGGTAAAACACCCAACTTGAGAATCTAGCATCACATTCCAGCAGAAATCTGGGCTATATCTTCTTTGATATCTATTTTCCATTGTAGAAATTTCCCAATGAAAATGCTCCCCATGCTTGTCACTCACAGTGCCACAGTTTTCCAGAAAGAAATCCAAATGAGAACTTAAGAAATGTACCTTAAAAGACATACTACATCCTAGTTCTTCCACAAGGTCCTTGTAATTTTCTCTTTTCTCATTCCCCGAGAAGTCCGTCATCACCTGTCAGAAAGCTTGCCATTCTCTCTGTTCATCACATGATAAAATGATCAAATACCTCATCAAGTAGCAGTAAGGTCTGGACCAATAAAAATAATGAAGGTACAGAAAGTTAGTTTGTGTCTGATCAATAGCCTTGATAAAATTCTTCATTAGGCCTAATTTTGTGTAAAGGTGGCAACAAAAAAACCAGTGGATGATGCTGTAATATTCTTCTTCCCTGACTCTAGTGATTGCCAAGAAGGCTAAATCCTCTTCATGTAATGGGATGCTTTGTCTCTGCTATTCCATTTGCAAAGAATGCAACAGAACTCTATACTTTTAAGTCAGCACAAATATGCCACTTGTATTTGTCATATTTTATGCATTGATGTAATTGTTTCATATTGTCATAAGTTTCCTTCATATTAACAGCATGGCCTACTGGAACAGAAAGCTACATGTTTCCATTGTGTAGAAGAATGGCTTTCATATTTAACTTTGAGGAATCTATAAATAACATCCATTCTTCTGGAGTATGTGCCATGTGGAGGGATGTGAATAAACTCAACATCTTTGCAAGCAACCAGGTGACCTACCATAGTAAAGAACTATACCAGATCATTCTGGCAGCTACAATATGCACTTACATTCACATTTCTATCGAGGAGATTCCACTGCTGTAGTCTGGATCCTAGGAGTTCCTCCTTGCTCTTTGAAATCTAAAGATCTCAACTCGTTCTGTATGATCCTGTGTGGTGAATCCTGATGTTGTGGGTGTGAAGTTGGGATCTACAGATGCTATTTCCTGTATTCCTGTTTCTTCCTTCCCCTCCTCTTCCGAGTCCACGGCACTGGGTGAATGGCACAACTTAGGAGTCATTTATTGTCTGCTTTTTCTTTTTTTAGTAATACCACTTTCCAGCAAAGGTGTCATACGAAAGTAAGTCACTTGCATGGTTCGCAGTTCATGCCATATCGTAGGAATGGCATTCAATGCCTTTTGCCATTTAGCCAGCTGTGAACATGTGCTGTACAATTATTACACACTATATGTGGAGCTCAGCTCCTCTGTTGATCTCCAATCTTACACCCGAAGTAGGTATTGCTCCCAAGTATAGCATTGCTTTGAAGGATGCAATAGCTCCCTGGTATTTTGTCATACAGTACTTGAAAGACTAAAATCAGAATACACTGTACATGGATGCAGCCTTCTACATTTTCAAAACAATAGCCAAATCACCAATTTTTAATGTCAATCATATTTAGTGCCTTGAAATCAGCCGTTTTCACTTCTAAAACATTTTCAGTGTTATACAGTATAATTAAAACTCAAATTTCCTCTGAAGCATACTAATCCTAAAAAAATATCAAACATCACTCTCAAACAACTTTTGCCTAGTCTATTACCAGCCTCATTAATAGCATTAATAAAGAAGTGAAAGAGTAATTTTTTTTTTCTTTTATGTACTAAATATCATTTGTCATGAAGGCCAAACTGTCACTATAATCTATTTCGGATATTTTTAAATATCTATATCATTTATGGTTTCATTTCCTTCCAGTCTTGCTGCTTTTGATGTTTTTCTAGAATATTTCATATATAGATATCTTATTTCTTATTAATATTAAGGTACAAAACATATTCCATGACCAGTTTGCACAGGTTTTTTTTCATTATTATTGATCAAAGTATTCAAGGTAAGAGGAAGATGCATGTTTTGCTCCTTTCCCTGGGAATTAGTACCATCATTGCTGCATTAATCTTTATCACGTCTAAAATTAATCACACAGTACTAATACACTGCCTAAACAAGGGATGGTGAACCTTTTCCAATCAGAGTACCAAAGATAGCTGAAACAGCACTTTTTTTTGCATGCCATATCGATGGTAGTTTTTGATTAAAAAAAAAAACATTGAAATTTTTTCTGCATCACATAAAGATGGCTTTTGAGTTTGTGCTATAGAAATATTTCAGATAGTTAGAAAAAAAGATATATAACTCAATTTCCAGTAATAAAAATAAATAAATATTCCCTCAAGCAGCTGCTTGCCACAGAGATCTGACAGGAGCTTGTCAGTTTATACAACATAGTAGGTCTGTGAGTATGCTGGGGGGCCTTAGTAGAAAAATGACACATACATCCATGCCTTACCCGGGCCTCAAAACCCAGGTCCCTTAGATCAGTAGCCAAGTGCACTAACCATTTGGCCATGGGACAGCTATAATAACAGTATATAAGTTTAAATTAGAATTTAAATTAGAAATTAAGTCAATTTAACAACTTTAAAACCTAACAAAATTTTTCTTTTTTCTGTAAAAGACGATAAAGCAAACAGCTTATATAAATAATATTCATTTCATTTAATAATATTTTATAAAAGCAAAATGGAACACAAAATAATAAATTTTTAACTTCTCAGTAATTACATGACTTCTTTTATCTGAATTTATGAAGTTCATAATGGGAAACACTGACTCAAGAATAAGCAAATAACAAAAGGAATAAAAACAAATATTTAAGTGTAAAAAAATTATTTTTAAACAACAAATATTTCGAAATTGTATTATGATTTTAGTACTTTATTTTCAGCAGTCTTCAGTATTTATCCTGGTAACAGATTCCCCTCAGTTTCTAACTCAACCCTTAAGTCAATACATTGTTTCCAGAGTATGAAGTATTGTAATTCAGTTCAGAATTGTGACTCAACTGCATTCAAAATTGGTTAAATCTACAGCTACTAAATATTTTTGCATCCAAATTTTCTACCATTACTTTATCAGGATGCTTTATAAATTTCACTGCCTTTTCAAATTCTCTGAATTGTAAAAATTTTAATAAAAACTATTCTAAACCTGCTAAATAAAAAAAAAAAACCCCGCTCAAGCAGCTGCTTGCCACAGAGGTCTGACAGGAGCATGTCAGTTTATATGCCATAGAAGGTCTGAGAGGGTGGCAGGACCTCAGCAGAAAAACGACGCATACACCCATGCCTTACCCAGGGCTCGAACTCAGGTCCATTAGATCAGCAGCCAAACGTGCTAACCACTTGGCCATGGAACAGCCTAAACCGTTGCTCTGACAAAAATGAATTTTTCAATATTTAACTCTTTACAAATTTGGAGATTAGCAATATTTTTTTGCTAAGTACAATTGTGTGCCAAGCCAAACTGCCTCATGTGCCATAGGTTCACCACCCCTAGAACAGACAAATAAAATTGAGAATTTCCATGCTATGCTAGTGGCAATACAAGTTAAGCTTTTTATGAAAAATATGACTGAAGATAAAATGTCTAAGTTTATCGAAATCTTGAATTTCGAAAGTATTCATTATGGAAACTGGAATATTTAATAACAATGCCAGTTCTATGAAATTTATACAAAACTGAAAAATTACTTATTATTTATGTGAGGTTTTTCATTTATGCAGTCACATTTTCCCAGAAAATTCTTGTTTTAGTAGTTATGGAGCATCAAAGTTGGCTTTTCGCTGGTTTAACGTTGAAATTCTCCAATTTGTTTGTTTAGGGCAGGCCAGGGATGAGAAAACTACAGCCCTTGGGACATTTGTGGCCTGCGAGATGATTTTTTGTAGCCCACTGGCAACTGGTGAATGAGCTCAGTGTCAACATCCAATATAGAACAAAATTTTGGTGAAATTGTCAGGAAAGTGCAGTTGCATCCCTCTCATTAAAACACAACTTTAATTATGCAGGTTCTTTAAACATAATTCTTCTTATAATTGTTTAATAAATTTCAATACAGCTCTCTTAAAAATGTCTAACTTTTTTTAGTGGCTGCAGAGAAAACAGTTTCATGAAATTCTCAAAATGCTCACATATGAGAAGATGCAATATGGGCCAAATAAAAACCCCAGAAATGAAGTTCAGTGTGTAAAAAAAAAACTTAAGGACATAATTCTCACTTGTTCTATACATTTTGAATCCGACATAGAAACCAACAAGCTTTTAAATATCTGGACGAACAAATTTTTCAAGCCCTGCATAGCTTGGTACCAGATGATGAATCAAGATAAATTTCTGATGAATCGAAACTTGCGATTATTCCTAACTAAATGCAGAGGTGTCTCATCCAGTGGTGCAGTGCACCAGGACCCTAAGCTAAAGTGGGCCCAAATAATAACAAAAAAAATTTGCCTTTTTTTAAAATTACAGTGATAGCAAATATCTTTTTTTATTGTCAGTTTTCGAGCAAAGGAAAACATTTGCAAAAGGAAAAAAAGTACTTTGTCATTTCCGTTGTACAAAAGAAATTGCAAAGATCAATTAAAAGCAGCACAGGAAAACAAAAAGATGCAAATAGTTATTATCTCATGGTTTTCTCCAAGAAATGCTCCCAAAAAATTTGCAGTCTATGGATACGTCTCTAAATGTCTTTCTCGTTTTCCTAATTAACTTTCAAAAACTGACTCTGGGAGTCCCATAAACTTTGCACCAGTGCCCATGCAGTATATGATACGCACCTGACTAAACGTATATAATATATGAACTGCAATAACACATTCAATATTATTTTGGGCTTTCATACTTCAAATTTATATTTAGTTTTACTATGTAAATAGGTGTAATATCATGATGAGTTCTCTCAGTTTAATAATATCCATTCTGTCAGAGATTGCAATTTTAATAGAAAATTATTCAGTAGAGTTTGGAAGAAGCACATGTAATAATTCTACTACTCATCTCATAACCCTTAATAAAAAAGAGCAACTTCCGTTCCCACTTCGTACTTGCGTAATCTATTGAAGGTACGGTAACATAAGCTGGGAAGTAATTTGAGTCATTACAACTATCTACAACTTCTCCAACTGTTACCACAACAGATGGATATGAAACCTTGTCTTGAAACAGAAAGAGCTAAATTGATAAACCTTATACAGCAGTAATGAGTGAGATTTCCAAGAACTACATAAAACGAAATCCTACCATGATGGAAGGAGTGAGAGGCCCTCCGCTGTTCGAGTGGCCTACATCGGCACCTCGGTCGGCTAGAAACAGGTGGCAGCCCTCCAAGCCCACATAACAGCAGCTCTCACTGGGCTCAGCGAGGCCGGAGATGCCGCCACGCACCGTCAACTGGCCTTGAACTTGATTTGGTTGTTAGCGCCGCAGGCTACTCACGTCACGAGCCAGCTCCGGTTCAACCGCTATCCAAGCCAGCCACCTTCGCCCAGTTACATGACGGAGAGTGAAAAAAAGCAGCCCAGCAAGCTGAAACGAGTCCTGCGCCATTCAGGGAGAGGAACTAAGGGGAGTACTTCGCTCTCACTCTTTTTTCCAACCTCCTTTGTTACCCATACCTTCCCGGGGAAAGTGCACCCCTCCCAATATCTGCTATCCCGCACAGTTGACTAGCGCGTTCTACAGGTACAGAGAAGATTGTATACAAAACTTATACAAATGTTAAAATACTTTTGTTTCATCATTCGTTGGTACATATAAATAATCTTTTAAAAGTAACAGTGACAGTAAAAAATAAAACTACAAAACCGAAATTATAAAAACTTTATTAGAATGTAATTCATTTAAAGTAATGTTTTCTGGATGAGTTTTTTTACATATATCCAGAGGCGCAAATAGGGTATTGTCACCAATGGAAAATTATTCGTTACCGCGTTAATGTCACTCCTTTAGAGAGGCGAAAACGTTTGCAGTCAGCATTTTAATATTGACAAATCGGTCATATGTAGCAGTTCCCACTTACATATACCAGAAAATTTGAGGCAAGTTATTACAGTTAAAAAATGTTTTTCGCCCGCGGATGTAACTTTCAAGTAGCAATTTAAAATCAATGATTATAATAAAGCTCTATCTATTTTCCACTTAAAGATGTTGGGTACTTATCCGTGAATAGCACCTTTTTCCATCCACATTAAAATATGCAAAACGATATTAACTTTGACAAATGTCTAAGATACAATCTAAGATAAAAAAAAAAGACCTGTGGTTGGTTTGCTTAAGATGTGTTTAGCGTAAAAGCAAGTAGGTAATAAATAAATTACCCCTCAAGCAGCTGCTTGCCACAGAGGTCTGACAGGAGCCTGTCAGTTTATATGCCACAGTAGAAGGTCTGTGAGGATGGCAGGACCTCAGCAGAAAAACAAAACACACAACCATGCCTTACCCAGGGCCCGAACCCAGCTCCCTTAGATCAGTAGCCAAGCGTGCTAACCACTCGGCCAAAGATAAAAATAATATCATTTTGGAATATGTGTCAAGGCACATATTCCGAACATGCCAGTAGAATTTACTTAAACGTAATGTTACGAAATTTTACAAGCAGGAGTTCGAATGAATGTAATATATCTATCTAACCCTTGATTTGCACGGTACTCGATTTACATGGTTTCGGTTTTACAAGGTCACGAAAATGCAACCAATTTCATTTTACACGATTATGAACTCGGTTTTACATGGCATTTAGATTTTTTATACATGTAGATTGTAAGGCATATTATGAAGCAGTAGTGGCATATCGTCAAGGGAAACTATTACACTGTCATAC
Source organism: Ryuthela nishihirai (assembly GCA_038380435.1). Classification (NCBI taxonomy): domain Eukaryota; kingdom Metazoa; phylum Arthropoda; class Arachnida; order Araneae; family Heptathelidae; genus Ryuthela; species Ryuthela nishihirai. The sequence continues at coordinate 6,548,969 of JAWZYU010000034.1, forward strand.
CAAGGTAAAAATCAACTAAATGGTTTTAGTTATTTATTTATTCTTGAAAATATATCAAAAGTCAATTCTTATTTTAGTAAAATCGTTATCTGTAAGTTATATATATATACAGATAATGGGGCAGAAAAATGGAAACACCAAGATTTGCGGAAAACCTTTGGTTTATGTTAAACAACGGCGTCTACGTACCACTGACGAAGGCATGAAATATGCAAATGACGTCCTAGCATGCCTTGCGTCATGTCTATAAAGACAAACATGACTTAACTGCACGGTACCAATAATTTTGTAATTTTTGGTACCGTGCAGTTAAGCATGTTTGTAGACACAAACAGTGGAGACTTGGGGTGTAGAGGAATGTGATATGGTTTGACAAATCATCCTACACTTTGTTTTCGACAAATGGACGAGTGCATCTGTGGCGCCAACCAAAGGAAACAACTCTGATTACTTGTTTTCTACTGTTAAGGGTTCTGTAATGATGTGGAGAGCTTTCTTATAGCATGGGTTTGGGTACACTCATTCCGTTAGACGCCAACATTAATGCCAATCGCTATTTGACAGTCCTGAGTGATTATCTGCATCCATACAGCATTTGTTTCAAGAAGAGAGAACTGTCTTTCAGGATGAAAATGCTTCCATCTACAGAGCACATGTGCTGACCCAGTGGTTTGAGGAGAATGAAAACGGAATGACGTCTCAGGTAGGGGTTTTCAGCTCCGTTGAACAAGAAGGGATTGATCACGTTTCTTGTGGACGAATAGTGTCATATCCCTCCTGCTGGCTTTCATCAGACACTGGTAGACTCTATGTCATGATTTACAAGCTGTACTGGACTCATGCGGCAGTCCAACACCATATTACATGTATTTATAGATGAACTGTTAGTTATCTTTATTAAATATTTTTTATATCTACAGCCCTTCTAGTTATAAAATTTTAACACTATTACGCTGTAAATCGATGTGAGTATGCTGGAAAAATTCTCTTGAGCCGGTGGGATACGAACCTATGATCTCCTGATGAATGTCAGATGCTCTGACCAGTACCGCCCTTAGACCCGTGTAAACGGGGCCAAGCGCTTTGGAGGACCCCGTTCATCATAGGCACAAAAAAAAATTTTAAGATAAAAATGAAATATGCGTCCAACGTGTTCTGCTTGCCCCGCATTTTCATCAAATCGTGATATAGAACAGGAAGAGATGGTTCCTAAACCTGAACAGGAAGAGATGGTGACACTAAGCCTGGGACAACAATCTTTACATGCACTGATTGTATAAATAAGCAAATACGTAAGTACCTCTTCTCTACCCATTATTCTAAATCTTCATCGATAAATCAGTATACCTCGCATGAGCCCATGAATTTTGAAATACATTTTCTTATCAAATTGTTTACATAGACAGAGGCCCCGCACACCCTAGGGCTGGTTCTGATCACTAAGCTACCTGTTGCTGATCAATTATTCTCTATTATTGATGTTAATTCCCTTCATCAGTCGCTGTCTTAGAACTGAAAGCAGGGCTTTGAGGTCAGGTCTTGGAGCTTGGCTCCAGCTCTAATTGAAAAATTTTTTTTTAATTTTATATAATTTCACATTTCGTAGGAGTTTCAGTTACATTCATAATAAAATCTAAATATAGTCCAGATTTCTAATTAAAGCTCAGCTTTATTGATTACTTACATTTCGCTTATCAGTTAAAACAAAGCACACAGAAACAGTTACCTACAAACAAAAATTATCAAGACGATGAAATTAGAAATACTTTTACCTAAGATCAAACAATTTAGATACCTTGCAATCTGCAAAACTCAAAAATTGAAAAATCCAAAACTCTTGATTCAAATCAAGGAAAAGAATGAATAAAAAAAATATCATTTTGGAAGCCAAACAATTTTTGAAGTTATTATAAATTAATTTAGAACTGCAAATAGCCACAATATTGGCGTGTGAAACACGCAAATTTTTTACAACTAATATCTTAATTCATTTATGAAATTCCACAAAATTTTCCCATATTGAGTATATTAAAATACAAAACAGAATCAATTATCTATATGTTAATTCACTTACATCACAATATCGATCGAGCAATCAACCACTGAAATCGTATTCACTTCACAGGAAGATAAGTGCAGGCAATCTTATTGAATAGGTACACCGGCGCCCTATCTTCCTTTGAAGTGAATACGAATTCAGTGATTGATGATTGCACCATCGATATGTTTTAGATTTACACTGCTGGCAATTAAAAGTGGAACAGCAGGAAAGACAAGAGATATATCAAAGTCATATTTAATGAATACACAGCTTATGTTACAGATCAAACGATTACAAATACAACTCGGTTAGACTTGTGGAATACAAAGAAATCAGTATCTTGTGTAGCCAACATGAGCGGCAATAACCGCTGCTACACGGACCGGCATTGAGAGGATGAGACATCGGATGGGTGTTTGGGGAATGTCAGTCCATGCAGTTTTCATATGTAGCCAAAGTTACTCTGTTGTAGCAGCTTCTGGTGTCTGGTCTAATGTGCTAGTCGTCGTGAGATCATACACCAGACATGTTCAATTGGGGACAGATCTGGTGAATGCACAGCACAGGCCAAGGCAGAAGTGTCATATGCTGGCTATCCAGGAACTGTTAGACGATGCATGCCACATGTGGTCGGACATTGTCCTGTTGGTATGTGGCACCAGAGAGACCCTGAAGATACATCCATAGGCTCCAACATCTCAGTGATGTAATCACTGAGATGATGTAATACTATGAAAAATACCGGTATTGAAATACTGTTCAAAGTACCGGTATTGAGAATGAGGGCGCATGTGCGTGAGTGGAGTTCAATGGCATCCCATACCGTAACACCAGGGGCCGGACCTGTATGGCACTACATCACGCATGTCTCACTGAGCCTATCACCGTGGTACCGCCAGATACGAATTTGTCCATTGTGGTGCTGCATACTAAAGCAGGATTTGTCTGAAAAGACGATGCCATTCACACATCAATGCGCATCGTTCTTGGAATCATTTCAGTCGCATATGCCTGTATTGTAGACTCAATGGTAGCTGAAGTAATGGCCGCCTAGCAAAGATGCCCCAATGCTGCAGACGTCGAACCATACGTGCCGACACTGGTTGATGTGCATGAGATGTCTGTCCTCTTGTTCGTTTGCATCACAGCGCAGTTGAGATCCCTCACGTTGGTGAGTTCATTCCTCCTCTAACCACTGACGCCATATTCTCATCACTATGGCAGCATTCTGTCCAACACAAGCACCGATGTCTCGGTACGATAATCAGCCTTCCCGTAATCCCACAATTCTCCCTCGATCAAAGTCGGAAACCAGGTCGTATGGAGTCGTGTTCTTTGACAGGGCATACTTGATCTTTTAGTGAACAAGAACTGTGAGCAAACACAATTCCAGTGCTTTACATCAGCTCTTTGTAATCTCTTCTTTATCCCACTTCCAAGGGGGTGTTACTGTCACACCTGAGGTGAGTATGTGCTGCGTTTCGAATCACTTGCATGTTCTCCCATGGGCTACCCATCTTGCATATTTCGGGACAATCTGACGAGTTCTTGGTGTTGTACTTTTAATGTCCAGCAGTGTATTTTCCACTTTTTAGGGCGCATATAGGATGAAGGTATTTTTTCCTCTTTTTTGGAGTTGTGTTTGAGGTAGCCCATGGGATTGGAGACGTCACAGGCTATGATTTGAGATATGACTTGTTAAAGTCTAACCCCAGTCCTTTATCCGAGGGAAAGTGTGGGGGCAAAAGTTAAAATATATAGTTTACGACAGTCATTATATGAACTTTCATTTGACACTTAAATCATAATTATAGGCCCTCGCGTTGGGAAGATATAATAAAACAACTTTAACATTTCTCGTTTTTTAGGGGAGAAGAAAGCATGGGGGTTTTACATTCCTCACTCGAGTTCAGGAGATATAGGGGAAAATACTCATACTTCCACCCTTTTTAAAGGGGGGGGGGGGGGTAAATTTTTTATACCATACATTTCCCGAATCAGAAGCATTGATGTATCATTTGACGTATAGCTTGTTACTTTCGGAACTCGCATTCTGAAAATATTACGGAACAATAGTTTTCATATTCCCTCCTTTTTAGAGGGAAAGAATGTTTTTTGGGGTGGGGGCAATTTTTTATAGCCCATAACACTCCTCGCATCACAATCATTCATTTGACACATAAATCATTAAGTTTCTCCATCGCGTACTAAAGATATGGTGGAATAACTACACTATTGGCCATTAAAATGAACACCAGGAAGAACTCATCAGATTGTCCCAAATTATGCAAGATGGGTAGCCCATGGGAGAACATGTAAATGATTCAAAGCACAGCACATATGCACATCATGTATGACAGTAACGCCACTTGGAAATGGTATAAGAGATTACAAAGAGTCAGTGAAAAGCACTGTAATTGGGTTTGCTCGCAGTTCTTGTGCACTAAAGGTTCGTGTATGCCCCGTCGAAGAACACGGCATCTATACGACCTGGTTTCCGACTTTGATCGAGGGAGAATTGTGGGATTACAGGAAGGCGGATTATCGTACCGAGACATCGGTGCTAGTGTTGGACAGAATGCTGCCAGTGATGAGAATATGGCGTCAATGGGTAGAGGAGGAACGAACTCACAGACATGAGGGATCTCAACAGCACTGTCACACAAACGGAGAGGACAAAAAAACTCATGCGCATGGCTTTGAATGATCGTACGCCACATCAAACACCTCAGCTCAACAGTTAGGCTGTGTTGCATATCAACCAGTGTCCGTATATACGGTTCAATGTCGTCTGCAGCATCGGGGCATCTTTGCTAGGCTGCCATTGCTTCGGCTGCCATTGAATCTACAATACAGGCGTATGCAACTGAAATGGTGCCAAGAACATTGTGCATGGATGTGCAAATGGCATCATCTATTCAGATGCATCTCGCTTCAGTTTGCAGCACCATAATTGATGAATCCGTATCGGGCGGTACCACGGCGACAGGTCAGTGAGACATGCGTGATGCAGTGCCATACAGGTCCGGCCCCTGGTGTTATGGTATGGCCCTTGGACTCCACTCACACACATGCCTCGTACGCATTACCGGTACTTTGAACAGTCAGGATTACATCACTGAGATGTTGGAGCATGTGGATGTACCTTATCTTCAGGATCCCTCTGGTGCAATTTACCAACAGGACAATGTCCGACCACATGTGGCATGCATCGTCCAACAATTCCTGGATAGCCACCATGTGACACTTCTGCCTTGGTCTGCTCGTTCACTGGATCTGTCCCCAATTGAACAAGTCTAGTCTACAATCTCATGATGATGCACACCAGAGCTGCTACAAATGATTGAACTTTGGCTACATATCGAAACTACATGGACTGACATTCCCCAAACACATATCCGATGTCTCATCCTCTCAATGCTGGACCGTGTAGCAGCAGTTATTGCCGCTGCTACACAGTCCATCTAACAGAGTTGTATTTGTAATCATTTGATCCTTGTAATCACATAGGCCCTCGCGTTGGGAAGATATAATAAAACAACTTTAACATTTCTCGTTTTTTAGGGGAGAAGAAAGCATGGGGGTTTTTAGGGGAGAAGAAAGCTAATTGTTTAAGCTACAGTTTATTGTTAAGCATTGCGTAAGCATGTATTCAGTAAATATGGCTTTGATATCTTTTGTCTTTCCTGGTGTTGCACTTTTAATGGCCAGCAGTGTATTTTGACAAATCAACAAATGTGAAAGCAAAAAGCAATTGGAAGATAAATAATAACTTAAGGAAAAGAAGCAAAAAAAGTTACTAATATGTATTCAATAAGCATGTTAAAGAATCAACCTTTACTAATGTGAAAGACCTTATCAAGCCATGGACTTGATTGGGGAACAGTAATCTTCATGATGGAGAATGAATTCATACTGTTCCCATGCTTTGTCTTAATGATTACAGCCATACGCGGAGAGCAAAAGTTTTATCCACACCCTCAAAGTCATTCCAACATCCGTGTATATTGGTTATTTAATAACCTCTGAGATTTTGCAAATACTCGAGGTCCGATGTATGTGATTAAAAGAAACTACAAAATATTTATTGGTATATTGACGTTAAAATCAGTCTAATTGTTTATTAATGGCAAAGAAACCTTTGGTTGCTAGCTTTGTTGACTTCAAAAAGGCTTTCTCTCTTGGATCATCATAATTTGTGTTTGATCGGGAGAACATATGACATACCAGACAAGTTAGCTAATATAATGAAAGCTCTCCATAATAACACTGAATCGTGTGTGAGAATTGGTAAGGTTTGTAGCAATTGGTTTAGCATTACTTCTGGTGTTCGACAAGGGTGCATTTTGTCTCCTTTTCTATTTACTTTGGCTATTGATTATGTTATGCGAAATTCACTGCAAGGGAGAGATTTTGGCCTTAAATGGTCTAGAGATTTCAAAATTTCTGATTTAGTTTATGCAGATGATTTGGCTTGTTGGCTGGGGTGGGCTCAGTCGGTAGTGTGTCAGGCTCATAATCTGTAGTTCCCAGGTTTGAGTCCCAGCTGGGTCAGCATTGAGATTTATCTCCACAAAATTCCCCATCCTGCCCAGTCAGTAGGGAACACCGATGGGCTTGGAAAGACCGCTGTTCATCAGATGGGGCGTTAAACAGTGGCCCCATGTGTGGGAGAGCCATACCCTGTGCATGTTAAAGAACATGCTGGATGGCCTTGATGAGAGGTTATCTATTTCCCAACAGCTGTTCCAGTGGGTCCCCCTCTCCAAACCCTCTCCGAGCCTTCGGAGTCCTTGTGACCTGCCATTTAGCCCTTGTGTGCAAAAAAAGTACCGCTCAGAGGTAAAGCAACTTAATGGCTTGTTGGCTAATGATATTGATGAGATGAATTCTTTCATTAGGGTTGTTGATGTGACTGGTAATAGAGTTGATTTGGTGATAAACAGAGGTAAAACTAAAGTGATGAAAATCGGTCATGCAGTTGGTGCTTCAGTCGCTCTGAATGGTTGCATTCTTGAGCAAGTGTCTCAGTTCAATTATCTTGTTGTTGGGTTGGGTTGTTTTACCTCTGAGCGGCACTTTTTTGCACACCATGGGCTAAATGGCCAGGTCACATGGACCCCGAAGGCTCAGAGAAGGTTGGGGGAGGGGACCCACTGGAACAGCTGTTGGGAGACAGATGGTAGCCTCCCGTCAAGGCCATCCAGCATGTTCTTTAACGTGCACAGGGTATGTCTCTCCCGCACACGGGGCCACGGTTTAACGTCCCATCCGACGGACGGCGGCCTTTCCAAGCCCATCGGTGTCCCCTACTGACCGTGGGCAGGGCGGGGAATTTTGCGGAGATAAATCTCAACGCTGACCCAGCTGGGACTCGAACCTGGGAACTACAGATTACGAGCCTGGCGCGCTACCGACTGAGCCACCGCCGCCCCCAATTATCTTGTAACAGATACTGATGATGTGCAGCATGAGATTAACCGGTGAACAGGGATTGCTTCTGGGACTTTTAGAAATCTATGGAGAGTGTGGAGAAATAGGCATATATACCAAAAGACTAAAATTAGATTCTGTAATAGTTTGGTTCTCTCTAGGGTTAGTTATAGTAGTGAAATTTGGATGCTTTGTAAACAAGACAACAGGAAACTAGATGCTTACACATCTAGTTTCCTGTTATCTTGTTTACAAACAAGAGACAGTTCATACTGTCTCTCACTTGGGTATTAGGTGGTTTAAGTTTATAACTAATGATGATGTTAGGCAAAGGAGTCTGCAACCTCCTTTAAGCAGCATATTGTGCAGAGAGAGACTCTGCTGGTTTGGCCATGTTGCTCGTATGGATAATTATAGATTGGCAAATAGGGTTATGAACAGTGTGCCTAAAGGCCTCAGAAAGAGGGGGAGACCTAGGATGCGGTGGGCAGACAATGTCAAACAGGACCTTGTTAGAATTGGTGTCAGTGGCCAGATGCAGCAGATATAACCCAGGACAGATAAGCTTGAAGAACTAAATGGCGCAGTCTGGTTGGATCTCTGTAGCCCATGGCTGCTCAATGATGATGAATGTTTGTAAAAATATTTAACAAAAATTGAAAGACGACCTCACCCTCGATGTAAGGTATATAAAGGGGAGAAGTATGATGTCGGCTATCACGTAGCAGTGCCACAGGCATAGGTGAAACAGCTGTTGTGATGTAATTGTCAACAATGTCAGATCTCAGTGACCTGCAAAAAGATATCATAGGTGCACATCTTGTAGGAGCTTCAGTAACCAGAATAGCAGAAATAGTAGGTGTAACACGAGGAACTGTATCGAAGATTATGACTACGTATCAAAAAGAACAGGGCATTGTCTTCAAACATACAAATTGTGGACGCCATATGAAGTTGCCAGATATGAATAGGCGAACATTGGCACAGATTGTACAACAAAAGCACAAGACCACGGCACCGCAAATAGCAGCAGAGTTGAATACCAGTTGGAATGATCCCATTTCCATCATAACAGTTTGTTGGAAACTTCATCATGTTGGTATTTATGGCTGTGCTGCAATCCACAAACCTCTGATTACCAACATCAATGCAACAAAACATGTAAGGTGGTGCAAAGTACATAAAAACTGGAATGCTAAAGACTGGCGCAACGTGTCATCTGGTTTCATGAATTCTGCTACACATTATTTTACTAAAATAACGTTGCTAAAACGTTGCATTATAAAATAATTTCTGCTATACATTATATTCAGTTTGTTGGAAACTTCATCATGTTGGTATTTATGGCTGTGCTGCAATCTACAAACCTCTGATTACCAACATCAATGCAACAAAACATGTAAGGTGGTGCAAAGTACATAAAAACTGGAATGCTAAAGACTGGCGCAACATGTCATCTGGTTTCATGAATTCTGCTACACATTATTTCCCACCACTGATAGAGAGTACGTCTGGCGAAAACCTGCAGAAGCGTACCACCCTGACTGTTTGGTTCCGACTGTGAAGCATGGAGGTGGATCCCTGATGCTGTAGGGTGCCATATCATGGCATTCCTTTGGACCATTTAGTTATTCTGCAGAGTTGAGTCTGCAGATTTGCAGAACAAAAGGTACAGCAGCTACCCTGGCCACCTCAATCTCCAGGCCTCAATATTATTGAACATTTGTGGAAATATATGGAGCACAAGGTCAGATCACACTTTCCACCTCCAGCGTATTACTGGCACACAGTTGGGCTATATTTTACAGGAAGAATTATCCCACATTCCATTACTGTATGCGTTGAATTGTGTCTATTCTGAATGCCCGAGGTGGGATTACAGCTTATTAATAAATGTTCTCCACAAACAGTAGAGATTTCCTTAATTTTGATACACCCCTGTACTTTAACATTATATATATATAGTTATTTATTTCCCAATATGTGGATAAGTTTTTTAATATATATTTTGTTGCCTATAAATACCATTTTGCTGATAACATTTCTGATAGCATTAACCTAGCTTATGATAATATTTTATAATCTTACTTGATTCATGATTTTGATTCAGTATGACCTTAAGCGACTGCATTTCTGAATTTGGTTGGTTGGTTGGGGTTTTATGGCATAAGAGCAGCTAGTTTTATGGTGTAAGAGCAGCTAGGGCTATATTGCGCCAAACAAAATCTGAATTTGAAATTCAAATTAGAATAGCACTATACAGGGTGATTCAAAACTTATCGTTCAAATTTCATGGGGAGGTAGGGAATACGTCAGGAAACCGATTTCACATAGGAAAGTATGTCCGCAAATGTACGCATGCGTATGTAGAGGGTGCTGTGTGTACCCAACCAGTGTACAGCTCGCCCGACCACTCCCGCTGTCATCAGCGATCGCTTGGTCACCCAGGTCCCCTGATTTATCGCCCATGGATTTCTTTTTGTGGGGGGCCATGAAATACCATGTGTACGAGACCCCCGTCGACAGTGAAATGGACCTTGTTGCACGAATAGTGGCCGCCGCAGGCAATGTCCGTGATATGCCAGGCGTTTTTGAAAATGTTCGGCGGTCAATGCAACGGCGCTGTGAATCCTGTGTCCGTGTAAATGGTCGCAATTTTGAGCACCTACTGTGAACCTGTACTTTACCTTGTTGGAATAAAAGTCACATTCGTTACCACTTAACTGTACTGTTTCCTTGTGTTCACTTTACTTGTCCATTTTGTTCATGTAGATGACGTTTGCGGACATACTTTCCTATGTGAAATCGGTTTCCTGACGTATTCCCTACCTCCCCACGAAATTTGAACGATAAGTTTTGAATCACCCTGTATACAAGTTATAAATTAACTTATTCCAATTTGTGTATTTTAGTGAAATTTTTTGAATTACATTTGTTTCCAATGAACACTTCATGACCACTGTATACTTTGGAAGTCATGTAATGCATTAAAAGCATTACATGACTATTAAAAAAATGGTTAAGTTACTACTGAACAATGGTTAAGAACATGAGAATTGAATCACAGTTGAAATTTTAAATATGATTAAAATAATCTAATTACAATGGAAGATAGTATGAAAAAAACTTCCTCTTAAAGGAATTCAAGCAATTGTTAAGTTCCAATGTAAATGTAGATTTACAACTCAAACAGATTGTTCTTTATGCTTTACACCGTTTATTGGTTGATCCTGCATATAATGTTTTGAAAATATGTTTTGTAAAATCTTTAGTGGTTTACTGGCATTTTAAAGGGATTTTGAAAGAATTGTGATAAATAGGTGTATTCCAAAGAGATAAACATGGATGAAATAGAGAATTAAGATAGTTATAGCAATGGACTCTATTGCGATAACGTAATGCGGAGCTATTGACATGCACCTGAAGAGCAATAGCTCAACAAAACTTTTAGTCTTTCAAAGTATTCCCCTCCAGCCAGGCACATACCCAGGATTTAGTTTCTATGTATGTGTGTGGGGGGGAGGGGTTTAAAAATGTCTCAGAAATAAAAGGAATAAGAACTTAAATGAACTGAGAATAATATTCCAATACAGTTTCCCAAGCACTAAAATAATCCACCTAATAGAAAAGGTTAAAATGATATTCTATTTAGAATGAGATTTGATAGTTGTTTTTATTTAATCTATTTTTAGTATCAGACATAAAATATAGGCCTAAAGTAAAATTATGCAAAGACAACTGTTTTGGATTTCAAAGCTGATAGACATGTTTGAGATTTAGTGTAAGACAACGGTATATAATAAGTAATCATTATAGTCATCATTACTTGTAAGTGCTGTAATTATGGTGTATTGCTATATGCAAAACTTATGTTTAAAAGATGATGTTGCAAAACAGCTATGGTGAAAATAAATACTACGGAAAGATTTTATTCCTAGCAAGGAGAGTATCATATGCCATATAACACTTTGAGGATTTGTTAAAATTTATGTTGTAATTGGATTTGCATCAAAAACGCCAATAACGTGGAGTTCATTTTATCACAAAATGAAAAGCTTCCATCTCAGATAAAAGTTTCTGTAATAATTTATCATAAACTGCTTATATTGATAATGCTGAAATTCGCAAAATTAAAATTTGTAAAATTATGATGTTTACATAAAAAATAAATACCCCCTCAAGCAGCTGCTTGCCACAGAGGTCTGACAGGAGCCTGTCAGTTTATATGTCATAGTAGAAGGTCTGTGAGGATGGCAGGACCTCAGCAGAAAAACAACACACACATTCATGCCCTACCCGGGGCTCGAACCTAGGTCCCTTAGATCAGTAGCCAAGTGTGCTAACCACTCGGCCATATTGTTTCAAATCTCGAAATGATATCATATACATGTGATGAATAAAAATGGAGCTTTTAAATAAAGTTATATATTTTAATCATTGTATTTTTACCATAAACTCAGTTGTTAAAAAGATTTTCAAACCACAGCAAACTTCAGTTGTTATTGCGTTAACCAAAATTTTAAACTATTTGAAAGACATTTCAACTTAGAGAGTGCACAGAATTAATTCTATTTCTTTTATCATCCAACAGTTAAATGTATTTAATGTACCATCATATCATTATGCATATTCTTCCAATATGATGTTATTTGCCTACACACCGTTTATGCAATCTCCAGCTTCACATGATTTTGCACACCATTAAGAATTACATGCCTTCCACATTCTCAGATATTAAACCTCAGTAAGTGCTATTCAATGCAACCATTTTTCTTAATGATAAACTGCATGGGTTATATTTCTTGTGATTATGAAACACTCCTGGAGGTTGCACTGAATTCAGTAACTATTTTTTTTATATGCCAATGTATTATGGTATAAGCTTTAGTAAGGCAATAATAGAGTGATCATATATTTCTTTTACTGAAATTTCCCTGCTCTACTAGTCAATATCAATCATCAACACAAATTATCGCAAACTATTTTTTAAAGCATACACTATGATTAAGTTGAAATTGGTATATTTGATGTATATTTCAATACACTTATCCCCCGATTTACACGGTACTTGTTTTACACGGTTGATAAAATAACGGATTTCAAAAAACTGGCAAAAATGTATATTCGACTGCATATATATTTCAAGTCATTTTTTAATCTCATTCCTTTGGTAACACTGGCAACAACGGGGACGGGGATTCCCCTATATTTTACAACACGGGGAATCCCCGTAGTATTTCACAATAGTAAAGCTATCTGGTTCATGTGAAGTAGTGCAGTATCATTTTAGCAGCAAAGCTTTACATCATTGTGCATTTTTTATTTTATTATTTAAATATCTACTGGTAAGTTTCCAACATTTATAGTTTTTCTGGCATTTTTATAATTTACGTAAATTTTTTAAGGTTTTATAATGCCAAAAGATTTTTAACAAAAATTAAATGAAAAGTTATTTCTTTAGAAACAAAAATTAAAATATTAGATCGTCTACGTAATAGAGAAAGAGTAACAGATGTTGCTAAATTTTACTCCATGAATGAAGCCACAATAAGGACAATAAGAAAAAATGAAGACTCCATTAGAAAAAGTGTAGCAGCTGGATCTTGCACGAGTATGAGCACAATTTCATATGTAAGAGATGTTACAATGGAAAATATGGAAAAGGCATTAGTGATATGGCTAGAAGACCAAACTCAAAAGCGGGTTCCAATTGATACCAGTACCATTATAAATAAGGCTTTAAAGATTTATGAAACACTTAAGAATCAGTTACCGTCGACTTCGCCAGATGAAAAGAAGATATCTTTTTCTGCAAGCCATGGTTGGTTCGAGAGATTTAAACAAAAACATTCTTTACATAATCTAAGATTGAAAGATGAAAGAGCATCTGCTGATTCGGATGCAGCACAACAACAATATCCAGCAAAATTTGCTGAAATCATTGCCGCTAACTCCTACACTCCTAACCAGGTCTTCAATGCTGACGAGTCCGGGTTATTCTGGGAAAAAATGCCAGAAAGAACCTATTTGGCCAAAGCTCACAAATCAGCTAGTGATCATAAGGCAGCGAAAAGTCATATAACAGTTCTTTTCTGTAGCAACGCTTCAGGCGATCATATAATGAAACCATTGGTTATTAACAAATCGAAAACACCATGCTCATTTAAAGGAATAAACATCAAAAATCTTCCCGTTTATTGGATGGCTAATAAGAAAGCATGGGTCACTGCCATGGTTTTCAATGAATGGTTTCATAACTTGTTTGTCCCAGATGTCAAAAGTTGTTTAAGTAAAAGGGGATTGCCTTTTAAGGCCCTTCTATTAATTGATAATGCACCAGGTCATCCTCAAGATTTACAACACGAAAATGTACAAATTGCTTTTTTACCAAAGAATACAACTTCCTTATTACAGCCGTTAGATCAAGGGATAATTTCGACTTTCAAGGCACTGTATATTAAGCAAATCTTCAGGTATATTTTAGAACAAATGGAGAATGATCGATCTCTTACTCTTATGGATGCTTGGGAGAAATTTACAATCTTAGATTGTGTTAAGCATGTTGGACTGTCATATACCAGATTAAACAATCAACGCTCAATGCCTGCTGGAAAGCAATATGGCCAGATGCTGTTGAAGGTGAGAATTATAGATTACCATTAGAGCATGAATATTCTCAGATCACTGAGTTGGCGCATACTATAGGAGGAGAAGGTTTTGAGAATTTAGCTGAGGTAGATATTGAAGAAATAATGGCTGATGAAGAACTAGATGAGGATGATTTAGTTAACATGATTCATGAAACAAATAAACGTGATGAAGACAAATGATCCTGATGAAGAGCAATCTGAACCAGTTGCGTTCACAGCAAGAGTCATCAGCGTAGAGAAAATTGGGTAATCATTTTTTACAAAATGACCCGAATGTTGAATGAGCTCTCCGATTCCAGCGGGATATTAGTAAGTGATTAAATCAATATGAGGAGGTCTATAAAGATTTAACAAAAAAAACCTACACAATTGTTAATTACGGATTTCATTACAAAGTCTCGTCGATATGAGATTGTCCCTAATTCATGAACCATTGAACCAGAATCGCATCAAGAACTATCGAGTGATGAAAGTGACATCATACCAATCAGGAAGAAAAGACTGATAGTCCATGAAAGTGATGACTAATTAAACTTATTGTTAATTTTTTAAGGACCTTATATTTTTTGTTCCTAATGTAAAATGAATTAAATATGTACTTATATTACCTACATATATTTGTTATGAATGAAGTGTAATTTTATGTTTTTCAAGATGTCTTGCTTTTGTTTTATGTAAATAAATGACTGAATTATGCACATTTTAGTGTTTTTTTCGTTTTACATAGCAAAATCCAAGATTTCGATTTACACGGTTTTGTGCGGAACCTATCTTCAGTGTAAATCCAGGGATAGGTGTATTACACTACAGTATGAGGTAGCTAATTTTACCATTTTGCTTAATAATAAGCTGTATGGGTTATATTTCTCATGATTAAGAAAAACTCCTGGATGCTGCACTGAATTCTGTAACTATTTATTATATGCCAATGTATCATAATATAAGCTTCAGTGAGACAATAACATACTGTTCATTCATTCTATTTCTTGAAATTTCACTGCTCTACTGGTATGTGTCAATGATAGACATTGGTTGTCGCAAACTATTTTTTGAAGCATACAATATGATTTAGTTATTATTGGTATTTTTGATGTGGGTTTCAAATATTTATTTGTCTTATAGTTACTATCATCAGTATACGATATTGAATGTTATTTTCCTTAACAAGCTGAATGGGATATATTTTGTTATTATGGAACACTCTTTAATGTTGCACTGAAAGCTGTAATTTTTTTTTTATATTATGTCTCTTACAAACTATCCAAGACAATAACATAGTGCTCACATGTTGTGCCTATTAATTTTCACTTGTCTATTGGTATGTCTCAATGATAGACATTGAACAATGATAGACAATGAACATGTTTGTTGTAAACTATTTTTTGAAGCTTACAGTATGACTGAGTTATCATTGGCATATTTGATGTGGATCTCAAATATTTACTTTTTTTTGTTAGATGTATGTGTAGTCAAAATATTTAGCTGTAAATAATTCAAAGTAATATTTGTATTAAATTTTTATGTCAATGTGTTTGTTAAACAAGTTTTTTGTTTTGGTGTTTCTATTGGGGTTTTTTCAATTATGTGATCATCATCATCATCCTCAAGCAGCCATGGGCTACAGAGGTCCAACCAGACTGTGCAATTTAGTTCTCCAAGCATATCTGTCCTGAGCTACATCTGCTGCATCTGGCCACTGCACACCAATTCTAACAATGTCCTGTTTGACATTGTCTGCCCACTGCATCCTATGTCTCCCCCTCTTTCTGAGGCCTTTAGCACACTGTTCATAACCCTATTCGCCAATCTATAATTATCCATACGGGTAACATAGCCAAACCAACCGAGTCTCTCTCTGCACAATATGCTGCTTAAAGGAGATTGAAGACTCCTTTGCCTAACCTCATCATTAGTAACAAAGTTAAACCACCTAATACCCAAGATACTACGTAAGCATCTAGTTTCCTGTTATCTTGTTTACACCGCGTCCAAGTTTCACTACCATAACTAACCCTAGAAAGAACCAAACTATTATACAGTCTAATTTTAGTCTTTAGGTGTATACGCCTATTTCTCCACACTCTCTAGATTCTAAAAAGTCCCGGCAGCAATCTCTATTCGTCTGTTAATCTCATGGCGCACATCACCAGTATCTGTTACATAGCTCCCAAGGTAATTAAACTGTGACACCTGCTCAAGACTGCAACCATTCAGATTAACTGAATCACAGCCTGTCTGACCAATTTTCATCATTTTAGTTTTCTCTCTGTTTATAACCAAACCTACTCTACTACCAGTTTCATCAACAGCTCGAATGAAAGAGTTCATCTCATCAACATCATTTGCCAAAAGGGCTAAATCATCAGCATAATCTAAATCAGAAATTTTCGTATCTCCAGCCCATTTAAGGCCAAAATCTTTCCCTTGAAGGGAATTTCGCATAACATAATCAATAACCAAACTAAAGAGAAAAGGAGACAAAACGCACCCTTGTCGAACACCAGAAGTAATGCTAAACCAATTGCTACAAGCGTTACCAAATCTCACACATGACTCAGTGTTATTATAGAGAGCTTTCATTAGGTTAACTAACTTGACTGGTATACCATATGATCTCACAATCAACCACAAATTATGACGATCAACAGAGTCGAAAGCCTTTTTGAAATCAACAAAACTAGTAACCAAAGGTTTCTGAAACTCTAAACATTTCTCAAGAATCTGCCTAAGTGAAAATATCTGATTCACACATCCCCTACCACTTCTGAATCCACATTGCTCATCACACAATTGACTGTCAACCAGATTCTTAATTACATTAAGCACAATCATGGAAATAACTTTACCTGGAACAGAGAGTAGGCTGATACCCCTATAGTTATCACAAGAACTGCAATCACCTTTTTTGAAAATAGGGATAATAATAGCTCTGGTAAAATCCTTAGGAACCATGCCTTTATCATAGATACTGATGATTTAAACCTTAGTAAGAAAGTAATTCAGTCTTAATAATAAAAATAACAGAATTGCACTGATGATTTGGTCAGCTATGAATGAATTCTGATCTTAGTAGTTTTCTTCTTAGAATACAAACTATGTGAAGTTTTATATGAAATATAACCATACTTTTAGTGAGACTGTACATGTGATATTTATCAATATTGTTAAACCCTATCTGAAGTTAGTATGAATATATTTTGCTAACCTGAGAATAGATATTTCTCTTCCAATATGTTGTTAAATGCAGCTCATATATTTCGTTTCCAAAAATTTTTATAAAAATAAATAAATAAATACCCCCTCAAGCAGCTGCTTGCCACAGAGGTCTGACAGGAGCCTGTCAGTTTATATGCCACAGTAGGAGATCTGAGAGGATGGAGGATTTTTACAAATTGAAAAAAATAATAATAAAATTTTGTTTTAAAATTCAGATGTATTCCACCTTCTTATAATACCATTTACAATTAAATATTATTAATAAAAAATATGTGTAACTATGTTTAGATAATATATTTATTGAGTATTTTTGACATAAAAAAATTTGGTTTTTTTTATGTCTGAAAATAAAATATTTCCTGCAAGAATGAAATGCTTCTCTGCATTTATGATAATTTGAATTATAATTGATATTTGATTCAATTCAATACAAGAAATGAATCGTTTAAATAATGCACACACTGAATTAGAAATGAATCAGATCTGCTGACATAAAGCTATGATGCAATGCATGGCCCCCACTTCTGATGTTATTAGCCATGCCGGTCACATGAAATCAAGCTTTCCCTTCTGACAGCTTTGGTAGTGCAGGGGGGGGGGGGGATATGCACTTTATCCTCTCAATGATGCACTTATCAATAAAAATTGCTTTTTGTATGGATGTGTTGTCGTCTTTCTGATGTATTTTAGGAAGATAGTTGACATTTTGTGTATTATTTACTATCTTGTTCCATCACCTTAGTTTAATTTTTTTTTTATTTTATTATCAACCTTATCATTTTTATATTGAATATAAATGTAAAAAACTTACTTGTTTCTTTTTTTTTTGCCATCATTGTTTTCCTCTAATTCCCTATTTCTATTAGACCTGTCTTGCCAAATGTGGTACTTTTCAGAAATTGGCAAGAAATTACTGTATGTCAAATTGATTTTCTTTCCGACAATTCAAACACATAATGCAAAAAAGGAAAATGTATGCTGCAGCCAAGATCTCAAATGGTACTTAATGGCTGAGTGAAAGAGAGGCTAGCCAAAGAATTCATGATTCACTTGGATCTGTCACAAACACAACTGCCCATACACCTCTACAGATAACAATACGTGTAAAATTATCTTGTCAAGGCTGTAACAAGTTTGGGAAATTGTCTCTGTAAAACTATATACGAATTTGGTATAGAACAGACTAGAATGCATTCAAAAGCAGTACAAATGCTTTAAAATTTCATCCATAAATAGTTCATTGTGTGTAGCCATTGGACAAAGATGGCACCAATAGATAACATCAACTCTGGGGTGATTCAGAACAGCATGAGGACAATAATTAATTCTGAAAACAGATGTTCTTTACACCAATTAGCTACATTTTAACTTCACTGGGTAATAGTTATTCAATAGCATATACAAAAAAATTATATATTGTTGTAAAATCATATCACTGTAACTGATCTATGGATGATCTCCTATGATATGCATGGAAATTCTATGCTTATACTAACCTTCACAGACACAATTGTTACAAGATATATGTGTAACTTAACTTTTTAACTATAAAATTAACTGATATCATCTAAGATCAATATGAAATGCTCATTTTCAAAGAGAATGAATTTGTCATTTTCCAACTTTTGCACTTTCTAAAATTGGAAATTCACACTAATGAGATGATTCAGAAATGCAAAGGGTAATATTTCATTAGTACCTAATCAGATTCCCAACTGTCCAAAAAAAAAATTCATTTATCTCTTAAAACAAAACTGGATATAACTCGGTGAAGAATATTATAATTACACTTTAGATCATTTTAACACTAATAAACAAATGAATAGCAAATACAGGAATTCCCATTATATATATATTCACAACAGTTTCTGTACAATGGAGTAGGTCCTCAAGTATTGTGATTTTCTCTGTAATGTATAATTTATACAGGAAAATAATGTCCAAAGGAAAATTCTTGGTTTCTTTATACACTTGTATAAAGATTTGCCTTTATGTATATGGTATATTCAATCATAATTTCATTTTTGGATTTACACTTAAATACATCATCAGCTAGAATGGATGAAATGAAACTATAGAATATTATTAAAACGTTATTGCTACATATTTATTTTGATTGCATTATTATATAGCATGCAAAACACTATTACATGTGATATAAGGTATTTACATTCAAGTTATGTACGATTTATTGGCAGTACTTCTTTTTAGTTAAATTTGAATAAACTCGACTTATCTGGTTTACAGATTAAGGAAGTACCACTCTTATGTCAATCCAATTTTTTTTACAGGAAAAATTGTCTTGAGCCAGGTGGGATATAATTTTTTCACCCACGACCTCCTGATAACATGTAAGGTGCTCTGGACAGTAGCTCAATGGTCCAGAGCACCTGGCATGTTATCAGGAGGTCATGGGTTTGCATTCCACCTAGCTCAAGAAAATGTTTCCTCTAAAAATTTGGATCGATGTAAGAGTGGTACTTCCTTAATCTGTGAAAATTTTTTTAGTATATTGCTGATTAATATATAGTTGTTACAAAATTTTTTGTAATATTTTTCAAGCTAAAAATAGGTATTTCACTGTTGCAACAAATATGCTAGCTGACATGGATGGCTATTTTTTTTTTTCAGTATATGACAGTTTAAAAGAAATTTGATGGTGACAGATTAATTAAGATGGTGACAGATTTTCTACAGCTTTATTACTGATGACTGTAAATACAAGTGCAGTAGGTGGAATGTGGCATTTTGCCCAAACTATCTTCCTTCATTTCCTTCCTACATTCACTACGTCTTCATCACTACTTCAATACATCATCACTTCATCCTTCTAAATAAATCTCTGCTATATGGCCTTAAATTCTATAAATCCTCTATATATTATAAATACTAGGCCTCTACTGGCCAAACATCTCCAAATTTGCATACATTTAATCTTAATAAAATAAATACCCCCTCAAGCAGCTGCTTGTCACATAGGTCTGACAGGAGCCTGCCGGTTTATATGCCATAGTAGAAGGTCTGTGAGGATGGCAGGACCTCAGCAGAAAAATGACACAAACATCCATGCTTTGTCTGGGGCTCGAACCCAGGTCCCTTAGATCAGTAGCCAAGTGCGTTAACCACTTGGCCATGGGACGGTTTAATCTTGGGGTGCTTCAAATCATGGGCAAGGCCACATCATAGAATAGTGAAGTGGAAGGGAGCCATCAGAAGACTACTACTTATAATCATACTACTTTTTCATTCGGATCACATTCTTGTGACTACCAACCTCCTTCATTATAATGGTGAACAAATTTTACTTCTGCTGCCATTCTTTAACAGTCCTCTTCTTTTCCTCTTTTTCACCTTGATTCATGTTACAATCAGAGCAGGGACCCAACATCTGAATTCGACTTGTTAATTTTCAATTAACATTGGCTGCATGGGAGAAATCCATCCAAATCTCTGAACATCATTGCTTATCTGGCAAAAGTAAACTTGGTCAGCTCTGCTCGGAGAGATGAATGCGTCATACTGAGATGAAGCTTCCCCATGCCAGGATTCAACTCACACCTCTGAGGGAAGTTGGCAAGTGCTGCTGAAAGGCAATGACTATCCACAACATCAAGAAGCAACCCCCAAAGGGTGTAATATGATTAAGTACACGGGTTCCCTATTGTAATGATGGACCATTATAGGAATATTTTGTTTTGTTATTTTTGTACTGTTCACTACTTTTTTGTGTAATCTTCTTGTATTATACTAATACAATCATATAAATTAGTAGTTTGAGATCTATCAAATGTATTGAAATATATCCCTCCTGTTAAGAGTGTATTTGTTTCTATCATTTAAAATTATACATTGCATATTAAATAAATACTTTATAAGTACTTTGTTAGTTGTAGTATTTCACCTTTTTTTAGTTTAAAACTAGTAGATATGTAGTAGTTGCACATTTATATTCTTGTTTTATTAAAGGTACTCACCTGTAAAAAGAGAGAGATAACCTAGAAGCTCTTTCAGATTTGTCCTGGTTTCTCACATAATATACAAACACATAAATGAACACAAAACCATGCCATCCAGGGACTCAAACACAGACCCTGGCAGTTGCAGTGTCACCACAAACCAACGTGATATCACTATGCCACTGAAATAGCTTATTTTATTGTATTTATGTTTAACTGTTAACACTGAATACACTGAATAGACAAATTATTATATACACCGCAATAACAATATGCAAAACAGAAATATCGCATCCAGTCACATGGGATGCTGAAACTGGCAATGCCTAGAAATAGAGCAGATCTATATGCATTGGAAACCAGTCACAGAAAAGTAAACATGAATAAAGGCAGTGATGTGACCATGGCCAGATAGTAGGTGCGAGGAAGGTTGGTTGTTCAATCACTACAATTGTTGGGATTTCCATGTCAAATGGTTGCATGTGTATACCAAGACTATGTGAAATATGGCAAAACTTTCAACCAGTGGGAGAAATGTGGAGGTAAATGTGCAATTGACTTTCGAGGTGAGCACAGACTGTTCCACATCATTACAAGGAGTCGTACAGCTACCATGGAGCAGATAACATAGGAATTGAATGAGGGCATGCCCACAAGCTTATGCACAAAGACTATTTGTCATACTGTGGAAAAAATAAGCTAAGGCAGTCGACATCCAATTGTGTCCCCTTGTTGACTGCAAGGCACTGAAAGATTAGGCTACAGTTTGCAAAGGCCTATTGCAACTGGAGTGTGGAGGACTGGAAACACGTCATCTGGCCTGAAGAATCATGGTTTCAACTCTATCACACTGATGGGAGTGTGCATGTGTGTTTAAACCACACAAAGTGATGGACCCCAGCTTCCTTGGGTCCTTCGTACCCTCCAAGCCCTTCATCACCAGCACAAGGTATGTGAACATCCTCGCTGACCATCTACACCAGTTCTTAACAATTCTCTTTCCACACCATGATGCCATCTTTCAACAGGACAAAGCCACACTACATACCCCCCAAGTGGTGACCAATTGGCTCCAGGAGCATTCAAATATCCCTTCTCGATCACCAGAGCTCAACCCTATTGAGAGCTTGCAGGATGAATTGGAAAGATCTGTTCAAGTCTGCCAACCCCCACTGGCAACTGTGGATGCTCTACAACAGCGATGCTTGCTTCATGGGTGACAATACCACCTCCACGTTTTCAACATCCCATTGAGTCTTTACCAAGACGTCTGGCTGCTGTTGTAATAGCAAAAGGTGGGGCAACAGGTTATTAAGTAGGTGTATATAATTTCTCTATTCAGTTTAATACAATTGTAAAATTAATCTTCTGTGAACTTTTGTGGCTTTTATATGAGATGGTATCCAGTAATTTTTTCCCTATAGAACATATTGATTTAATTTTTTAGAAAATATATCTATAGGCACAGAACAACAATATATTCAAACTTGAATAATATATTGTTTACCATAAGATTAATTGCATAGTATCGTTTCGAGGTTCCAACTTGCTGCTGAAGATTGTTGGCTTTCTGTAGATTGCAGTGATCAGTTCATAATTACAACATTGCATTAATAGATCCAAAAAAAAAAGCAATATTTTTTATTATTTTCAGACGCATAAGTGAATTTTATGCTATGATAAATGTTGCTCATTTCAGACATAAGTTTTAGTAATGATGTTTTGAATATTCCCAGATAAAAAATCACTGAAACATATCACTGATGTAACATTTCCAAATGAATGGTTTTAATGTTTTATTGTCTAGAACTTTTTTTTCTTCACTAGCTATTTTAATTACATCAGCAAAAAGTCCAAAAAGGGATGATATAATATCATAGGCATGCCATAAGATTGTTGATAGTGTTGATATAAAATAGTTGAAATCATTTATGAGATTCAAAGTAAGAAATATAAATTTTTTGTACTAAATACATACTACAAAATTTTCTTCAATAAAGAACCTTAGAAGAATTTTTCCTTCAACTTGTTTTTCCTTTGTACAAACTTTACATCGCAAAGAAAGCATAGTGCTTAACCCTTTAGTAGACACATGGTTATTAGATTCACAGTACATGCTAAAATATGCTACACACACCACTACGAAATGATAGCGAGCAAGATGCACAAAGGGGGCCTAATAAACAGCTACTTAGAAGAGTGAATGCATTAAGAAAACTAGTTACAAGAAACACATGGTCTGTAGACTACCAAATCCTAGTGAAGGGTTAAAGCCCATTCCATCCTACAGGTTGGTTGTTTGGGGTTTTTATGGCGCATTGGCAGCTAAGGTCATAATGCGCCAAACGAGATAAACGGATTAAAGAAACAGAACCCACAACCAAAGTTAAAAGTCAATACAGTAAAAGGTAAACGACAAAACCAACAGAAATAAAAAATACAAAAATAAGAAGCACATGTAAAGCAATAAATATAAAGGTATAAAAAGAAAAAACAAACCAGGTGTAAAAGACCCAGGTTGGACAGTGTATAAATGACAAAGCCATAAAATTACAATCTAGTAAAATAACCGGTACAATGTAAAAAGGCAAAGACAGGAGATAAAAAAGAGTCATTAGATAAAAGATGTCCGAGTGTAAGGGGCTTGGACGAAAAATCATGAAAGCTAAAGGAAAATTGACGTTCAAGATTAAAAGCTGGAAAAGTGATTAAAATATGCTTAACAGTAAAAATGGTGTCACAAAACTCACACTTAGGTTCGTTGTCTGCCTGAAGAAGGAATGAGTGACAAATGAATGACTTAAGTGGAGCCAAGAGCAAGTACAACTTCCTCTTTGCAATTCCTGCGAAAACAAGACTGCCATGGTTTGATAATGGGCTTGATCTCCAAAAGCTTGTTACCAACCTGTTCAAACCAAGATCTCTGCCACTGTGCCTGGAGCTTGATGGAAAAAACACAGCCAGACATCCACACATGGAACAGGCAGCAGAGAGTCTGATAGGGACATAGCTGACCTGGCTGCAGCATCTGCCAAGACATAGCCCATGATTCCGACGTGACCGGACACCCAATAGAAGAAAATCATAGTTATGGCTGCCAGATCATGGAGCTGCTGTGGATCTTGGAGAGAACAGGGGGAATAGATCTCAGTGAGGCTGATGCTTCACTGAGATCAAAGCCTATAGTGAGCTAAGCAAGTCGGTGTAAAGCACACACCAATGATGATGCCTAGCTGCTTTGTGGTCCAAGGCAATGCTGAGAGCATGCAACTCTGCACTGAAGATGGAACACTGCTGTGGGATCTAGTCTGCAATAATTACATCACAGCAGACCATGGCTGATCCCACTGATGTACCGGACTTCGAGCCATCTGTGAAGACAGGCAAGAAGTCTGGGTGCCCATAACAATGGCTGACAAAGAGTTTCTGATACACACAGTTGGGTATAAAGGCCTTCCCTGTCCTGCAAAGAGAGAAATCACATGAAGGGGAAACAGCAAGCCAAGGTGGAAGTGGCTCAGCTGTCAACTGTGCAATGATATCGAGACTGGTGTTAATTGTCACACAAACCGAAAGGACGAATGGCAGTTGGCCGATTCTGGTATAACAATTCCAACCAGGGTCTGAAAACAATCCTAAGTGGGATGGCCTGGCAGGGATCACAATTTTGCTGCATATTGTAGGGACAACTGCTGACAGCAAAGAGATAAAGATGGTTCGTCGGTCTCAACATAAAGACTCTGGACCGGTGAAGTGCAGAAGGCCCCAATGCAAACACAGAGGGCCTGATGATGGAGGGAATTCAGCACCTTCACCACAGAATCCCAGGCGGAGTCGTATATCAGGGATCTGTAGTCCAGTTTCGACTAGACAAGTGCATGATAGAGGCAGAGCAAAGAACATCGGTCTGCCCCCCCAAGACAGGGAGGAGAGGACCTTGAGGATGTTCAATGCCCACGTGCACTTGGACCTGAGATTTTGGTTGTGTGGTAAAAAGGTCAATTTTTGGTCAAAGATGAGACTGAGAAACTTGGTCTCTGCCACAAGTGGAATGATGTTACCCCCGAGCTGAGGCTCGGGGTCCAGATGATGATTACGCTTGCAGCAAAAGTGCATGCAAGTGGTCTTCTGTGTGGAGAACTGAAACCCATTGTCTGTCGCCCAAACCGAGAGATTGTTCAGGACAGTTTGCAGTTGTTGTTCAATGACCCTCATGCTGGATGATGAGCAAAAGATGCTAAAGTCATATATAAAGGGCATTGCCTACAGTCAGAGGAAGTTGCTGTGTAATGGAATTTACCTTGACAGCAAAAAGCATAACACTCAGGATGCAGCTTTATGGCACCCCTGTTCTTGGGGGAAAGGCAGCGACAGTGTTGCTGACATGAACTCAAAAATTATGAGAAGATTGGCATGTGACCTTGCAAGCCAAAGCTATGCAGGTCACGAAAAATGCCAAATCTCCATGCCATGTTGTACGCTTTTTCGATGTCAAAGAAAATGGACACCAGGTGCTCTCTACGTAAAAACGAATTTATGATCACCAATTTGAGGCGGATCAGGTGGTCTAAAGTAGACCTGTGCCTGCGAAAGCCACACTGGGTGTTGAAAAGCTGTAATGTTCCAAATACCAGGCCAGCCTGGTATTTACCATTCTTTCCAACACCTTGCAGACGCAGCTCGTCAATGCAACTGGACAATAATTCAAAGGAATCTTGGGATATTTGCCTGGCCTGGGGAAGGCCAAGACGATGGCTTCTGCCAGGAATCTGGAAATTGCTCCTTGATGAAAATACGGTGAAGAGTCAGAGCAGTCGATCATTACTCAATGGTGAGAGATGTTGGAGCATAGCATAATGGATATTGTCTGGCCCAACAGCATATGCACAAGAAGTGTGCAGAGCAAGGCAAAGCTCCTCAGCTGTGAATGGCCTATTGTAAGACTCCAGTCCATTCGAATGGAAGGACAGTGGAGCATTCGGTCCTGCTCTTCTGGGCTAGAAACTTGGGGGAGTAGGAGAATAGAGAAGAGAAGGAGGAGAATGACTCCCCCAGAGTGTCGGCAATTGCTTGTCCATTGTGCCCCAGGATCGATAATGAGTGGGACGTGTACTTACCACCCATTTTCCGGACCTTATCCCACATGACTTTAGAACTGGTTGTGTGGGTGATAGAAGGCATATATTTGATCCAAGATTCCTTCTGGTGACGGGCTTTCAAGGCTTTTGACTTGGCGCGTTTGAATGCTTCAAGGTTCGGGGACATCAGATATCTTGGTGGAGATACTCCCCAAGCCTTGTTCTGAGCCTTAGAAGCTGCGATGCAATCGGGATTCCACCACGGTTTTGGGAACCATGGAAACAGATTCGAGGTCTGAGGAATAGCAGAGGCAGCTGCATGGCTGATATAGTCCGTCATCTCCGTCACTGCAACATTGATTGGCTCCTGGCTGACAGAGTGCTCATCGAGCTCAGACATGAGCTTGAAGCCACACCAGTCAGACCGATCAAGCCTCCACAAGGACACATGTGAAGGGCTGCCACGGGTTGGTTTGGTTGTTTGGGGTTTAATGGCGCATCGACAACAAGGCCATAATGCGCCAAACAAAAGACAATATAAAAGATAAAAGACGTAGAACCCCGTAACCAAAAGTTAAAATACATTTGCAACATTGTAAAGTGGTAAAACAACAGAAAACAAGTGTATGTGAACAGAGTAAAACAAGTGTAGAAATATTAAATAAAATAATCCCAGGTGTAAGAGACCTGGGGTAAATAATGCATAAATTAAGGTAAAATCAAATTCGGTTAAAATATTCACAATATTTCAAAAAGGTAAAAACTGGAGATAAAATGCAATGATCAGATAAAAGATGTCCAAGTGTAAGAGGCTCGGACATAAAATTATGAAAGCTAAAATAACAATGACGTTCGAAATTAAAACTCTGACATTCGACTAAAATATGTTTAATAGTTAAAATGGTGTCACAAAACTCGCACTTAGGTACGTCGTCCGCCCGTAAAAGAAACGAATGAGTAATAAACGAGTGACCTAAGCGGAGCCGAGCAAGTACAACTTCCTCCTTGCGATTCCTGCGGTAACAAGACTGCCATGGTTTGATGATAGGTTTGATCTCAAAGAGCTTGTTCGTAAGCTGTTCTGACCAAGATCTCTGCCACTGTGCCCGGAGCTCGGTGGTAAAACGCTGCCGGAAATCCAGATATGGAACCGGCAACGGAGAGTCGGACAGGGGCGTGGCTGACTTGGCAGCAGCATCTGCCTAGACACTGCCCTTAATCCCGACGTGACCGGGCACCCAACAGAAATGGATGGTGGTGGTGGCTGCCACACGATGTAGCTGCTGGTGGATCTTAGTAAGAACTGGGTGAGGCCGATGCCTCACCGAGATCAAAGCCTGTAGTGAACTAAGCGAGTCGGTGTAAAGCACACACCGACGATGATGCTTAGTCGCCACGTGGTCCAAGGCGAGGCTGATAGCGTGCAACTCTGCAGTGAAGATGGAACACTGCAGTGGGATCTGGTCTGCAATGATTACATCACAGCAGACCATGGCTGATCCCACTGAAGTGTCGGACTTCGAGCCATCTGTAAAGACAGGCAAGAAGTCCGGGTGCTCAGCACGATGGCTGGCAAAGAGTTGCCGGTACACACAGTCAGGTGTAAAGGCCTTCCCCGTCCTGCACAGGGAAAAAATCGCAGGAAGGGGAAACAGCGAGTCATGGTGGAAGTGGCTCAGCTGTCGACTGTGCAACGCTATCGAGACTGGTGTTAATGTCTCTGAGGTAGCCTCGGACACGCAAACCGAAAGGACGAATGGCAGTCGGCTGATTTGTGTAAAGCATTTCCCACTTCGGATTGAAAACGCAGTCCCAAGTGGGATGGCCAGGCAGGGATCACAATTTAGATGCATATTGTAGGGACAACTGCTGAGGGCGAAGAGATAAAGATGGTTCGTCAGTTTTAACGTAAAGACTCTGGACCGGTGAGGTGCGGAAGGCTCCCGTGCGAACACGGAGGGCCTGGTGTTGGAGGGGGTCCAGCACCTTCACCACCGAATCCCGGGCCGAGTCGTACACCTGGGATCCGTAGTCCAGTTTCGATCGGACAAGTGCACGGTACAGGCGGAGCAAAGAACATCGGTCCACCCCTCAAGAGAGGGAGGAGAGGACCTTGACGATGTTCAATGCCCGCGTGCACTTGGACCTGAGATGACGTATGTGTGGTAAAAAGGTCAATTTCCGATCGAATATGAGACCGAGAAACTTGGTCTCCGCCACAACTGGAATGATGTTACCCCCGAGCCGCAGCTCGGGATCCAGATGAAGATTACGCTTGTGGCAAAAGTGCAGACAAGCGGTCTTCTGTGGGGAGAACCGAAACCCGTTTGCCGTCGCCCAAACCGAAAGATTGTTCAGGGCAAATTTGCAGTTGTCTTTCAATAACGCTTAGGTTAGATGAAGAGCAAAAGACGCTAAAGTCATCAAAATAGAGGGCATTACCTACTGAAGGAGGAAGTTGTCTAGTAATAGAATTAATCTTGACAGCGAAAAGCATAACACTCAGAACGCAGACTTGTGGCACCCCCTGTTCTTGGGGGTACGGCCGCGACAGAGTGTTACCGACACAGACACGAAAAGAGCGTGTCGATAAGAAGTTGGAGATGAAGATCGGCATGTGACCTCTTAAGCCGAAACTGTGGAGGTCACGAAGAATGCCAAATCTCCAAGCCGTGTCGTACGCTTTTTCGATGTCAAAGAAAATTGACACCAGGTGCTCTCTACGTAAAAATGAGTTTCTGATAGCCGATTCGAGGCGTATCAGATGGTCAAGAGTTGACCGTTGCCTGCGAAAGCCACACTGGGTGTTGGAAAGAAGGTTGTGGTGTTCTAAATACCAGATGAGTCTGGCATTTACCATTCTTTCCAACACCTTACACACGCAGCTCGTCAACGCGATGGGACGATAAT
This sequence comes from Ryuthela nishihirai, assembly GCA_038380435.1. NCBI lineage: Eukaryota > Metazoa > Arthropoda > Arachnida > Araneae > Heptathelidae > Ryuthela > Ryuthela nishihirai. Next base: position 6,578,253 of record JAWZYU010000034.1, read on the forward strand.
TAGAAGGAATCTTGGGATCTTTGCCTGGTTGGGGAAGGCCAAGACGATGGCCTCCCGCCAGAAGTCCGGAAACTGCTCCTCGAGAAAAATGCGATTGAAGAGATGGAGCAGCCGATCATTACTCGATGGTGAAAGATGTTGGAGCATGGCATAATGGACATTGTCCGGCCCTACAGCAGAGGCACGAGAAGAGTGCAGAGCAAGGCGAAGCTCCTCCGCTGTGAATGGCCTGTTGTAAGGTTCCAGGCCATTCAAGTGGAAGGACAGCATAGAGAGCGTTCTGCCCTGCTCTTCTGGGCAAGAAACTCGGGGGAGTAAGAGGAAGATGAAGAGATGGAGGAGAAAGACTCCCCCAGAGTGTCGGCAATTGCTTTGGGATCAGCAATTGCCTGTCCATTGTGCTCCAGGATCGATAACGAGTGGGACGTGTAGTTACCACCCATCTTCCGGACTTTATCCCACACCACCTTAGAACTGGTTGTGCGGGTGATAAAAGACGTATATTTGATTCAGGATTCCTTGTGGCATCAGATGAAACGAGCTTTCGCCCTGGCGCATTTGAACTTTTCGAGGCTGGGGGATGTTGGATATCTCTGAAACATCCACCAAGCCTTGTTCTGAGCCTCATGAGCTGCGGTGCAATCTGGATTCCACCACGGTTTCAGAAAACAAGGAAAACCGTGTTGAAGTTTGAAAAATTGTTGATGCAGCTACATCTACGATACAGTCCGTTATCTCCGCTACTGCCACAATGATTAGGTCCTGGCTGACAGAGTGGTCATCGAGCTCAGAGAGCAGCTCGTAACCACCCCAGTCAGCCCGATCCAGCCTCCATCGTGAGACGCGTGAAGGGCTGCAAGGCCCCCCACGGGAGATGGTGCACACCACGGGGAGGTGATCACTTCTGTAAGGGTTGTCCTCGACCTTCCATGTAAAGAGTGGAAGAATCGAGGAGGAGCAGATGGTCAAGTCAGTGGCAGTGAAAGTGCAGGTTGGGGAGTGAAAGTAGGTACTGACACCAGTGTTCAACAGAGAGAGAGAAGGATCCAGGAGCCACTTCTCCAGGACCCCACCCCTCCCATTCATGTCAGCACTGCCCCATAATGGACTGTGTCTGTTGAAGTCCCTAATGATGAGGAAGGGGGACGGCAGCTGTGAGACGATGTCATCAAGGTCTTCCTGAAGACAATGCTCCCAGGTGTAAGATATACAGAACAGACAGTCAGCGAGAATCCCACAAGAGGCGGATGGCTACCGCCTCTAAGTTGGTGGTGAGGGGTATGACCTGGAATGGAGAATGGTTGCTCACAAGGATGGTGACACCCCCGTTAGCTGGACCATTTCCATCCCGGTCTCAGCGAACTAGTGCAAAGTATTGGATCGTGGCATCTGTGACTGGCTACAAGTATGTCTCCTGCAGGCACACACAGATGGGCTGGTGTGCCTGAAGGAGGGTCTTGATGTCGTCAATATTCCTCTGGAATCCACAACAATTCCATTGTAGGAGTGTGGCCATCTCAGGACTTAGAATAGTGGGTGTACAACAAATTCCTATTCAGCTTAACCACCACAGAGGACGGTTCAGTGAATAGGGGCGGTCGGTATCCATGTCTTTGGAATCGTCCGAGGGGCATGGATCGGTGACCGCCCTTTGTGGTGCTGTTATTTTCTTTTTTGGCCCCGGGTGGGGGCCCCTTCGGTTTGGAAGGTCTTGCTGTCTGAGGACGGGAGGGAGGAGGCCTTCCAGTGGAGGTGGAAGGCTGAGCTGCAGGAATGGAAACCGGGGTTGATGTCGAAGTCGACACCACCCTCGGTCTCGCCGGCGTGAGGAGGTACTTCGCAGCTGGCGAGAAAGACTCAGTAGGTGGTACACTGATGTCAGTCTGCACCGCAACCGAAGTCATTGGAACGATGGGCTTTCCAATGACTGCACTGGCATAGGAAACCTTGCCAGGCGGGGCGGGCGGTGCAGCAAGCTTTCTTGCTTCAGCATACGAGATGTTGTTGATGACTTTGAGGCGTTGTACCTCCTTTTCCTCCTTCCACTTCAGACAGTCGCGGGAGTACGCCGGATGTTCGCCACTGCAGTTCACACAGCATGCCTTTTCTGCTGTGCAGTTAGGATCGAGATGATCCTAACTGCCACAGCGAGCACAGGTGGGCTTACCCCTGCATGCTGTGCGGGCATGACTGTATATCTGACACTGAAAACAGCGCAGAGGGTTCGGTATATACGGCCGTACCTCACAATGTAAGTAACCTGCCTTGATGGAAGAAGGCAGGTGTGGCGAGTTAAAGGTGACAATCAGCACCCTGGTGGGTGTCAATTTCCCATCACGGCGTGTAGAAACCCGGTGGACCGCTGTTACTCCTTGAGGTGTGAGCTCCGAGAGGATTTCCTCCTGTGACTTTGAGGAGGCCCCACTCAGTGATCACACCCCGAGAGGAATTCAAAGTTTTATGGGGAGTGACTTCGACAGCCACCCCACCAATATCTTTTACTTTCAGGAGTAGTTCGGAGTGTTTTGAACAAGCGGTCTCAACCTGCAAGTCGCCAGATCGTAAGTGCTTGACAGATTTCGGCTCTCCCGCAAGACCTTTTAAACCTTTGTTGACGAAAAAAGGGGACATGTCCCCAAGCACCTGATCACCCGTGGAGTGGATGATCAGGAACTTTGGGAACGAAGACACAGACACAGAAGACGACGGCAGAGATAACGGAGACAAGAACGAAGACGGGGGTTCATGTCGAGCCCTCTTATTGGCGGTGATTGCATTTTCATCATTCACTCACATGTTTGGTTTTGTGTGGTTCAGTGCCCGCTGTCCCCACCCTCCACGGAGCTCAACAAGAGGACGCCCAGTCGGGCGCCAGGGCTATGCAGGCACTATACCCACACAGACAGTGAGCCAAGCCCTCACAAATAAATAGAAGGAAAATAAAAAGAGAAATGTGCAGAACAAAACGTTCTACACAAATGAAACAAAGCGTAAAATAAGAAAATTGTGACTGGCCAAACTGGCCGCACAAAGAAAGGATAACTACAAAAGGAAAATAATCTGTGAGGAAACTTGCAAACCTGTACCCGGACCGTGGGCAAGGTTACTCACCGCTCTGCACGGTTGACCCTAGCAGGACCTGCCCACCAGCCGATTACTCCTGGGGGGGCCACCCCAGGAGCTCCCGTTTACCGGAAGCAGAGGCCAAAGCAGTGTATAGCAGAGGCCCCGGAATCCGCTGCCCAGCCCCACGACAGACAGGCTCCCCAATGGCAAGATGGCCAATGGGGACCACGCCAGTCATGAGCTGAGGAGAGAAGACGGGCACCCCCGAGCAACTACCAGGATCCTCCTTTCCCGGGACACGGGTCTCCATGCACGGCAAACATGCGGGCGAGCGTTTAAGATCCTGCGAAGGTAACCGAGCCAGCAGAACCTTCACAGGTGAGACGCGGTGAGGGGTACGCGGTGAGGGGGACCACCCTTCACAGGGTGGTCCCCCTCACCGCGTACAGGCGCTCACACCGAGGGGGCTGCCACGGGAGATGGTACACACCACAGGGAAGGTGATCACTTCCATATGGATTGTCCTCAACCTCCCATGTAAAGAGTGGAAGGATTGAGGAGGAGAGGAGGAGTAGATAGTGAGATCAATGGCAGTGAATGTGCAGGTTGAGGTGTGAAAGTATGTACTGACAATGGTGTTCAACAGGGAGAGCGATGGATCCAGGAGCCACTGCTCCAGACCCTGCCACTCCCATTGATGTCAGCATGCCTAAGAATGGACTGTGTCCATTGAATTCCCTCTTGATGAGGAAGGGGGATGGCAGCTGCGAGACAAGGTCATCAAGGTCATCCCGGAAAATGCTATTTCCATGTGGTAGATAGACTGAACAGATAGTCAACGAAAATCCCACAAAGAGGCGGATGGCAACCACCTCGAAGTTAGTGGTGAGGAGATTTGGGTTGGGTTGTTTTAATTCTGAGCGGCACTTTTTTGCACACAATCGGCTAAATGGCCAGGTCACAAGGAACCACTGGAACAGCTGTTGGGAGACAGATGGTAGCCTCCCGTCAAGGCCATCCAGCATGTTCTTTGACGTGCACAGGGTATGGCTCTCCCGCACACGGGGCCACGGCTTAACGTCCCATCCGACAGACAGCGGCCTTTCCAAGATCATCGGTGTCCCCTACTGACCGTGGGCAGAGCAGGGAATTTTGCAGAGATAAATCTCAACGCTGACCCAACTGGAACTTGAACCTGGGAACTGCAGATTACGAGCCTGGCGCACTACCGACTGAGCCATCCCCACCCCTGGTGAGGAGAATGACCTGGAATGGAGAATGGTTGCTTACGAGGATGGCGACACCCCCATGAGCTGGACCATCTACATCCTGGTCCCAGCGAATGAGAGAGAAGTGTAGGATAGTTGAATTGTTGGCTGTCTGCAAGTATGTCCTGAAGGCACACGCATAGTGGTTCGTGTGCCCTCACGAGGAACTTGATGTCAATATTCCTCTGGAATTCCATGACAGTTCCATTGTAGGAGTGTGGCCATCTCATGTCTTGGAAGAATTGGCGGACGACTTACGATTTATTTTAACTGTCATCAAGCAATGGTTTAGGAAAAATGGGGAGGTTTGTGTTGTCGGGGTGACATGGATCAGAGACCGCCGAACAAGGAGGTATAATTTTTCTTTTTGGGCTCCGGCAGGGGCCCCTTGGGCTTGGAAGGTCTTGCTGTCTGTGGGTGGGGTGGAAGAGGCCTTCCAGAGGTGGAAAGCACAGATGCAGGAATAGAAACCAGAACTGATGTTGAGATCGACATCGACTGCAGCTTCACCTGAGTCAAGAGGTACTTGGCAGCAGGCAAGAAAGATTCAGCTGGTGGGATGCTGATGTCGGTCTGCACCGCTACGTACGTCATCTTAACGATGGCCTTCCTGATGACCGCATTGGCATAGGAGACCTTGCCAGGTGGGGCAGCGAGCTTCCTCACCTCTGGATAACTGATGTTATGGAGGGTCTTTAGGCACTGTACCTCTTTCTCCTCCACCCACTTTGGACAGTCATGGGAATACACTGGATGTTTACACAGCATACCTTTTCTGCTGTGTAGTCAGGTTCAAGATGATCGTGACTGCCACAACAAGCACAGGTGGGCTTTCCCCGGCATCCAGTGTGGGCATGGCCAAACCTCTGGCATTGAAAACAGTGGAGAGGGTTTGGTATAAATGGCCATACCTCACAATGTAAATATCCTGCCTTGATGGAAGAAGGCAGGCGTGGCATGTTGAAAGTAAATATTAGTACCCTCCCGGGTACTAACTTTCCATCATGGCATGTCGAAACCCGGTGGACTGCTATCACTCCCTGGGCTGAAAGCTCCAAGAGGATTTCCTCCTCAGAAACTTTGAGGAGGCCTCACTTGGAGATCATGCCCAGGGAGGAAATGAGCATCTTGTGTGGAGTGACTTCGACTGCCACTCCATCAATTCGCTGTGACATTTAAGAGTAGCTCCGAATGTTTGGAGCAGGCAGTTTCTACCTGCAAGTCACCAGATCTTAGGCGCTTGACAGATTTCGGTTCTCCCACAAGACCTTTCAAACCATTGTTTATAAAAAAATGGGGACATGTCTCCAAGCACCTGATCACCAGGAGAGTGTGGATGACCAAGAACCTCAAAGACGGAGACACACACGAAGACAATGGCGAAGACAAAGAAGATGGGAGTTCATGGCGAGCCCTCTTGGTAGCATTGGCCGGTGAATTATGAGTTGTAGAACTCATGTTGGGTTTTTGGGATTCAGTGCCCATTGTCCCCACCCACCACAGAGTCCAACAAAGAGATGCCCAACTGGGGCCCACAGTTGTCCGAGCACCATACCCACACAGCCAGTGAGCCAAGCCCTCACAACTAAACAAAAGGAAAATGTGAGAATCCCAACCAAGGTTTCACAAAAGAAAAGAAGCAGAAAAAATAAAGAAAAGGGGGAAGCAACTCGATCTCACAAAGGAAAGAAAACTACAAAATTAAATAATCCATGGGGAAACTTGTAAACCGTTGCCCGGATATGGACAAGGTTACTCACCGTTCTGCATGGTTGACCCTAGTAGAACCTGCCCACCAGCCAATTGATCTTGAGGGGGCCACCCCAGGGCCTCCAGTTTACCTGAAGTAGAGGCCAAAGTAGTGTATAGCAGTGGCTCTCAAACTCCCTGCCCAGCCCCGCGACAGACAGGCTCCTCAATGGCAAAACGGCCAAAGTGGACCCCACCAGTCAAGAGCCAGGGAGAGAAGACGACGAGGACCCCCCTGAACAACTGCCAGGATCCTCCTTTCCAGGTACACAGGTTTCTGTGCATGGCAAACATTTAGGACCCTGTGAAGGTACCCAAGCCAGTGGAACTTTCACAGGGTGGTCCCCTCACCATGGACAGGAGCTCGCACCAAGGGGCCATCCTACAGGTTTGGTTTGGTTGTTTAGGGTTTAATGGCACATTAGCATCTAAGGCTATAATGCGCCAAACGAATGTCCAAAATGTAAAAAGATAAAAGTCATGAAACCCTCAACCAATTTTTAAAAATGAACTAGAAATTTAACAAGACAAAGGTAGAATAATAAAATAACAAGCAGTGAATAACAATAAACAAATATAGAAATATTTTGTAAAAATAAAAGTAACCAAGTGTAAACAACCTGGGTTAATCATATACATAACAAACAGTAGAGTAAAACTATAGACGAGTAAAATAACCTGTAAATTGTAAAAATTGAAAGACAGCGTTAAAACAATAATGATCAGATAACAAATGTCCGAGTGTAAGGGGCTCGACCGTAAAATCATGAAATGTAAAATACAAACGTCATTCAAAGTTAAAACATGGACATGATATTAAAATGTGTTTGACAGTTAAAATGGTGTCACAAAACTCACACTTAGGTACGTCGTCTGCCAGTAGAAGAAACGAATGGTAATATACGAATGACCTAAGCAGAGCCGAGCAAGTACAACTTCCTCCTTGCGATTCCTGCGGTAACAAGACTGCCATGGTTTGACGATAGGTTTGATCTCAAAGAGCTTGTTCGTAAGCTGTTCTGACCAAGATCTCTGCCACTGTGCCCGGAGCTCGATGGTAAAATGCTGCCGGAAATCCAGATAGGGAACCGGCAACGGAGAGTCGGATAGGGGCATGGCTGACCTAGCAGCAGAATCTGCCAAATCATTGCCCCTGATTCTGACGTGACCGGCACCCAACAGAAGAGAATACTGGTTGTGGCTGCCAGACGATGTAGCTGCTGGTGGATCTTAGTAAGAACTGGGTGAGGCCGATGCCTCACCGAGATCAAAGCCTGTAGCGAGCTAAGCGAGTCGGTGTAAAGCCCACACCGACGATGATGCTTAGTTCCCATGTGGTCCAAGGCAAGGCTGATAGCGTGCAACTCTGCAGTGAAGATGGAACACTGCAGTGGGATCTGGTCTGCAATGATTACATCACAGCAGACAATGGCCGATCCCACAGATGTGCCAGACTTCGAGTCATCTGTGAAGACAGGCAAGAAGTCTGGGTGCTCAGCACGATGGCTGGCAAAGAGTTGCCGGTACACACAGTCAGGTGTAAAGGCCTTCCCCGTCCTGCACAGGGAAAAATCACAGGAAGGGGAAACAGCGAGCCAAGGTGGAAGTGGCTCAGCTGTTGACTGTGTGATGCTATCGAGACTGATGTTAATGTCTCTGAGGTAGCCTCGGACACGCAAACCAAATGGACAAATGGCAGTCGGCCGATTTGTGTAAAGCTTCGGACTGAAAACGCAGTTCCAAGTGGGATGGCCAGGCAGGGATCGCAATTTAGATGCATATTGTAGGGACACCTGCTGACGGCAAAGAGATAAAGATCGTTCATCGGTCTCAACATAAAGACTCTGGACAGGTGAAGTGTGGAAGGCTCCCGTGCAAACACAGAGAGCCTGGTGATGGAGGGGGTCCAGCACCTTCACCACCGAATCCCGGGCCGAGTCATACACCTGGGATCTGTAGTCCAGTTTCGATCGAACAAGTACAGGCAGAGCAATGAAACACACGTTCATGTTTCGATCGAACAAGTACAGGCAGAGCAAAGAACATCGGTCCGCCCCCCAAGAAAGGGAGGAGAGGACCTTGACGATGTTCAATGCCCGCATGCACTTGAACCTGAGATGACTTATGTGGGGTAAAAAGGTCAATTTCTGATCGAATATGAGACCGAGAAACTTGGTCTCCGCCACAACTGGAATAATGTTACCCCCGAGCCGCAGCTCGGGATCCAGGTGAAGATTACGCTTGTGACAAAAGTGCACACAAGCGGTCTTCTGTGGGGAGAACCGAAACCCGTTTGCCGTCGCCCAAACCAAAAGATTGTTCAGGGCAATTTGCAGTTGTCTTTCAATGACCCTCATGCTGGACGAAGAGCAAAAGATGCTAAAGTCATCAAAATAGAGGGTATCACCTACTGATGGAGGAAGTTGTCTAGTAATAGAATTAATCTTGACAGTGAAAAGAGTAACACTCAGCCTTGTGGCACCCCCTGTTCTTCGGGGTAAGGGCCGCGATAGAGTGTTACCGACATGGACACGAAAAGAACGTGTCGATAAAAAGTTGGACACAAAGATCAGCATGTGACCTCTCAAGCCGAAACTGTGGAGGTCACGAAGAATGCCGAATCTCCAAGCCGTGTCGTAAGCTTTTTCGATGTCGAAGAAAATTGATACCAGGTGCTCTCTACGTAAAAATGAGTTTCTGATAGCCGATTCGAGGCGTATCAGATGGTCAAGAGTTGACCGTTGCCTGCGAAAGCCACACTGGGTGTTGGAAAGAAGATTGTGGTGTTCTAAATACCAGATGAGTCTGGCATTTACCATTCTTTCCAACACCTTGCACACACAACTCGTTAATGCGATGGGATGATAATTGGAAGGAATCTTGGGATCTTTGCCTGGCTTGGGTAAGGCCAAGACGATGGCCTCTTACCAGGAGTCCGGAAACTGCTCCTCGAGAAAAATGCGATTGAAGAGATGGAGCAGCCGATCCTTACTCGATGGTGAAAGATGTTGGAGCATGGCATAATGGACATTGTCCGGCCCTATAGCAGAGGCACGAGAAGAGTGCAGAGCAAGGTGAAGCTCCTCTGCTGTCTTTCCACTCAAATGGCCTGTTGTAAGGCTCCAGGCCATTCGAGTGGAAAGACAGCAGAGAGCGTTCCGCCCTGCCCTTCTGGGCCAGAAACTCAGGGGAGTAAGACGACGAAGAAGAGATGGAGGAGAATGACTCCCCCAGAGTGTCGGCAATTGCTTTGGGATCTGCAATTGCCTGTCCATTGTGATCCAGGATCGATAACGAGTCGGACGTGTAGTTCCCACCCATCTTCCGGACTTTATCCCACACCACATTAGAACTGGTTGTGTGGGTGATAGAAGACGTATATTTGATTCAAGATTCCTTCTAGCTCTAGCGTCGGACGAAACGAGCTTTCGCCCTGGCGCGTTTGAACTTTTCGAGGTTGGGGGGTTGTCGGATATCTCTGAAACACCCCCCAAGCCTTGTTCTGAGCCTTACGAGCTGCAGTGCAATCTGGATTCCACCACGGTTTCGGAAAGCGAGGAAACCGTGTCGAAGTTTGAGGAATTGTTGATGCAGCTGCATCTACGATACAGCATCCTACAGGAAATGTTGTAAAAATATAAAGGGAATAATTATATTTGCACACATTTATCAGTGTTAAAATGATATCACATGTGAGTATAACAAAAAAGTTGCAATTTCCAACAACCCTGATTACAATGGCAAATTGCTGTTGTCACTGTAAAACCTTTGCCTATCACACTCTACCACTTAAATTTCAAATTTATAGCATGAATAGTTTTCAATATAGTTTTATTGCAAAAAAATATAAATTGCTTATAGTTTTGCCATTTTCCAAAAATTTAGTGCCCTGAAATGATGTAAAATAAAAACACTACTGTGACATTCAGAAAATATATATCCTAATATTTCATTAGTACCTATCCCACCCAAAAAGAATTTTTCATTTATTTCTAAAAGAAAAAACATTGAATGTCTACTGACAATTACATGGACAACAAAATGAAAATAGCCAATTTTTTTCAATAATCTAAAAATGTATTATTACTCACCTGGATACCATTATTTTATTCACACTTGGTGGATTTCACACCAGTGCTTATTTTCAATAAGATGTGACTTATTATTATTACTTTTCTACTTTTAAAATTATTTATTATATTGCTTCTCAAATATATACTGAAATTAGGAAGAATAAATATTTGAAACTTGACTAAAAACGATATCATTAGGTATACATATCCTTAAATGGTATACATATTAGGTATACATATCCTTCCTACCTTAGGATACATCTGATTTGGTCATTATAACAAAAATTCTTGATTTTTAAACAATGACTTATTTTAGTATTATTCTTATTTAAATTGAAGTAATTTCATAACTACATTTGTAATTTCTAATTTTTAAATGAAGATTTCGCTATTGTGAAGCTCAACTTTTCCACAGCAGTATCTAATGCAAACTGATCTGCAATGATTTGATCCCAATTTCAATGGTTAAAATTAACTTTGATTTTTTTCCCTTTTTATTATATATTTTTTTCAGTTTTGAAAGCAAAATAAATCTTTGTAACACTACTACTTTAGTCTTAGAGTTTATCCATCAGCAAAATCTGAAGTACTGCATTATGCATTATTTGCTTAGATGGCCAAAAATTTCAGAAATGAAAGAAATAAGATAATTATAGAAATGTTATGAATTATTGAAAGAAATAAACTACTTTAGAAAGTACCACAAAATTAATTTTAACGAATTTTTTACTGAAGTTAAAATGTAAAGAATACAATAGAACAATTTAGAAAATGAAATGCTTATAAAATTTTACTCACCTGTTTTTAATTTTGAATTTTCATAACCACACCTAAAAGTTCTTTATGTTGGTATATAAAAAAAAATAAAAAATAAATACCCCCTCAATATAAATAATAATAAATAACCCCTCAAGCAACTGCTTACCACAGAGGTCTGACAGGAGTCTGTCAGTTTATATGCCATAATAGAAAGTCTGTGAGGACCTCAGCAGAAAAACGACACTAACATCCATGCCTTATCCGCGGCTCGAACACAGGTCCCTTACATCAATATCTAGGGTGTTAACCACTCGGCCACAGAACATTACTTATTTCTGTTAATTGGTTATTTGGTAATAGAATTCCAAAGTTCATTCTCTTCTTTGACTGAGCTGAGTTGACAAAAATCTTAACATTTCTAAAAGTTATCACTGAGAAAAAACTTACACAGACAGAATAATAAATTTCTTGCTTGAAAAATATTTTTTTTCTGTTATTCAGCCAATTAAGAGAGACTTTCACTATCATACTAGACAAAACTACAGGTAGGAGATAGTTAAGAGAAAGGTTGGTTGGTTGGTTGTTTGGGGTTTAATGGCGCATCGGCAACAAGGCCATAATGCGCCAAACAAAAGATAATATAAAAGATAAAAGACATCGAACCCCGTAACCAAAAGTTAAAATACAGTTTCAACATTGAAAAGTGGTAAAACAACAGAAAACAAGTGTATAGGAACAGAGTAAAACAAGTGTAGAAATATTAAATAATATAATCCCAGGTGTAAGAGACCTGGGGTAAATAATGCATAAATTACGGTAAAATCAAATTCGTTTAAAATATCCACAATATTTCAAAAAGTTAAAAACTGGAGATAAAATGCAATGATCAGATAAAAGATGTCCGAGTGTAAGAGGCTCGGACATAAAATTATGAAAGCTAAAATAACATTGACGTTCGAAATTAAAACACGGACATTCGATTAAAATATGTTTAATAGTTAAAATGGTGTCACAAAACTCGCACTTAGGTACGTCGTCCGCCCGTAAAAGAAACGAATGAGTAATAAACGAGTGACCTAAGCGGAGCCGAGCAAGTACAACTTCCTCCTTGCGATTCCTGCGGTAACAAGACTGCCATGGTTTGATGATAGGTTTGATCTCAAAGAGCTTGTTCGTAAGATGTTCCGACCAAGATCTCTGCCACTGTGCCCGGAGCTCGATGGTAAAACGCTGCCGGAAATCCAGATAGGGAACCGGCAACGGAGAGTCGGACAGGGGCGTGGCTGACCTAGCAGCAGAATCTGCCAAATCATTGCCCCTGATTCCGACGTGACCGGGCACCCAACAGAAATGGATGGTGGTGGTGGCTGCCAGACGATGTAGCTGCTGGCGGATCTTAGTAAGAACTGGGTGAGGACGATGCCTCACCGAGATCAAAGCCTGTAGCGAGCTAAGCGAGTCGGTGTAAAGCACACACCGACGATGATGCTTAGTCGCCACGTGGTCCAAGGCGAGGCTGATAGCGTGCAACTCTGCAGTGAAGATGGAACACTGCAGTGGGATCTGGTCTGCAATGATTACATCACAGCAGACCATGGCCGATCCCACTGAAGTGCCGGACTTCGAGCCATCTGTAAAGACAGGCAAGAAGTCCGGGTGCTCAGCACGATGGCTGGCAAAGAGTTGCCGGTACACACAGTCGGGTGTAAAGGCCTTCCCCGTCCTGCAGAGGGAAAAATCGCAGGAAGGGGAAACAGCGAGCCAAGGTGGTAGAGGCTCAGCTGTCGACTGTGCAACGCTATCGAGACTGGTGTTGATGTCTCTGAGGTAGCCTCGGACACGCAAACCAAAAGGACGAATGGCAGTCGGCCGATTATTGTAAAGCATTTCCCACTTCGGACTGAAAACGCAGTCCCAAGTGGGATGGCCAGGCAGGGATCGCAATTTAGACGCATATTGTAGCGACAACTGCTGACGGCGAAGAGATAAAGAAGGTTCGTCGGTCTCAACGTAAAGACTCTGGACCGGTGAGGTGCGGAAGGCTCCCGTGCAAACACGGAGAGCCTGATGATGGAGGGGATCCAGCACCTTCACCACCGAATCCCGGGCCGAGTCGTACACCTGGGATCCGTAGTCCAGTTTCGATCGGACAAGTGCACGGTACAGGCGGAGCAAAGAACATCGGTCCGCCCCCCAAGAGAGGGAGGAGAGGACCTTGACGATGTTCAATGCCCGCGTGCACTTGGACCTGAGATGACGTATGTGAGATAAAAAGGTCAATTTCCGATCGAATATGAGACCGAGAAACTTGGTCTCCGCCACAACTGGAATGATGTTACCCCCGAGCCGTAGCTCAGGATCCAGATGAAGATTACGCTTGTGGCAAAAGTGCACACAAGCGGTCTTCTGTGGGGAGAACCGAAACCCGTTTGCCGTCGCCCAAACCGAAAGATTGTTCAGGGCAATTTGCAGTTGTCTTTCAATGACCCTCATGCTGGAAGATGAGCAAAAGATGCTAAAGTCATCAACATAGAGGGCATTGCCTACTGATGGAGGAAGTTGTCTAGTTATAGAATTAATCTTGACAGCGAAAAGCGTAACACTCAGAACGCAGCCTTGTGGCACCCCCTGTTCTTGGGGGTATGGCCGCGACAGAGTGTTACCGACACGGACACGAAAAGAGCGTGTCGATAAGAAGTTGGAGATGAAGATCGGCATGTGACCTCTGAAGCCGAAGCTGTGGAGGTCACGAAGAATGCCGAATCTCCAAGCCGTGTCGTACGCTTTTTCGATGTCGAAGAAAATTGACACCAGGTGCTCTCTTCTTAAAAATGAATTTCTGATAGCCGATTCGAGGCGTATCAGGTGGTCAAGAGTTGACCGTTGCCTGCGAAAGCCACACTGGGTGTTGGAAAGAAGGTTGTGGTGTTCTAAATACCAGATGAGTCTGGCATTTACCATTCTTTCCAACACCTTGCACACGCAGCTCGTCAATGCGATGGGACGATAATTAGAAGGAATCTTGGGATCTTTCCCTGGCTTGGGGAAGGCCAAGACGATGGCCTCCCGCCAGGAGTCCGGAAACTGCTCCTCGAGAAAAATGCGATTGAAGAGATGGAGCAGCCGATCCTTACTCGATGGTGAAAGATGTTGGAGCATGGCATAATGGACATTGTCCGGCCCTACAGCAGAGGCACGAGAAGAGTGCAGAGCAAGGCGAAGCTCCTCCGCTGTGAATGGCCTGTTGTAAGGCTCCAGGCCATTCGAGTGGAAAGACAGCGGAGAGCGTTCCGCCCTGCCCTTCTGGGCCAGAAACTCGGGGGAGTAAGAAGAAGAAGAAGAGATGGAGGAGAACGACTCCCCCAGAGTATCGGCAATTGCTTTGGGATCAGCAATTGCCTGTCCATTGTGCTCCAGGATCGATAACGAGTGGGACGTGTAGTTCCCACTCATCTTCCGGACTTTATCCCACACGACCTTAGAACTAGTCGTGCGGGTGATGGATGACGTATACTTGATCCAAGATTCCTTCTGGCTCTGGCGTCGGACGAAACGCGCTTTCGCCCTGGCGCGTTTGAAATTTTCCAAGTTGGGGGACGTCGGATATCTCCGAAACACCCCCCAAGCCTTGTTCTGAGCCTTACGAGCTGCGGTGCATTCTGGATTCCACCACGGTTTCGGAAAGCGAGGAAACCGTGTAGAAGTTTGAGGAATCGTTGATGCAGCTGCATCTACGATACAGTCCGTTATCTCCGCTACTGCCACATTGATTGGCTCCTGGCTGACAGAGTGGTCGTGGAGCTCAGAGAGCAGCTCGAAACCACCCCAGTCAGCCCGATCGAGCCTCCACCGCGAGACGCGTGAAGGGCTGCAAGGCCCCCCACGCGAGATGGTGCACACCACGGGGAGGTGATCGCTTCCATAAGAGTTGTCCTCGACCTCCCATGTAAAGAGTGGAAGGATCGAGGAGGAGCAGATGGCGAGATCAATGGCAGTGAAAGAGCGGGTTGGGGAGTGAAAGTAAGTACTGACACCGGTGTTCAACAGGGAGAGAGAAGGATCCAGGAGCCACTGCTCCAGGACCCCACCCCTCCCGTTGGTGTCAGCACTGCCCCAAAGTGGACTGTGTCCGTTGAGGTCCCCCATAATGAGGAAGGGGGACGGCAGCTGCGAGACGAGATCATCAAGGTCTTCCTGGAAGACGATGCTCCCAGGTGGAAGATATACAGAGCAGACAGTCAGCGAGAACCCCACGAAGAGACGGATGGCTACCGCCTCTAAGTTGGTAGTGAGGGGTACGACCTGGAATGGAGAATGGTTGCTCACGAGGATGGCGACACCCCCGCGAGCTGGACCATCTCCATCCCGGTCCCGGCGAACTAGTGAAAAGTGCCGGATCGTGGGATCTGTGACTGGCTGCAAGTATGTCTCCTGCAGGCACACACAGATGGGCTGGTGTGCCTGAAGGAGGGCCTTGATGTCGTCAAGATTCCTCTGGAATCCACGACAATTCCATTGTAGGAGTGTGGCCATCTCAGGACTTAGAAGAGTGGGCGGACGACGAATTCCTATTCAACTTCACCGCCGCAGAGGACGGTTTAGTGAATAGGGGGCGGTCGGTATCCATGTCCTCGGAATCGTCCGAGGGACATGGATCGGTGACCGCTCTTTGTGGCGCTGTTATTTTCTTTTTCGGCCCCGGTGGGGGCCCCTTCGGTTTTGAAGGTCTTGCTGTCTGAGGACGGGGAGGAGGAGGCCTTCCGGTGGAGGTGGAAGGCTGTGTTGCAGGAATGGAAACCGGGGTTGATGTCGAAGTCGACACCACCCTCGGTCGCGCCTGCGTGAGGAGGTACTTCGCAGCTGGCGAGAAAGACTCAGTAGGTGGTACACTGATGTCGGTCTGCACCGCAACCGAAGTCATTGGAACGATGGACTTTCCAATGACTGCACTGGCATAGGAAACCTTGCCAGGTGGGGCGGGCGGTGCAGCAAGCTTTCTCGCTTCAGCATACGAGATGTTGTTGATTACTTTGAGGCGTTGCACCTCCTTTTCCTCCTTCCACTTCGGACAGTCGCGGGAGTACGCCGGATGTTCGCCACTACAGTTAACACAGCATGCCTTTTCTGCTGTGCAGTCAGGATCGAGATGATCCTTACTGCCACAGCGAGCACAGGTGGGCTTGCCCCTGCATGCTGTGCGGGCATGACCGTATATCTGACACTGAAAACAGCGCAGAGGGTTTGGGATATACGGCCGAACCTCACAATGTAAATAACCAGCCTTGATGTAAGAAGGCAGGCGTGGCGTATTGAATGTCACAATCAACACCCGGGTGGGTGTTAATTTCCCATCACGGCGTGTCGAAACCCGGTGGACCGCTGTTACTCCTTGAGGTGTGAGCTCCGAGAGGATTTCCTCCTCAGTGACTTTGAGGAGGCCCCACTCGGTGATCACACCCCGAGAGGAATTCAAAGTTTTATGGGGAGTGACTTCGACAGCCACCCCACCAATTTCTTTGACTTTCAGGAGCAGTTCCGAGTGTTTGGAACAAGCGGTCTCAACTTGTAAGTCACCAGATCGTAGGCGCTTAACGGATTTCGGTTCTCCCGCAAGACCTTTCAAACCTTTGTTAACGAAAAAAGGGGACATGTCCCCAAGTACCTGATCACCCGTGGAGTGGATGATCAGGAACTTTGGGAACGAAGACACAGACACAGAAGACGACGGCAGAGATAACAGTGACGACGAGGAAGATGGAGGCTCATGTCGAGCCCTCTTGTTGGCGGCGATCGCATTAATTTCATCATTCTCTCTCATGGTTGTTTATGTGTGGTTCAGTGCCCGCTGTCCCCACCCTCCACGGAGCCCAACAAGGGGACGCCCAGTCGGGCGCCAGGGCTACGCAGGCACTATACCCACACAGACAGTGAGCCAAGCCCTCACAAATAAATAGAAGGAAAATAAAAAGAGAAATGTGCAGAACAAAAACGTTCTACACAAAAGAAACAAAGCTTAAAATAACAAAATTGTGAATGGCCAACCTGGCCTCACAAAGAAAAGATAACGACAAAAGGAAAATAAGTTGTGAGGAAACTTGTAAACCTGTACCCGGACCGTGGGCAAGGTTACTCACCGCTCTGCACGGTTGACCCTAGCAGGACCTGCCCACCAGCCGATTGCTCCTGGGGGGGCCACCCCAGGAGCTCCCGTTTACCGGAAGCAGAGGCCAAAGCAGTGTATAGCAGAGGCCCCGGAATCCGCTGCCCAGCCCCGCGACAGACAGGCTCCCCAATGGCAAGACGGCCAATGGGGACCACGCCAGTCATGAGCTGAGGAGAGAAGACGGGGACCCCCGAGCAACTACCAGGATCCTCCTTTCCCGGGACACGGGTCTCCGCGCACGGCAAACACGCGGGCGAGCGTTTAGGACCCTGCGAAGGTAGCCGAGCCAGCGGAACCTTCACAGGGTGGTCCCCCTCACCGCGTAAGAGAAAGGAATAGCATTGATTGGATGAGTCTATTTAAAATCTCTGCCATTATTGGTCAGTATGGTAGCAAAAGGATTAATTTGGCATATAACACATGCAACATAACAATGAACTCCTGTCGTTGGTTATTTGGCAAAAAGTTCTATAGTTCGCTTTTTTTGACTGTGCATATTTGAAAATAAGCCTGGCTATCTAGTACATATCAGGTTTTCAGGAATGGCAAGAGTTAATATCTTGTGTATGCTAGTAAATTCATAGGTACAGCTTATGTTTCTCATTCATTTTGTTTTTAAAAATTTCACTCTATTGGTTTTATTCAAATTATTCTAGTTTACACTTCCATTTAGCAAATAAAATAAAAATTATTACTAAAATTTTATTAAAATCAGGCAATTATAATCCCTATACAGTTACTTCAAATAAATCAAACTCAAAATAACTGTAGGGAATGTAAGGATAGCTTAAAAATCTACCCAATCTCTCTGATTTTTACTATCATAATTTACTGACCAAAATTTGAAGAACCAATTTCATTCATAGTACATATATTAACTAAAAAAGAATCAAGACAAAATAAATACAGCATTAAATAAAAATATTGAGAAAAATATACAGGAATTAAGATCAAATGCATAGCATTACCCTTCCAAGGCTATAGCAGTTTAATTTTAGTTTGTTGATGAAGGAAATATATGGGATGGGGGTAAAAAAGTTTGAATAATTTAGAACCTGTGAGTGAATTATCTCTGTTCACTTGACTACCCTATAACTATAAAGCAGCTATTTGATACTGCACCTCAAAAATGTAAGAGGTTGTCCTAAAGGTCTTTTTTTTTTGTTCAAAAAATTACTGCTACTTTATCAGGGAATCATATTGTAAACTATGTACAGTAATAATATAGTTCACACTAAATGCACATTATTTAGCTCATATACATATATCAGTCTGGAAATAAAAATGTGACAGAAATTTCTTACTGATACACATAAAATAATCAAATGTTTGTATATGTCAAAACATACCTGAGGTCACAGCATAAGCAGCTTTTTGAATAAAGAAATGCTGTTATTCAAAATTTCATCAACATCTACAGCATTTTTGCAAATAAGGCTATGCATGTTCCAATTTTCCCCTACATGGAAATTTAAAATGTTACGATATAGGTTTGTTCCACACATAAGAATTGTAAATTAAAATTTTACACATTTGAGATAATAATTATATATATTAATATATACATTCTGCAAACATTTTTACAATGGGGAAATAATAAAATAAATACCCCCTCAAGCAGTTGCTTGCCACAGAGGTCTGACAGAAGCCTGTCAGTTTATATGCCACAGTAGAAGGTTTGTGAGGATGATGGGACCTGAGTAGAATAACAACACAAACATCTATGCCTTACCTGGGGTTTGAACCCAGTCCTTTTGATCAGTAGCCAAGTGTGCTGACTACTTAGCCAAGGATACAATTATTAGTAATTTTTTTTTTTGCTTAAACTAGTTGATATATATATTTTAATGAATAAAAATTCATTTAAATTGTAAAAGATAAATAAGAAAAACTATGCATTCTTCAAATTTTCTTGATTATAAATCATTTTTAATCTTCCAATAACCCTCCAATCATAAATAACTAGTCACATTTGAACATGCTATACTACAACTTTCAAACATTTCTCAAGGAAATTAAGGTGAAATCAATTTACTCTTCTATTGACAGAGACTTGTCAAAACTGTGTCATCTCAAAGTATGATGTACTTGGTAATCCTGTATGATGAATGTCCCTATTGTCATCTCTCACTCACTAACACACACACTCATGTACACATGCAAAATCCTCATGCAACCATGGGCTATAGAGGTCCTACCAGACTGTGTAATTTTCCTCTCCAGACATATCTGTTCTGAGCTGCAGCTACTGCATTTGGCCACTGTAGGCCAATTCTATAAAGGTCCTGTTTGACATTGTCTCCCACTTTTCCTAAAGCCTTTAGGCACACTGTTAGGTTACATATCACTTTACTAGCAATAATTCCCCTAGACTGATTTTATTTATCAAGGAAATCATTAAATATCATTTCACATCTGACAAAAACACACCCTTATCTTGAACAATAATAATCAACTGTTACACTAAGATTAGTATATACACATCATGTATTTGACACACAAGAATTTAAATAAAGAGTTTTAATTTACTCCTGAATGCTGATAGATCCCATAAAGCATGCATCATCATCATCCTCAAGCAGCCATGGGCTATGGAGGGCCAACCAGACTGTGCAATTTAGTTCTCCAAACATATCTGTCCTGAGCTACATCTGCTGCATCTGGCCACTGCACACCAATTCTAACAAGGTCCTGTTTGACATTGTCTGCCGACCACATCCTAGGTCTCCCCCTCTTTCTGAGGCCTTTATAGGCACACTGTTCATAACCCTATTCGCCAATCTATAACTATCCATACGGGCAACATGGCCAAACCAGCGGAGTCTCTCTCTGCACAATATGCTGCTTAAAGGAGGTTGCAGACTCCTTTGCCTAACCTCATCATTAGTTATAAAGTTAAACCACCTAATACCCAAGATACTACGTAAGCACCTAGGATCAAAAGCATCTAGTTTCCTGTTATCTTGTTTACAAAGTGTCCAAGTTTCACTACCATAACTAACCCTAGAAAGAACCAAACTATTATAGTCTAATTTTAGTCTTTAGGTGTATACACCTTGTGATGCCCCCTCATTCACTTTTACTTTACCTTAACCAGTTTTGCTTAATTTACGTTATATTTATCATTTTGGGAATTTTTATTTCATTTTTGGCATCAGAGTGCTCATTTACAAGAGTTAGGAGTTGTGCATGCGCAACTCCAAACTTTGGATTGTCAACCGCTAAAGCGCATGTACAACGACATGCCCCCCTCTTGTGTCATAGCTTGCGCTGATCGTCGATTTATGGAAATGTCTTTCCCGGCGTGCAACATGACGTGCCAGCTTTGTAGCCTCTTGTTATAACCTGGTGACATGTTAGTACACAAGCACAAGCTGAGAGAGAGCACAGTTTTGAGTTAGTTGAGAAAGAGCGTAGTTTTGTTGAAGAGTTTGTAGAAATGATGTAGTATCTTCATTGAAGTTTTAGTGAGTGTTTTTGGAAATATATATGTTTGTTATATAAAATTTTTTTGACTCTTTACTAATTTTTTCTCTTGAGCAACATTAATTGTTTTGATTAGAATTAACATTAAATTTTGACAATCATTTAATATTTTTGAATTCCTACTCATTAACGCTCGCTGGAATTTCGAACCCTACTTGAACTTTATTTTTGGCAACTTGTTAATTATTGCCTGGCACCCAACTCAGCTATCCGGAGCGTAAATAATTATTGGATCAGACAAAGGGTCCAAAACTTAATAAACTTTAAAAGTATTTTTAAATCTTTGGAGCGTTACAACCTATTTCTCCACAATCTCTATAGATTCTTAAAAGTCCCAGAAGCACTCCCTATTCATCCGTTAATCTCATGTCACACATCACCATTATCTGTTACATAACTCCCAAGATAATTAAACTGAGACACTTGCTCAAGTGTGCAACCATTCAGAGTAACTGAAGCACCAACTGCTTGACCAATTTCCATCACTTTAGTTTTATCTCTGTTTATCACCAAACCAACTCTATTACCAGTCTCAACAGCCCTAATGAAAGAATTCATCTTGTCAACATCATTAGCTAACAAGGCCAAATCATCTGCATAATCTAAATCAGAAATTTTAAAATTTCTAAACCATGTAAATTTTTCCCTTGCAAAGAATTTCGTAAAACATAATCAATAACCAAACTAAAGAGAAAAGGGGCAACATAGACATTTGTCGAACATCAGAAACAATGCCAAACCAATTGCTACAAGTTTTACCAACTCTCACACACAACTCAGTGTTATTATAGAGAGCTTTCATTAACTAACTTGTCTGGTATACCATATGATCCCACAATCAACCACAAATTATGACGATCAACAGAGTCGAAAGCCTTTTTGAAATCAACAAAGCTAGCAACCAAAGGTTTCTGAAACTCTAAACATTTCTCAAGAATCTCCCTAGGTGAAAATATCTGATCTACACATCCCCTACCCCTTCTGAATCCACATTACTCATCACGCAATTGCATGTCAACCAGATTCTTAATTCTATTAAGCACAATCATGGAAAGAACTTTACCTAGAACAGAGATATGCTGATAATCTTATAGTTATCACAAGAACTGCAATCACCTTTTTTGAAAATAGAGATAATAATAGCTCTGGTAAAATCCTTAGGAACCATGCCTTTATCAAAAAAAAGATGTTCAAAATTTCAGTGATCCATGTGGTAACCGTAACATTCCCAGCTCTAAGCATTTTCGTAGTAAATGGGAGTAGAACTAACCACATTGTTCAGAACATCACTGAAATGCTCAGCCCATCTAGCCATGACAGAATCCCTCTCTGTAATCCTTTCTATTAGGACTAGTAGGGTACTGATTAAGGACATTCCTGCTGTTCCTTCTTTCAGAAATAAGCTGAAGTGCCTTATCACATAAATAATTCTGCCTCATCTGTTCCTTTTTTCCTAAAAGAGTACTGTTAGTTTCCAAAAATGCCTGTTTAAAATGGCCCCATTCTTCCTCAACTTCAGTATTAAGCAAACCATGACTGTCATAATGACTAAGTAACCTATCATGGTAAGCTTTAGCTATAACTGGGTCTTTCAGAGCTTCAGTATTAAAGGTAAATTTTTTAACCCTAGCACAACACTTTTTAAGTTTAAGTTGCAAGATGCTTTTAACAAGATAATGGTCAGATCCAATTTCAGCTCCTCTATATGACCTGGTATTTCTAACAGAACTAGCCCATTTGCTGTTAATTAATATGTAATCAATCATATTCCTATGCAGCCCATCAGGTGAAACCCATGTGTGTTTATGTATGTCGCGATATTTGTAATATGTGTTAGTTATTCTGAAACCATTGAGTTTACTTACCTGTAGGAGACATTGCCATTGCAGCTACCAATACCAAAAGGGCCTATCATCCCTCCCCAAATATCAGAGTCAGTACCAACTTTGGCATTTAAGTCACCTAGAACAAGGGTAATATCTCCTTTCTTGACAGAATTCAAAATATCCTGAAGTTGTCCATAAAACCTATCCTTCTCATCCTCATCAGCATCCTCAGTGGGGGCATAACAGCAGATAACATTGAAGTCTTTAATGCTTGTCTGAATTTTGCTCTAAGAAACCAAACTAGTATATGGTAACAAGAAAAAAATTACAAAACGAAAGAAATATTTACTTAAAACAAAAAAATTTTTTTGTTATTCAGAAATATATAGCCATTTTATTCATGTGCATTGTAATAATTTCTGTCTATCAATTTTTTTTAAATAAATTTTTACTTGCATTGCCAGATGCATTTTTTTACTACATGACTCTAAAAAAATCCTATTAAAATAAAACACATCGCATTTTTTTTGTTAAATACTTGATTTTTGGAAAATCCAGAATTAGATGCTTATTAATTTGGTATATAACATGTCATAATTCCTTTCATTAGTTATTTGGCAAAAAAGTTCTAAAGCTAAAGTTTTTTTTTTGGCTGAGCATAGGCAGAAAATAGCTTGGCCCCTAGATGGAAACCTGTTTTCAGTCTGGACACTCAAAGGGTTAAATTTAAAATGAATATTATCATAAAATTATGTTTATATTTAATCATTAGATTTATTAAACCTAAGGAAATGGTAGAAATCATCTAAATTCAGGACAGTTTGTCAAATGAATAAAACTCAGATCTCATAATGGCATAAATACAACAGAAATAGGTTTTTATGTTTTACAGTTTATATTATTTTGATAAATTTACAAGTGAATATAATTTCAGGTACCTGGTGTGAAGGACGATTTGTACAGCATAATGTTGAAAAAAAAAATACCCCCTCAAGCAGCTGCGTGCCACAGAGTTCTGACAAGAGCCTGTCAGTTTATAATGCCATAGTAGAAGGTCTGTGAAGATGGCAGGACATCAGCAGAAAAACACAAACGTCCATGCCTTATTCGGGGCTCGATCCCTTAGATCTTTAGCCAAGTGCACTAAACATTCGACCGCGGGACAGTTAATGTTGAATAGGAAACCATAATATAAAAATCCCAAATTGCCAAATTTTTACAGAGCAGAAATCGTTTTATATTAGTACAGCTAGAGCTAATGTTTTGAATAGAACAACATGGCTGCTGCACAGTTGCTCTAGCATCAACTGTAAGTGCTTAGGGCATCTCCTCTTCCTTTCTTCTTCCATGGAGCTCAGTATTAGGTGATATTTATACAGTTTCATGACCTTCATACGCGCAGTCGTTTATCTGCAGTTCCTTCGATTTGCATAAAGAATTTGCAATGTTCATAATGTTTTTGACTCTTTAGTGTAAATTTAACATTTTAAAGTTACATATTTAAAAAAATTGATAAAAATAAGGTGCAACCGGTTGAATTTTAATCAAGTTTATTTAATTTAAACACACATGATTAAATTATTGTATTCTCTCTCTATCACCAGAATTTCTAACAAAAATTCGTTCACAATATTACTTCAGATTTCACATTTTCTACATTTACCGCCCTAAAACGAGATAAATTAAGGCCGTATGGAGGATTTAAGAAAAGCGAAAGAAAGAATGAATGAATGAATCATCATATTTTAAGTATCATATTTCGTTACCACCGATTCAACTCAAAAAGAATTTTTCATCAAACTCTCAAAAATAAAAGTTATTCTTTTCCATCCATCCTGGTGGTGAAGGGACAAATTGTTGCTGCCAATGTAAACCCCATTATTCATCACACACCACCACAAAAATATAAAATTTCTAGTCCAAATAGACCGTTTGCAAACTGATCTAAGGGACCTGGGTTCAAGCCCCGGATAAGGTATGGTTATATGTGTTGTTTTTCTGCTGAGGTCCTGCCATCCTCTCCGATCTTCTACTTTGGCATATAAACTGACAGGCACCTGTCAGACCTCTGTGGCAAGCAGCTGCTTGAAGGGGTATTTATTTTTATTATTTTTAAAATACTGCAAAGTCAGAGAGCGCAATTAAAACTTTTGGGATATTCTAAAAGTGTAAATTATAATAGTTTATCAATAATACCTATCCAAACAAAACATAATTCAAATTTATCTCTAAAAACACACAATTATCGCATAAAACCAAGAATTTTGTTTTCCCGCCCCTTCTTAAGGTAAAGATAAAAATCATTGCTCTCAGTGCAAATTTCATGACATTCACCTTTGAAAATCAAAATTTCTTACATAATTGCATCGCATGAATATTAGTTTGAAATGTTGCAACTTTCAAAATTTTCCATCGTTGGAGGAAGTAATATTTGCTTTTGGCGAGATTCTGAAAGTGCGAATCGTAATATTTCGTCAATACCTATCCAACCCGAAAAGAATTTTTCATTTATCTTTAAAACAAAAAAAGTTCGATGTCTATAGAGGAACAGACAGAAGACAAAGTGAAAACTATAGCTCGTTGTTTTTTTTTTTGCTTTTCTGTAAAGGTCATAAGAGTTAAACACAAGATTGGATTTATATCCAGAAATCACTCGTCGGACGGAACGAGGCCTCGGGACGGAAAAATGACGTCATACACGACTTAAGCTTGGCAGTGAACTTCGTTAACATAAGTTTTGAGATAGTGAGTTTTGGCACATAAGGAATTTCTAATATGGAAAACGAAACTGATTGTTCACGGTCTGTTATTATTCATTGAAAGCTATAGAAAAAAAAATCGCTGTTTCTTTAAATAGTTGTACATTAAATTTTAGCATGAATTTTGCACACTTTTGCTGGGACCCACTAACCTTGGACTCTTCCGCATCGCGGAGACTATCAGTACGCTTCTGTACATAGCTGTGGTCATCAGTTTCTTTGCAAATTTGCCGCCCTGTGCAGTTCGCACTGGTCGCACGTGCGGTAACTTCGTCCCTTTTACTAAAGCCTGACATGTCATCAGGAGGTCGTGGGTTCAGATCTCCCTTCGGTTCAATACAATACACCCGGCTCAATACATTTTTTCTCTCTGCCCTCGTTGACTAATAGCATTATACTATTCCAAATGTTCCTTAACTCATCTGTCACATTTTATCACAAAAACTTATTTCAGAAATTACTGAACTTCCCGCTTGCCTTGTCATTGATGTGACAAGCGACTTTAGACATTCTCTAGACTAGGGGGTTCTCAACGTGGCGTACCCCAAAAAATTTTACTGCGTACCCTGTGAGAGTTCAAAAGTCGCTAGATCTAATAAGCAGTGGTTCTCAAACTTTTATTCTTCACGTAACCCCAGTTAATGTGTATGCAACTGGCTTACACCTTGTATAGATAGATAAAACTATAGTTATAGTATAACAATGGGAATAAAATAAAACATAATTATATAACATATCTAGGGACTCATGAAATAATAAGCTCAAAAAATTTGGTTTTGCCATAGCAAAATCAATTTTTTTCAGCTCATTATTTCATGAGTTCCATGTCTACAGGACGCATCCTGTGATTCTTTACTACTGATATCTAGCGACTTTTGAGCTTTCACGGCGTACCCCAAAAAATGTTACCGCGTATCCCAACGTTGAGAACCCCTACTCTAGACTATGACGTACATTTTTATTGCAGGGGAGCACCTAGGAGAAATTAATTCTTTGCAGATTACAAATATTACGATCTGACGATCAATCATATATGAAATTTAAATGGGTATCGTGTGGAAGCTTAACAGTTATTGATGACGTCAAATAACAATCTCTCTTCACAGACAATTTTGTTTTATTTTCTGCCATCGTAAAGAACAGAAAAAATACTTTTGAGATCTTGTCAAACAATTTCCGTAGTTGGAAACAAAGATATTAAATTTAATCTTGAAAATATACAGTTTTTAAATGGAAAACCACAGTTCTCAATACCTCAACTTCAAGCATAAAAAGGATTTTTTTTAAAGAAAAATAGTAATATACACTGGACAATTAAATTCAATATAATACATAATTTATGTGATTTTCAAAATAAAGTCGATTTTCGACTTTTGTCCAAATACTTTTCCGTTTTGCATCACTGCGACGTGACTGTCTCCCTTCATATCGGCCTAATGTCTACGTCTTGCAACTTCAGCCCCAAGGCCCATAAGATTTCAGTTCCATTCTTTTATATTTTCCATTAACCAATTCATCCCATCTGACCATGGTCCTTAGTCCATTATTTTTTGTTAATTAAGAATCAACTACCGACTAACCGGCCTCGATGTCAGATTTTGTGATCGGCCTACAGGGAATCTCCCGGTGTCCCAGCGGCCCAGTCCGCCACTGCACACATCACCGTTAAGGTAATAAAAATTTAGACGTCAGTGTAAACAATTATTTACCAATTTTAAAGTTCTGAAAGATCTGTGACAAATGGGTACCACACAGACAGACAGAACGGCAAAAAAAAAAGGGCTAGAATCGACTAGTGCAAGAAGATGTTGGCAATATTTGAATCTGCGACTCCAAACGGTTAACAGACATTTTAACAGGTGATGAGGCGTGGTTCTATTGCTATACAACTCCCACATAGATCGACAACTATGTTTGGGTTGCGGAAGATGAAACCGCATCCCCAAATCCTCCAACAAGACTTTCACTGAAGGAAGAGGACGGTCACATTTTTTTCAATTCTCAAGGAGTGATTAGCTCTGGAAACCTTACCTTAAAAAATGACTATATATTGCCAATACTACACTAACACTGTTTTGCCCAAACTGGTTAAGGAGAAGGAGCAGCGTCCAACAAGAGGCGTGTCAAGGGTTCTACTTCTTCAAGACAATGCTATTGTTCAGAAAACCCGGAAAGTTACGGCCTATCTGGAAAAGGAAAAAATCAAACAGCTACTCCATCTGCACAATACGAGTTTTGTTTCTTTCATAAAATTAAAAAGCTTGCTGGGAAGCCTTTTCTCAAGGGTGCAAGACCTAGCAAAATGAGTTCTTCAGATTTGCGGAGTATTTTGGGTTGTTTTACCTCTGAGCGGCACTTTTTTGCACACCATGGGCTAAATGGCCAGGTCACATGGACCCCGAAGGCTCAGAGAAGGTTGGGGGAGGGGACCCACTGGAACAGCTGTTGGGAGACAGATGGTAGCCTACCGTCAAGGCCATCCAGCGTGTTCTTTAACGTGCACAGGGTATGGCTCTCCCGCACACGGGGCCACGGCTTAACGTCCCATCCGACGGATGGTGGCCTTTCCAAGCCCATCGGTGTCCCCTACTGACCGTGGGCAGGGCGGGGAATTTTTCGGAGTATTCCCCGTACCTACCAAGCGTTCTAGAATTGGCATAGACATCTGTAAGTTTGCATAGATGATGGAGTGTATTTTGAAGGACAAAGTTTTGCTGAGGTAAGTGAAATGGTTATTGTTCTGCAGATGCATGTCAAGAACTTTTTGATAGCCCTTCGTAATATCCAAATATAAATTCCTGGGCCATTTATTCGTTAGGAACAGAGCTTTTCATCCAGGGACTGTCCCGGAAAACGGTCTAGTCACCCTATTGAACTGTCCTGGTGATTATTTGCAGTGTACTGTATTTGTGCAATCTATTTGTTATTGCTTATAAGCCTATGGCTTTCATATTCATAACAGTATTAATAAGATTATTGATACTGGTCAATTTCATTGGAAAACTGGACTATTTTTGATTTCCCAATAGAGGATACAATTAGTAAACTTTTCTCTTTGCTCTCATTTTATTTATATGTTTTCCATTTTTTTTTTGTATCATTTTAGTTTAACTGTTATTTTGCCATGTGGTAGATTTTAAAAAATCGCTTGGGACGTTAATAATAGGTAGGTGAACACGAATGGAAAAATGCTGCATACAGAAGCAATATTCTATTGACATAATATTTTTGTCCTTATTTATGAACTACTTTTCCTCTTAACCTATAAATAAAAATAAATACCCCCCTTCAAGCAGCTGCTTTACACAGAGGTCTGACAGGTCAGTTTTTACGCCATAGTAGGTCTCTGAAAATGGCGCGACCTCAGCAAAAAAAACAACACAAACATTCATGCCTTACCCGGGGC
Organism: Ryuthela nishihirai; assembly: GCA_038380435.1. Classification (NCBI taxonomy): domain Eukaryota; kingdom Metazoa; phylum Arthropoda; class Arachnida; order Araneae; family Heptathelidae; genus Ryuthela; species Ryuthela nishihirai. The sequence goes on from JAWZYU010000034.1 coordinate 6,606,808, forward strand.
TCTAACCCAGGTCCCTTAGATCAGCAGTAGCCAAGCGCGCTAACCACTCGGCCACGGGACATAGGGAAATTTCCCGGTAGACCGGTCTCAAAATATGATCTAGAGGCATTTTGGTAGTTGATTCTTAATTTAAAAAATAGTGAATAAGGACCATAGTCTATAATGCAGTGGTTCTCAACCTTTTATGCTTCACGTATCGCCTGGAAATGTGTATGTAACTGGCGTACCCCTTGTACAGACAGATAAAACTATAGTTATAGTATAACAATGGGAATAAAATGAAACATATATATATATACACATTTAATTTTGCATTCATTAATTACATATATCGATAAACACAAAAAACGTCAACAATTTAACAAATCTTAAAATTATGAACATTTTTACTGGTTAGTAGTAGCATAAATGAATGTTCTGGCACAGTAAAAGGGGCTCGAGAATTCTATGAAAATCCATGGGAAAAGTACTTTTCTTTCTCATCATACTTTTTACCTCACCCCCATAACTTTTCCCATGGATTTTCATAGAATTCTCGAACCCCTTTTACTGTGCCAGAATTCTCATTTATGCTACTACTCTGGGTAATCAATGAAATGGACTTGTTACTAAATGTAGCGACTTTTGAGCTATTACGGCGTACCCCAAAAAATTTTACAACGTACCTCACTTTGATAGTCTAACATGATGAATTGGTTAGTGAAAAATATAATGGAACTGGTGTTTTGGCCGGAGTTGCGAAATACAGGAAGAAATCTTATCTTTTCAGTAATGGAAAATATTTCGAAATTCGACTTCTTGCGAATTTAAAAATTATATATCATATTAAAGCATTTTGATCAGTGCATCTGTAACTGATTTTTTTTTTTATTCCTAAGGTTGAGGTATTGAGAAACCTAGCTTTTCCAATTAAACACAGCGTTTTTTTTCCAAGATCAATAATATTTAATTTATTACCAACTATGCAATGTTGTTCGAAAAGATTTGGAAGCTATTTTTTTCTGCTATTTGAGATGGAATAAAACAGAATTTTGTGTTGAGTTTTTTTTCAGCATGAATTTTTTGATATAGTGAAAAATATTTGCTGATAGATTGTAATCTATGTAAACTGCGAAAAATTAGTTGCTCCTAGGCAGAGTCTAGGGAGTGGGGTTAAAAAAGGGAGCAATGACCCCACTCCCTTTTGAGAATACTAGTAAGGATAATACAGGACAAAAATTATTAAACCTTATTTTGCACATTTTTCAAGAAATACTTTTAAAATCTCTAAAACAAAAGCAGCTGTCCCGTGGTCAAGTGGTTAGCAAGCTTGGCTACTGATCTAAGGGATCTGGGTTCGAGCCCCGGGCAACGCATGGATGTTCATTTTGTTTTTCTGCTGAGGTTCCACCATCTTCAGACTTTCTACTATGGCATATAACTGACAGACTCCTGTCAGACCTCTGTGGCAAGCAGCTGCTTGAGGGGGTATTTATTTTAAAACGAAAGCGAAAATGTTACACTGGAATGGACACAAAGTCTCTTGCCCCCTCCCCCCACCCTTTTCATCCCTGCCCGATTGCGTCGCTCAGCCTCACAGACAAATAGAGAGTACAGATTTGTAACTCCCATAGTTATAATGAAGCGATAGCAAACCTTCTATGGACGAGCATTCCGGTAGCATTTTCGTCTGGAACCTTCAGAACCTTAGTCCGCCATTTGATCCAAAATAAAATTTGAAGAAAATGGCTGTCTGGTAAATTCTATGAAGAATTTAGTATTTCGTTCTTAGAAAAACAACAAAACGGCAACAACTTTATGAGACGAATTCGGTCTGATTTCAAAATTGGGAAATTTAAAAATAATAAAATGTATAAAGTACACGAATTCAGAGATGGATCAGATTCAGAAAAAGCTGCCAGCGATGTGAAGTTATCTAGAAAAAAATCATGTAAAGATTGTATTTATGTATTGTAGTGCATATGGTTAGCGTGCTTGGTTACTGATTCAAGAGACCTGCGTTCGAGCCCAAGGTAAGGCATGGATGCTTGTGTTATCTTTCAGGTTCCTGTCAAACCTCTGTGGCAAGCAGCTGCTTGAGGGAATATTTTTTCTTTTCATTTTATAGCAACGTTAATATGGCACATAAATATATTTATTATATTGGAATCTATGCAGGTTGCATGTGAGCGAAGTTTTTTCGTTTAAAAATTGTAAAGAGCAGACTCAGGAGTTTACTGTCCCAAGAGAACTTTAAAATGTTTTTGATTATTAGCATTGAGAAAGATATTTTAGTTACCTTACACCGAAGAGCCAAAACATTATGTCCATCTGCCTTATATGATGTTGGTCCTTCATGTGCCGTTAAAACAGCAGTTACCTGGCGAGGCATGAACGCTACAAGATTCCTAAAGTTATCTCGTGGTATCTGGTATGGAATGGAACCAGAACACCGTTGGCATCAAAGGATGTACCTGGTCTTCCTAGCAATTAAAGAACCAGGGGTTTCCCAGCAGAACATTGCCCAAAGCATTACACTTCCTCCACCAGCTTGTTTTCATCCCACGTTGATCCTTGTGCCAACACTTCTCCAGGTAAACAATGCACATGTACCCGGCCATCTAGATGGTGCAACAGGAAACAAGATTCATCGGACCACACAACCTTCTTCCAATCATTCAAGGTCTACTTTTGATGCTCATGTGCCCATTGTAAGTGCTTTCGGCGGTGAACAGAGGATTCACCAGCATTCAAATTATGGACGACAGTATCCCTTCCGTTGGCTACTCAGAAACCACAGAAGGGATACAGTGGTGCAAAGTTGCACCACAGTATCCATACAGGAAAACAGTAGTACCATACGGGATAGACTTCATACACCTGTAGCATCAATGAGCCATGATCGGCCCACACCTTGCTGGTAGTTCGTGGTTTTTCCCTCCTTGGACCACGTTTTGAAGATACTAACCACGGCTGATCATGAGCACCCCACAAGCCTTTGCCATCTCGAAAATGTTGTGACCCAGTCGTCTGGCCATTAAAATTTGGCCTTTGTCAAACTCACTTATATCCGCTGCCTTTCCCATCTGAAGAACAAGAATAACACTGATTAAGAGAACTCAGTATCAGATGTTATTTATACCATTTCATGACTTTCACACACTTCGTCGTTTACCTGCAGTTGCTAATTTGCATAAAGACGCGCTGGTCATAATATTTTGGCATTTCAGTATATAAGTTTATCAATTTTTTTGTCTCCCATAAATAGTCAAATATTTTTGTTTCCCATAGAATTCTCGGTAACCCTTCCTAGTAACCTTTCCTAGAATTCTCGGGGAGAGGGGAAATATCCGCAAAGAGGAGATAAATCAGGTTTCGAAAATTGTTGAAGTAATGAAAGTTGCTAAGGTGTCTTGGTATTGCAAAGAAAGGAATCTGATTCAAATAAGAAATTTGAAAAATATCTTGTTTTGCTGACGAAATTGAATGAACCGAGTAGTGTGATAGGACAAAAATTATTTCTAGCTTTAGATCAAAATATTACAGAAAGAAGAAATGAAAATCTTTTAGCTACTATCTAAAATGACCTTCCACATGCATCTGGAGTGGGGGCGACTCAGTTGGTAGAGCACCAGGGTTGTAATCTGCAGTTCCTAGGTTCGAATCCCACCTGAGCGGGCATTGAGATTCATCGCCGCAACATATCTCCTGCCCTCCGTCAGTAAGGGACATCCATGAGCTTGGAAAGGCCATCTGTGTCTTCTACTGACCTGTGGCCCCATCTGCGGGAGAGCCATACCTTGTGCACATTAAAGAACACGATGTACAGCCTTGACGAGAATCTACAATCTGTCTGCCAACAGCTGTCCAGTCCCCCCCTCCACAACCTTTTCCGAGCCCTCGGGTCCTTGTGATCTGGCCATTCACCCAATGTATGCAAAAAAAAAGTGCCGATCAGAAGTAAAATAACGCAAACCACATGTATCTAAGAATACAACTGTTAATACAATCACAAATATTCCATTTATTTGTTCGAAAAACATTATTGCTATAGAGAGATCACATAATGACAATGAAATTGTTAATGATACAGAACCTACTAAGAAACTGAGTAAACGAGAAGAAAAAATGCCTTTATAAAGGAAACAAAAAAAGGTAAATCAAAATCACTAGCACTGCGTTGTCTTCACCTCAAGAAATCTCTATAACTTTTAAAATCATGCTCTACTGAAATTCTGAGGCTAAAACATGATATCCCTTCCCAGCCCAATTTGAACTTTCTGGGTTCTTCTAGAATATGACTGCATTAATAAAATATTTCTTACTAAATTCAAAACAAGGATTAAAGACTTGAGTGCTGTATGTTGTTATGTCCTCACAGAGGCATCTGATGAGAAACATAATTGATTATTTTTATGTAATTTGGATTCATAAAGTATCATTAATATGAGTTTTGTAACTGGAGTGTTCAAAACGTTCTTGGAATGCATCTGCAGAACAAAACTTTTACTGTCCTCTGAGTACACCCCTTCAGCATCTATGCAGAGTTGCAGACATCTACGCAAATTCTGGAACTCTTGGTGGTACTCCTGTTGGGGAATATTCTGCAACTCTAAATGAAAGCATTTCGCAAAGTCTTACACCCTTGAAAAAGTTTCCCTGCAAGTTTATTTTTAATTTTTGGAAACAATCAAAAATTACATGGTGCAAGATCGGGTGAATATGCAGGATGGAGTAGCTGTTTGATTTTTTTTTTTTTCCTGCTCCAGATAGGCTGCAACTTGCTGTGTTTTGTGAGCACTCTGGCATTGTCATGAAGTAGAAGACTTGACACGCAATACGCTCTTGTTGGGTGCTGCTCCTTCGTCTCCTTAACCATTTTGGGCAAAACGATGTTGGTGCAGTATTAGTCATTTATTGTCATTTTTTAAGGTAAGGTTTCCAGAGCTAATCACTCCTTGAGAATTGAAAAAATGTAAACGTCCTCTTCCTTCAGTGAAAGTTTGTTGGAAGATTTGGAGATGCGGTTCATCTTCCGCAACCCAAATATAGTTGTCGATCTTTGTGGGAGTTGTATAGTAATAAAACCACGCCTCATCACCTGTTAAAATGTCTGTTAACCGTTTGGAGTCACTAGGTTCAAACATTGCCAGCAACTTCTTGCATGAGTCGATTCTAGCTCTTGTTTGCTGTTCTGTCAGTTTGTGGGGTACCCATTTGTCACAGATCTTTCGGAACTTTAAAGGTTGATAAATAATTGTCTCTACACTACCAGTTGATACACTGACATCTAAACTTATTACCTGAGCAGCAGCGATGGTTCTCTCGTTCAGTCTCCTTTGTTCTCCTTTCTGAGGGAGGTCTTAAAAGCTCTGCCGTCCTCTGAATTTGCGCATCCATCCCTAACAACAGTGCCATATGAACAGGGATGATCCTTACATACTTGTGATGAATCGGCATGAATTTTTTCATGTTGTCCCCAAGCTGCATCCATGTGAAAATGTAAAATATTTTCCCTTCTTTAGTAGGCATCATAGCAACAATGCACAAATTTCGCAGACCGAACTTTACACGCCACAGTGAAGAGAGAAATGATGATACGGACTTTGCTTTTAACATGTAACGATAAGTTTAGACAAGCTTTCAAACAAGTCATAGCTCGTTAACTTCGGATCAACGTGTGCAAATCTACAGACACACATCAAGGACTTTTTGAACGCCCTCCATATTTGCCATACTTTTAAAATCATTCAACTTTTTCTGGAGTATCTCATCATTTAATCACAAATCGTAATGCAACACATATTCAAATTTGCCAACACTTGAGAGTATTACTTCAAATCTGTTAATACTGGAACAGCGAACATCTATCTCAAGCCCATCAATGTCCCCTTTCTCATCGGGGAGGGTGAGAGATTAGTGGCGATAATTCTGAATCCTGACACAGTTGGAACTTAAGAGTAGCACATCAGAAGTGTGCTATCAACTAAGCCAATACATACCAATGAATCTCATGGTTAAGTGTTTGTTTAAAACGAGTGTAACCAAAATTTTTACTTTAAAAAACTGTATTAAGCACAGACTTAAGAAAAATCATTCAGGTGTATAAAATTATTTTGCGTCGATTTTTTTCCTGCATGATAAAAAATGCATTAGAAAATAAACATTTATTACAAAAGTTCTTTCTTGAATTTTAAGTTTTTTACACTTAGAAAATTGCCACGTTCTCTAGAACCCATATGAAAAAAAATCGCATTTATATGGGATAAGATTTTAATTATTTTACGCTGAGTATTTTTATGGAACCATCCAGAAATTTGACTTTTAACATTGGCTTAATTAACAATCTGTAATTAAAACCTCAGTCTCTATAATCCCAATGAATCTACACATAAATTTCTACCATCTTGATGAATTTTTTTAGAAGTCTCTGTGGTCTTTAAATTCAATGACTTTGGTTGCAGAAGTTTGTTACCCCTTACTCTAGTACATTCATCTACATGCAATTTCTTTTGTCAGCTGTCACACATTCGTTAGAAAGAATATTCTCTTATGTGCCATAAGCCACCATATGCAGCTATTGATTTATTATAAGAAATGGCAAACATGGACTGATGTAAATTTCAAGTTTCCTGACACTGGTTGAAAAAAAAAGAGCACCCATTTTATCAAAATAATGCTTATCCTAACAATTCTTTTAAGTCTGACTCTGTATATGTTTTACAATATTTGATTGAAAAGTACTAATAATCTACTACAATTCTTTCATATACAAACAAGTAACCTTTGCATAAAAATGTTTTAGGAGCAAAAGAAACAATACTTGAGAGCATTCATATCCATTTGTGGAAAGATTCATAATATGTGTTTAAAATACATTATTTTCTTTTTGTATTGGTTTGCAAGTACAGTACTACTGTATAGTTATACTAAATTTTTTTATTATTATTTTATATTATTGTGATATTCATCTCTGTGAAATCTGCTAAACCCATATTGATTTTAACAAACAGTCTAAGAGAAAGTACACTATAGAACAGAAAGCATGCCAACACAGATGGAAACCATAAATCTAATATGGCTAGAAAAAAGTTATTACTCAAGCATATATTATTTGTCATGCTTTCTACAGTCCATTATTGTCCAAGTTATAAATATTATGTTTTTTGTTTCATATTAATGATACAATATTTTAATTATACACAAATCTCTCAGTTTTGAAGAACCTGGGGCAAGACAGTTTTTCAGGCCACCTGGATAACAGGTTCAAACTGGGGAAAATTCATCCAAACTATTCCTTTCAAATACATCCTAGTGGCTATCAATCTAATAAAAACATATTCCGTTCCATTATACACATAAAAAAGCCACTTAAAAATATCGCTGGTGAATTTTACATAAAATGCATACACATGCTTTGTTATGATTTGCCAAAATTAAAAAGGAAAATATCTAATGCATAAATGAATCAATTAAAGGAGTAAATCATATGTATATCCTTTAGCAAGACAAATGAATGGTAATCCATATTTTATCCCAGATAAGCAGAAATTAACGCATTATGGAGGGTTACATAGTGGTTAAAAGTAATGCTTATTAACAGAATAGGGCATGTACCGGTACACTATGTTTCAGCTTTCAGCTGCCAGCGTAACAGACAAGATTGCTATCGTGAGCCTGAGAAATTCAAGGCCAAGGCCACACATCGCTGGCCTTCAGCGCCAGTACACGAGTGGCTGTATAGTGGCCAAGGCCATGGGCGGCATCAGGTCTTTGCCTCGTTGGGTGCAGTGGTGTTTGCTGTTGCACATCTAGAGTTGAAAATTAACATATCCTTGAATTACAGCAACAAACACTGCCAGGGTGATAATATTTTTAGAGGAATTTTTAAGAAACTATATTTATATATAACATACTACAGTTTAGAGTTTATCACATATAAGCTTAATATTTGAAAATTACATTTATAATACGATAAACTTTTGGCGAGCTAAGATGATTACTGAATCGCGCGTGACGTGGAAATGTTAAATTTTTGTGCTCTTTTTCTGCCTATGCCTTTTATCAACATTCTTTACTTGTAAAGGCATTTTGTAATAAGTCATATTTAACAATTTGTAACGCTGACAACGAAACATATTATCATAATTCCTCGTACTTATACTACATCCAGTGGGGGGGGGGGATCACTATATTATGACAATTCCCAGATTTACGAACATTTTTCCTTTTCTAGTTAAACCAAACAGTATTAGCAATTGGTTTCAGCGATTTTCGTTATCCTAAATATATCTTTCAAATTTAAAACAAATTACTTCAAAAAGAAACAAATTCAATATTTCAGTGATTTCCGATTTATTTCTGAAGTGTAGCTTTATTGGTAAGAATCAATCAATATCCTCTCAAGCAGCTGCTTGTCATAGAGGTCTGACAGGAGCCTGTCAGTCTAATACGCCATAGAAAAGGTCTGGGAGGAAGTCGAGATTTCAGCAATAATGATGGTTATTTTAAACTGTTAAATAGCATTTACAAAATTAAGCTTTTTTTTTTTAAGTAAGCCAATGTTCACTAATTTTCACCTAAAGTCACATAAACTAATTCGAAATAAGAATTTCTGAGCCTGTATGTTTGCTTTTTTAACTGCCGTGATCAAGAAAATACATACACAAAAACTAAATTCATACACACAAACCATGCTACTATAGAGAAGTATTGTTTGTTAAAGAAATTGCTTTTTCTGACAATGATACGACTGTTATTTCCATAAATAGTTTGCTAAGAAATAGGAAAGCGCGAGGAACTGAATTGAATTCATATATTATTCTATATATGCATGGTACTAGATTGAAATGTTCACGCATAATTGAAATATTTATTCTCTGTTAAATGTGATTTTAATCTTTAGGTATAGCAATACTGAGCTTGAGAGATTGTTAAATATATTGCAAAGAGCAGATTTATTTTGTATATCTTTCAGTACGGCAAGTAAATGTAATACATTTTAAATTTCCTATTTATGCATTTCTGCAATTCAATTTATTTAACCAACTGGATACATTTTTTCCGTTCCAAAGTTGTAAAAATGTTTGTAGACTGAGTATCCCCCTCCCAGATAGTTGGGAGGTCTCTCCGAACCTTCTGCGCCTGGTAGCAAGGGCGTACATGGGAGGGGGGTCCGGAAGCCCTCCCCCTGAAATTGCGGTCGTCCTATATGAAACCTTAAACATGCCTATCTGCTTTAAATTCCACAAGAGTTTTATTTGTATCATTTTAATTTAGCCCCATTGTATACTGTATGTCCAATACTAGAGATAGATTAAAAAAAAACTAGTAAATTTTATTCCGCATAGAATATCATCATGTTTGCCTTTCCTGTCTGGTGGAATGTTTTAGTAATTGGGAAATCCTACTCAAGTCTTACTCTTAACCGCTCCCTCCCCACGAAGGAAAAAGGGGCGGTATTATATACGGCTATTTTCCTATCGGCAAATAATTTTTCGTGATTTTGAAAAACGTATCTCGATTTATTTATGTGCTATCCATAATTGAATTCAAAAACCTCCAACCTAAAACGTTTTATCGTATTATATAAACTCGTGGTCGTTAGTTATTTCACCAGCAATTAGTGTTCATTTTCGGACAAGTTCAGTGTTAACGTCTGAAGAGTTTCTTATTAAACAACGATATAATAACTGTGTACAGTTTGTTCGAAATTTATTTTAAACTGCTAAGACGAGCGCTATGCCGTGCATTGTTTCCGCTACCAATATTCGATGAATATTACTGAAAAATCCAGATTCTCAAAGATTTCATAATTTATATGTTTAACTCATCTAGTATACATTTTATGTTCAGGGCTATTTTCCTGTCCGGAGTGAACTTGGATACCCTACTAAATTTAATGCTACTTTTAAACGAAATTAAAACTCAGATGTTGAAAAGTAGGTCATACATAGCTATGGTATACCCCTGGATTTTCCGGTAAAGCCAATGGCATACCGGAAAATCTCTGAGCTCCCCCCGTAAGTAATGTCTCGGGAGACCTTTTGTTTCATTTAATGTGCACCATCATATATTTGATTTTTAATTTTTGAAAAAGTACATAATTATCTGATAATGAATTATCAAATCTATAATTCATAATTCGACACTTAGGAATAAATCAAGGCCGGATCTAACGGGGAGAGAAAGGGGACATGCCCCCACCCCTTGAGAATTCTAGTATGTGTAATGGAGTCCAAAATCTATTAAACTTGGGCATATTTCCAGAATTTTTCGTGTTTTTTTAAACCTCTAAAACGAAGGAGCAACACACCACTGCATTTTCTTACACTGCAATGGAAATCCAGTCTCTTAGCCTTCCCCCAGCCCCATAATTTTTTTTTTCTAGATCCGGACTTGAATAATTTTTTTCACTTCCTTCATAAAATATTGCTTTAGTTGTTTTCAAAAGGACATAAAATTTGAACTAAAATGCTTACATAATTTCATGCAGGGGTACATTTTGAATATGATTAATTTTCCCCTCTATTGAAAAATTAGAAGGATTCACATATGGCCTCTGGCGAATATAATAATAATAACAAAATACCCCCTCAAGCAGCTGCTTGCCACAGAGGTCTGACAGGAGCCTGTCAGTTTATATGTCACAGTAGAAGATCTGAGTGGATGGCAGGACCTCAGCAGAAAAACGACACATACATCCACCATGCCTTACCCGGGACTCGAACCCAGGTCCCTTTGATCAGTAGCCAAGCGCGCTAACCACTCGGCCATGGGACGGCTTTTTGGAATACTCGTTTTCAGGGACAAACAGTAGTAATTCGTTAATGATTAGACAATATAAATAATATATAATTATCCCTATAAAACGACAATGCAAAATTAAAAAACTGGATTATCTTACCCGTAAGGTTAAGGGGCAAATCATCATGTGTACATAAAATTTATTACTATAATATTAATATACACCGAAGAGCCAAAATATTATGACCACCTGCCAAAAATGATGATGATCCTCCACGTGGCTCTTACCAGGCGAAACAGCTCTTACCCGGCGAGGCATGGATGCTACAAGATTTCTAAAGGTATCTTGTGGTATATGGTACCAACACATTACCAGCAGATCCTTTAACTCTTGTAAGTTATGTGGCTGAGCCGTCGCAGATTGAATATGTTGTTCCAACACAAACCACAGATGCTCAATTAGATTGATGTCTGGGGAATTTAGAAGCCAGGGCAATACCTGGAAGTCTTCCTCATGTTATGCGAATCATTCTCTAACAATCCGGGCAGCGTGGCATGGCGCATTATCCTGCTGAAAGAAGGCACTTGTAGAGGAGTATACCATTGCCATAAAAGGATGTACCTGGTCTGCAATGATGTTTATGTAGGTGGTAGACGTCATAGTTTCCTGCACATTGAATGACTGGACCCAGGGTTTCCCAGCAGAACATTGCCCAAAGCATTCCACTTCCTCCACCACTTGTTTTCGGCCCACAATGCATCCTGGTGCCAACACTTCCCCAGGTAAGCAAAGCACACATACCAGGCCATCCACATGGTGCAACACAAAATGAGATTCAATCGTACCTGATGATCTTCTTCCAATCATTCCAGGTCCAGTTTTGATGCTCGCATGCCCATTGTAGGCGCTTTCAACGGTGAACTGAGGTTAGCATGGGCACTCTGAGCAGCATGCAGCTACGTAGCCCCATTTTTTAGCAGTATTCGATGTACTGTGTATTGTGACATATTACTCTCGTCACCAGCATTCAAATTACGGGCGAGTTGTGCCACAGTATCCCTTCTGTTGGCTTGTACCATAGGATAACCTTTGCTCATCTCAAGCATCGATGAGCTGTGGTCGGCCCACACCTTGCCAGTGGTTTGTGGTGTTTCCTCAGACCACTTTTTGATGGTACTAACCACGGCAGACCATGAGCACCCCACAAGCCTTGCCGTCTCGGAAATGCTCTGATCCAGTCATGTGGCCATTACAATTTAGTCTTTGTAAAACTCACTTACTCCACTGCCTTTCTCTTCTAAAGAACAAGAATAACACTGATTAATAGAGCTCAGTATCAGGTGCTATTTATACCGTTTCATGACCTTCATATACGGCGTCATTTACCTGCAGTTCCTTCGATTTGCATAAAGACGCGCTGTTCATAATGTTTTGACTCTTCAGTGTATATTTAACATTTTAAAGTTACGTATTAAAAAAATTGAAAAAAAATAAGGTGCAACCGGTTGAATTTTAATCAAGTTTATTTAATTTAAACACATATGACTGAATTATTGTATTCTCTAACAATAGGAATTTTTAACATAAAAAATAGTTCACAATATTACTTCAGATTTCACATTTTCTACATTTACCGCCCCTACAACGAGGTAAATTAAGGCCGTTTGGAGAGTTTAAGAAGTATGAATCATCATATTTCGTTACCACCGATTCAACTCAAAAAGAATTTTTCATCAAACTCTCAAAAATAAAAGTTACTCTTTTCCATCCATCCTGGTGGTGAAGGGACAAATTGTTGCTGCCAATGTAAACCCCATTATTCATCACACACCACCACAAAAATATAAAATTCCTAGTCCAAATAGACCGTTTGCAATATTCGTTTAAAATTTTGAAATGTTTAAAATATTGCAAAGTCAGAGAGCGCAATTGAAACTTTTGGGATATTCCAAAAGTGTAAATTATAATAATTTATTAATAATACCTATCAAAACAAAAAATAATTCAAATTTACTCTAAAAACACACAATTATCGCATAAAACCAAAAATTTCGTTTTCTCGCCCCTTCTTAAGGTAAAGATAAAAATCATTGCTCTCAGTGCAAATTTCATGACATTCACCTTTGAAAATCAAAATTTCTTACATAATTGCATCGCATGAATATTAGTTTGAAATGTTGCAACTTTCAAAATTTTCCATCGTTGGAGGAAGTAATATTTGCTTTTGGCGAGATTCTGAAAGTGCGAATCGTAATATTTCGTCAATACCTATCCAACCCGAAAAGAATTTTTCATTTATCTTTAAAACAAAAAATGTTCGATGTCTATAGAGGAACAGACAGAAGACAAAGTGAAAACTATAGCTCGTTGTTTTTTTTTTTTGCTTTTCTGTAAAGGTCATAAGAGTTAAACACAAGATTGGATTTATATCCAGAAATCACTCGTCGGACGGAACGAGGCCTCGGGACGGAAAAATGACGTCATACACGACTTAAGCTTGGCAGTGAACTTCGTTAACATAAGTTTTGAGATAGTGAGTTTTGGCACACAAGGAATTTCTAATATGGAAAACGAAACTGATTGTTCACGGTCTGTTATTATTCATTGAAAGCTATAGAAAAAAAAATCGCTGTTTCTTTAAATAGTTGTACATTAAATTTTAGCATGAATTTTGCACACTTTTGCTGGGACCCCCTAACCTTGGACTCTTCCGCATCGCGGAGACTATCAGTACGCTTCTGTACATAGCTATGGTCATCAGTTTCTTTGCAAATTTGCCGCCCTGTGCAGTTCGCACTGGTCGCACGTGCGGTAACGTCGTCCCTTTTACTAAAGCCTGACATGTCATCAGGAGGTCGTGGGTTCAGATCTCCCTTCGGTTCAATACAATACACCCGGCTCAATACAATTTTCCTCTCTGCCCACGTTGACCAATAGCATTATACTATTCCAAATGTTCCTTAACTCACTTCACATTTTATCACAAAAACTTATTTCAGAAATTACGGAACTTCCCGCTTGCCTTGTCATTGATGTGACAAGCGACTTTAGACATTCTCTAGACCAGTGGTTCTCAACCTTTTATGCTTCACGTACCCCCTGAAAATGTGTATGTAACTGGCGTACCCCTTGTATAGATAGATAGATAAAACTATAGTTATAGTATAACAATTGGAATAAAATAAAACATATATATATATATACACATTAAATTTTGTATTCATAAATTACATATATATCGATAAACACAAAAAAAGGACAAACAATTTAAGAAATCTTATAAAATTATAAAAAAATTTACTGGGTAATCAGTGAGATGGTTGCGCTTGTTTACTCTTGCACAGTTCATCAATGGTTGGGGTTATCTTGCTAAGGTAGAGTCTCAAGTCATCTTCAACATCCAGCCTGTTTTCCTATATTCATTTTTTAAGGCAGTTGAAGATGAAAAACCAGTTTGACATAAATAAGTTGTTGTGAAAGGTTACAAACAAATATTTGACTGCAATTCTTGACAAAGTCGGATATTCCTTCTCCACTCCAATCCAAAAACTAATCGATGGCTTTTTTTGGAATGAATGCTTTTTAAACTATTGTCAAAAGATACCTCAATCAACTCTTCTTTATTGGAAAATGGAAGCTTACATTTTTCCAAATCAAATGTGAAGGGGTCTCGAATCCATTCTTGCATTTCATCAGGGGGTGGAAAATACTGCCTTATAAGAGTTTTAAGAGTGCTTAAGTGAACGATAATTTGTTGTCTGATGTCTTCAAAGTCTGCAATCGTTAGCTCATTTTCTTTAAGAAATGAATCTAGTCGCTGAAATTGGTCACAGCTTTCTTTTTAATTCCGTTTTCCCGGAGAGAATTTTTTTTTATCATGGCCTCTGTTTTCTTCTCAACATAGAACACATAAACGTTGTCTCCTTGCAATGATAAGTTCAAAATATTCATTTTTTCAAAAATATCAGCTAAATATGCTAACCGTAGAAGCAATTCTAAGTCTTGTCTCAAAGAAAGTCGAAACTCGTGATCCATGAAAAAGAGGCGTACTTCATTGTGGAGTTCAAATAAACGGCAAAGAACATTTCCTCGTGACAACCAACGTACTTCTGTATGAAGCAGTCATCTCTTACGCAGGCTACCCATTTCTTCAGACACAATTGAAAAAAAGTCGAGACTTCAATGTTTGGGTTTTGATGAAATTAACCATTTGTATACTTTCATCCAGAACTCTTTTCAAATCATCAGAGAGAAATTTAGCTATCAGCGCTTCACGGTGAAGACAACAATAAGTGAACTTACATTTTGGTACCTTGTTATATACGACCTGCTAGTCCTGTGTCCACTCATTGCTTTTGCTCCGTCAGTACATACAGAAATACAATTTTTCCATTCAAGGCTGTTTTCGGCAAAAAATGAAACAATCATATTAAAAATAACCTCACCCGTAGAAGAAGTTTTGAGAGGCGCGCTTGGCTATTGATTTACGGGACCTGGGTTCGAGCCCCGGGTAAGGCATGAATGTATGTGTCGTTTTTCTGCTGAGGTCCTACCATCCTCTCCGACCTTCTACTATGGCATATAAACTGACAGGCTCCTGTCAGACTTCTGTGGCAAGCAGCTGCTTGAGGGGGTATTTATTTATTTTTATTTAGCTAGGTCAGTCGACTCATCCACTTGTATGGCAAACCACGGGCTACATTGAATAGCTTGAATAAGTTGGTCCTTAATATTACATCATCATCATCCTCAAGCAGCCATGGGCTACGGAGGTCCAACCAGACCCTGCAGTTTAATTCTCCAAGCATATCTGTCCTGAGCTACATCTGCTGCATCCGGCCACTGCACACCAATTCTAACAAGGTCCTGTTTGACATTGTCTGCCCACCATATCCTAGGTCTCCACCTCCTTCTGAGACCCCTATGCACACTGTTCATAACATTATTCGCCAATCTATAATTATCCATACGGGATAATTATAGATTGGCGAACTCCGTTGGTCCGTGGCCAAACCAACGGAGTCACTCTCTGCCCAATATGCCGCTTAAGGGAGGTTGACGACTCCTTTGCCTAACCTCATCATTAGTTACAAAGTTGAACCATCGCATACCCCAGTTACGCATTCGTAAGCATCTAGAATCAAAAGCATCTAGTTTTCTGTTATCTTGTTTACATAGTGTCCAAGTTTCACTACCATAACTAACCCTAGAAAGAACCAAACTATTATACTGTCTAATTTTATTCTTTAGGTGCATACGCCTATTTCTTTACACTCTCCATAGATTCCCTACACTCTCTACACTCTCCATAGATTCTTAAAAGTCCCGGCAGCAATCCCTATCCGTCTGTTAATCTCATGCCGCACATCACCAGCATCTGTTATATAGCTCCCAAGATAATTAAACTGCGACACCTGCTCAAGACTGCAACCATTCAGATTAACTGAATCACAGCCTGCCTGACCAATTCTCATCACTTTAGTTTTCACTCTGTTTATAACCAAACCTACTCTAGTACCAATTTCATCAACAGTTCGAATGAAAGAGTTCATCTCATCAACATCATCTGCCAAAAGAGCTAAATCTAAATCAGAAATTTTAGTATCTCCAGTCAATTTAAGGCCAAAATCTTTCCCTTGAAGTGAATTTCGCATAACATAATCAATAACCAAGCTAAAGAGAAAAGGAGACAAAATGCACCCTTGTCAAACACTAGAAGTAATGCTAAACCAATTGCTACAAGCCTACCAACTCTCACACACGACTCAGTGTTATTATAGAGAGCTTTCATTATGTTAACTAACTTGTCAGGTATACCATATGATCTCACAATCAACCACAAATTATGACGATCAACGGAGTCGAAAGCCTTTTTGAAATCAACAAAGCTAGCAATCAAAAGTTTCTGAAACACTAAACATTTCTCAAGAATCTGCCTAAGTGAAAATATCTGATCCACACATCCCCTACCACTTCTGAATCCACATTGCTCATCACACAATTGACTGTCAACCAGATTCTTAATTACATTAAGCATAATCATGGAAATAACTTTACCTGGAACAGAGTAGGCTGATACCGCTATAGTTATCACAAGAACTGCGATCACCTTTATTGAAAATAGGGATAATAATAGCTCTGGTAAAATCTTTAGGAACCATGCCATTATCGTAAAAGATATTGAAAATTTCAGTCATCCAAGTGGTAACCGAAACATTCCCAGCTCTATGCATTTCTGTAGTAATTTCATCTACACCTGGGGATTTATGAAGTTAAGTTTAGAAATAGCCAAAATAACTTCAGATTCTGTTATAGGGCCAACATTAAAGCCACCAATGCCAATGCATCTATCATTACAAACAATGGGAGTAGAACTAACCACATTGTTTAGAGCATCACTGAAATGCTCAGCCCATCTAGCCATAACAGAATCCTCCTCTTCTATAACCTTACCTTGTTTATCCTTCAATCCTTGTATGCCTGTCCGTTTCCTACCACACAAAACATTAACTATCTGGTACAGCTCTCTGCTGTTGTGCTGCCTAACTGCTTCCTCAGCTTTATCAGCCAAGCCATCAAGCCAAAGATTCTTATCAGTAGCTAACTGATCCTTTACACGTTTATTAAGCTCTCTGTAATCCTTTCTATTAGGACTAGTAGGGTACCGATTAAGGACATTCCTGTAGTTCCTTCTTTCTGAAATAAGCTCAAGTGCCTTATCACTTAAATAATTCTGCCTCCTCTGCTCCTTTTTTCCTAGAGTACTGTTAGTTTCCAAAAAAGCCTGTTTAAAACGGCCCCATTCTTCCTCAACTTCAGCAGTAAGCAAATCATGACTGTCATAATGACTAAGTAACATATCATGGTAAGCTTAAGCTATAACTGAGTCTTTCAGAGCTTCAGTATTAAAGGTAAATTTTTTAACTTTAGCACAACACTTTTAACAATGCAATGGTCAGATCCAAATTCAGCTACCCTATACGCCCTGGTATTCCCAACGGAACTAGCCCATTTGCTGTTAATTAATATATAATCAATCATATTCTTATGCAGCCCATCAGGTGAACCCCATGTGTACTTATGTATGTCGCGGTGTTTGTAATAAGTGTTAGTTATTCTGACCATATTATTCTGATATTACAGGCCATATCTTTAATTCTCCTGGAAACCGTGTTGTTTGAGAAATGAATGGTTCTGACAAGGTTTGCCTCATTTTGACCAAACATACAAGAATCTATTTCTTTCGCTGCTGGAAGAATGAGTGACTCGCCTGTTGTGTGAGCCTCTCCGGCTTTGGTAATTTGAAGGTTTACTTTGTTAAGACTCTTTAAATGCACTTTCATTTTCTTCTACACCAGAAAAATGTTTAATTACGGTTTTTCTACTACTCAAACTTCCAAAAGACGTTCAAAATAGCTTAAAGGCTTATTTTTTAAATGCCCATGTTTTGTTACAAAGTGTCACCGTAAAAGAGACGTTTTCATAGAATTTTGTGACAGGACTTCAGAGCAAACAACGCACTGTCGATTTGGTTCTACTAAATTTCCTATCCATATAATGCCAAACTGTAAATATGATTCGTGACATTTACGTTTTTTAATTTTTTTATCACTTGATTGTTTAACATTTAATGTTCTTTTAGTTACTGCTGAATCAACCTCTTTACTCACATGGGATGATGACATAGTCGTAGATGTTACTTTTCCTCTTAATTATCCATTTATTCATGTTTCAAGGCACTTTAGTAACACGTTTATTTAACTTCACAGTAAACTGAAGATTAAAAATAACTAAGCACAGCAAATGATATAAATCACAACAAATACATAGAGCAGTAAGAAGCCACATTCACTCACAAAGAATGGATGTTTTGACTGGGCAATCAGCTGTTCGGCTTTCAGGTAGGGAAGGGAGGATTGACAAACGTGTACAGACATCAACTACAGCGCCGCGCTTCGTCACGCAGTTCTCAGAAATTACCTAATCAGTAGCAGTGTTGCCAACCTAGCGACTGTTAATAGATCTAGCAACTTTTGAGCTCTAAGGGGTTAAAAAATGTTACTGCCCAAAAAATGTTACCGCGTATCCCAACGTTGAGAACCCCTACTCTAGACTATGACGTACATTTTTATTGCAGGGGAGCACCTAGGAGAAATTAATTCTTTGCAGATTACAAATATTACGATCTGACGATCAATCATATATGAAATTTAAATGGGTATCGTGTGGAAGCTTAACAGTTATTGATGACGTCAAATAACAATCTCTCTTCACAGACAATTTTGTTTTATTTTCTGCCATCGTAAAGAACAGAAAAAATACTTTTGAGATCTTGTCAAACAATTTCCGTAGTTGGAAACAAAGATATTAAATTTAATCTTGAAAATATACAGTTTTTAAATGGAAAACCACAGTTCTCAATACCTCAACTTCAAGCATAAAAAAAGGATTTTTTTTAAAGAAAAATAGTAATATACACTAGACAATTAAATTCAATATAATACATAATTTTTGAGATTTTTCAAAATAAAGTCGATTTTCGACTTTTGTCCAAATACTTTTCCGTTTTGCATCACTGCGACGTGACCGTCTCCCTTCATATCGGCCTAATGTCTACGTCTTGCAACTTCAGCCCCAAGGCCCATAAAATTTCAGTTCCATTCTTTTATATTTTCCATTAACCAATTCATCCCATCTGACCATGGTCCTTAGTCCATTATTTTTTGCTAATTAAGAATCAACTACCGACTAACCGGCCTCGATGTCAGATTTTGTGATCGGCCTACAGGGAAATCTCCCGGTGTCCCAGCGGCCCAGTCCCCCACTGCACACATCACCGTTAAGGTAATAAAAATTTAGACGTCAGTGTAGAGACAATTATTTACCAATTTTAAAGTTCTGAAAGATCTGTGACAAATGGGTACCACACAGACAGACAGAACGGCAAAAAAAGGGCTCGAATCGACTAGTGCAAGAAGATGCTGGCAATATTTGAATCTGCGACTCCAAACGGTTAACAGACATTTTAACAGGAGATGAGGCGTGGTTCTATTGCTATACAACTCCCACATAGATCGACAACTATGTTTGGGTTGCGGAAGATGAAACCGCATCCCCAAATCCTCCAACAAGACTTTCACTGAAGGAAGAGGACGGTCACATTTTTTTCAATTCTCAAGGAGTGATTAGCTCTGGAAACCTTACCTTAAAAAATGACTATATATTGCCAATACTACACTAACACTGTTTTGCCCAAACTGGTTAAGGAGAAGGAGCAGCGTCCAACAAGAGGCGTGTCAAGGGTTCTACTTCTTCAAGACAATGCTATTGTTCAGAAAACCCGGAAAGTTACGGCCTATCTGGAAAAGGAAAAAATCAAACAGCTACTCCATCCTGCACAATACGAGTTTTGTTTCTTTCATAAAATTAAAAAGCTTGCTGGGAAGCCTTTTCTCAAGGGTGCAAAACCTAGCAAAATGAGTTCATTCAGAGTTGCGGAGTATTTCCCGTACCTACCAAGCGTTCCAGAATTGGCATAGACATCTATAAGTTTGCATAGATGCTGGAGTGTATTTTGAAGGGCAAAGTTTTGCTGAGGTAAGTGAAATGGTTATTGTTCTGCAGATGCATGTCAAGAACTTTTTGATAGCCCTTCGTAATATTTAAATATAAATTCCTGGGACATTTATTCGTTAGGAACAGAGCGTTTCATCCAGGGACTGTCCCGGAAAACGGGGACGTCTAGTCACCCTATTGAACTGTCCTGGTGATTATTTGCAGTGTTCTGTATTTGTGCAATCTATTTGTTATTGCTTATAAGCCTATGGCTTTCATATTCGTAACAGTATTAATAAGATTATTGATACTGGTCAATTTCATTGGAAAACTGGACTATTTTTGATTTCCCAATAGAGGATACAATTAGTAAACTTTTCTCTTTGCTCTCATTTTATTTATATGTTTTCCTTTTTTTTGTATCATTTTAGTTTAACTGTTATTTTGCCATGTGGTAGATTTCAAAAAATCGCCTGGGACGTTAATAATAAATAGGTGAACACGAATGGAAAAATGTTGCACACAGAAGCAATATTCTATTGAATTACACTGAAATGGAAATGAAATTACACTAATGAATTACACTGAAATGGAAATACAGTCTCTTGCCCCCCGCCCTTTTTTTTCCTGCCCGATTGCGTCGCTCAGTCCCAGATAAATCGAGAGTACAGATTGGTAATCCCATAGTTAAAATGAAGCGATCTCAAACCTTCTATAGACGACCATTCATTCCGGTAGCATTTTAGTAGTAGCATGACTGAGAGTTCTGGGCCAATGTTAAGGTATAGGGAAACCCATGTTAATCTCTGGGAGAAGTTTGGGGGATGACTAATTTTCAGAAGGTGGTGTGTTTCAGAAGGTGGTGTGTAGGGTTAAACTAATTTTCAGAAGGTGGTGTGTGTAAAAGATATGAAATGATGAGTTTTTTTTTTTGAGAAAATGTTGTAGTTATCATACACTTCACTGGATTATTGGGCTGTTGGATTGTAAAAGCCAGGTAAATCGGAGAAGTCGAAAAAGCCAGACAGTTTTGGGAAAGTAGTTTGAAAAATATGTCAATTCAAAATCAACAGGTGAAATGACGTTTTCGGGGGCTGGGAGCGAAGAATAAGATGGATAGATTTTTCAAGTGATATCTGTGAATGTATGGATTTTCTTTTGATCCAGTACGGATGAAAGAGTACGAGATGAATCGAATTTCGAAAAAATTGCAAGTAATGAAATTATGGTGAAATCGTGAAACAGCCAGCATAAAAATCACAAATTTAAGCATAACAGGCCAAATGCCTTCAGTATTGTCTAAGGCGCTAATTGGGAGAAGTTTCTGGAGATGAGATTGTATTTATTTTGAAATGATGAAGAGAATTGGGTTAAGTGAAATGGAGAGTAAAATATGCGTATGAATGATGGTATGTGTGAGATATAAAAAATATTAAAGATTGAATTTGAAGTGAAAAGTGATATTGGTTTGAATAATTTTGAGAATGTATGAAGTTTGTATAGATAGAGAAGAGTTTTTTTTTTATGTTATCGTACTTAACTCAAACTAAATAGAAATCAATCTCGATCCCTTCTAAAGAACAACGGGGTCGAGACTAGTTTCATTTATATAAGTTCAATTGATTCATGTTGCTATTTTAGAATTCACTGCACCTCAGCATTAAAGTGAAGTTGCAAAAATACTGGTCCGAGAATATGCAATTTTTTTAAAACGTGCAAATAGACGTAGATTTCGAAATGATTGTATTCAAAATTGCTTTTTTTTCAGCCAACTAAAAGCTTTCCCTCTAATGGTTGCAAAGTTGCGTTTCGTTCTGAGGCAGTTACGCAATATAGTGATATAATTCATTTGGCGCGCAATTTAATTTAAATCGGATGTCAGCAGTTGCTGATAATTCATATAAAAGTGATTTGTATTTGCTGACATAAAAGTAGAATATCGAATACAGTTTCCTAAAATCTTGATAATTGGCTTGTGTTCTCGAGTCGATATTCATATTTTTTGCAGCTACAAAGCTGTTGTAAACTCGCACATAGTCTAAAGTGTTGGGTTCAAAGTTGCACTCGAATTCTTGTTCGGGTAACTGTATGCTATTCACTCTGATCTGAATCCGTTCTAGTAACATGTGATCAAACACCATATTGTTTCTGGTTTGATTATTTAATCAGTTAGACTTTTGTAAGACGAGAATATACAATTTTCTTTAAAACGTGCAAATAGATGTAGATTTCGAAATGATTGTATTCAAAATTGCTTTTTTTAAGCCAACAACTAAAAGCTTTCCCTCTAGTGGTTGCAAAGTTGCGTTTCGTTCTGAGGCAGTTACGCAATATAGTGATATAATCAAACACCATATTGAGTTGTAGTAAGTCAATTCTAATATCAGATTTTTACACTTTGCACGATTCCCAGATTTCATGTGGATTGCCGCTTGCTAACTGAGATTCTAAGCTTTGCAAGTACTTGTAGTGATGGTTCCACTTTTGGGATAGTCTTTGTCATTTTTTTCTAGTTTTATATGATTTACACCGCAAAACACTTTATTCACGTCTCGGCAGAATCGAAATAGCAGATTCAGTGGTAAGAATAAGCTTACATTTGAACTATTTTTTGTAATTTCATATCTGTCCAAGAATTCTTGATTGAATTCAGGATTTCTCTTCAACGCTTGTGCAAAATCCTTTATCTTATTATTCATGTCCAGTTTATCTTCGCTTCCATCGTACAAACACTTATTCATTTTCAAACTGCCTGCGGTATCTTTGAACCACATCATACTCGTGGCAGTAATGTGTGAAAAGTCTTCGGTAAAATCAATTAAATTGTGATCGTCACTCCTGGCAATTCAGTATCTTCAAATTCTCTGTTTTTGATATAATGTTGAGCTCTCTTAAAAATGTTGTCGTAACTACATCACTGCCGCCGATATCGGACCCATCCGATTTCAGAATTTTGCCTCTGACCTGTATATAATTGTTCTGCAGGTGTATAAAAACGTCCATATCTTTGGTAAATATTTCGTACTTTTCGAGTTTTTTAACATTCACATTAGTTTCGATATTCCAAGTATCCGTATTTTGTTGTTGAATTATCGTCTATTCCGTCTTCAAACAAATTCCAGTAAGAAGCTTCAACGTCCATCCTATATTAACTTTGACTTTATGATTTTTAGGCCATTTCCATAAATTAACCGATTAAAAATAATTTCTGCTTTTAGAGGATATTTTCTCGCTTTTTCGAACGATAGGCGACGGAATTGTATAAAATATTTTAATTCGCTTTCTCAGCATCATCATTTTTATTTGGGTCTGATGTGTAACATATAAGTCACGTTTTCCTTGTTCAAGTCAATTACTTTATTATTCTGATCGGTTACTTTCATTCTAACATTGTAAATGTAATCAGTTTATTCAGCAGTAAATATATGGGGAAGAATGGATGTGTGTCGACTAAACTGCCTGGCGGTGTTTGAGGCATGAAACTGTACAACACGTTGCTCTTCTGGTTATTGAGATAGAAAGATTCGACAATAGAACAGTGAATCAGAATGCGATCGACCCCTCTCATTATTTTGGGTGGGAACTTTCCTTCCTCTTTTGTTGCATCGATAATTTTCGATTCGAACTCTAGCATTTTCGCAACTGTCCTTCGGAAAAATCTATTTTATATCCTCTTGCCAAACGAATAACAAATCTTAATGTAGGGAGGTTGCTTTCTAGTATTATAGGGCTAGGATCCCCAAAGACATTTTTCAAAACATCATTAAATCCGTCCATATCGTACATTCCATTCGGGAAAGTTATTTTGTTCCATTGCCTTCCATTGAAGTATTTCAGAGTGTTATCTCGTATTCACCACAGTGTGATCGGTGTTTCATAATTAATTTCCAAATCTTCGGGGTTGTAAGCCATAATAGTAGAGGAATTGATAGTTATGAGTACTATCTATATTAATGTGGTGTAGTACTATGTAGTACTCACATGCTAGTTGTTACCAACAATTCATTCCGATCGTTAGGAGTTTGTTCAAACTGATACAATACATCATATGGGCTTATGTTATTATTCCTTCATTTAATGTTATAGATGCAATAGTAAGCGCATTTTACAGAGTAATTTGCTTGAATTTGCTAAGATTTATACACGATCGGCTTTGAAGATGAAAGTAAATAATGTTTTATTTCTTCTGGTGGCAATAAACCGAATGGATCAAAGTACTCGATGTAAGGTAATTTCGCATCATTGAAAAATGCTACCCAATGAGTTCCTGAACCACAGGAAACGTCAAAGTTCACTATACTATTTTCGTTCTCGAATATTTTTGTTGGCAAAGAATCGATAGAGTATATACCACAGAATCCTTTTTCGTTTTTTATTATTTTTTCGATATCTAAGTTACTTAATGACTTTTTGTTTTAAATCTCTGAGCTATTTGTTTTCCTGGAATGTACAAACCTATTCCCTTTCTTTTATTTTTAGATAAACCAGCTGCTCTTTGCTTTCCAGGAATGTATCACTTTTCCTAGGACTTTTTGTGCAAGCTTAGTACCAGCATATCCCGCAGCTCCAACTGCAGCTGCTTTTCCCAATGCTACGCGTGCAGGTATTAAGAACGGCAGAAATCCACCTAGCTGTGTTTTACTGAAAAGAAGTCAAACTGGCGTTTTAGATTTTTTCAGTTTAATGATATGTCTCTTTGTCAGTTTCAAAGTATCGTTATCTTTCTTCCGTGGATCAATACTTAAAGTTATAGGATTCTTATTTACAAATGCACTATTCGATTTTTGTTTTTGTTCAGGCATTAAAATAGATAACTGTGATATATTATTCTTTATTTAACAAGTATCACATACTCATATTTTATATATAAAAATTATTGTGTGAAGTGTAAAACGAAACTTTAACAGATAACGTTGCATATGTCACATCAAAGAATAAAAGAGTAATGATGAGAAGTAGATGTCGAACGTGTAGAAAAATGAAGTATAAATTTGTGAAACAGAAAATTTGTAAAAGGTGGAAATATAGTAAGCTAGGTTCAAGAAAAGTTTAATCCACCTGAAATGCACATTCCAGGTTACCAGTTGGATCTTTTACGAAACTGGAGAAAAGGGTTAATGCGAGGAGATCCTGGTATCAACCGTGTGGACAAAGCCTGCAAAACGCACGACATTTCTTACATCAAATCTCCAGAAACTAAAAAGAGACACGAAGCCGACCAAGAATTATTAAGTGATTTGGATGAAATTCAGAATCCAACTTTAGGAGAAAGAATTTCAAGAACGATAATCAAACCTATCATTAAAACTAAGAAACGGTTCGGTTTAGGATACAATAAGATGCTTTCTTCTGTTTACTATGATCCATTAAAGGGATTTTATGGTATAAAAGATCTAATGCGCAAAACTGGATTGAAGGAAAAAGAAGTAAAAAGATTTCTCCAACAAGTTGTGTACACTTTACACAAACCCATCTATAAAAAATTACAAACTAGACGGGTTTATGCCTCGAATGTAAATGACCAGTGGCAGAGTGATTTAACTAATATGCAAAAATTTCAATTTCCCAATAACCACACGAATTACATTTTAACCGTGATAGACAATTTCAGCAAATTCGCCTGGGCAATACCTATTAATAATACCCTACCAAAACTTGTTAAGAATTACAATACTTCTTATCACAGATCAATAAGATAACAAAATAGGCAAGCTTGAAGAAAAACGGAGATATTGTGTATTTTAATCTGTTTGGTAAAAGAATTAAATCTATTACAACACCAAAATTTAAAATAGGCGACAGAGTGAGAATCGCCAAGTACAAAGCATCGTTTAGAAAAGGGTATCTGCCGAATTTTACAGAAGAGATTTTTGAAATTGCTCAAGTTTTGAATACAGATCCCATAAACTATAAGATCAATGATCTGAAAAGAGAACCTATCATTGCTAGTTTTTACACCCAAGAAATGGTGAAATACGAAAAGCAATATGACATTTATAAAGCTGAAACCATTTATAAATGTCATATTGCTTTTTGCATTTCACCATTTCTTGGGTGTAAAAACTACCAAAGGTTCTCTTTTCCATTTATAAAGTTGAAACCATTCTGAAAACTAGAGTGAACAATAATAAAAAAAGAGTATTATGTTAAATGGTTGGCTATAACACATTTAATTCCTGGGTCAAAGAACATGATCTTTTTAAATAAAGCAAATGGAGATTCATAATTTTGACTTTGAAGATGAGAAATTCTTGAACAGAAACGTATTAGCACCTCTCTGGGCTTTTAGACTTTTAATCTGTGGTCCATCGGGCTCAGGGAAGACGAACCTTTTGTTGAACTTAATATTTAAACATCTCTACTATAATAAAATCTTTTTATATGCTAAAGATTTAACTGAGCCGAAATATCAGTTATGCAAGAAATATTCGACGATTTGCAAGAAATTTTGGAGAAAACATTTGGCGAAAAAATCTCAATTGCAACTTTCTCTTCCCGTAAAGAAGATATCATCAAGGTCAACGAACTGGATCCCGACATGCAAAATTTAATTGTTTTCGACGATTTCGTAACCGAAAGAGATCAAAAACTCATCGAATTCGTCTGAGGAAGGAAAAAGAACATATCATTGATTTACCTGACACAGTTATTTTTCGACTCCCAAAAGATTCGACTACAGTGTAATTATTTTACATTCTTTAATACGCTCAAAAAGAGAGAAATGTTGCAGATAGATATGGATCATTGCAACAAAATATTTTTATGCAATTAATAAATATACAGTTTCAAAAACCACACGATTTCTTATTAATCGATAAAAAAAAACCAAGCACATGCCTCTCAAGTTGGGAAATAAAGATGAATTACTTGACAAAGTTTGGCGTCATCAGCTCTGAGACCGGTTCCGAAAGAGGACCAGGGGAATTCCAGGTGTCGGTTTTAAATTGACACATGATGGGGACTACGGCATGAGTAATAAAAAATTGAGAAATGTAGCCAATCCCGAAGAGGGTTCGGACTCTGTGACAAAACAATATCTGCACTATGAGTCTATAACACAGAATCACACAGGAAATTATGAGGCAAATACTAAAAGAATATCGAATATAGGCAGACCTATAGAAAACGGAGATGCCGCTACCATTCAATACGTCAATAATACTTCTTTAATTTTCCGGAACAATCGCTACGATGCGCGAAACAAACAAATAATCAATGTTACTGAGCCGGATGCAGATTCTAGAGTAGTTACAAAACGATATTTGGAAAAAAGAGCACTTTGCAATGACAATATAACTATTACGATGCAGGCAATAAACGCATAAATATCTTGCAGAACCGACCGAAACACTATGTCTGCAACTTGACCACTGTTCAAAATAGTCCAATGAATACACTGGTGAGAAATAAAAATGGGCTTTACGTTCCACGAAACATTGCATTCGACGGGCATAGTTTCAATGTAGAAAAAAACAAATCCTTGATATTGCCGATCCCGAGTCTGATTCTGCTGCTGTAACTAGGAGATATTTGGAAAAAGTCGCATTAACTGGCGAGGATGTCTTTAATGCGAACAATAAGAGAATAGAACCTAGGGGAACTGAGGCACAACAGATATGCGACAACAAAAGTTACGTTGATGGGTTGACAAAGTTAGATCCAATGCATTATTGAGAAATAAACTTTTTGCATCAAGTAGGAGCAGTTTCAATGGCGATGCAAATGGAAAACGAATTACGAATGTTGACACCCCAATTCTAAAGTGATGCTGCTACAAAACTATACTTTGATAAACATACTGTAATTTGCCTTACCTATGGTGATAAAGAAGTGAAAGAAGATATATTGCAGTCTCATCCATTTACACAGATAAACACAAAATTCGACCCACTAACGCCACCTATTTTCAAAGATAATTACCATCTATGCATTTCTAATGGATTTATAAGCAAGCTAATCTGCTGCACAACAAATCCCTCTTTTAGTA
Organism: Ryuthela nishihirai; assembly: GCA_038380435.1. Lineage (NCBI taxonomy): Eukaryota > Metazoa > Arthropoda > Arachnida > Araneae > Heptathelidae > Ryuthela > Ryuthela nishihirai. Next base: position 6,635,076 of record JAWZYU010000034.1, read on the forward strand.
TAAATTATAGTATCAACTTGGTTCGATCAAAAATTCATTGAAATAGTAAGACCACAACTTCGGCAGTTTTTTTTTTTTTTCTGTTATTCCAGGTAAACAAAAAATTTGACAAGGGCAGCAAAATTAATGTTTCACTTGCTAGACACTATTCAGATCCAAAAGAAAGAAGAAAGGTATCTGGAGGTCTTGTTTCAGACTTTCATCGCTGGATATATGTCTTTATTGTATATGAATAAAGATGAAGGATCTTAAGCAATTACACAGTATTATAGATGAAATCTTGAAATCGCGAGCTACTACAAAATCGAAAATTGAAGACACTATTTTGGGAGAGGAACGAGTTAAGGAAACGCTCGAAGGCTGCTGAGTGTACCATACGGGAAAGAAAATCTACTTTCATTTGTTGAATGCGATATCATTAATTTCGTTGCGAGCTTTTAGCAAAACTGCTAAAGGTAATTAAAAAAAAAATGGCAGACCTCGTTTGATCTGGCTTGTGGTAAAACTGCTGGCTAGTCGGATTTTTCCGAATTTACTCAAACCTGATAACAATAATAACGATTTGTAGTATAGATATATTAATATGTGCATAATACAAATATTTTGCTTTTTCACTTTTTTTTAATAATACGAAGAGAATTTCAATATATCAGAACTCATTTCGTCTACCAATATTTAAATTTCGGTTTTCTACAATATGCATTCATCATTTAAAGTTATGGAAGCTGAAACCTTTAGCAAGTTAGCTCTTTCTGAAAAATATCATTCAAAACAGGTGAAAATTAACAAAATTATTAAACGAACTGCTAAAAATATTCTTACACTTGTTGGTAAATGTTTAGCATAAAGGCAGCTGATAAAAATTCAGATATGAAAAAAAAAAGAGCTGGCAATTGACAGTTTATGGTTAGAACATCTGGCATGTCTTCAGAAGAGGTAGGTTCGAGTCCCACTCACAGCAAACTCAATTTTTTCAGCTAATTATTCAGGAGTCCCATGATTGCAGGATATTTCCTGTGCTACTCTACTAAAGAACACCGAGTTTTTGTTTATAAAAAGAAAAAAAATTTCATATTTCTGTATCCACCAAAAAAGATTAAAAATTTCCTTCCTTAACACGATACCATAGTTTTGTAGCTTACAGTGTCTTAATATTTTCCTTACACAGTATAAAAGTATAATTTCTTAAACAGTATGATACTGAATTTCATAACTTAAAATATTCTTAAAATTATTTACAAGCATCTGAATAAAAATTCAACTTCTGAATTTGTTTCAACATAGACACTGCATCTCAATTTCATTAAAATGTAAAGCTTTTTATATGCGTTGTATTTTTCAAATTAATTTTGCTCTGCATTTTTCTATACCAGGCGGGCAAAAAACTCTGGCTAGTACCACAATTCGACCCATTTATCTGATCCGTATAAAAACTAGTACAGCTAGATTTAAAAAATTGACCAATGTGAATGATGTTTTAATAAGATAAAAATTTGAATAAAATTATACAACTGGTTACACTGTCTTCCGCCTTTTCTTCCGAAGAGTTCAGCAGCATATTTCTGGCATCCAGTCCCATCCTTCACATACTACACACACCAGACACTGAATTAGAAATCTTTATTCAATACCGAGTTGGACCTCCTTTAGCCCGAATTATAGCACGTATCGGTTTGCTAAGATTTCACAAGGTGTCGGAGTACCTTACATCTCCAGCATACCAGGCGTTCACCAGATATCCTTCAAATGGCTCAGATTTGACGAAAAAGGACTTTGCTCCCGGATCTGTTTTTCTAACATGTCCCATACATTCTCAATGGGGTTCAGATCCGGGCTTTGTGGTGGCCAGGGAAGATGGTTGAAGTCGCTATCATGCTCGCTGAACCACCGCTGAACACAGCATTGTCGTCCATGAAACAGCCGTCAACTACTGGATAAAAAGTCAACATTGCAGGATGGACTTGATCGGCAACAGTTTCAGATAATCCTTAGAGACACGTGGCCTACCAGCAATATCAGGTTCCGTACCAACAGAAAGTGCCCCACACCATGACACCGCCTCCAGAACCTTGAGTTGTGTTTACAAGGCAAGCTGGGTCCATTGCTTCATGGGGCTCCTGCCAAACACTCTGCTTACCGTCGGTACAGAACAAGGTGTACCGCGACTCGTCGGACCACATGACTTTTTTCCAGTTCCAGTCACGGTGTTCCTGACACCACTGTAGACGAACTTTCCGGTTCTTTGTAGAAATCAGTGGTTTCCGTATAGGCACGCGACTGCTAATACCGATCCTCTTCAATTCCCTGCGCATAGTTCGTTGAGATACGGGCCCCGAATAGCCTTCATTGAATGCTTCGGTTAATTGATGCACACAGGAAGTTCTGTTACTTGATACTGAATAATAATTTTTTGAAGATTACATATCGTATTTATCTTTCTTAGATGTAGCAAATCTTTAACAAGAACAAAAAGAAAAAAAAATCAATGATAGCTAAGTTAGGCATCTCTAAAAATCTGTTTCTGTACACCAAACTGTTCTGTTTGTTGTGTTATCTCTGAGCGGCACATTTTTGCACACCATGGGCTAAATGGCCAGGTCACATGGACCCCCGAAGGCTCAGAGAAGGTTGTGGGGGGGAGACCCACTGGAACAGTTGTTGGGAGACAGATGGTAGCCCCCAGCCAAGGCCATCCAGCATGTTCTTTAACGTGCTCAGGGTATGACTCTCCCGAACACGGAGCTATGACTTAATGTCCCATCCGATGGACGGCGGCCTTTACAAGCCCATCGGTGTCCCCTACTGACCGTGGACAGGGCGGGGAATTTTGCGGTGATTTAATCTCAAAGCTGACCCAGCTGGGATTCGAACCTGGGAACTACAGATTACGGGCCTGGTGCGCTACCGACTGAGCCACCCCCGCCCCAAAAGAGTTCTGTCAGTGCTTATTTAAATATCCTATACTTACTTCATAGTAGACAAATATTGAAATGTTAGCAATTAAAAACCCGAGATATCTCGCCTTTTGAGAGACCAGTCAGCTCCCCTGGTTTTAAAATCGTCGCTCCAGTTCGATGGGCACCCACAATAAGCCCTTTATCGAACTCCAAAAGATCAATCGTTTTTCCCATTGTGATCAACACTACTGACGATTACTGATGAGCAGCAGTCTTAAATAGTTGTCTTGATCACGTGGTGATGCACGTGACCATTATTTTGCATATACGCTGCACAAGTGACGTTTAAAGTACATCTGGATCAAGGTTTTTAATTCAGTTGCCGGTGTGTGTACTTCGACAAGCCAACTTCACTTTTGACGTTAAAATAAACTTTGATAATTTTTTTTTATTATTTTGCACCTATACATTGGGTTGGGTTGTTTTACCTCTGAGCGGCACTTTTTTGCACACCATGGGCTAAATGGCCAGGTCACATGGACTCCGAAGGCTCAGAGAAGGATTGGGGGAGGGGACCCACTGGAACAGCTGTTGGGAGACAGATGGTAGTCTCCCGTCAAGGCCATCCAGCGTGTTCTTTAACGTGCACAGGGTATGTCTCTCCCGCACACGGGGCCACGGCTTAACGTCCCATCCGACGGACGGCGGCCTTTTCAAGCCCATCGGTGTCCCCTACTGATCGTGCGCAGGGCGGGGAATTTTGCGGAGATAAATCTCAACGCTGACCGAGCTGGGACTCGAACCTGGGAACTACAGATTACGAGCCTGGCGCGCTACCGACTGAGCCACCCCCGCCCCGCACCTATACATAAGTCAAGTAAAATGTAATAAGCAAAGATAAACTTTTTTGCTGCAGAGTTGCTACATCACTTAAGATTCACGGAGAGATGCTTGTTGGAACCACAGATATAGTAGACAAATAGTGTATTGGCAACAAAACCATGGTCACAGGGGGACTAGTAGTGCACGACTAGAGTTTCCTGCAGACAAGTAGTGGCTGTTTTCCACCCCAACTCCACTACCAGAATTTAATTTTGTAGCATAAATATATACAGTGAAATATCAGAAAACGAAATCGAGTAAATCGAGTAATCTCTCAAAATGGCTGTCTACTTTGCAAGCGACCGCCATTTTGGTGGTAAGAAACTCATTCTTGTAAGCAATTCCCATTTATTAAACTAGTTTAAATATTAATTATATTTAAATGAAATATATCTTATGGAGAATAAATCTGGATAATACTGGAACAAAAGAAGTGTTTTTTTTTATTTTCCTTTTTAACGCTTTCCAATTCCTTTTATTTGAAATTTGACGAATGATGAGATTTGTCAAAGAAATTGATTCACAATATTTCTTCAAAGAAAAGCAAAATTTTTCTCTTATGACACATGCAAATTTCTCTACTTATAATGCTAAATGTAAAGAAAGCAAAAATATTTGTGTTAATTTCACAATACATTTGGCTTTACTTTCGAAATTAATTACAAAGCGCAGTATAAAGTGACTTAGGTATGTTAACAGTCCCATTCGAATTTATTATTCCTTTTATAACGTAGAATATTTTATCCTATTAACAACAAAAATATAAATCTGCTATCAATAAGAAAAGGTAGATTTCTTCACAACAAAATAAAACGATACTTGTAAAAAGTTATGTTGCTTACTTTCGCAGCTCTCTCTCTGTTGGAGCAATTTATAGATGTACAATATTTCACTGTAATCTGAATATGGACGCAACTACTAACTAAACAACCATCATTTTCGTGTCGACCTAGGCTCACGCTTATAAAAATTTTGGTCCCAATTTGCCAGAAGGAAAACGTTAGTCATGCACTATCTAGTTCCCCTTTACCGTACCATATTGTTGTCGAACAGACTGTTAAAAAAAAAAGACTATTTTTAAAGAATTTTTAAGAATAGTTAATTTTTAAGAATACGTGTTGTAATACACAGCAAATTTCTTTCATAATGATAATTTCTGGTATGTAATATTTTAGTCTTTTTTTATTGTACCTATTTCAGCATAAAGAATATACTTTGTCACCAGCTCGATTTCGTTTTACTAATATTTCACTTATACATTAATGCTAGAAAATTAAATTCTGGTACTGGAGTTGGGGTGGGAAACAGCCACTGCTTAAAGTTTTACATGGCAGCAATGATTTGCCCTTTAACCCCCCCCCCCTCCCCCCATAGGTGAGTGGGGAAACACAACTTTCATTTCTAAGAGATAATGAAAAATTCCTTTTGAGTTGGATAGGTACTAATGAATATTGTGATTTACATATTTGAAATCAATTGAGGTTTTAATTTCCATCGTTATAGGGCAGGGGTGGGCAATTGTTTTCGTATCTACACTTTGCATGCGTATTGACGTGGCCGTCCTAGTGGAAAATACGAGACGAATCTTCGGTCGCGCACGGGAAGGAAATCTCGGTTCAAGGCGGATTTTTCTGACTGTCTTGGCGGGCCACAAAAAACTTAGCGGGCCGCTATTTGCCCATACCTGTTATAGGGCGCTAAATGTGGAAAGCGAAAAATTTGAATAATGTGAACAATCTATATTTAAACTAGAAAACTGAAATTTAATTGGCCGAGTATGATGGTCAAGAGGTTTTACGCTTGCTGATTTGTCCCCTTAGCTCATGAGAGTGGAAAAACACTGTATTTTCGTTTTAAGAGCAAATAATTCTTGTATATTGTTTTATGGGAACATACATAAACATTATTATCTGCATTATTCCAATCATCCATTGGTTTGAAATACCACTGTTAGAAGGTAAAAAAGTTGGCAAAATGGTAAACTTCATTCTCTTTAAAAATGAGAATCCCATAATCGACAAAAGCGATATGCATTCTCCTAGTTTCTATTTTTATCCTAATCCAGTAGTCTATTTAATCCTAATCCAGTGAAAAAGGCTATATGCATTCAGTGGTCTAATTTCACCAGTGGTCTATTTAATTCTAAATCAGTGAGAAAAGCGATATGCATTCTCCTAGTTTCTATTTTTATTCTAATCCACTGGTGATATTCAAGTGAGCGACAGCGCTCACCAGCTGGAATATTAGGATTTTTGGTAAGAGTTAATTCATCGAATGTTATTCTAATGTAGGTTATTACAGAAAGTTATCATTGAATCAAAAATGGTTGAAGACTATTTCTTAATTTCTTCTTCTCCCTATCAAAACATTAATTTTAAATCACAATTCAGGTGAAGGTTATTTGATAAAATTCACATCTGTGTTAGAGTGAAAAATGAGTTTTAATTCATTTAATAATTTGAACCAAAATGAGCACTGCGAAAACACACCATTGCAAAACAAATTTGCATACTATATTATCGAATACTTGATTCTAAATTTATTTTTCGTCTGAAAACCATCCCAGCTAGCAAACTCCTTCGTTGGGTTGTTTTACCTCTGAGCGGCAGTTTTTGCACACAATGAGCTAAGTGGCCAGGTCACAAAAACAGAAAGGTTCAGAGAAGGTTGGGGAAGGAGGTTCACTGGACAGCTGTTAAATCAAATGATACTGTCCCTCAAGGCCATCCAACGTGTCCTTTGAAGTGCACAGGATATGACTCTCCTACACACAGCCATTGCCTAACGTCTCATCCAAAGAACCGGAGGCCTTACGAAGCCATTGGCACAATTGGAACTCGAATCTGCGACCCCAGCCGAACTAGCTAGCGAATGTACTTTCGAGTTATCAGTAAAAACACACATTAACGATGAAAAAAATAAGGGGAAATGTTGCTGCCAAGTTATGCCTCGTGGAATTAAACGATCTGCTTCAGTAATTATTTTAAATCTAGAAAATTTCCGGTTGAAATCACACACACACACAAATTGGCAAATATAAGTGCTGTTAAATTCAGACTCAAAAATTTGAATTTTTAACACCGGAGGGAAGGGGGGAAGAGATAAAATTTTATAACAGAAATTAGGACCCGAGCAGTAGCGTTTAGAAAGTTAAGGAATTTATTGAGTGATAGTGTTAAAATCGAATCTTATACTGAAAAAACAGAAAATTTTGAGGGAAAGATGGTCCGAGGCCGAAAATTCGGTGCTATTATCAGTAGGGTCTAGAATTTTTAAAGCAGTACAGAGTGGCAGGGAGAAACCCTAAATGTAAAATTTGGGACTCGGTAATGAAATATTTAGAAAACTGCTGTGTCCAAATCTGTTAGAGAAACACTTTTTTCGGCACTCAACAAATATGTGCATGTCTCTGTTGAGCGTATCCTATGTGAAAATTAACGTGCACTGTTTGCTGATGTCACCCGGAAGGCAGACGGCTGAATTACCAGCATTATTTTTATTTACGTTGATGCCCTTGGTCGTTACGAAATTAAAAAAGAATTTATTGATGTGTAACTTCCGGAGATTTTTTTGTTTTAAACTTTCAGAGGACATTTCTACCAATTTTTTTAGGACAAATTCTCTCATTCATTACTGAAGTAACCCCATTCAGTTTATTACATTACTAAATTACTTCCCGTAAAGAAATATCTCTTTTTCCCCGAATTAATAGTATTAATAACGAAGCAACATATATATACACACTGCTGGCCATTAAATATGAAACACTAGGAAGAACTCATCAGAATCATCTCCCGAAATATGCAAAACGGGTATCTCATGGGAAAACCTGTAAATGATTCAAAGCGCAGCACATACGCACATCATGTGTGACAGTAACGCCCCCTGGAAGTGATATAAGGAGGAGATTACAAAGAGCCAGTGTAAAGCACTGGAATTGTGTTTGATCGCAGTTCTTGTGCACTAAAGGATCAAATATGTCCCGTCGAAGAACATGGCATCCATACGATCAAGTTGCCGACTTTGATTGAGGGAGAACTGTGAGATTGCGGGAAGGCGGATTATGATATCGAGACATCAGTGCTTGTGTTGGACAAAATGCTGCCACAGTGATAAGAATATGGAGTCAGTGGGTAGAGGAGGAACAAACTCACTGACGTGAGGGATCTCAACAGCCCTGTCACACAAACGAACGAGAGGATAGACATCTCGTGCGATGGCTTTGAATGATCATACAGCAACATCAAACACCTAATTGTTGACCCTTAGCTCAACAGTTAGGGTGTGTTAGTACTAGTGTCTGTACATACAGTTCGGCGTCGGCTTTAGAATCAGGGCATTTATGCTGGATGGCCATTGCTTCGGCTACCATTGACTCTACAACACAGGCGCATGCAACTGCAATGGTGCCAAGAACATCGCGCATGGATGTGCAAATGGCATCACATCGTCTATTCAAACAAATCCTACTTCAGTTGCAGCACAATGATGAACGAATAGGTATCTGGCGGTATCGCAGCAACAGGCTCAGCGAGACATGCATGATGCAGCGCCATACAGGTCCGACCCCTGGTGTTATGGAATGGGGTGCCATTGGATTCCACTCATGCATGCGCCTTGAACACATTACCTGTACTTTGAACAGTCAACATTAGATCACTGAGGTGTTGGAACCTGTGGTTGTACCATATCTTCAGGGGCTCTCTGGTGCCATTTACCAACAGGACAATGTCCGACCACATGTGGCATGCAATGTCCAACAATTCCTGGATACTTCTGCCTTGGCCTGCACGTTCACCGGATCTGCCCCCAAATGAACATGTCTGGTCCATGATCTCACGACGATTAGCAAATCAGATACCAGCAGCTGCTACAGCATATAAACTTTGGCTACATATTGAAACTGCATGGACTGACATTCCCCAAACACACATCTGACATCTCATCCTCTCAATGCCAGACTGTGCAGCAGCAGTTATTACTACTCATGGTGTTTTTATTTAGTTTTTGGTTTTTTTATTGGTTTTCATTTAGTTTTTACATTAATAACGCAAGATACTGATTTCTTTGTATTTCACAAGTCTAACCGAGTTGTATTTGTAATCATTTGATCCTTGTAACATAAGCTATGTATTTACTAAATATGGCTTTGATATCTCGTCTTTCCTGGTGTTGCACTTTTAATGGCCAGCAGTGTATATAAAAATGAAATAAATAACCCCTCAAGCAGCTGCTTGCCACATAAGTCTGACTGGACCCTGTCAGTTTATATGCCATATTAGATGGTTTGTGAGGATGCAAGACTTCAGCAGAAAAAGACACAAACATACATGCCTTATCTGGAGCTCGAACCCAGGTCCCTTTAATCAGTTGCCAAGTGTGCTAACCACTCGGCCACGGGACAACAAATATATTATATATGGACCTTCAAATTTATTTTGGATGACAAGCTATATTTCTGAAGAATCCCTGATAATTTAAGTATTGCTTATGATAAAAAGCTTTTACATTAATAACACTATTAATCAGCATTATTGGAAAAAGTACAAAAAAATTCGATAATTTGAAGAAAAATAAAATTAGCGTTTTAGATCACATTTAAAACACCATATTTCATAGGTAGTTCAGTCTACATATTTGTTGTTCAATTTTCCTTCTGCCACTTGGGTCATTTATAAACTACATTATTCATAAATATTTTTCTGTAGGTTTTGCTTGCAATCTTTTACTAGTTCTGGAGCTTTTAAAACACACTATAGTTTTGTTTATTATTTCTTTTATACATGAAACTGCAATAATTTCATTACATTTGATACACTGATAAAAAAATACACCTATTTATTTTTTATTTCTTAGTTGTCTTTCTCCTACATAAAAATATTGTTCGTTTACATAACACATTGCTTAATTTAGAATTTATTACGTTTCAAATAAAAAAAGAGCTCCTTCATTTCTAGGCAAATTGGTACCTCGGTGACTTAATGCCAGCTGGAAGTCGTATTGGTTCCAAACTGGGCTAAATGACCAAGTCAAATGGACCACAAAGGCTCAGAGAAGGTTGGGAAAAGAGAACCCACTGGACAGCTGTTAGGATCCAGATGGAAGCCTCTCGTCAAGGTCATTCAATTCGTTCTTTAAGTGCACAGAGTATGGCTCTCATGCACACACGGACTCATCTTAGGGCCACAACAGCTCAGGGCAGTTTCAAGACAGGCTGTGTACAGGAGGTTATATGAACGAGGACTTACAGATCAGAGGTCAATAACGTTTGACCTCTGATTAAATGATTATTTCAGAGCAGCAGGCAGAAAGCCCGTAACCACCTTACGAGCTTTCTGTCTGCTGCTTAAGCCTTATCGTTTTTAAACCTTAAAAGATATATGATGGAATCCATCAACAAAGGCTAAACTACTGAACGTGGGTCCTAATGGGAGAAAAAGCAATGCTTTGATTTCTTTACGAAACTAAATTTTTAAACATAAAAATTATCAACATTCAAGATCAAGAATGATCTGGAGCCTTTAACCTTACATGGAATTGGGCAATCTTAAATCTATTGGTGAGGTAATGTTTTCATTGGTGTTCTCCTCAGGCTCAGATTTCCCATTATGCACTAACCTAGGGGCGCCGTTATTAAATGCCACAAACTGTTTATTTAAGGTAACAGTGAAATTATGTCGTTTTTAACTGCAATTAGTTGCAGGTATCGATGAAAACAATTACTCTCTTTTCAAAGTACTCTCTATCTCTCCTAACTGAAAACAAACTTCATAAAGAATGTGGAAGTGAGTCAATACATGATATTACCAAACGTATTGGGATACATCCATGTTATGTGAATGAAAAACCACATTCAAAACATTCTAGCTACGAAAAGAAGCCATTTTATAGAAAAATGTTGCAGAAGATAAATTGCATATCCTAATCAAGTTTATCCAACTATCAATTTAATATTTAAAGAATTGATGCGAAAATATTTGACAGCAGATGCTGCGGTTATGCTTGTCTTAAACCATGTTTCAAAATTGATGCAGAGTGAAAACTTCTAAAATTACATTTATTCCAGTAAACGATTTGTTATACTTTTAATGAACATTCTTATGAGTAACAACGCTGTTCTTAAATGTTTAATTTCCAGTATTCTTTAAATAGTACACAAATATTACTCAAAATCTAGATTTCGAGAATTTTTTTGAAAATTTTCCATTTCTTGTACTTGTAACATTTTACTACAAAATGCTTTATTTCAAAGTTAAGAAGCTTTGAATAGTTTCCGTTCACACAAATCATGAACTGTCCCAATATTTTTGATAATTTTGCGCAATTTGTTCATTTCCAGAGCAAAAAAAAAAGCGAGGAAAAATAATGTTCAAGTTTTAAACGATTAATTTGATTTTTAAATGTCTACTGAATATTACAAGTTATATGTTACGTATATAATATTAATTTATTACATTAATTTTGTTGGTTATTAATAAAAGTGTATTACTTATTATTAAAATTCTTACCCATTTCGATTACATTAATTCCTTTCTTCATGGTTGCGAAAGCAAAAAAATATATTTAATTTTTATACAAAGCGGCAACGAAATAAGGAGGCCCAATACCACTTCATATGCCTAGGAGGAGGGGGGGAGTGTAAATGTAGCCCTGGTTCTTCCCACTGAATCGTAAAAAGTGATGCATTTTTCTTGATATATGTGAACGTGGTATATAACCACCATTGACCTATAAATGGAACTTGGGCGATTGCCTCTAAACCTTTGAGAATGTAAAATTGGGACTGTGGTATCGCTGTTTCTCCTAGTGTGGATAGCAAATAGCTCTTTTCAAACATTAAGTAAAATCGTTTATCTTAAAACTGATCAATGACCAAATGTGCTATTCACATAGTCTGAACACCGCTTCTCGACGTGTGTTCACATAGAAAGAACAAATGGACTCGCTACAACTGCTGTAAAGACAAAAGAACCATTTTGGTGCCGAAAGTGTGGAAGTTCCAGCCCAGACATCACTAAATCGCCATCATGATGATTGGTTTCACATCTTTCGAGGAGGAGGGAGGTTATACAGTATTTTAACTACTCAGTGATGAGATTCTTGCTTGCTATGTGAAGATGGATGTTGTAAACAGGAGAATGATACACATAAAAATCAAACTTAGGTAGATTATATAACACACTGAAGTGCCGTACCATTGAATTAGGGATAGGAGACGTTATCCAAATTAAGTACCGCAAGTCCCGCATTTGCGCGCATTCGTGGCTGAAACTCCGGTCATATATAGCTGTCAGCTTGGCTTCCCCAAGCATTAGTCGTGAGAAGCATAATGGGAAAGGCGCGGGATTTAGATGCATTGACAGAGGGCAGATTGCAGGTGCCCGACGGATGGGGCACTCGATCTCCGAAATTGTCAACGAACTTGAATTTTCTCGTACGACAGTTTCAAGAATATTCCGGGAATATGAAAATTCCGGCAAAAAAAAAAAAACAAGCACCTGGACAAACTGCAAAAGGGTAACCAGCCTTGAATGATCGTGGACTTCGCCGTCTGACCCGCATTGTACGGACCGATAGAGGCCAGACATTATCTGAAATTACCTCCCATCTGAACGTAGGTTTCAGCCGGGAAGTGAGTACATGAACCATGCAACACTCACTTCACTGTCTTGGCTTCGGGAGCTGCCGACCTACGAGAATCCTACTTCTAACTGCACGTCACGGGGCTGGGCTAAAGATCATCAAAACTGGACCATTGAAAATTGCCAACGGATAGCCTGGAGTGATAAATCCCGATTTAAACTTCATCACACCAATGGGAGACTGAGGGTATGGCGCCAACCCTATGAAGCCACGGACCCGCATGCCAGGTCGGAACTGTACAAGCTGGTGGTAGCTCAGTAATGGCCTGGGGTGTCTTCAGTTGGACATCTGTGGGGCCTTTGGTACGTGTACCAATGACTTTCAATGCATCCCGTTACATAGAACTCATGGTTGACCATTTACACCCATTTATGGCCATCATGCATCCCAATGGAGATGGCGTCTACCAGCAAGACAACTATTCATATCACGGGTCCAGGTTGGCTACTGCATGGTTGCAGGAGCATTCTGCAGACTTTAAAATAATGAATTGGCCACTTAGATGCCCACATTTATATCCCATCGAAAATCTTTGGGATACCGTCGAACAGACTGTTTGGGCCCGTGTCCCATCAGTGACAACCTTGAGAGAATTGTGGACATCTCTGGAGGATGCATGGGTCACCATACCTGTGGAATATTTACACAAGCTTGTGGAGTCCTTGCCTCATCATGTGGCGGCCGTTATCAGGGCCAAAGGGGGTCCAACACGTTACTAGTTGCTATCCCTAATTCGATGGCACTTCAGTGTAGTTTGGACCTATGTGGAATTTGCTATGGTAGTAAAATACTTACCTGGTAAGATACAGCGAAGTTTAAAATAACGATAACGTTAGCCGGAGAAGGGGATTGGGGGGAGGGGGTCATCAGTAAAAAAGGGGATTTGGGGGGGGGGGGGTCATCTGCATCTTATAAAAGGATATTACATTCGTTTGGCAATGTTACCTGCATGAAGAACTTTAAAGTAACAAATAATTATGTCTAAAAGCTCAAGGGAAAGAGAGCAGTCTATGGATGCTCGTAGGTAATATGTGCATATCTGTCTGTCTGAATATAATACTAGAATGTCTGAATAGACTACACAAAAATCGAATCACTGAGCACTCCCTACCTAGTCAAAAATGGAATCAAGATAAGGAAATGGCTAGCTTATTTCACATACTACATGCTATCAAACATGTCTCTGATACACGGTAGTTGCTCTTCAGCTCCACTTCACAGCTTCCTTCATCTCCCATTGGCCTTTATTGAAGAATGATTTCATACCCTTCGGACTATTATTCTGTTATCGCAAAAGGTATCATTGCTGTAGTCTGCTTATCAGTCGGAGGTTGTCACATTCTTTATTAGTCCAATCAACTTATACCCTGTTATACAGTACTACGACACCGAAGTTTTCCAGTTCCAATTTATTTTACATTCATTTGGCCATTGTCTCGGGGCATCTTTATTATAAATACCAAGAACGCCTTAAAATCTCCTAATTACTGCAAATTCGATTACATATCTTTACGTTACCTAATGTAAGACAAAAAAATATACAAAATCTATTTAAAAAAAATACGTACAAAGCTTTTTCTTTTTTTTTTGGCATATTTGAAACGTAAATTATACAAAGTGACTACTATAGCATTTTAATTTTCCTTCTAAAAGTGAGTTGCCTGCCACAGAGGTCTGACAGGAGCCTGTAAGTCTATATGCCATAGCAGGTCTGAGCTCGGCAGAACCTCAGCAGAAAAACAATACATTCATTATATTATTATATAAGCAGCATTTTAATTTTCCTTCTAAAAGTAAAAATGCCTCCTCAAGCAGCTGCTTGCCACAGAGCTGACAGAAGCCTGTAAGTATATATGCCATAGCAGTTTGAGCTCGGCGGGGCCTCAGCAGAAAAACAACACATTCATGGCTTACCGCGGCTCGAACCCAGATCCCTTTGATCAGTAACCAGCACTTCTGACATAAGATAATAGTTTTGAATTGGATTTCTCTCACTAAAAGCTTTTGTACAAAAACACTAAATCGCAATATATTTGTAAAAAGAAATAAATTTGGAGATGTTAAGGCAACGTCAATGCAAGAATTGCACTAAATCGTTTTCCCTTACAGACAAATGTGTGACAAAAAAAAAACGATGTAATCTTGTATGTCAGCAAAAACGATGTAAATATTGTAGTGTCAGTAAAAACGATGTAAATCTTGTAGTCAGTAAAAAAAAACTATTAAGCATTAAACTACAGATTTTGTCGCATTATTCTACAAACTAATTAATCGTTTGGAGAGAAAGCAACTATTGATTCCCATACCATTTTTAAACAGACTAAAGTCAGCTGAAACCAACAGTTATGCCAAGAAGTACAAAGTGAATATGTTCAGTGAGTGCCAAGAAGAAAGGCCATCGAAAATAACTTAGCTCTATGCAGTCTCGCAGCTGCCACCAACGAAGGCCGAAGTGTTCTATTTTCGGTGATACCTGCCATCTCTCCAGCAAAAGTGGTCCACCATTCTGTCAGCAGTGGAACCTTGAGAACAATTCTCCAGCAGTTGCTTGGACGATACATGCAGTCTTGAAACTAGCTAGGCTGATGTCAAGGTTAAGTTATAAAATGTCAAATTCACGTATTATTCACTCTTTATCTGAGCGGGCATTAAAACCTATATGCATATGATAAACAGAAGTTTGTACAAACGTCGGCTGGGCAAAAAAACCTTTAGTACACATTTTCGAAAATGGGTACACTGAAATTTAACAATAAGATCTCCTACTTCACAACAGAAAAATATGAAGGAGGTTTAAAATAAAATTTGTAGGTCTGTTAAAAGCAAAAAAGTTTAGGTAGAGTACATTAAAATGTAGAAAGCAACTAGAAGAATAACACCGCTTCTGGCGAATATGGGATACTCGTTTTCAGAGAGAACATAGTTTGTTTTTTTTTAATTTTCCGACTTTACCATACCGTAATAGTAGAAATTCGAAGGAATTTATGATTGGGAAAAATGCAAACAGTAACATTTTATTAGTGCCTATACAATCGAATATTTTTAAACAGTTTTCATTTATCCTTTAAATAAAAAAAAGAATTGCCCACTCACACCCTGTGTGTAAGGTCATTGCTGCAATGTAAATCTCGTGACTATGGCACTTTTCTACCAACATTTCAAATTTCTTGCATAAATAGATCGTTCACAGTATTCGTTTGTTCGGCATTTCCACCATTAGACGGCGTTATTTATAAAGTTTATGGCAAATTCGGAAAATGTGAATCATATATTTCATGAATAGCTATCCAACGCAGTTGTTGGGTTGTTTTACCTCTGAGCGGCATTCTTTTTTTTTTTTGCACACAATGGGCTAAATGGCCCATTGTGATCACAAACTACCCTAAATGGCCACAAGGATCCGAGAGCTAAGAGAAGATTGGGGGAAGGACAGGGTGGGGATTTTGCGTAGATATATCCAACACAAAAGAGATTTTTTAATTAATCTCTACAAAAAGTTAATACGACAAAGTGAAAACCGTTTTTTTTTATAAATCTCACTCATATATCTTTAGAAAATTCACTCATATATCTTTAGGATTTTGTTTAGCGCTTCATTCATAGCTCAATGTTAAGATGTGTGTGTATATCTGAAAAACTACAGGAAACTTAAGTTATTTGAATAACGTTATGATCATTGGCCTATAGCAGGGGTTTAACATGTGACCGACTGGCCGATGCAGACCCAAGGAAGTTCTAATATACTAATTGATTTGGTCCTTATTAAGGGTTCCAGAGATGTCAACTTTGCCTTCAGTTCGAAATAAACAATCCAGGACTGGACAGTTCGGTCTGATGACCAGTTACCACACACGGCTCAGTTCGCTTATGTCCTCGGTCTGATCGTTCTAGGTATGGACGATCCTTGACAAACTTTATGCTCGCTGCCATAGTTTGTGGAATCGACCAACAAAAATACAAACTAAAGCGCAAGTGGGCAAAGGAATGGCTATTGAAGAGGGATCGCTTTTGTCATGTTCATTATTAAAGGAATTAAATTTTCATTCAAAATACTACCATAATTACCTCCGAATGGATGAAAAACTTACTTGAATCTGTTCACTATGGTTTCTCCATTAATTCAAAAGAAGGATACTGTATAAGACGTGCTATATCTCCTCACGAGAGTATCATTTGATACTCACTTCATAACTTGAGATAGTGAGCAGTGGTACACTCATTTAAAGTGGTATTTTCATTGATATACTCATACTTAAAGCAGTGGTATACTCATTTGAATATACCATTACGTTCTTTAAGTACCAGTAAATTTGGTCTCCTGGTCCAACTACTGGTGTTCCTCCTTCTACCCCATGTTGCGTTAAAAATTCGAGTCTACAGGGGCGGACTTGGAAACATTTTTCTGACTAGGCTTTGATCATAACTCATTTCACATAATTCAATTATTTCTCTCCATACTCGTACTGATTAAGAATTGTTTATTTCGACCTGATTAAGAATAAATTAGAAATGTTTCATATGCTAATGCTATATAGAACAATAAGAAATTATTAAAAGTGAATAATTTTTTGTTTCCAAAAACTACTTATACACTACATTTGAGAAGTTATGAAAGTATAGTTTTCTTTACAATAGAACCAAAGTATACATTATATTAAGGTGATTCATATGTCCGTGATTTATAATTTACTTGAGAAATGTAATTTTCTCAACGAAATATAAACCATCATTTTCAATAACTCGTAGCCATCTGTCAGTATGTTGTACGATTCCTCTTCAATACAATGCTTGGCCCTTGGAATGAAAACTCCCGATATCAGTTTTCGACTTCCTGAAATGTTTGAAACCACTTATCTTAAAAAAGAAAATAAGCAATGGAGCGAAAGAGGTGGTAATCGGAAGGAGCTAGGTCTGGACTATACGCTGGGTGAGGAAGAAGCTCAAATGCCAGTTCTCTAAAATTTTCTTTGGTTCGAAATTTGAAAGGAAGATCGGGCTGGCCTAGGTCAAGTGATTGTATTTGGGTCTTCGGATTGTTGAAAAAGATCCATTTTTCATCGTACGTAACAATTCGCTTGATGAAATGTGGTAGTAGCGTTGAATTTCTTGCAGACTTCGATACGATGGTTTGCTTGTTCAGTAGTCAGTTCATGTGAAACATCGCAACTCTTGGCTACCTTACCGATGGCACTGCAGATGCCGCACTATTGGGTTTTACCTCTGAGCAGCATTTTTTGCACACCATGGGTTAAATGGCCAGGTCACAAGGACCCTGTAGGCTCAGAGAAGGTTGAGGTAGCGGCCCACTGGACAGCTGTTGGGAGGCAGATGGTCTCCTGCACACGGACCCATGGATTTATGTCCCATCCGACGGACGGCGACCTTTTTAAGCCCATCGGTGTCCCCTACTGACTGTGGGCATGGTGGGGTGTTCTGCAGAAATATATCTCAACGCTGGCCCAGCTGGGACTCGAACTGGGAACTACAGATTACGAGCCTGGCGTGCTACCGACTGAGCCACCCTCACCCCAGGTGCCGCACTATAGTTGCTTGTGAGCAACCAAGTTCGGAAGTGCTTCTCGATGGATCAGCTTCAAGAGAGTGGCACAAACTGTTGCAATCTAGATATTTGACATCCCGATCGCAGCTTATTTTCTTCTTGAACCAAGCTTGAGCAGCACGAATGGAGACTGCCATCTCACCTTCCCCTTCGCGTATTTCTCATGTTGATTAGACAGTTTTAATCCTTTTTTTAACAGTAATGGCGTAAAATTGCAGACTTTAGTAATTTCAATACTTAACTCCCTCACTGTATGTTTCTAACAATAGAAACCAAGACTCCGATACTCCTAATAGTTATGGACTGACGCAATGGACTTTATACTTTCCCTTTATATAGTTCAGATGTATATTTACCACGGGATGTCGCCGTT
Source organism: Ryuthela nishihirai (assembly GCA_038380435.1). Lineage (NCBI taxonomy): Eukaryota > Metazoa > Arthropoda > Arachnida > Araneae > Heptathelidae > Ryuthela > Ryuthela nishihirai. The sequence goes on from JAWZYU010000034.1 coordinate 6,653,431, forward strand.
TACGTTTTGCAAGACGAAAAACGCAGACTTATGAACCACCCTAGTATATCAAATATCAAATTGTTATAAATGAATAAGTAATTCTTAATTTAGACTGGTAAGAAATTTGAGTATATACATTCATATCATTTATGTTTATAGTGTGGAAGTAAACATTTGATCAATGAAATGCATATTACTGACACAAGATAATAACTTTGTGATAAAATAGATTCATAAAAAACTCATAAATGGAAAATTTCTGCACTATTTGAAATCTTATTATTTCTTGGCCGTTATGGATTCTGGGCTGTTCTTTACGTTGTGATACATTCTATATAACTGCAAGATCATAAATCACTTAGAGCGAATACGGAATACTCGTTTTTAGAGAGAATGCAGTTTATATTCTTTAACTTTAGTACTTACTAATAACAGTAGTAATTTCAGCTAATGAATGAATCAGAAAATTAAAACTGAAATATCTTACTAGCACCTATAAAATACAAAAAGAATTTCCCATTTTTCTCTTGAAACAAAAAGGAGCTAAATGTCTGTAGGCGAACACAGATGACACACAGATGAAAAGGCGAAAACAATAACTTTTCAAAATGAGCCAACAACTATTACGTAGATTGTATATGGATATGCGATGTTCCAGATAAAACATTACCCATTACCATTTCCATATGAGAATATGCCCAGTGGCATAAGTAAAAACATATAACAATTATACCACCCGTGGGTAGGCCCCTAGAGGCTAACGTAAAACACAAGCTAAGAATAGCATATATCATGCACAAGACCTAAAAAGAGCAGCTTTGCTCAGAGAAATCCATCATTTTAGGCCTCTTGTACTTATTAAGAACAATATGATCATAATTAAGCAAAGAAGAAATAATCTCATTAGGATTATTTTTAACAGCCTCAAAAAGACCTTTTTGAGATACATTTCAGTATATATATATATGTGGTCGATGCCCAAGACTTTATGAAGTTGTCTGTTAGTAACAAACCAAGGGACATCGACCGCAGATCACAATATTTTGTTTTGCAAAACCTGAATCTTGCGTATATTCGTGGAGGTGGTGTTCGCCCATATAAGAGAAGCATAAGTTATTATCGGACGAATGACCATGTTGTACAAAAATAATTTATGATCAATCATCAAGATATCCTTGTCATTTCTCCGAAGGAGAGGTCCTAGTTGACATCTCACTGCATTGACTTTAGTGATAATATCATGAATATGAGGGTCCCATTTGAGCTTTAGATGCAGGGTTATACCCAAGTATTTGATGGTCTTTTGCCATTCAATTGGTTTATTTAAAAAAGTTTAAAAGTTTTGGGTTTTTAACAAGTTTTCCACTGAAGAGAATGGCAGTGCTTTTCTCAGTGTTTATCTTGACCTTCCATTTATCGTACCATCCCTCCACCTAATTAAGACATTTCTGCAGCCTGTCTATAGCAATCACTGGACCCAATGAGGGTGAAAAGAGGGTGATATCATCAGCATATTGGGCTAATAGGATGCAATCAAAAGATGGAATATCATAAAGGTAGAGTGAAAAGAGAGAAGGGCTTAGGAGAGAGTCTTGGGGTACTCCAGCGGTCATTACTCTCTTTGTAGATACAAAGGTTTAACTATGACGCCACTGAAATTACAATTTGTTTCACACTCACAGATTTTCACAACCAGTAGCTTTCCAGAAAAACGTTCGATTGTTCCCGAAGTTTCTGTACGGGTTTTCCTTGAGCAATACTGTATTGCGTGGAACTCGTTGATCTTATATAATTCACCTTGGCAAGATATTTTTATCACAGCCCCTTAAACTCGTGCATCTTTTATCTGATGATTCTTTTTTAGCCTCCTTGTTTAATTATTTAAAATATCTTGGCTTTTTAATGTATTTAATATTTTACATGACTCTTGCATTTTAAACTTCTTGCTTTTTACTTTTTTTTTTACACGGATTCTATACAATTATTGTTAAGTTTGTTATGTATTTTATCTGTTTATTTTCTACTCTCTATCTTCTACGGCGCAGCATAGTCTTAATTGTCCTAGCGACATAAAATCCCGAAACATCTCCGCACGCCGACAGCAGGTACTTTCTACCGGACCAATCGCTGCTCCACTCTTGACTGGTCTCACTCACCAAGGAATATCAGCGATCTTCTTGTTCCTACTACAGCCCCTCGAATAGGGCATGAATGTTCGTGTTGTTTTTCTGCTGAGGTCCTGCCATCCTCACAAACCTACTTTGGCGTATGTTCTGACAGGCTCCTGTCAGACCTCTGTGGCAAGCAGCTGCTTCAGGGAATTATTAATTTTATATTTAAATGATTAAAAAAAATGTTTTTCGGTTAAATAAGTGCTAATAAAATAAAACTACAGTCGAACCTCGACTTTCACGGATTTGATTATTCGCCAGTTTGCCATCAATAATTAAATGAGAATTATTTTGGAGTTTGCGGCCTACTGCGGAAAATCGCAGACGACGCACGTAGACTAGAAAATGAAATGAAATCTAAAAAAAAATTAGTAAGTCATAAATGTATAAAACATATGTATTATTAATATATTTTATCATTTACTACCATAAATATATACAAAAATTTATTATAAAAAGTTTCGGTGCACTAAAGAACTGCAGACTACGCACTCTGAGGACGCCACGCTCTTTGTCTCGGTACTCGCCAGCCTCATTCACGTGTTTTGTCTCTCAGTGTGCGGTGTATCTTGCGACTTTTTGCATCTTTAAAGTGCAATAAAATATCAACTGTAATCATGGGTTCAAAGCGTAGTGCGTCTAATGTTTGTGAAAGAGCCCCAAGAGGCAAAAGAAAGTGAAGACTTTACAAGGTCGAATTATTTGATATGCTTCATACAGCGAAGTCAGCTGCTGCGGCTGCCCGCCATTAAGGCATCAACGAGTCGACCGTAAGGTATATCAAGAAAAAAGGGAAATTCGTGAAGCCGTTTCTGCAGCTACACCAGTGGGCGCGAAGACTGTATCGAGTGCGAGATCCACATATCTCTCGTGTAGAAAGTGCTACTTTTATGTGGGTATAGGATTTCTCTGAAAAGGGCATTACTATAGATTCAAATATAAGAGGAAAGGCAAAGTCCTTATATGTTTCTATAAAGTAAAGGGAAGGCGAAGGATCTAGCTCTACAGACTACTTTGATAATTTTATGAAAAGGGTTTAGCCTACATAATGTGAAAATTACAGAACAGGCCTCTGCCTACCACGAGGCAGCTAGTGAGTTTCCTGACATCTTAAGGAAACTTATTGAAGAGAAGGGATATGAATCAGGGCAGGTATTCAATGCCGATGAAACCGCTCTGTTTTGGAAGAAAATGGAACATAGAACATTCATTAGCAAAGAAGAGAAGCGAGTACCAGGCTGTAAGACAGGAAAGGATAGGCTAATCATGCTGTTTTGTGCAAATGCAGCCAGGCATATGATAAAACCTACCCTAATTTACAGAGCCGCTAACCCCCGAGCCTTGAATGGAAAGGATAAGTTCCAGCTGTCAGTTTTCTGGATGCATAATAAGAAGGCTTGGTCAACAAGAACACTTTTCTTGGAGTGGTTTCATACGCGTTTTGTTCCGGAAGTCAGGAAATACCTTGCCAGTAAGGGAAAGCCATTTAAAATCCTATTAGTACTGGACAACGCTCCTGGCCACCCGGAACCCCATGAGTTCAACACTGAAGGCGTTGAAGTCGTCTACATGCCCCCCCCCCCCCCCACCCCCAATACAACGTCTCTCACCCAGCCTTTCGATCAGGGGGTAATAAAGACGTTTACGGAACATTATACATGTTAATCGATGGAGAGAATTGTGCAATCTATGGAGGAAGACCCCAAAGTAGAGAACATAATGAAAATGTGGAAAGAGAACACCATCGCCGATGCTATAAATGTCATTGAAAGAGCCATGCAAGTTATCAAGCCACAGACAATAAAATCGTGCTGGAAGAATCTTTGGCAAGAATGTGTGAACGAGTTCACTGGTTTTACTACAGAGCCAATCAAAGAGATTATGAAAGACATTGTGGAGTTGGCAAAGAAGGTGGTGGGAAAGGGTTTAAGGATATGGATCTTTCGGAAATTCAAGAGTTAATCGACACCAGCCCCGATGAGTTAACAGAGGATGACCCTCTAATGGAGCTGACTTCCCGAAGTATAGGCGATACCGGACGAAGAAGTGCAAGAAAACAAGTTTACGTTGGACAATATGCGATGCACTATTTTTATGACATCGACCCGTCTATGATATGTTCTTTGAAGTTGAAGGAATTGGAAGAAGATGTATTGTCTACGTCATCATCCTCAAGCAGCCATGGGCTACGGAAGTCCAACCAGACCGTGCAATTTAGTTCTCCAAGCAAGTCTATCCTGAGCTGCATCTACTGCATCTGGCCACTGCACAAAAATTCTAACAAGGTCCTGTTTGACATTGTCTGCCCACCGCATCATAGGTCTCCCCTTCTTTCCGAGGCCTTTAGGCACACTGTTCATAACCCTATTCGCCAATCTATAATTACTAATACGGGCAACATGGCCAAACCAACGGAGTCTCTCTCTGCACAATACGCTGCTTAAAGGAGGTTGCAAACTCCTTTGCCTAACCTCATCATTAGTTACAAAGTTGAACCACCTAACGCCCAAGATACTGCGTAAGCATCTGGAATCAAAAGCATCTAGTTTCCTGTTATCTTGTTTACAAAGTGTCCAAGTTTCACTACCATAACTAACCCTAGACAGAACCAAACTATTATACAGTCTAATTTTAGTCTTTAGGTGTATACGCCTATTTCTCCACACTCTCCATAGATTCTTAAAAGTCCCGGCAGCAATCCCTATTCGTCTGTTAATCTAATGCCGCACATCACCATTATCTGTTACATAGCTCCCAAGATAATTAAACTGTGACACCTGCTCAAGACTGCAACCATTCAGATTAAATGAATCACAGCCTGCGTGACCAATTTTCATCACTTTCGTTTTCTCTCTGTTTATAACCAAACCTACTCTACTACCAGTCTCATCAACAGCTCGAATGAAAGAGTTCATCTCATCAACATCATTTGCCAAAAGGGCTAAATCATCAGCATAATCTAAATCAGAAATTTTCGTATCTCCAGTCCATTTAAGGCCAAAATCTTTCCCTTGAATTGAATTTCGCATAACATAATCAATAACCAAGCTAAAGAGAAAAGGAGCCAAAATGCACCCTTGTCGAACACCAGAAGTAATGCTAAACCAATTGCTACAAGCCTTACCAACTCTCACACACGACTCAGTGTTATTATAGAGAGCTTTCATTATGTTAACTAACTTGTCTGGTATACCATATGATCTCACAATCAACCACAAATTATGTCGATCAACAGAGTCGAAAGCCTTTTTGAAATCAACAAAGCTAGCAACCAAAGCTTTCTGAAACTCTAAACATTTCTCAAGAATCTCCCTAGGTGAAAATATCTGATCTACACATCCCTACCCCTTCTGAATCCACATTACTCATCACGCAATTGCATGTCAACCAAATTCTTAATTCTATTAAGCACAATCATGGAAAGAACTTTACCTGAAACAGAGAGTAGGCTGATACCCCTATAGTTACCACAAGAACTGCGATCACCCTTTTTGAATATAGGGATAACAATAAAAAAAAATAAATACCCCCTCAAGCAGCTGCTTGCCACAGAGGTCTGACAGGAGCCTGTCAGTTTATATGCCATAGTAGGAGATCTGAGAGGATGGCAGGACCTCAGCAGAAAAACAACACGAACATCCATGCCTAATACCGGGGTTCGAACCCAGGTCCCTTAGATCAGTAGCCAAGCGTGCTAACCACTCGGCCATGGGACGGCTAGGGATAACAATAGCTCTGGTAAAATCCTTAGGAACCATGCCTTTATCATAAAAGATATTCAGAATTTCAGTCATCCAAGTGGTAACCGAAATATTCCCAGCTCTAAGCATTTCGGTAGTAATTTCATCTACCCCTGGGTATTTATGTAGTTTAAGTTTAGAAACAGCCAAAATAACTTCAGATTGTGTTATATGGCCAACATTAAAGCTGCCAATGCATCTATCATCATTACAAACAATGGGAGTAGAACTAACCACATTGTTTAGAACATCACTGAAATGCTCAGCTCACCTAGTCATGACAGAATCCTCCCCTTCTATAACCTTACCTTGTTTATCCTTCCATCCTTGTATGCCTGTCCGTTTTTTACCACACAAAACATTAACTATCTGGTACAGCTCTCTGCTGTTGTGCTGTCTAACTGCTTCCTCGGCTTTGTCAGCCAAACCATCAAGCCAAAGATTCTTATCAGCAGCTAACTGATCCTTTACAAGTTTATTAAGGTCTCTGTAATGCTTTCTATTAGGACTAGTAGGGCATTGATTAAGGACATTCCTGCAGTTCTTTCTTTCCGAAATAAGCTCAAGTGCCTTATCACTCAGATAATTCTGTCTCTTCTGCTCCTTTTTTCCTAAAAGAGTACTGTTAGTGTCCAAAAAAGCCTGTTTAAAATGATCCCATTCTTCCTCAACTTCAGTAGTAAGCAAACCATGACTGTCAGAATGACTAAGTAACCTATCATGGTAAGCTTTGGCTATAACTGGATCTTTCAGAGCTTCAGTATTAAAAGTAAATTTTTTAACCCTAGCACAACACTTTTTAAGTTTAAGTTGCAACACACTTTTAACAAGGTAATGGTCAGATCCAATTTCAGCTCCCCTATATGTTCTGGTATTCCTAACAGAACTAGCCCATTTGCTGTTAATTAATATGTAATCAATCATATTCTTATGCAGCCCATCAGGTGAAACCCATGTGTACTTATGTATGTCGCGATGTTCGTAATAAGTGTTAGTTATTCTGAAACCATTGAGTTTACTTACCTGTAGGAGACGTTGCCCATTGCCATTGCAGCTACCAATACCAAAAGGGCCAATCACCCCTCCCCAAAGATCAGAGTCAGTACCAACTTTGGCACTGAAGTCACCAAGAACAAGGGTAATATCTCCTTTCTTGACAGAATTCAAAATATCCTGAAGTTGTTCATAAAACCTATCCTTCTCATCCTTATCGGCATCCTCAGTGGGGGCATAACAGCAGATAACATTCAAGTCTTTAACCCTTTCACGACCAAGGGAAACATTTTTCCCATTTTAAAATTGGTGATTGTCGTATTTAATTATAACCTTATCTGCATTTTTTATACAGAATGTCAAAATAGAACGTATGCCGAACGCAATTACGTAAACGGGAACGTTTAGAAAACAAAAACAGAACTGTCAGGACGCATAATATATGTACTATGTGCAATGTCCATCTTTGCCTCACTACCACAAGAAATTGCTTCGCAGAATATCATAATTAGCACATCATTTTGTATAGTAATTTTATTTCATAATTTTGTATAATTTTAGTTAACATTTTGTTCTAATAAACCAATAAATAAAAGACATTGCATAATAAGCCTAACTATAATTTGTATTACCTTTATAGTCCATTGGGAAAAATATTTCCCATAAAATTCCAAAAAAACTACACATTATGTATTTTTCTTATGATTTTTATTTATTTTACGTCTAAACAAACTAAAATAAACAGTTACATACTAATATTTACTCTTAGAAACCTTATGGTTCTGAAAGGGTTAACGCTTGTCTGAAATTTTGCTGTAAGAAACCTTTCATTAATGCACTCATACCCTAGAAGAGCATCACTAGCGTGTCTGCTGAGAAGTAGACCCACTTCTTGGTGATGCTTATTGTCGTCCCTCCCTGAAAAGAGAAATTTAAGATTATTTTTAAGAATCTGACCGTTATCAGTCCATCTGGTCTCTTGCAAGCCGAGAATATCTAAATTATAATGGTGGAATTCTTGTGTGAGGACATCAAGAGAAAAAGCTCTGTGCAGAGTCCTCACATTCCAACTACCTATGGAGAGAAAATGGTTAGAGGGATGTTTAAAGAAACTATGTTTATTGAGAGAGGGAATGTCGACAATATCAAACAGCCCCTTAATCGCAGACATGGGCCAAAGACCCGTTCCCCCACCACTAAAGGCTGAAGCCATCTACACTGGAAGACTTCCTCCAATGTAGAATTTGACGATGCCATAGAAGCAAAGAGTTCAGGTGCCTGCGATGACTTGCATACAGTGTATTACTGTTTTTGTGTGTTAAATATAGTCAACCGTATTAAGAGTTAAAGTTTGTGGGGGGGGGGAGCTAGAGATATTCGCGGTTTTTTCACATTCGCGGCAGTCCTCCGCCCTAACCACCGCGAATGTGGAGGGCCTACTGTAATCGTATTTGCCAACTTCTGCATTCATTTTAAATATTTACCTTATGAAGGTGGCCGAGTGGTTAGCGCGCATGGCTATAAAGGGCCAGGGTTCGAGCCCCGCGGGTAAGGCATGGATGTTCGTGTTGTTTTACTGATGAGGTCGTGCCATCCTCCTGTCAGACCTCTGTGGCAGCTTGACGGGGTATTTATTTATATATTTATTATTAAGGTGAAAATTTTGGAAATCAGAACAAATTTAAACTAATATTATAAAGTTCAGTCCACTTGCTTCTTCTCTAGTTGGGAGGGGGTACTGAACTTGCTAAATGGTGCTACAGTGAGGAAAAATACTTTAATTGAAAATATATTTTTATTCCTGACCTTGGACAGGCTGGCCACACCGAGCAACCAACAAACTCAGAGGTGTTTAAAGAATCTTTGTGATGGAGAATTTTTTTGGGGAAAACAATTTAATTATTTGAAGGTCCCGGGTAGTAATTGGCTCTTTTTACACTTGCTGCAAATTGGAAGCCACCTACCAGAGGCTGTTGAAAAGAATTAAGGGATTGCAGATAACTATTTTTTGGGTTGGGTCGTTTAACCTCTGAACGACACTTTTTTGCACACAATGGATAAATAGTCAGGCCACAAGGCTCAGACCTACTGGGCAGCTGTTACGATGATAGCTTCCAGTTAAAGAACACGGTCATGGCTTTGACGGGAGGCTATCAATCCCGTCAAAGCCATGACCGTGTTCTTTAACGTGCCCAGTGTATGGTTCTCCCGCACGGGGCCACTGCCTTGACGTCCCATCCGAGGGAAAGCGGCCTTTCCAAGCCCATCGGTTTTTTCCTGCTGACTCAGGGTACGGTGTGGAGTTTTGAAGAGATAAATGCCAACGCTGCCCCAGGTGGGACTCGAACCTGGGAGTTGAAGATTAAGAGCCTGGACAGCTATGGCTATACCTTTTTTGGGGAGTAGGAGGGGGAGATGTTTCTGCCGAAATTTAGTATGGCAAGAGAACGATAAAGTCCTGTAGATTGGAGCAATTTGAGGAGTAATTTCTTGTTTTTGAGAGAGATTTTTGTAATTTTTGTGGTTTATAACATTTTAGATTGTGATTTTTTTTTTTTGCTAGAGAGAAATTATTTCTGTTGTTTTTAATTGAGCAGTTTAAAGTGCATGATTTACTATATGTGAAGTCAGTGTGGGCAATTTGAGGTTTTTTTAAATAAATATAGGGTTTGGGAGTTGCAATGTGCCACATAAATTAGTAAAACCTAATGAACAGCTTCAAGATGTAAAAGAAAATGAGTTTTTATATTTCATAAATTTAACAACTGATGCAGGAAAACAAGCCGTCCCATGGCCGAGTGGTTAGCACGCTTGGCTACTGATCTAAGGGACCTGGGTTCGAGCCCCGGGTAAGGCATGAATGTGTGTGTTGTTTTTCTGCTGAGGTCCTGCCATCCTCACAGACCTTCTACTATGGCATATAAACTGACAGGTTCCTGTCAGACTTCTGTGGCAAGCAGCTGCTTGAGGGGGTATTTTTTTTTTTGCAGGAAAACGATTATTGTTGGACAAACTTCAGCTGAATGTTCAATTCACTTTTTGAAATATACTACTGTTTACGGCATATAAGTCCTAGCAGCATATGACGCACTTATTTTTTCGAGAAAAAGCTTGCTTCCAATATTTGAAATTGCGGGTTCCATGTACATTAATGAATCCCCATGAATTACGCGATAACCACTGTAGCGTAGCAATGATGAGTTTGCGTTGTGCTAAGCGTATGCATATTAAATGAATATTCAATAAAAATCTTTTGATCGATTCATTAATTTATATGTCACATTATGAAATTTATGATAAATTGTAATTTCGGATAGAAAATCTCAAATCCCATCTTGCAAATGATACAGAGAAACGATTATTCTATGTTAGTTCCAACTGAAGATCAGAAATGATTCTGAGCTACACTACTGAAAGAGCAAATGGGGTCAAATATGCTGATGTTAAAAGTGGAAATTTTATAGGGGGTGCTTTTATTTAGGAGGGGTAGGGGGGTTTAACCTAAAATTTTTCTTAATAGCCTCGAAAAAAAAATCTGGTTCGTCTCATACAGTAGCATGGTCAAAACATTTGTGTTGGCGGGAAGGAGGAATGATTTCATTGCTTGCTGATTATTGTCTTATTCATGTTTAGTCTTTTGTGGTTGCAGATTAAAAATAAGGGATATGACATGTCCATTTCTTATATCCTGACAAGCTGCAACTTCTTTAGATTTTTTTTTATTCACAGGGTTTTTCCCGAAACAATGAACTATGCCTGTAAAGAGTTTTTAACATTTTTCAATTCCGAGCTTTCAAAGATTTAAGGGTGGAGATTACATATTTGAAGATGGTGGATGTGGAATGAATTTTTTTTTATGAAAATACAATTTCTAATCACTTAATAATGGTTTCACTAAAATGTCTTAATTTATTATAACATGAATAAAAATGTATTCTATTAACTTGTGTCGAGATCTCACTTGATAAAAACCGGAATATTTCAGAAAATATCCAGATTTTAGAAAGCTGAAACCGTACAGTAAGCATGGTAAGACATTTGCTTTGGCGGGGAGGAGAAATGTGAGACAATAAGCCTATGATGTATGTCTCACAGAGGTGGGACTTTTATTGTTGCTATGAGCATATGTTGGAGAGGTGTCACTTTTCTAATGGCACGGCTAATTTGAAACCTTTACGTTCGGTGTTTCTGGTAAACTTCGTACCTCGCCGACCACACTCAACTACGTCGCCAGCATGCATCGACTGTTTGGTGCTCAGGGCAAACCGCCTTATTCGACAGAAAAAAGCACGCAAATAAAATAAAGAGTAAATGCAGTGACCGAGTTAATTCAAAAACGTGTTAATTTAGTCCACATAAATCGAGAGCCGACTATACATCGTCACAAAATACCGAGACATTTGGACGTGACACCGGGACAGTTCTCTAAAAACCAGGAAGTATGGATCAGCATAAACACCTTAGTTATACCACCTGAATCTTATGCTTGATGCAGTAATGCAGTAACATGAGAATGTTACCGGACCTGAATAATTAATACGTTTGTGTATGTTCCATTTAGTTCTTTATCATATTAATAAAAAATTACTTGATGGATTTTACTTTTTAAAAGCTTACATTCTTTAAAAAAAACAATCTTCTCATTACCGCTGAGTTGCTATCGATAGTTCGCATCACTATTACTGCTACCAGAGAGTGCAGTGGATGTGTGAGTGATGAGAGTGGAAATGTCAATAATATTGACATTTCCACTCTCAAATAACAATATATTGAAGAGTGGAAATATATATAACAACATATTGAAGAGTGGAAATGTTAATAATAATGTAGTCTTTGAAACTACTGTTTATTGAGAGTGGAAATGCCAATAATATCAAACAGCCCTTAATATAAGGTATGGGGCAAAGACCAATTCCTACACCGCTAAAGGTTGATACCACCAGTGCTGGTAGGAACTTCAGGCACCACCTCTACAAATAGACCTTTTCAAGAACAAGAAACAAAATAGATACTGACATGGAAGTATAGAACCCAGAGAAGTAAGGGTTTGGATACCTTGCAATGGCTTCTCATCAGGGTTCGGTTGTTTTACCTCTGAATGGCACTTTTTTGCACAGAATGGTCTAATGGCCAGGTCACAAGGACCCCGAGTAAGTTGGGGGAGAGGACCCACTGGAACAGCTGTTAGGAGACAGATGGCAGCCTCACATCAAGACCATCCAGCGTGTTCTTTAACGTTGGGTTGTTTTACCTCTGAGCAGCACTTTTTTGCACAAAATGGACTAAATGGCCAGGTCACATGCTACATTATTCAGGATTCACTGAGGACAATGAGAAAAAATTATGTCTCTGGATTTATTTTTTGAAAAGCCAGAAGGAAAATCGTTTTGGATTTTTAATTCCTAAAGTGACTGGCAATTCTCTAAGAATCTAAATGTCGCAACTAATCGTTTTTCAGCTGTAATTTTTGTTTCCCCGTCACAGTACTGTTACCTTGTTTTACGAAGAGCGGACTAACAAGTCTCAGCAGCTGCAGAAAGCAGAATAGCTAATCCAAAGTTAACTATTACAATCATTAAAATTTTCCTTCGACTTCCTTAACAAAACAATATCAAACAAATTAATTTCATTTTCAATTCCAGAATTCTACTTTTTTTTCTTTCATTTCAGTTCTTTGTTTCATAGAGGTCATCAAGCTGTCTACTTTGAGTCAATAAATTATGATAAAAGTGTTAAAAACTAAAAAGTCTTTAAGTTAAAGACATGGCGTGATTAGTCTTCTTTTGAAGCTCCGTATGAAAAAAAAAAACTAAAGGCTTTACGAGTAAATAAAATAACAAATAAAACACTAAACATATTGTTGTTGCTCGAATAAAAGCTTGCCCTATATTGACAGCTGAGAACCACGCGTGTATGGGTGAGTTCTGGATCGTCTGGATGCAGATTCCAGAATATTCAATTCCAAAATATTAATTCTGCAATTAAAAGTGACATCAATTTTTCTGACATGGTTTTGTTAAGGGAGTTGAAGGAAAATTTTAATGCAGTGATCAGCAAACTGTGGGTCGAGCGAAAATTTTAAATTATATGTAAACCATTAAAACAAGTGTGGTCGCACCAAGTTCGCATTTAAAAAATGGAGCCGTGGGTTTAAAAAGTTTGCGCGCTACTACTATTCTAATGATTACTATAATTATCTGTGGATAAGCTATTTCACTTTCAGCAAATGGTGAGACTTGTTATTCTAAAAAATATAAATAAAATTTAAAAAATATATATTCTGATGAGGAAAAAATATTACAGCCGAAGAACAATTACGACTTCCTGCTTCTTAGACAACTGACGCTCATTTCAGGACTTAAAAGTTTCCCTCACGCTTTCAGAAAAATAATTCCAGAGATATAAAACATGCAAGAACTGTAGTGGATTTTCACTCCACATCTTTTCCACTTCCCCGAAATTCCAAGACTAAAAAGTTTAGAAGATTAAATATAAGAAATATTTTTTTTTGCCTTTAATTTGTTTTTATCCTGATTTCGATTATCCTAACAGGGGTAGAGAACTGATGGCAGTGCGACACAGTTTTGTTTGGCACACAAGCGTACTCAGCAAATAAAATTTCATCTCCAAATTCATCAAGAATTAAATATTAAGAAATTTGTAAAGCTATTTTCAGATATCTGCACAAGTTTAAAAAAGTTTTCACTAATATTTTTGCAACGTAAGGAATTTGAAGAACTGGCAAAATTTATAAATAATCCCGATAATGTAATGCCGGATAATTTAAATTTGGAAACATTTGATCGATAAATTAAAATGATTTTGAAATGCAATTGGGTGAATTTCAGTCTAGCTCAATATACTCTTACAAATAAAAATTTATTGATTTAAGAGTCGAAAATATTGAGCGAAATCGGTTAAGAGAACCAACACTAAAGAATGCTGAAAGGGGCTAAAAGCATGGAATGCAATTCCTGAAAAATTTCTTTTTTAAGAGCAAATAGATGTCCCTATACTATAAATTTCGTCATCCCTTATTTATGTGAATCTGTGTTTTCCACTACGAACTGAAGGACTTCTTATAACTGATGAGGTCAGTGATGATGTTTGCGTAGACCTAGACGTGATGAAATATGAGCTTATGTAAGAAAATCGTCATCCATCGCAGAGCAACAAAAATCTCACCGAGAATATTACAAATATTGAAGCGAAGTTCACAAACATTGGTAGCGTGACTGTTTTATTACGAGATACGGAAAGTGCAAAAATATGTGTCATACATTATGGATAGAACGAAGTTTGAAGCAAACAGAAGACAAGTCAGTAGTTGATTGGATTTGACTTGTGTAAAATGTGAATGTGTCAGCCAGGATTATTGTTATTAGTTGTGAAGAATTAAAATGACTTCTGTCATTTATAAGAAATGTCCTTAGTGGACACACTGTGTATTAAATGATAGCATCATTCGTATGAATCTGCGTTATGATTTGTATGCAGAAACACTGTGGCTTTGTTTGAAGTGTATATTCTTTTATCATTTTATATTGATGTACGGCAATAGTAATTAGCTATTTATTTATATAATCCATTTTTATTTGTTAAACTCCTTATTATATTTATTAAATAGTTCATTTACTATCTGTTGATTCTATAATTCACGCATGATTGTCAAAAATATTGCTAAAAATCTGTAACAATTGGTGTCAGGAGCGAGATATTTTAATGCCTTTCAGTATTTAAAGAAGTGTTATTTGCTTCTTCAAAGTAACATTTTAGAAAATTATTATATCAGAAACAAATATTTTAAGCAATTGATTATTTTAAGGCAATAAATTATTTGATCTAAGAAATAGACTGCCATGTTTCCACTTAAAAGTAGAAGAAACACATCGCTTCCAATGATGCTCGTGGGGCTATTTCTATCCAACGTCTATCCAACTCAAAACATATTTTTCATTCATGTCTTAAAGCAAGCAGTTGCGTTTTCCCACCGACCCCTAGTATTGGGTCAAATCATTGGGGTCGGTGGAAACCCTATGACCTCTCTATCACTCAAATTTCATATTGTTAGCACGAATAGTTATTTTGCAATAATCATTTAAAATTTTGCCATTTTTCAACTTTAACTCCCTCTAACGTCGAAATTAAAACTATTGAAAGATTATGAACAGTCGAGTCCTAATATTACAAAATTTTGTTTAGATTGGATAGGATCCAAAAAAAAAAAGGATTTTTATTTCTAAAAACAAAAATGTTGAATGCCTACTACAGACAAACGGATGACATAGTGAAAAAAAGTTTTTCAAAAATGAGCTAAAAAGTAACTTTTCTGCATAATTTCTAAATAAGTAGCTATAAAATGATAATAACATTAGAAACTCTAGGTCAAGAAATAAAGGAGATAGTTGAGAGGAAAGGTTACGTGAGTATCCTGTATATTGTTAATTATCTTTCGTGATTTTCTTAAATTTTTGTTTTATTTTTAAGAAAAACTTTTGTATGTTTATTCTGATTTAATTTCCAACCTTTTACACTTTATCGGATGAGGAGGCCCACACACACAAAAAAAAACACCACGTAAACTAGAAACAAAAAGCGTAAATACAGCGACAGAGCTATTAAAAAACGCGTTAAATCCACATAAATCGACGGCAATTGTATATCTTCACAAAAATTTGGGCATTTGTGCCTACTGAAATATTATTTCGGGACAGGTCTCTAAAAATCAGGTCGGATGGACACCCTAGTTATGGGTGAAATCATAATAGGCATTTGCCGGCAAATGATCGAAATTTAGTGATACGCATTTTTGACACCTATTAATTGCTTATGAATTAAATTTCCTATATCATAACAAGGAGACTAAATCCGTTTATTTATATCTTTGCACTGCAGAAAATATGCACCATGCATACTTTTTGATATTAAAGAAATTTAATTTTTAATTTAACACGTTGACTGCCGCATGTTAGGAATTTTAGGATATAGCGGAATAATCGTTTTCTGTTTCCCAGTTTTTTAGGGGGGAAAGCATGAGGCGTCAACTTTTTATAGCTTATGACACCACCCCTCGTCAAAAGAGCTTTCATTTGACGCATAGCTAGTTACTTTCAGCAATCACGTTCTGCAGGTATTGTTTTCCCATTTCCCCTTTTTCAGGGGGAAAAGCAAGGAGAAAATTTTTTTATAGCTTATGACACTCCTCACGTCACAAACTTTCATTTGACGCATTTGTTGTTCCTTTCCGCACTCGCGTTCCGAGGATATTACAAAACAATCATTTTAATATTTCCCCTTTTTCTAGGGGAGAATAAAATCATTGGAGACGATTTTTATAGCTTATGACACTCCTCACAAACTTTCATTTGATGCACAGCTTATCACTTTCCGCACTCGCAGTTAGGTAGGGGAACAATCGTTTTCATATTTCATAAGAAAGCATGAGGGGGTCACTTTTTTATAGGCTATGACACTCCCCGCGTCAGAAGCTTTTATTTGACACATAAATCATTAAGTTTCTACATTGCGTAAGGTGGAACAACTGTTTTGACAAATGTCAAGCGAAAATAGGAAGATCGGTAAAAGTATATAAAAAAAAAATAAATTTTTTTAAAAATACTCGTCTTCCTATATGGGCATTAAAAGTAGAAAATAAACCTAAAGTATATCGATGATGTAACCAGTCAAATTCACTTCAAAGGAAGATAGGGCGCCAGCAATCTTATGTGGGTAAATCGGCACCCTATCTTCCTTTGAAGAGAATACGAACTCAGTGACTGATTGCAATCATCGATATGCTTTAGGTTTCTTTTCTACTTTTTAGGGGCAATATATTTCAAACTTTTTAATTTATTTATATAATTTTTTCTTTGCCACTAAAAACATCTACCTCCTAAAACTTTCATTTGATATAAACTGAATGGACAAATTATTATATACACATACGCAATAACTTGTTGCTCCACCTTTGCTCTCACAATAGCATCAGACGTAAGGACTCAATGAGATGTTGAAAACACAAAGGTTGTATTGCCGCCTATGAAGCGAGGACTGCATGTTATAGAGCATCCACAGTTGCCAGTGGGGGTTGACAGGCTCGAACAGATCTTTCCAATTCGTCCCACAAATTCTCAATGGGGTTGAGGTCCAGCGACCGATGAGGCCATTCGAGTGTGGTAAACTCACTTGAATGCTCCTGGAGTCAATTGGTCGCCACTCGGGAAGTATGCTGTATGGAACTGTCCTGTTGAAAGATGCACCATGATGCAGAAAGAGAATTGTTGCGAACGGGTGTAGATGGTCGGCGAGGATGTTTACATACCTTGTGCTGGAGACGGAGGTCTCGAGAGATATAAGGGACCCCAAGAAAGCCCATGTAAATGCAATCCAAACTCTTACACCACTTCCACCTGCCAGTAAGAGCCCAATTTGGCAAGCTGGGCTCAACGCTTTGTGTGGTTTACGCCACAACAAACCCTCCCATCAGCCTGATAAGAGTTAAATCTGTGATTCATCAGACCAGACGACATGTTTCCAATACTCTATACTCCAGTTACGATAGGCCTATGCAAACTGCAGCCTAATCTGTTGACATTGGAAACGTCACAAGCTTCAATTTCAGATACAACTCGTTAAAGTCGATTCCCGCAAAAATCCCCCCCCACTTTTTTTTTCATCAGGGGGTAATAGTGGGGGCAAAATTCGAAATAGTATATGACCGTCATTATAGGTGCTTTCAATTGATACTGAATTCATAACTGCAGGCCCTCGAGTTCCGAAGATACAGCAGAACGACTTTCATATTTCCCGTTTTAGAGGGGGGAAGAAAGCAGGGGGAGTAAATAGTTTTTTTTATAGCCTAAAACACTCTCCGCCTCACAAGCTTTCATTCGACACATAGCTATTACGCACTCGCTTTTAGGAGACATAGGGAAAAATCATTTTCATATTCCGCCCTTTTTTAGGAGGGAAGAAAGCATAGTGGGTCAAATTTCCATAGCCTAACACTTTCCCCGCGTTAGAAGCTTTCATTTAACGTATAGCTTGTTACTTTCGGCCGAGTTCTGGAGATGTCGCTAAGTATAATAGTTTTCACATTTCCCCTTTTT
Source organism: Ryuthela nishihirai (assembly GCA_038380435.1). Taxonomy (NCBI): domain Eukaryota; kingdom Metazoa; phylum Arthropoda; class Arachnida; order Araneae; family Heptathelidae; genus Ryuthela; species Ryuthela nishihirai. Next base: position 6,671,425 of record JAWZYU010000034.1, read on the forward strand.
TTAGGGGGGGGGGGAGGAGAAAACACTCCCCGCGTCACAAGCTTTCATTTGGCACATAAATCATTAAGTTTCTCCATCGCCTTCGAAAGATATGGTGAAACAACGTTTTCTCAAATCGACAAATGTCAAAGCCGAAAACAATAGAAAGAAAAAAAGGAGAAAACTGTAAAACCCAAATTTCCAATTTTCAATGACCAATGCAAATCTCTGGATAAAATCCGAAAAAATTGGATTGCCTGTGACACTCCAATTTTGACCATCATGTTCCGAACGTATAGCGATTTTCATATTTCCAATTTTTAGACTATGACACTCCCGCTTCACAAGCTTTCATTTAACACATAAATCATTTTTTTCCGTCGCGTTCGAAAGATAATGTAGAACAAATGAATGAAACGAAAGATATGGTGTTTCGACATCCACAAATAACGAGCGAAGAGCAATAGGAAGGTAGGTACAAATTATCCTACCTGAGTTTATCCTTCCACCTATTAATTTTAATTATCTCCAACTCCAAAAATATTTTGTAGCTATGTGCCCGGCAATCCTGAGATGTGAATATATGATGGTGTTTACATTCATTTGCCCCTTTATATGGGAGATAAATTACCTATGTTCAGGGCTGGCGCTAGGGGCGGGCAATCACCAGGAGCGACCATGTTGTTTATCAGATATTTAATTAAAAAACGTTTATAGTAAACAAGAAAATTTTTATATACACTCTGACAAAAAAACGAAGCACCCCGAAGTAAATACCTGATTGTGCTGAAACTCTGCATGTGCAATGAGGGTTTGAAGATAAAGAAGTTATTAAAATTTTACAGCTACAGGGCTCTGTATTGCAGAACAATGGCTCCATAAGCGTAACAGGTTATACGTAGTAAAGCCTCCCCTTGGCTGTGATGCATGCTGATATCCGGCATGGCATCGAGTCAAACAGTCGGATGTTGTCCTATGAGAGATTCTACTATGTGTATTCTATTTGCTGGGCTAGTTCGTCAACATTCTTGGATGTCGACGAACTAGAATGTCCCCAGAATGTCCATAACGTGTGCGATAGGCGAGACATCTGGCCATGAGATGGTTTCAAAACCACGGAGACATTCCCAGCAGAGGTGAACCATGTGTAACCTGCCATTATCGTGCTGGTAAAAGGGCCCCCAGAAGACGTGACAGCAAAAGCAACACGACTGGTTGCAGGATGTCATCAACGTACCATTGTACTGTTAAGGTACTATGCAGCACTACTAGGAGGGACCGGCTGCCATAGGAAATGGTTCCCCAGATTGTAACACCAGGTGTGATGGCCGTGTGCTGCTCCATAATGTAGGCTGGAATGGGGTGCTGGCCCGACCCCCTACAGATCCGCATACGTTAGTCACCTGTTCCCAGGCAAAAGTGGGATTTGTCACTGAACACTAAATGCCACCGTCAGGCATTTCCTGACTGGTGTCAGTCCAGTGACAGTCCACAGTTCCTAAGTTTGAGTCCCACCTGGGCCAGTGTTGAGATTTATCTCCACAAAACTCGCTGCCCTACCCTCAGTCAGAGGGGACACCAATGGGCTTGGAAAGGCTACTGTCCATTGGATGGGATGTAAAGCCCTCACGTGCAGGAGAGTCATACCTTGTGCACGTTAAAGAACAAGCTGGATGAACTTAATAGGAGGTTACCATCTATCCAGTGGATCCCCTTCCCCCAACCTTCTCTGAGCCCTCAGGGTCCTTGTGACATGTCCATTTAGCCCATTGTACCTAAAAAAAAGTGCTGCTCAGAGGTAAAACAACCCTTTTTTCTAATCAAAAAAAATAGGGGGGGGTCGAAATTCAGTTTTGCCCGGTATCAAATTTACTGTTGAACACGCGTTGCCTGTTATATTGATGGAAAGAGATTTCAATGAAATCTATCTAAATCTCAATTTTCGACAATATTCATTCAGCATTTATTGAGTTATGTCAACTGGAATGTACTATGGTGATCTAAAAGTCTGCATTTTTCGCCATGCAAAATGTGTACAGTGACATCACTGTGTTGCATACCTCTGAACATAGTACTAAGGGAAAGCCCATTGTATCAATCCACAATAAAGTCCAATGCATCAGACCTTAACTATTAAAAGTATAAGAGTCTTGGTCTCTATCGTTAGAAACGTTGTACAATACATAAGTACTGAAATTCTCTGAAAAGATTTTTTTGCTAGGTAAAAAGGCTGATCTCACTGACTTCAAAATGGGGCTTGCCATTGGAATGCAATGGACAGGAGCATCCATAATGGAGACGACAGAAAACGTAGAAAATCATGGGAAACAATAACCCAAGTGTATGGAGAATGGCAACGGTTTCAAAAAACATCTGAGAATCGTGGCAAATGCTGAAGGAAAGGCTCTGGCGGACATAGAGCATTTGTTCATTGGCACAAACTGTACAACGAAACAGAGCTCCTACAGTCTATCAGCTGATAGAAAAGATGACCATTAATAGTACTTCAAAACCGATTTCAACGAGAATTATGCGCAGAGAATTGAAAACCTTGAAATTTGGGAACTGTACGTGATACATAGGAAGAAGTATTAGGTCGGTGCTCAGAACTGTACGTGATACATTTTGGCCAGGCAGTGTATGTTCATATTGAAAAAGCAGCACTCTATAATTATCATTCTCAGAATCAGCCTTTTATATGTTCAAGATTGTATTACACAAGGTCACTTATATTCCTATCCACTTAAAAATCATTTCTACAAATTACAAGCATTTTGCTGATAGAAAGTAATAATTTTACATAACTATTATACAATGTGTTTATTTAGTATATACAAATAATTAATTTCTGCCAGCAATTCTTCAAAAACTTTGAGTTTTTGGGAACAAAAGGAAACGTTTTTTTTTTCATCTTTATTCGATTAAGTACGAAACAGTTATCACACAGGTTATTCATTGAAGAAATTAATGCCAGCTGAAAAATTACAAACGAAAATACTGCTTTCTGCTTCCGCATAGTATTCCGTTACGCCTATTACGGAGGTAGTAAATTTATTACCGTGAGAATTCGTTTTATCTTTACTCTTTGAGCAGCTGTATTAATGCAGCCAACACCTAGGTATATTTATTTAAAGAGATGTGCTTCAGCCATACTACCAAAAATAATGCAGACAAATATTTGCGGAAACTTATCTACACTGTATTCGCAAAATACATAGTTCTGCATTCAACATGTTTTCCCATATGCTTCGCTATAAAACGAATTATAATACATTAAAACACATTATTAGGGAATACTTTTCACACCATACGGTCTGCATCATTATAACAGATACTATGGTTTCAGAAGTTGTGCGTAGTGGGCGCGCGCGGAACGATAAGCGGCAGTTTCCCTTCCTCAATTCTCTGTATCTATTATTTTATGTATGTTCCATTTTCTTCAGTGCCATTCATTATAAACAGGAGTGCTTTGCCCTACGAGAATAACAAAAGTTTTATCCGCAAAACTTTATCAGCAACTGAGTACATTTGTTACTTAATATATACAGAAATTTTAATTTGCAAATGCTGGGTTCGAGCCCCGGATAAGGCATGGTTGTATGTGTCGTTTTTCTGCTGAGGTCCTGCCATCCTCTCAGACCTTCTACTATGGCTTATAAACTGACAGGCTCCTGTCAGACCTCTGTGGCAAGCAGCTGCTTGAGGGGGTATTTTTTTTTTTATTTGAGGTACGAGAATAACAAAAGTTTTATCCGCAAAACTTTATCAGCAACCGAGTACATTTGTTACTTAATATATACAGAAATTTTAATTTGCAAATGCTGGGTTCGAGCCCCGGATAAGGCATGGTTGTATGTGTTGTTTTTCTGCTGAGGTCCTGCCATCCTCTCAGACCTTCTACTATGGCTTATAAACTGACAGGCTCCTGTCAGACCACTGTGGCAAGCAGCTGCTTGAGGGGGTATTTTTTTTTTTATTTGAGGTACGATGTACGTTTGCGAGTAAAAGAAATTAATCTAATAATTTATTATGACTAATAACTAATTTAAAAAATATAGTGATAGAAAACCCGTATTTCATATAAAAATATACCTTACTACATAATAGACAAAAATTCACCTAAAATTTTGTACGTTTTTCTTAGTTAATTTTGCTCTTTTAAACGCAGTTATCGACAATTACGAGAAGACCTTCCTTTTTACTGCCCAGTAATTACATTTCACTATGCAAATATTGTGATCTCCATAACTGAAATTTTCACCGAAATTCCAGTATTCTTCCAAATATTCGAGTAATTTTTTGAACCGATATTTTTTTTTTTGTCAGCAAAATATCGCTTCCTTCGCGTGGGATAAGTTTTTAAAATTTGTCGCAATTATCCGAATGTATTTCTTTTCCTTTTTAAAATGAATATTGCATTGAACTTTCAAAGTCAGTTTTTTCACCATTATCTTAAGTAGTTTTTTTCATTCATGTCAGTATCAATAACGCAGTAACGATCGCCCATGTTTCTGAATATCTTATCAAATCCAAGATTTCATCTGCTAACCGCAGTATTATTATATAACTTTTCTACCCAGGGTTTTATTCGCATTAACATTAATCTTTTATACGTCGAGAGCTTTTGATGCATATATCAGCATCCACGCAGAGTTCTAAACGATGTGCCTGCTATAAAAGTACTGTATCACTAAAGTAAATCATACAGCATGATGGAAATTATGCTGTCGATGTGAATTAAGCACTAAACTCAGCAAAATATAACTAAGTTTGCATGTCCTATAGAAATAAATTAAAAAGCTTGCAAGAAGGTTTAAAGACAGAACTTTTTTGAGCGTGTACTTTCTTCATATAATTCATAATAAAAAACTCAATGCTTAATTGTCATATACAATTTCACTTTTTCTCTCTCTTGTTCCTTCACATGCAATTTCCCATTTTACATTATTTCTTAAAGGAAATATATTTTTTAACATGTACATTTTAAAAACGTTATCTAACCTTATTTAGTGATCTTTTCCTGTACTACTCTGTGAAAGCCTTTCCTTTCGCCCGCATTTGCCAATCCTACCTGGTACAACGGTTAGCGTACCTGACTAGGTTGTGTGTACCTCCACCTATTGGCGGAGGGTTGGGTTGTTTTACCTCTGAGCGGCAGTTTTTTGCACACCATGGGCTAAATGGCCAGGTCACCTAGACCCCGAAGGCTCAGAGAAGGTTGAGGAGGGGACCCACTGGAACAACTGTTGGGAGACAGATGGTAGCCTCCCGTCAAGGCCATCCAGTGTGTTCTTTAACGTGCACAGGGTATGGCTCTCCCGCACACGGGGCCAAGGCTTAACGTCCCATCCGACGGACGGCGGCCTTTCCAAGCCCATCGGTGTCCCCTACTGACCGTGGGCAGGGCGGAAATTTTTTGCGGAGATAAATCTCAACGCTGACCCAGCTGGGACTCGAACCTGGGAACTACAAATTACGAGCATGGCACTCTACCGACTAAGCCACTCCCGCGTACCTGACTAAGCCAGCGGGCGTGTCCTTGAGTATGTATTTGTAAATTGTATGAGATTAATCACAGAGTTTTATATATACGAGAGACAGATCTAGCAACAGTATCATGGTTCACAACGGAGCAGAGCAAGTTGGACAGAAAGGACACCTGTAATGTATTTTTACCACAGCTGAGTTTGTAGTCGTTATATGACATGGTACAATCGTGTTCTGCCATGGGATGCACAAATTGTTACAATCAAGATAAACAAATGACAACGAAATAACACAAACGTTGGCTTGCACCGCTCTCGTTCAAAGCAGCTGCCGAATGCTGGTTTGGTTAGTTCAAACTGATGGCTGGCGCACTTCCCCCCGGCTACTGCACCGTGCGAGAATAAAAAAAAACTCTTTCGTTTGAAAGTACTTGAGCTATGATTCTGGTATTTTTCCCACCTATTAGTACCTGATACTACCTCCTTACTCGTCCCATGGCACCCGTTGCTGCAGAATATAAGTTCTACTTCTAGTATATATATAGAACTCTGTGGAATTAACCTTGAAAAGATGCATCTATTTTATATTTCTTTCCTGCCATCTTGCTTAAAAGAGTCCATATTTAACTACCATAATTAACTTCAGATAGGATCAAATTATTACATAACCTAATTTGAGTCCGACCAATTTTCATCACTTTAGTTTTCTCTCTGTTAATCACCAAATCTTACTCTATTACCAGTTTTGTCAACATCTCTAATAAGAGTTCATCCCATCAATGTCATTTGCCGAAAGAGTCAAATCATCAGCATAATCAAAAAGAATTTTTTTTTTCAAATCTTTAGACCTTCCAAGGCCAAAATCTTCCCCATTGCAGTGAATTTCGCAATAGCATAATCAACAGTGGCAGTCAAAAGGAGGAGGGGGGGGGGGGGGGGCATGGTCCCCTACAAGAGGCCTGCAGATGTTTTTTCAACTATTTTTCATTCATGAAAGAATTAGGAGTGCAAAGTTTGTTTGCAATTTTCTTTTTAGGAAGGAAGACCTCTAACACCGTCCTCCCATTCGCCTTCAATAACTTTACCATGTTTATCCCTCAATCCGTGTGTGCGCCTATTTCCACACAAAACATTAACTCTCTGGTGTGCTGTCTACCTACCTGCTTTCTTAGGCAAGCTACCAAGCCAAAGATTCATATCAGCCTTCAAATAATCATTTAAGTGTTTATTAAGCTCTCTGTAATGCCATCTGTTAGCACTAGCAGATTGTTGACTCAATTTATCACTGCAATTTTTCTTTGAGAAAATATCTCTAGTGCCTAATCACCCAAATGGCTTTCTTTCCTCTACTCCTTTTTCCTCAGAAGTGTAATGTTAAGTTTCAAGGAAATCCTCTTTAAAATGATTCCATTCTTCCTCAACTTCAATAGTAATTAATCCATCATCTTTCAGAGTTCAGTGTTAAAAGTAATTTTTTAAACTTGGAGTTGGGTTGTTTTACCAATGAGCAGTACTATTTGCACACAATTGGCTAAATGATCAGGTCACAAGGATCCCGAGGGCTCAGAGAAGGTTGGGGGGGGGGGAGGAGAAGGGACCCTCTGGACAGCTGTTAGGGGATGGATGATAGCTTCCCATCAAGGCTATCCAGCATGTTCTTTAAAGTGCACAGGGTACAAGGTACAGAGTCAAATCATCAGCATAATCAAAAAAAAAAAAAACAATTTTCAAATCTTTAGACCTTCCACTTATGGTCTTTTTGCAGCATAAGGGCAATTGCTTAATATAATCTTAATGCTGGCCCAACTAGAAATCGAACCTGGAAACTACAGGTTACAAGCCTGACGCATTACCAACTGAGCACCCCTACACCTTATATGGCAAAATTAACCCATTTGCTGTTAATTAATATATAATTGATCATATTCTTATGCAACCCATCTGTTGGAACTCGTGTATTTGTAAATGTGCTGTTTTTAAATAAGTGTTAGTTAACCTCAAATCATTAAGTTTACTTCGTGTGGGAGATGTTCCCCATTGCCACTACAACTACCAATGGCAAAAGGACCTATCACCTCTCCCCAAAGGTCAGTTTCACTACCAGTTTTAACATTGAAGTCATCTAGCACAAGAATAATATCTCCTTTCTTCAGAGAATTCAAAATTCTGATGTCCATAAAACCTTTCTCATGCTCATCAGAGTCCACAATGGGGGGCATAACAGCAGATAAAAATCAGGTCTTTAATCCTAGTCCTAGTGGGAAGAAATCTTTTATTAATGCAGTCACATCCCAGAAGAGAATCACTGGCATATCTGCTGAGAAGCACACCTATGTCTTAAATATGGTTACTGCCCTTCTTCACAAAACAAGAAATTAATTATTATTTTTAAATATCTAACCTTTCCCTATCCCATCTGGTCTCTTTCAAGCCTGAAATATCCAAGTCAGTAGTGCATAACTTTTGCCTTTCAATGGGCCACACAAGAAATATTTCCTAAAGCTTGTGGGGCAAGGAAAAATTGCAGTAAATACAAATATTATTTTATAACTAGCAATACCCATGCCAAACATTTGGCACAAAACGTAAAATCTAGTTCATTAACAGGGTTCCACTCACAATCGCATGTAGATCGATAACTTCATTCACAAAGTAAGCATCGGCAAAGCCCCAGAAATCTCAAACACCTTTCGAGGGACCACTCCCGACCCACGGCAACTAGGAAACCCATCTGCCACACCAAGAGGGTCAGAACTAAGAAGAACCACCCCATTAAATTCAGGACCGATCACTCAAGTACCCATGGGACCACTCTACCAAGATGGGGAAACTGCCAATTTCTGCCACCCATGACATCTCACATGTCAGCCTGCCCGTCTGTTCGGGAATTACAGCTAATATATAAGATGCTATTGATTTCATGTAGCAAAAAATCATATTTCTATAATATAACCAAATGCATTACAACAATCCTATAAGATCCTAGCAATACTTCACGGAGAAATTTGCAGAAATAATTACATTATTTATAAATTAGCCTGTAATTTTAGTTAGCCTTGTTATTCTTACTCTTACTTTTAAAATAACAGTAAGAATAACAAAATATCAAATATTGCTTAAATATTTGACATCAACATAAGCAGTTGCAGGCTACACAAAAAGCAATGGTGGGCTGTGTCCCACTAATCTATGTTATAACACTGGAATTCCTCTGTGAGGGCCGCAAGGCAAGCTCTCTCTGGAGAGTACTCATATTTCATGTACCCGTAGAAAGTAAATGGTCAATGGAATTTGTAAGAAACTAAATTCTTGTGGAATTCTTTAGTAATTGGTAAAGTGGAATTTGTGAAGAAACTAAGTTTGACAGAAGCAGTGTTGACAATTATCTAACACCCTCCAAATTATAGGCATGAAGCAACTTTTCTTCAACCCCCCACTAAAATCTTAAACTACCCTTCCCCCTATGATCACCTCCAACATTAAACAATTAATTATGAATAACTGGGACGTCGTACACCCTACAGGTGGCATATACATAATTAAAATAGATGAATGACCACCTATTTACAATCCAAAGATACACTGCTCGACAATGAAAGTGCCCCATCCAGAAGGACGTTGTACAAACATGCAAATAGAAGGGTGGGTGTGCGCCATTGATATGCAAATAATGATAATCTGGAACCAATGACGTGTGTGGCTTCAAGAGATAAAAGGTGCAAGATCGAACAGGGATGGTATTGTGTTTTATGCCATCAGGTTCATTGTCACTTGGATGCTTTTGAGAGAGGAAGAATTTATAGGCCTATGTGAAACTGGACAGACTACACGTTGTGTCACTCTCCATGTTCATCGGGATGCACAAACTGTTGGCAACAGTGGCGAAATGAAGGTTCTAGTGTGTGTCGCAGAGGGAGTGGCGCCATCTGACAGACGTCAGCATGGCTTGATAGGCACATTGTTCGACATGTTCGTTCATCACCACAGAGCACTGCAGGCAATATTCAACTGGCTGTGTCAGCAGCCATGGACGTCTCCATAACAACCCAAATGGTAAACTGAAGGTTGCATGAGGTGCACCTGCGCTCTAGGCAAGTCACATCGACTGCCATTGACTGCAAACCATCGCTGCGCTTGTCTGGCTTGGTGCCGAAGTCGTGTGAACTGGGGTAACAAATGGAACACTGTTATGTTTAGTGATGAATCCCATGCTGGGTGCTGACGATCACCAAGTCTGTGTAGGGCGACAACCTGGCGAGAGGACGGATCCAGCTTTTGTTCACGATTGGCACACCACCCATCAGCCAGGCATAATGGTATGGGGTGCTATTGGATATGACAGCAGGTCACCTCTTGTCCACATCACGGGAACACTGACAGCTGCATGATATGTCAGCACGGTTCTGCAGTCCATTTTGTTACCATTCCAGGGAGGCATGCAGCAGTCCATTTTCCAGCATGTCAAATTCCATGTAAACAATGTTAGGGTCTCCAGACAATGTTTGCAACATGTTCAAGTATTGCCATGGCCAGCACTATCTCGATTTATACCCAACAGAAAATCTGTGAGACCACACTGGATGATGTATGCAATCCTCTCACTGGCTGGTGCAGAATCTCGATGAATTATGGGAGCAAGTCAACGCTGCTTGGATTTCCTCAGGACCATATCCAGTCGATTGTATTACTCCATGCCACGCCGTATTGCTGCCTGTATTGCCGTTCACGGCAGTGCAACCACCTGCTGAAGCAGTCACATTGTGCTGCATTATCTCATCTTCTAACCACTGTAAGTGACTGCAAATTAAATGATTTTATGCCAATATGTATTGCTATGTGTGTGCTACATTTCACCCCTATCCCCTCTCTTTCTGGGTAGGGCAATTTCAATGTCGTGCAGTGTAAATGTATTGGCAGAACCTACTGAACTTTTAGCATAAGACTAGAGGAGCCCCTACATGACTTAGCAAACAATATTCCAAATACTGAACTAAAACCAGCCATAATTTCCAATAATCTAATATCTTTTAAACTCTACTTGACCTAAGTAATAGTAATGAGCTCTATGTTGACAATCTCACCTATACTTCAGCTAAAACTGGAGCTCGTCTTACCTTACAACCATGGAGATTAATTAATGAACCATCAACCACACCTCTACCTCGATGCTAAAACTTCCTCCCTCACAACAAAGAAATCTTCCTCAACCCCAGCTTCCCTCCCTCATCACCCTGTGAAAGCACCAATCCACTGCAGCTTCAGACACCTGTGACAACAGAAACCATCGAAGTATCAACAATTAACAACACAGAATATGCCCTGACTTTGCTGACCCCTCAGCATCTACTGTATTGTAGTGAATGTTTGTTTGTTCAACTATGTAATGATCAAAGGGACACTGCAATAAACTAATGAAATAACTCTTCACAATTTTAAATAACAAATTGCCACCTCAAAGTTGAAACTCCTTCCTAATAAAAATCCATTAACAGCAAATCAAACCTTCGTCAGTGACCATTCACAGGTGGTAGAATAACAGGTTCAGAATTGGCAATTCTGAACCAGTTACCACACTCTGGTGAACCAGACACTGCCAGTTACAATTCCTCCACTTAAGTTGAAAACTAACTCTGAATTTAATGCTCAACTCTGAAATGAAGAGACCTTGACCAATTAATGAATAAACTGAAACTCCTGTAAACTAAGTGCATTCATATGCCTCAGAGAAGTGTAGAATTGTTTTTGAAAAACAAATCCACAGAAATTGTAGATATTAAATCCTATTTAAAAGAATACATTGCCACCATGTCCCCCCCCCCCCCATAGTCACTTCTCACATTAAACGAAATTTGCATTCCATTTTCAAGCAGAGCTTGCCAGAAATTCCTTTAACTCGTAATCTGCTATCCTAGATACAAGCAGTAGAGTATGTTTGTGGTTCATCAGTGACCATCAGTATTAGATATTTAACATCTTTTTGGAAGGAAATCAGAAATCCCTATTGAACACTTATACTTATTTTCTGTGTGTTTATATTGAACATGCATACAGAAATATAAAGGGAGATGCACAAAAAGGATCTGTAAATTGCAGCTAGGTAGATACTGGAAAGAGAGCTAAGAACCAATCCCCTGTGAGGATGCAAAGAACCAGCCAGGCCTTGCACCTGAAGTCCAACTCCACCTTTGGTGAAGGCCATTAGACCTTTAAAAAGAGATAGCCTCTTCTGGAAAGAAAGAGAAGGGAAGGGCTGCCAGATCAGTATGGCCTGATTTGGATTACTGTGGCTATATTTACATTTTTTTCCAACCTGCTGAGGAATGATTAACCACACTGCTGACTATATCAGGTGTTTCAAAACTCTCTGTACAAATTTCAATGGGAGATAGGGAACACCAAGACAAACCTTTTTTTCACAATTGAATGTATGTCCACTGACACAACCCTTCGGTTTTAGAGGGTGCTGCAATTGGCTAGAGGGGCAAAGTTTACAACAAAGTGCAATTGGCTAGAGGGGCAAAGTGAGAACAGAGAACAGACTTGTGTTTGCCATCACCATTCATAAATCAGACACATTACATGTAACATGGAGAGTTTCATGACTGCTGAGATGGCTGACATGCATCTGGTGTATGGGGCTGCCAATGGAAACAGAAGAGCTGCTGTGAGGTTGTACCGATAGCACTTCCCAAACAGACATGTCTCAAACATTTGTGCACTTGCACCAGCAACTGCGAAAAACTGGAACATTCCATGCAAACATGCCTGATACTGGTTCGGAGAGAACCATGCACACTTCTGACATGGAAGAGATCCTATGGCAGACTGAGGACAATCCAGGCACAAGCATGCGAGCTGTTGCATGTAGCCTTGGAGTGAACCTTGCACTCGTGTGGAGAGTGTTGCACGAGCAGCAGTTACATCCGCTTCATCATCAGAGAGTCCAGACATTGCAACCTCAGGATTATCCTCTTCGTGTGGAATTCGTGCACTGGAAAAGTCATCAACATCCTTTGAGCAGCATATTCTGCAGAGAGAGACTGCATTGGTTTGAGCATGTTGCCCATATGCATAGCTGCAGATTGGCAAAGAGGATTAAGAAAAGTGTACCTAAGGGTATCAGAAAAAGGGGAAGAACCTATGATGCGATGGGCAATGTCAAACAGGACCTTGTTGCAATTGGCCTAGAGTGGCATAATACAGCAGTTGTAGCTCAAAAGAGACATGTCTAGAGAGGACAATTACACAGTCTGGTTGAACCTTCGTAGCCCATGGCTGCATGAGGATTTTGTATGCATATATGTATTTCTGCAGCAGACTGCAGTGCAGCCTGATTTTCTAGCTCATGTGTGCTTTTCAGATGAGGCCTCTTTCACATGTGAGGGTGTATTTAATGTGCACAATTCTCACGTTTAGATGCATGAAAATCCGGATGGTCATCAACAATGGTTCACAGTCAATGTTTGGGTTGGTATCGTCCATGATATTTTGATTGGACCATACCTGCTGCCTCCAAAAGTGAAATTGATAAATCTGCCCGACTCAATGGGCAGATTTATCATGGCATTTCTTGAAGAAATGTTGCCGGGACTGCTGGAAGACGTTCCCATGGCTATTCACGGATGAATGTGGTTTCAACACAACAGGGTGCCAGCACACTTCAGCAATGATGCAAGGGATTATCTGAACACCACTTTTGGAGGACGATGGATAGGCAGGGTTGGACCAACACCTCCTACAAGACAAGGCCATACAATTACATTACAGAATAATGATGACGTTTTCGAGTGACCAACTTGGTCAGACTTTTGCTCGTGAACAAAGTGTCTGAGTCTTAAAGTAACTGAGTCAAAGAGTTGAGTCGATAGCTTGCCTTGTGTCCACCTCGTGCTTTTTTTTTTTGCTATTGTTCCAGTGATTGTTTTCTTGTAATGTAAGATTTGAGCAGTGATTTTAAAATAATATTTCAAAGGATATATCAAGTGGTAATCAACTGTGTGAAAAAACACCCTTCTAAAGTTCCTGTCTGTTGTGGATATCCGGTAAGTTGAATTTCTCCTGTGTTAGCTTGTTTAAATCTCTGTTAAAATGTGATTTTCTTTGTATATTTCGATATGGAAAAGTGTAGTTACTTGACTTTTTTTTTTATGTTTTTAAATACTTTTATGCTAGTCCCGGCAAAAAAAAACAATTGTGGTTTTGGAACTGAGATTTCAGATGTTTTAAAATATAAATTTCGATTTTTATTAGTGTGTTACATGTAAGATTAACATAAATGAGAAAGTTTCACTTCTGCTAAATGAGTCCTTTTTGATAGCAAGTGTGCAGAAGTTACTTAAAGGATTTATTTTTCGGTAGTCTCTCTTCCAAGTAAATTTCAATAGATATTAGTAGAAAAATAGAAGACATTTGACCTTAAATTTTACATATTATGCATATGATGCAACTAAAACATTGTTAATTTATTATTTAAAGTATACTGTATATATGTATACTAGTTACCTTTTCAAAGTACCTTTAAAAATTTAGGGAAACACTAACCATTTTTTGGGTTACCCAAAGTAAATTTTTACACGCCTAGTGATTGCATTTGATATGAAGAAGAAAATGACTTTGAAAACCCCTTAAGAATCTTTTTCATATAATATGTCAGTTTCTATTAAGGACACAGTTATCATCAGTATCACTGTGTATAGTGAATTTGCATGCACCTAAGATCTGTAGGATAACTTCAGCAAGAACTTCAGCTGCTTACATTGAAATATATTTTCTCACAACCTTTTTTTATCTTTCAGTGCATACTAAAGATTTGCTGACAGCAAAGTTTTATTTTTTCAATCAACATGCCTAATAATTAATGAATGCTCTTCTAATTATGATTCAGAAGTTGAGCATATTACAATTTGCACTTTTTAAAGAAGTAGGATTGTATAATAGAAGGTTAAATAAAATCCTCTGCATGCATCATTTCTCGACTTATGTAGTACTTAATGCTTGGTGAAATGCAAAAATAATCATATTTTGTTATGTCTGTAAAAAGTGAAACAGGTCATGTGCTATATTTCATTATATATGTTCTCTCAAAAGAAAGCTTTCTTCCAGCCCTAGTGGGGTTAATATAAAATAATATATGTACATCACTTCTCTACCTAAATAAAATAAATACCCCCTCAAGCAGCTGCTTGCCACAGAGGTCTGACAGGAATCTGTCAGTTTATAAACCATAGTAGAAGGTCTGTGAGGTTGGCAAGAACTCAGCAGAAAAACAACACGAACATCCATACCTACCATTATGCTTTACCATTATTCCCCTTAGATCAGTAGCCAAGAGCACTAACCATTCGGCTCTACCTTATCTAGATCGTATTTTTTAAAAATCTAGCACTTTTGTTGGGGGGAGGGGGGGGGGGTTCTAAAGCTGTAAGTAGTCATTATAAAATTATTTTGCTAAACGTATTAGTGTAAATTAATGTAACTCACATGTCGTACTTAATAATAATAATTCGCATAGCACAAATCCTTTGACTGAATCACTTTTCTAGTCATCTAGCACTTTTTAGAGGGTATTTCTAGAGCAATTAAGTAGTCTGTTATTAGATCATTTTGCTAAATGTATTAGCATAAAGTAATATAGGTAATGTGTTATATTTCATAGAATTAATTGGTTAAATACAAATAATTTACCTATATCACTTCTTTACATCATTGCATTTTATTTTGAGTTTCTAAAGCATTAAATAGTCAATAATCATATTTTGCTAAGTTATTGCTCTGGTATAGGTCCATGTATTGTATTTCATAGCATTCATTGGTTATATGCTTTCTTCCACAGAAGGAAGTTTATTTCACGTCACTAGTTGGTATATTAGAAATAATTTACTTGCTCAGTTTTTTACTTATGTAGCACTGCATTTTGGGTATTTCTACAAGCATTAAGTAACCAATAATTAGATCATTTTTGAAAGTGCATTAGTGTAAAAGTAATTTTTTATAGCATTAGTTATTTTTATCTATCAGTCCTCTTCAACTGACATTACATTTTTTTTTAACTATCAGGAAGAATATAAATATTTCATTTGGTTAGATGTGTTAGCTTTTGCATAAGCAGTATTTTCAATTAGTTTAGTTTTGATTAATTGTATCATAAAGCTTGTAGTGAAAAATTTTTCCTATGTTAGTGTTTTAAGTAATGTCATCATGTAGCATTTTCCCTCACATATCAGAATACAAACATACATACATATAGAATAGTGCGAATTGCATTAATAAATAGCCCTGTACCTGCAAAGAAAAATATTGGTGACCTTCAAAAGTTATTTTGAATATTATTTTTATGCTCTAATGTAATTGTTTAAATAATTTACAATTTTGTTTCATGCATCAATGAGAAACATTGTGTGTTTATGATTTATCATGTGTTCTGATAATTCATATGGGAATTGCGTTCTCATTGGAGTCAAATTATTTGGAATAATTTTGGCTAGGTTTCACCTTTCTTGAGCTCAAGTACTACTAGTCATTAACAGTTTTTACTTTTCGCAGTAATTTTAAGTAGCAAATAATAGATTCTTGTATGACATCTTGTGGAAAATACATGCTTGAGAAAAATCCATGTGTGTGTATATACATATTTTTTTAGACAAGGCATTTATGGGATGATGAATTGCCTTTAGTTTTGATGACCTATTTTGAGTTGAAACATTTTTTTAATTTAAAAATGATCAAAAACTAGTTAAAACGATGAAATCTGTTAACTATAGCAGAACATTTAAAGTAATAAATATTTTAATTTTATTATGATTAAAAATAGTTTTCCCAATAAAAGCTAAAAATCTATCATACAGGCAATAAAAAAAAAGTGCTGAAATTGGTTATATACTAATTGTTCAGTTTCAGCAGAAATTTTTTGGAGCAAAGCTTTAATATCCTAAAGTAATAACAATATACTTATCAATGTATGCAATTGTCAATTACAATAAATAAATGCTCGAGTAACTTGTTCATTATATCTTTTAAAACAATCTAGTGGGAATCAATAGCATACAGCTAACGTTAACAAACAAAGTGCTCATGACGAGATGAAAGTGGGTCTAAGTAGTGTGAAGTCATGGAGCTGGTGTATGGCCTTCTCTTGTAGGAGGTGTTGCATGGACCCGTCGCCTGGCCAACCAAGATCGCCTGATTTAACATGTATCGATTTCTTCCTCTGGGGATACATGAAGAACCTCGTGTACGAGACTCCCATTGATTCAGATGAAGGCCTCATCACGAGAATCGCTGTCACTGCTGCACTGTTCGCAAAATTCTGGGAATCTTTCAACATATAAGGCAATCAATGCTTCGACACTGTTATGCATGCAATGCTGTTGCCAGTTGCAACTATGAGCACCATTTCAAACAAACGTTTTTCACACTTGTTTCCATTCATGTACCAGTTACACCAATATTTCTGTCAGTGCCCTCTAGCACCAAAGGGTGTCAGTGGAATATACCATTCATACAAGAAAAAGGTTTGTCTTGGTGTTCCCTATCTCCCATTGAAATTTCTACAGAGATGTTTTGAAACAGCCTGTATATACCAACCTGAATGGCTTAATGGCTCTGAGCTTGATTATGGATATTTTATGAACTGGTGGGTTTCTGTTGAGAGAGAATCTTCTGCTGATTCCTGTTTGTTTGTGGGTTGACAGACCCCAAGTAAATATATTCACAGGATGAATTTTCAGATGACTTTATGTCAGACCTCTGTGGCAAGCAGCTGCTTGAGGGTTTTTTTATTTATTTTATTTTATTTTTTTAATATTGGATAATTCTGATCAGAGGACGTTGCAGGCACATGAAATCTAGCTTCTACAAGCATCGCCAAACCTACACTGGAGGAATTCCTACCAGCATAAGTGGCTTAAGTATTCAGTAGGCGAGAAAAATCTTTGCTGCTATGTTGGCAATAATTAGGGGGCTGTTTAATATTGTCAGCACTTCCTCTCTCTATAAACATTTTTTCTTTAAAGATTCCACTAACCAATTTCTCTCAATAGGTACATGGAATGTGAGAATTCTGAATAGAGTTTTTTTATGGTGTCCTCACACAAGAATTCCGTTTATTACACAATTTAAGTATAGGAGCACTGATAAGTGAACCACATTGTATCAATCCCATCTGCCAAGGAGTCAGTGTCATGTGAAGATATCGGCAAAGCAGATCAATGAAATGTCTAATGTTCAAAGAGAAATGTCAAAAGTGTATATAAGCAAAAGATGTGTTTTATCATCTAATATCAACTAGGTTAAACTTCATGAGAAACTCCACTATGGAGCCCCCATAGCAAGACATCTGCAGTATGCAGAGATAAACAACCGACATGTTAAAAAAACTAACATTCCATGCATCAGCAGACAACCACCACATATCAATGCTATTGGACTGGTGAACCGCAAACAGCTAGATTGTTGCAGCAACCAAGTATCAATATCGCTAACAACTTTGGTGTGTACCAGACAAGGAGTGCGCTACCGAAGTGATAAATATAACAACGGCTAAGTTTATAACTTCAAGGTGTTTCAAAATGAATTTATTACCATCATCTACAGCAATGTATAATAGTGCTGAGTCATTTTAGTATCTAAATCTGCACAACACAGGACATATCAACTGTCCTAACAGTAATATTGTGGAAAGAAATAATTTTTATTATTCTTACTCACTGTGTTCACTTGTAAGTATTGAAGAATTCCAGCATTATAAACTAGATATTCTGAGCTTGCAAGAGACCAGATGGACAGGTAAATACGATATTTAAAAATAATATTAAATTTCTTATTTCAAGAAGGGAGGATTTGGGTTGTTTTACCTCTGAGCGGCACTTTTTTGCACACAATGGGCTAAATGGCCAGGTCACATGGACCCCGAAGGCTCAGAGAAGGTTGGGGGAGGGGACCCACTGGAACAGCTGTTGGGAGAGATGGTAGCCTCTTGTCAAGGCCATCCAGGATGTTCTTTAACATGCACAGGGTATGGCTCTCCCGCACATGGGGCCACGGCTTAATGTCCCATCTGATGGACGGTGGCCTTTCCAAGCCCATTGGTGTCCCCTACTGACCATGGGCAGGTCGGAGAATTTTGCGGAGATAAATCTCAATGCTGAACCAGCTGGGACTCAAACCTGGGAACTACAAATTACGAGCCTGGCGCACTACCGACTGAGCCACCCCCACCCCAAAAAAGAAGGGAGGATGGAAAAAATCAATATATAGGTTTGCTTCTCAGCAGACACATCAGTGATGCTCCTCTAGGATTCGACTGCATTAATGAAAGGTTTCTTACAGCTAAATTTAAAACAAGCATTAAAGACTTGAGTGTTATCTCTTATTATATCCTGACCAAGGACTGCAGCAAGAATAAAAATGATTGGTTTTACAGACAACTTCAGGAGATTTTGAATTCTGTCGAGAAAGGAGATATTTCTCTTGTGTTAGGTGACTTCAGTTGTATAGTTGATACTGAATCTGACCTCTGATGAGGGGCAATAGGTCCAATTAATGTTGGTAATGGCAATGGGAAATAATGTATGCTTCGTAGTTTCAAAAAAACTAACCTTTATCACAAACACTGCAACATATATAAATAAATGTGGGTTTCACCAGATGGGCTGCATAACAATAAGCTTGATTTTATATTAATTAACAGCAAAGGGTACTTCTGTTACAAATATCATATCTTACAGGGGAGCTGAAACGATCTGACCATTCCCTTGTTAAAGGTGTCTTGCAACTCAAACTTATGAAGTGCTCTCTAGAGTTATAAAATTGCTTTTGACAATGAACCCTGAAAGCCCAGTTATATCCAAAGCTTACCATAATAGGTTGCTTAGTCATTATGGCAATCATGGTTTAAATACAACTGAAGTTGAGGAAGAATGGAATCATTTCTAACGTTTTTTTTTTAAACTAACAGTAAAAAAAACTTTTGGGTAATAAAGAGCAGAGCCAACAAAGTTACTTGAGTGATAAAGCACTGGAGCTTATTTTCAAAAGAAAGAACTGGAGGAATAACCTTAATAAACACCCAACTAATCACCTGTACCCTACTAGTCGTAATACATATAAAGCATTACAAAGAGCTTAAAAAATGTATAAAAGATCTATTGAAAGCACATCAGTTCATATAAAGGATTGTATAAACATATAAAAGATCTATTGAAAGCACACCAGTTCATATAAAAGATTTATTGAAGTATCATCATTCTTGATGAGAATATTTCGCTTGGCAGCTGGGCTGACAAAGCCAATAAAGGGCACAACAGTAGAGAGCTGTACCAAATAGTTAATATTTGTGTGGGAAGAATCAGACAGGTACCCAGGGACAAACATGGTAAGATTATTGAAAGCAAGGATCTTGTAATGGCAAGGTAGGCTAAGCATTTCAGTGATATTCCAAACATTGTGTTAGTTCTACTCCCATTATTTGTAATGAGAATAAATGCATTGCTGGCTTTAATATTGGTCCTATATAACAATCTGAAGTTATTTTGGTTATTGCTAAACTTATACATAAATCATTACTGAAATGATTAGAGCTGGAAATATTTATTGTGTCACTTGGCTGGTTGAAATTCTGATATCTTTTATGATAAAGGTGTTGTTCCTATGGATTTTTCCAGAACTATTTATTATACCTAGTTTTTAAAAAGGTGATTGCAGTTCTTCTGTAACTATAGAGGTATCAGCCTACTTTCTGTTGCGAGTAAAGTTCTTTGCATGATTATGCTTAATAGAATTAAAAATTGCTTGATGGGCAACTGAGTGTTGAATGATGTCAATGATGAGTACTATAGATTTAAAAGTACATTATGTTGAAAGAAGTCACCGGACACCAGAGTATTTGACAAAATGTTGCATTTATTGAAATTTCTGTAGAGCGTGGGCCCATCTTTGTCCATAATTACACTCTGCACTCTTTAGGGCATATCTTCAATCAGTTTTTGATAACATGCAGCTGGTATTTTGCACCATTTGTCCTTCAACATGGTAGTTAGTGTCAACAGGGAAGTGGGACGTGTTGGTAAGGCTCACAACCAATGTTCACGTTCATCCCAAAGGGCCTCTATTGGATTCAGTCGGGGCTCTGAGCAGGCCAGGGCATGTTCTCCACACCTGAGTCATGAAACCACTGCTGAACAGACCTTGCAGTATGACATAGTGCATTATCATGTTGATAGATGTATGGCCCCTCTCCATAGCACTGGAATAGTGTTGGTAGCACAGAATTGTCTAGAACATCTTGGCATCATGCTACCGGTTATAAGAACCAATGGTCCAAGTCCATGCCACGATACGCAGCTCCAAACCATCACACTATCACCACCGAACTTCACAGATAGGACAATAAACTGCAGCAGGTAATGTTCACCGGGTATTCACCATACCCAGCAGTGACCATCAGATCGTAAAAGCATGAAACATGATTTGTCACTTCATAAAATTTGTTTCCATTGGTCCAGCAACAATGATGAGCTTTGCACCAGGCTAGATGTTGTTGTGCATGTTTAGGAGTTATCAGTGGTTTGTATGCAGCTGCTTGACCATGGAAATTCAACATATGTAGCTTTGTATGAACTTTCCTACTGCAAATACTAACACTATGGACTCTTGAAACGTTTTGGTAATGGTAGCATCAGATGAATGACAAGAAGAACGTACCACACATTTCAGAGCTTTTCGATCCCTTTCCGTCAGTTACCGTGGTCTGCCTGACCGATCGTGACTCTCGTGACATCTTCACATTTCCATTTAGTAATCACATCTGCAAAGTTGACTTAGGATGCTCTAATTTGGCCACAATTACATGCACAGATAAGTTACTCAAATGGCATCCTATAATGACCCCTCTCTGGAAGTCTGTTAACTCAGCACGCATTAACATCTCCACTGAAGTCTGTTCTGTGCCAATGCTCTTCTTATACCCTGCTAGTACTGATCATGTGTCCAGAAATTATGTTTTCCCTTTGCCAATCAGGTGTCCGGACACTTTCTTCAATATAGTGTACTAGGAGACGCATAGATCAGATTTTTTCACATAGGAAGATGCTTGAGAATGTTTAGAGTTTTCAGATACCTGTGGTTATCAGTTTTATAGATTTCAAAAAGGCTTCTGAATCTATTGATTGTTATAATTTGTTGTTGATCATGACACACCAGACAAGTAAATTAGCATTATTAAAGCTCACTATAATAACATTGAGTCATGTGTGAGAGTGGGTTAAGCTTGTTGCAATTTGTTTCTCTTTAGTTTGGTTATTGATTATGTGAGGCAGAATCCTTAGTATGGGAAAGTTTTGCCCTCAAATGATCTAGAGATTTAAAAATTTCTGATTTAAATTATGTTGACAATATGGCACTTTTGGCATAAGATGTTAATGAGATGAACTCTTTAATTAGAGCTGTTGATGAGATTGGTAGTGGAGTAGGTCTCATGATAAACAGAGAGAAAACCAAAATGATGAAAATTGTTCAGGCAGGTTGAGGTTCAATTATTTTGTAAGGTTACACCCTTAAACAAATCTCTAATTTTAATTACCAAAGGAGCTGTACAACAGATACTGGTGATGTGTGGCATATGATAAACAGAAGAATAGGGATTGCTGCTGATATTGTTAAGAATCTATGGAGAGTATGGAAACATGTGTATACACCTTAAGACTAAAATTATGCTATACAACAGTTTGGTCCTTTCTAAAGTTAGTTATTGTAACCATTTATAATTAGTTAAAGTAGTATATTTATTATATATATTTAGTTTTGGAAATTTACAATTTAGCTATGGTAACATTTAGAAGCAAAGGCATCAAGTTTCATGTTAACTTCTTTACAAATGTAAATAAGTGCCAGGCATTACCTGTTAACTTATTTACATTTTGCAAAGAAATTAACAGGAAACTTGATACCTTTGATTCTAAATGTTTTAGGCAGTATATCGGGCATGTGGTTTAATTTTGTAAGAATGATGAGGTTGGCAACCTACTTTGAGCAGTGTATTGTGCAGAGAGAGACTGCACTGGTTTGGCCATGTTGCACATATGCATAACTATGGATTAGTGAACAGGATTATGAACAGTGTGTCTGAAGGCCTCAGAAAAAGGAGGGAGACCTAGGATTCAGTGTGCAGACAATGTCAAACAGGACTTCATTAAACTAAACCTAAAGTGTCCAAATGCAGCAGGTGTAGTTCAGGACAGATACGTTTAGAGAACTAAATTACACAGTCTAGTTGGACCTCCTTAGCCCATGGGATTTCTGTAGGTATGTGTACAAAAACAGGAGAAGATGAATTGGGCTGACCATTTATAGTCATTACAATCAGTACCAGCACTAGGTCAGTACTGACTCTGACCTTTGATGAGGGCAATAGGTCCCTTTAGTGTTGGTAGTTGCAATGGCAATGGGAAATATCTTCATGTAAATATGCTTCTTGGTTTAAAAAAAACAAAACTAACCTTAATAAAGAACACTGCAACATATAAAAATAAATGTGGGTTTCACCAGATGGGTTGCACAGGAATATGATGATTATATTTTAATTAACAGCAAATGAGCTAGTTTGGTTAGGAATACCAGTTTATAAAGGGGAGCTAAAATTGAGTCTGACCATTATCTGGTCAAAAGCGTATTGCAACTTGATGCTTAAGAAATGTTGTGCTAAGGTTAAGAAAATTACCTTTAACACTGATGGTCTGAAATATACAGTTGTAGCCAAAGCATACCATGATATGCTACTTAGTCATTATGACAATCATGGTTTGTTTACTGATGAAGTAGAGAAAGATGGCATCAGTTTAAGCAGGCTTTTCTTGAAATCAACAGTACTCTTTTGGGTAAAAGAGAACAGAGGGAACAAAATTATTTGAGTGATAAGGCTATGGAACTTATTTCTGAAAGAAGGAAGTGCAGGATTAATATGAATCAACACCCTACTAGTCATAACAGATGGCATTACAACAAACTTAACAAACATGTAAAGGATCAGTTTAACAGCTGATAAGAATCTTTGGCTTGATAGCTTGGCTGATAAAGCAGAGGAAGCAGTTAGACAACACAAGGGATTGTACCAGATAGTTAATGTTTCGTGTGCGAAGAAACAGACAGATACACAGGGATTGAGGGATAAACAGGTGGAGTTCTTTGCATGATTATACTTAATAGAATTAAGAATTTGATTGATGGACAACTGCATAATGAACAGTGTGGATTCAGAAGTGGTAGGGATTGATCATTGACTGAGTCATGTGTGAGAGTTGGTAAGGCTTGTAACAATTGGTTTAGCATTGCTAGTAGAGTTAGACAAGAGTGCATTTTGCCCCATTTTCTCTTTAGTTTGGTTATTGATTTTGTTATGCAAAATTTTTTGCACAGGAAATTTCTGGCCTTAAATGATCTAGAAAATTCAAAATTTCTGATTTAGATTATGAAGATGATTTGGCCCTATTGGTTAATGATGTTGATGAGACTGGTAATAGGGTAAGTTTGGTAATAATCAGAGAAAAAACTAAAGTGATGAAAACCGGTCAAGCAGATGGTTTGAATGGCTGCACTCTTGAGCAAGTGTCTCAGTTTAACTATCTTGGAAACTATAACAGATGTGCAACATGAGATAAATATAAGAATAGGGATTGCAGCTGGGACTTTTAAGAACCTATGGAGAGTGTGGAAAAATAGGTGTACACATGTAAAGACTAAAATTAGGCTGTATGATAATTTGGTTCTTTCTAAGGTATTATATGGTAGCGAAACATGGACTCTTTGTAAGCAGGATAAAAAAAACTTGATGCCTTTGATTATAGATACTTACACAGTATCTTGAGCATTAGTTGTTTGACTTCGTAAGTAATGATGAGATTAGAAGAAGTCATCAACCTCCTTTGAGCAGCATTTTGTGCAGAGAGAGACTGCATTGGTTTGGCCATGTTGCCTGTATGCATAGCTGCAGATTGGCAAACAAAATTATGAACAGTGTGCCTAAAGGCTTCAGGAAAATAGTGAAACCTAGGAAGCGATGGGCAGACAACGTCAAATAGGACCTTGCTAGAATTGGCCTACAGTGGCCAAAGGCAGCAGCTGTAGCTCAGAACTGACATATCTGGAGAGGAAAATTACAGTCTGATAAGACATCCATAGCCCATTTGTGTGTGTGTATGTATGAAATATATAGCAGCTATTATTACTCGGAAAAAGGTTAATGCAGAAATTTGGCGAAAAACACAAATTTCACAGTTTTTCGAAATATCAAAGCTGTTGCACAGATGAAAAGAGTTATCTATAATTCTTCACGCTTCCATTTTAACCCAAAATGTAAACTTTTGTTACCATGACATTCCAGATTCAAAAATTTATTTAGTACTTTTTTCTGCTTCATTTAGAGAACAGTTTAAGTTCAGAAATAAGAGTCTACATAAAACAAATTTTTTTCACCTAACCAGATTCAGAAAGCTCTAATAGAAATAGTACATTTGCCATGATTATATAACCAGGTTGTTTTGTCTGATGTATCAGAGTGACAGTTTGATGTATCTTCCAGGTGTAACATGACAAATATCCCACCCAGGGTCTATAGGGGGGGGGGGGTGTCCCCCTTTCAGAATGTTAATAAGAATAACAGAGGCAAAAATAATGAAACTTATTTATATTTCATGCATTTTTCAAGAAATTTTTAAAGATCAGTAAAATGGAGGGGAAAATGTTACCCTGTATTGGAAATCCAGTCTCTTGCCCCCCCCCCTCCCATTTTTTTTTTTTTGGCTTAATTGTGTTTTTGCCCTCCCCTCACCCCCTGATCCCATGTATAATGAATTTCTCCCCAGGTGCAACTACACTGCACCTGGGAAAACCCCAGATTTTTTATACTTTATTCTTAGCAAATCCCCATAGAAAACAGTCTAGGGTGAATTAAATCAGGTGATCAAGATGGCCATGATATCGGACTTGCTTGGCCTACCCACTGATTTGGAAAAACTTCATGTGTTTGGCTACATTTCTATGTATTTGATTTGTACCTACCAGTTTTTAATAAATGTATACTCCTCTAAAAGTTGTAAACTTACTTTTGAAAACCTATATTTATATTAAAATTACTAAAGAGAGAGAGTAATTATGTGTCAATGGAGCAGTGAAAATGTATATCTGGTACTTCTTTGCAGCTCCTCTCTATGAACAGTCTGCATAAAGTAGAGAATATTTTCCATTACTTTTATTTATTCATTAGGTTATTTCTATGCTACAGTATCATTATTCTCATTAATCCAACTCATTAAAGCAATAATTCCCTTGTCCTTTGAGTTTTGATGTTTAAAAGATAATATCCTATAATTTTCATTACTATCAAATGGTTATTTCTTCATGGAAATACCATTTCATAAGCATTTGCAAATAATCAGAAAATTAAGTATAAAAATATTTGAAAGCAAATTTATGTATCTCCAGTCTTTGATGTCACCATTGTAACTTTTATTCAGATTATCAATTTTATTATTTTCCAGACAATGGAAACAAAATTTTGAAATAATTATCACCATCCTCCCCAAAAAAATCCCATGTCCCTGTTGACACATGTAATAACATACTCCATCCATCCATTTCAAATAAGCATTTAAACATTGTCATCTGAACAGAAGATGTAAATGAAGATTATTTCATCATTATCGTCATCCTCAAGCAGCCACAGGCTACAGAGGTCCAATCAGATTGTGCAATATAATTCTCCAGGCAAATCTGTCCTGAGCCACATCTGCTGTATCTAACTACCATAGACCAATCCTAACGAGGTCCTGTTCGACATTGTTTGCCCATCACATCTTAAATCTCTCCCTTTTCCTGAGCTTATTATAGACATGCTGTTCATAACCTTATTTGCTGAGCTATAGTTAAGCATACGGGCAACATGGCCAAACTAACAGAATCTCCCTCTGCACAATATACTGCTTAAAGGAGGTTGCTGACTCCTTTGCCTAACCTCATCATTGCTTAAAAGTTGAACCATCTAATGCCCAAGATACTGTGTAAGCATCTAGAATCAGAAGCATCAAATTTCCTGTTATCTTGTTTAAGTTTGTCTTGTCCATGTTTCACTATCATAACTGACCCTAGAGAGAACCAAATTACTGTATTTTAATGTGTATAAGGAACCCTCATATATAAGGAACCCCCTGATTTTTCATCAAAGATATTTTTATTTTAAGTAATTTGTTAATATCTATAATACTAGCCATGTATAAGAACTCCCCCCCCCCTATTTTTGGGACCCAATTTTTTGCAAAAAGGGGTTCCTTATACACATTAAAATACGGTATTATACAGCCTAATTTTAGTCTTTAGGTGTATACACCTATTTCTCCACACTCTCCATATATTCTTAAAGTTCCAGCAGCAATCCCTGTTCTTTTTATCTCATGCTGCATATCTGTTACATAGCTCCTAAGATAATTATTTTATTTGCAGATGTCTATGCTAATTCTCAAATGCTTAGTGGTACTCCTGTTGGGCAATACTCTGCAACACTGAATGAATGCATTTTGCAAGGTCTTGATCCTTGAAAGGGGCTTCCCAGCAAGTTCCTTTTAATTTTTTGGAAACAACCAAAAATCACATAGTGCAGGATCAAGTGAATATGCAGATGGGGTAGGTGTTTGATTTTGTCCTGCTCCAGATAAGCTGTAACTGCCGGGTATAGTGAGCACTCTTGCATTGTCATGAAGAAGGAAATCGTTGGCACACTGTTGTTGGATTCTGCTCCTTCATCTCCTTAACCATTTTGGGCAACACAATGATGGTGACCCTTTATAATAATTTTTTCAGTTAAAGTGTCCACAGCTTCCTATATAACCATTCCAACATAGTTTGTTGATTTGCCACTGGTGCCATCTATGTTGGGAATTGGGCAACCAAGCGGCTTCATATTCATATGACAGAAGTAATATTCATCACTCATGCTCACAGTGTTATATAAGTAATTCAGTAATGAAGGACCCACTCAGGATGAAACCAAATTTTTCAGCAAATTATTTCAAGGCTAAAATTAGGCTATGCAATAGTTTGATTCTTTCTAGGGTTAGTTATGGTAGTGAAACTTCCACCCTTTGTAAGTAAATAGGAAACTTGCTGCCTTTGACTCTACAAATTTATACAGTATCTTAGGCATTAGGTGGTTTAGCTTCATAAGTTAGGTTGTTTTACCTCTGAGCAGAACTTTTTTGCACACCATGGGATAAATGGCCAGGTTACAAGGACCCCAAAGGCTCAGAGAAGGTTGAGGGAGGGGATCCACTGGAACAGCTGTTAGGAGACAGATAGTAGCTTCCTGTCGAGGCCATCCAGTAAGCATAATTACAGAGTACCAGAGTTTTAAACAGTGTGCCTAAAAGCCTCAGGAAATGGGGGAGACCTACAATGAGGTGGGCAGACAACATCAAATAGGACCTTGCTGGAATTGGCCTACAGTGGCAGCACATGTAGCTCAGGGCAGCATGTTCGGAGAACAAAATTACAGTTGGTAGATCTCCATAGTTCATATCTGCATGAGGATTTTATATGTACAGTAGTCCCCCCTTATCCACAGTTTCAGTTACCTGTGGTCCGAAAATATTAAATGAAGTCCGTTAGTCACTTAGTAGCTGCCTCGGTTATCAGATCAACTGTTGTGGTATCGCAGTGCTTGTGTTCAAGTAATCCTTATTTTACTCAATAATGGTCCCAAAGTGCAAGAGTAGTGATGCTGGCAATTCAGATATGCCAAAGAGAAGCTGTAAAGTGCTCCCTTTAAGTGAAAAGGTGAAAGTTCTTGACTTAATAAGGAAAGAAAAAAAATTGTATGCTGAGGATGTAAATCTATGGTAAGAACGAATCTTCTGTCCGTGAAATTGCGAAGGAAAATGAAATTCGTTTTAGCTTTGCTGTCGCACCTCAAACTGCAAAAGTTATGGCTACAGTGCATGATAAGTGCTTTATTAAGATGGAAATGGCATTAAATTTGTGGAGTATTCTGATTGACGGCAACGTGCTAGAAAGCAATGAGCCTATACAAAGACTTCAGCAAGGAATCCCCTGAAATGAGTGACATCAAACCATTTACTGCAAGTAAGGGATGGTTATACAGATTCAGGAATAGGTTTGGACTGAAAAATATATAAATTACTGGAGAGGCTGTGTCTGCCAATGAAGAAGCTACTGCTACATTTCTGGTAGAGTTGAAGTTAATTAAGGAGAAAATATACCATCCAAAGCAAGTTTTCAATTGCAATGAAACTGGGCATTTCTGAAAGAAGATGCCCAATAGAACCTACATTCATAAAAGTGCAAAAGAGGCACAAGGGCATAAAACATGGAAGGACAGATTAACTCTGATACTATGTGGCAATGCTGCAGGGCATATGATAAAGCCAGGCATAGTGTACAGAATGAAGAACCCACGCACTCTCAAAAACAAAAACTATCTGCCTGTGTTCTGGTAACATAATCATAAAGCCTGGGTGACAGCTATCTTGTTTATGGAATGGTTCCACCAATGCTTCATTCCAGAAATGAAAACACACTTGGAAGAGGAAGGGTTGGAATTTAAATTAATAATATTAATAACAGACAATGCACCTGGCCATCCTGAATCTGTTTCCTATGAAAATGCCGAGGTTGTTTTTTTACCTCCAAATATAACCTCATTGCTTCAGCCCCTTGACCAGGACATCATTCAATTTGTCAAGACCACATACACCCACCTGGTATTTGATCAGCAATTGATGCAGACACTAATCTGGACATAATGCAGTGCTGGAAATCATTCACTATTGCTGATGCAATAACATTACTCAAAATTGCAATGGATGAATTAAAACCAGAAATTGTAAATGCCTGCTGGAAGAACTTATGGAGTGAAGTCATGAATGATTTTAAAGACTTCCCAGGAATCGATAGAGAAGTTAGAAAAATCATTCACGCAGCAAGACAAGTTAGTGGAGAAGGATTTGCTGACATGCTTCATGAAGAAGTCGAAGAACATATTGAAGGCCATCAAGAAGTGTTAACAAATGAGGAATTGAAAGAACTTGTTGAGTCATCTACAGACATCTTCTAATCTAAGGAAGATGAGGAAGAAGAAACTGAAGCAGAACCATCAATGTGAGCATTATCAAAATTTGCCGAAGTGTTTCGAATAGCAGACATTAAAAAACAAAATTATGGAATAAGATCCTCAGATGGAGCAGTATTAAAGTCACTCGTATGATTACTGAAGGATTACAACCTCTGCAGCAATACTCTTTGATGAGTAAAAAAAGAGACCATATTCACATAACTTTTATTATAGTACATTGCTATAATGTTCTATTTCATTATTAGTTATTGTTGTTAATCTCTTACTGTGCCTAATTTATAAATTACACTTTATCATAAGTATATAAGTATAGGAAAAAACATAGTATATATATATAGGGTTCGGTACTATCTGCAGTTTCAGGCATCCACTGGTGGTCTTGGAACGTATCCCTCATGGATAAGGGGGGACTACTGCATAAGCATTTGAGAAAGTTTGTTAATGTAAGCTGCCCTTGTGGCATGTTTTCTTCATATTTGTTTAGGTGAATATCTGCACTCATCTGTTATTTTAGTTCGGCTGGGAATGGTGATATTTGAAAATTCTTGGGCATTAAAGAAATTATTGAACAATTTGTTAAAAGCAAATTGTCTTAGGTTAAGTGCAAAAAAAAACACATTTCTTGATTAGAAAATAAAATTTTGTGCCATGATGGATAAAAGGAACAAAAAAAAACGAAAACTGACAAGGCTAGACATTTCTGTTTACATATTTTTCCTCCATTTTAATTTACTAATTCTATTACTCAATAAATATTTTTCTGGAAAAAAGTTTCACCGACATGTGGGATTGAGCCCACATCTCTCCAGAAACATGGCAGCAAAAATATTTATCGATTGACATTAAAGTCAACAGGTAACTCTGTAAATATTATTTAAATAAATAAAAATAAATAAATACCCCCTCAAGCAGCTGCTTGCCACAGAGGCTTGACAGGAGCCTGTCAGTTTACATGCAATAGTAGAAGATCTGTGAGGATTGCAGGATCTAAACAGAAAAGCAACACAAGATCCATGCCTTACCCAGGGCTCAAACCAAGTCCCTTAGATCAGTAGCTAACCACTCGGCCATGGAACGGCAATTTATTGTTTAATTCTATTAAATTCAAATTTTAAAAGCAATTAAAATTATTGGAAATAACAAAAAGTAAGGTTACTGTAATTGATTACATAGTTCCACCATCAAATAAAATTCACAGTGGAAGTTATTAGTACATTATAAGACGTTATAAATAGCATTAGGAGTTAATAATGCAATGTATTCATTGATATACAGATGCTCCCTGGGTTACAAAAGGGTGTTTAAAAATTATTACCCCCCCTCCCCCCTCAAGCCAAATTACTGTCTAAGTCACATTGTGGTTATTTTTGGTTAAAGCCTATCAGCGTTGCTTTCAATTTGTAGTTGCCAATGGTGAGGAGTATTTATCTCCAAGAGGGCAAACTTCAAGACATCACTTAATCATCTGTTTCTGGTACTCATTTATATCACATAAAGAAACCACAGGATGCAATATTATAGTAATTGGTAAAATTTGTATTACATTGGATAGACAACCATAACACTCAATGCTGCCCTGCTGTGTAGTTCAGGATACAGCCCTCTCAGTGTTAGTCAGTGATTTAAAGACAAAAGACAAAGATGAATGAAATACAATTAGTGCAGATTTTAATGAAATTCACAGATGGTTTAAGAAAATGCAAATTTATAAAATAAATAAAAAATAAATACCCCTTCAAGCAGCTGCTTGCCACAGAGGTCTGACAGGAGCCTGTCAGTTTATATGCCATAGTAGGAGATCTGAGAGGATGGCAGGACCTCAGCAGGGGTCTTTTTAACTCGTCACGTTCTGTATTGGTCTCATCTGACGCTAAGAGTTTTCCAGTGGGTCTTTTCAACTCGTCATACTATGTCTCAATTTCATCTATCATTAAGAGCTTTCCAGTGGATCTTTTTTAACTCGCCACGCTCTGCCTCAGTTTCACCTGATTCATTTAAAATCTAACTAGTAGCCCTAGGCTCTCGCTTTCGGAAGATGTAGTAGAACGACTTTCATATTTCCCGTTTTTTAGGGGGGGGAGAAACCAAGGGGGGTATATTTTTGTTATCCACAATACCCCCCAAGTCATAAGTTTTCATTTGATATACAGCTTGTTACT
This sequence comes from Ryuthela nishihirai, assembly GCA_038380435.1. NCBI lineage: Eukaryota > Metazoa > Arthropoda > Arachnida > Araneae > Heptathelidae > Ryuthela > Ryuthela nishihirai. The sequence goes on from JAWZYU010000034.1 coordinate 6,703,179, forward strand.
TTCGGCACTCGTGTTATGTAGATATAGCGGAACAATCGTTTTCCTCTTTTTTAGATAGGAAGAAATCACTCAATGAAAAAGCTGGTGTGAATCTTGAAGCAATATATCCCCCCCCCCCCCGCAAATTAACTCAAAATTGGCAAAATTCAAAGCAACTTCGTAAAATCTAGGTGAGTTGTAAAAATTTGTAATCTTTTTTTTTGTAAAATTAAGGGGAGTTGTCAAAAATTGAGGCAACTTGGCAAATCTAGGGCAGTTTAGAAAATGGAGAGATGGCAAAATTCAAAGCCACTTACTAAAATACTGGTGAGTTGGCAAATTTCAGAGTAACTTGGTAAAATCTTGGGGAGTTGACAAAATTTGGAGTGACTTGGCAAAATTCAAGTGAGATGTAAAAATTGGGATTTTTTTCTGTAAAATTATGGCAAGTTGGCAAAATCTAGGGACAGTGAGCAAAATTCGGAGTGACTTCGCAAAATCGTGGGGAGTCAGCAAAATTCAGGTGTTTTCTGTAAAATTATGGTGAGTTGGCAAAATCTAGGGGCAGTTTGAAATTCAGACTGACTTGGCAAAATCGTGGATAGTTGGCAAAATTCAGGTGAGATGTAAAAATTGCAGTCTTTTTCTCTGTAAAATTATGGCATGTTGGCAAAATTAAGGCAACTTTGCAATATCTAGGAGAGTTGGCAAATCTTGGGGCCAAACAAACCAGCCAAACTTGAAAAAAAAAATAACAAATGAAGGTAGAGTGAAGGAAGGGTAGATATTCACTTAAACAAATATTAAATATTGATTAAAAAGGACTTTTTTTTTAGGGTGGGTGGAAAGAACTTTCTTGTACTTTTATTTTTCATGAAATAAAACGAGCACCAGGATTTAATGTTTCTCAGAACCATCTCTCTATTCTTCTTGGTAACAATCTAGAAGGTGACATTAAATTAAAGCCACTTTTGGTTTATTATTCAGAAAATCCTTGGGAATTAAGGGCATACATTTTGCCTCACATTGAAATATAATGGGCCAAGAACAACCTTGATAAGGTTATTAACTGGCACAAGGCACTGTAATTTTGGATAATCCATCTCCTCCCAGACATCTCAAAAATGCTTAACCCATTGAATCTAATATTCCTGTTGTTTTTCCCCTCCTATAACACCTCACTCCTCCATCTAAATGAAAAAGGAATCATCACAGCTTTTAAAGCTCATGATTCACAGTTGGCCAGATATAATACTGATTTAGTTCGGAAAAAGTGACTCAACAATAAATAAAAAATAAATACCCCCTCAAGCAGCTGCTTGCCACAGAGGTCTGACAGGAGCCTGTCAGTTTATATGCCAAAGTAGAAGATCTGTGAGGATGGCAGGATGCATGGTGGAAATATTTACCAAACCATATGATTTCACTGGCTTTAGCACCCCTAATACCCAAAATTTGAAATGGACTAGTCCAAATAGTGATTAAAAATAACTTAAAATTCTCTGTCATTGAGCAATAAAATTTTTAAGTTTATCCTTCAAACTATCTGTATGTTGGAAGGTTTTAGGAGAAAACTCAGAAGCTTTTCGAAGCAGTGACAGTGCTCTGTCTTCAGTGAAGTGATGCTATGTGTAACTCTTAATGTCACCACATAGCATCACTTCACTGATGATGGAGCGCTGTCACTGCTCCGAAAAGCTTCCGAGTTTTCTCCTAAAAACTTTAAACATTATAGTTTGAAGATATACTTTAAAACAGTATAGTTTGAAGGATAAACTTTAAAATTTTATTGCTCAATGACAGAGAATTTTAAGTTATTTTTAATTAATTTCTGAGCAAGAAGGTCCTTTTAATTGTGTACAAATAGTGATATTTGGCAAAAGAATCATTACTAATCTCTATCTTTTCTGGGTTCTGTGATAGAGAAGTGGCAAAAAAAAAAATGCTGCCAACAAAAATGGCAAATACAAAATGGAGTAAACAAAAATACCACTACCAAAAACAGCATACAACAAAATGCAACCAATGCAAAACAGGGTATTCTAGTTCCAGAATAAGCCTTGGCAATCCCAACATGATATATTGCAGAGGGTGAAGATTGTGTATGGGTTGTGGTCAGTTATTAAGTATTTTCCCCCTTTTTTAAGTTCCTTAAAAAATTGGAGATGACAGAGTTAACCTTTCACCAAAACAATGAAGCACTTTGCTGTTGAAGATATTTACAATTTTATTACATATGTACAGGTAGCCGACTAGCTATAGTTATGCCTGCTGCATCACTGTACCTTTCACTTGCAAGAGGAGGTCTCTAACCCTGCCCAATCACAGCTGTTTATCAAGGTCACTCAGTGTAAAATATTATTTCTCCAATTGAAAATAATAATCTAGTATACCAAATATTGTAAAATCAATTTTTGTCTTTCTTAGATTAATAGCTTCCAGCTAACTTTTTTTTTTGGGGGGGGGAGAGTTTTGCACCCTTATGCATGTTTCGCACCCTTACTTTGGGTGCTTCGTCAGGTGGGAAGTGAGGAGCTTAAGCTAATGCAGGAGAGGCAGTTGACTGTTGAGTGCGGGAGAGGGGTGGAGTGCCATAAATTGAATTGTCAGTGGCTCAGCTCAGCCGTAATGCGATCGGCAATTAAAGTACCCCCACACACACACAACTCCCAATAACAATACCAAATATGAAAACCATTATTCAGGTCCTCACTAACATAATTATCTTAACCCCAAAATTCAGTTTACAAAATTTATAAAGTACTACACTTATTATAATTATGAATTACTAACCACAAATAATGAAGCTTCTCTTGACACTCACCGATCTTGGCGATTTCCTATAATCCCACACCCTCTCCCAACCTCCGTCACATGCAGATCGCATTACGGCCACCCGCACATCCGCTGACCACTCCGATCTTCGGAGCTGAGTCAATGACAATTCAATTTATGGCACCCCACCCCTCCCACACACTCAACAACCAACTGCCTCTCCTGCATTAGCTTAAGCTCCTCACTTCCCACATGACGAAGCGCCGAATGGAAGGGTGCAAAATGCGTGTTGTGGATCAAAAAAAATTTTTAAGCACTCTATGGTATCAAAGGTATAAATGGTTATTTCCTTCGCCAAGGCGGGTAGACCACGGGCAGCCATTATCCTTCGTTTAATCTCCAGAGACATTACTTGCTGGCAAGAATGTCAATTATTAAATTTGTCACCGAAAGCATTCGAGAAGTTGCTGTTACTACCCATCCTCTATGGTACGGTACATAAATCTCTCCTTAATAACTTTTGATACTTGATAGCATAGTCCATGTGTTGAAGTGCTTAAAAACATTTAACAGTGTCATAGATTTGGGTCGCTTTACCTCTGAGCGACACTTTTTTGCACACCATGGGCTAAATGGCCAGGTCACAAGGACCCTGAAGGCTCAGAGAAGGTTGGGGGAGGGGACCCACTGGAACAGCTGTTAGGAGACAGATGGTAGCCTCCCATCAAGGCCATCCAGCGTGTTCTTTAACGTGCACAGGGTATGGCTCTCCGACATAGGGGCCACTGCTTAACGTTCCATCGAACGGACGGCAGCCTTTCCAAGCCCATTGGTGTATCCTACTGACCGTGGGCAGGGCGGGGAGTAACAGTGTCATAGAGAATTAAAAACTTTAACCTTCTGAAAAATTAAAAGATGTAAATCATAACATTTTAGTGCCCATGCAATGCAATCAAAAATTCAAATTTCTAGCATAAATATGTTGTTTTGCAATGCAATATTCATTTTGCTGCAATTTTCAATTTTTTTCCACCATTAGAGGGTGCAATTTAAGCTTTTGGAGAATGCCAGAAGTGAAAATCATAGTATTTCATCAATACTTATCTGAACCAATTTTTTTTAAAACATATACAAGTAAATCCCATTATAATGCGGTACTCAGGGTCCAAAGAATCACATTAGCAAAAATTCAAGCCATTTTTTGTCATTCAAACTTTGTACATCAGCCAACTCTATCACCCTTGTCACTTTTTTGTGCGCTGTAAATTGTTATAGAAAGATTCACGGAAAAATCAAGTAAACAATATTATTAAATAGAAAATTTAATTAATATGCAACTGTGTATGAGTGCTTTCAGTAACAAAACAGCTTGGTTTGTTCATCTGAAATACAAATAAAATGGATGTTGCCAACAAAAGGTTACAAGTAAATGAATCAACTACCGGTATTCTTTCAGATGCCAAACAATAACAAGTATTGTGGATTTGCTGGAGTGAAAATATCGCTCATGTGTACACAACACAAAGAATCCAATGCAGTTCTTGAGTAAAAAATTACATTTCATATGACAAAAAAAAGGGAGCCATGCTTGCATCGAGTTATAAGCAGAATCGCGTTCTAACGGGATTTACCTGTATCTCTAAAAACAAAATAGCTGAATGTATACAGATGGACAGCCAGATGATAAAGTTAAAATATTATGATTTAAATTCTAATAATAGTAGAATTCATTAATGATTTTCTCGCAACAAGTATTATTATTGGTACATTTTGCAGTGCTGGAGTAATGTTGCGATGCCATTTTTGTTCTCACTATAATGTTGCGATGCCTTTTTTTTTTTCTCACCATGATGTTGTGTTGCCACTTTTGTTCTTGCCAAAATGCTGAAATGTCATTTTCAGCATTATGTCACAACACCATTTTTATCAATGATTTTGCTATCAGCTATTTGCTATTGGTGATCTTGATCCCACTGGCCCAACAGCTCCAACACCTTTTCCACCATTCATGTCTTCACAATTTTTTTTTTAAACTAAAAAAATTATTTTTTTTTCAATATGCATTAAGTTGTTAATGCCGTCCCATGGCTGAATAGTTAGCATGCTTGGCTACTGATCTAAGGGACCTGGGTTCGAGCACTGGGTAAGGCATGGCAGTTCGTTGTTTTTCTGCTGAGGTCCTGCCATCCTTACAGACCTTCTACTATGGCATATAAACTGACAGGCTCCTGTCAGACCTCTGTGGCAAGCAGTTGCTTGAGGGGGTATTTATTTTATTTATTAAGTTATTTGCTAGATTCATATTTATAATAAAAATGGTATATAATACATTAATATACAACTTTAATGTTGTAACTACTTAGTCATTAGCCTATGCATCATCAAGTATTGGGAAGCTTTTGACAGTTCCCAAGACCTGATGATGATAATGCATTAACTAATTAACAATTACTAAGAATAACCATTAGTTGTATCTTTTTCATATTTGGATACCATTATGTTGATTATGTAAGGTACTACATACGTCATACAAAGGTGAAATTTCTATGTTTGGGGAGAAGTATTTTACCTCTGGAACCAATTAAATTTGCAACATAGGAAATAACAGGAAATTATAATTTTTATTTAAAGAGTTTTCATCCTGCAAATAGTTTTGGAGGAACAAAGTATGCTGGTAAACCAAAGGATTACTGTATTGTTTCATAGCAATCCTTTTGGTTTAGCAGCATACTTTATTCCTCCAAAACACAGAAAGATGTATCTTTTTATAAAAATATATGTTATATTGTACACAGAAAGATGTTTCCTGTTTATAATCATGCATGCACACAATATTACTGCTGATAAATTCAAGAACAGTAACTCTGAGACAAAATCCAGTTGCAAAATAATATACGGCAGCCATTGGTGTTGTTAGGGTGTCCAAAGGATTTGTTGCATAGAGATAAAAGAAGCATTTACTCAGAGTTGACTTCAATGTGTTGGTGTTGTGGTCAAGTCAGCTTCCAGTTCTCCTTTTCCTTTTTGTGTCTCCCGTGCATATGAGAGCCGTCAAAGGAAGAGGAGAACCAGAAGCTGACTTGACCGCAACGCCAACACACTGAAGTCAACTCTGAGTAAATGTTTCTTTCATCCCTCTGAAACAAATCCTTTGACACTCTAACAACAGCAATGGCTGCTGTACATACATACTTTTACCTACAACAATATAGTGAACATTTACGAAAATCCTGTTGCTTTCTAAGAATGAAAGAGTTAACTGCACAAAACTGAGTTTCTACAGTACTGACAGTGGTTTCTACGGAACCATAGTTTGAGAGGCTATTGAAATAATGACCCTGGCCGTCCCCCACTGCAATCATCCTTTATGACATTTGGAAAGAAGTTCTTAACAGCCCTAATGTCACCACAGTGTTATTTCACTGAAGACAAAGTGCTGTCTTTGCTCCGAAAAGGTCCAGAGTTTTCTCCTAAAAACTTTTTACATGCAAATAGTTTAAAGGATGACCTTAAAAATTTTATTGCTCAATGTCAGAGAACTTTAGTTATTTTAATTAAATTATGAGTAAGGTCTTTTTAATTCTATAATGAGAACCAAACTCACATCCTGCCAAAATGTTTTCGGGCAGTTATAGGTTCAGTTCCCACTACTGCTGAAGTTCAATTTTTTCACTAAATTCTGCCTTTATTCCAAGTCAACACATTAACCCTTTAACACCCAAAATGGCCAACATTTTGAAATGGACTTGTCCATATAGAGCTATTCTTTTGTTTTAATACGCTCTACCTTTTCTGAAATTTCCTGAGTGTTAAAGGGTTAATTAACAATAGTAACTCACCTATATATATATTGTGATTATAGATTTTTACTTATTGAATTAGCTATCTATGTTAATATTCACGTGTATTTCTTTAGCTAGAGGTTTATTCCAGATCTTTTATTTGTAAGAACATTCTTTCAAATTGAACACCACTTCTCGTGTGTTTTCACTAAGCCAGGATCTAGAAAAAATATGGGAGGGAAGTGATCTGAGTAAAAAAGGGGCCAAGATTGAATTAAAATAAAGTTAATTCTCTATGACATTGTTAAATGTTTTTAAGCACTTCAACACATGGACTATGCTATCAAGTATCAACAGTTATTAAACATAGGTGACAATCTGGGTGACATTTTAACGTCAATATATCAATAAATATTTACGTACCATACCGTAGAGGATGGGTAGTAACAGAAACTTCCGGGACGCTTTTGGTGACAAATTTAATAATCGACGTTCTTGCCAGCAAGTGACGTCACAGTGGGGATTAAAAGAAGGAAAATAGTTGCCAATAGTCTACCCGCCTTGACGAAGGAAACAACCATTTATACCTTTGATAGCATAGAGAGCTTAAAAAAATTTTTTTGATCCACGATATGCATTTCGCACCCTTCCTTTTGGCGCTTTATCAGGTGGGAAGTGAAGAGCTTAAGCTTAATGCAGGAGAGGCAGTTGGTTGTTGAGCATGTGGGAGGGGTGGGGTGCCATAAATTGAATTATCAGTGGCTCAGCTCCGAGGATTGGAGTGGTTGGCGGATGTGCAGGTGGCCGTAATGTGATCTGCATGTGACAGAGGTTGGGAAAGGGTGTGGGATTATAGGAAATCGCCAAGATAAGCGAGTGTCGAGGGAAGTTTCACTATTTGTGGCTAGTAATTCATAATTATAATGAGTGGGGTACTTTTATTGAATTTATAAATTTCGTAAACTGAGCATCCCAGAAGTCCCTATGGTACGTAAATCTTTCCTTAATAATTGTTGATACTTGATAGCATAGTCCATGTTGAAGTGCTTAAAAACATTTAATAAATAATGAAATAAGCTCAACGTATTCCATATCCACTAATAAATGAGCACTTTAGCGTCGATTTAAATTTTTGAGGATATGGAATACGTCAAGCTTATTTCATTATTTATTATCTACATACTTGTATTCACATGCTTTCATCTATTGGCAGATAGAAAGCCGCTTGTGGCCAAAATTGCCTGAATAGTGCCTATATGAAACATAAAAGGAATGTTTATAGCGCTATTTAGAGGAGATTGATCAGCACCCGGTAGCTCAGTGGTCCAGAGCACCCGACATGTTATCAGGAGGTCGTGGGTTCATATCCCACCCAGCTTAAGACAATTTTTCCTCTAAAATTTAAACAGACGCTAAAGTGCTGATTTATTAGTAAAAACATTTAACAATGTCATTGAGAATTAAATAACTTTAATTTTAATTACAGCACCGTGTACCTCTACTCTAATTTTTGTCAAAATAAATAGGAACACCGTCCAGTATATATCTTTTTACTTTCCATTTCAATGGTCTTTAAACAATGTCTTGAAAACATATGATTTTTTTTTTACCTCTACTCGTCACTAATACTCTAAAGGTGGAGTCATGCATGCCGCCCCCCTCCTAGATCCAAGCCTAGTTCCTACAGATTTTAAGATTAGCAGAGTCAAGAGCATTGCACTATTAGAAAAATTGACCAAATAGTTCTCACCTCTTATTTTTACTTTCCATGTACATATCACAAATCTTTAGCAAGCCAATGCGATTCAAAAAAATTAGTGAAACAAATAACTTTCGGATGCTTATTTTAATTTGATCATTTTTCTATGCATATATTAATATTACATTACACAAGTTTAAAAAAATGGGTCCCAAATGTACTGCTTTACCTTTGCTAATAATTTAATATACAACCAATACTTCTGAATTGGCCGAAACCATAAAATGTTACATTAGATAGATGTTGTATTAACCAAAATCCTTAACTTCAATACTAACAATTCGCTTCTAGATCACTTTCACTCATATATTACAGTATTCTTAACAATAGAAATATTATAAAAAATAATATTTTTTATCATTAATAGTTAGGACCTTACTAACCAGTCCCAAGTTTTATACAATACTAACTTGAGTAGTGACGAAGGAAACAAAATCGCTTACCGGCATCTGAGATTAAACCTTGATGAATAGTTCCAGTGTCATGGACATCACCTGCATTTTCACTTAAACGTAAACAAAGAAAAAAAAACCTGTTACCACTTTTACAAATGTTGCACTCCTTTCTAAACCACCACTGACCCACTTATTTGTAAGGCAGACATCAGTAATAAGTTACAGACCGTACAAACTCACACCAATGCCCGGATTTGCAATACGCATGCGTAACAATCATCCAGTAGCAGTCAAGCTAAACATCCTAGCAGCAGACGAGAGTCCCTAATTTTAAGGTTATTGCCAGATAAGTTCAGTGAATACAAACCTGTAGCACAGAAATCGTCACCGAATACAGTTCAATACAGTTGAAATTAAAATTTTGTAATAATATCGAGTTACAGCCACCATGAGAGAGGAAAACTAAAATATTCGAGAAATATATATAATATATACCGTGATCAGATTTCATATTCAAAAATCGAGAGATTATCATACCCATCATCAAAATGGATTTTTTTTTTTCTTCGAGTATCAGGAATATTTTACAGAGTTCTACGTACAATTTAAACATTGTTGGCAACATTGTGCATTACTTAGGTCACAAATTTATACTTCACTTTAAGGGGCCCCATCCACTTCTCAGAATGCATGTCAGCAGGGTCGGATTTATAATAAGGCACACTAAGCGATAGCTAAGGGGCCACATTGAAAGTAGCCTCACAAGACATCATTGGCTTATTCATTAAGTTAATACATTTCTTTTGTTGCATACTAAAACTATTGCTGAGGTCCTGCCATCCTCACAGACCTACTATGGCATATAAACTGACCGGCTCCTGTCAGACATCTGTGGCAAGCAGCTGCTTGAGGAGGTATTTATTTATTTTTTTTTTAAACTATATTTACAATTAGTGATAAACACCTGCGGAAATTGAAAAAAAAGAACACCCAGAAGGAATTACTTTAGGAACGTCATATTATAATACGTTAATAGTTAAGGGCAGCAGAAACCGTGAACCAAGATTGACAGTCATTGGATGAAATAATGACGTCACTGAGGACGACAACATGCAAATGTACGCAGCGCGTTTTTAAGGACTAAGGCGTGAAGAAAGAAGTTATTCGTTTTGCGTCATGCTGTTCAATGCATTTTCATAAAGTTAAAGGCAAAACAAATAAAATTGTAAAAGTTGAATTTCCAAATCGTGTCACCACATCTGGTGAAAGATGTGTCCAGTAACATAGTAAACAAGGATTTTAACATAAAATAAATAAATACCCCTCAACCAGCAGTTTGCCACAGAGGACTGGCAGGAGCCTGTCAGTTTAATATGCCATAGTGTGACGACGGTGGGGAATCAGCAGAAAAATAGATCAAACATCCATGCCTTACCCAGGGCTCAAACCCAGGTCCTATTGATCAATAGCCAAGCGTGCTACCACTCGGCCACAGAATTTTTAATGTTAGACAAATTACTTTTTTTTTCGAATATTAATTTTCATATTTTAAATTTAGACATGGATAGAAATTGAAATTTGTAATAAACAATTAAGACGGCATTGGTATTTATTTTATTACGTTTTTTCGAGTGCCACAGGCAGTGTCACGTTTTATTTTTGGTGTTTAAATCATTTAATCCACTTGATTTTAACGTAAGGAACGAAAAACCATTTTGTTACCTGTATAAAAAATATTAAAACTAGTTTTTAACGACTGTGAATTGTTATTAAATTTTCTTGATTCTCATCTATTTATTTTTTATTATTATTATTGATTTTCATTCATAAAAGTATAGAGTACAATACATTAACCATTTGACCAGCAAAGCTAAACAGCTTATCCGCAGGAAAGTGAATAAATTAAAAAAAAAGCATTGGTCATTCAGCCATAATAACTGCTTGCATCATAAATATTTCACAAAACACCACATATAATATTCAGCTAATTGGTTTTCCCAAATAATCTTTCAATTTAGGTTTGAGTCTGCAATATTCATCTATATCTAATATTTCCCTTGGGATCATCATCATCATCATCATCATCCTGAAGCAGCCATGAGCTACGCGGGCTACGTAGGTCCAACCAGTTCCGTGCAATTTAGTTGTCCAAGCATATCTATCGTGAGCTACATCTGCTGCATTGGGCCACTGGACACCAATTCTAACAAGGTCCTGTTTGACATGTCTAACTACCGCATTCTAAGATTTCCCTATTTCTGAGGTCTCTAGGCACACTATTCATAAACCTATCCGCTAATCTATGATTATCTATACGTGCGGAATGGCCAAACCAACGGAATCTATCTCTGCAGAGTATGCTGTTTAAAGGAGGTCGCCGACTCCCTTGTGTAACATCATCATTACTTACAAAGTTCAACCACTTAATGTCCTAGACTTCGTAAGCATCTAGAATCAAAAGCATCAAGTTTCCTGTTACCTTGTTTACAAAGCATCCACGTTGCACTACCATAACTAACCCTAGAAAGAACCAAATTATTATACAGTATAATTTTAGTCTTTAGGTGTATACGCCTATATCTCCACACTCTCCGTAGATTCTTAAAAGTCCCGGCAGCATTCCCTATTCGTCTGTTAATCTCATAACATACATCACCAGTGTCCGTCACATAGCTCCCAAGACAATTAAACTTGACACCGGCTCAAAACTGCAACTGCTCAGATTAACTGAATCACAGCCTGCCAGACCAATTTTCATCACCTTAGTTTTCACTCTATTGATTGAAAAATTGACAAATTCTTTAAATTGTGATGATTTAATCGATGGTTGTGGGAACAGAAAACTCGTAATAAAACCCTTTGATGGTTTTTGATGGAAAAGTTTTTAGTAAAAGCAATATTCAATATTGCAATTTGAGAGTAAACTGCGATTCACTCCAAAAATATTTTAATGCTTATTAGTAATATTTATACTTTTTGTTTACTACATATGATTCTGTTATATTTCTGAGATTATTTTTCTACAATACTTTAAATAAAAATAATTAAAATTTTTAATAATTTCGCTTGAACCAAACGCCCAAATATTTAAAAAAAAAAAAAAAGAATTAAATAAGGGGTCTTGAATCTAATGTGCGCCTGGGATCTCAAAATGTTTAAATCCGGCTGTGATGTCAAGGCAAGGAAAGGTTTTACTCAGGTTTACTCCAGTCCAAACTTTGCGTGATGTCAACAAGAACAAGTTCGCTCAGTGCTGCTTGCCGAGGACTATAGTTAATCAATTATTAACATAGGCTTCAGCTCGTGATTGATAATTTACCTGAAGTGCTCCTGAATCTAACTAGTGCACTTTAGTGAACTATAATCGTCATAGTTTCTTCTAAACATTGATAGTTCATGGCACTGTATTCGAAAATATGTCGAAAACTTTCTGGGAAATTTTTTTAAATGCCTATATTTCTATGCCATGTAACCTTTCCTTCGAACATGCTCTATATTCATTTAACAAAGTCATATGTGAATTATTCAATGCTTCTTTGGTAGCCATTCCCGACACCAAAATCTGTGTTTACTCTTCCTTATATAAACACAATAGGACAAAATATTTCCTAAGAATGCAATTCCATTCTTTTAGAAAGCGGAGCAATTTAATATTAATAAACTATTTACTCACCAGATGGCGACAATTTCTCCATGCTAGAAAACTGAACAGGTGGATAGGTGATTCTAGCAAACTTTCTAGAAGTACTGCAGAAGCTTGTTATGAAGCTCGAACAAACAGGAGGCAAGGATGCAGGGCATGTTTTAGCACGCAATTCATTCTGATAAGTGGCTGGGGCGTTTAAGGTCACAAACTCGAACGTTGACTACAAAAGTTCCAAACTAGCTGGGGAAAAAGAAAGCATCTAATGTATTTTTGCTATAGTAATAATAGAATTTTTGTAGTTATTACACAACATCGTCGTGTTCCTCCGCAGGATTCAGAAATCATTATAAACAAGACAAATCTTTTAATTTTGAATATCTTCAAGTAACCTAAGTAACAAAGTCGAGAAGACTTATAAATCACGTTTGCGGGCAATTGACGGAGCTGGTGCTAGTTCAGTTTGTAGAACACCCAGCACGTACCTGGGAGACATGGGTTCGGATTCCATACAACGACAAAACTCATTTTTTCCTCCAAAAGTATTTCTTGAATTCTATATCAACAAGTAATCTGTGCCTTTACTATTCATTGATTCTTGCATTAAAAACACTTTAGCATAAGTGACTTCCTGATTTACGTCTTATTCAGAGCAATATTCGATAAAGTTACTTCTCTTGATCACAAATGGTGCAATGGGTGACAAGGTTGAGAAGATTTATAAATCACATTAGCGGATAAATTAGAAGCGAGTTATGAGAAGTGCTTAGAATACCTGGCATTTACTGGGGGACAGAAGCGTAGCAAAGTAGTATGGTTGAGGGGGGGGGGGGGAAGACAACAAACATTCTGCCAACTGAGAAAATAAGATCTTTACATAATTTCTTTCTCTATCGCATCTGAATTAACAAACTGTACTGATTTAATGGGAATAAAAACTCCTATGAGTACGTCATAGTCTACGCATTAGAAAGTTACAGCAGCAGTTTCAAATTGCTATTAAAAACTAAATAATGCCAAGATGGAAAATCTCTGCTTTGCAAACAAGATCACGATCAAAGCAAAAGCAGTGGAATAAAGATTAATAAAAATCGATACAGAAGAACAAAAATTTCAGAAGTGGCGATAAATTATATTTTTATTATTTCCATTCGATTATTAACATAGCTGGTAAAAGATAAATTGAAATAAAGATCTGGTGTTTTATTTCAATCGAATTTAATTATATGCCAAGATCAAAATATTATCTCAGAATCATCTAATAGAAATTCTATGATAAAGCAGGGAAAAAATATTCATACAGAATTACGTTACTCTACGTGTGATCGAAACGGAAATTTTTAAAATAGGAGTTCTTACTTACAAACTGATACACGTTTGTGAAATCATATAAAATAATTAAAGAATATTCAGAAAAGCTTTTCGATTATAATCAGGGCATAAAGTTAACTGTAGGCAGTACAAAATAATCTAGCAATGAAATTGTTCATTATAACACAAATTATCTATTTTTAATATGGCTATAGAAGCCATATTAAAAAACGAAAAAAAGAATATTTTATTTCAATTAATAACATTTTATCTGCATTGGGATTACTCGCCTATTCGTTAAGGAAAAAAAATATTTATCTGAATCCTTCTAAATGAATGGGACACAAAATAATTTCTACAGGAAAATAAAGCCCATTTTAAACCAAAATGAACATTTGCCAAATTCTTCGAAACTCCTGTGCATTACCAGAATATGTGAATACGACGGAATTTTGCCTTATTGGCTTAAAGTTAAAAAAAGTCTTCCATAAGCATTTCTGAGATCGTAACGAAACAATAAATGTAAACATGTGAGATGATTGACAAAGGGTTCGTCTTTTTACCACCACCACCACCACCACCACCACCACCACCACCACCATCATCATCATCATCATCATCATCATCATCATCATCATCATCATCAAGCAGCCATGGGCTACGGAGGTCCAACCAGACCATGCAATTTAGTTCTCCAAGCAAGTCTGTCCTGAGCTACATCTGCTGCATCTGGTCACTGCACACAAATTCCAACAAGGTCCTGTTTGACATTGTGTGCCCACCACATCCTAGGTCTCCCTCTTCTTTCTGACACCTTGAGGTATACTGTTCATAACGCTATTCGCAAATCTATAATTATACATACAGGCAACGAGGTCAAACCAATGGAGTCTCTCCATTGGTTTGGCCATGTTGCCCGTATGTTACAAGTTTGGCCATGTTGCCCATATGTTACAAGTTTGCCATGTTGCCCATATAGTTACAAAGTTGAACCACCTAATGACCAAGATACTGCATAAGCATCTAGAATCAAAGGCATATAGTTTCCTGTTATCTTGTTTACATAGTGTCCAAGTTTCATTACCATAACTAACCCTAGAAAGGAACAAGCTATTATAAAATCTAATTTTAGTCTTCAGGTGTATACTCCTATTTCTCCACACTCTCCAGAGATTCTTAAACGTCCCGGCAGCAATACCTATTTTTTCTGTTAAAATCGTGCCGCACATCACCAGTATCTATTATAATAAAAAAAAATAAATACCCCCTCAAGCAGCTGCTTGTCACAGAGGTCTGACCTGTCAGTTTATATGCCACAGTAGAAGATCTGAGAGGATGGCAGGACCTCAGCAGAAAACAACACGAACATCCATACCTTACCTGGGGCTCGAACCCAGGTCCTGTAGATCAGTAGCCAAGCGCGCTAACCACTCGGCCACAGGACGGCTCTATTATATAGCCCCCAAGATAATTAAACTGTGACACCTGCTCAAGACTGCAACCATTCAGATTAACTGGATCACAGCCTGCCTGACCAATTTTCACTTTAATTTTCTCTCTGCTTATAACCAAACCTACTCTAGTACCAGTTTAATCAACAGTTCGAATGAAAGAGTTCATCTCATCAACATCATTTGTTAAAAAGGACTAAATCATCAGCGTAATCTAAACCAGAAATTTTCAGAAATTTTCTAAATCAGAAAAAAACTCTACACATTTCTCAGAAAAAACATACTAAAAAGAAAAGGAGACAAAATGCATCCATGTCGAACACCAGAAGTAATGCTGAACCAATTGCTACAAAGCCTTACCAACTCCCACACCGACTGAGTGTTATTATAGAGAGTTTTCATTACGTTAACTGACTTGTCTGATATGTCATATGATCTCACAATCAACCACAAATTATGACGACCAACAGAGTCAAAAGTCTTTTTGAAATCAACAAAGATTTCTGAAACTCTACACATTTCTCAAGAATCTGCCTAGGTGAAAATATCTGATCCACACATCCCCTACCATTTCTGAATCCACATTGTTCATTACGCAATTGATTGTCAACCAGATTCTTAATTCTATTAAGCACAATCATGGAAAGAACTTTCCCTGGAACAGAGAGTAGGTTGATACCCCTATAGTTATCACAAGAACTGCGATCACCTTTTTTGAAAATAGGAATAATAATAGCTCTGGTAAAATCCTTAGGAACCATGCCTTTATCATAAAAGATATTCAAAATTTCAGTCATCCAAGTGGTAACCGAAACATTCCCAACTCTAAGCATTTCCCCTGGGAATCTATCCCTAGGGATTTATGAAGTTTAAGTTTAGAAAAGGCCAACATTAACGCCACCAATGCATCTATCATCATTACAAGCAATGGGAGTAGAGCTAACCACATTGTTTAGAACATCCCTGAAATACTCAGCTCACCTAGCCATGACAAAATCCTCACCTTCTATAATCTTACCTTGTTTATCCTTCAATCCTTGTATAGCTGTTTGTTTTCTACCACATAAAACATTAACTATCTGGTACAGCTCTCTGCTGTTGTGCTGCCTAACTGCTTCCTCGGCTTTGTCAGCCAAGCCATCAAGCCAAAGATTCTTATCAGCAGTTAACTGATCCTTTACACGTTTATTAAGTTCTCTGTAATGCTTTCTATTAAGACTAGTAGGGTATTGATTAAGGACATTCCTGCAGTTCTTTCTTTCCGAAATAAGCTCAAGTGCCTTATCACTCAGATGATTCTGTCTCCTCTGCTCCTTTTTTCCTAAAAGAGTACTGTTAGTGTCTAAAAAAGCCTGTTTAAAATGATCCCATTCTTCCTCAGCTTCAGTAGTAAGCAAACCATGACTGTCATAATGACTAAGTAACCTATCATTGTAAGCTTTGGCTATAACTGGATCTTTCAGAGCTTCAGTATTAAAAGTAAATTTTTTAACCCTAGCACAACACTTTTAAGTTTAAGTTGCAACACACTTTTAACAAGGTAATGGTCATATCCAATTTCAGCTCCCCTATATGACCTGGTATTCCTAACAACCAGCCCATTTTGCTGTCAATATATAATCAATCATATTCTTATGCAGCCCATCAGGTGAAACCCATGTGTACTTATGTATGTCGTAGTGTTTGTAGTAGGTGTTAGTTATTCTTAAACCATTGAGTTTACCTACCTGTAGAAGACGTTGCCCATTGCCATTGCAGCTATCAATACCAAAAAGATATTGGTAGCTCCTTCCCAAAGTTCAGAGACGGTACCAACTTTGGCATTGAAGTTATCTATAACAAGGGCTTTAAATCACCTATGATAAGGGCTATAACAAGATTCCTTTCTTGTCAGAATTCAAAATATCCTGAAGTTGTCCATAAAACCTATCCTTCTCATCCTCATCAGCATCATCAGTGGGGGCATAACATTTGATATTGAAATATTTTACACTCATCTAGTAGCAGCGTTTATTTTATTAGCAACATTACTTTAGAAATTCCTATCACAATCGCATGAATTCTAATAAGTTGTATGCCCTACCGAAAATAAACTTTGCAGTCGAAACCAAAGTGATACTGGCGCCATTTTCTTCTCACCCCACAAAATAACAGTTGCCCTGAGAGTTTTATTAGTAGCTGTTATCTATAATATTGAAACTTAATCTCCCCAACATTAAAATATCAGAGATCATTTTAATTAAACACAACACTGTTCAATAATCACAGCAGTTTTATTTACATTGTATCAGTATGTAATATATACTTATTAGATAGCTTGTGTACTAGCCATATTAGCATTAGAGGCCCTAAATAGGTAGAGGTTGGCCATCTCAAAATTGGACGCCATGTTTTGTCGTCGCTCGGATTGTTTAGTGTGCATCATTGAGGTAGTAATACTAGAGACAGGACTCCGATTCCCTTACCATTGACCGCCATGATCACAGACGGCTGTGTCTGCCGACTGCTTAGTGAAGAAAGATACCCATGATGCCTTGCGAATTGGCTGCGAACAACGATGAAGGCTATTTAAAAATGCTTAACAAATGATTTAAATGGAGCAGAACTTTGCTGTTTTTCGTTTTTTATTTCAATGAGGTTATTCCAGTGTAGTAATTAAAGCAAAATAGATTTAATTAATACACACTTACTGATTTATGTCGATGAAAAACGAAGACGTTGGAAACTGCTTCTCTTTCAAATCGAGGTTTTGTAAGAAAATTGAAATAAAAATCGATATGTTCTTAATATGTGATTAAAGCTGAACTAAATTGACTGTAAACTTAGCAGCCTTTAATTTGAGCCCGTTTAAAACAGGAACAATGGTAAACATATTTTAAAATCTAATACATGATCAAATCATTCAGCTTAAGCGAAAGCCCTCAAAATTTATAGAGCTTAATAGTGCAAATACGCCTCATTTATAAAAACATGAAAAGTCACATTTATTTTCTTCTTTCATTAAAAAAATATTAATTTTTATTAAAAATTGAAAGAAATAATCAGAGAGTGTAAACTTTTTTTTAATTCAGCTGAGGCAGAAAATCAAATCTCCTCCCAATAAATGACAGGATTTAATTTCATGCTATAAAAAAACCCAAATATTATAAGCTTGTACAATATATAATATGTTACCTAAATAATAATACACTTTGGCAAAATAAAAAATGCAAATCAGATATCTCATAAATTTAATGCCATATGCTTAATATTTCTTATTGTAATAAAATATACGAAACCATTCTTTTAATTTCATGTTAATTCAGGTTTTAAATCACCTGCTTTACATATGCAAATATTATTAGTTTCATATATTAAAAAATTCGTGAACTACTTTCGACTTAGACAGAAAGGTATATTGAAAAGTTAACAACCCTTTATTTTTAAATCCCTTAATTTAACAATTTCAGTTTTTAATTTATCACATAGAACACATATCGTAATTTTCGTAAAGTACTAACCACCTGAAATATCAAATTACTTCCTTTACAGCATTTATTTTTGCATCCGTACGCTGATCATGAAGTAAGCATTTCACTGTTTACTTATTAAAAACACCCAACTTTCTCCTCACTATCGACAAGGCTCAACAGCTGTACATGTTCATGGCGTCCGTTGCCAGTCCTGTCTCTAGTAATATTACCTCAATGGCGTGCATAGCTAAATGGTATTGCACGGAACTTATGGATTCCAAAAAAGGGTAGGGTAATATTTGATACAGATTTCAGTGTTCATGATTGGAAGCACTTTAGAAAAAGGCTAAAAGAGGAGAAGTAAATTTTAAGGCTTTTTTTCAAAAAAAATGTATATTTTCGCTTTGTTGTCCGTCGACATCGAACTTTTCGTTTTGTTGTTCTGTAGACACAAGACTTTTCACTTTGTTAATCTGTAGAAGATATGTTTTAGCTTTGTTGTCTGTAAACATCGAACTTTTTTGTTTATACAGATAAATAAAAAATTCTTTCTGTGTTAGATAGGAATTAATGATATATTACGATTTGCATTTTTCGAATCTCCCAAAAGTTATAACTGCGCCCTCTAACAGTGGAAAAAGTAGAAAATTCCAAAATATCAAACGAATATTCCAAATGATGTAGTTATCTTAGAAGTTTAAAATTTCGGCGTTGAAATGTGAAGGTTACAAAGTTACCATTGGCAACAATCACTTGACCCTTTAGATCCAGGGGGAGGGGAGGTGAATACAAATCCTTTTTCGTTTTAACAGAAAAGTGTATGCTTTTAGAGATAAATTATAATTCTTTTTGGATTGGACAGGTATTGATGAAATATTACAATTGGCTTTTTGCGAATTTCCCAAAAGCTATAATTGCGCCCTCTAACAATGGAACAAAATGGAAAAATTCCAAAAATTTAAAACAAATGTTGAAAACGATGTAGTTATGCTAGAAATTTTAAATTTTGATCGTGGAATGTGACAGTCTTGAAAATTCCATTGATAAGAAGGAGTTGACCCTAAGCCCAAGGTAGGTAAGAAACGGAACGGTTTTGTTTTAAGAGATAATTGGAAATCTCTTTTTAGTTGGTTACTAATGAAATGTAATTCCCATTTTCAAAGGTAGTTTTAATTTATATCATTAGAGATCACTAAATATCGAAACTGCAAAACTTTTAACATATGTTTCAAGTGATCTGTTTATGGTAGAAATTTGGGTGTAGCGTTCTGTTATGGTAGAATTTTCACTGACAGCAATGATCTACCCACTATTTTCAGAGGAACGGGAGACAAGCAACTTTTCAAATTTAAGAACTAAAAGATAAATACTTTTTATGTTTTATAATTACTAATTACTATGTGCATTTCCCCCATCATACATTAAAAAATAAATAAATAAATAATCCCTCAAGCAGCTGCTTGTACAGAGATCTGACAGGAGCTTGTCAGTTTATATGCCATAGTAGAAGGTCCATGAGGATGGCGGGATTCCGCCATCCTCATGTACCTTCGTATGGACCTCCGTAATTAAAACTTTTAAGGAGTAAAAAAGTAGGCAAAGGAAGAACTTCATTCTCTTTGAAAATGAGATTCCCATATGCGCCAGAGGCGATATGCGTTCTTCTAGTTATTTTACACTTTCAGTAACCTCTGATAGTGGAAATTCGAACTACTGTATAATTGACAAAATAAACTATTGATATTTTATTAGTACCTGTAATGTGCAGAAAAAGTTTTTCTTTTATCTCTTAAAGCAGAAAAGTTACATTTTACCAATGGGACAAATCATTACTACTAGGGTAAACCACTTGATCATTACACTCTATGACCAAAAATTTAAGTTTCTAGCAAAAATAGATCATTTGCCATATTTATTTAAAATTTGGTATTTTCGAGCTTTTTTCCGCCGCTAGAGGTCGCCTTTCGAGTTTTTATTTACCGCCTTCAGCACTCTTCCCATCAGTTGGAATTTCCAGTGTTAGAGGGTGATGGGGATTCGAAAAATGTAAATATTAATATTTTTGTGGAAAAAGTTTCGCCGATGTATGGAATTCGAACCCGCATCTCTCCAGAAACATGCCAGAGTATTCTAACCTGTTGAACTAACGCCGGCTTTTTTCACAAAAAACATTTATTGTTTTATACATTTTTAAACTTCTACAGTTAATGCTGAGATTATCAAATATTGTTTAAATCATTAATTACGCTAAATAGCGTGATGTGACTTCATTATTTATTTCAAATCTTACTCAGAGCACTAAAAAAGAAATAGTTGCCACCCAAGATCATAAATGGCGCCATAAGGAGGCACCCAAAATTAACGGGAAGAGTAATAGTCATTATTAGGGGGAAAAAGAATGAGACAGCATTAGTTCAACAGGTTAGAATACTCTGGCATTTTTTTTTGTAGAGATTGGGTTCGAATCTCGTATGTCGGCGAAATTTTTTCCACAAAAACATTTATTGATTTATAGATGTTTAAATGTCTGCGCTGAGTTAATGCCTGTAAAACAAAATATATATATATGCATTGTTTCGTTTATCTCTTAAAAAAAAGTTTTATTTTCACACCCCCTTTTGGCTAAGACGGCAAAGTCTTGTTGCCATTGTAAACCTTCTGACCATAACACTCTGCTAACAAAATTTCAGATTTCCAGTGTAAACAGTTTGCACTATTCGTTTAAAATTTCAGCATTTTCCATCTTTTCTCACCGCTAGAGAACGCTATCAAAGCTATTGAAAATTTTCAAAATTGCGAATCGCAATATTTGTTTGACATCTATCCAACCCAAAAAAATTTTTCATTTAGCTCTAAAAGTAAAAAAATCGATTGTCTACAGACGGACAGACAGGTGGAAAGACAGATGGACAGACAACAGTTAACAGAGAGATGGACAGACAACAG
Source organism: Ryuthela nishihirai (assembly GCA_038380435.1). Classification (NCBI taxonomy): domain Eukaryota; kingdom Metazoa; phylum Arthropoda; class Arachnida; order Araneae; family Heptathelidae; genus Ryuthela; species Ryuthela nishihirai. The sequence continues at coordinate 6,724,672 of JAWZYU010000034.1, forward strand.
TTAACAGAGAGACGGACAGACAGACGAACAAATACTGGCACATGCAGACGATAAAGTGAAAATATTAGCTCACTTTTCAAACAAACCTTAAAAGAAATTATTTGTTGGTTTTCAGTTAGCTCATTTCACCTTTGCAGCCATTTGCCTTCTTCTGATGAAGTTTCTTGGAAAAAAATATTCATTAATTTATTTCTTTGAGTGAAATTTTTACATCCAAAATGCAGCGCTGTGAGGCATTCATTAAATATAACATCTTTTATAGACAAGAAAAGAGGTAGAAATGTATAAAAATATAACAACTGAGAAGTTTTAACTGGGTACACACACTATCTCATAGGCTTTCGTCTCACAGTATGACAAAACATGGCGCCCATAAACCACGTGACTCGATCAACCAATGGCAGTGAATCACTGAGTTGTGCGGCCTGCAATTCTCACCCACTGCTCACTTTGCCCGTGGACCTGATGATAAGAGGGCCGAGGCTCTCTTTACAAAGAGGTCCAGAAACTAGAAGGATGTGAAAGAAGAAGAAGAAGTGCGGCCTGCGGCCTGCGGCCTAAAGCCCAATTGCCAAAATGTACGATTGCCAGCCTTCACTGTGCTGGCCAGTCTTTGCCGTTTTCATCTGCACCCACTGCCCTTTATGCCTATGGACCTGACGATAAGGGGGCCGAGGCCCCCTTTACAAATAGGTCCAACTTAGAAAGAAGGGTGTATAAGAAGAAGAAGAAGGAGGCCAGCCTTAGTGCTCTGGACCATTCGTGGCCCATTCCTCCTGCCACACCGTCTGGACTGCAAATCGTATAACACATTCCTATGAGAGGTGTTGCCGGAGCTGCTGCATCCGATTCCAACCCCCAGCAGGTCGAGAATGTGGTTCCAGCACGACGGTGCGCCCTTTTTCAGCTCAGATTTTTCAGCTCAGACTTCAGCTCAGATGTGCGGAACACTTTACATGCAACGTTCCCAGGGCGATGGATTGGTCGAGATTGTCCCATAGCTTGGCCACCAAGATCGCCGTATCTCTCGTGTTTGGACTTTTTCCTGTGGGGGCCATATGAAAAGCCTAATCTACGAGTGCCCCATTGAAACCGATATGGATCTAGTCGCCAGGATCACCATTGTTGCCGGCGATATTCGGGAAATGCCTGGTGTCTTCGCAAATGTGCGTTGGTCCCTATCCCACAGGTGTGAAGCCTGCATTACAGCTGGCGGCAGCTCTTTTGAGCAATTTCTTTGAGCATGTACCTCAATTACATTCCTGTTAATAAAATGTTTTCTGAAGTATCTCCTCTCCTTCTTGTGTTCATTCTTTAAATGTGACAGTGCAAAACTACCTTTTAACTTCTCACCGCTTGGGTTCCGACCATACATTCTATGACGAATATTGCTCGTATAGCTGCGTTCTACCACCCCGTAAAGTTTTGCCCACTTTTTCAGATTCACCCAGTATACATAATTATACTCTGTAACAATAGACTACAACTCCCAAAGTACTCTTTTTCAAAAATGATTACTAGTTGTGCCAAACCATCTGCCTGACCAATTACATCACTTTAGTTTTCTCTCCGTTTATAACCAAAGCTACTATACTACCAATCTCATCAACAGCTCGAATGAAAGAGTTCATCTCATGAATCAGCGTTGAGATTTATCTCCGCAAAAATTCCCCGCCCTGCCCACGGTCAGTAGGGGACACCGATGGGCTTGGAAAGGCCGCCGTCCGTCGGATGGGACGTTAAGCCGTGGCCCCGTGTGCGGGAGAGCCATACCCTGTGCACGTTAAAGAACACGCTGGATGGCCTTGACGGGAGGCTACCATCTGTCTCCCAACAGCTGTTCCAGTGGGTCCCCTCCCCCAACCTTCTCTGAGCCTTCGGGGTCCTTGCGACCTGGCCATTTAGCCCATGGTGTGCAAAAAAGTGCCGCTCAGAGGTAAAACAACCCAACTCATCTCATGAACATCTTTTGCCAAAAGAGCTAAATCATCAGCATATTCTAAATCAGAAATTTTAAGATCTGCCGACCATTTTAGGCCATCCTTAATTGTAAGAGATTCGGGGCGATTTTGAATATTTACCTTGCACCCTTCTTACCAACTTCCGGCCAACATGGGCCACACAGTGATCACACACGCTACAATTTTCACTCCCAGAAGAATTTTACTCCAAACCTCTCCCCTCCCCACCCCCTTGCCACAAAACTGCGACGCAGCACTTCCTTGGCAGGAAACGTCAACCACCTCCTTCATTATTAGGCGGCCTGTGGCCAAAAGCCTATCGCCAACATGTAGAGTCGCTAGCATTTCACTGTACTGGTCCCTACTTTTTGACGCACACAAAAAAAAAACTTTTTCTCGTGGACCAGATGATAAAGGGACCAAGGTCCCTTTTACAAAATGGTCCAGTTTTTAAAGAAGGATGTTAGACTCTAACTATACAGGACCTCTAATTAGCATTACTAAACGCTTATGCTATGGCTTGCCGCCATTATTGCAAATTTCAAATTACTTAACTGCATAGTAGTAATAGTTTATACAAATAGAGCAGAAATACACACCATAGTATATTATCCGTTAGTATTCTAATGTAATTCTGTCACATATTAATCACTGCACAGTAAATAATTACTTACCAGACTCCACAGTTTTAATGTATATGAAATCCATATTGGACGTTCACCAAGTCTAGCTTGATATCACGTTCGAGATTCGATGGTTTAAAATAAGCAAAACATATATTCCTCGAAAATAAATCCCAGAAGATTCTCACAATTATCTTGTTAACGATGAGTAATGGGATAATAAATGACGAAATAAAACTTGCAGAATAATCCAAGACCAAAAACGAAATAAGAGGATGACACATCACCGCTTGGCTTCGTTCCACAATCGTCGTGGCACTGCTGTTGCAAATTATGGTGGTGTGCACTCTCCTTAAAAATAAATATTTCCCTGATAGCTAGATAGACCTCAAACAGTTAAAAAGACTGAAATTGCAATTTCACACTTTTTCTGAAAAAAGAAATCTATCTTACCGTTATGCTTCTTATAAGTTTTGTTTATCGTCGTCTCCCTACTGTGACGTCAAAATGCCTAGATAATGACCGTCAGGAATCGTTTCCTCACGGAGTGGCACCACTCTTCTTTCATTCCCCTGGACACAGACCATTCTGTTTTTAATAAACCGTCCTCCACAACAGTTAAATTAAAGAGAAAACTGATATCCGCCGAATCTCCTAAGACCTGAGATGGTCATATTCCTACAATGGATTTATCGAGGATCCCAGAACAATATTGACGATATCAAGGTCCTGTTGAGGGTACATGAGCCCCATCTGCATATGCCTGCAGGAGACTTATTTGCAGATAGTCTCTGATTCCACGATCTGGTACTTTTCCGTCATTCAATGGGACTGAGATGGAGATAGCCCAGCTTGCAGGGGTGTCGCAATTCTCGTGAGCCACCACTCTCCATTCCAGGTCATATCTCTCACTACCTCTCTTGAGGAAGTAGTCATCTGCCTTTTCTTAGAATTTTCTTTGACTGTATGCTGCATCTATCTTCTGCCCATAAGTCTCATCTTCCGGGAAAATCATCTCGTTTCTCATCTGCCATCCCCCTTCCTCCTCATCATGGGAAACTACAATGGGCACAGCCTCTCTGGTGTGGTAATGACACAAATGTGAGGGGTGGGGTCCTTGAGCAATGGGCCCTGAATCCTTCGCTCTCACTGTTGAACATCGGTGTTAGTACCTTTTTCAATCCGTTTTCACTCCACATTTTCCAGGTTCCATTCATCCATTAACAGGTCGCCTTTAGAGTTTTTTTTGGGGGGGTTCCATTCAGTCTGTTTCACTATACTATTTTCACTCCCCAACCTACACAGTCACTGCCATTGATCTCGCTATCTGCCCCTTTTTGATTCGTCCAATCTTTATACGGGAGATCGAAGACTATCCATATGGAACTGATCACCTCCCTGTGGTATGTACCAGGTACCGTGGAGAGCCATTCAACCCTTCATCATGATGGGTATCATGATGGAGGCTTGATCAGGCTGATTGGGGTGGTTTTGAATTCCTATGCAAGTTCAACCAACACTCGATCATCCAGGAGCCAATGTTGCATTTGCAGAGGTGATGGATTGTATCATCCATTCAGCTGCCTTGACTATTCCTTAAACTTCGATACCGTTTTCTCGATTTCCAAAACTGTGGTGGAATCCCACTGCGACTGCACTGCAGCTTGTAAGGCTCAGAATAAGCCTTAGGGGCTGTTTTGGAGATATCTGATATCCTGCAACCTTGAAGCTTTCAGGTGCACTAGGGAGAAAGCCCGTTTTGTCCAGCGCCATAGCAACAAGGAATCTTGGATCAATTATGCTTCTTCCATCACCAAAAAGACCAGTTATAAGGTCTTGTGGGATAAAGTCCAGATGATGGGTGGGAACTATAAGTTCCACTCATTATCGATTCTGCAGCACAAACGGGAAAGCAATTGTTGATCCCCAACATATGTGCAAAAATATTGTGAGATAATCTTTTTCCTCCATCTCTCTCTCATTTCCCCAAGTTTCTTGCCCTCAGCAAGGCCAAACCTTCTCCATTGTGGAATTCCACTGGAATGACCTGGAGCCTTAGAACAGGCCATTTACAGTTGAGGAGCTTCTCTTTGTTTGCATACTTCTAATTCATCTGCTATTGGGCCAAACAATGTCCATTATGCCATGCTCCAATATCTCTCACCATCGACTAAGGGCCGGCTGCTCCGACTTTTCAATTACGTTTTCCTTCAGAAGCAGTTTTCTGACTCCTGGCAGGGAGCCATCATCTTGATTTTCCCAAAGCCAGGAAAAGAACCCAAGATTCCATCCAATTACCATCCCATCACGTTGAAAAGCTGCATGTATAAGATGTTGGAAAGAATGGTAAATACCATACTCGTCTACTATTTAGAACATTGTAACCTTCTTTCCAATTCCCAGTGTGGCTTTCACGGGCACCTGTCTACCTTAGACCACCTGCCTATCTACCTTAGATCTGCCCAGAATTTGCGATCAAGATTTCGTTTTTTACGTAGAAAGACCAGGTGTCAATTTTCTTCGACATCGAAAACGTGTTTCACATGAAGCGGAGATTCAACATTCTTCATGGTTCCCTCCAGCTTCAGAGATCACATGCCGATCTTAAAGATTTGGAAATTAAAGTTTCGGACTTTTTACTTCCCGTATTTTGTACTTTTTGTGTCCATGTCGGCAACCTTCTTTTGAAGACTTTCTCCCCAAGAACAACACCACAAGACCACGTCTTGAGTGTTAAGTTTTTCACTGTCAAGAGAAATTCTGTTACTAGACAACCTCCTGCAACGATAGCAATGCCCTCTATGTTGATGATTTTAGCATTTTTTGCTCTTCTTCTAGCACGAGGGTCATTGAACAACAACTGTAACTTGTCCTGAATTTAGGGTGAATTTCAGTTTGGGTGATGGATAATGAGTTTCTGTTCCCCCTACAGAAGACTTCCTGTGTGCACTTTTGCCACAAGTGTAATCTTCATGAGGACCCGAATTATGGCTTGGGATTAATATCATTTTAGTGTGGTGGAGACCAAGTTTCTTGGTCTCGTCTTCGACAGGAAATTGACCTTGTTACCACACATACGTCATCTCAGGTCCAAGTACACCCGGGCATTGAAAATCCTCAAGGTCCTCTCCACTCTGTCCTGGGCAGTGGACCAATGTTCTTTGCTGATCCTGTAATGTACACTTCTTCAATCATAACTGGACAATGAATCCCAAGGATATGATTCTGCCTGGTAATCAGTGGTGAAAGTGTTGAACCCTCTCTACCATTACTCTGTGTACGCATGGAGGCTTTGTGCAACTCACTGGTCCAAAGACTTTACATTGAGACTAATGAACCATGGTTATCTCTTTGCCATCAGCAGTTGTCCCTGCTATATGCATCTAAATTGTGATCCTTGCCGAGCCATCTCACTTGGGATTGCATTTTCAGTTCGAATTCATAAATGCTACACACTAATTGCGTGACTGTCATTTGTCCTTTTGGTCTGCATGTATAAGGCTCTCTCGCATACATTAACACCAACCTCAATAGTATAACACAGCTGCCAGCTGAGTCCCTTCCACTGTGAGTCTTTGTTTCCCATTCCTGTGATTTTTCTCTTTGCAGGACGGGCAAGGCCTTCATACATGGCTGTGTGTACAGCAACTCTTTGCCAGCTATCGAGCTGCACACCCATACTTTTTGTCAACATTGGAAGATGTGTTACCGATATCCACTTTTGAACAACCACTGTTGGGCCAAGGCCATAATAGATGGAACAGAGTGATTGCAGCCAGCCTCCGAAGATGGATATTTGTGGACAAGGTACAGAACCTTCCCAATATGTTCGTTGCCCAGCTCAGAACAATTCTATGCATATTTGATGCACAACAGATAAAATTCTGTATAATAAAGCCACAATTCTCGATACCAAAGATTTTCTTCTCTCACAGCAACAATCCTCTCTCTGTTGAACTCATTCACTTGGAGATATGCCACGAAGACCAGTGCGAGCTCAATATTTAACGACACCTGCACAAGAACCGATAAACTGAACACTACTATCCCTCTTTTAAATATCCATGGAAGGGGTCCAGTCACACCCTTTCCAGACTGTTCTCGTCTGCCTGTAGCCAACAGACAGGAGCAGCCTTTCAGCCTTTTGATCTTGAAACTCTAATCCTTTGTTCAGTAGTAGGTGCTAAACATACTCTATGCAAGTCACGAACTTTTCTCTATTCCTTCTCAGTGTTCTGATTTTTGACAACAACAGTGTATAACCCACTTTTGCCTGCTGTTTTGCTACATCTAGATGTGCAATATGTATGGATGGGATGTCTTGCCCACAGAAAGCTCGCACATCATTTAAAATTCGTCTATTCATATCTTTAACTCCTGGAATTACCTAAATTGGTGTTTTCCACAATCAACCCTCTAAAATATTGCTGTCGAAATCTACAACGCCCTTCCCTCTCATTCCATTTCCAGTTTTTTATTGTAAGAAAAAAAAAGGATGTATAACTGTCAAATGACATATATAAATTTAAACTTGTTAAAGTGACTCATGCGATCAACACAGTTAATTGTTATCCTCCTTTTATTGGGCAAAAAAGACGGGTATTATTTCATGACGTCAGAAGCGTTACGACATTATGGATCCTATGGGTCCTTCGGGATCAAAGATCAAATTTAGATCTAGTGGTGTTAGAGAGCTAAGGATTGGTGCCTGGGAGTGATTTGGATCACAGATCGCAGACATTTTGTGAAATTCCATTTGGAATTTTCGATGCATTGGGTGTACAACCATTGCATTGGAAAAAAAGATCCCTCCGTATTCAAAATTTCATGTTTCCGAGATCTATAGCCCGAAACACATCCGACAGGTTTTGTTGCAATGCAACCCCATCAGCAGGCCATTTTTCAGAGATGACAAAATCCAGGATAATTACCGTTAAATTTTCGGTTCCAAAATTTTCAATATTATCAAAAACGATACAGTAGCTAAGAAATTTTTTTTGGTTAATCATTAGAGTTCCGCATGAAACTGTATCTTTTTGTCTGGTGGTGCCATCTTACATTCTGTTTCACAAGAAAAGTGGTCTTTCCCAAAAGTACGTACAAATTTAAGTATTAAATAGCAGCATGCAGAGGAGCCCTATCATCAAAGGAAAAGCTCCACGAATATTCCTGTAACATATGTACTAAAATATTAACTGTGAATCAGAATAAAAAATGAAAATTATAATTCATATGAATATTTTTAAAGTACCTTGATAGTTTTATTTCCATTCAATAAGATTTTAGTGAATTAATATACTTGAAATTCTTGCGTTGCGGACATTGGGTTGCATTCCGTTCCATTCGGTGGCAATACATGCCTTGTGAGCTGGTGTATTATCATGCTGAACATGTCCATCCAAATAAGAATAAACTGTAGCCATCAAGAAATGAACTTGATCAGAATGACGTTCAAATACATCATCCTTGGATGGGGATCATCCTTCAATGGGAATAGGGGGTCTCATGTGTGCCAGGAAAACATTCCCCACACCATCATACACTAACCAGCCTGTACTGTTGACACTAGACAATATGGTTCCATGGCCTCATGTTGCTTACGCCAAATTCTGATCCATCCGTTAGCATGATGCAAAAGAAACCTTGATTTGCCTCACTAGACTACATTTTTCCACTCCTCAATAGTACAGTGTCTCTGCTCCGTGCCTACTGGAGATGCTCTTTCATGTTCTTTGCTGAAAACATTGGCAACTTACATGGTTAGTGGCTCTTGTAACCCATTTGCAAGAAAGTCTGATACCTGGTGCGTTCAGAATTAACCTTCTGCTCACCAATGTTTAATTCTGCTATGATTTACTGGTTGTGCCCATTTGTTCACTTGCACGATTCTTGCCAGTGTCCTTTGACCCCTCTTATCTACAAGCTAATTTGGGCCACAGGATCACTTACCACTGGTAGTTTTTTTTTTTTTTTCTTATTCTGCACCATTCTCAGTAAACCCTAGAAAATGTTATACGTGAAAAGCCCAGCAGGCGGCCGTTTGGAAGATGCTAGAACCGGTAAACCTAGAACTGTCTATCATGCCACGTTCAAAGTCGCTCAGGTCGCTCATTTTTCCCATTGTGACACTCAATCCAACTGTAACTGATGCTCGAAAAGGTGGTCTGCCTGATTTCTTACTGCACACCACTTTCATCTGATGTATTACTTGTCGGAATGAACCATTTATATAATGAGGTCGAATTGGAATTATTTCTTGTGTGCCATATCTCAACTCTTCATTACAGCAGTGCTTACAGTCATCAATACATGGTCGTCTATAAAATGCATCTGCATTCCTCTGTAACTTACCACTGCGATGCTCAATGCAAAAGTATGCCTTAACTGGCATAGTGGTTAGGCAGCTAGCGACTGTTCCAGCAAGGCAAACTTTGTGTGTTGTGTTAGCTCTAACTAAGGCAGTGGTCAGCAGTCACTTCGGTCTTAGTAGGGCATGTCCTTGTATGAGAAGGCCTGTATTAAGCTAGGAGTAGCTTCTAGGATTCTTCTCTGTCCTATATGTCGCAAATAAAAAGAAAAATCATACTCTTGCAACTGCTGTATCCATCTGGCGATCTGTCCTTCAGGAGTTTTGATGTTCAGTAACCATCTCAGAGCAGCATGATCCGTTTGAATAAGAACCTTTGGTCATAAAGGCAATTACGAAAATATTCTATGGCTTTCAGTATTGCTAATAGTTCTTTTCATGTAACACAATAGCTTCGCTCAGGTTTTGCTAAGGTTTTACTGAACTATGGAATGACTCTTTCTTGTATGCCTTGTTGTTGTGAGAGCACAGCATCAACTCCTGTGTTACTTGTATCAGTATCTAATGTGAATTGTTTACCAGCTTCTGGACATGCTAATACTGGTGCCATGGAAAGAGCTTGCTTCTTCAGCTGTTGAAAGATTATTTCACATTCGGTGGACTGCATGAACTGCTGGCCCTCCTCTGTTAGCCTTTCCTTCTCCTCCCATTTTGCTAATGGAACATTCCAGACCCTGGACATAGGATATCCAGGGTCTGGAATTATTTTGGTCTAGGCTGTTGTTAATTGGTTGTTTTACCACTGAGTGGGACTTTTTGACATCCAATGGGTTTAAATGGTCAGATCACAAGGACCCGGAGGGCTCAGAGAGGTTTGGAGAGCGGACCCACTGGACAGCTCTTTGGAAACAGATGGTAGCCTCCCATTAAGGCCATACAAGAGCATTCTTTAACCAGCACAGAGTATGGCTCTCTCACACACAGGGCCATGAGCTAACGTCCCATCAGATAAACTCTCTACTCCTCAATGGTGCATCTGATAAACTAGCATCTCATGTCAAAGCAATATTTCCAAGCCCATCAAAGTAAATCCTAGGCCTAAGCAACTTGGGCTTGGGTTAAAAATTTTCTTATCACTCTAGCAGGAATCCTTTCTTGATCTATTTTGACTCGATTTCCTGTAATCAGGATTCCATGAGCCAAAACTCCTTTTCCAGGGGTGTTGATGACTGCCAATCAGAAGACCTCAGAAGTCTCCATCCAATGCTCAAGGAGTACAACTTCACTTTGGTCTGGAATCTCGGTGTCTTCCATCACTAATACTGTGGTCACAGTTGATAAAGAGACTGATGTTCAGCTAAGCAAAGGAATCTCTTCCGTCTTGTAAATCAATAGACTGTCACTGGGTTAGATACTAAATCTGTGTCTTTTTAGGAAGTCAAGACCTAAAACTGCATTCATCATAGATGTCAGTGATGCAAAGAGGATAGCGTACAAGGCAACTACCAACTCTGATGATGAGTTCTATCTTTACATGGACTTCAGTATGATCTTGCAGAGTGATATTGATTGTCTTGAATAGCAACTGGTTTGAGGTGTTATCTTCTTTACTACATGAGGTATGAGTAGGGTCACATTCGCACCACTAGCAGTATCATGCAACAAGGCACTTCATTCATTGTACCATCAGTTACCAATCTTTTGTCTCTATCAAGCAGTGCTGAAATGTTGGCGACCAACCCTGAGGCCAATCAGTCAACATCCAGCCTTTCCCCTTCATGTCGATTACACTGGTTATGTCGTCTGCTAGATGCATTTGGAATCCTCATCCTTTCTTATTACATTGTACTCGAATATGCCCAGTTTAGCACAGCTGCATCATTGCAGTTCTGTACAAGTCCTTGGGGAGATACTTTTAACTTGTTTTAGGACAGATAAGATGGAGTTTTTTAAATCTTGTAAGTCACTTTTCCTTTCAGTTTCTTTAGCATTTACAAATCTCACTGTCCGTCTGTTCACTTGGTAGGCAAGTGTAGAGCACTCGAACTTAATGGCATGTGCCACATCTGACTTCAGTGATTCACAGTTCAGCATTCTCAGAGACTGTTGAGCTTCAGGCTGTATAACAGCATCAATAAACTGTTGATGGTCTAAGTTATCCTGAATATCTGGAGGGCAAGTAATATAGCTAATCTAGCCAGGTGTTAAGTATCACTAACAAATTCTTGTAGAGTCTCGCCACTCTTACGTATTTGGGGTTTGAACTGTCACATAATACTGCTTCAAATAACTATCATACATACAACATACAAAATCCTCATGAAGCCAAGAGCTACAGAGGTCCTATCAGATTGCGTAATTTCTTTCTCGAGACCTGTCTATCCTGAGCCACAACTGCTGCATTTTGCAATCGTACATCAATTCCAACAAAATTCCTGTTTGGCATTCTCTACTCATAACATCCCAAGTCTTCCCCTTTTCCTGTGCCCTTTAGCTACACTGTTCATAATGATATTCGCCAATATGAAGCTATGCATACGAACAACAGGAAAAAAACAACGTAGTGTCTCTTCGCCCAATGTGCTGATAAAAGGAGGTTGCCAACTCGTTCTTCTAACCTCATCATTACTTACAGAGTCAAACTATCTAATGCCCAAGATATTATATAAGCATCTAGAATCAAAGGCATCAAGTTTCCTGTTATCCTGCTTACAAAGGGTCTATGTTTTGCTACCATAATTAACCTTGGAAAGAATCAAACTATTATACAGCCTAATTTAAGTCTTTACGTGCACACTTATAGTTCTCGATGTTCTCCATAGGTTATTAAAAGTGCCAGCAGCAATCCTTATTCTTCTGCTTATCCCATGTTGCACATCACCAGTATCTGTTACATAACTCCCAAGATTTTTATCACTTTAGTTTTCTCTCTGTTTATCACCAAACCTACTCTATTACCAGTCTCATCAACAACTCTATTGAACGAATTCATGTCATCAATAACTATATTGACGAATTCATATCATCAACATCATTAACCAATAGGACCTAATCGTCCACATAATTTAAATCAGAATACAACTCTCTAGGCCATTAAAGCCAAATCTTCTTCTTGCAAAGAATTACACATAACATAATCAACAACCAAACTAAAGAGAAAGGGAGGCAAAATGCACCCTTGTCTAACTTCACTAGTGATTCTATGCCAATAGCTACAACCCTTACCAACTCTCATACCATTGTGTTATTACAGAAAACTTTCATTATGCTAACTTGTCAGTTATTCCACATGATTTAATGATTAGCTACAAATTATGACGATCAACAGAGTCAAAAGCCTTTTTTTTTAAATCTATAAAGTTAGTAAACACAGGTTTCTGACACTTTAAACATTTCTGAAGAATCTGCCTAAGGGAAAATATTTTATCCATACATCGACTACCACTTATGGTTGGGGATGTAATGTCTTCTGCAATGTTCATCATGCAGTAGTCCATCAACCACATACTTAATTCTCTTAAGCACCATCATGCAAAGAAATGTATCTGGAACAGTCAGTAGGATGATAACCTTTTAATTATTGCAAGAACAGCAATAAAATTTTTGAAAAACACGGTTAATAATAGCTGGAGTAATTAACTTTTCTATTTTCCTATTTCAGTGGTGATTTCATCCATCCCTTGAGATTTATGCAGTTTTAATTTAGAGATAGCCAAGGCCACTTCCGAATGTGATTTAGGGCCAACGTTAAAGCCAGTAAAGTATCTATTTTCATTACAAACAATGGAAGTAGAACTACCATATGGTTTAGAACAACTCTGAAATGTTAAGCTCATTTATCCATGACAGAATCCTCACCTTGAACAACCTTACCATGTTCATCTCTCAATCCCTGTGTATCTGTCTGCTTCATCCCCACAAAAAGATTCCCTATCTGGTACATCTCCCTGCTGTTGTACTCTCTATCTACTTCCTCTGCTTTGTAAACCAAGCTATCAAACCAAAGATTTTTATCAGTTGTTAATTGCCCCTTTATATGTTTATTACGCTCTTGGTAATGACATCCACTAGGATTAGTGGAGTATTGATTCATATTATTCTTCCACTGCTTCATTCAGAAATCAGTTCCATAGCTGTATAACTCAATGACTTTGTCTCCTCTCTTCCTTTTTACCCAACAGAACTCTGTTAGTTTCAAGAAAAGCTTTATATAAACTGATCTCATTCTTTCTCATTTTCAGCAGTAAGCAACCCACGATTACCATACTCTGTGCGTTAAAGAACACACTGGATGACTTGATGGGAGGCGACCATCTATCTCTCACCAGCTGTTCCAGTGGGTTTCCTCCGCCAACCTTATCTGAGCCTTTGGGGTCCTTGTGGCCTGGCCATTTAGTCCACTGTGCAAAAAAGTGTCGCTCATAGGTAAAACAGCCCAAATCTTGTGGGTAATGTTGAATGGGGTATGACTATAGATGGTTCAAATTTGTTTATTGTTTTTATTCGGTATCTTGAAAATAAATATCTTCATAATTTCAATAATGTTTCATATAGCGTTAAATAATGTGTAATTTTGTTCTGGTTTTATGGTATATTACATGGGCAACACACAAAAAGGCTTTGAAATGAAAATAGCTAATCTTTGCTACTTTCGAGGTGCTGAACACGAAAATGGCAATAAAATTTGTCGATTGGCTCTTGTTTAGGAGAGACAGAGATCAATGTAAAAATGACTCAGTCCGATATTGAGTACATAGGTAACCATTTTGCAAAGCTGTATTTTAAACTCCAGATTGCAACATATTGCATTGTATTGCATCATCCCGCCATATACACAACACCCAGAGGTATTGCATCATTGTCTGATGCAATGCAGTTGAGTCATCACATCGCGGCTTTACGATCGCAGACAAAAGATGATGCAGTCGTTAGTTGTAAGCGACGTCTCGTAGGGTGATCGTCTTTTGAGGGACTCCCATTTCCCCTGAGTCATAAGTACAACACAAGTGATCCTTGCAGTTTTAATCCAGCAGTAGTGATGCCTCGTAACTGTGTTAATAGTGCAGATACATTTTGTTATATTTGCAGGGAAGTAACGTTGCAAGCCAGAAAAGGGCCATCACTCCAATAGCGAAAGCAGGGTATGAGTTTTATTTTGGATGCAAGATCCAGGACAAGGCCTGAGTCCCACACACATGCTGTAGTATGTGTGCAAGAAATCTTCCGAAGTGACTGAAAGGCGAAAAAGTGGCAATGCCGTTTGCTGTTCCTATGGTTTGGAGAGAGCCAAGCAATCACGCAAATGACTGCTACTTCTGCATGGTTCCATCTGTTTCTGGGGGCATCACAAGGAAAAGAGAAGCGGACAATAGCGTAGCCGAATATACAGTCTGCTCTCAGACCAGTTCCACACAACAAAGGCCTTCTCATTCCCGAACCTCCAAAAGAATTTTTCATCAATTCAGACGTTGAGGAGGAAGGCAAACCGACATCGGGTTCTCCGCCTCACCGAAGAAGAAATGAACGATCTTGTTCGCAATCTGGAGCTGTCCAATGCCAAAGCAGAGTTATTTGGATCAAGACTTAAACAATGGAATCTTCAAGGAAAATGTCGGAGTGACTTCGTTTCGAACTCGTCATGAACAGTTTGTGCCTTACTTCAGGAAGGAAGACGACCTTGTGTTCTGCTCCAATGTAGACTTCCATCCATTCCGGTTGGACATGCTGTCTAGATGAAAGAAACCTATGACAACGTAAAACAGCTGTTGAACTGTCTTCAATACATGATGGCATATCTGTTGTGATTTGAAGGTAGTGGCTCTGTTGATGAGTCTGCAGCTGGGATATACAAAGTATTGCTATTTCTTATGAATGGGACAGCCGAGCAAAGACTTTGCACTATGTGAAGAGAAACTAGCCTCAGAGGAAATCTTTGAAGGTCAGAGAGAAAAATGTGGAACACCCGGCACTGGCAGAAAATCCTTGCTACTGTTCCTACACATCAAACTCTTTGTGATGAAAAACTTCATGAAAGCCATGGACCGGACTGCATCAACTTTCAAGTACTTGGCTGACAAATTCCCTCGACTCAGTGAAGTGAAAATTAAAGAGGGAATTTTTGTGGGTCTTCAGATCCGCGAGACATTCAGAGACCATATGTTCAACAACATGCTTCAGGATGACGAGAAAAAGGCTTGGGACGTGTTTTGTCTGGTGTCAACTAAATTCCTTGGGAATGTCAGGGCAGACAACTGCAAGAAACTGATTAAGGAAAGTCTCTGTATCACAAACTTGGCTGCAATATGTCCAAAAGATCCACTTTCTCCATTCCCACTTAGATTTCTTCCTCGACAACTATGGTATGGTTAGTGATGAGTATGGTGAACGTTTTCACCAGAACATTGCAATGATGGAGAAACGATACCAGGGAAACTGGTCCACTTCAATGTTGGCTGACTACTGTTGGACGCTTGCCAGAGATGATCCTGAGCAGATGTACAAGCGATGGGCAAAACGACGTCGGAAGTAGAAGCGGAGTTTTACTGATACATGTCGTATGTACGTCTTACTCTATTATATAAGAAACTATTGCGGATTTCTCAGAAATCGTAGTCAATTTTGCATTTCCATTGTCATATTCGTGTTCAGCACCTTGAAATCTTTAAGGAATGGCTACTTTTATCTCAATGGCATGACTTTTATGAAAATTTGTTGCGCAGTGATACAAAGCTATTGTCCATTACCCTCAAACACTCAAATTTCTAATATCACCCTCTACCACCAAAGCTATAAGTTACTAAGCATCATTCAGTTACACTAAATTAATTTTGTTTAGATAAAAAATAATTATCCCACGTAATTTATTTTCTTTTGCCTTTAAAATAATATTATTATACCCTTCAATATTAAAAGTAGCTGATTCCTGTTCAGTTATTACCCAAGTTTCAGTCAAAATGATCAAATCCAACTGGAATTCAAGTTCAAAATTAGCTGGTAAATTATCCCAATATTTTTTCAGGATCTAATATTTAAATACATCAATTTTAATATTTTATTGTCCATCCGTTGAAACCAAACATTAACATCAGTTAAGTCATCACAATCCAATTCCTTATCTTCCTCATCATTCTCAACAATATGACATAAGCATAAAAAGAAGCAAAAAAGAAACTATTTAAATTTAGGATAGACAAAATTATTGTAGCCTTCTTTTTCCAAATTCGCTAGGCTATGAACTCTGTTAATAATAATCACTTGCTCATTTTCATTCTTTCTAATAAAAAAAAGTCTATTGTTCTTGACCAAACAAATTTATAACTTTTATCCTTAGCCATTTTCTTTGCTCTACAAAATAAATCCCGATTCATTCGTATCAAATTTTCGTTTATATAGATAGTTTTCCTACAAACACGTGTTCCACATCTCAAACGAATCTTTCTTTTTTCAATCCATTTGGCCTTATCTTTGCTATTCTTGAATTGCACCAAATGTTCGGAGTCTGTCCCTATTTTTTGAGATCGTATTCTATGTAACATGCCAGTGATCTCTCTCTCTCGAAAACGATTCAATTTTTAACTCTTCGGCCAGCCTCTTCGTTATCTCCAGAAATCTCTACATTTTCATTTCTGCTATACTGCTCTAGATTTATTTGCTATAACGGGTTCTTTAATTTTAACTTCTAATGTTTCGATGACCTTATGTTTCTTTTCAATCGCTTGCTCCTACAGTTTCATTTCTTTTTTCTGATCCAACTATTTTATCTAGAAGCTGATCATATTTGTCAGACAGGAATTCTAATGACTTTTCAACGTTGTCTAATGTTGTCCTCATCTGTAACAGAGTCATTATTTTCTTATATATTTGGTCTAAACTTGAATTCAAATGTCGGAAGTTTATGTTATCATCCAGCATTTGAAAACTCATGTAATCGGAATCTTCAACGTTTTTTATTCCCTTTTAATAAATCTCTCCTCCTCTTATATTATTTAATTCTTCTGTAGCTCTTTCTTCACATTTACAGCAGATCAACTTGTCATTCCGATCATTTGAGATTTTCTTAGACCTGTCCTCATCCAAACTGGCACTAGAAATCGAACAGCTTTTGGCATGATGCTGTACATTTTTATCCTATCTTTAACTGCGTCTATTTCCTGGCTGCATCTATGACAACCAGGGCCGGACTTTGACCTTCTGAGGCCCTAAACTATGACAAGTTTGAACTCTAAGCTTCGGTAAGTTAAAAAGCTCAAAAAAATTCGAAAGTCGAAATATATATATATTGTTACAACAGAGGAGCGTGCTACAATGAACTTGTGATTTGATGTATCATTTTGATGTTCGCATGTGCTACAGCGTGAGAATTACGTCACCAACCACTTCGAACCACTTTAACTTAAAAAATAAAGAAAGAGTTGTAATTAAGAGGAATTAGACAGTGGGGGAAAACGTAGTTTGTTTTAGCCTGTACAGTATAGTATAAAGAAGAAATGTTTTTATTTGGTGTGTTCGCGGGAGGTTAAATAAATTTAATAGTGTGGATCCTGTCAATAGACTGCTAAGAAAAAGAAGGATGCCTAGAACATTTTAAGATGTGACTGAGGAGGTTATATGCCAGTCGAACAAGCAGAGCTGATCTCAACTTTTCTGTAGGAAGAGTTCATCGTTTGATACATAGTTATATTTAGTTTGTTCAGGAATTGGTAAAGTTATTCTTTATAGATTGCAGGTTTGTCACAAATTATTCTGCCACTTATCGACTGTTATAAAAAGCCTTATTTTATGCTTTGAGTAGAGATAGTAAGAATTATAGAGGAACATCTCTTTATAGGAATAGGAAAAAGGTGCTATGTTCTTCTGAAGGTATATTTTTATACTGATGAATATTTTTGTTGGTTGACTTTAGTTTATATAAATGTTTTCATTTATACTTTTGTAATAAATTACATTATTTTAGAATTATGACTGTTAAATCTTATTTTTGAATTCACGCCCAGTTTCCATCTGCTTAATTCATAACAATTGGTGTGAGAGGTGGGATTATTTATTGAAATACCTTTCACTAGAGGAATGCATGAATTAGTAAAACTTTTAACTGAATTAAGAAGTGAAATAGCTGTCCGGGGAAGTAGAATTGGTCATCTTGCTAGTCAAATTGATGACAAGAGAGTTGAAATAGCAGCTCAAAGACCTGAAATAACTGATCAGTATAAAGACATAAAGACCGAACTGAACAGACACTGACAGCTTAAAGGTTGAAATTGTTGGTGTAAAGTGCAACGTAAGTGAAATTATTTGTGATTTTAACATAAAACTTGATAGTGTTAAGATAGATTATAGGCATCAAATTGGTAGTATAAAGTGAATGTGAACGCCAGTTTAAAATTTTAAGAAATGAAAT
The DNA here is from genome assembly GCA_038380435.1 of Ryuthela nishihirai. Classification (NCBI taxonomy): domain Eukaryota; kingdom Metazoa; phylum Arthropoda; class Arachnida; order Araneae; family Heptathelidae; genus Ryuthela; species Ryuthela nishihirai. The sequence continues at coordinate 6,742,960 of JAWZYU010000034.1, forward strand.
GTTACCCTCTCTTTGTGAAAATGGTAATCTTAGTGACAATAATGTGTTTGCACATATCAATGAAATACAACTAAGCCTTCCACATATGATAGCCAATCATCTTGGGTAGCCAAGCTAAAATTAGCCTCCATCACAGGATGGCTTCCACCAAAAGATGTTCATCAACTTCATAGCGTTATTGGACTTTGCACCTACTATAGAAGATTTGTCAAGGGTTTCTCCAACATCGCAAGACCATTACATCGTCTTACAGAGGAGGGCCAGAGGTTCATGTGGACCACCGAATGTTTCACATTTGCCTTTCAACAGTTGAAATAGGCTCTTTGCACAGCACCAGTATTAACATATCCACAAACTGGAATAGTTCATAATAGATACTGACGCAAGAAACACAGGAGTTGGTGCTGTACTTTCACAGCAACAGGACGGACAAGAAAGAGTTATTGCATATTTTAGCAAAACTTTATCCAAACCAGAACGAAATTATTGTGTCACACGAAAAGAACTGTTAGCAATAGCAATCTCATCATCATCTCTATGGTTAGAAATTTCTTATCCATATTATTCATGCTGCACTCAGGTGGCTATTAAACTTAAAAACCCTGAAGGACAAATTGCTAGGTGGATACAGCGTTTACCAGAGTACAATTTCTCCATCGAGCATCGAAGTGGCAAAATGCATAGGAATGCAGATGTCCTTTCCAAACATCCATGTATTGACAACTGTAAGCATTGCTATAATGCTGAGTTGAAATATGGTACTAAAAGAGTAATGTCCATAATACAAATAACATCGACAGAAGCAAACAGTGATACCCCTAACATCTGGATTCCAATAGAAAATAGAATGGGCCAACTACATGATGATTAAATGATAAAATATTTAACCACCAATAAAAAACCTTACGACCAACAAATACCACCAACTCGGTGCATGCTGGGAATATTTCACTTGTTTACTTCTTTTTTAAATTGAACATTGTGTACTTCTCTATAGTAGGTGTAAAGTTTGTCTACTTTTACTTCGGAAATTATAAACTTGGTCTAAATTTTGACCATTCTCATAACAAATTACTTTCGGTCTATTCCACAAAACAGGTGAGAATAGCGTTTCATTTAAAAGTTCCAGTGTAGTGTAACGTAATTCATATAGAACATTATTAATATTTGTATATATCTCGCATAATTTTCATAAATTCATAAAAAAATTGACGATTTACTGCAGTAGAAGGAATTTTTTTAAGCTACATAATGGTGACCAGTGTTTTACTAATGAAAATAAAGTACATATTTCTTAAATTTAAATTCATAAGTTGCTGCTTTAGTGAAACAATTGAAGGAAATCTTTCTCTGATGTGAAATAAACCACAGATTGTATTCATTACCTGATTAAAGCAGAAGTCATATATATAAAAAAATATAAATAAATACCCCCTCAAGCAGCTGCTTGCCACAGAAGTCTGGCAGGAGCCTGTCAGTTTATATGCCATAGTAGACGGTCTGTGAGGATGGCGGGACCTCAGCAGAAAAACAACACATACATCCATGCCTTAACCCGGGGCTCGAACCTAGGTCCCTTAGATCAGTAGCCAAGCGCGCTAACCACTCGGCCAAGGGACTGTCCCCAATACACAGCCCCTAAAAAAGATGTAATTTCCCGTTTCTGTAGAATATGTAGGTTGGGCAACGAGTGCTAGTTGATTAGTTATTATTAACGACATAAAAATAATGGAGCTTGCTAAAAATGAAATTAGCTTTTCAATTTTTACTAAGCAATAACTCCACTGATTTTATGTTCCCTGCCACACTGCACCAACATTAAAAACCAACTGATAGAAAGTGATCAGCTGAAAAAATGCAAACTCAGTTAAAGAAAACAACGGGATTTAAACTTTTGCTCAGATCCTACTTTTAAGGTTCAAGAGTTCGACTACTTTAAAAAAGGTCATAACAGGAAAAGCAAAATCATACTTTATTGATACATAATTTTCTTTAAATTCTCAGCTATCCCGATATTTCGCGCCAGTTCCCTTGGTCCAATGGGGAGTGGTTGGCTAACTCGATATTGTGCCAGGCTTGTAATCTGCAGTTCCCAGCCACTGCTCTATTTACCATTGTTCCTTTACCATTGCTCTATATCTACCTAAACCCAAATGTGCTTGTAGCCTACGCATATTACATGGCAGGCCTTGATATGATCACCTGTCTCCTAAGTGCTGCCCACCGGATCTCTTCCATAACTTTCTCTGACACTTGAAGTCGTTATCACCCAGCAATTTAATCCATAGTGAGCAAATATGTGAGGTCTGTAAATGGTAGCTAGGCATAAACTGGAAGGAGAGCTGTGTACCAATCCCTAGTGATGATGCACAGAACCGACCAGGTCTAGCACCTAATGTCCGACCCCGCCTTCTCGTGGTGCAGACCGTTAGTACCTTTCAAAAGAGATATTCTCTTTTGGAAGGGAACGGAAGGGGAGGGCTGCCAGTTCAGTATGGCCTACTGATCTGGTCATCTATGGCCACTTTTTTCTTTTTTTTTCAACCCTGCTGAGGAGTGGTCAACTTTACAGGGCCCTGGTGCTGACCATTTATACCTACTAGACTGGACTTGTTTATGGATTTGAGCTTGATTATGGATCCTGGACTTGCTGCACTGGTGGGCCTCTGTTGAGGGAGAATCTGCTGCTGTGTTTTCTGTTTGCTTCTGGGTTGCCAGCCCTAAGCGAACAGAGGCATGGGATACCTTATATCAGATGGTGGATAATACTGATCAGAAGCCATCGCAGGTACCTGAACCTCAGTTAGTTGGGCATCGTCAAGCCTAAACTGGAGTAATGTGTCTCAGACAGGCCACATGGCTCTTGAAAAAGTTCACTTGACAAGGTGGTGCCTGAAGTTCCTACCAGCATCGGTGACTTCAGCCTTTAGAGGAAGAGGAACGGGTCTTTGCCCCATACCTGCGATCAGGGGGCTGTTTGATATAGTTGGCCCTGCCTATCTCAATAAACCTAATTTCTTTAAAAATCCTACTAATCATTTTCTCTCTGCAGGAAAATGGAATGTGAGGACATTACATAGAGATTATTCTTTTGATGTCCTCATGCAGGAATTCCAGCGCTATAACCTAGATATTCTAGGCTTGCAAGAGACCAGATGGACAGGTAAAGGTGAGATACTTAAAAATAACTTTAAATTTCTCTTTACAGGGAGGCAGGATGGAAGCATCACCAAGGCGTGCGTCTGCTGCTCAGCAGACATGCTAGTGATGCTCTTCTAGGATATGAGTGCATTAATAAATGGTTTCTTACAGCAAAATTTCAGACAAGCATTAAAGACTTGAATGTTATCTGCTGTTATGCCCCCACTGAGGATGCCGATGAGGATGAGAAGGATAGGTTTTACGGACAACTTCAGGATATTTTGAATTCTGTCAAGAAATGAAACATTACCCTTGTTCTTGGTGACTTCAATGCCAAAGTTGGTACTCACTCTGGCCTTTGGGGAGGAGTAATAGGCCCTTTTGGTATTAGTAGCTGTAATGGCAATGGGCAACATCTCCTACAGGTAAGTAAACTCAATGGATTCAGAATAACTAACACTTATTACAAACACCGCGACATACATAAGTACACATGGGTTTCACCCGATGGGCTGCATAAGAATATGATTGATTATATATTAATTAACAGCAAATGGGCTAGTTCTGTTAGGAATACCAGGTCACATAGGGGAGCTGAAATTGGATCTGACCATTATCTTGTTAAAAGTGTCTTCCAACTTAAACTTAAAAAGTGTTGTGCTAGGGTTAAAAATTTTGCTTTTAATACTGAAGCTCTGAAAGACCCAGTTATAGCCAAAGCTTACCATGATAGGTTACTTAGTCATTATGACAGTCATGGTATGCTTACTACTGAATTTGAGGAAGAATGGCATCATTTCAAACAGGCTTTTTTGGACACTAACAGTATTCTTTTAGGAAAAAAGGAGCAGAAGAGACAGAATTATATGAGTGATAACGCACTTGAGCTTATTTCGGAAAGAAAGAACTGCAGGAATGTCCTTAATCAATACCTTACTAGTCCTAATAGAAAGCATTACAGAGAACTTAATAAACGTGTAAAAGATCAGTTAGCTGCTATAATAAATATAGATAAGAATCTTTGGCTTGATGGTTTGGCTGACAAAGCTGAGGAAGCAGTTAGACAGCACAATAGCAGAGACCTGTACCAGATAGTTAATGTTTTGTGTGGTAGAAAACGGACAGGCATACAGGGATTGAAGGATAAACAAGGTAAGGTTATAGAAGGGGATGATTCTGTCATGGCTAGGTGGGCTGAGCATTTCAGTGATATTCTAAACAATGGGGTTAGTTCTATTCCCATTGTTTGCAATGATGATAGATGCATTGGTGGCTTTAATGTTGGTCCTATAACACAATCTGAAGTTATTTTGCCTATTTCTAAGCTTAAACTTCATAAATCCCCAGGGGTAGATGAAATTACTACAGAAATACTCAGAGCTGGGAATGTTTTGGTTACCACTTGGATGACTGAAATTCTAAATATCTTTTATGATAAAGGCATGGTTCCTAAGGATTTTACCAGAGCTATATGTGTCGTTTTTCTGCTGAGGTCCTGTCATCCTCTCAGACCTTCTACTGTGGCATATAAACTGATAGGCTCCTGTCAGACCTCTGTGGCAAGCAGCTGCTTTAGGGGGTATTTATTTTATTTATTGTTATCCTTATTTTCAAAAAAGTTGATCGCAGTTCTTGTGATAACTATAGGGGTATCAGGCTACTCTCTGTTCCAGGTAAAGTTCTTTCCGTGACTGTGCCTAATAGAATTAAGAATCTGGTTGACAGTCAACTGCGTGATGAGCAATGTGGATTCAGAAGTGGTAGGGGATGTGTGGATCAGATATTTTCACTTAGGCAGATTCTTGAGAAATGTTTAGAGTTCAGAAACCTTTGGTTGCAAGCTTTGTTGATTTCAAAAAGGCTTTCGATTCTGTTGATCGTCATAATTTGTGGTTGATTGTGAAATCATATGGTATACCAGACAAGTTAGTTAACATTATGAAAGCTCTCTATAATAACACTGAGTCGTGTGTGAGAGTTGGTAAGGCTTGTAGCAATTGGTTTAGCATTACTTCTGGTGTTCGACAAGGGTGCATTTTGTCTCCTTTTCTCTTTAGCTTGGTTATTGATTATGTTATGCAAAATTCACTTCAAGGGAAAGATTTTGGCATTAAATGCACTGGAGATACGAAAATTTCTGATTTAGATTATGATGATGATTTAGCCCTTTTGGCAAATGATGTTGATGAGATGGAATCTTTCATTCGAGCTGTTGATGAAACTGGTAGTAGAGTAGGTTTTTTAAACTGGTAGTAGAGTAGGTCAACAGAGAGAAAACTTAAGTGATGAAAATTGGTCAAGCTGGCTGTGATTCATTTAATCTGAATGGTTGCAGTCTTGAGCAGGTGTCACAGTTTAATTATCTTGGGAGCTATGTAATAGATAATGGTGATGTGCGGCATGAGATTAACAGACATATAGGGATTGCTGCCAGGACTTTTAAGAATCTATGGAGAGTGTGGAGAAATAGGCGTATACACCTAAAGACTAAAATTGGACTATAATAGTTTGGTTCTTTCTAGGGTTAGTTATGGTAGTGAAACTTGGACACTTTGTAAACAAGATAACAGGAAACTAGATGCTTTTGATTCCAGATGCTTACGCAGTATCTTGGGCATTAGGTGCTTCAACTTTGTAACTAATGATGAGGTTAGGCAAAGGAAATTGCAACCTCCTTTAAGTAGCATATTGTGCAGAGAGAGACTCAGTTGGTTTGGCCATGTTGCCCATATGAATAATTATAGATTGGCAAATAGGGCTATGAACTGTGTGCCTAAAGGCCTCAGAAAGAGGGGGAGACCTAGGATGCTGTGGGCAGACAATGTCAAACAGGACCTTGTTAGAATTGGTGTGCAGTGGCCAGATGCAGTAGATGTAGCTCAGGATAGACTTGCTTGGAGAACTAAATTGCACGGTCTGGTTGGACCTCCGTAGCCCATGGCTGCTTGATGATGATGATGATGATGATGATGATGATGATGATGATGATGATGATGATGATGATGATGATGATGATGATGATGATGATGATGATGATGATGATGATGATGATGATGATGATGATGATGATGATGATGATCAAATATGCCACGTCGAAGAACATGGCATTCATACGACCAGATTGCCAACTTTGATTGAGGGAGAACTGTGAGAGTGCGGGAAGGTGTATTATCATATCGAGACATCGGTGCTTGTGTTCGACAAAATGCTGCCACAGTGATAAGAATATGGAGTCAGTGGGTAGAGGAGGAACGAACTCACTGACGTGAGGGATCTCAACAGCGCTGTCACACAAACGAACGAGAGGACAGACATCTCGTGCGATGGCTTTTAATGACCATACAGCCATATCAAACACCTTAGCTCAACAGTTAGGGTGTGTTGCACATCAATTAATGTCTGCATGTACGGTTTGACGTAGTTTGCAGCATCAGGGCATCTGTGTTAAGTGGTCATTGCTTCAGCTACCATTGACTCTACAATACGGGTGTATGCGACTGGATGTGCAAATGGTATCTCATTGTCTTTTCAGACGAATCACACTTCAGTATGCAGCACAATGATGGATGAATCCCTCTCTGGCAGTACCTCTGCGACAGGCTGAGTGAAACATGCATGATGCAGCGCCATACAGGTCCAGCCCCTGGTGTTATGGAATGGTGTGCCATTGAACTCCACTCATGCACGTGCCTTGTATGCATTACCAGTACTTTGAACAGCCAGCATTACATCATTGAGATGTTGGAGCCTGTTGGCGTACCTTATCTTCAAGGGCTCTCTGGTGCCATTTACCAAGAGGACAATGCCCGACCACATGTGACATGCATCGTCCAACAATTCCTGGATAGCCACCATGTGACACTTCTGCCTTGGCCTGCGCGTTCATTGGATCTGTTCCCAATTGAGCATGTCTGGTTATGATCTTATGACAGCTAGAACACCAGATACCAGCAACTGCTACAACAGATGAACTTTGGCTAGGTATCGAAACTGCATGGACTGACATTCCCCAAACACACATCCGACATCTCATCCTCTCAATGCCGGACCGTTTAACAGCGGTTATTGTCGCTCATGGTGGCTACACAAGATACTGATTTCTTTGTATTCCACAAGTCTAACCGGGTTGTGTTTTTAATCATTTAATCCTTGTAATCCCCCGATAGGGGACCAGCTTTTCGTGGTGGGGGAGCTTCGGGCCCAGCAACCAGTTGAAGACTTTGCTGACCGGATTGGGTCCCTGGTTGGACAGAGCCAAGACCAACCGAGGTCGAAGACATCGCTGACTGGTTTAGTAGCCTGGTTGGACGGTGTCAAGACCTCAACATCAGGCGCTCTGTGGAGCAGTTCAAGGGCACGCCTGAACGGATTTGGTCCCCTAGTAGGCACGAGCCCTTTTCAAAGTCTGGGCCCCACTAAGAGTCTCCACCCCGGGTGCCGAGCGAACTTGGATTTACATATCCTTGTTCATGGCTAACCGGGGAACAGATTAAATTTCAGGTTTCTACTGGTGATTAGCTTTCCTTCTATAGGACTGCTGCCATGTGAGGTTGGGGAGGAGATGCATCTATATGGTGTATTCTTGCCCCCGACTCTAGATAGTCACGGCTTTCCGTTAACTTGGTAGTGTCGAAAGGCGGAACCGGGAATTGCCGTGGTTGCTGAACATCTGGCAACAAATAGTATAATCCTTGTAACATAAACTATGTATTTAATAAATATGGCTTTGATATCGCTTGTCTTTCCTGGAGTTGCACTTTTAATGGCCAGCAGTGTATAGGAAGAAAGTTTTTTTTAAATTTTTTAATTCACAACTCGCCTGTATTTGCCAAGTAGTTCCGAATTTTAACAACTCTCCTAGATTTTTCCAACTCGCCAGATTTTTACAGAAAAATCCCAATTTTTACATCTTCCATGAATTTGCCAAGTCACTCCCAATTTTACCAACTCTCCCTAATTGCACAAAAACAAGCTCAGTTTTCTCAACTCCCCTGTGTTTTATTAAGTGGCTTCGAATTTTGCCAACTCTCCTAGATTTTGCCAACTTGCCAGATTTTTACAGAAAAATCCCAGTTTTTACATCTCAACTGAATTTCACCAAGTCACTTAAAATTTTGCCAACTCTCCTAGATTTTGCAAAGAGTTCTCGATTTTGCCAACTCTCCTTAATGTTCCAAAACCACACTCAATTATTACAACTCGCCTGTATTTTACCAAGTGGATTCGAATTTTGCCAACTGCCGTCGATTTTTGCCAAATCGCCATAATTTTACAGAAAAAAAAACCAAATTTTTACATCTCACTGGAATTTTGCCGTCACTTCGAATTTTGCTAACTCCCCTACATTTTTGCCAAGTTGCCTCGATTTTAACACCCCAAATTTTTCCAAGTTGTCTAGATTTGCTAACTTCCTTTAGTTTTGCAAAAAAAAAAAATCCAAATTTTCACAACTCATCTGAATTTACAAAGTCGCTTCAAATTTTGCCACTCCGATTTACTTTGGGAAGAGCATCCCACCACAGCTACGCCCTGAAGGTAAATAACAACAACACGAGCAACAAAAAAAAGTAGAAACCCAAAGTTTGATGAAAATTTGATGGACGACGTAAAATTAGAAGGTATATATTTTTTGTTGTAGTAAAATAAATAGGTATATATTTTTTGTTGTAGTAATAAAATAGTTTTTGATATCATCAGAACCCAAGTTTATAAGAAAGAAATTTGATGCGTTGTTTACTAATAATAAAGAAACGAATCAAATTTATATTCAAAAATATTGCGGAATTTTAAAACAGTGATTTAAATGTTGATGAATCTGAATTGGAAGAAGAAATTGAACTATTTCATATTCTCTCAAAATCAGAAGATATAAAATCTGCTTCATAGAAATTTGAGCTTTTCTGTGATAATAAAATTAATCTTCATTTTGAAATGTTGAAATCAAGATTATTTATAGTTTTGCCAAAGAGTACCACTAAAAGAAAGCATTAATTTTTCGTAATGAAAACTTCTTAAAAACATTTTGCAAAGTACACTCCTAGATCAAAAAGCGAATACTCTGGAAATTTTTTCTATGAAAAATATGTATAAATGAAATTATGACTTATATTTAACGATTTTAGTGATTAAAAAATTCAAATTAAATGTAATTCTGTTAAAATTGTTTTAAGTTTATTAAAAGTATTTTGACATAAAAAATATTAATTATGGGTTTTAAATTCAGTATATGTATATTTTTATACCTACACGGCAGTTTAGGGTTCAGGGAGTACGGATAAGACTGCCTAGGGCCAGAAAAGGTCTAAACACAACCCTGTCAGCAGTGTATTGATACATAGGCTATGTTAAGGTTTCTTCTATTGCTTTTGCTATGTATCGAAATTGTTTCTTCATACTTCAAGGTATGTACGAATTTATTTATTTTAATATTAGGTAATTGGCTACTTAAGCTGGACTAAGATTTTTTACACTTTCGCAAAGAAAAGGGATAAAACTGAGTGTTTTCCTTGTAGAACAACATTACAAAAATTGCGGAAATTAATAAAAAATAAGAAAACGTATCAATCTAACCTAACCTAACTAAACATAACCTAATCTCAACCCGATATAGGGCAAATGGGAGACTCCATTAAACATATTTGATAAATTAATATAACCTGCCTTAATCTATCCCACTTACTACCTCTACTCACACAAAGTAAGGTTATTTTTTTTAAGTTCATAATAAGGCTATAATTTTTCATTTCTTGGTGTAAATGCTATTAGAAGGGTGAGAAATATATTAGGACTTATAATGCATAATCTTGGGGAAATGTAAAACGTTAGGTTATGTACAGTAACTTAATTTCTGTTAATTTCTTAATGAATTGATTTTTAAAAAAAATTAAATGCCCCTTCATGCAGCTGTTTGCCACAGAGGTCTAACAGCAGCCTATCAGTTTATATGCCATAGTAGAAGGTCTGTGAGGATGGCGGGACCTCAGCAGATAAACAACACAAACATCCATACCTTATCTGGGTCTCGAATCCAGGTCCCTTTGATCAATAGCCAAGCGTGCTAAACATTCAGCCATGCGACAGCAACATCAATTGTTTACTTTGCATAAATGAGTCATTTGAAGGGAAAGAAATGTTTTAATACCCCCAAAAAGTGATATTTAACCACATCCATAGTAATTTTTGTTTAGAGCAAATTACCCCTCTCCTTCCCGGATGTCTGCATGTTTCGTTTTTCTTTGAAAATGGCATATCTGAAGAGAACAGAACATTTCAAGAAATAAAAGAGGAGGTCAAACTGGTCTGTCAGGTCCAGTCTAATTAAAAAATACCCAATGGTAGTTTTTAATACAGTGTTATCTTTAAAAATGTCAATATTAAAATATCATAAACCCGCACAAAATATAATGCTTTCACAGAATAAAACAATTTATTTGCAACAAGGCATAATATAAAACTCTATGAAATCAAAACATTTTGCAAAGGCAATGCGTCTCAACTCAAGCTTGCTAAAATAATTCCTATTTACAAATCAGGGGATAAAAATATTGTAATGGATTATAAACCAATTTCAAATTTCCCAATTTTTTCTAAAGTTTTGGAAACTGTTACGAAACACAGACTTTTTGATTTTTATGAAAAAACAAAACAATTTTTTTCAATTAGTCGCAATTTGGGTTTGGGGGAAACTAAATTCTGAGCAAGCAATTTTTGATCTAACAGGCAAAATTTTTAAATGTCTTAGTGATAACAAAAAAAACTATTGCCATATTCATAATATTCATAGATATAAAAGAAAGCATTTGACTCTGTTAATCACTGTATACTCATAGATAAACTGCATACAAGTGGAATAAAAGGTATTTGTCATTTATGGTTGAAAAGCTATTTAGAAGGAAGAAAACAGGCTGTTCAAATTGAAAATGTTATAAATGATATTCATATTCTTAGAAAGGGAATTTCGCAGGGATCAATATTAGGAACTATACAGTTTTTATCTCGTTTTCAAAGAAAACAAGATAATAGTTTCGCTTTGGCGTCTGTCTGTCCATCTGTAGACATCGATTTTTTTTTGTTTACAGAGCTAAATTAAAATATCTTTTTGTGTTATATAGATATTGGTGAAATATTACGATATGCACTTTCCGAAGTTTCTAAAGCTACAATTACGCCCTCTAGCAGAAGAAAAAGTTGCAAATTCCAAATTTCAAGCGAATATTGCAAACGATGTATTTATGCTTGAAATTTGAAATTTTGGTGGTGGAATGTGAAGGTCACGAAGTGTTTATTGTCAGCAATGAGTTGACCCCTTAGATATAGAGGATGGAAAAACATACCTTTTTAGTTTTAGCAGATAATTGTTTGTTTTTAGAGATAAATGAAAATTTTTTGTGTTAGATAGGAATTGACAAAATATTATGATTCACGCTTTTTAAGCTTCCGAAAACTATAATTGCGTCCTTTAATGGTGGAAAAATTTGCAAAATCGAAAATTTCAAACAAATATTGCAAACGATGTATTTAAGCTAGAAATTTTAAATTTTGGTGGTGGAATATGAACGCTATGCTGTTTCCATTGGCAACAATGAATAAACCTCTTAGACCCAGGGGGTGGGGGTGGGGGTGGGTGAAAGATAATTTTTTTTTTGTTTTAGCAGATAATTGTTTGTATTTTTAGAGCTAAATGGAAAAATCTGTTTAGGGTTAGATAGGAATTGATAAAATATTATGATTCGCACTTTCCGAATCTTTCGAACATTATAATTGCGCCCTCTAAGGATGAAAAAGATTGAAAATTCCAAAATTTCAAAGGAATATTGCAGAAAATTCCAAAATTTCAAAGGAATATGCAGTATTAATGATAGAAATATGAAATTTTGGTGATGGAATGTGAACGTCAAGAAGTTTCGATTGGAAACATTGAAAATGATTATTAGAAAACTCTTTTTTAATTTGATTGGTACTAATGAAATATTATAATTCGCATTTTTCAAGTACTTAGTAGTTTTAATATATATACAGGGTGAATCTGAAAAAGTGGGCAAAACTTTACAGGGTGGTAGAACGCAGCTATAAGAGCAATATTCGTCATAGAATATATGGTCGGAACGCAAGCGGTGAGAAGTTAAAAGGTAGTTTTCCACTGTCACATTTAAAGAAGGAACACAAGAAGGAGAGGAGATACTTCAGAAAACATTTTATTAACTGTGCCTCACTTGCATTCCCGTCCGCCGCACCGTACACAAAGTGCATATCCGCAATTTCGTGGTTAGTATGACCAGCCATCCTCTCGGCAATCCACGGTAGAAATGCCGTTGGGTGCGAGGACCGACCCTTTTATACCATATCCAACGCCACCTAGCGGCTCGCCGTTTGCGTTATTAATACGAATATTGCCCGTATAGCTGCGTTCTACCACCCCGTAAAGTTTTGCCCACTTTTTCAGATTCACCCTGTATATCTTTACAGATCACTGAAATGATGAAACGGCAGAACTATTATCGAGTTTTACAAATAACATGTAGAGAATGGAAATTTGAAAAATTTGTGGAAGTTTTTAGGAGATCTTCCATTGACAGCAATAATCTACCCACTTTTCTGAGAGAGGTATGGGAAAGGCAACTTTTTAGATTTAAGAATTAAAAGACGAATACTTTTATGTTGTACAATTACTAATGAAATACTATTTGTATTTTCCCCCATCATCTGCTAACTCAAATTAAAACTTTTAAGGAATGAAAAAGTAGGTAAAGGAAAAACTTCTTCTCTTTGAAAACGAGATTCTCACACGCGCCAGAGGCGATATGCGTTTTTCCAGTTGATATAGTTAATGATTTTTGCCATTTAAATGTAAAGGGATCCATTACATGTTATGCTGATAATGCAGCAATAGTATACTCTGGCCACATATTCAATGACCTTTTAAAAGAAATTGAATATGATCTACAATTGATCCGTAATTGGTTTTCAGCAAATATATTAATTTTAAATACACACAAAACTAAATTCATATATTTTGATTTAAAAAATAGTAATATCCCTGTATATATCAAATATCATAAGCAAAACTTTCCTCCAAAATTGCAAGTGTCCTGTTTCAGATAGAGTTTGCAGCTGTAAACACTTAGGCCCTGGATTTTCGACATTATAAAAAAAAAATAATAAATAAATACCCCCTCAAGCAGCTGCTTGCCACAGAGGTCTGACAGGAACCTGTCAGTTTATATGCCATAGTAGATGGTCTGTGAGGACGGCAGGACCTCAGCAGAAAACAACACGAACATCCATGCCTTACCCGGGGTTCGAACCTAGCTCCCTTAGATCAGTAGCCAAGCGTGCTAACCACTCGGCCACGGGACGGCTTATCGACATTGCTAAGTCAAAATTTCTTTTCATTCTTTTTCTTTGTTTTCTTTTTTATCATTACTATTTTCTTTGTTTATTGGTAATTGGTGTTATTGTTATTATTTTGTTCTTTTTAACTATATTTGTTTCCTAAAATACCATATGTAACTATTGTGTAATATGAATATTAAAATAATAATATAAATTGCTATGACTCTGTATAGGGAGAAGCAGAAAAATAAATGTTTCTTAGGTAAAAAGAAATTGCAAAAACGTTTTCCTGTGTAAGTGACAACTTTGGAAAATGCCACTGTATTGTGCATTTACAAGAACGAGTATTCATTTACTTTTGCAATTTCTATTAAACGACTTATATATTAGTGTTCTTGATAAATTTTACCAAATGCAGCAGTCTAGTTTGAAATTGGTACTGTATATTTTAATCATGTTTTGTTTCCACAGGAAATCTAAAAACCTAATCATTAATACAATCGAGGATTATTTGCGACTTAAAAATTGAAACTTTTAATGAAACTGTTATACATGTAACATGTGCATTTACTATTGATTAACACTAATTATGAACTATAAATTAATTTGAGTTAAAAGAGGAGATTAAATAAACTTAGTTGAAGGGATTGAGTTTAATTCTTGCTATAATAATTCCTACAACTAAACATATTTGAACCTACAACTATTTATATCCTATAACTAAATATATTTGAACCATGTTTGTACAATCACTATACAAAATGCGCCTTAAATACGTTAAAAATACATTACAAGAGTCATTTCTTTCCAATTTGGTCTGCTCCGTTGTTGTCCATGGACGGTTGCTAGATCTACATCTAGTATATATAGAGTTCCGTGGACATCTGAAGTATTAGGAAATACAAATGAAAAACTTTTAAAGTTGTGCAAGTTGATGCGTGACAGACCTGCAATCACTATATGCCAATATGGGATATGTATATATTCTGTTGGAAAAGTTTTTTGCACTTCACTGGCAAACGCATTTCAGAAAGATATTTCCTGCGCCTCCAAAAAATAGAAAATCATTTGAGGTAAACAGTGAACCAGGACCGACTAAACACGCTTTCACTTCTCTGCATTTCGGTAAAACTTACAAAATCAATGTACTTCACTGAAGCTATCAAGCTTTTTCAAGGGGAATAGCAAGTCATAAACACTTTTAATGATAATAAGCTGTATATGTAATGATGATAATATCATAAGTTAAGCTTTGATGATAATAAATTAAATATATTGTTGCAGTTTAAAATGGATGAGCACTGAGGGTGAATTCGAGTAAAATTGGTCAATGAAAATTACAATACAATGCAATTTATTACAAAAGTATGGATAGAATCATTTATAAACAAACTAAGTCAACCGGTACAAAACTCTATAATAATACAAAGATAAGCTTTCAGAAGAATCTATTAAATTCCTAAATAACTATACACAACATTGCGACTAAGTGTAGTGGTTTTTCAGAACTAATTCTTTTCATGCGTTGATCACCATACACAATACGACAATATTTTCTTTTTTACACATCAGCTTACCAATATAATCCATACCAATAAAGTAGTCAACCTCCGCCGAACACACTAAATAAAAACATTTATTCTTTAAGCTATCGTGCTCAGACCCTTAATTATGCCTCCTTTTGGATCTCACAATTTCAACAACACACTTCTATCTTTCTTATATTTCAGATCGGTTCTATGTTCTAATTTGCTGGTTAATTAATTCTCAGCAGAAGCACACACGCGCGTTCATTACACGCCCATCACAAACTCATTGCAGCACGTTCTATGTCATAACGATATTAGAATTCATAACTCTGTGTTTAATAATTTTATTCTATTCTTAATCCCTACTAATACAAACTAGTGTCGATCCATCGTTGAAGGCTAAATTAAGTTTAAAAGTTCCAGTGGGAGAGGTGGTAATCGAACTGTGGCCTAATATGGCAAAGGAGGTTAATCCAGCCCTGGTTAGGACTCGAACCTTGGGAACTTCATGAGAACTGCTGACTGAGCCAACCCTCAAACACATATATCATTTTGAGTATCGAAGTTATCATTCATTACAGAGTACACTTATCAATGCAATAGTTAGAAAATTTTTATGATGTAAGGTTTTTTTAAAGTAAATTTGCCATTATTTATATAAATTCTCAATGCTACATGAGTATAAAATATTTCAATTTTCATGTAAAATTCTAATGTTAAATGATAAAGATATGTGCCAGGAGAGCTTCATATATATGCCAACATTTTGATTTTATTGCTGCCATACTAAGGCTTTTAATTATAAAGATGAAATTTTTCTAACTTAAAATGTACAAGTAGGTCGCCTTATTATTTTGTTAAATGATAGATTACCTTCAATGCTTGTAAATGCTATTAAATCTGTCTTTTTAAAATCATTATTTACTCATTGATATCGAAGATGATTTATTCCCTATTAGAGAACAAACCTATTAGAGATAAAACAATATACGTATGGATATTTTTTCTAATGAATTAAATACAGCACAAGTAAAATATGGTACAATTCAAAAAGCATTTAAAACCAGTAGTATATTATAGAATTAAGAATTTGCAAATTTCCTGTGGAAATTCGATTTGTTCTTTATCTCCCACACTCACTCTAATGAAGTGGAAAAATGAAAGTTGTTTTAAACTCTACTTCGATTAAATTAACAAAGAGAGATCAAATATTAAATTCATATACGAAAGTGACTGGGGACCTTTGCGAGAAATGTGTGATCAGGCTCTCAAGTATTTAAAAAGTTACAGGTGTCAAATATTGTTAAATTAAAATTCCAAATTCCGAATGTGTGAAAGAAACACTTTGAAAAAGGATGGAAATATAGTGGTGCAAGAGGATGGAAGGGTTGGGGGTGGAGGTGAATCAGAAATGGTTAAATTTAAATTCCAAATATTATTATGATCAACAAGCACTATAAAAATAGAAGAAAATAAAATGGTCCAAGGTTCAAAAACTGGTCTGTTTTAAGAAAGAATTGAAATTTCAATAATAAAACATCATTATCCTCTGCCATTTCTCAAAGTCTAGACAGAGAAGAGTCATGTGCTGGCTAATATACACAGTCGTATCAGAATAATATGACCACCTACCTAATAATAGGAATATCCCCCTGTGGGCCAGATGACAGCAGCGAGATGGCATGGCATGGACGCAATGAGACCCTGGAAGGTTGCCAGAGGCACACGTGTCCATTTGGACTCCAGCAGAGCACGGGGATTCTGGAGGTGACGTGGTTGTGGGTCCTCACACTGAACCTGTCGATCCAAATGATCCCACAAGTTCTCTATGGGATTGAGGTCAGATGATTTTGCCGGCCAAGGGAGAATGGAGACATTGCTGTCGTGTTCCTGGAACCAGTCACGCACTACCTTAGCGACATGGCAGGGCGCATTGTCCTGTTGGTAGACACCATAACCTTCAGGGTAAACGTTCAACATGAACGGATTCATGTGGTTAGCGAGGATGGACAGGTAGCCATTGGCGTTCAGGGACCCATCCAGTGGTACCAGGGGTCCCAGGACATACACGGAAAACATCCCCCAGACATGCACACTGCCACCGTCAGTCTGTGCTTGACCAACAAATGTGTCTGGATGTTGATTCTTGTGTGTCTGACGCCTATCTGCCACCACCCATCACTTCTGTGGAGTAGAAACCTCGATTCGCTGGAGAAGACAATCTTTTTCCACTCTTGCGCTGTCCAATGACGGTAGTCCCGTGCGAACTGCAGGCGTCGTTGCCGATGGACCTTGGTTAACATGGGTGCCTTCATGCAGCATCGACTCTGGAGATCCATGCATAACAGGGTTTGCTTTACTGTTATCAGAGACACATACCTGGGTGCCCCAGCGTTCATTTGAGTGGTCAGTTGCTGCACTGTTGCACGTCGATTGCCCTTTACCAGTTGATGGAGGCGACGCTCTCCTCTGCGGTTGATGGCCTATGGGGCTCCACTTTGGATTCGCCTGGGTGAGTACACTGTGATTCTGTGGATGGCCATATTATTCTGATATGATGTGCTAAATAAAAGACAAAAAAAAAAACAATGATAAAAGATATCAAACCCTCAAGCAAATTTTTAAAAATGTGAAGAACAGATAGATCATAAAATTGTAGACCAAAAAATATTAAAAATTTGAAACAGTTGTCAAGAATATAAATAATAAAAATACAAAGTAAAAACTACCCAAGTGTAAAAGATCCAGGCAAAAAGTGCTGGTTAAATGTAACAATGACATAAAATTAGAATCTGTTAAAATGACATGACTAGCTAAAAAAGGCAAAAAGAGGAAAAACCGAATGATCGATATATATTCAAGTATAAGGGGCTCCTATGCAAAATCACGAAAGCTAAAATGAAAACTTCTTTCAGGGTTAAAACAGGGACAATTATTAAAAGATGTTTAACAGATAAAACGGTGTCACAAAATTTGCAAAAATTCTTCCAGCATTCTATGACTTTTCACCAAATGATAATTGTTTCTTTCCTAACAAAAAGCCAGTGGGTGATAATATTTGTGGTACGGATTGCTTTCGATCTACCTATATATTGAGCATATTTGCACCTTCATTATTCTATGAGTATTATAGAAACCAAATACATTAAATACAATCTTGTATCAAGCCTTAGTTGAAATAAAAATGCAGTTGAAAACGATTAAAATTAGAATGAGATATAATGCCTTTAATGCAAATGTAAATATCTAAAATATAATTTTTTTAAACGTTTTTTCACAGATCATGAATGTCTAACAAAACCTTCAGAAACTGCTTCAGTGAAAGCCACCATGAAAGAGTTGTAATTTTGATTATGAAATGGTGCTGACTGCAGGTACAAACATATTTTCCTAATAAGGAAATGTGAAAGAAATTTTTGAAATTTAAAGTCAGTAGAAAAACAGACACAAGCCAAAAAAAATACTATTCGGAACACGAGAATAGTGATAATAGGCTAAACTTTAATTTCTGAAAAACCAAAACAAGAAACCATTTGCCTATGCATATGAATGTGCAATGCAATTTACTGGCTAGTTTCTAAAAACTCGGATGGCATTTCATCAGGGTCATTTACTGAACAAACTTATGTTTCTTGAGTAGCAGCTAATGTTGAGGGTTGAGAAGATACAAAATGTGGGAATGACGACCACAACGCCACTGGCACCTGGGAGGATTATCATATTGTAATGTGCAGTACTAATTTCTAGGTAATCTGGGTCGTAGGTCTCGGGATTAACCCTAAGTTTGAAATTTGACGCTTTCTGTCAGGTCAAAATGAGGTTCCATAAAGGTCAAACCTTGATCTACAAGTGTTACATATGAGAAAATTTAAGCCTAGAAGTTTTTCAGGTTGTTGATCTCAGACACAGAAATTTGAGATACGTTAAGAAATTTGGGATCCAATGGGTTCAACGAGGTCAAAAATAAAATTATCATCTACCTATGCTAGAAAAGTGAAAATTGATGTGTAGAGATAATTAAAAAATTAAAGGTGAAATTAAAAAAAATTAGGGTCTCATTTAATGTTCAAGGTTAAATAGGAGTTGTGGTAATGGTCAAGAAATCACAAAGCGTCACAGATAGGAAATTAATTTCTTATATAAAAGTTACGAAAAACAAGAAACACTTTTATTTAATTACTATATTAATCTCATGAATAAAAAATATTCCGATAGGGTTTCATTAATGTTGTTCTCTGGGAGCCTAGTACAAATTTTGGTGCAGAAAATGCTCGTTCAATCTTCAACTTGCATTACTGGAAGCGAAATTGTTATCTTTTGCAATCTTGCTCAGATCTTTCACGGAATATTTTTTGTCCCTCAATATTTCAAACTGAAAGAATAACTTTTATTTTAACAACGTGTGTGGCAAGCAACTGCTTGAGGTGACATTTCTTTTCTTCTTTCTTCAAAAGAAGCATTCAATAATAAAAGAATATTAGTTGATTCTTTTAGATTATTTTAGTATTATTACTTTTAGAAATACTTCTATCTTTGTCTCTTCTACCGTCGATTTTGAAATGTAATAACAAAGTATTGTTTAAAACAAAGTAACCGAATTATTTCGTTTCCAATATTTAAAGAAAAAAAAATCGTTTTCATAAAACTTTCGGTTATCGTTATATTGTTTCCATTTCGTTTTTAATATTTTTTCTTAAATGTACACTGCCTTAGCTTAACTGCTACAACAACCGGTACATAACCAGGTGGTGTCGAGTTCGAACCTGGAAGTCAGTTTATGTGGTATTTTTGCATTGATCTATCTCTGATAAGTATTCTGCTTTCGCAGCTGTAAGTTTCTTGTCTGTAGTATATAGGAAATAAGCCCAAAAAATATAAGTTCGTTTTGCATATATAGGATGATTATAAAATAAGTTTCCCTATTCTGGAGTCTTTGGAGCAGAGAGAAACTAAGATACTGCCAAGAAAATTGGTAGGACGGTTAATGAGAACACATGGAAGCGAGTTAACAAAGAAAAAAATTAGTTCTAACTGTCCCCAGGGGGGAGGGGGGGCAAAAAAAACCGGCGTTTCCATTATTGTAATACTTTCGAAAACATCGCATTTCAAAAACATTATTTTTAATAATTATTATTATACACGAAATGCCACACCACAAGAAAACGGCTGTATGACTCCCACAAAGAAGGAATGCGCGCTGTTGATCAAGATAATCTACCAGACCAAAGGCTGCACTGAGAGAGTATTGGCATCTGAAAAGTCTGTGGAGAGGAGCCTTGATGTCAGTGGTATTAGAGAACATGGTGAAGAAGTTTGATGCAACCGTCAGTTGGAAGTGGCATTAGGAAGAGTACAGCCGCCCATTGCGGAATATATAGTGGATGAGGTGACAGTTGCCATGACAACCTATGTTGGAAGTGACTTACGGTCAGTCAGCATGATGTGGCATACAAAGCAGTGTCATGACAGTTTTATCTTGTGTTATAGTGTGTTGTGTGATGGCACAATACAGGATCCATATGGTGCAGTAACTGCAATCGCAAGACTTGTAACATTTCACTGACTTTACTCTCCAATAACTAGTGCAGATGGAAGTGGATAACAAGGTACCTGCAGGTATCCTGTGGGCTGATGAGGCCCACTTCATCCTCACTGGGACCGACAACACAACTGTCGTGTATGAAGAGTGTCATCTTTGTCTGCTGTATATGAACCTTCTACAGCCCTTGTACATGACAGTGTGGTATGGCTTTATTGCAGATTTGAGAAGAATACACCTAATGGTCCAGAGTAGTGTACCATAACAGGTGCCCATTATTGTGATTTTCTCCAACATAATGTGATTCCTGCCCTCCAGGAACAAGTGTCTGAAAACCACAGTGTTCATGCAAGACGGTACACTCCCACATTTCAGTCTGTAAGGAAACCCACACAACCACAACATCCATAAAATATCAAGAAGATGTCTAAGATGATACATGGATATATATAGCAGCCATCTTGAATATCTTATAGATAAAGTCTGGATATTGTGGTTGTGTGGGAAGTGGTTGCTGCATACAACATTCAGTAATGAGTTCTTAGTGTCCATCAGTGGAGCACTCAGGATTTAATCTTAGGGGAGCCGAGGGGCCCTGTGGCACTTCTCGGACAAACGAAGTAGCGCTCGGTTCGCCCGAGCATTACTTCGTTCACCTTGTGTTCACAGTGGCCGTGATTCCCGAGAGCTATAGGGTAATCCCACCTTAAAAAAACAAATAATATATACCCTCTCAAGCAGCTGCTTGCCACAGAGGTCTGACAGGAGCCTGTCAGTTTATATGCCATAGTAGAAGGTCTGAGAGGATGGCATGCCCTCAGCAGAAAAACGACACAAACAGCCATGCCTTACCCGGGGCTCGAACCCAGGTCCCTTAGATCAGTAGCCAAGCACGCTAACCACTTGGCCATGGAAGTATGTGGTTGTTAATTCATAAGTGGTGTAGAAATAGAAGACACGACACAACATAAATATAAAAATAAATTTTAAATAGGAAAATATTTTTGGAAAATTTTCTAGTTTTTTCCCTCTTTTTCTTTGTGGGGTACCAGAGTCCCTTTCCCCCCCCCCCCCTCTGGGTGCGCCACTGGTGTTCATCATAACCATCAAACTCACCGGATCTGAATCCTTGTGATTTCTAGCTCTGGGGTTATCTCAAGGACCAGAATTATTGTGACAGCATGCGGTCACTTGCTGAACTGAAGTCCAATATTATAGGGGAAGTGACCAACATATTTGGTGACACGCTCCAAGCAACAATTATCGATGCACTCATGCACAGTGGATCGAATTTTGGTATTTCGAAATTTCTTTGCTTCTAGCACATCTGCACTGATGAAGAACATATTGAACAGTTTCTACAGCAGACATGAGTATGAAAGGAATAAACATCGTTTTCTCAGCTGTGCTTTTCTCTCTTATGGTTGCAGCTCCCGTTTTCCACCTGCTGATGACAGTTGAACTAATTCCTTTTTTTTTTCGCGAAATCTTTTCCGCATGTTGTCATTAAACTACCTACCAGTTTTCGTTCAGCTACATCCGTTTGTCACTGCTCCAGAAACTCCAGAATAGTGAAACTTATTTTAAAACCATCCTGCGTGTGTGTGTATTGCCAAATCAATTCCTTTTTAGAGTGAACAGTGGCAGTTATGGAGAAAGTCTCAATGAGGAAACATTTTGAACCCAACTTTCAAATATTACATTATGAACCTGGAATGGATTACCAATTGAGCCATCTCTAGTCCATGTATAACCTGTAAAATTGGTATCACTGTTATATAGTAGCCTAACCTGTTTAGAAGTTCATAAGATCTGCAGTTAGAAAATACTTGAAGCATGTAGTTACGGACTGATGCTTTAGGTATTATATTTTCTCTTAATACTATATTCAGATATATGGAAATGCAACAGAGTGACGTGCCACTATACACATTTTACATGCTGAAAAACGCACAAACTTATGAATTACCCTAATATTTGAAAGTGAAAAAAACAATAGTTTGATAGTTATAATTGGAACGTTGGTAGGTTTATCTTTTAGGTTCAGTTAGAGTAGAGTATTGTGAAAATAGCCTCTTATTTAGAGCTCCTTACACAATTTTAACTTTTAATTTCCAATTAAAATAATAATTTAACTTTAATTTACAACTTCCTTGGATACGCGAAACATTCTGCTTAAATGGGGAAGACAAGTTATAGTTGTTCCAATGAGTTGTTCATAACTTGCAGGGATTATTTTCACCTTGTGTCGAAGAGAATCTGCATAAAGCGGATACGCTTTCCCGTAGAGAAATTTCTTTCGGCAGGTCATATATAAGTAGTGGTTCTCGGGTATTCTTTGCCGACATTTTTCCCATTTAGCTAGTTTGTCTCATGATCATTCGCTGTGAAACTGCAATAATTTTCACATCTTAGGCAGCACAAAAACTGATGCCGTTCTATGGCCGTACATCTCGTCTTTCGTTGTGTGTAAATTTTATTTTAGGTAAGCTATTGCGTTTCTGTTAGGAAAGAATTAACCAAAACGTATGGCAACATCTTTCTGTAAATGAGGTTATGCAAATATTTTTTCATTTCTCTTATTCATGTGTGGCATCAAGGCCTTGTATTTGAAAGCAGAAAGTAATGGCGGACGGATGATTCGGAAAGGTGTTAAAACTTCATCTAATTTGGAAGCTAAGGCTTCTAATGAGAAAGAAACTACAGACAAAAAAACATTTGTAAACGGGAAAAAAATACAGCTGATTGCTTTTCCTTTCTTATTTTTATTCAGCGCTTTACGGTACGTGTTGTCGGAGCTGTATGTATTATTGTGCTACTTATACCGATTTGCACGGCACCTGGTCAATCCTACACGCCAGGTTGCCGTTGTTGTCAATTCATCACAACCGCAAAATCAAGAGGCAAAAGCGGAAATCTTGACATCAGTGAATAGTGAAGCACAAATGTCTTCAGAAAGTCCATTTGTCAAACAACGGTATCATCATCGTAGAGCTTTCGAATACATCTCGAAAGCACTAAAGATAGATGAGGAAAATGAAGGCAAGTGTGTTTTTGAAATTATCTCAAATATTATTATATATTCATAAAAGAGTAATAATTGACATTAGTCATACGAGCGATCGAAAAAGCATTTTTGCGATCTATGTATAGTTTTGAAATATATTTCTTTGGTGTGAATTCAATAGTAGGCAGAAATCCTAAGATTGCAAAAACATTTTTTGTAAAGCACAAATTAGCTGCTTATTTATATTTTACGTACAAGGGAAGTGAGGAAAGCATATCTATTGCATGTTCCTATCCATCTTTATCATCTTAATTTCTGATGAGCTGCACTATAATTGACAAAATTACAAGTTACATGGCTGCATAGTTTATATATTGTGTAATTCTAAAATGAAATTTAACGTGTTATTTGATTAAATATTAGTAAAGAAATTGTATCAAACTGCCCATAATATTGCAAGTTGCAAAAATAATTTGAACAGTGGCTTACATATTAGTTTCTTAAATAGCACTGGTGACTTGAGTATGCTGTGCTAGAAGCAAAGACTCAAGTTCTGCAGACACCCTGCTGTGCAGTTTTGGTCATTTTCCAAAAACATGTTGAAGAGATAAAAGTGATTTTTTTCTATGCTTTACTGATTTACCCCCTCTGTGGGCTTATATATGTGGAAACTTATTTTTATGTGGCCAGCATATTCATATGTAGCAAAAATTCATAATTGTGCATTTGAATATTTATAAAATAATTATAAAAATTCATCCTTGCACTTGCTAGTGACAATTACTATTTACCTCACCTATTTTTGAACCACAGCAGTGGGCTGTATGCACTGTTTTGTGTTAATAAGTTAGTATTTAAATTTTATATACATTTAATCACATAGTCATGATTCCTCTTTCATATGAACTCATTGGCTGCATTATAAATAAGCCACCAAATATATATATATAATCATAGAGGAAGTTAATCAATAAAGTGTGGAAGCAAAAAACTTCATGATCTTGTCACCACGTTTTGAGAAATCAAAATTGATAAACAAGTTGAGCAGAAGGAAAACATCTCATATGAGCAGTGTCTGAATATCAACAGCTTAAGTCTCTACTCCAGTTGATATTTGGATCCATCTAAAAGTAAAATTATGAGTAACAATAGAATATTTATTTTCAGATTAATTTTTTTACGTTTTTTGTAATGTATCGGGAATTAAAACAGAATGGAGAGAGGTGATAAGGGGTTTACAAACCCCTTATCACCTCTCCTCTTAAGTTCTAAAAACATAACATCTGCCACACACATACATAGTTTTGTGGAAAAAATGTTTTCTCAATGTGCGAGATTCGAACCTGTCTCTTAAGATACATGACAGTGTGTCTAAGACCACTAAACTAATCTTGACTGTCTTTTTTTTCCACTAATGTGACTTTTCAATCTCCCATGATTGTTGCACCTAGATAGCACCAGGAATGGCAACTATTTCATTTTAAAGTTGCATGAGTTTTATTGCTCATATATATTTATCTGCAGCACATATTTGAAATGCACAACAATATAATAATAATAGTGTTTATTGATTGGATTTTAATATATAATATGTGATCTGGCCTTACAATCACCTTCAAACTTGCCCAGTGCAGTTATGACTGAATTTCAAGACATTCTCATCAAATCCCACAATCTTCCCCACTGACATGATTTCTGTTTACCTATACCAGAAAGGCAAATCATCAAGGCATAGGGGAATGGGTGGCTCAGTCAGCAGCATGCCAGGCTTGTAATCTGCAGTTCCCAGATTCGATTCCCACCTGGGCTGTCATTGAGATTTATATCTGCAAACACCCTCATCCTGGCCTTAGTCAGTAGGGGACATTGATGGGCTTGGAAAAGGCTGTCATCCACTGGAATGTACAGTCACGGCCTCGTGTGGGAGAGCCATACCCTGTGCATGTTAAAGAACATACTGTTTGATGGCATCAACCAGAGACTTTCATCTGTCTTCTCCCCAACCTTCTCTGAGCCCTTGGGGGTCCTTCTGACCTGCTATTTCATTCATTGTGTGAAAAGGTGTCACTCAGAGGTAAAACAACCCAAATGATAACCAATTCCTAGGGAACCACCAAAATCTCAAGGTTCAAGGTGTAAGTAAGATCATGGTGATGTAACAACATCTTGTTGTCAGTGTAACATTATGTTTCCATAATACTTCATACTTTCATTTGCTTTTTCCCAAGCAGTATCATCTCTTGACGAAGAACCGTGAACAGCTAACTTGCCAAGTTGTAATAAAGTTGTTCAATTAATCTGGCTGTCATTTTAGTAGATTTTACCAGCTTGTATGTTGAAAACATTTATTAAACATTGTATTTATTTAACAAAATGCGATCAGTGTTTTGAAAGAATTTATTTCACTTGTCCATATACAACTAAACTGCTCCTGTCTCCTCTGTCTTGTCTGTGTTTGCTTCTCCGATTTTAGGTGATAAATGGTCTTACCTATTCAGACTGCACTTTGAAATCTTTACAGGAAATGCTAATAAAAAAAATTATTGAATAAAAAATTGTTAGATAGTTCTCTTTTCTCTATATCATTGAGATTACTTCAAAAATATTTCCATGGGAAGGACAGTGTTAAAAAAGTTAAGTTATACAAAAGAGCACATAATTTTGGTGTTTAAGGCATTAGAGCAATGGATAATTTTGTAATTGCCAAGGAAGAAGCTACCATTCTCAATTTATGTGTTGGAACATGTCTTTCCAACTTTAAAACTCTTCGTTATACACTAGAAAACATAAGCCATAAAGAATCAAGCTATTTCCAGTGATGAGTTCAGTAGGGGGAAAGAGGTATTTATTTTTATCTAAGTTGACATGTTGATAAATAGTTTGTAGTGATCCTCTACACCAATGGTGGGGAAATTTTCTGAGTTTAGGCCACTTGGAATAAACTCTGAGGAATGGAAGCCAAAAGTTAGGGCTGATATCTGTTGAACGTGGCAAGAAATGCCAATAAAACAATACCCATTTTGAACTTGCATAGCAACTCATAAACAATGATAATCATGCTCAGCAAAGTCTTTGTTTACCATTCTACCACACATTTTGAAAATTCTAAAAATTAAAATAGAACTTAGTTCAAAAGCTATTCTTAGGAAAATCTTAGTTTCTTCATCACTGATCTGCACTAGAGTGACCAGTTGTCTCCATTTTTATGGGGAAAGTTCCTGGATGAAATGCTCTATTCCCAGTGGATAAGTGTTCCCTAAATTGTCTTTTGGATTTTTCTAAACATTAAATTAACTGGCAGCACTGTTATAGAAAAGTTTGGTTGGTAATGCAGGTGACTAAAAAATTGAGATTAGAATTTTATAATGAAAATTGTCAATTGCAAGCTGTCAAACTAGGTGACCAGATGTCACCATTTTCTGGGGATGTCTGGTCAATTCTTTTAATGGGGTTTCCAAATGTCCCAAAATCTTTTTCTTTAAATCTGATCACCCAAATAGCTGCTTGATTAGTATTTTTTTTTTATTCTTCACCATCCAGTGCTTAACATCCTATCCTTAACTACGCTGAATGTACTACTACTGTGAGGCTGATTGTACTGTGTTAGGACACTCTTCATGTGTCTTTAACTAGGCTGAATGTATTACATTCAATTGCCAAGGAAGAAACTACCATTCTCAATTTATGTGTTGGAACATGTCTTTCCAACATTTTAAGTACATGTCCTACTAGTAGGCTCATGTAGGATACATGAAGAGTGTTACAGTTTGCCGTTATAGTAGCTTAGCCCTTTAGTATAATTGGTAAGTATGTCACCTCTTTCAGTAGTGTTAGTCAACTACTTCTAGTATCCTTTCAATCCCAAATAGGGAAAACATCTTAGAAAGATGCTCTCTCTCTCTCTGAGCATACTGCCAATGTTAATTAATCAAAATTAATGGCCTTCAAATTTAGATTTTGTTTCCTGCCCTATGCCTAAATGGCAGCACAATAAAGATACACAAATGAAAAAAGTGTTGAAAATTAGAATAAAAATTTAAAAAAATTAATTTTAAAATAGTCTAGCTTATTGATGACATTGCAAGTATCAGAGGGGATTAAGTAGAGAGATTGAGTATAATGGAAGAGGTATTGGAGCACTAAGGTAAAAATTAGAGATAATGACAAAATTCAGAGGATTTATGGGTGTGAGGTAGGTTAATTTAATAGTCACAATCTTTAGCTGTACAATAGTTAAAATTTAATCAATTTTTTCCAGTACATCTACAGGACCTGTGTTCGAGCCCCGGGTAAGGCATGGATGTGTGTCTGAATTTTCTGCTGAGGGCATGCCATCCTCTCAGACCTTCTACTATGGCATATAAACTGACAGGCTCCTGTCAGACCTCTGTGGCAAGCAGCTGCTTGAGGGGGTATTTATTATTTATTTTATTTACAGCTAAGGATCGTGACTATTAAATTAAAATTGAGTAGCTATGGTTGTAATTTTTTAAGTGAGGTAGGTATATTAGAATGCCAAAAATAAGGAAAATTAATTTCAGTGGAGTATGGATGCAAAAATTCCAGCCTGAAGTGCTATAGAATGATAAGTGCTTTCTGAAGGTACCCATTACTAAAAAAGCTAAGCTAGGTGATGATAATGGAAATTTGAGTTTAAGAGTGTTCATTGAAGCTGTAATTCTGTCGATGATGGGCCAGTTTTGTTACAAAGGATTACATTCACAAAATTATTTTACATTATTTTACATTAAACTCAAAAAGAGTTTTCCAACTCATTTAAAAAACATCTAAATTGAAACTAAATTTATCCTACCAAATTGGTGCATATTGGACATCTTAAACAAAAATTTTAATCTGTACTAAGTGGTAAAATTTCAGGGAATATTTCTTCATTATTTGATGTTTGCAACATTCCTCAAATGATCATTCTGCTAACAGTACTGTAGCAGGGGTGACAATTTTAACCTAGATTATTAATTCAAGATAATTTTAGTAGTAGTTGAAATTTATATCTAATATTTTTAGTAAATAATTTTTTAACTATATCAAACATGCAGAAAAAAAAGGCTGAAAGTATTTACTTGTCAAGCAAAACTAAAATATAGCAAAAAGATAACTGTATGTCATATACATATAAATTATAGTTAAATTACCCCTCACACAAGTACTTACCATAGAGATTTGTGAAGAAGGTGGGACTCCAGCAGAAAGACAATACAAAAAGAAACATCCATACTTTATCTGAAGTTTGAACCAGGACCCTCTGATAAGTATTCAAGCTTGAAAACCACCTGGCCATTGGGACAATACATACTTAATGTAAAAAGTTCTGAGAAATGGTCAATTTTTTTCCATCAGAATAATTTAATAAAATCATACATATTTATTTTATGGTTGCTAAATTCTGTGCCAAAGCAAATGAATTGTATATGTCCAAAAGTAAAGCTTATGAAGTGATAGCTGAATTATAGCTAATTATAAGTCTGAGATGATGCATAGAACCGGCCAGGCCTAGCACCTAATGTCCGACCCCATCTTCTCGTGGTGCAGACCGTTAGTACCTTTCAAAAGATATACTCTCTTGTGGAAGTGAACGGAAGGGGAGGGCTGCCAGATTAGTGTGGCCTACTAATCTGGACAACTATGGCTACTTTTCTTTTTTTTTCTACCCTGCTGAGGAGTGGTCAACCACACAGGGTCCTGGTGCTGACCATATAAACCCACTGGACTGGACAGATATATGGCTCTGAGCTTGATTGTGGATCCTGATTTTGCTGCACTGGTGGGCTTCTGTGGAGGGAAAATCTTCTGCTGTGTTTTCTGTTTGTTTGTGGGTTGACAGCCCCAAGTGAATAGATTCACAAGATATGTTTATCAGCTGGTGGATAATCCTGAGCAGAGGTTATCGCAGGCACCTGAACTTTTTGCTTCTATTGGCATTGTCAAATTCTACATTGGAGGAAGTGTTCCAGTGTAGATAGCTTCAGCCTTTAGTGGTGGGGAACGGGTCTTTGCCCCATGTCTGCGATTAGGGGGCTGTTTGATATTGTCGGCATTCCCTCTCTCAATAAACATAGTTTCTTTAAATATCTCACTAACCATTTTCTCTCCATAGGTAGTTGGAATGTGAGGACTCTGCACAGAGCTTTTTCTCTTGATGTCCTCACACAAGAATTCCAACATTATAATTTAGATATTCTCGGCTTGCAAGAGACCAGATGGACAGATAAATGTCAGATTCTTAAAAATAATCTTAAATTTCTCTTTTTCAGGGAGGGACGATGACAATAAGCATCACTAAGTCGTGGGTCTGCTTCTCAGCAGACACGTTAGTGATGCTCTTCTAGGATATGAGTGCATTAATGAAAGGTTTCTTACAGCAAAATTTCAGACAAGCGTTAAAGACTTGAATGTTATATGCTGCTATGCCCCCACTGAGGATGCTGATGAGGATGAGAAGGATAGGTTTTATGGACAACTTCAGGATATTTTGAATTCTGTCAAGAAAGGAGATATTACACTTGTTCTAGGTGACTTCAATGCCAAAGTTGGTACTCACTCTGACCTTTGGGGAGGAGTAATAGGCCCTTTTGGTATTGGTAGCTGCAATGGCAATGGGCAACGTCTCCTACAGGTAAGTAAACTCAATGGATTCAGAATAACTAACACTTATTACAAACACTGCGACATACATAAGTACACATGGGTTTCACCCGATGGGCTGCATAAGAATATGATTGATTATATATTAACAGCAAATGGGCTAGTTCTGTTAGGAATACCAGGTCATATAGGGGAGCTGAAATTGGATCTAACCATTACCTTGCTAAAAGAGTCTTGCAACTTAAACTTAAAAAGTGTTCTGCTAGGGTTAAAAAATTTACTTTTAATACTGAAGCTCTGAAAGATCCAGTTATACCCAAAGCTTACCATGATAGGTTACTTAGTCATTATGACAGTCATGGTATGCTTACTACTGAAGTTGAGGAAGAATGGGTCCATTTTAAACAGGCTTGTTTGAAAAGTAACAGTACTCTTTTAGGAAAAAAGGAGCAGAGGAGGCAGAATTATCTGAGTGATATGGCACTTGAGCTTATTTCAGAAAGGAAGAACTGCAGGAATGTCCTTAATCAATACCCTACTAGTCTTAATAGAAGGCATTACAGACAGCTTAATAGATGTTTAAAGGATCAGTTAGCTGCTGATAAGAATCTTTGGCTTGATGGCTTGGCTGACAAAGCCGAGGAAGCAGTTAGACAGCAGAGAGCTGTACCAGATAGTTAATGTTTTGTGTGGTAGAAAATGGACAGGTATACAGGAATTGAAGGATAAACAGGGTAAAGCTATAGAAGATGAGGATTCTGTCATGGCTAGGTGGGCTGAGCATTTCAGTGATGTTCTAAACCATGTGGTTAGTTTTACTCCCATTGTTTGCAATGATGATAGATGCATTGGTGGCTTTAATGTCGGCTCTATAACACAATCTGAAGTTATTTTAGGTGTTTCTAAACTTAAACTTCATAAATCCCCAGGGGTAGGTGAAATTACAATGGAAATGCTTAGAGCTGGGAATGTTTCGGTTACCACTTGGATGACTGAAATTCTGAATATCTTTTATGATAAAGGCATAGTTCCTAAGGATTTTACCAGAGCTATTGTTATCCTTATTTTCAAAAAAGGTGATCGCAGTTCTTGTGATAACTATAGGGGTATCAGCTTACTTTCTGTTACAGCTAAAGTTTTTCCATGATTGTGCTTAATACACCTGATGGGCTGCATAAGAATATGATTGATTATATATTAATTAAGATCAAATGGGCTAGTTCTGTTTGGAATACCAGGATGGAACACCAAGATGCTTTTAATTAAGAATCTGTTGACAGTCAATTGCGTGATGAGTAATGTGGATTCAGAAGTGGTAGGGGATGTGTTGATCAGATATTTTCACTTAGGCAGATTCTTGAGAAATGTTTAAGAGTTTCAGAAACCTTTGGTTGCTAGCTTTGTTGATTTCAAAAAGGCTTTCGACTCTGTTGATCATCTTAATTTCTGGTTGATTGTGAGATCATATGGTATACCAGACAAGTTAGTTAACATAATGAAAGCTCTCTATAATAACACTGAGTCGTGTGTGAGAGTTGGTAAGGCTTGTAGCAATTGGTTTAGCATTACTTCTGGTGTTCAACAAGGGTGCATTTTGTCTCCTTTTCTCTTTAGCTTGGTTATTGATTATGTTATGCAAAATTCACTTCAAGGGAAAGATTTTGGCCTTAAATTGACTGGAGATACGAAAATTTCTGATTTAGATTATGCTGATGATTTAGCCCTTTTGGCAAATGATGTTGATGAGATGAACTCTTTCATTCCAGCTGTTGATGAAACTGGTAGTAGAGTAGGTTTGGTTATAAACAGAGAGAGAACTAAAATGATGAAAATTGGTCAGGCTGGCTGTGATTCAGTTAATCTGAATGGTTGCAGTCTTGAGCAACTGTTGCATTTAATTATCTTGGGAGCTATGTAACAGATAATGGTTATGTGTGGAATGAGATTAACAGACAAATAGGGATTGCTTCCATGGCTTTTAAGAATCTATGGAGAGTGTGGAGAAATAGGCGTATACACCTAAAGACTAAAATTGGACTATAATAGTTTGGTTCTTTCTAGGGTTAGTTATGGTAGTGAAACTTGGACACTTTGTAAACCAGATAACAGGAAACTAGATGCTTTTGATTCCAGATGCTTACACAGTATCTTGGGTATTAGGTGGTTTAACTTTGTAACTAATCATAAGGTTAGGCAAAGGAGTCTGCAACTATGAGTTAAGCAGCATATTGTGCAGAGAGAGACTCCGCTGGTTTGGCCATGTTGCCCGTATGGATAATTATAGATTGGCGAATAGGGTTATGAACAGTGTGCCTAAAGGCCTCAGAAGGAGGGGGAGACCTAGGATGCGGTGGGCAGACAATGTCAAACAGGACCTTGTTAGAATTGGTGTGCAGTGGCCAGATGCAGTAGATGTAGCTCAGGACAGACTTGCTTGGAGAACTGAATTGCACGGTCTGTTTGGACCTCCGTAGCCAATGTCTGCTTGAGGATGATGATGATGAAAGATGATTCCAGTCAGCCAGTTTCTGAGGATTCAAAGGAATGTTGTAAATCTCCTTTATCCCAGTTTCATTTCCAGGTAAACTTTTATTGTTGTAATGAATCTGAAGATACTCCTTAAAATGATATGTATATGATATTTAGTTCACAAAGTGAGATTATGGTTTTATTTGCCCCCAGTTTAATCCTGCAGAGAAAAAATTGTCAAGTAAGAAATAAAATTATGATATTTATAATTTGGTAACTGACAGTAAATATAGAACTTTTTGTTACATGCAAGTTTATAGCAGGTGCAAAAAATTTGCCAAAATATGTTAAATTGAACATTTTAATATTACTGCTGAGTAAAATTTAGTTCACATATATGAAATTTATTTTTAGAACAGACAAGTGTAGTAATAAAGGTTAGAACTGTTATTGTTTTCATGCAATAAAACTTGAGGAAAATTTAAAACTTTATTTGTGAAAGGTTTTTAAGCATTTTCAAGTATACAAAATGAAATTTCAAACACAGCAATTGGTTAAATTTACCACATTAGTATTGCCATTAAAATTTGTGTATGAGCAAGCATCTCCGAAGATTGATTGCTGAAGTGGCAATAGATGTAAGCTCCAGAGAGTTAACTATCTATTGTGTCAAGCTGTCAGACAAACCAGGTGAGCCAGCCAACAGAAAGATCTTTGAAAAGTGGTATGATCCTCTTACACTTCGATCTTTAAACTGTAAGAACTCTCAATTGTCAAAAATCACCATTGATGTAATGTACTATTCTAAATGAACTTTTACCATATGAAATTCAGTATTAAATGTAAAATATTTAATGTAATTTTATAATGTAAAAGAATTTTAGAGTAATTTAAGACTCAAAAAAAAAAAAAAACAATTGTTATCCTGACTGGGATTCGAACCTAGTTCTTCTAGAAGCATGCCGGGTGTCTTAACTGCTGGATTGGCCAGTTGTTAAGATGCCGCCCAGCAGGCTTCTGGGAGATCTAGTTCAAATCCCAGTCAGGACAATCAGTTTTCTTCAACTAACTGTTTCAAGTGTTTCTTGTATACAAAACGTTTTCCTGTGATACTTTATTACTAATATAAATTTCTTTGGTTGCCGAAGTGGCAACTGATAGTAATAAATAATTTTGACAGAGCTAAATAGGTATTATTTAATTTCACAATGAAAGCTGTTATAAAGATTTTAAAAAAATTTTCGAACACACAAGGATTGAGGAGTGCACTAAGAGATATGGGTGAATAGAACAAATATGCCCTAAGGCCTAGTATTGTTACTTTTCACACTTCTCATATTAATTAATTTACCCTAATTATAGGCATGGATGTGTGTGTTGTTTTTCTGCTGAGGTCCTGCCATCCTCTCAGATCTCCTACTGTGGCATATAAACTGACAGGCTCCTGTCAGACCTCTGTGGCAAGCAGCTGCTTGAGGGGGTATTTATTTATTTATTTTATCAGTAACTTAGAATTATCCTTAGTTATCAGTCATCAAGGGAATCTAGAGTAGATAACTTTAAAGGTTAATTGATGTGTCTTCTGATACATTCCATGGCATACCAGTCCTTTTTTGAAGCACACCTTGATGTTATGTAGTTTACAAGAAGGCCATTCTATTGCATACACAAGATGGTTGAAGATGCAGTTAAAGTCTTGTAGTAATCCCAAGGTGGATGCTGCGTTGTTGTTATTTTGGCTACGTGGGCAGTTCCTTACTACTTTTTAAGAGGTATTATTCTCTTATAAGCCGTCCCATGGCCGAGAGGTTAGCACACTTGGCTAGTGATCTATGGGACCTGGGTTTGAGCCCCGGGCAAGGCATGGATGTATGTGTCGTTTTTCTGCTGAGGTCCTGCCATCCTCATAGACCTTCTACTGTGGCATATAAACTGACAGGCTCCTGTCAGACCTCTGTGGGAAGCAGCTGCTTGAGGGGGTATTTATTTATTTTATATTATTCTCTTTCAATTTGACTTGAAGGGCAATACTTTTTGTGCTTGCATTGGTGTAGTATAAAACTACATTGCACATCACTCAAAAATTATGTTTAAAATTTTTTTGCTTAAAATTTTTATTTTAAACATAAGTTTAACATAAACATAAAGTTTAATTACCTTTAAAGTATCTACTCTAGATTCCCTTGGTGATTGATAACTAAGGATAATTATAAGAGTTATTGATAATTAGGGTAAATTAATATGAGAGGTGTGAAAAGTAATGATACTAGGCCTTAGGCATATTTGTTCTATTCATTCATCTCTCTTAATGCACTCCTCAATCCCTGTGTGTTTAAAAAAACTTTTAAAATCTTTGTAACAACTTTCATAGTGAAATTAAATAATAACTGATAGTAAATTCTCTGGAGTTATAGATGCTTGCTCATAGGCAAATTTTAATGATAGTATTTTTGTGATATATTCCATTGTTTTTAATTCTTTGAATGCTAAAAAAAATTGCTTAAAATAAAGATTTAGATAGATCTTTAATTTATCTTTAGCCATATTTTTCATTAAAAGCATATTGAAGAAATTACTGAGCTCTGAGTGGGATTTTCTATTGAGATAACATGTAACTGTTCATTTTTCTGTCCAGTACTTGTAGTTTGTTGTTTATGGATCATGTTCCCCAGTGTCCATTGAGGAGTTTTGATTAAAGGTAGAAAGACATTTTCTGACACATGAGTTGGCATCTGTACCTTATTGTCTGGCAAAAGAACAAAATTCTCCCATGTTTTACTGCCTCAATGGTAAAAAAAAAGTCTCCTGTATTATGGTAATGTTTTAACAAACATATTTTTCTTTCCATGGAAATGCTTTATGAAGTAATCTAACAATGATGCAGAAAAGGAGAACTACATCTCACACTGTTTAATTTTATTTCCTCTAAAGAATTCAAAGTGCAATCTAAGTGTTGGTAAGACCATTCACCATCTGAAACAGCATTATTTGAGGGGGGGATGTAATTCTGTTTCCTGTAAATATTTAAAAGTGCAGTCTTAACGAGACCATTCATCATCTGAAACAGAACATCATCTAAAACATAGAAAAGATAGAACCAGTTTAAATGCATATGGACAAGCAAAGTGAACGTTTGGTTGCATTTTGCTATACACAATAGTTTACAGCATACCAACTAATAAATCAGCACTTTAGTGTCGATTTAAATTTTAGAGGGAAAATTGTTTTAAGCTGGGTGGGATACGAACCCACGACCTCCTGATAACATGTCAGGTGCTCTGGACCACTGAGCTACTGGCCGCTGATCAAGATTTCCTCTAATTAGCGCTATGAACATTCCTTTTATGTTTCATATAGGCGTTATTCAGGCAATTTAGCCACAAGCGGCATTTATATTTGCCAACAGATGGAAGCATGTATTACAAGTATACAGATAATAAATAATGAAATAAGCTCGACGTATTCCATATCAACTAATAAATCAGCACTTTAGTGTCGATTTATAGCTTGATAGATATAAATCAATGCTAAAGCGTGACTTGATGATAGCGTTGATTTATTAGTTGATGTGGAATACGTGGAGCTTATTTCATTATTTATTTACAGCATACAAGTTGAGAACACAAACTAATGTGGCAGATACTGAAATTAGTTGAACAACTATATTTCAACTTGCCTTAACTGTTCTTGACCAAGAAATGCAGTTGCTTCAATAAATGCAATGACAAACAATGTATTCATTGAAAATATAACATTAGATTAATGATGGTCATGTGTGTTTCAGTGATTTAGTTCTCTGGGATGGTAACATGAAATTGTGTCTTAGAATTTGTGGGATTTGGCGTGAATTCCTTTAGATTCATCCCAACTAAAAAGGGAAGAAGTTGGAAACGTTTGGGAGAAGTTTGGGGGGGGAAAAAAAGAGTTTGGAAATGATTGTATGGTTATGAGGCAGGTAGTGCTGCATGTATATTTCTAGTATATACTGTAGATATTTTATTGTATATATCGGATTGTATTCCCCCTCACACACACATGCATGCACACACACCTTATTGCAAACTATGGTCAAGAAGGAGTTAATGCATGATTTAGAGTAGGTAAGATCTGGA
The DNA here is from genome assembly GCA_038380435.1 of Ryuthela nishihirai. Classification (NCBI taxonomy): domain Eukaryota; kingdom Metazoa; phylum Arthropoda; class Arachnida; order Araneae; family Heptathelidae; genus Ryuthela; species Ryuthela nishihirai. The sequence continues at coordinate 6,779,692 of JAWZYU010000034.1, forward strand.
ATTAATTTTATTACATAAATCATGTTATGGAGAGCTTTTGGGGAATTGGGTGTATTAGTACAACCATGTTATTTGAAAGGAAGATACCTAGGGCTATGGGTCCAAGGGACTGTTATAGGAAAGTTGTATGGAGCAGGCTGTTGAAGGGTCCCCCCAGAACTCTGTCCATGTACACATGCCACAGATAACATGTAGAACTGTTCTGTGGAAGTAATGGGAGAAAAATGGTAAATGGCTAAGGATTTGAATGTGGGAAAATGATGCTATGGTAAGTTTAGTGATCATACATTTGAATTGAAGGGGGAGAGGAGCCATGTTTTGGAAGAAAAAGTGTGGTGTATCTTCATGAGACAGTTGTAATATTATACAAAGTGTCCAAATATATCTATATAATAAAAGATATCTGTCTGCGGCAGCCATAATGCGTTGGGAAATCAACATATATGCTCCAAATTTTCAGAGAATGTTTCTGGTTGTGGTCTGGATTGCAGTGCGAAATTTCAAGTCGAAAATCCGAAAGAGGGACTTTAGGTTAATTAAATATTTTTGCTTCTAGCAAGCGCTAGAAGTAAAAATATTTACCATGCTTTTCTTATGGGAAACGAAAATCGCTGTCAAATTTACTGTTGCCATTTATTGCTCCCTAACTGTGAAAGTAAAGAGTTAAAATAGCATTTAAATCTTCTGCTGCAAATCTGATGCCATTGCCAGATTCCCCACATTTCCAAAAGCATTATTTAGGCATTCCATTGCAGCTAGGGACTTGATTTTCTAACCAAACTTGGGGTCAGGCAAGAGGAATCTTGTCTACGAAATTTGGGACCTTTTGGTGAAGTATGTCAGGAATTACAGAATGGCAAAATCTGACGAAATAAATATCTCGATCTTTTACTATGGGCTCTGAGAGCGCTAGCCAGGTCAGCAATGACCTTTGCAACACCGGGAAATTCTTAGTGTTCAAACTGTGATAAAATGTTGGGGGGGGGGGGGGGACTAACAAACCTAACCTTTAGTGTGGAAAACAACAGAATATGCAGATTGAAAGTGAGACACAAGATGTCACAAATTGTGTTGAAACGAAGCCATGGGCCAAGTGAGAACCCGTTTTTTAAGCCAATCACCAAACCACATGGGGGACGCTGTAGTGCTAAAGTGTCGGAGGGGGGGGGGAGTTCTTACAAAATTTACCCTTAATGCAATGAAAATAAGAATATACAGGTTAAAAATGACACCCGGGCAGCACCAGGTATGTTCAGCTAGTAAGAGAATGAAAATATTTATATATAATGTAATGAATATTTTAAATACCTCCCCTTGGAAATTGAAATGGCATAAGAACATTTATCTTGTAAAAGCAGCATACTATGAGGAAATGTACAAAATTTGTTGCTTGAAAGTAACATTGAGTGTAGGTATAGCTAAGACATATTTTATTAATAGTTGGTACAAACTGTAGTATTCTCAAGGTCAAACTTTGTAAAATGATGTTTGTTATGTGTGCAGTTTAGGTGTATTAAAGGTTTTTTTTTACTGTTGGGAATTATGCTTTGTATTTAGTATTGTGTGCAGCATTATATGGTAGTGCTTCTTAACTATATGTTTGGGGTCCCATGTGTTTTTTCCTATCCATTACAGCAAATTAGCAGTGTAATAGTGATTGTTGATATGTCCACCAACAGGAGTTATTCCAGGGGGAATTTGGTGCAGATATTCATGTTAGTTTTGGACTTTAGAGGAGGCAGTATTTGAAATAGATGGATGTGATTATATAGTTCAGGATTTTTTTTTTAAGTTTAAATGTTTAGTTATCTCCAATGTGGTTATTCAGTTGATGGGTTTTTGTTTTAAATGCTAATTGGTAGTGCATTGTTTGCGATTTTAAGGTTTTAGTTGTCTCTGATGTGATTTAGTTTTTTTTTTTAAGTTTGAATCAGTTGTGCATTGTTTAGGTTTGTGTTATGTGGCATTTACTGTTTTTCAATGGTGGCTTTTGGAGATGGATCGGATTGTTTTACCTGTGAGTGGCAGGCCACAAGGACTCGAAGGCTGGATGAAGGGGATCCACTGGACAGCTGTTCGGAAATAGATGGGTAACCTCCTGTCAAGGCCATTCACTGTGTTCTTTATTGTGCACAGGATATGGCTCTCCCACAAATGGGGCCATGGCTTTGTGTCCCATCCAACAAAAATAAATTTCAATGCTGGCCTTGGTGGGAAACTACAAATTATGAAGCTGTGTGCTACCAACTGAGTGATTCTTAACTTTGTATTTGTAGTAGCTTTTATACGTATGAAAGCAGTGCATGGTTGGCTCGTTTATGAACTGAGCTAACTTTGCACTGAGAATGTGCTGTTGCAGTATTGTTACTGCATTTATTGTGAAGGAGTTGCATATTGTTTGTTGTTTATACAATAGTTCTGCATACTGTTATTTTTATGCTTTTCAGTTTATTGTTTTTAATACTATAGAAGGTTTTTTTTTTTTTACCATATTTGTTTTGTGGAAAAATTAGTTTTTTTCTTTTGCTGCTGGGACCAGTGGGAAATTGTAATTTGGTTTTGAGATTATGGATCAGAAAGAAATAAAATGGCAAGCTTAATATGTTTCATGAAAAACACAACATGCTGTTATCTTTATAACTGAAAAAAGAAATTTTATAGACCTCCTTTGATGGGTATTTGGAGATTGTGGAAAGTACCATATTGCTACATTATGTGAGAAAAAAAAATGCGACCCATAAAGTGGATTTTTTGCAAGTTTTTGTTTTTATTTCAAGAAACATATTAAGAAAATTCTAATTAAGAATAGATGTTTTTGAAATAGTTTGTAGTAGTATTTGACTTAAATGCTGTTATTGCTTGTGAAAGAAATTTTTCATTTCCTGAAATTGCATAGCAGATTACATGGCAGTGAAAGCATTATGCAGAGTGTAAAAAAAAGATAAGCACATCTATATTATTTTATCATAATGGTCCAAAATTCATAATTATTACAAAATACCTAAACATTTTAAAAAATGTCACCTATTACCAGAACTGTAATATGGCCCTATAACTATAGCAACTCATTCAGCTATTTACTTATTTTAAAAATGGTTGTGGAAAAGATACAATGCAAATGTTCGCCAATAAATTGTTTGCCTGCTTTTTGTATGTTAAGAACAGAACTTCAATCGCAATACATATGAAGGAAGATATCACTCTGAATTCAATGTCAATTTTATTGATCAACATTAAATTCAGAATGATATCTTCCTTCATAATTGAACAAATACATCAAAAAATCTCTACAATACGTATATAATGAGCTTTCCATACCAGCCTTTATATGTGGAATAGCACTGTTTCTTCACATCACTATCTCAATACATAGTGTAGACCATTGCAACTGTAACATCCACTGCTGTGGTTTGATAATATGAAAAGCTCTTAAAATTGTAATAGTATCTCATTAGAGAGGAAACTTTGAGCCTTCATATAATGCAAATTAAAACTTGTTTTTATTTAAGATATTTAAATGTCCTACATCAGTGAAGGATTAAGTACTGTGTTATTTTAATTAAATAACGTGTGACATAAATAAAAATGCATAGTTTATTTTTCAGGACCCAAAGAGTTGGCTTTAGAATTGTACAGACAAGGAATAGAAGAATTGGAAAGAGGAATTGCTGTTGACTGCACTAGAGGGAAAGGTATTATCATTATTTATTGTTCAGAGTGTAATATACAAAAGAATTATGTAGTTTAAGGCTATTTTAAGTTATGACATCACATCAGTTATTTATATATATGTAATATACATGGTATATCCCTGAATGACCACATAAACTCTACATGGTGATATTCTTTTTTGTGAGAGGATTGAATATGCTCAAAAACTGCCTGTGTAAGTGATAGTTCCAAGTAAAATGAGCCTAAAGATCAATGACATCACATTACTTACAACCAAATGTAGCTTATTGGAATGGTTACAGACTGGAAAATCATGCAACAGGTGTGATATTATAATAACACAGGTTGCAAGCATGACTGTGATGTCAAAACTGAATATCTTTACAACTTGTAGGTACCGATAAAATCAAATAACATGGGCAACAAGTAGTAGTACAGTATGTATGGGATGCATTGTACAAAGAACACCATCACCCACTATAGGTATACCACCAAATGTCACCTCACAAGAAGAAAACCAACAGTAAGAGATCTGGTGATCTGGTTGGCCATTGAACAGAACCATCACATCCAATCCTGCAACCCAGGTATGCAGTATCCAGCCACTCTCAGATATATCGACACTAAAATGACCTAGTGCTGCATTCTGACTAAAATGACTGAGTGCTGCATTCTGTTGTATCCAAGAGTTATGTAGCATTAGTAATGGAACATTGTTCAGAAAATTGGAGTATGTTGCATAGAAACGTAATATAGATGTGTTCAGTTCAGCCTATCAGGCAGCAGATATGGGCTAATAATTCTCGTCCACATAGAGCTCAGACAGTACAGGTATTCCTTGAGAGTGAAGATATCCAGAGAATGGATTAACGAGTGACACACATTGATTGACACATAGGACGATGACCTTTTTTTTTGAAAAAATCAGCAACAATAGGTAAAAGAAAACAATAATATTGCACTACTACTGTTTATTACTACTACTAATCTACTACAAATTAAATACAATACAGGACAAACAAAACTTAATAATCAATGTGAAGACTGACATTGCATGTCTTTGGCCAGCTTATTGTACTCTGGTACATGGATTGGATTGTTTTACCTCTGAGCGGCACTTTTTTGCACACCATAGGCTAAATGGCCAGGCCACAAGGACCCCAAAGGCTCAGAGAAGGTTGGGGGAGGGGACCCACTGGAACAGCTGTTGGGAGACAGATGGTAGCCTCCCGTCAAGGCCATCCAGCGTGTTCTTTAACGTGCACAGGGTATGGCTCTCCCACACACGGGGCCACGGCTTAATGTCCCATCCAACAGACGACGGCCTTTTCAAGCCCGTCGGTGTCCCCTACTGACCGTGGGCAGGGTGGGGAAATTTTGCGGAGATAAATCTCAACGCTGACCCAGCTGGGACTCGAACCTGGGAACTATAGATTACAAGCCTGGCACGCTACCGACTGAGCCGCCCCCTCTGGTACATAAGGTATTACAGCAAGTCATACAATCATTCAGATGTTCATTTGTTATTCTGGATCTGAACTTTGATTTTAAAAATTTCATTGTTGAAAAGCCACTTTCACAAAGGTAAGTTGATCCAAAGCAGGAGTTTAACCTTTGAAAAGTTTCCTTTAGAAGTGGATATTTTCTCTCATCCACAAGTGTCCAAAAATCAGTTTGTAATACTCTTGTTTTTAATTGTAGGTCAGTTGAAAATCAATTATTTCCATTTCTAAAATACTGACATTTTTATTCAACATACTTGCAATCTTTTGCGATATTTTAGAAATATTAATATCAACAAATGGATTTAAAATGAATGAAATGATTGGATGAATTTTATGAAAATCAGAAAATCTAATTTCGAAATTATTTTTAAGTTCAGTGAGATTTTCAGAATATTTATCTGGTCCAATTTCCTTATATTTATGAATATAGTTCTCTAAATTTGGAAAATGGCTGAAGTTACATTCTTTAATTTGGAATATCCACAAATTTAATTTTGACTGAAATGCATTTACGCTTCCTATTAATTCAAAAAGAGTTCTTTGCCTTGAAGTTCAAGATTGAGTTTATTCATTTTGATTGTTATATCTGTAAGAAAGGATAAATATGACAACCAGCCATAATCATTAAGTTCTTCATAAGTTTCGTTTTTGGATTCTACAAACAGTTTTATCTCTGGAAGAAGCTCTACAAATCGTTGTAGGACTTTTCCCTTACTAAGCCATCTAACTTCAGAATGTAACATTAAAGTTCCATACTCAGCATCAAGTTCATCAGTCAGTATTTTGAATAATCTGCTCTGAAGTGGTCTGGCTCGAATAGAATTTATAATTTTTAGAACAACTTTCATGACATGTTCATAATGCAACAGTTTTGTACGTAATGCCTGTTGATGAATGATGCAGTGATAATGAAAAAAATTCGGAAACTCAGCATCATTCTTACATAATGTGATGAAGCCAACACCAGAACCAATCGTGGCAGGTGCTCCATCGGTTGCTATGGACACAAGTTTTTGAAGGGGCAGATTAATTTCTTTAATGTAGTTTTTAATAACTTGGTATATGTCCTTTCCACGTGTATTTCCTTGTAGTGGCAAAACTGAGAGTATATCTGCTTTTACTGAGCAATCGTTAAAGACGATCCTTATAAAAATATTTATTTGAGCAATATTGCAAATGTCTGTTGATTCATCACATTGTAAGCTTAAAAAAACGCATTTTTCTAAATCTTTTTTTCTTTGTAATTTGATATTTTCAGACATTGCTTCTATTCTACAAGTGACTGAATTTCTTAATAATTGAACATCTTCAATAGCTGATATAATTTCCTTCTTATTTTTAAATTCTTGAAACTGTTTCTGATGCAGCAAGCATTGCTTCTTTAATTATGTCGCCATCGTCAAAGGGTTTTTTGTGCATTGCAAGTATATGTGCAATCTTAAATGAAGCAATTGTAGCAGCTCTTGATTTAGTCACAGACTTAGTAAATATAGATTGTTGGGCAACTAATGTGGTTTTCAATTCTTTCACTTTAGATTTTCTTAAACTGCCGTTAATAGGATATTCAGTATCATATTTTTTATGAACCGTTGTAAAATGTCATTCTATGTTGCACTGTTTCCAATAGCAACTGTTGAATTGCAAATCAAACAAATACATTTGTTCTTAAAATAAAAAAATATTTCTCTTCCCAATCTTCTTGAAAATTGTTAGTGTATGGCTGTTTTTTTCTTTTTCTCTGGCTCATATTCAGACATAATTAGGGTAACTATAAGATAAATATAATTGTTAGTATATTAACCCTTAAAATAAATCAAGCAAATATTTTTATACCTGGTTGAAACCATCCGTCAGTTCATACACAAATTCAAAGTTCGCTCGGTGTAAATACAGAAACGTGTTAAATATTAGGAAAATAAAAACATACAACCACTATAAAAAAATATACATACACTGCTCTCGCAGTGAATGATAACTCGCTGCATTAAGGTGAGAGGTGGGAGGTGTCAGTAGATGCGCATGTCAAGTGCGCATCATTCAAGGCCAGCCAATTGTAAGGCATGTCACTTGGGCTGAAAGGGACGTATGTCCTAAACAGCCACTAATAAAAATTAATTTATATATATATTTATGTATAATTTTTAAAACTATTTTATTTTTAATAAATGTGATGAATCTGAATACGCGAGCCACATTAAAATGGTACGCAAGCTACAGGTTGGGCACTGCAACTGTATTGTTAGGGGGTAATCATACTCCTTACTAAATAATGTTAAATTCAGTATTTGCAGAGATCTATAATTTTTCAGTCTTGGACAAATTTTCCAATATATTCTATGATTGGAAATTTAATTTTCTAATTGGACAAGTATTCTAGTATATTTTTTAGTTCAAATGTGAGCATTAATATATGTAAAGTTAAATATCCTCTGAAACTTTCATTAAATTCTAAAAAGGATTTCCTGTGATATTTGCATTTTTGTTCAACTTCCTTAAATTATGAACAGCAATATAGATTATTGATAAAACCATTGGGAAGACACCCACTTTAGTCATCCTGAAAATATTTTGCTGGCATTGCTGTGAAATCACATGTCAGGCAACTTGCTATCTGAAGAATAGTGAAGGCCAAAAATCAGAAGGAAGATTACATTTATGCAACTTGATCACAGTAAATGTTGATGTTCAGGACTATGTGATATAAAATTGAAAAAGTACAATACAGTGAGATTAGACACTCATTAAAGTGTAACTTGTTCACATTAAAATTGCAGTGTTAATAGGATAAAGGTACACTATGTGATATATTCAGTTGAATTGAGTGTGGTAACTGGGCTACCCCTGACAGCATACCTCTGATTCAGAACTAATTAGGAGAATAATGATTTCAGGAAATGTTGAAGCATGAAGTAATTACTGAAGTAAAAATAGAAATTTCTAATGTTACAAAAGGCTGTTGAGAGATCTTCAAAGATTGTGGATGCCGATATGACAGCTGCAGCATGTGGAGTCAAAGAGAGAGAAACAGACTTATATCTGTGTGAAATAGGAATCAGCAGATTAATGACTTCATTCAAACATAAAGGGCAATATTACTTAAAATATGCTTCAAAAGAAACAAGACTTATATTGCACAGTGTCCTGTGTAGTGATGAGCATTACTCAATATGCAATCAACTCTCTGTTGTGAGTTTGGGTTAAGCAGTGATGATAAAAATTAAGAGATATGAACTACTTACGTAAGGCTAGTAGGGAAGTAAAAAATGTCAAATATCACATAATTCCTCTTTTGAATGTATAAAAGCCACCTAATGAAGCAAAGAGCTGCTTTTAATGTAAAATGTAAATGCACTATTTTCAAGGCCAGTGGAGTGTGAAAAACTTGAGCTAAATTGATGAAACTTTTATGTTTATTTGTGTGTAAGGACCCTGATTAGCAACTTCCTTCACCCTATGAGAAATTCGAACTAAACAAAATGTTTTTCAGCCCACCCTAGTGGGGGAAAATGGGTTGAAACAAATAAAGAAAAGTTGAGTACCACTGGTTTATGGCCTTTAAAAATATTAAAAATCAAATAAAAACTGACTGTTTCAAAAAATGTGAAACATATAAAATACGTAAAAAATATGTGTTCATTGATTGACTGTTTATATGGTATTTTATATTTTCTCTTCAAAAATTTTTGAAGCAAGAAAAATGCATGCTTTCCTCTGACACACAAAATTTCTGTTAAAAAACTCAATTTTGATAAACCTAAGTGTATGAGCTTTCTTGAAGTCAAGGGGGCAGGGGTGGCTCAGTCGGTAGCACGTTGAGATTTGTCTCTGTAAAACTTTGCGCCCTGCCCACTGTCAGTAGGGGACACCGATGGGCTTGGAAAGGCAACCGTCTGTCGGATGGGACGTTAAGCCGTGGCCCCATGTGTGGGAGAGCCACATCCTGTGCACGTTAAAGAACAAGCTAGATGTCCTTAATGGGAGCCTACCATCTCTCCCAACAGCTATTCCAGAGGGTCCCCTCCCCCAACCTTCTCTGAGCCTTCGGGGTCCTTGTGACCTGGCCGTTTAGCCCATGATGTGCAAAAAAGTGCTGCTCAGAAGTAAAACAACCCAACCCTTGAAGTCAATATAAGTGCCTTTAACAATCTAGACTTGAGAAAGAAATGTGTCTTCCCTACAAACTTATTACTATTCCTATGTGAAATGTTCATGTGTAATGGAAAAAAAAAAATTATCCATATCAGTGGCAACTCATGACTAAATTATTTGGGGAGGTATTTTGCATAGCACAGGCAAAGCCCAGGATGTAGAAAATTTTTTGGGGACATGCCTGGTATTGTATTGAACTGAATCAGACGGACTGAAAAGATGCCTATTTGATTTCTAGCTGTTCTCAAAATGAATTATTTAGGAAAAAAAATTGTAAAAAATTGGGGGGGGGGGGGGATTTTTGTCCTTTCTACTTGATTTCAGCATTTTAACAACTTTTGAATAATTAATTAACTTTTTGAATTCAGCATTTGCCCTTCCCCTTTAATAATTACCCATTTTAGTGGTATTTTTAAAAAACACTGTAAAATAGTGTCTAATATACAGGGTATTTCAAAACTCTGTACAAATTTCAATGGGAGATAGGGAACACCAAGACAAACCTTTTTCATCTATGAATGTATGTTCCTTTCAATGCTAGAGGGTGCTCTTTGACAGTGCTGCAATTGAGTAGAGAAGTGAAGTGGGAACGGAGAACGGACTTGTGTTTGTCATAGGCATTTGTAAATTGGACACAATTACCCATTTTAATGGTATTTTTAAAAAACACTGTAAAATAGTGTCTAATATACAGGGTATTTCAAAACTCTGTACAAATTTCAATGGGGAACACCAAGACAAACCTTTTTCATCTATGAATGTATGTTCCTTTCAATGCTAGAGGGTGCTCTTTGACAGCACTGCAATTGAGTAGAGAAGTGAAGTGGGAACGGAGAACGGACTTGTGTTTGTCATAGGCATTTGTAAATTGGACACAATTACCCATTTTAATGGTATTTTTAAAAAACACTGTAAAATAGTGTCTAATATACAGGGTATTTCAAAACTCTGTACAAATTTCAATGGGAGATAGGGAACACCAAGACAAACCTTTTTCATCTATGAATGTATGTTCCTTTCAATGCTAGAGGGTGCTCTTTGACAGTGCTGCAATTGAGTAGAGAAGTGAAGTGGGAACGGAGAACGGACTTGTGTTTGTCATAGGCATTTGTAAATTGGACACAATTACCCATTTTAATGGTATTTTTAAAAAAACACTGTAAAATAGTGTCTAATATACAGGGTATTTCAAAACTCTGTACAAATTTCAATGGGGAACACCAAGACAAACCTTTTTCATCTATGAATGTATGTTCCTTTCAATGCTAGAGGGTGCTCTTTGACAGCGCTGCAATTGAGTAGAGAAGTGAAGTGGGAACGGAGAACGGACTTGTGTTTGTCATAGGCATTTGTAAATTGGACACATTGCGTGTAACATGGAGTGTTTCATGACTGCTGAGATGGCTAACATGCATCTGGCATAATTATGGACTGCCAATGGAAACGGAAGAACTGCTGTGAGGTTGTACCAACAGTGCTTCCCAAACAGCACCCTCTAGCATCGAAGGGTTACATCAGTGGACATACATTCATAGACGAAAAAGGTTTGTCTTGGTGTTCCTTATTTCCCATTGAAATTTGAACAAAGAGTTTTGAAGCACCCTGTATAGGTTTGCTTTTTTTTTTACTTCATTCTGATTATAAATTTGCATTTATTTTTTTTACGATAGTGTTAGAAAATAGCACATTTGTTAAGAGATTAATTTTTATCATTTCATGTTCACATCCTGTGTAAAGGCATGGATGTTCACATTTGTCTTGCTGAGGTCTTTGTTTCCTCACAGTTTTTCTATGTCATATTAAACTGATAGGTTCCAGTCCAGACTTCTGTTGCAAATAGATGCTTGAGGGGCACTTTTTTTTTCCATGTTGGTGAGAGAAAAGGAAATTTATCTTTCCAAAAGTAAAAGTAAATTCATTTTGTAACCTTTGTTTTTGTTGAGATTTTTTGTCCACTCTTCCATATCACTACTAAAAATTGTTTTCATCTAAATTTTCTCAGGATTTCTTGTAGTAGTTACATGAATATGAGCAAATTTTATATGTTGATCTCTAATAAATTATATGATTCTATTTGTACAAAACAGTTTAAATAATAAGAATTTAACCCTTAACAACCCAGTATGCTTTTGTACCATAGCTGACCAGCAATGTCCAATAGACACATCACTGAAAATCTTCAACATTATATTAAAATAAAGTAAATAATGTGATATAAATTCATTGTTATCATATTATACAAGTCATAAATATGAATTTTTAATATAATGTCTTTTCTCTCAAAGTGATTTCCTAAGTAGTTAACTAACTCAATTGTTTCCATTGGTTTCCATTTATTTTGCAACACTCTCTTAGCTTCAGAATTAGTATGCTTTACAATAAGTTCCAGTGTGTTTTGGTCGAAAAATAAATTGAAACTGTCGATAGGGTCATGAATTACTTTCCCTGGCGGCAAAACAACCTTATGAACACCGCCACTGATTATATTATGCCGTGGAGTTCTTCTTGCTTTTTCTGGTTCTGCTTTCCACTTAGTTCAATCTTTACCCACATATTCAATAATCGAATTATTATAATTATTTACTCTTCAATTGTATTTTCATTATCACTGCATAATTGCTCATCATCGGCCTTGGATACTGTTTCTGTCAATTTACCTTCACTATCAGAAACACTGTCTACAACAAAATCCCTGTCTTCACTGTCACTTTCCCCAAATACATATTCCCATCATTGCTGTCCTCTAAAGCACGTCGGAGTTCCTCATCCGTCAAAATTCTATGCTTAGCCATTTCCCAAAATCCAAAAAAAAAATGGGTTTTAAAGTCACAATAAAAATTACACTTATGCTTTTTATCTTACCAACTTTTTATTACTACTGAAGAATAAGTAATATATGTATAACAACACAAATCTCAAAACACACTGAAAAACAACTATAATACCATTAACATCAACTGCACATCTGCAAATGTCAATAAGCACTGATAAAATGAACAAAAACAGCAATGGCTTATGCATGATTTACATTACTTGCAAGTTTTAACAGGTTCAAACCTGCAAACTTGTATAATCTCAGACAATGTACAACAGACACATCTAGGTTGTTATGTTTTTTTTTTGAAAATTGTTAAAACAGAAAAAAAAATTCTTTAGAAAACTTTAGTAAGATAATTTGGGAAATAAAACAAAGGGGATAAATTAGACAAAGTGATTTCGCAATAAAATAAACACTTTTGATTCTGTATGAAAATGTGTCTGTTGGACATACTTGTTGTTAAGGGTTAAGCTGTAATGAAGAAGAAGAAATATTTATTATTTAACACATTTATTAATTAGCTTATTTTATTATGCATATGTTGATGAATATATTCATTTGGCATAAAAGTCATTACCTTTTTTATGGATACAGCTAATCCTCCAGACATATTTGTGTAAATCAGTTTCCATTTCCCAATCCATATCTCACTAAGAACAATAAAATCAATGTTAGTTCATATTAACCCTTTTCAAAATAAGTTGCAATTATTAAAATGCTTTCTCCTACTTCCTATATTCATGTGTATGCAATTTATGTCATTATTAATCCTTTCCAAATGGAATCCCATGACAGCTTAATATAACTCTATATAACATGAATAATTCTTCATCATCAATCCTCCTCCTCAAGCAGCCATGGTCTATGGAGGTCCAACCAGATTAGGCAATTTAATTCTCCAAACATATCTATCCTGAGCTACATCTGCTGCATCTGGCTACTGTACACCAATTCTAACAAGGTACTGTTTGACATTGTCTTCCCACCCCATCCTAGGTCTCCCCAAGGTTCAAGATGTTGTAAGAATGGTGAAGTTAGCCTCAATGAGGGGCTCTTTCCCAGAGACCTTTAAACACACTGTTCACAACCCTATTCGCTAATCTATAATTATGCATACGGGCAACATGGCCAAACTAATGGAGGCTCTCTCAGCACAATATGCTGCTTACCCCTTCCAGTATCCAGCCTGAAAAACTGGTTTCCATCCAGAGGCCAAGCTATTCTCTCCCTGCGCTCAGCCAAAAACAATTAACTTTGAAACTTTTTTGACAAATAACTAATGAAAGAAATTGTGGCATGTTATATGCCAAATTAATCAGCATTTAATTCTGGATTTTCTGAAAATATAGTCTTTTTTTTTGTTAAATACTTTGTTTTATTATAATAGGACTTCTTTAGAGTCATGTAGTAAAAACATGCATCTGGCAACACAAAAATTTATTTTAAAAAAATTAATAGTCAGAAATGATTATAATGCACATGAATAGAAAGGCTATTTATTTCTGAATAATGAAAAAATTATTTTTTTGGTTTCAAGTAAATATTTCTCTTGTTTTGTAATTTTTTTCTCAGTATCATACTTTGAGAAAATTCCAGGCTTCTAACCAATTGTGCTCAGTCAGATAAACAAGTCAACTTTAGAATTAAAAAAAAAACAATCAATGGAAATAGGTTATGTTATATACCAAATTAAACAGAATTTAATTACGAATTTTGTGAAAATAAATAATACAAACAAATTTACAAACATATTGATTTTTAATAAGCCTTTTACAATGTGATATGGTTAAAAAAAGGTCGCACTATACAATTAAGGTTTCATTTTGGAAAACCTGATAATAAAAATAGTTAAATTATATATTTATTGAAAGGAATCTGTAGTAAGGAAGTCTATTTTGCTCTCGTATCCAAGACATTTTCAAAAAACGGTACAAGCTCAAAGTTTTTTTACTAAAAAAACAAGAAATGAAGGAAAAATTACATATAATCTAAATGGGATGTTAAATAAAATATCCACACCAACTATTAAGTTGACCTCTGATGTAGCATAACTTGGAAAGATCGATAAATCAGCTGACTGAAAGGTCACCAACTTATGAAAATAAATCTACAGAAATGAATTTGCTTTCATATCCAAGACCTCATTTTAAGAAAATGATACCAGATCAAATTTTACTGGAAATTTATTTACTGGAAAAGTAATAAATAATAAAATAAAAATTAACATATGGCCAAATGTAATGTTAAAATATCAGCATCAAAAAGTTGTAGGCCACCCATGCAATGTAGCATAACTATGAAAAAATCATACTTAGCGATTGACCAAAAGATCACTAATTTCTGAAAATAAATATGCTAAAATGAAAATTAAGGTTTAAATGTAAAAAAAAAGTAAATACTAACTTTTCAAAGGGTATTCAATATGCTGAACCAAAACATAATAGACACCATTATAGCACACGGAACGGAGATAGCATTTGTCAACCATCTGTTTCCTGTTTGCTTCAGTGAGCCATACATAATTAAATGCAGCTGCACCTAGAATTTCTAAGAAGGATGGGTTTACTTCCAGTAAAATGGAAAAAAGGATAAAAATAATTTTGGGAATACTGAAATAGGTTTATGACAGAAAAGAGTGTGAAACAGGGGTGTAAAAATGGTGGTACATACTTTGTATTTACTTCCAAAATCTACCGTTTTTAAAAATAGCAGTTTTTTATTTGTTAATTTTAGGAGATTTTCAAAAATTTAAGGAAAAATTTGTTGATAATAGTTCAAATCAAACTTGTGAGAAGGTTGCTTCAGCAAATGGGAACGTTAACAAGCAAATCGGAAATGCTGTTTAGTGCTTCTAAGAAATGGCAATCAGATGGCTTTATGAAATTATTTGTATTGTAGTTTAATAAAATATGCATCAAATTAAAAACATATAAAATATATATATAAAAAAAATCGATTTTTTTTGTACTAAAAACAGATGCATACATCCTTAGCCCCTCATTTCGGATTCTGCAAACATATAAAGACAACATGGACACTGAAAGGGTTAAAGGAGGTTGTCTACTCCTTTGCCTAACCTCATCAATACTTACAAAGTTGAACCACCTAATGCCCAAGATACTGCATAAGCAACTAGAATCAAAATCCTCAAGTTTCCTGTTATCTTGTTTACAAAGCCTCCAAGTTTCACTCCATAGTTAACCCTAGAAAGAACCAGGCTATTATACAGTTTAATTTTAGTCTTTAGGTGTATATTGCCTACTTCTCCATGCTCTCCATAGATTCTCATAAGTCCTGGCAGTAATCCCTATAGCTCCCAAGAAAATCAAACTGTGACACCTGCTGAAGACTGCAACCATTCAGATTAACTGAATCACAGCCTACCTGACCAATTTTCATCACTTTAGTTTTCTCTCTGTTTATAACCAAACCTATTCTACTATCAGTGTCATCAACAGCTCGAATGAAAGAGTTCATCTCATCAACATCATTTGCCAAAAGGGCTAAATCATCAGCATAATCTTAATCAGAAATTTTTGTTTCTCCAGACCATTTAAGGCCAAAATCTTTCCCACATAGTGAATTTCACATACCATAATCAATAACCAAACTAAAGAGAAAAGGAAACAAAATGCATCCTTGTTGAACACCAGAAACAATGCTAAATCAATTGCTACAAGCCTTACCAACTCTCCCACATGACTCAATGTTATTATAGAGAGCTTTCATTAGGTTAACTAATTCTTTTGTTATAGAGAGCTTTCAATAGGTTAACTAATTCTCTTATTATAGAGAGCTTTCATTATATTAACTAACTGTTGTAGTTGATTGTGAGATCGTATGCCATGTGATTTCACAATCAACCACAACAGAGTCAAAAGCCTTTTTGAAATCAACGAAGCTAGTAACCAAAGGTTTCTGAAACTCTAAACATTTCTCAAGAATCTGCCTGAGTGAAAATATCTGATCTACAAATCTCCTACCACTTCTCAATCCACATTGCCCATCAACCAGATTCTTAATTCTATTAAGCACAATCATGCAAAGAACTTTATCTGGAACAGAAAGTAGGCTGATACTCCTATAGCTATCACAAGAACTGTGATCACCTTTTTCAAAAATAGGAATAATAATAGCTCTGATAAAATCCTTAAGAACCATGCCTTTATCATAAGAGAGATTCAAAATTTCAGTCATCCATGTAGTAACTAAAACATTCCCAGCTCTAAGCATTTCCATAGTAATATCATCTATCCCTGGGAATTTCTGTAATTTAAGTTTAGAATAGCCAAAATAATTTCAGACTGTAATATAGAACCAATATTAAAGCCAGTAATGCATCTATTGTCATTACAAACAATGGGAGTAGAACTAAACACATTTTTAGAACATCACTGAAATGCTCAGTCCACCTAATGAAGACAGAATCCTCACCTTCTATAACTTTACCTTGTTTATCCTTCAATCCCTGTATACCTGTCCATTTTCTACTATACAAACATAACTATCTGACTGACGGCTGCTGTCAGACCTCTGTGGCAAGCAGCTGCTTGAGGGAGTATTTATTTATTTTATGCCTTTTTATTCAAAAGAGTATTGTTTAAAAAAAAGCCTGTTTCAAACAGTCTCATTCTTCCTCATTTTCATTAGTAAGCAAGCCATGACTGTCATAATGACTAAGTAACCTATCATGGTAAGCTTTAGGTACTACTGGGTCTTTCAAAGCTTCAGTGTTAAAGATAACTATTTTAACCTTAGTACAACACTAGCACCAGGACCCTGTGTGGTTGACCACTCCTCAGCAGGGTAGAAAAAAAAAATAGCCATATTAGTCCAGATTATTAGGCCAGCTGATCTGGCAGCCCTCACCTTCTATTCCCTTCCACAAGAGAACATCTCTTTGGAAAGATACCAACAGTCTGCGCCATGATAAGGCAGGGTCAGACTTTAGGTCAGACGTCGGCAACCTTTTTTGGCTGCGGGTCAAAATCAACCAAAATGTGACTATTAAGAAGACAGTTTGGGACAATGGGTATTTTCATTTTAAAACAGTCCATTAGTGAATAATAAGATAAATTTTATTGAGAAAACTATTACAATATGCTTTTAAACTCAAAACATAAAAAAAAATTATAATTCTAATTATTACAAAACAAATATAATTGTCAAGTTTTAGTTCATTAATAATTTATGATCTTTATTTATAAGTGTTCTCTTCGTTTTCAATGGCTCCCTTGATGCTGAATTTGTGACGTCAATTTAGTCAAGTCTGGTTCATACTTAGTCACCTTAAGACGAATACAAGTGTCTGAATTTTCGGTAGTTAATCAGCTCCTGTTCGTTCTTAAAATTAATTTCATGTGTGAAAATATTTGTTCACATTTATAAGTAGAACCGAACGCAGACAAAATGGCAAAGCCAATTTTTTTCAAAGATGAAAACTTCGTAGGAAGTGATGCCCAACACGATGATATCATGAGATGATTAGCTTTCCTGTTTTCTAAATCTTTCCGCAATGTCTTGAATTTGTCCGTCCACAATGTTGAACTTTTAAAATCAATCATTTCTAAACTTAAATTGTCAATATTAAGATATTCAAAATACTGCAAATCTAAAACATTTTCCTCTATTTCGTCAGGCTTTATTATAAATGTAAACATTTCGCCGTGCTTCTTAAAACTTTGAAATCTACTTTCAAATTCACTTTTAATCTTCAAAATACAACTTTCGAACATATTTAGATTGCTTTCATTGATATTTTCTTTCTCATGTTGGCTTTTTAGTAAGGGAAAGAAAAGAAATATTTTAGTTTTTATGTCAGTTTCAAATAATATTAATTTCGAACAAAAACTCTTCCATTCCTCGTACATTTTCAAAATTGTGTGGTTATTTCCTTGGAGTCATACGTTGAAATCATTATAATGGTTCATTATGTCTGTTAAGAACAAAAGTCTTAAAAACCATTGTTTATCATTGAGCTCGAGATCATTTTCACCGATTTCGTAAAGAAATATTTGTATATCATCAAAACACTCTACAAATCTATTAAGAACTTTGCCTCGACTTAACCATTATATTTCAGCATGTAACAGTAAATCTCCATATTTCTATTCAATTTCCTCCAAAAAAGTTTTGAAGCGCCTGTGTTTAATGCAGATCGTGCTACTATTATGTTTACGATCTTAACAACCTTTTCCATTACATCCTTAAGTTGTTGCGTAGATGCCCTTGCAAATAAATTTTCTTCATGTATGATACAGTGGAACGATAAAAGTGGGTGGCCAAGTTCATTTTCCATTAGTTTCACAAATCCAACAATTTTTCCTCTCACAGCTAGAGCACCATCAGTTGTTATGGAAAACAATTTACTTTTTAAATCCAATATTTTCCCATTTTTGAAATTTGTAAACTCTTGTGCTTGACGGAAAATATCATTGCCTTTGGTCGTGTCATTCATTGAAGCAAGAACGCATAGTTCTTCATTGACGTTCGAACTATTTAGTGATGCAAATCTAATAATTGCCAGCTAGCCATACTATTTACATCGGTACTTTCATCGAGTGCAATGCTAATTATGTCACTAGATAAATCATTTTTGACCTGTGCGTCAATATTTTTTGCCATATCTTCAATGCGACGCTGAACTGTTCTGGCCGACAATGGCATTTCTTTAATTTTCTCAATTATTTGTTTTTTATTTGCGAAGTCATTGAATAAGTTTTCGGAACAATTTATGAATGCGTTTTTCAAAAATTCGCCGTCTGTAAACGGTTTTCCGTTGGTACCAATACTAAGAGCTGCAATAAAGCTGGCAAATATAGCGTAATTGTGGCTGGTAACCAATCTCTTCAAAAATTTATTTTGTTTACCATAATTTAATACACGTTTAGCAATGTATTCATATTTTTCATCATTTGGCATTTCACTCGCATCTTTATGTTTTGAAGAAAGTGTCACTCAGTATTGTAAGTCCTGGCAGTAGTTATATCTGTACATAAAATACATATCAATTTGTCACCATTTTCCATACATCCATACTTTTCAGTCCACACATCTTGAAATAATCTCTTTTTTGCTTTTAGTTTGTCCATGGTAATAAAAATAATAATTATTTCGCTTAGGTAACTGTTCTCGCGCTTCTGAACTACTGTTTATTCACGTTAAAGACGAAATAAACATAGACAAGAGTAGATGCGTGATTAGCAGATGGGCAGGGCTCCTATTGGTCGGCTGCAGGTGGCACACAGTCAGAGAGACCAGCTGACCATTAGGAGCCCTGATCACGTGCTGATCACACACCTACTCTTGTTTACATCTACTTCGTCTTTAACATGAATAAACGAATAACTTTGTAATCAAACCAAAATGTTAATCTTATTATTTATACTTTCTCAAAGTGTTTGTTTCATGTTTATGTTATAATTTTTTTTATATATTATACTTTATTTGTGGAACTCATGTGGGTCACTTGAAATTATTAAATGGGTCACTTGGTGACCCGCGGGTCATAGGTTGCCGAAGCCTGCTTTAGGTGCTAGTCCTGGCTGATTCTGTGCATTATCAGAGGGGTTTGGTGCATAGTTCTCCTTCCAGTGACTACCTAGCTATCACTTACAGATAATCTGAAAGTTATCCCCTTTGAGATACAATCACTAAAAATATTGATCATATTTAATAGTTCACTTCTAAATTTGAAAATCATGTAACTGTGCTTCATAGTTTGTACATTTTTTGATCATTTATTGTCACATGACAAAGAAGCAGAATTGTTGAGTAAGCCAGTTGTATTTTCAAAGATGATAAAACCTAATCTAATGTTTTTTGAATCACTAATCTTTTATTTCCAAAAAATTTGTGTGCTAATTCTTCCTGAAAAATATCTTGTTCACCCTAGACCAAAATATATATATATATTTGTGCTTTTTTGTTTTTATTTTACCTGACTTTATTCTGGTCTGATTCTCTTTAAAGTATATAGTAAATTGCACTCCCCACATTGAAAGTTTTCATTTGGCATAAAAATTTCTGTGATCCTCTACCCTCCCCCAATAACACATTAAATTTTTCTCCCTATTTTAGGATAGGAAATGCATTGTCATAGTTTCAAGTGTTACACAATATTCTTGATATCAGATCTTTCTAAACTGAAAAAACAGCATTGCCTCAGTGAGAAAATCAAATATTTTTAAATATTTTTGTGCCTAAGATAACCATAAAAGTTTCCTGAATATAATTTGTGAGACATATGTAAACTTGAGTGAAAGAAAAATAAATATGGCAAATTTTGTTTGTTGGGTTTTTCACAACTCTCCTGCATTTTGCCATGTAACTTCCAATTTTGCCAACTAGCCATATTTTCACAGAAATAATCTCAATATTTACATCTCACCTGAATAGTAACAAGTCACTGAATTTTCCCAACTACCATTTATTTGGCCAACTCTCCTTAATTTTACAAAACCAATCCCAATCTTTACATCTCTCCTAAATATGCCATGTCACTTCAGATTTTTCAAGCTCCCCAAGATTTTGACAAGTTGTCTCGATTTTGCCAACTCTCTTTAATTTCAACATAGATGAATAATCACAGCGTTACCTGTTGCTCATTTGGCGTTGATAAATCAATAAATATTCAGCAGAAAAAATTTTAGCCTACATACGGGATTTGAACCCGCATCTCTCCAGAAACATGCCAGAGTATTCTTCCAGTTGAACTAATGCCAGCTCATCTTTTTTCCGCTAATTTTAAGACTTAACTCTATCACGGAGAACTTATCAACTCCGTGATAGAGTTAAGTCTTAAAATAAATACTCTGGCATGTTTCAGGAGAGATGCGGGTTCAAATCCCATATGTCAGTGAAAATTTTTCCGCTGAATATTTACTCTTTAATTTCATAAAAGTAATTCCAATTTTCACAACAAGCCTGTATTTTACCAAGTGGATTTGAATTTTGCCAACTCCCCAAGATTTTGCCAAGTTGTCCCGATTTTGCCAACTCACCTGTATTTTACAAAGTGGTTTCGAATTTTGCCAAGTCACTCCGCTATAGATTTTGCCATCTCCATTTTCCCAACTGCCCTAGATTTGCCAAGTTGCCTCGATTTTGACAAATACCCTAAATTTTGGCAAGTTCTCTAGATTTTGTTAACTCCCCTTAATTTTACAAAAAAAGATTATAAATTTTCACAACTCGCCTAGATTTTATGAAGTCGCTTCAAATTTTGCCAACTCCGAGTTACTTTTTTTTTTGGGGGGGGGGTCATCCCCCCATAGCTAAGCCCCTGACTGTTCTGTCTCATTGACTCCTGACCTCTTATGTATCTCTTTTGAACTTGATAATATCATTCTTTATTTATTGATTTTTCCTTTTTTATCTCACTATTTCTTTATTGCTGCAGTAGCATTCTTAACTCTTTAATACTGTGTATTATCTAAACTCTTTAATACTTGAATTAAAGTCCAGTGGCTGTAAAATATGACTTACTCTTCTTTTCACTTTAACATAGTACTTTCACATTTTTCCTGTAATATATAGTTTTAATTTCTGTAAGTGTAATGTCACATAGTCTAATATATACATCAGAATCAAAATTTGGATTAACTGTCTTTTTTAAAGGGAGTTTTACAACTAGTTTGCCATAATTTGGGAGGTAATTTTGAGTAAAAAATGTAATACAACAATGATCCTATTTCTAATAGTTGGGAATTGCAGTTGTTTTAAGATGTGCAAAACTCTAATGGCAACACTGGTAATGATTTGAGTTGCACCATAATGAACACATATTCTAAGTTGCATCTGATGTGTGCTCAGAATTAAATGAGGCACTGTTTTTCAATAAGGTAAAATTGTATTTTTATCTTGAATTTTATCATAAAATGAATCAACAGTACACTCCCAGGGAATATCTAATATATATTACACTTATGGATTCTGTGATGCTAATAACAGGGGCAACAGTTGAATATCAAAGATGTTTTCTGAATCCCAAACAAGCAAATGTTTTGTGTTGAATACCAGAGAATATAGGAAACATATAGTTGTGTAACATTACCTTAAACATGTAGCACAGCAGCCCATTGCTGTGGAAGAGTGAATACTGGACCTAGTACAGTATGGCCCAATGACCAGTGTTCGAATGATTTCTAATTGAATAGATGACTCCCAATCATGGGTGTGGCAAACCATACATAATGAAGGTTTGCATTCTTATCATTGCAACATTTGCATGCTCTTCACCCAGATGATTACAATCACCATGTTTGATTTAGCTGGTGGATGCTGTTGAATTTCTGGAGTTTTATCCATTTAGTGCTCATTGAAGAAGTACAGTTTAATTGGAATGAAATTAACAACACATAAAACTCCCACTTGTGGTCTTCCAGTAATTTGCACAGAATCATTGGAAGCAATTTCCAGCATCAATGCTCAGTGAATGTTTGATGTGGTCTGATAGACCATTTGTTTTGGTACAACGTTTATAATTCTGCTAATTACCAGAAATTCCTGTTGAATGAATTGCCATTTTTAATTGAGGATTTGCCACTGGAGATAAATTGTAAAATGTTCTTTTGGCATGATGGAGTGCCTCCACATTCTGGTCAAGTTACAGATTATTGACTCAGTGTTATGGGATTTGAGGGATTGGCCATACTTGCTCAATACCTTGGTCACTGAGATCTCTGTACCTAGCTCAGTCTATTTTCTTTTATGGAGTTTTATGAGAGAGATCATCTGCAAGACCAGAACCACCTAGAGGGGAAGGCCATACCACCAGCTGAAGCAATTCTGATGATGTCGTGATTCATCTAGGGGAAGAACCATTCTGGCAGTCTAACCATCTTGCTATACTTTTAGGAATTTCTAGTGCATTTGTTTTGTGTGCATATTGATGCTGTTTAATCTCTCTGACCACATGAATTTTTATATTGACTGGTATGCCTTCACATTACTTCAGAATTTTTCTTCTGTTATTAAATGCAAAACATTGATATTTGAAATGTTATTATGGTATCGAAAGGCAAAACATTTTTACTCCTCTATAAAGAAAGCAGTTTAACATGCATTGGTATGAAAAGTATATATGAATGTAAATTTTGTGTCATTGTTTTGGTAAATGTATAAATTATTTATAGTTTGATGTAAATGTTTTAAAATGCATTATATTGATAAGCAAAAACTTTTCCTTTTGAATTAGTTTTTTCCTGTACAACTACACTACAGGAAATAAAAAATACACTTCCAAGAAGTTATGCAAATGTGATGAAATTTAGGGAGACGGTGGTATATAGAAATGATTAGGTTTGCAGGATGATCGAAATGATTGGACAGGCGCAAGCTGACATCACAGGAGTGGAGCAGTCAAACACAGATAAAGGCAACTAAAGCTCCCTGGTTGACAAAACATTGTGGAAATTGTTTTAAACTACTGAAGATGCCTGTATGCAGACGTCAACAGCTGTTCCAACAGTTAACAGACTTTGAGTGTGGAAGAATCATTAGCTTTAGAGAAGCTGGTTTGTTGTACAGAGATCGGGCCAACCTTGTTGGCTGCAATCTAGTACCATTGTATACTTATGGTATCAGTGGTTCAAGAAGGATCCAGCACACAAGACCGACAAGAAGAAGACGCCGACAAGGACCAGGAAGACAATGCATGACCATGGAGCGACAGGACCGCCATTTGCAATGCATGGCATTGTGCGACAGATTCACAACTACAATGCAACTGCAAAGAGACTGGCAACAGGTAACACATCAAATACCTACCAGGCAGATGGTGAACAACAGGCTTTTACAGTTTTCATTGTGAGCCTGTCATCCGGCACTGCATTTTCCCCTCACATCTGCCCACATGCAAACACGTCTTCAGCAGTGTTGCCTCAGACAGAACTGGAATGAAAAGAGTGAAGTGCCATGGTGTTTAGTGACGAATCTCGTTTTTGTCTTGGTCAGTACAATGGTAGACAATGTGTTCACCATCATCCAGGGAAAAAGAATGCCACCCAGTGCGTGTGACATCATCACACAGCTCCAGCACCTGGTGTCTTGGTGTGGAGCGCCATTGTTCAAAACTGACCATCATAAGGGGATCTCTAACTGCCCAACGATATGTTACCAACATTTTGCAGTCAGTGGCTGTCCCATTTTTTCAGCAGCATGGAACCTTTCACCAGCAAGATAATGCCAAACCCCACACAGCCTGCATTAGTCTGCAGTATGTACACAAGCAAAACATTTAGGTACTACCATGGTCAGCATGCTTGCCAAACCTTTCACCTATTGAACACTCTGGGACATTATGGGCTGGACAGTTCCAACAATACCCAAGAAGTGCACCAACCACTGTTACTGAAATGGAACAGCAACTTTACACTATTTGGTGTTCTATCCCTCAGGAAGACATTATAGAGCTGTATGATAGCCTTCCCCGCCATGTTCATGAATGTATTGCTGCTTGGGCAGTTCAACATCATACTAATTATACCATTTTACCTTGTAGGTAAGGTGGTAATTTTCCATATTTTTTTTGATAATGTAATCAATCACACATTTCAGTGTATGCTAACAGCTGCCTGCATTTCAATAAAATGGCATTAATCCTTCATGGTGTGGTAATTTTTTTTTCTGTAGTGTATTTTTACCTATATTCATATAGCTTTTTGCTCATCATTTGTTGGTTTTTGGATTTGTGAAAACAATTGTTCCACCATATCTTTTGAATACGATAGAGAAACTTAATGATTTATATGCATTAAATGAAACTTTTGACCTGGGGAGTTTTGTGGGTAATAAAAGTATATCTCCCACTTGCTTTCTTCCCTCCTAAAGAAATGTGAAATGTGAAAGTTATTCTTCTGCTATATCTTCCAAATGTGAGAGCCTACAGTTATTAGTTATTTCGTACTCTTTAAGGTGATATAAAATGATGAGTATTTTTCAATTTATTTATGTTTTTTTGCCTATCTTCCTGTTGCTTTTCACTTATCCTTGATTGGATTGTAAAAACATTTGTTCCACCATATCTTTTAAACACAACAGACAAATTTAATGATTTATGTGTCAAATGAAAACTTGTGTTGTTGGAAGTATCATACACTATAATATATTTACCCCCCCCCCTCCCCTGCTTTCTTTTGCCCTAAAAATGGGAAAATATGAAAACAATTATTCTGCTATATCTCCAGAAAGCAAGCGCCAAAAGTAAAAAGCTCTGCATCAAATGAAAGCTTGTGATGCACGGTGAAGTGCCATTAGGATATAAAAAATTGGCCCCCACATGCTTTATCTCCCCCCCCCCTTAATAAAAGAGAAATATGAAAATGATTGTTCAAATATGAAGGCCAAAAGTAATGGGCTATGTATCAAAGGTAAGCTTGTGACATGGGGAGTGTCACAGGTTATAAAAATTTGCATTCCTATACTCCCCCCCCCCCCTGAAAAAAAAAGGAAAATATGTGAATAGTTTCACTATATCTTTCTTTCGAGCATGAGGACTGAAAGTAACAAGCTGTTTGTCAAATGGAAGCTTATGACATGGGGGAATATTATGGGTTATCAAAATTTACTCCCCCTACTTCCCCCTAAATGATCCAATGCAGTAAACTTTGGTTTGAAATAAACAAGATTGTGCACTGAAAACCATGTTGGGCATTTTGAACAGTTAATATATGTCTTAACAAAAATTAGAGTAGAGGTATGCAGTGCAGTAATTAAAATTAAATATATTTAATTCTCTATGACACTGTTAAATGTTTTTAAACACATGGACTATGCTATCAAGTATCAACAATTATTAAGGAGAGATTTACATACCATGCTGTAGAGGATGGGTAGTAACAGAAAACTTTCGGGATGCTATCAGGGACAAATTTAATTATCGATGACGCTCTTGCCGGCAAGTGATATCTCAGTGGAGATTAAAAGAAGGATGACGGCTGCCAATGGTCTACCCACCTTGGCGAAGGAAATAATTATTTATACCTCTGATAGCATAGAGTGCTTAAAAAAAAAAATTTAGATCCACGACGTGCATTTCGCGCCCTTCCTTTCAGCACTTCATCAGGTGGGAAGTGAGGAGCTTAAGTTAATGCAGGAGAGGCAGTCGGTTGTTGAGCATGGGGAGGGGTGGGGTACTATAAATTGACATGTCAGTGGCTCAGTTCCGAGGATGAATTATAATATACATATACATGAGCGAATTATAACATACACCTCGGAAATTCTACACCCCCTAAACACACTCCTCTCTCATCACCAATTCCCATCTGCCACCTACACTAATGCACACCCACCAAACCCTTTAGAACACTACCATAATGCCTCTTAAATCGTATCTCCGCAAAATTCCCCGCCCTGCCCATGGTCAGTAAGGGACACCGATGGGCTTGGAAAGGCTGCCGTCCGTCGAATGGGATGTTAAGCCATGGCCCCATGTGTGGGAGAGCCATACCCTGTGCACATTAAAGAACACTCTGGATGGGCTTGACGGGAGGCTACAATCTGTCTCCCAACAGGTGTTCCAGTGGGTCCCCTCCCCCAAGGGGCGTGGGTGGCTCAGTCGGTAGCACGCCAGGCTCGTAATCTGTAGTTCCCAGGTTCGAGTCCCAGCTGGGTAAGCGTTGAGATTTATCTCCGCAAAAATTCCCCGCCCTGCCCATGGTCAGTAGGGGACACCGATGGGCTTGGAAAGGCCGCCGTCCGTCAGATGGGACGTTAAGCCGTGGCCCTGTGTGTGGGAGAGCCATACCCTGTGCACGTTAAAGAACACGCTGGATGGCCTTGACGGGAGGCTACCATCTGTCTCCCAACAGCTGTTCCAGTGGATCCCCTCCCCCAACCTTCTCTGAGCCTTCAGGGTCCATGTGACCTGGCCATTTAGCCCATGGTGTGTAAAAAAGTGCCGTTCAGAGGTAAAACAACCCAACCCTTCCCCAACCTTCTCTGAGCCTTCTGGTCCATGTGACCTGGCCATTTAGCCCATGGTGTGCAAAAAAGTGCCACTCAGAGGTAAAACAACCCAACCTCTTAAACTGATGATTAATGCAACCCCCACCCAATAGCAATACCAATAAGAAAACCTTTATTCAGACCCTCAATAACATAATTATCTTAACCTCAAAATTCAGTTTATAAAAATTATTAATTCACTAAAAATACTCCACTCATTATAATTATAAATTACTAGCCACAAATAGTGAAGCTTCCCTCGACACTCACTGATCTTGGCGATCTCCCATAATCCCACGATCTCCCATAATCCCACACCCTCTTCCAACCTCCATCACATACAGATTGCATAACGCCCACCCGCATGTTCTCTGACCCTCTGATCCTCGGAGCTGAGCCACTGACATGTCAATTTATGGCACCCCACCCCTCCTCCACACTCAACAACCAACTGCCTCTCCTGCATTAACTTCAGCTCCTCACTTACCACCTGATGAAGCGCCAAAAGGAAGGACGCAAAACGTTCGTCGTGGATCTAAAACTTTTTTAAGCACTCTATGCTATCAAAGGTATAAATAATTATTTCCTTCACCAAGGTGGGTAGACCATTGGCAGCTGTCATCCTTCTTATAATCTCCACTGAGACGTCACTTGCCGGCAAGAATGTCGATTATTAAATTTGTCACTGAAAGCATCCCGGAAGTTTCCTGTTACTACCCATCCTCTACAGCATGGTACATAAATCTCTCCTTAATAATATCCTCCCACTGACATGTTAATTTATAGATGTTGATACTTGATAGCATAGTCCATGTGTTAAAGTGCTTAAAAACATTTGGCAGTGTCATAGAGAATTAAATATATTTAATTTTAATATGTCTTGAAATATGTAGCAATAAATTCATCTGATTAATGCTTTGCATATTTTCTCCTGCACATACCTACAATCATCAGTAGCTTCTCAGTAGTTAAAAATAGGATCACTATTGTATTCAGTTTTTCTAATTGAAATTACTTTCCAAAGCACATCCTGAAAATGTCACACAGGTTGTAAAACACCCTGTATAACTCTCAAATAACCAGACTGCCACCCAACCAGACTTAATTTTAAACTTTAGGTTTTAAAATGCTTTCATTAAAAAACATTTTAAACAAACACATTTTTTAAACAACTTTCATTAAAAAATGGTCAATCCATTCTGCATAAGAATAATAATCAAAATTGTTTTTTTTTTCACAAGAATTATGTATATGTGAAAAAAATGTAGAAATCAAAAATTTTAAGGTAAAAGTGTCAGATTTTGGAAAGATAAAATTGTTCTTTAAAATTTTAAAGATGAGTAAAAATATAACTAAATGTGTGTTAAGGGCCCCCAACAGCAATATTTGATTTTTTTAACAACTTATTGTTTAAAAAAAACAAACATTTTTACCACAATAACATTTGGACTTCTGATTCTTTTCTGAACTTAAACTTTCATTTCCAGTAATTCATGGCTAGCTTTAATTCTTCAAACATTTGGTTTGGGAAATATTTACTGCAATTGGACACTGGTAATTTCCTCATATACAACAGCTGTTTTGAAGTGATTGATGACTCCTTCATTAAACTTCTTTATACCATCTAATAGTGAAATGTTGCCTAAGCACCTGGATTCAAAAGAAACAAAAAAAAAGTCAACCTTCTCTAACTCCATTTATAATGCAAAACTAATCTGCATATTTTATAAACTTTCAGAGTGGCATGTGATCATCAATTAAAGAAATCCAGTGTTCCTTTTAGGTGACTTATATTTTAATTATTTTTTGTGTGTCATTTCATAAAGCTGTTGCCATATATGGCTTTTAGTTATATTTAATTGGTCTTGTTATTTTCTTTATAATAACCATGTATTTTCTTATATCAGTATGATTTTGTCATTTTAAAAAGTAACTGCCCATGTATACTTTCATAAAAAAAATTTTGTATACAAATGTTGCATGGAATTAAATTTAATATTCTACAGAAATTGTAAGGCATTTGTATTATAGATGTTGCAGATTGGATAATAAAAACAATATAATTTCAGGGTAACTGTTTCAAAACTTGTTAAAATATCAGTTAAGTGGATTAATCTTGTGCTTTATATTCTTAATCTCATCTTCTGGTTTATATATATGTATAGTTGCTTACAGATTTAAATCTCTATGTATTAAGACTTGTTAATGGATATTTTGGTTGTTATAAAATAAATTTGAAACATATGAACCAAGTAAGTAGAAAAAAAGATATAAATATTATATTATGCTTAGGTCAAATATGGGAGAGAGCCCAACGCTTACAAGAAAAGATGAAGACAAACTTGATAATGGCTAAAGATCGTTTAAACTATTTAGGTAAGTTAATTAAACATATTAATAATGTCATCATAAATGATAATGCAAAACAGGCAGTAAGCTAAAGAAAGAGTTAAGGAAGGGGGTGTCTCAGTCAGTAATATGCCAGGCTCGTAATCAGCATTTCCCAGGTTCAAATCCCAGCTGGACCAGTGTTGAGATTTATCTCTGCAAAATTGCCCCCTGTGAGTAAAGGAAACCGATGGACTTGGAAAAGCTGCATCTGTTGGATCGAATGTTAAGCTATGGCCCCACGTGCAAGAGAACCATACTCTGTGCACATTAAAGAACACACTGGATGGCCTTGAAGGGAGGCTACCATCTGTCTCCCAACAGCTGTCCAGTGGGTCCCCTCCCCCAATCTTCTCTGAGCCTTCAGGGTCCTTGTAACCTGGCCATTTAGCCCATTGTGTGTAAAATAGTGTTGCATAATAAATGCTGCTCAGAGGTAAAACACCAAACTAAATAGAGAGTTTGTTCAAATGTTGATACAATCCAAGCTCTCTATGTTTAAAATAATGTATTTAGTTCATGAAATATGTTTCTACCCCCCCCCCCCCCAAAAAAAAAAAAATACTCAAGCATCCATCGGCTACAGAGGTCCAACCAGAGTACAATTTAGTTCTCCAAACATGTCTGTCCTGAACTAGTTTTGGTCATAGTAGGGTAATTCTAATGATCTCATATTTGACATTGTCTGCCCACCATATCCTAGGTCTCCCCTTTTTCTGAGGCCTTTAGGCACACTTCATAACTCTATTTCCTTGAATATGCCATCGTGTGTCAGATGGGATGCAAAGTTGTGGTCCCATTTGCAGGAGAGCCATAGGCTGTGCATGATAAAGAAACATTAGATGGCCCTGATGGGATACTGCTGTTTCCTAATAGCTCTCCAATGGGTCCCCTTTCTCAACCTTCTCTGAGTCCTTGTGACCTGGCCATTTAGCCCATTGTGTGCAAAAAGTGTCACTCAGAGGTAAAACAGTCCAACCCAACAAGTGTAATTGAATATGCTATCACAAGCTGATGAATCTCGCCTTCTATCCATGCTGTTGGGCATTTCACAACTATTGGGCTTTACACTGTGTGTTACTTGGAGTACCTTTTTTTGAAACCATTGGTGCCAACAACAGCCAATCATCCTTCCATTGCAGGAGTGCAATGGGTAGATTATCTGGCTTTACACAGCCCTGCAATCTGATCACCTCAAATGCATTCAGATACCAATGTGGTTGACAATGGGGTCATCATGTCATCTACATTTCATCCTCAGTATTTGCTATCAGCATTCTTTTGTATCTTGTTGCAGTCAACCACAGTACCTGCAGCATTTGGCTTTGCTGCTTAGCATTCTCCTGTGATCTTCCACAGATACCATGTGTTTGTCATGGAAACATAATCATTTGCATATATCACTGCCCTACACTCGCATGCAAATCAGATCAATCCTGCTAAGCATAGCAATTTCAAAGCCAGGCTGTGTACTTACAAAAATGCATATATTTTTGGATATTTTCTATTGTATATTATAAGAAAATATAATTACCCACAAATATATGTGCTACAAAATTTTTTTTATGTTTATTCCGTAAAATTTTAATTATTAAGTTACTTTTCTTTTCGTAATGAAAAATTTTTCTTTTCAGTGGGCACATTTAATGTAGTCTGAAAAAAAGTTAAATGAAGTATTCAAAATACGTAAGTAATGAGGATGCCTTGGAAGAAAATAGGGCATTGACATTGTGTCCCACTGTATCATAGGTCTCTCTCTCTCTCTGTTTCTGAAGCTTTTAGGCACACTGTTCATAACCTATTTACTAATCTATAATTATCCATACGGCAAAACAGCCAAACCAACGGAGTCTCTCTCTGCATAATATACTGCTCAAAGAAGGTTGTTGACTCCTTTGCCTAACCTCATCATTACTTACAAATTTGAACCACCTAATACCCAAGATACTGCATAAGCATCTAAAATCAAAATCATCAAGTTTCCTGTATCTTGCTTACAAAGTATCCAAGTTTCACTACCATAACTAAGCCAGAAAGAACAAAACTATTATAGTCTAATTTTAGTCTGTAGGTGTATATGTCTATTTCTCCACACTCTCCATAGATTCTTAAAAGTCCCGGCAACAATCCCTATTCATCTGTTAATCTCATGCTGCACATCAGCAGTATCTGTTGCATAGCTCCCAAGATAATTAAACTGTGATCCCTGCTCAAGAGTGCAGCCATTCAAAGCAACTGAAGCACCATCTGCCTGACCAATTTTCATCATTTGAGTTTCTCTCTGTTTATAATCAATATAATACTCTACTACCAGTGTCATCAACAGCTTGAATGAAAGAGTTCATCTCATCAACATCATTTGCCAAAAGGACTAAATCATCAGCATAATCTAAATCAGAAATTTCGCATAACATAATCAATAACCAAACTAAAGAGAAAGGGAGACAAAATGCACCCTTGTTAAACATAGAAGCCATGCTAGATCAATTGCTACAAGTCTTACCAACTCTCACACATGACTCGTATTATTATAGAGCTTTCATTATGTTAACTAACTTGTCTTGTATGCCATAAGATCTCACAATCAACACAAATTATGATGATCAACAGAGTCAAAAGCCTTTTTGAAATCTACAAAGCTAGTAACCACAGGTTTTTGAAACTCTAAACATTTCTCAAAAATCTGTAAGTAAAAATATTTGATCTACACATCCCCTACCACTTCTAAATCAGCATTGCTCATCATGCAATTGCCCAGTTATCAGATTCTTAATTCTATTAAACACAATCATGCAAAGAACTTTACCTGGAACAGAAAGTAGGTTGATACCCCTATAGTTATCACTAAAACTGAGATTACCTTTTTTAAAAATAGGGATGATAATAATAGTTCTGGTAAAGTCCTTAACAGCCATGCTTTTATTATAAAAGATATTGAAAATTTCAATCATCCATGTGGTAACCTAAACATTCCCAGCTCTAAGCATTTCCATAGTAATTTCATCTACCTCTGGGGATTTATGTAATTTAAATTAAGAATAGCCAAAATAACTTCGGACTGTGATATAGGACCAATATTAAAGCCAGTAATGCATCTATCATCATTAGAAACAATGGGAGTAGAACTAAACACATTGTTTAAAACATCACTGAAATGCTTAGTCCACCTAGCCAAGACAGAATCCTCACCTTCTATAGCCTTACCTTGTTTATCTTTCAATACAACTTGTTTATTTTCTACTATACAAACATAACTATCTGGTACAGCTCTCTGCTGTTGTGCTGTCTAACTGTGTCTTTGGCTTGATGGCTTTGCCAGCTAAGCCACCAAGCCAAAGATTCTTTTCAGCAGCTAACTGATCCTTTAAAATAAAAAAAAGTAAATAAATACTCCCTCAAGCAGCTGCTTGCCACAGACGTCTGACAGGAGCCTGTCAGTTTATATGCCATAGTAGAAGGTCTGAGAGGATGGCAAGACCTCAGCAATAAAACGACACACACATCGATGCCTTACCTGGGACTCGAACCCAGGTCCCTTAGATCAATAGCCAAGCGTGTTAACCACTCGGCCATGGGAAGGCAACTGATCCTTTACATGTTTATTAAGCTCTCTGTAATGCTTTCTATTAGGACTAGTAGGGTATTGATTAAGGACATTCCCGTTTCTGAAATAAGCTCAAGTGCCTTATCACTCAAATAATTCTGCCTCCTCTGCCCCTTTTTTCCTAAAAGAGTACTGTTAGTTTCAAGAAAAGCCTGTTTAAAATGGTTCCATTCTTCCTCAACTTCAGTAGTAAGCAAACCATGACTGTCATAATGACTAAGTAGCCTATCATGGTAAGCTTTAGCTATAATTGGGTCTTTCAGAGCTTCAGAATTAAAGGTAATTTTTTTTACCTTAGCACAACAGTTCTTTCGCCTCTTAAGTTTAAGTTGCAAGACACTTTTAATAAGGTAATGGTCAGATCCAATTTCAGCTCCCCTATATGACCTGGTATGATTTCTAACAGAATTAGTCTATTTGTTTTTAATTAATATATAATCAATCATAGTCTTATACAACCCATCTGGTGAAACCCATGTGTGCTTATGTATGTCGTGGTATTTGTATTAAGTGTTAGTTATTTTCAAACCATTAAGTTTACTTACCTGTTGGAGACATTGCCCATTGCAGCTACCAATACCAAAAGGGCCTATCACCCCTCCCAAAGGTCAGAGTCAGTATGAAATTTGACATTGAAGTCACCTAGAACTAGGGTAATATCTCCTTGATAGAATTCAAAATATCCTGAAGTTGTTCGTAAAACCTATCCTCATCACATCGTCAGTGGGGGCATAACAGCAAATAACATTCAAGTCTTTAATGCTTGTCTGAAATTTTGCTGTAAGGAATGTTTCATATAATTAGCTACAATAAAATGTTTTCTATGTGCATTAAACATAAATGCTCTTGTACAAGCAGCTGCTTGAGGGGGTATTTATTATTATTATTTTTTTTTTACATTACAACAAGAAAAGCTATTATCTTTTTCCTGAAACCTGTTGCTGATTTAAAAAAATTTTTTTTTTCTAGAATGTGTAATGAAGATGAAAAATATTAATGAAAACATTAACTTGGGAAGGAATAGTGGAAATGATGAACCTGGAGCTTCAAAAGATAATGCAGTTATAACTAATGTTGACACATTAGAAGGTGGTACATCACGTCGCCGCACCTGGCAAAGACCAGCACCTCTTAAGTTGAATAGCTGTATTCAAGTTGAGCCAGGATGGAGTAAAGATCCAAGCCCTACCTCACCAAATGTTACAGAAGGTACAGTTTAAAACTTATGTACTCTGCAATATGTTAAAAAAAACTTATTATTCACTATTTTTATTTTCAGTATATTTCCAAAAAATTTAGTTTATTCATTTCTTATCCAGAAAGAGATAGGACCAGGTATTCATAAAACAAGAAATATATTCAGACAACTCCTAAACATACAAACAGGATCTAATTTTATTCTTTATAATTAAGGGAGTTGAACATTTTTCCTCAAACTTTTTTTTTTATGTTGTCCAGTTTAATTATTTCTAATCACCAGTTTTTAACTCCATTATTTTCATGTGTTCCTTAAAAATAAATTGAGCTCTCCCACTCACACCCAAATAAAGGGGGGGGGGTCTCAGTCGGTAGCATGCCAGGCTCATAATCTACAGTTCCCAGGTTCGAGTCCCAGCTGGATCAGCGTTGAGATTTATCTCTGCAAAATTCCTCACCCTGCCCATGGTCAGTAGGGGACACTGATGGGCTTGGAAAGGCCGCTGTCCATCAGGTGGGATGTTAAGCCGTGTTCTGTGTGCGGGAGAGCCATACCCTGTGCACGTTAAAGAACACACTGGATGGCCTTGACGGGAGGCTACCATCTGTCTCCCAACAGCTATTCCAGTGGGTCCCCTCCCCAACCTTCTCTGAGCCTTCGGGGTCCATGTGACTTGGCCATTTAGGACATTGTGTGCAAAAAAGTGCCGCTCAAAGGTGAAACAACCCAACCTAATGATATAAAATAAAACTACCTTTGTAAATGCGAATTACATTTCATTAGTAACCAACTAAAAAGAGATTTCCAATTATGTCTTAAAACAAAACCGTTCCGTTTCTTACCTACCTTGGGCTATTATATATATAATATTAATTATAATTGCATATATATATATATAATCTTCCTTTCTTGAATATAAATGTGCTTGCAATTTACAGGTCTCTTTTTATCAGGCAGTTTTGTAGTATGGTTTGCTCCACCACGTGACATTTTAAAGCACATTTCATAATCAGGGTCACTTTAAAATTTAATTGGTTATTGCCAAGATATTTAAATAAGTAAACTTTAAATAATTTAAATAAAATGATCTAGGTTGATAAATAAGGTGAATATGCAACTGCACTTTTTAGGTAACATTTGCAATTAATTAACCAAATAGTGAAATGTGAAAATTGGTCACATTTTATTTTGTTCTAAAGCTGCAGTCTCTTTGAAAATTATTTATAACAAAATTCCAGTTTGGTAACATTTCAAATTAAAAAAAATTCTCTGTTATATAATTATCATTGTTTGCAATTAAATTCATATTTAATTGCATACTTATAGAAGGTCATACTGAAAAACATCAGCATGATCAAATTATGCACATTTTGACATGCCATTTGCTCTTCTACCTTAGGTATAAGATGAATAGTGACATTTATTATCAATAATATAAATTCAGGTCCAGTGTGCACCCTTATATTGTCCACACCTAGTATTACAAATGGCTGTCAATGACATTTTGTTTTGGCAACATGCTGAGATTGAATTCCTTGTGAAGAGAAAAATAACACCCTCTCTACAGTCTGTACTCGGCACCTTCTGATTGCTATCGTTTTGGACCTTTTAAAGACCATTTTAAATGCCAAAACTTTGAAAAAGAAAAGTCATTTTAGAAAGTCATGCATAATTGATTGCACTATGCTGGAATGGACTTTGATTGTACTGTAATTTTCAAGTTTGTATGGTAGAAATGTATTGGTTATTATGTGACTGTAGAAAAGTACTAGTACATGTCAGATACTGTTGTGAATATTTTTTGGGGATCATATATTCTTGAATGCCTCATAAAATAAATGTACTTGAAACTCCTGGTACAGCCTTTGTCACTTGAGTACACCCATCCCTCGATTTATACAATAGATAAATTCTGGGAAATCACTGTGTAAATCGAAACTGTGCAAACTAAAACCAATAACTTATGGAAAAAAGGGGATAGGTTCTGAAAAATCATTGTTATGAATGTAATTAATTAAAATTTTTATGATATTTTATGAAGCAATGTACTTACGAATTAATTATATTTAGCCTATATAATAGTCTATAAAGAAACTTATTGTTAAAAATGAGATAAAACATGGTTTTTACTAGGCTGAAAAATTCAGTGTAGAAAAGTCAGCTCTCATTGCTAATTCAAAACAAGTTTTATTTCATTAAGATATGGTGCAAATTGATTGCATTACAATGGCAAGAATACGAGGGGTATTCAAAAACTTCTTGATATGCATCTGCAGAACAAAAGCCATTGCACTTACCTCAACAAAACTTTTCCTGTCATTCAAAATACTTCCCTCCAGTATCTATGCAAAGTTGTAGATATCTACGCCAATTCTGGAATGCTTGGTGGTACTACTGTTGGGGAATACTCCACAACTCTGAATGAATTAATGAATTTTCCTGAATGAATGAATTTTGCAAGGTCTTGCACCTTTGAAAAAGGCTTTCCAGCAAGTTCCTTTTTAATTTTTGGAAACAACCAAAAATCGTGTAGTGCAAGATCTGGTGAATATGCAGGATGGGGGTAGCTGTTTGATTTTTTTCTGCACCAGATAGGCTATAACTTGCCGGGTTTTGTGAGCAATGGCATTGCCACAGAGAAGGAGAACCCTGGCAGATCTGTTGTTGGATGATGCTCCTTCATCTTAACCATTTTGGGCAAAACAGTGTTGGTGTAGCATTGGCCATTTATAGTAATATTTTCAGGTAAGATGTCCATCGCTACCACTCCTAGGGAATTTTAAAAAATTGTGACCATCCTTTTCCTTCAGTGAAAATCTTGTCAGAGAATTTGGGGACATGTTTTATTTTCTTCAACCCAAATGTATTCGTCAAACTTTCTATGAGTTGTATGGTAATCAAACCATGTCTCATCACCTGTGACAATGTCTGTTAACCATTTGAAGCCATTAGGACTTCAAATGGTCAAATCAAACATTGCTGGCATCTCCTTGCACGAGTCAATTCTATCCCTTTTTTGCTGTTCTTTCAGCTTATGGGGTACCCATTTGGCATAGAGCTTTTGGAACTTTAAACTTCTATGAGTAATTGTTTCCACACTACCAATCAACATCTAAACATATTACCTGAATGCTGATGTGTGGGTTTTCCTTTAAAGAGTTCACAAACAGTAGTGATGGTTCTCTCGTTCACTGCCTCCTTTGGTCTTGC
This sequence comes from Ryuthela nishihirai, assembly GCA_038380435.1. Lineage (NCBI taxonomy): Eukaryota > Metazoa > Arthropoda > Arachnida > Araneae > Heptathelidae > Ryuthela > Ryuthela nishihirai. Next base: position 6,817,185 of record JAWZYU010000034.1, read on the forward strand.
TGCACTAGGAAGGTCTTCAAAGTTCTGCTGTCCTTCTCTGAACTTGTGCATCCATCCTGTAACAGTGCCATATGATCCCCGTATAATAATGAAATACCCCCTCAAACAGCTGCTTGCCACAGAGGTCTGACAGGAGCTTGTCAGTTTATATGTCATAGTAGAATGTCTGAGAGGATGGCAGGACCTCAGCAGAAAATCAACACATACATCCATACCTTACCTGGGGCTTAAACCCAAGTCCCTTAGATCAACTGCCAAGTGCACTTAACCACTCAGCACTTGTGATAAATCAGTATTAACTTTTTTCACATCATCCCTGAGCTGCATCCTTGTGAAAATGTAAAATCTTTCCCCTTCTTTAGTAGGGTCCATAGGAACAATGCACAGATTTTGTAAACAAACTTAGTAGAGAGTAGTAGACAAAAAAGCAAAGAGAGAAATGATGATATGGCCTTTGTTTCTAACATGTAATGACAATTTTATACAAGCTTTCAAACAAGTCATAGTTCATTAACTTCTGAGGACAAGAGGAAATCTACAGACACATGTCAAGAACTTTTTGAATATGCTCAGTACAATTTTGTCGAAACACTATGACCACAACTTCTTACAGATGACAATTTTATTAATATAGAAATTTATTATGGTCTATTTATTCTTGATATTAAATGATATCAAGTAAAACCATTCAGTTTTTTTTTTTTATTTTAGGATGGTAATCTAATAATCTCCCTTGATGCTATAATACTTCAACTTCATAATATGTGTTATATCTACATACATAAGAAATGAAATCTCAATCCTTATTGTGTAAAACCAAGTCTACATAATGTGTAAAACAAAACTGATTGCATTTTCCTGACCATGCAGAATGAAACCATGTAAACTGAGTACCATGTGAATCGATGGATTGATGTATGTCAATAGCATATGTGGTAATTTCATGTTTAGAGTCTTCATATGCATTGGTTGAATTTATATTTTTGCAGTTAAATAATACAATAGAGAATAACTTTTATATTTTTATTTCTTCATTTAACTGTATTTAGTCTTTATATTTGCTGTTTTTTGTCTGTGTATCATATTTATTTTGATCTTATTTGATTTTTTTCTGTTTTGTAAAAATAGGAAGTTTTTGAAACTTGCAATAATAGTGTATTGCTATCAAACTTTTAGTGTAAGATACATTCATTGCCATTTTGTTCCACTAATTTTTTTTACATTATTTCCCTCAGTGTCTAGAAAATTTGCAAGGAAAATGAGTCTCCCTATGAAAAGCCAGACATTGCCACGTACTTTACCATCATCTCCACGTATGAGCCGGTCAGGAACAATAACAAGAAAGGGACCTACAACGCCACCTATTGCCCGTCGACATTTTTCACAGCTGCCTGTTGCATATTCTTCTAAGGTTTTTTTCTTTTATTTGGAGAATTGATTCATAAAGGGAAATTTAATAACCATTATAAATTGCTATTTCACTGTACTATTACTTGTTCATTGTTATATTGTATTTTTAAAAATTGTACTAAAACGTGATAGTACAGACATACATGGGTTTATCAAAATAATAGAAATGGTGACTAGAGTACATGCAATGCACCATATGCATATGACAAGGATGACATCACCCACGATGTGAAGTATATAAAGGGGAGAAATATGATGTTGGCTATCACATAGCAGTGCTGCAGGTGAAATAGCTGTCGTGGTGTAATTGTCGACAGTGTCAAATCTTATTGACCTCCAAAAAGGCATGTTCATTGGTGCACATCTTGCAGGAGCTTCAGCAACCAGCTGTGTAAAAGATTATGACTATCAGAAAGGACAGGGTGTTGCCTCCAAATATGCAAATTGTCAGATAGGAATAAGTGAACATTCGTACAGATTGTATAATGGAAGCACAAGACCACAGCATTGCAAATAGCAGCAGTGTTCAACTCTGCTGCAACAACTTTTGTCGATAACTTCATCATGTCTGTATTTATTGCTGTGCTGCAATCCACAAACCTCTGATTACCAGCATCAATGTAACAAAATGTGTAAGGTTGTGCAAAGCATGTAAAAACTGGGATGCTAAAGATTGGCAACTTGTAATCTGGTCTGATGAATCGTGCTACACATTGTTTCTGACTGCTGGTAGAGTCTGACAAAAACTTGCAGAAATGTACCACTCCAACTATTTGTTCGACTGTGAAGGATGGAAGTGGATCCCTGATGCTGTGAGGTGCCATATGCCACTCCTTAGGGCCATTAGTTATTCTGTAGGGTCATGTTGCATCCACAATGTTACGAATCGATTCTTGGGGACCACCTGCATTCAATGTTGAGGGCATTGTTCCCTAATGACCGTCCTTGGTTTCAAGCAGATAATGCACCTGTACATTATGCAAAACATGTCAAGTTGTGATTTGCAGAGGATGAGATACAGCAGCTACTCTGGCCACCTCAATCTCCAGACCTCAATATTATTGAACATTTGTGGGAATATCTGGAGTGCAAGATCAGATCATATTTTCCACCTCCATTTTTTACTTGAATAAAATTCAGAATTAAATTCTCTTTAATTTGGTATATAACATGACCTATTTCTGTTGATTAGTTATTTATTAAAAATATTTTAAAGTTGACTTGTTTGTTGACTGTGCAACAAGCCTGGACTGTGCAACAAGCCTGGACTTTTCTCAAAGTATGGTATGGAGAAAAAAAATTACAAAATGGAAGAAATGTTTACTTTAAACAAGAAAATTATTATTTTTTTTCCAGAAATAAATAGCCCTTCTATTCTTGTTTGTTATAATCATTTTTATCTATTACTATTTTTTTAATAAATTTTTATTTGTGTTGCCAGATGCATTTTTTTACTACATGACTCTAAAAAAAAAAGTCCTATTAAAACAAAACTTTGTTGCTTTTTTGTTAAATATTTTATTTTCAGAAAATCAAGAATTAAATGCTGATTAATTTGCCATATAACATGCCATAATTCATTTCATTAGTTATTTGACAAAAAAGTTCTAATTGGATTTTTTTTTTGGCTGAGCATAGGGAGAAAATAGCTTGCATGGAAACCGGTTTTTCAGGCTGAACAATGGAATGGTTAAGTAAGATGCTGCTCAATAGATGGTTGATGACTCCAACTTCATCATTGCTTATATAGTCAAATTATCTAATACCCAAGATGCTGCATAAGCACCTAAAATCAAAAGCATCAAGTTTCCTGTTACTTGCTTACAAAGTGTCCAAATTCCACTATCACAGCAAACAATAGAAAAGACCATATTTAGTCTCTAAATGTATGTTATTTTTCACCATCTCTAGAAATTCTTTAAAAATCTAGCAGCAAGTGTTGTTTTTCTGTTTATCTGATGTTGCACATTATCAGTATCTGTCACACATTCCCAGAAATAATTAACTGAGAAACCTCAAGAGTGCAGCCATTCAAATAAACTGAAGATCTACTCACCTAACTAAATTTCATACTCTTCAGTTTCTCTCTGTTAATCACCAAACCTACTCTATTACCAGTTTCATCAATATCTTTAATTAACGAGTTTGTCTCATCACCATCATTTGTCAAAAGTTCCAAATTATTGGTACAATCTAAGTCAGCCTGATTTCTAGATCGTATATAAGGCCTTGATTTTTCCCTTGTTATGAATTCCTCATAATATAACCAGACTAAAAAGAAAATATGACAAAATGCAGCTTTATTTATCTCTAGTAATAATGTTAAACCAATCACCTCAAGCTTTACCAGCTCTAACATAGGACTTGGTTATTATAGAAAGCCATCATTATATTAACTAGATTTTTAGTATGCCATATGATTTCACAGTCAACATAAATTATGAGTCAGCAGAGTGAAAAGCCTTTATGGAATCTACAGAGTTAATAACCATAGGTTTTTAAATTCTAAACATTTCTCAAGAATCTAAGTTAAAAAAAAGGCTCTGTGCACCTCTACAAATTTTGAATCCACACTTTTCATCCTGAAGTTAAAAAAATGTTCAATTCTATTAAGCAAAATAATGCAGAGAATTTTACCTTGAACAGAGAGCAGACTGGTGTCACTGTAATTATCATAATAACTGCAATCACCTTTCTTTAATATAGGGATAATAATACATGTAGTAAAATCCCTTATCAAAGAAAACATTCAACACTACACTCAGCCATAGGTCAAAAGAATCATTCCCAGCTGTTTAGTGCTTAGTAGTAGTTTCACTTACCCATGGTGACGTGCAGTTTTAATACTGAAATAGGCAAAGTAGCTTCAGATCTTGAAATTGAGCCAACATTAAAGCCAATAATACATCTATCTTCATTGCAAACAATGTTAGTTGGACTAGCCACATCGTTCAGAACATCTCTCAAATGCCCATCTCATCTGGCCATAACAGAAACCCTAACCATCACCTTCATCATCTACCTTGCCATCGTTATCCTTCAACCCTGTATGCCATGGGTGCAGTCGGTAGGCATCAGACTTGTAATCTTACTTCCCAGATTTGAGTCTCACCTGTTGTATTTATCTCCACTAAACCTCCACCCTGCTCTCAGTCAGAAAGGGGACTCCAGTGTGTTTGAAAAGGCCACCATCCATCAGATGGGATGTTAAGCAGTGATCTCATGTACAGGAAAGCCAAAACCTGTGCACATTAAAGAACACACTGGATAACTTTGACAGGAGGTTTCCATGTCTCCTAAAAGCTGTCCAGTGGGGTCTTTTCCACAGCATTCTCTTGGCCCTTGAGGTCCTTGTGACTTGGCCATTTAGCCCAATATGTGTATGAAAGGGCCATTCAGAGGTAAAATAACCCAATTCTGTACCCCATTCTGCTTTTACCCACACAAAATATTAATACATCTCTTTGTTTCTGTGTTCTCTAATAGCCCTTCCTTTCTCTTGTCAGCTAAGCTATCAAGCCAATGATTCATATCGGCTTTCAACTGATTTTATACATCTGTAATAAATTCTCTGTAACGCTGTCTATTAGGATTAGTAGAGTGTTGATTCAGTTTATCCATGCAATTCTTTCATTTAGAAATAAGATCCATTGCTTTATCATTCAAATGATTATTTTTCTCTTCTCCTTTTTACCCAGAAGAGTATAGTTTATTTCAAAAATAGCCTATTAGAAATGGTTTCATTCTTCATCAGCTTCAATTGTAAGCAAACAATTTTTTTGACTAAGTAACCTATCATGTTCCACAAAACTTCCCACCCTGCCCACAGTCAATAAGGGATACCAATGGGCTTGGAAAGGCTGCCATCCATCGGATGGGATGTTAAACTGTGGCCCCATGTGCGGGAGAGCCATACTCTGTGCACTTTAAAGAACACTCTGGATAGCCTTGATGGGATGTTACCATCTGTCACCCAACAGCTGTTCCAGTGGGTTCCCGTACTCCAACCTCTGAGCCTTTGGGATCCTTGTGACCCAAAGTAACAACCTATCATGGTAAACTTTGGCTATTTCTGCATTTTTCGGTGTTAAAGATAGTACATTTCCTAAGTTTCAGTTTGAAGATACTTTTTACAAGGTAATAGTCACCAAATTTCAGCTCTCATATATGATCTGGTGTTTGTAACATAGCTAGCCCATTTAGTGTTAACACATAATCAATTATAATCTTATGTGATTCATCAAGTGTAACAGTGTATGCTTATAAAGATCTGATATTTGTAGTAAATGGTATTCTCAAATGATTAAGTTTACTAACCCATAAGAATATGTCGTCCATTGCTACTGCAACTACCAGTGCCAAAAGGACCTATTTAGGTCTGAGACACTTTAGGATTGAAGATGCTAAAATGATATTGAAGTATTCAGATACTTGCTATGACTTCTGAACAGGATCATCTGCCAGCTGACATAAAGTATCCTGAGTATCTATATATTTGGAGCTGGCAGACTACAGTCAAGCAAATAACAGTCTCTTTTAACAACAGTCACCTTTTGCAAAATGTCCATAGTTCAAAATCATAACCAGTAGATAGGTTAGTGAAGCTGGTCAACATTGAGATCATGAAAGTTTCCTTTCCTTTCCAAGCCCATTGACTTCTCTTCAGCTAAGGTAAAAAAAGTAAAAGTGGCCATAGAAGTGCAAATTAGTAGGTTAAACTGATCTGGTAGCCCTCATCTTTTGTTACTCTTCAAAAGAGAATATCTGTCTGAAAAATGCTAACAGACTGTGCCATGATAAGATGGGGTAGGACATTAAGTGCTATACTTTACAAGTTATGCACATCACAGGGAAGTAGTGCACAGCTCTCTTTACAGTTACGCATAGGTACCTTTTACAGACAGGTAGGCAGGGTGACTCAGTAGCATACCAAGCTCGTAATCTGTAGTTCCCAGGTTAGAGTCCCAGCTGGGTCAGCATTGAGATTTATCTCCACGAATCACTACATCCGAAATCAATGTATTTGAGGATAGATGAAGTTAACTCTATAAAGCACTGTAGTGCTGGAGTAGTCATGTTATCACGACAGTGTCAGCGACACGATGTCTAGGGAGTTGATGGTTGTTGTGCTTGTGATTTTTGTTTGTATAATTTTGATTGCATCATGACATGATGTTAAAATATATTGCATGGTGGGAAATACGGACAAAAAAAGGTCGAACAGAATTTTAACAGGTTAGGGTTTCAGTCCTGGGTGTTATGCACTCAGTACTCTACTGGAATCAGCTGAACCAGCATTGAGATTTATTTCTGCAAAACCCCATCCTGCCCTTGATCAGTAGGGGACACTATTAGGATTGGAAAGGCTACCGTTCATCGGATGGGACCTTAACAGTGTGCAGGAGAGCCATACCCTGTGTGGCCTTACAGGATGGCCTTAACAGGCTATCATCTGTCTCCTAACAGCTGTCCAGTGGATCCCCTCCCCTCAACCTTCTCTGAGTCCTTGGGGTCCTTGTGACCTGGCCATTTAGCTCATTGCAAAAAAGTACCTCTCAGAGGTAAAACAACCCAACTTAAGTAAAATTCTGCAATTGGTATAAATTCTACTTGTCTATAATTAAATAGTCATTAACTAACAATGATAATTTTTAGCCAGATTCAGATGAAATGTTTTTGTTTTCACACAGGTCACTTATATATTTTGTAGAAAATTGTTGATTTTAACCATAAGCAAAATTAGAATAATTTATTAGTGTATGCATGCATCAGAAAAGGAAAAAAATTTAAACATTTTAATGCATCCACAGAATAAATGAATAATAATAATAATAAATTGCAGGAACCATTGCACATTAATAAAGGAAAATTCACAAATCCAGTAAATTAAAAGTATAAGAAATTCATAGAAATTTTAATAGATGCTGATAGTTCCATAAGAGATACCTGCAGGTATCAGTGCTGGTTGCCAGCATGTGGGCAATCTTCTTTCTATGCATTTCTATCCTAACAAATTATATGTGACTCACAAGACAGAGAGAACAATAGAGAATTATTTATTGAAATAATTTGTTTTGTGCCTGATGTATTAGGTGTTGTTGTTCAGGCACATCTCATTGTTTTGCATATGATTTTAACAAAACAGATTTTTTTTATCTTAATTTGTGAATACTAATGTAATTTTGAACTGTATGGCAAATATTTTAGCATCTTATACCAGTTTGCCGATATGAGCCACATTTAAAGTTTAAATTATCTTGTGAGTTACATTCAAATATATAAAACATATGATACTGAAACTAATACACCAAAAATTATAAAATATTATTTCAAGTATTGAAAAAATTCCCCTCAAGCAGTTGCTATGCCACAGAAGTCTGACAGGAGGGCAATTATAAAATTTTAATGAGACATTTGGCATCCATATTACACCTTGTGTGATGCAAACTTACTAGTTATGATTTTGACTGAAAACCACATGCTTTGGGGGGTCCCCTGCATTTTACTCTATTAAACTGCTTTTTTACGTCAAGTGATTTTATAAGCTAAAAGTTGTTTGAAATTTTTAAATTCTTCAATGGCATGAAATGAAAACATTAAAATAGAGTTGAGCTCTTTTATATACTGCTTATTGCCCATATAAATGTTTGAAAATCTGAAAGGTTGTGACAAAAATAATTTTTGCCCTCAGATTTGCTAGATATACATATTTAAATTTCTACTTTTCAACTGTAAATAATATAATAGTTATTTTAATCTTTTTTTTCCCCAGAGGAAGCAGTCTCCATCTAAGACTATTTCTGCCACATCCAGAGCACAGAGAATAAATAGGATGCTGAGCCATAGAGGAGTAGATCCAAAGTTAGCCCAGGTTATCATAGATGAAATAGTTGATGGTGGTCCTGGTGTTGCATTTGAAGATATAGGTAATAATATGCTATAATTTTAAAGTAGTATAAAAGAACATAAAATCATGGTACTGAGGAAGCGATTCTCTCCCCCCCCCCCCACAGTGCTTATTCCTTAGGAGTTCATAAAGTGCTTATTCATCTGTGCTTATTCTTTAGGAGTTCATAAACAAAGATGTGGCCTACTTATGGCTTATTACAGCTGATATAAAACACATTAACTGACTATGATTGAAAGGATATTAAAAATATAAGAAGTGTTCATAAATATGCGTTCATGCAAGTGGCTACTTATCTACATTGTAAAGCAGTGAGAAGAGCAGTTTGCTGTAGCATTTGTAGCCATCACTGTTCACTTATTTGCATGGTTAATGTGGAAGATTTACAGGCATAACTGGTAGTTATGGGGTGCAAATCTCAGGGTTGAAGTGGTGTAAATATCATTGTTTCATATATGATGTCTGAATATATTACATTTTCTGGGCTTTTTCAGATCATATCACATTCCTCCACTTCTCAAGAACTTTAATATATTAGATTACAATCAACAAGGAAACAGTTCTGTATTTACTGAAAGGTATAAAGATATTAGCATATTTGAAGTATTTCAATTTTAATTGTAATAAAAAATAAAAAAAATTAAAAATAAAAATTTAATTGTAATAATTAATTTTAATTAATATTTTAATTTTAATTGTTATTAATTTTAATTTCAATTTTAATTGTTTTAATTAATTTTAATTTTAATATATTGTAATAACAATATATTAAATACATATTTAACTTCATTAAAAAATGATGTTAAATATGTTGGATAATGTTACTTAATAAAGTAATGAAATTGTAATGTTAGCATCATAAAAAAGAATTGTTTCTCAAGCTGCTTGCATGTTATTGAAATCTTACAAGAGCCCATTAGTTTTTAATGCGTATATAGACATTTTTTTTTTGCTTTGGTGCACAAACTTTTTGACACTTAGCCAATATCCCCAAATGTCAACACACAAAAAATCATAATATCCAGTAAAAAAAGAGAGTGCAAAGGTTAAAAATACTCTAATCCCAAGAGGTAGGTAACATTACTATTGAAATGCTTAGAGCTGGGATTGTTTCTCTTGTCCCATGCCCAGCTGGGTCAGCGTTGAGATTTATCTCCGCAAAATTTCCCACCTTGCCCACGGTCAGTAGGGGACACCGATGGGCTTGGAAAGGCCGGGCGTCCATCGGATGGGATGTTAAGCTATGGCCCCGTGTGTGGGAAAGCCATACCCTGTACACGTTAAAGAACACACTGGATGGCCTTGATGGGAGGCTACCATCTGTCTTCCAACAGCTGTTCCAGTGGGTCCCCTCCCCCAACTTTCTCTGAGCCTTTGGGTCCATGTGACCTGGCATTAGCCCATGGTGTGCAAAAAAGTGCTGCTCAGAGGTGAAACAACCCAACCAACCCAACTTGTCCCATGACTGATTGAAATTGGAGAGTTCTTGTGATAATTGCAAGGGCATGAGTCTGCTTCCTGTTTCAGGCAGAATTTTTTATATTATTGTGCTTAATACAATTAAGAATTTGGTTGATGTGCATCTTCAAGGTGAACAATATGAGTTCAGAAATAATAGAGGATAGATCAGATATCTTCACTTATTCCTTTGAAATGTTTAAAGTTTCAAAAGCCTGTGGTTACTAACTTTTTAGGTTTCAAAAGCCTTTAGAATCTGTTAAATGCAATAATTTGTGGTTGTTATTTGTACCTGTTAAATTAACATTATAATGACTGTCTGTAATAGCACTGCATTATGTGTGAGAGTTGCTAAGTTTATAATTGATTTAGCATTACTAGTAGAGTTTCATACAGCTCATTTTATATTCTTTTTAATTTGGTTGTTGATTATGTGAAATTCACTGCAAGGTGCATACGAGATAGTCTAGAGAGTTGAAATTGGGGCGGGGGTGGCTCAGTCGGTAGCACGCCAGACTCGTAATCTGTAGTTCCCAGGTTCGAGTCCCAGCTGGGTCAGCGTTGAGATTTATCTCTGCAAAATTCCCCGCCCTGCCCATGGTCAGTAGGGGACACCGATGGGCTTGGAAAGGCCGCCGTCCATCGGATGGGACGTTAAGCCTTGGCCCCGTGTGCGGGAGAGACATACCCTGTGCACGTTAAAGAACACGCTGGATGGCCTTGACGGGAGGCTACCATCTGTCTCCCAACAGCTGTTCCAATGGGTCCCCTCCCCCAACCTTCTCTGAGCCTTCGGGGTCCATGTGACCTGGCCATTTAGCCCATGGTGTGCAAAAAAGTGCCGCTCAGAGGTAAAACAACCCAACCCAACCTAGAGAGTTGAAAAGTTTTGATATAAATTATTCTGATGATTTTCTCTTTTGGAATATGATGTTGATATAAATTATTTCATTAGGATTGTTAATAAGACTGCAATAGATTAGCTTTGTTATTAGTGGAGAAAACTAAAGTGATGAAAATTGGCTAAGCAAGTGATGTTTCTTTGAATGGCTGCACTCTGGAGCAAGTTTCTCAATTATTTCAGGAATTGTGTAACTGATACTGGTAATGTGTGACATGAGATAAACAGAAAAATGGGCATTGCTTCTGAAGACTTTAAGAATCTGTAGAGATTATGTAATAAATAGGTGTATACATCTGATGACTATAATTGGTTGTATAATACACTAAAGTGAAAAAATTTAGTTGCATCCCATTGGATGGGAAGCTAACTTCAAAGTTCTGTAACTTTTAAAATAAGCTTTTTACAGTAAAATGTGACTGAAGATAATTTAATGATTTCAATCAATCTATCTAAATTTAAAATTTTAGCAATATTCATTTGGTATTTAACATCAGCAATAGTAGTCGTAAGAATTTTTTCATAGCATCCTAAAAGAATATTTCATCGCATAATTTTTAACATGTTTTTTTTTTAATATCTAGCTATTATTGTTGGAAATAAAGATTAGATTTCATTGAGATTTTATCTGCATCACATACCACCATAAAAATCTTAATTTATTAGTTATAGAGTTTTAGTTATAAAGCTTCAAAATGGGGCAGGGGTGGCTCAGTCGGTAGCGCACCAGGCTCGTAATCTGTAGTTCCCAGGTCGAGTCCCAGCTGGGTCAGCGTTGAGATTTATCTCCACAAAATTCCCCACCTTGCCCACGGTCAGTAGGGGACACTGATGGGCTTGGAAAGGCTGCCGTCCGTCAGATGGGACGTTAAGCCGTGGCCCCTTGTGCAGGAGAGCCATACCCTATGCACGTTAAAGAACATACTGGATGGCCTTGACAGGAGACTACCATCTGTCTCCCAACAGCTGTGCCAGTGGGTCCCCTCCCCCAACCTTCTCTGAGCCTTCGGTATTCATGTGACCAGCCCATTTAACCCATGGTGTGCAAAAAAGTGCCGCTCAGAGGTAAAACAACCCGAAGCTTCAAAATTAGTTTTTCATAGGCATAACATGGGATTGTAACACTAAGTAATTACCACTTTTGAGTTGATTCAAATTTTAGAGGAAAAATTGTCTTGAGCCGGGTGAGATACGAACCCATGACCTCCTGATAATATGTCATATCAATTAGAGGAGATCTTGATCAGCAGCCAGTAGCTCAGTGGTCCAGAGCACCTGACATGTTATCAGGAGGTCGTGGGTTCATATCCCACCCGACTCAAGACAATTTTTCCTCTAAAATTTGAATCAACTCAAAAGTGGTAATTACTTAGTGTATACCAAAAAAGTCGAGTTTATTCAATATTTAATCAACTGTATACTTGTAATATATACTTTCCATCTATATAGCATTTATCTGCTGCTTGTGGCTATCCTCTCAGATCTTCTACTGTGGCATATAAACTGACAGGCTCCTGTCAGACCTCTGTGGCAAGCAGCTGCTTGAGGGAGTATTAATTTTTATTTATTTATTATATGGCTAGATTGCCTGAACAGCACCTACATGTGACATAATGGAATATGTATTGTAGGTAGAAAATGTTCATATCATCAATTAGAGATCTTGATTGGTAGCCGGTAGCTCAGTGGTCCAGAGCATCTGACATGTTATCAGGAGGTCGTAGGTTTGTATCCCACCTGGGTCAAGATAATTTTTCCTCTGAAATTTGAATCAACTCAAAAGTGGCAATTACTTAATGTATACCCAAAAAGTCGGGTTTACTCAATATTTAATGGATTTGTAACTTTGGCACAGCAGTGTAGTTAGTCCTTTCTGAAATTGAAATGGTAGTCAAATGTGGACCCTTTATAAACAAAATAATGAAACTCTATGACTTTAATTCCAGATACCTACACAGTATCTTCGATATTAGGTGGTTTGACTATATTAAAGATGAGCCTAAATGAAGATGTCAACAGCTACCGCTGAGCAGCATCTTGTGCAAGAAGTGCCTGCATTGATTTTTGTCATGTTCTCACATTCAGAACTACAGATTAGAGTCGCATTATGAACAATGTGCTTAAAGAGCTTAGGAAATGGGGGATATTTAAAATGTGGTCAACAATGTCAAACATGACTTTGTGAGAATTGGTGCAACAGCTGTAGCTCAGGATAGATCTATTAGGAGGACTAAATTACACAATCCATAGCTCATGGCTGCTTGAAGATTATGTTTTCTGTCATCAAGTTTATAAATAGGCTTCAAATAATGAGGATAATTCAGAATTTTTCTATAGAGCAATCTTAAATTAGTTTCTTAAATAAGCATATAAATACTTATCCATATATTAGATGCTAGTTTTTGCTCAGTTTTATTTTATATACTAAAGGAAAATTTATATTTTAATTTTTGTTGTTTAGGTTAAAAATTCTTGTGCAGTATATCTTTAACATAATTTTTGTTTCTTGATCTTGTAAAGAATGAGTGTAAGCTTTAGTTGGTAAATGAATTTTTTTTTTCTTATCTCTGATTTATTATAATATTTATTTTTCATAAAGCTGGGCAGGAGGTAGCCAAACAAGCTTTAAGAGAAATGGTAATCCTACCAACAGTACGACCAGAAGTAAGTATTTTTACATTGAATGGCATTAAATTATTCTTTTCCAAATTTTGCATCTTTTGTATTCATATAATAAGTAATGAAGCTTTCCAAAACTAATCATGTATGAAACTATGGTATATGTATTTTAACAAGTTGTCATATAACATTTCCATTTCCAGTGTAATGGCTTTGCTTGAATATACCTAAACTTCATTGTGTATTGTACATTATTTTGTTCAAAATAAATCAAAATTTTCTCTATATTCTGAGGTTGCAAGAGACCAAATGGAGAAGTAAAGATCAGATAACCAAAATCAGTCTTAAATTTTGCCTTTTCAGGTAGGCATACTGGCAAGCATATTCAAGACATAAGATTGTTGTTCATTAAAAATGCCAGTAATGCTCTTTTAGTATATGTTACATTAGTGAAAGATTCATTACAACTAAATTTTAGCAGGATTAAAACTTCAATGTTATTTAAAGCTATGCTCCCAACTGAGGAATTAAATGACCCAAGAAGGAACAGTATTACAAATAAACTTCAGAATATTTCAATTTGGTCCGGAAAAAAGATAGTACAACACTTGTGCTTCTTCAGTTCTAAGTTTGTAGTGACCTCTACCTTTGGAAGGGGCACTTTTTTTTAAACAATTATTTAAAATACAGTAGAGCTCACTTACAGCATCATAGAAAGATTGTTAATTTCTTTTTGGTGATTCTAAAAATACCTGGTACTGTAAAAAGTAAACTTTTGTGCCAGTAAAACAAATTTTGATTTCGGTTTTAACAGTCATTCAACAGTGCTTCTGTGAAAATGAAATGGATAATTGGAAAACTCTTAGAAATGTCATATCTCACCAATTCTATATGATGCAACCAGATAATTTGCATAGCACACATCACTCAGAATATAAAACTACCTGTGCAGAGGCAACCTGCCATTGTACCATGAATAGCTTGAATGGAGCCAGCAATATTAATAGCTTCCAGAGAATCCCCATCTGTAGGACTCATGCATCTGGAGCATTTCTAAAGGTGGCAGTGATTTGCACAGGTAGTCAGTGAACACGGTGTCTAAAGTGTTCATTGCTTGGAAATATTGGAAAAATTTCCAAAAGAAACTGAATGACAGGGATTACACAAATTACCTCTGCAAATATCTGAGCTATGTCAGAAGTTATTCTGAAGTGTCCTTTTTTTTTTAATGACAATTTTGAATTTCAATGGCAACATTGCATTGAGAATTACATAATTAGGATATTCACAACTGTGTGTCTATTTAGAAAAATCCCTTACCTCACAACAACAAGAAACCGCCTACAGCTGTGTCAGGAGTATAGATTTTGGACTACTAACCATGGCAGAAGGTTGTAAACCCAACAAATAAAAATTTATGCTAATCCACAATGATCATAGGTACAGTTTAAAGATTAAAATTTGGATCCAGAATGCATTGCCTCCAGTGGTTCAAACTAGTGACAAATTAGTCTGATCTGGAGTGCTTTATGTTGGGGAGGACAATATGCTGCAGTTCTGCTAGACAGGTGTGAACTTCATAAACTTCTGTCTGACCATATAGAGTATTCTATGATGGCTACAATCTATTTCACAAGTGATGTCTCAGGAATGGTTCAGAGTGCATGATACTCAATTCTAATGTATCATTTCCATCACATTCTCATCATAACATTCCTAAATCCTCTCAAATATGTAATTTTCTGGAAGTGGTGTATAAGACAGCAGGAGCAACTGCCTACTTCAATCTCTTGCAAAATGTATTGTTGGAAGAGGGGTCCAGAATTCATCTGGATGAGGTGTTGCTACTTCTCAAATCTAAGCCACACCGTGTAGAAGTAGTTTTAATGGCTAGAAGTGGTCCATTTGACTATTGACCATAATTCTTCAATTTTTTGCCCAGTTACTCTATAATTGGATTCAGAAGAACATTGTTTTTTGGTTCTAAAATTTTCACCATTGCTGGAAAATTTTCATAGCTTTGAATATTACTTTACTTCATTTATATATAAATTATATATAGGCTTTTGACAGTCATTTGTTTTATTAAACAAAATCGAAAAAAAAATGTATATCACATTTTGTGTTAGCATTTTAGATATACTTGACATTAAATAAAATATGTTTGTGAAAAATGTATATTAAGCATAATAATCCATAATATATTACTGTACTCTACATTCCTGCATAGTATAAGAAAGGAATAGTTTGCATATTGTTTTTATTTTACTTTCTGAACTTAAGATTTGTTTAGACTTTGTGATCCATCCACTTGTTCGTCTACAGACATCCATGCTTTTGGTTTTTAAAAATAAATGCTTCTTTTTGGATTGGATAGGTACTAATGACATATTACTATTTGTATTTTCTGAATCATCTATTTGTTAGAATGTCTACTGTTAAAGGTTGCAAATATAAAAGAAAACAGTTTGAAAACGAACATTCCATATTTACCAGAGATATTATGCTATTCTTCTAATTAATTTCATAAAGTTAGTGTATACCTCTCATAATTCATAGTAATTCCTATAATCCAGCACAGTCCACATTCCATGATTGTCAAACTAGTGGAATTCAAGTATATTTCAGTCTTTAGAGTTCTGTATCTCTCAATACTTTTATCAATATTTCTCTCATATTTTGGGTCTTCCATTATGTCTGGAACAGGTATTGGCTCAGCTGATTAGTGTTGGGTTGGATTGTTTTACCTCTGAGTGCCACTTTTTGCACACCCTGGACTAAATGGCCAGGTCACAAGGACCCCAAATGCTCAGAGAAGGTTTGAGGATGGGAACCACTGGAAGAGCTATTGGGAGACAGATGGTAGCCCCTTGTCAAGGTCATCCAACATGTTCTTTAACGTGCACAGGGTATGGCTCTCCCGCACACGGATCCACAGCTTAACGTCCCATCCAATGGGCGGCGGTTTTCCAAGCCTTTCAGTGTCCCCTACTGACCATGAGCAGGGCGGAGAATTTTGCGGAGATAAATCTCAACGCTGACCTAGCTGGGATTCAAACCTGGGAACTGCAGATTACGAGTTTGGTGCGCTACTGACTGAGTCACTCCTGCCCCCAGTTGATAGTGTACAAAGCTCATAATTTGATTATCTCAGATTTTATTCTTAATAGGGTATACTGATTAGCTTGGAAAGTCTACGTCAATTGAATGAAAGATTAAACTATAATCTTGTGTGCAGGAGAGCCACACACTATGCATGTTAAAATAGATGCTTGATGGAAGTCTTTTTGTCTATCAATAGCTGTCCAGTAGATCTTCCTCAAGCTTCTCTAAGCCTTTGCGGACTATGTGACATGGTCATCTAGCCCATTGTGTGCAAAAAAGTGCACTCAGAAGTAAACCAACCCACCATGCCCAATCCAAATGTCACTGTAAGAACTAACCAGCCAGGTGAGATTTGGGTCATTTTACCAGCTTGGATGTAAAGCATGTTTTCAGGGAATATTGAACCTTAGGATATTTTCAATGAATCCTTGGGCACTGACCTCCCTTCAAAAAACCTTGAGCAAGGAGATAGATTCTTGCAAACCAGAACATATGCATTCCTTGCATGCTTTGTATAATTTAAGATTTTTTTTTTAATATATTGAAAATTTCAATGGCATCTCAAAAAGAAATCTTTTCCACTAAGATAAAAAGTTTTTTATACTATGGCTAGTATTATATGCATTACGTTCTATAAATGCCAATGTGAATGCACTTGAATAGTCATTTTCATAATCTAAGCCTTAATTTCAGCCTTAACTGCATAATGGTTAGAAAACTAGTAACTGTTCCAGCAAAGCAAACTTTGTGTGTTGTGCTAGCTGTAACTAAAGCAGTGGCCAGTAGTGACTTGGTCTTAGTAGAGCATATCCTTATATGAGAAAGCCTGTAAAAGATAGAAGTACCTTCAATCTATTTTAGATAGGAGTAACTGATTCTCCTCTCTCCTACAAGTTGAAATGAAAAACAAAGTAACTCTTAAAGTGTCAGGCTTCTAAAACTAATCTCACTCTGGTGCACAAATTAATTTTGAAATGTTTGCAGAAAATAACCTTTAGAACCTCATCCTGGAGTAATAACATTAAGATGGCATAACAACCAAGACTATAAAATAAATTATTTTCCAAGCAGCTGCTTTCCACAGGGATCTGATAGGAACCTGTTAGTATAATATGTCATAGAGAAAATCTGTGAGGAAAAGTAAGACCTCAGCAAAAAGACAATGCAAGAAATATTCATTCTTTATCTGGGGCTGAAATCCAGGTCTCTTTGCACCATAGTTAAACACACTCCTTGATTGACCACTCATTTGAGTCTTTAAATAGTCCTTTTCCTGTACCCAACTTTGGGGTCTTTATGGCCTAGCCATTGTGTTGTGCACACAAAAGTGCCACTCAGAAGTATCACAATCCAATTAAAAACTAATGTTTGGTATGAATTAAATGTATACTGTATATATATATATGTGGTAATAATTTTAAGATGTATCAGAGTTTTATGATGTTAAAATTACTGGACATGAAAAAAAGGAACTTAAATAAAAGCATGAAGTTCGAATATTTAATGGTAGTTAGAACAAAACCTAAACTTATTTTAATGCTATTATGTTGCATTCATTAATAATAGTAACATATATTTATGATTATAGATAAATAAACTGTTAAAAATCATGTATTAACAATATGAAATAACCTTGAAATTATTATAAGAATTTTTTGTGTGTATATTTCAGCTTTTTACAGGTTTAAGAGCACCACCAAGAGGCCTTCTGTTGTTTGGGCCTCCAGGAAATGGGAAAACCATGCTTGTAAGACTTTTTTTTTATATTAATTTAAATAATGAGAAATCTAATATATGAAGAAGAATGTTTGTGTGTTGTGTGTCTGTCCGCTTATACATTAGGCCCCAGAAGAGCTAGAGGTACCAAACTCTGCATGAACATTCCCTTCACCCAGGGTGAGAGTGTAGGCTAGGTGTGAACCTGCTGAAGTCAACCAAAATTGGGGTGGACAAGTTTGAATTTTTCTAACTCCCCACGGACTTAACAGTTAAAAACCATTCTCTCTCATATACTTAATATTAGCAGTTTTCCAAAGCTACATGGGGAGGCCATCTACTACAACTTTAGAAGATTTCAGACTTCCCCTGAAGAGGAGGAAAAAAATTATACTGGAGGGGGGGGGAACAAGTGTAATGAGTTTTATGCCAAATGAAAACTTGCAAGGTGGAGAGTGCCATCTACTATAGAGAATTTCAGACCTTCCCTAAAAGAGGAGGATAAAATTGTTATCGATGGGGGGTATCAGGTGGGATGGGAGGAGGCAACACAGTTATAATGCCAAATGAATGCTTGCGATGTGGAAAATGCCATCTATATATTTTAGGGGGCCATCTATTATATACTTATAGGGTTTCAGAAATTTTTTCCTAAGGGGATGAATAGAAAAACATGAATTTTATGCCAATGGAAGCATGGGGAATGCCATCTGCTATGTGTTTTAAAGCATCTCTTTGCATTTAGTTATTTGTATATAGAGAGCTGCTATAGAGAGTTTCAGGCCCAAGCAACAGCAGATAAATCTGCTAGTAATATATAGTAAGATTTTCCTTTCATATGAGTTACATTCCTTTAAAATACTACAAATACTGAATAAAATCAAACCAAAACTAGAGATGGAAAATAGAACAGTTTGGTTCCTAGCTCACAAGTTCAAAGGTGTTAGTTATGAAAAGAATAATATGTTTTATACAAAAATAAAGGTATAAATTTATTAACCATGTTAACTAATAAATAATGTAAAAACTTTGAAACTCTTTAGTGATGATGATTATGATGATGGAAATTTTAGAAACCCAAACTGCTTCTTATATTGGCAAGAACTTAAACTTTTTTTTGCATCCAGAAACATTTTTTGCTTCATCTAAAACTCTTTGCATCCAGAAACATTTTTGCTTCATTTAATAGAGGATAACATTTTGCAAAGTAACAAATAACTAAATGCAAAGAGATGCTTTAAAACACACATATGGATCTACGACCTTTTGGGAATTAATCTCTATGAGGAACCAAGTAACTGACAGTTTACATAAAAGGCTTGTGAAAATTGATGTTTATGAAAAGCAGTTTGGTTTTGAGACTTGATCCAAAACACAACCACCTTTCAACTGCAATCCAACCATTTAAAAAGCAGAATGTGGAGTGCTAAGCAATCTTAGCTGCAGTTAGTAATGACCAAGCAGTTGCTTCAAATCACACATATGCCATAAGAGTCTTTGCAGACAGCAAATCACCCAGAGGCACAAATAGTAAATATGTGTCTACAAAAATTGCCCATGAATAGCAAGTGCCTTCTATACTGGTTTCATCATGCTGGTTTTCATTTTAAAGGTTTTTTATTAAATATTTTTTTTTTATTTTTGTTGAATACTTTTTGCTGATATTATTTTTTATTATCAAAACTACAAATATATACATTTAGGAACTTTTGATGGTTACCATGAGGAAAATATATGGCTTTAAAATATTTGATATATGTGTACTGAATAATACCTTTGTTTAAACTTTTGTAATGATTAATTAATAGAATGAAAACTCCTCTATGCCAGAGATGATTAGCATGGTATAGTGTTAAATGTTTTCTTTGCTAGAATGCTTGCAATTGAGCTTCCCTGTTTAACTTGATTTTTCTAACAGAATTATTTCATTTTGCTATTAATATGTAATTGACTATATTCCTATGAAGCCCATCTGCTGAAATCTACGCAAAAAGTTCACCAAAAATATGCCAAAAGTTCATTATGATGAGCACTGACATTAAGAAAAATGCTTTTATAATGAGATTTTTCAGAGATCCTGTCAATTTTATATGCTTACATTAGAATATAGTTACTTCTGACTTGATGAGTTACATAGGAATGTGATAGGTTATATTAGTATATTAACAGTAATGGGGTATTACTATATTAACAGTCTCTGATATAAACATTTGGTCATATTGGGGAGCTGAAATTGGTCCTTATTAAAAGTATTTTGCAACTGAAACTTATAAAATGTTTTGCTAAGTCTAAAAAAGAATTACTTTAAAAACGGAAGCTCTGAAAATCTCTCAGATAGTGAAAGTTGTTTGCTACAGACATTGCGAATGAATGGGACCATTTTAAACAGGCTATGCCATACCAGTGGCCAATTGGTTAGCACTCTTGGCTACTGATCAAAGGGACCTGGATAAGGCATGGCTCTTCCTGTTGTCTTTCTGCTGAGATCTTGCCTACCTCACAGACATACTATGGTTTATTAAACTGACAGGCTCCTGTCAGACCTCTGTTGGCACCATGCCCCTTTTGAATATCTTACCCCTCCCCCATTTGAGAACCCATGCTCTAGAGCAGTGGTTTTCAACCTTTTATGCTTCACTTACCCCCTGGAAATGTGTATGTAACTGGCATACCCCTTATTAGATAGATAAAGCTATAGTTATAGTATAATAATGCCAACTTAGCAACTTTGTTACTAGATCTAGTGACTCAGAGCATACCCAAAAATTTTTTCCCATGTACTCCACATTGAGAACCCCTGCTCTAGAGTATTCCAGAGATATGTGTTATTAATGCTGAAAATAGGAGATGATGCTCTCTTATGATTCATCAAGATCTAGCTCGTTTGTTATTTGTAAAAGCAATTGCACTCCTAATGTTTGAGACTTAGTAATTTTAGACATGAATAATGTACAGCTATTATCGTGAAATATATTTAGTATAATTTTTAATATTCAGCTTATTTTCACAATATGTATTTATCATATTATTCCATGCTGATGGGAAATATTTCTGAAATTTTCTTGTGGGAATGGCATTCTTATTTAAATTTCATGTAGCAATGAAATTCTCAACTTGTGGCTCTTGGAGCTAAGGTGCTACTATTCTTGGTAAGATTTTTGATCGACATTAAAGCTAGTCAAAGGTATTAGATATTTTAATACTGAAAAGATGATGCTGAAAGAAAGATGCTAAATGTGTTGAAGCCTCCATTTGAACAAGATTAGAAATCCAGTTGTTGATAAACCAAATTTGGTAAAAATTATTCATAATTTTTACCAAATTTATTCATAATTATTCATAAATTTTCACAGTATTTCAACTTGGCAATATTTCAATTCACAAATGAATAAATTTTAGCTTGTGAATCCAAATTCTTCATTAGTCTTTTTCATTTAGCTCTTAGGGGAAAAAAGAAAAACCTGCATTTTTTTTTTTCTAGACTTTGTTTCGTAATAATTGGACTTTTGAGTGTCATTTTGCAAACAAGTAGTGAAGAAACTACTTCTCTTTTCTGCTTTAGAATCCTTTTGAAACATTCGGAATTTCTCCAATATTATTTATGTACAGGAAATAGGGTAAACTTTCTACTTTTCTGGCAACTGATTTTATTTGTACATCAAAATTTGTAACTTGGATGACAAGAATATTGTAGCAAAATGCATTATTGTTTTAAAAGTTAGGTGGCATAGGTTCATAAATTATTAAGGATTCCATGTGGAAATAAATCCAAAGATGAAACTGGTGGGCACTGATAAAGACTAGACTAAACTGATCATATATCCATTTCTGGAAACTGTGACATTTCAGTAAATGTCCTGGTTTCAAAAGGCTGAAGCCGGGACACCTTGGTTTATTGATTCTATTGATTAAATAAGAAGACTGGAAAAACGTTTCGAATGCATTACAAAAAAAATTTTTTTTTTTTTCATTTTTCTGTTTTCATGTTAAGGTGATTAAATTTAAAAAGCAAAAATCCTAGACATGATGACTCTCCATGAGGTGTTATTTGTCTCTCCTTTCTTTGCAGTGCTGCAAATAAAATAGAAACAGAACAAAAGATGTTTTTTATAATAGGAAAATAAGGAAATAAGAGAATTTAGTAGACTTTGAATTTTGGCCTACTGCTGAATACTATTGTGGAAAAACTAAGTTGTGTGGTGACTAACAGAATTAATATTAGCTGTGTAGATGGTATGCCATTGAAACATAGCCATTAAATAGTCCAAATGACCAGTTGCAAGAACTGTTGAACTACAGTCATTGTAACTGTTGCTAAAAATGCTCCTTGTGAAGTATGCACTATACTAAGTAAGCAAAATTTCAGGACACAAATATGTTATTGAAAAATCTGGGATGTCTGATCACCCTAGCCTAGAACAAATATTGGAATTGTATTAACAATATGGAGCTAAAGCTTCAGTGGTATGCAGTTGCCAATGTATCATATTGTACAATTATGTTGTATATATTGTTTCAATTTGTAAGTTTTTAGTAAATTTGTGCCAATTAAATTGTCATCTGGATATTTAAGTAGAATTGCATATGCCAGAGCCAGACTTACGTATAAGCTAACTAAGCTACAGCTTAGTACCTCACAATATAGAGGGTCTCAAAGAAATGCATTTTAAGTTTAAAAAATGAAGTCACACAAAAAAATTAATAATGTATTAAAATTAACTATTGTGCAAATACTGCTCATCTTAGCTTTACACAGTCATCATTGTATACCAATTCCAATACCAATTCCATCACCAATTCCAATCCATACTTATTTTTTAATCTTTTCTTCAATCAGAATAATAAATATATATATTTCTAATTTTTAGGGCCTCTTAAACTTGTCATAGGTTAAGGTAGGCATTGTACTTAAGGTCTCTTAAATTTGACATAGCTTAGGGCCTCAGAGGATCAAAGTCCGGCCCTGACATACATACCTATCTTAGGGTAGATTTGGCTCTCTCAGAGATAACTCTATTAATGTATTATAATAATAAATATATATGCAATATACTCTCAATTATCCATGGTAAGGGAGGAGAAAAGCATTGGGGAAGATAACATAGGTAGGATAATGAAAAAATATAGGTAATCTGCAATTCACATAATGAATTCTTAATATATGCAGTATACTCTCAATTATCCCTGGTAGGATAATGAAAAAATATGGGTAATCTGCAATTCAACATCCTAAATTTTTAATAAGTTGCATTCTTATTCATATATAAGTTACTTATTAAGAATTTACGATGTTGAAAGTGAAACATGTACTTAGTTAAAGTAAATTAACTCCATTCTTGATAAATGAGAGTATAATGCATTTAATCGAATAAAACATTTATTGCTTCCTCTTTTGCCTCTGTTGAAAATAAAATGTGAACTATATTTCCATAGGCTAAAGCAGTTGCTTGTGAGTCAAATTCAACATTTATGAATATCAGCGCTGCATCTCTGACCTCAAAATATGTAAGTAAATAAGGTTAACTTTTACCATTTACATTATTCTGTTTTAAGCATTGAATAATTATGTGATATACTGTACCTGCCTGCTAACTTGATTGGCAGACGCAATGTTTGATGTACAAAGCAGAACATACCACTTTTACTTGTAGGATAGAATGCTTTAATAGATATATATACACGTACAGAGAGTCTGCTAACAGTACAAACAGGAGATAACAGGAAACAAAACCGAGAAAACAATTTTGCTATTAAACTTTAGTCGGTCATTACAGCCTTGAATTGGTTAAAACATTTCACCCATTTATGCTTCATATATCCTTAAATTTTATATTTGTGAAAAGTAAATTTCAATTGGTCGTAGGTGGTGCCACCCTCTAGTAGTAGATTGAAGGAGTACCTTCACATGTATAAGAACTTCGTTAGTAATTCCCTAATTTGTGTTTCATCTTTGTAGATTTATATTTTTTTATTTACTTTACATGGTTCATCATTTATTATGCCTTCAGAAAAGTTATTGAATTTGCTTTTAGCGACTGTTAGATTTCTGTTCCTAAAATTTAAAAGCATATTATTTTGTATACCCTTAACTTTTCAGTAGAAATTTTAATTTTCCCACTTAATGTTCTTTCACAATAATCATATATGTAATTGCTTTAAGAGTTTTGTGTAATTTTTATCTCATTTTCATTAAAAAAAAATGAAGTAATAGTTTTACTTTTTTCATGTCTGTCTGTCCATCTCTATACATGAAATTTTTTTGTTTATAGAAATAAATTAAAAATTCTTTTTGTGTTGGATAGGTATTGATGAAATATTGCAATTTGCACTTCCTAAATCTCAGAAAAGCTATAATGGTGGGTAAAAAAATCGAAAATTTCAAACAAATATTACAAATAATGTAGTTATGCTACAAATTTGAAATTTTGGTGATGGAATGTGAAGGTCACGATATTTCCATTGATAACAATGAATTGACCCTTTAGACATATAAGGCTAACTAAGCTGTAGCTTAGTTAGCTTATATGTGGACCTGGGAAGGGGATACAACTTTTTGTTTTAAAAGATAATTGTTTATTTTTAGAGCTAAATAAAAATTCTTTTCAGGTTGTATAAGTATTGATGAAATATTGTCATTTGAACTTTCTGAATATCCCAAAAGCTATAATTTTGTCTTCTAACATTGAAAAAATTCTAAAATTCCAAAAGTTTTGACGAATATTGGAAATGAGGTATTTAGCCCAAACCATTTGGACAGTTGTTGAGCCTGAGGCTGATTTGGGAGGAAAAATTCTCTGACACATCATAAGATATATATACAGAAATGTATGTTGCTAATCATTCCTTTTATTCTTATATTATTAAGTATAATTGTTTTATGACAAAAATAAAATGTTGATGGTATTTAGAAGGAAATGTATTAAAGAATACTAGAAGAAATTGAAAGTTTGTGGGTAGCATAATTATAAATGCAAAGAGCCATTAATTTATTAAATATAGAGAATATGTAGCAAATAATGAAAAGTAGCATGATATTAATTGCTAAAGACAGATTAAAAGGCTAAAATTATAATCAAAAAATTTTATTTCTATTTTTTTCCATTTACAAGAAATGTTTTGATTTTTTTTTATTCTGAGCTTGAGTCGAAGTGTCTGTGCTATTTTGATCCTGACAAAGCACAAGCCTGAACTCATCTCTATAAGGAACAATAGAAATATGATTACATCAAACCATCTGGATAAACCATATGAATAGCAATATAAGCAGGAAGTTTTGCATTTGTTAGTACAAATGATTAGTGTACTTGACTACTGATCAAAGGGACCTGGGTTCGAGCCCCAGGTAGGGTATGGATATTTGTATTGTCTTTCTACTGAGGTCTTGCCTTCCTCACATCTTCACTATGGCATATAAACTGACAAGTTCATGTCAGTCCTCATTCAAGGGGTATTTATTGTTACATTTGTAAGTGTCATACTGATATTTAGTATAGACCAGCCACAATTTTTCTTCACTCACTCTAGTTATCTGTATTACATGCATGTAGCCTGCAAGAATGTGTGTGTGTTGGGGGGGGGGGGGAGATATAGCAAAATAAATGGCAGTAGAAGGAAATATTTGATTAGAGGTGAATGGCACCCTGTGCCATTCACCTCTAATCAAAATTCAGAGAGAAAGTAATACCTTGTACTGCAAGGTATTACTTTCTCTCTGTCTTTTTTTGATGTTGAGATGATATATACTGCATTAATAAATTTAACAACTACCTTATGCATTTTACCCATCTTAATAAATAAAATAAAAATAAATATCCTTTCAGGCAGCTGCTTGCCACAGAAGTTTGATAGGAGCCTGCTAGTTTATACATCATAGTAGAAGATCTATGAGGATGGCGGGATTTCAGCAGAAAAACAACACAAACATCCATGCCTTACCTGGGGCTCAAACCTAAGTCCTTATTATCAGTAGCCAAGCAGCAAAGCTACATTATAATGTGTCCTAATAAAAATGACAATTTCCATGAATTGCTATTCAACATTATGACAAAACTGAAGTAAATTAATAGTGTTAAAATTATTAATGATATTGCACTGTAGTATTGATGAATGATGTATATAATGCCAAAGAGAGGTGTTATGATTTAAACAGCCCAGAATAGCTACTTTTTTTAATTAAAGTTGTAAAAAAAAAGGAATGCTATAAAAAGGTTAGCATATTTATATCTAATAATGTAAAATAGCTTCTAAATGTAAGACATTCTTTGAGGTGGGGGTGGCTCAGTCGGTAACATGCCAGGCTCGTAATCTGCAGTTCCCAGGTTTGAATTCCAGCTGGGACAGTATTGAG
Organism: Ryuthela nishihirai; assembly: GCA_038380435.1. Classification (NCBI taxonomy): domain Eukaryota; kingdom Metazoa; phylum Arthropoda; class Arachnida; order Araneae; family Heptathelidae; genus Ryuthela; species Ryuthela nishihirai. Next base: position 6,843,648 of record JAWZYU010000034.1, read on the forward strand.
ATTTATATCCACAAAACTCTGCCCTGTCCACAGTCAGTAGTGGACAATGATGGGCTTGGAAATACTGCTGTCCATCGAATGGGACATTAATCCTCGACTCTGTGAGCAAGAAAGCCAAACCCTATGCATGTTAAAGAACATGCTGGATGGCCTTAATGGGAGACTACCATCTGTCTCCCAACAGTTGTACAGTGGGTCCCCTCTCCCAACCTTCTCTGATACTTCAGGCCCTTGTGACCTGGCCATTTAGTCCACTGTGGGCAAAAAAGCCATTCAGAGGTAAAAAAAAAACCAAAATAAGGCATTCTTTTTTAATTTCTTATTCCATTAATTCTCTATAATTTTAGCATGTTGAAAGAAAAACAAGTTACTCATCTGCCAAAGAAATATATATGTGTAAATATTCTCTAATGCTGTTAGAAGTAGACTTAAAGAATTGATCTGTGACCTCTCTCTCCACACTGTCATTACAACTAGGAACATTTAGTAAGCTTTTCACTCATTTTAGCTTTGGAAAATTTACTGAAAGCCATTGCTGAAATTTTCAAGTTATTTTTTAAGTTTTCACCTATTTACCTCTAGTTGATACAATCATTTTGATCAATATATTGAATAATTATCAATTATCCACTGCAGGAGGTAAGCAGTAACCCATTCCACAAAAGCATGCAACACACTAAGTTGCAAACGTGTCCTGGCTGCTGCACAAAAATGTTACAGGACAATCCTTAAGTTCTTTGAAAGGGTATTGAGTTACATATAATTAGTTGCAAATAAGTATACTTCAACAATGATTTAAACAAAAACTAATATATATATACATTCTTTCGCTGTTGGTGAACTGCTGAAAACAATTTCCTTTAATTCCAGTAGTAATATTTTTGTAATATTTTTACATTAATATAATTATTCATTACTGAAATTGTAATTCACAGGTTGTGAATTAATATATTGCATAAATGTAATGGATTTTGAAAGCATCTCAGGAAAGAAGACAGGATATATGATGTAAATGCATTATTTATGCACATTCAAATTGGAATTTATTTTAACCCTTTCAGTACCTTACTGACCCAAAATGGCCGAGATTTTAAATGGACTCATCCTATCAATGCTATTCCTTCCTCTTCACTACTTCCTACCTTCAGTTTGGGCCATTTTCAGCCAATTGGTAAAGAAAGGGTTAAAAAAAGCACACACTTGTGAATTTACAAGTGATATGTGATTTAAATAAAGAAATCTGTTATTTAAATAACAAATATGGACATAGTTATTCGAATTATTTAGAGGTCATTTTGAGACTTGTAGCATAATTTCTATTTAAATTATTAGTGGAACAAAAATTTTTTTAACTGTCTCAGAATGCAATGATTTGTTACCTCCATTATATGGGAGGAAATATTAAATATTTATATACAAAATAAGAAACCTTAAATTTTATTCTGTTCAGTGTGATTTTGGATGTTTTTTCTAATACCAATGAACAGCAAGATCCAGTAAATTTTATTGATTTTTTTTTTTAATTACTTTTTAGGTAGGAGAAGGGGAAAAACTGGTGCGTGCCTTGTTTGCAGTAGCTAGAGAAATGCAGCCAAGTATTATCTTTATTGGTAAGTTTTAAGTATTTTCAAAGTCTTATAAACAGAGGCCACTGAAAAATTAATTATTATATTAATAATATATATTGTAAGTTAAATCTGTTTCACTTATGATCTACATCTAGGCCATTACTGAAATTTCGAGTTAATTTTTCAAATTTTCCTCCATTCACCTGTAGATAATAAAATCCTTTTGATTGATATATTGCATAATTACAAAGTAGCTTTACAGCTTCAAACATTAAGTACTTTATTCACACATGAAAGGAAAACAAATGATATGACAATGAAGATGCAGCGTTTTGTAATTTTTTTCTCGGTATACCAAACTTTGAGAAAATTCCAGGCTTTTAGCTAATTATGCTGAGTCAGATAAACAAGTCGACTTTAGAATTTTTTTAAAAGTAACCAATCAATGGAAATGGGTCATATATATATACCAAATTAAACAGAATTTAATTATAAATTTTATGAAAATAAATAATATAATAAAATTTACAAGCATATTGATTTTAATAAGCCTTTTTTAATGAAAAGAAAAAGATGGCACTATACATTAATGCTTCATTTTGGAAAACCTAATGAATAAAAATAGTTAAATCATATATTTATCAAAAGGAAATTTCCTTCCAAATAATATAATATTCACATGAAATATGATTTTTATTTCTTTTAATGATTCTTTTCAGTATTATATATTTTAAATGCGGCCAGTGTGATTTGGACTTTACGGGATTTTCTGAATATGAAATAGTAAAAACACTTCCTTGGGCTTCTTTTTTTACTAAACATTATGAATTTTATTGTTGGGTGTTGAAGTTTGACAATCTTGGCTAAGTGCAGAAAATTTTGTGCACCAAAGCAAAAAAAAAAACAGCGTTATATTGTCTGTGGACACAGACAAGGTACTGGGGTGGGGGTTGCCTTTAAAATCATTCAATATAAGCATAAAAACTCTTAATTAAGAAAAAATATTTTTTATGTATTATATTTTTTATATTTTTATTTTGGGGGGGACTTTAACAGTGAGTTTAGCGGAGGGGATGGCTTCCCAAAATTGCCCTCCACATGATGGCTGATTTCCATAGCAACGAAGTCTATTTTGCTTCTTTATCCAAGACATTTTCAGAAAATGGTACAAGCTAAAAACTTTTTTACTAAAAAAAGAACAAGAAATAATAAAAGAAAAATTGCATATAACCTAATGAGTTCTTAAATAAAATATCCGCAACAACTTTTAAGCTGGCCTCCAATCTAGCATAACTTGGAAAGATCAATAAATCAGCTGATCGACAGATCGCTAACTAATGGAAATAGATCCACAAAAATGAATTTGCTTCGATATCCAAAGACCTCATTTATTTTCAGAAAATGAACTGGAAAAGTAATAAAATAAAAATTAACACATAGTCTAATGTAATGTTAAAATATTCATAGCAACAAGTTGTAGGCTGGCCATACGATGTAGCATAATTATGGAAAAATCAATACTTATCAGTTGGGCCGAAAGATTGCTAATTTCTGAAAGTAAACTACTGAAATGAAAACTAAGGTTTAAAAAAAAAAATACTAACTTTTCAAAGGGTATTCAATATGCTGGACCAAAACTGTAAAAAACACTTATAGCACACCGAATGGAGATAGCATGTGTCAGCCATCTGCCTTTTGTTTGCCTCAGTGAAGCATAACTAATTAAATGCAGCTGCACACAGAATTTCTAAGAAGGGTGTGTTTACTTCCAGTTTCAATTTTAAGAGTGGGAAAAATGCATAGAATGCTGGGAAAAATAATAAAAGTAATTTTGGGAATATTAAAATAAGTTTATGATAGAAAAGAATGTGAAACAGAAAAAAAAAATGGTGGCACATACTTATAATTACTTCCAAAATCTACCTTTTTTATTAAAAAAAAGCAGTTTTTCTGATAATTTTTAGGAAATTTTTGAAAATTTAAGAAAAATTTTGTAGATAATAGTTTAAATCAGAAAGTTACTTCAGCAAATAGGAACGTTAACAAGCAAATCGGCAATACCATTTAGTCCTTCTAAGAAATGGCAGTCAGATGGCTTTATAAAATATTTATATTGCAGTTTAATAAAAAAAAAAAAGCATAATTGAAAAACAATATTATCTTTCAAGCCTGAATTATATATTTTTATAAGATATATATTTAAAAAAATTACAACGCCAATTTTTATTTTTTTAAAATTGATTGTTTTTGTGTACCTAAAACAATACATATGTACTTGGGCCCTCATTTGAAATTCTGTGAACGTATACAGATGACTTGGACACTGGAAGGGTTAATTAACACAATTATGCTGTAATTTAATTGCTGTTGAGAAGCTATATTTTCTACGGTTTAACTATACATTGCACTTAGGCAATGGTAGAAAACTTATCCTTGGGTTTTTACAAGTTACACTCATATCTCTTAAACCATAGAGGTTCAGCATGTTAAGTAAACTAAGATAATTTATCTTATCAATGGTGTTAGTTACCGCTTTTACCTTCTTAACTTATACTAACAATGAATATAAATATTTCTACATTGTTACAGTAGTTGATATTACATTATCTTTTGCCACTTTGGCATTCACTTTTAACTCATATGCGAGCTTAGAACATACCTAAAGCCTCCAAGTGATTCAATTCAAGATTTCCAGAGTGATAGATGATACTGTTTAAATTTGTAAACCACAGGTAATGGAGATGGTGTCCATTTTTTGTTATGTGCAACAATTCCACTTTTGGCATTGATGACAGATGGCTGTTTGCTGCCATTGGCACTGGCAGCCTGTTGTAATCATTCCTCCCATTTAGGCATTCCCATTAGCCAGAAGAAATGTCACACGTGCAACATGAAACATGATACCATTTAATTTTAGCATTTTTTCTTCACTTTGTTTAAATGTTTTATAAGTACATTTATTAAACAAATTTTAGCAGAATTTGAAACATTAAAGGCTTAATATACACTAGTTGAGCAAGCTATAAATTAAATGAATTGTAAAGAATGCACAATATAGGAATAGTCATATTAAAGTCTAAATAACAGGACTGGTAACCTGACAATAACATCAAAACCTTCAGAGTATATGCCAGCCAGTGGAAGAAGGGTGGAATCTGCTGCAGTGTTGCATCATGCTTAAATGGGATGAATGATTACAAGAAGCTGCTAGTTCCAACGGCAGCAAACAGCCATCTGCCGTCAGTGCCTAAAGTGGAATTATTGCACAAACAAAAAATGGACACTATCTCCATTAGTCTACAATTACAAACAGTATCATCTATCGGTTTGTAAATGGTAGCTAGGTAGTCACTGGAAGGAGAGCTATGCACCAATCCCCTGTGATGATGCATAGAACCGGCCAGGACTAGCACCTAATGTCCGACCCTGCCTTCTCGTGGTGCAGGCCGTTAGTACCTTTCAAAAGAGATACTCTCTTGTGGAAGTAAACGGAAGTGGAGGGCTGCCAGATTAGTGTGGCCTACTGATCTGGACAACTATGGCTACTTTTCTTTTTTTTCTACCCTGCTGAGGAGCGGTCAACCACACAGGGTCCTGGTGCTGACCATATAAACCAACTGGACTGAATTATGGCTCTGAGCTTGATTATGGATCCTTATTTTGCTGCACTGGTGGGCTTCTGTGGAGGGAAAATCTTCCGCTGTGTTTTCTGTTTGTTTGTGGGTTGACAGCCCCAAGTGAATAGATTCACAGGATATGTTTATCAGCTGGTGGATAATCCTGAGCAGAAGTCATCGCAGGCACCTGAACTCTTTGCTTCTATTGGCATCGTCAAATTCTACATTGGAGGAAGTCTTCCAGTGTAGATGGCTTCAGCCTTTAGTAGTGCGGGAACGGGTCTTTGCTCCATGTCTGCGATTAGGGGGCTGTTTGATATTGTCGGCATTTCCTCTCTCAATAAACATAGTTTCTTTAAACATCCCACTAACCATTTTCTCTCCATAGGTAGTTGGAATGTGAGGACTCTGCACAGAGCTTTTTCTCTTGATGTCCTCACACAAGAATTCTATCATTATTATTTAGATATTCTCGGCTTGCAAGAGACTCTGCACAGAGCTTTTTCTCTTGATGTCCTCACACAAGAATTCCACCGTTATAATTTAGATATTCTCGGCTTGCAAGAGACCAGATGGACAGATAAAGGTCAGATTCTTAAAAATAATCTTGAATTTCTCTTTTCAGGGAGGGACGACAATAAGCATCACCAAGGCATGGGTCTGCTTCTCAGCAGACACGCTAGCGATGCTCTTCTAGGATATGAGTGCATAAATGAAAGGTATCTTACAGCAAAATTTCAGACAAGCGTTAAAGACTTGAATGTTATCTGCTGTTATGCCCCCACTGAGGATGCCGATGAGGATGAGAAGGATAGGTTTTATGAACAACTTCAGGATATTTTGAATTCTGTCAAGAGAGGAGATATTACCCTTGTTCTTGGTGACTTCAATGCCAAAGTTGGTACTGACTCTGACCTTTGGACTCCCCAAACCAATACCCAAAAGTTATATAACCTTACCTTGTTTACCTGTATGGTATAGGGTATTATTTATTTATTATATATTACCTGTATGGTATAGGGGGAGGAGTAATAGGCCCTTTTGGGTTTGGTTTGGGTATTTTTGGTTTGGGGAGTTGCTTTGGACTTGGGTATTGGTTTGGGTATTGGGTATTGGACTCTGACCTTTGGACTCCCCAAACCAATACCCTTTTGGGTATTGCTTTGGGGTGGAGTAATAGGCCCTTTTGGTATTGGTAGCTGCAATGGCAATGGGCAGCATCTCCTGCAGGTAAGTAAACTCAATGGATTCAGAATAACTAACACTTATTGCAAACGCCGCGACATACATAAGTACACATGGGTTTCACCCGATGGGCTGCATAAGAATATGATTGATTATATATTAATTAACAGCAAATGGGCTAGTTCTGTTAGGAATACCAGGTCATATAGGGGAGCTGAAATTGGATCTGACCATTATCTTGTTAAAAGTGTCTTGCAACTTAAACTTAAAAAGTGTTGTGCTAGGGTTAAAAAATTTGCTTTTAATACTGAAGCTCTGAAAGACCCAGTTATAGCCAAAGCTTACCATGATAGGTTACTTAGTCATTGTGACAGTCATGGTATGCTTACTACTGAAGTTGAGGAAGAATGGGATCATTTCAAACAGGCATTTTTGGACACTAACAGTACTCTATTAGGAAAAAAGGAGCAGAAGAGACAGAATTATCTGAGTGATAAGGCACTTGAGCTTATTTCGGAAAGAAAGAACTGCAGGAATGTCGTTAATCAATACCCTACTAGTCCTAATAGAAAGTATTACAGAGAACTTAATAAACGTGTAAAAGATCAGTTAGCTGCTGATAAGAATCTTTGGCTTGATGGTTTGGCTGACAAAGCCGAGGAAGCAGTTAGACAGCACAACAGCAGAGAGCTGTACCAGATAGTTAATGTTTTGTGTAGTAGAAAACGGACAGGTATACAGGGATTGAAGGATAAACAAGGTAAGGTTATAGAAGGTGAGGATTTTGTCATGGCTAGGTGGGCTGAGCATTTCAGTGATATTCTAAACAATGCGGTTAGTTCTAATTCCCATTGTTTGCAATGATGATAGATGCATTGGTGGCTTTAATGTTGGTCCTATAACAGAATCTGAAGTTATTTTGGCTGTTTCTAAGCTTAAACTTCATAAATCCCCAGGGGTAGATGAAATTACTACAGAAATGCTTAGAGCTGGGAATGTTTCGGTTACCATTTGGATGACTGAAATTCTGAATATCTTTTATGATAAAGGCATGGTTCCTAAGGATTTTACCAGAGCTATTGTTATCCCTATTTTCAAAAAAGGTGATTGCAGTTCTTATGATAACTATAGGGGTACCAGCCTACTCTCTGTTCCAGGTAAAGTTCTTTCCATGATTGTGCTTAATAGAATTAAGAATCTGGTTGACAGTCAATTGCGTGATGAGCAATGTGGATTCAGAAGTGGTAGGGGATGTGTGGATCAGATATTTTCACTTAGGCAGATTCTTGAGAAATGTTTAGAGTTTCAGAAACCTTTGGTTGCTAGCTTTGTTGATTTTAAAAAGGCTTTCGACTCTGTTGATCATCATAATTTGTGGTTGATTGTGAAATCATATGGTATACCAGACAAGTTAGTTAACATAATGGGTTGGGTTGTTTTACCTCTGAGCGGCACTTTTTTGCACACCATGGGCTAAATGGCAGGTCACATGGACCCCGAAGGCTCAGAGAAGGTTGGGGGAGGGGACCCACTGGAACAGCTGTTGGGAGACAGATGGTAGCCTCCCGTCAAGGCCATCCAGCGTGTTCTTTAACGTGCACAGGGTATGGTTCTCCCGCACACGGGGCCACGGCTTAACGTCCCATCCGACGAACGGCGGCCTTTCCAAGCCCATCGGTGTCCCCTACTGACCGTGGGCAGGGCGGGGAATTTTGCGGAGATAAATCTCAACGCTGACCCAGCTGGGACTCGAACCTGGGAACTACAGATTACGAGCCTAGTTAACATAATGAAAGCTCTCTATAATAACACTGAGTCGTGTGTGAGAGTTGGTAAGGCTTGTTGCAATTGGTTTAACATTACTTCTGGTGTTTAATAAGGGTGCATTATGTCTCCTTTTCTCTTTAGCTTGGTTATTGATTATGTTATGTGAAATTCACTTCAAGGGAAAGATTTTGGCCTTAAATGGACTGGAGGTACGAAAATTTCTGATTTAGATTATGCTGATGATTTAGCACTTTTGGCAAATGATGTTGATGAGATGAACTCTTTCATTCGAGCTGTTGATGAGACTGGTAGTAGAGTAGGTTTGGTTATAACCAGAGAGAAAACTAAAGTGATGAAAATTGGTCAGGCAAGCTGTGATTCAGTTAATCTGAATGGTTGCAGTCTTGAGCAGGTGTCACAGTTTAATTATCTTGGGAGCTATGTAACAGATACTGGTGATGTGCGGCATGAGATTAACAGAAGAATAGAGATTGCTGCCGGGACTTTTAAGAATCTATGGAGAGTGTGGAGAAATAGGCGTATACACCTAAAGACTAAAATTAGGCTGTATAATAGTTTGGTTCTTTCTAGGGTTAGTTATGGCAGTGAAACTTGGACAACAAGATAACAGGAAACTAGATGCTTTTGATTCCAGATGCTTACGCAGTATCTTGGGCATTAGGTGGTTCAACTTTGTAACTAATGATGAGATTAGGCAAAGGAGTTTGCAACCTCCTTTAAGCAGCATATTGTGCAGAGAGAGACTCTGTTGGTTTGGCCATGTTGCCCATATGAATAATTATAGATTGGCGAATAGGGTTATGAACAGTGTGCCTAATGGCCTCAGAAAGAAGGGGAGACCTAGGATGTGGTGGGCTTACAATATCAAACAGGATATTGTTAGAATTGGTGTGCAGTGGCCAGATGCAGTAGATTTAGCTCAGGTTAGACTTGCTTGGAGAACTAAATTGCACGATCTGGTTGGACCTCCGTAGCCCAAGGCTGCTTGAGGAGGAGGAGGAGGAGGATGATCATCTGTCACTATGGAAATCTTGAACTTTGGAGGACTTGGGTGTGTTTTAAGCTCACACTTGAATTAAAAGTGAATGCCAAAGTGACAAAAGATAATGTAATATCAACTACTGTAACAACTATGTAGAAATATTTATATTCATTGTTAGTATGTCAAGAAGGTAAAAGTTATAACTAATGCCACTAATAAGATAAATTATCTTAATTTACTTAACATGTTAGAACATCTATGGTTTTAAGAGATATAAGGTGTAAGTTGTAAAAACTCAATGATAAGTTTTTTACCATTGCCTAAGTGCAACATATAGTTAAACTGTAGAGAAATATAGCTGCTCAATAGAAATTAAATTACAGCATAATCGTGTTAATTAAACTGATTTGAATTTCTGCTGTGTTGAAAACTTTATTGAATAGACAATGAAGAGAAATACATCTAGTTTACAGATGCTGAATATGATTGCCAGAGGTGATGCAGTAATCATCCCAACAAAATTCAGTTTCCTCCCACGTTTTATAACTTTATGGAACATGTCAGAAGTTATTGGGTCATAATGATAGTAATCTTTTCCTTCATTTTTTTTTTGCAACATATTGTATGGACAAAGGTCCTAGAAACTATTCCTATGGTGTACATGCCTTCTCTACAAGGACACATCCTACTGAGACTAAACTCACTGCTCACCGCTACCTTAGAGCTAACAACACATAAACAACCATGCAGCCCATGACTCAAAACCAGACCCTTGTAGTTGTAGTGCCATTGCAAACTGGCACTATACTACTGCATTACCAAAGCAGTGCAATGCATTGTGGTTATGACAGATGATAAACTGCATTTTTGATGAAACCCCACACAGAGAAATTGAGTAAGGTTAGCCATGATTGATCCAGCTGCTTGATGTTGATTTAGGAAACACTCTCACTTGCAGTAGGTAATGGGGAAGTGAATGATCTGTTGAAAAAATAATTATTCCTTTTTGTTCATCAGGATTGCCAACCATCTGTAAAAATTGGCTGAAATTGAATTGTCCATAGATCATAAAAATTCTGAGAATTTTATACAAACCATTTTCTGTAATTTTTTTTACTAGCTCCAATGAAGTTTTTTTCCATCATACGCAATAACTACATTATCATTAACTGTTATAGTTGAAATTTGTGAAGTGTAGCAGTTTAGTAGGGTATGAAAAATTGATTCCTGAAACCAATAGTTATCATTTTTTTACTCATTGTTAAAGTTGCCACTCTCACTCTCATTTCTCATTAACACATGCTAATATAATATTACATTTACAACCAATTCCTTATACCCTCCTTTAACCTGTCATTTCTAGCACAGAACAAATTATTTCAAAAATTGAAATAATAAATAAGTGTTCTTATTGCTGCACAACTGTTTCTGTAAAATGTTTCAATATTTAACAAAAATTACAATAGAACTTCACAGTGCAGTAATTAAAATTAAACAATATCTTTGATTCTCTGTGAAACTGTTAAATTTTTAAAACACTTCAACAAAATACCTTTGCTACCTAGTATCAAAAATAATGAATGAGATTTAACACACTGTAGAGGTGACAAGTGGGAGGATCTTCATAGATGAAAGTAGATAGCGAGTGACATGTTCATTTTATAAAGTCCTTGCCTGAAAATAATAGAGTCACAGCAGATTCATAGTGAAGAAGGTGATGAGGGATGTCAATAAGTTGGAGTTGGTTTCTTAAACTTGTTTGTTGAGTGTGGGGGAGGGACAGGGGCAATAAATTGCATCGTCAACTCAGCTCTGAGATTCGGATTGGTTGGGAGATGTGCAGATGGCCGTAATGTGATCTGCATGTGAAGGAGGTGAATAAGAGTGCATAGAATTCTAGTAACTATTTGAGATTTGAGAATTAGAGGAGAGCTTTATGGTGTGAATAAATTAAAATTTGTATTATTTTCCATTGCATTTGGATTAAATGTGTGACTAATTTAACATATTGTTAGTTATCTGCTGCATGTGATTTATAATAAATGTTTTAATGAGGGATTTAATATAGGTTGGATGTATATCTATATGCATAGGGATTGATTACCATTTTGTTAGGTGTAGGGGATTGCATTAGGAAATGTGTGTGTGTATGCAGGGTTATTATCCTCTAGTTGCCAATTCCTAGTATGAATATGTGAAAGTTTAAGTATTTGAAGGAGGCCTGGGGATATGTATGTTATTGAAAGTGGAAACAGTGATCAGAAACAGGCATGGTTAGGGGAGCTTTGCATATCTCTGAGAGGTAACTGACATCACATAAGGATCAGTGCCAAGCTGGGAGAAGTGGGATGATGTCTGTGTTGCAGAGTACTTTATTAAGGACATTTTCTTTGATGGTGAGTTGGAATTTGATAGGGGGGATATTATGATTTTTGCTGAGTGAGAATCTGTGGGTAGCTTGTTTTCAGTTATTACTTGAAATAATGCAATTTTTTATAGTTTATTTAAAATGTCATGTTTATATTCTCAAGTCAGACATTAAATAGGATGAGGTTTTTCCCTATGTATTTGCTTTTCGGGAAGATTTTACCTGTGGTGTTTTTGAGTTGGATATAGTTTACTCCTCCAGAGAAAATTGGCATATTGTCACAATCATTTCGAACAAGTTGAGATATTGTGTGTGACATTTTAATAGGATATTTATAATGAAAAAGTTCCAGGGTAGTTTTAACAGATTATGTTGAATTATTATTGATGTATAGTAGGATGATGATGATGATAGTAGGGTTAATGTGTATTTTTATGTTTCTTTATTTGTTGGTGCTGGGGGGTCCTGGGATTATTTGCCTTTGATTTGTTTATGAACTTTGCTGATGGTGTGTGATGTGTATCTAGCTTGTTCAGCAAGTTCAAAAAAATGTTTGATTTCATTGTTTAGTTCTTCTTCAACTAAACTATATACATCTATATGCAGAAAACCTACAGTTATCCTAACATAATAACTAGCACCTCTTTCCACCCAAAACAACTACAAATCATCAACCTTCCACTCATGCTTTATCAGAGCCTATTACTACAATATGTTAGAAGCACTAAACAATGAAATCAAATACGTTTTCGAACTTGTGAACTAGCTGATACACATCACACACCCTCAACAAATCGTAAATGTTCGTAAATGAATCAAATTCAAACAGTCTCAGAACCCCCAAATTCAGCAAATAAAGAAATGGAGAAATGTAAAATCGCCCTACCATAGATCAATGATAATTTCACATATTCTGTTAAAAAATACCCTGAAACCTTTTCATTGTAAAGTCTCGATTAAAATGTCAAATACAATATCTCAACTTGTTTTTCAAAATGATCACAGCTATATACTTAGCTCTGGAGGGTTATACTATATGCAACTCAAAAATTCCACAGGTAAAATCTTCCTAAAAAGAAATACATAGGGAAAACCCCCATGGCATTTAATACCAACTTAAAGAGCATAAACACCTCTTAAATAAATTACGAAAAAAAAAACATTACCTCAAGTAATCACCAAAAACAATCTACCACAGATTTTTATTGAGTGAAAATCATAATATCCCCACCTACCAAATTCCAACTCGCCATCACAGAAAACATCCTTATTAACTTAAAATTAACTGAAGTCTGCAACACAGACATCGACTGATTTCCCCCAGCTTGGTATCTTCGTAAAATTCCCTGCCCTGCCCACAGTCAGTAGGGGACACACCGATGGGCTTGAAAAGGCCGCCATCTGTCGGATGGGACTTTAAGCGGTGGCCCCGTGTGCGGGAGAGTCATACCCTGTGCACGTTAAAGAACACGCTGGATGGCCTTGACTGAAGGTTACCATCTGTCTCCCAACAGCTGTTCCAGTGGGTCCCCTCCCCCAACCTTCTCTGAGCCTTCAGGGTCCATGTGATCTGGCCATTTAGCCCATGGTGTGCAAAAAAGTGCCACTCAGAGGTAAAACAACCCAAACAACCCAACCCCCAGCTTGGCATTTGATCCTTAGGGAATATCAGCTACCCCTGAGAGATATAATGCTCACTTAACCACACTCTCTATACTTACCCTGATCAGTATTTCCACCTTCAATCACTTATATATCCCAGGCCACCTTCAAATACTTAAATTATCACAAATTTATACTAGAAATCAGCAACTAGAAGATAATAAACCCTCCTCACACACACACACACACACTTCCTAATGCAACCCTCTTCTCCCACTGAAATGATAATCAACCCCTATACATATAGACATACATCATTATTGTTGTCATTATCAGCCATGGGATCCAACCAGATTGTGCCCAGGTCAATTGGTTTGGAAACAAAAAAAAAATACTAGACACAGGCAAAACAGAAAATTTCTGTGTGAAATGTACTTTATAATTATATATGCACAAAACATCAAGGTACAGTAACCTTTTTACCTCATGAAGTAAATAAATGAGGAGGATGTGAAAACCAGTTAGGAGTAATGATGTAGATGTGCATTTAATTGTGGGTGAATGGCTGGCTGAGCCTTTGTAGCTGAATAGTTATACCACAGGAACAGTTTTCATCTCAGCACTCACACACTCGAATTCCTCATTCAGAATTTCTGAAAGTTCATTTTGGCTGCCCATGATTGAGTGAAACTATGTGTTGTAGATATACAGCTGGTGAAAAACTTCCTACATCAAATTGCTGTAATTCTGCTTGTAAGCACAAATGTGAGAATCACCCTTTTGTACTAGTCAACAGTGATTCATATCATTTCCAATTGTTATCTGTACCTATATAGATAATGGTATAGTGGGCTGAAAATTGACAAATATTTGTGTCTGTAAAGTACTAAAGATTATAAATAATGAAAGAAACTCGACTTATTTAGTATCTACTAATAAATTACCACTTTGAAGTCGATTCAAAATTTTAGAGGAAAAATTGTCTTGAGCCAGGTGGGATACGAACCCATGACTTCCTGATAACATGTCAGGTGCTCTGGATCGCTGAACTACCGGCCGCCGATCAAGATCTCCTCTAATTGATGATATGAACATTTTCTACCTACAGTACATATTCCATTATGTCACATGTAGGCACTGTTCAGGCAATCTAGCCACAAGTGGCAGATAAATGCCATATAGATGGGAAGTATATATTACAAGTATACAGTTGATTAAATATTGAATAAACTCGACTGTTTTGGATACACTAAGTAATTACCACTTTTGATTCGATTCAAATTTTAGAAGAAAAATTGTCTTGAGCCGGGTGGGATATGAACCTACGACCTCCTGATAACATGCCAGGTTCTCTGCCCACTGAGCTACTGGTTGTTGATCAATTGCTCCTCTACTGCTGATATGCTATACACCATATCAATCACTGTCTTTTGAGTGCATTTGGGGATTCTATTCTTCAGAGTTTTCCAGGCATGTGTACACAGCCATCTACTCTACAAGAGCCTCCTAACTGATACTTTTTTTTTGTGAGCAAATCAGAATCTTCATCACTCCTGGTATGATCAATAGTACCTTGTATTTAGACTGATAGCTCAATGGGCAGAGCAACTGACATTGTCATCAGGAGATCGTGGCTCAGATCCTACCCAGCTTAAGACAATTTTTCCCATACACCCATCTTCATCCTGTTGTTACTTAAAACAGCTTAATAGTAGTTAAATGCTCAGTAAATCAATGATAAGCTGTGAATTCATTTGCCTATCATAATTAACTTTCTGCATCATAAAACTGTCTAGGTGCATTGAACAAGTTAATCGTTATTCTAGGGGGGGGGGGATAAACTGTCAAGTATTTGTCAGATTTTTAATCTATATGCTTCTTAATAATAGTTCCCTTTTTGTAGATGAAGTAGATTCTTTGCTTAATGAAAGGAAAGAAAATGAGCATGAAGCTAGCAGGAGATTGAAGACAGAATTCTTAGTAGAGTTTGATGGGGTAAGTAGCTATTTGTTTCCTTATCCACTCTACTGAGACATTTTTAAATCAAATATTATAAATAAATATTGTAAGAGGAAAAAATTATGTGATACCTTCATACATCATAATAGATATTGAACATAGTAAAGCTTTATAGCACAACCATCATAACCTTCTTTAAATAAGTGTCAATTTCCTCCTCCTTAGCTCAAATGGTAGAGCAGCTGGTACATAGCCAGATCTCAAGTTCGAGTCCAAGAGGCAGAAGGGTGGTATTTTTCACACTTGCTTAATTACTGCATATGATTATCATTGTATTGAGATTCATTCCTTTATATCAAATTGGTTGCTGTTCTATGGCAGAGAGGTTTTTTCCATCCAGAGCTTTGATGCTGTATATCTGAATACCCCAAGATACAACATTACTTGATATGTGGTTATAAAAGCTTGGTTCTCATCAGTTTAAGCAGTGCATGGCCAATACTTAAAGTCACATTGCAAAGCTTCAGAGCACAAACATCATAATCTTTCTTTAAAAAAATTCCTCAAGCAGCTGCTTGCCACAGAGGTCTGACAGAAGCCTGTCAGTTTATTACACCATAGTAGAAGGTCTGTGAGGAAGGTGAGACCTCAACAGAAAGACAACACAACATCCATACCTTACCTGGAGT
Organism: Ryuthela nishihirai; assembly: GCA_038380435.1. NCBI lineage: Eukaryota > Metazoa > Arthropoda > Arachnida > Araneae > Heptathelidae > Ryuthela > Ryuthela nishihirai. Next base: position 6,859,406 of record JAWZYU010000034.1, read on the forward strand.
TCGAATCCAGGTCCCTTTGATCAACAGCCAAGCACACTAACCACCCGGCCATGGGTTGGTAAGCAAGTGTAAATTGTCCCCACCTTAGTTCAAATAGTAGAACAAGTGGCATGTAACCAGGATTTCCTGAATTAGAGTCAAAGAAGCAGATAGATGGATTTTTTTCACACTTGTTTTGTTACTACATCTTGTTTATACTTTGTCCTCCATTTATTGTTGCTTTCATTTCCTTTTAGAAAGGAAAAAGTGTCTGATTCCAGCGTATATGTTATTTTGTCAGATTTTATTCATATGCTTAGGGATATACAACACAGTCATATCAGAATAATATGACCACCTACCATAGTATATGTATAATAGGTGGTCATATTATTCTGATATGATTGTGTAGACTTTTAGGATTCTCAGGTTGAATTAAACACTAACAACTAGTTGAAATTTAAGATGGACTCATCCAAATGGTGCTATTTCTTTGTTTTAACTATGCTTTACTAGTTGTTTGGGTCATTAGGGCATTAAAGGGTTAAAAAAGGCTTTGTTAAAATTTAATTTTTTTGAGAAGGAGATTTAGGCTAAATTTCAGCTTTTTTTTCCCTTTCAAAGTTATTGAAAACTGACAGCTAATACTTAATGTGGCTTAAAATATCTCAATAAATTACATCATTTTATGTTTTATATATTTAACAGAAACATTACACAATTTCATTTTTATCTGTGTTAAATGAAATAATTGCAAGTGCAAAATCAAACAAATTTTGAAACCCTTGAATCAGTGGGACCTCACTGTACTTATTTCTACAGTTATATTGTGTATACAAATATAGTGTAAAATTTTTTTATATTGTTGAAATCAGCATTTTTTTTTTAATTCAGCAGTTTATTTTAGTGTATTATCATGTAAAATTTGATAAGTAATTAAGATAAAGGTTTGAAATTTTGCTCACATATAATCCACAATGGGCTCTAGTTTTTAGATTTTTTTTTCCCCTGCAGTTTCTCTTTTCTTTTTTTATTCCTTTTCTTTTTTCAGTCCATCAGCTGTTCACTAAGAGCACTGTCATGCAAAATAATTGTATCCATTCCCATGATTAAGTTTTCAACTGCAAGAACATAATACATGCCAATGGTTCTCACATGACACCTAAATGCTTACTTCAGTTATAGGAGGTTACTGATGTTTTCATGATACACATGGTCTGACAGGTCCACAACCACAACTCACATGGTTAGGTGAATATGAATGAGAATTAATTTGCAATACATTATGTATACTTACTGAAAATTTTAAATAGCATTCCATTCTTCACCACTTACAACAACATAGTGGATGAAGGTTGCCTCAGTCAGCATCATGCCAGGCCCATAATCTGTAGTTCCCAGGTTCCCACATGGGCAAACATTGAGATTTTTCTCCGCTTAATCCTCACCCTGCCCTGGATCAGAAAGGAAACATTGGGCTTGGAAAGGCTGCCATCCATTGGATGGAACATAAAGCTGTGGCCCCTTGTTCAGGAGAACAACTGGATGGCCTTGATGGGAGGCTCTCATATCTCCTAATGGCTGTCCAGTGGATCCCTTTACCACAACCATCTCTTGAACCCTTTAAGGTCCTTGTGACCTGGCCATTTATCTCACTGTGTGCAAAAAAAGTGCCACTCAGAGGTAATACAACCCAAATGACAAAGCAACAGCATAGTAGATGGCTAGGGGCATTTCCACAACAAATGAATCAAATCTGGTAGAGTGAAATAAATAAATGTATTTCAGCTACTTTTGACCATCAATTGCAGAAACTGACTTTGCTAAAACAACCTTTCAATTGCTGCAGACCACAGTAAATAATGTTGATGCAGAATGACACTCATTTTCAAAGAAAATGAAGTTTGTCAACCTATGCACCATCTAACAGTAGAAATTTGAACTAATTGATGATACAGAACATGAAAGTAGTAATATTTCATTAGTTTTTTAATTTCCAGTATTTGAAGACCAGTAGTAGCTGGAATATATTGAGTGATTCAAAACTCGTGCAACCCAAAATGTAAATGCTTATTATTTTGCGCCAACTGAATGGAATTGAATATTAATTCTAATGTTGACAACCCTGCAGTCATTGACATTATGCAACACTGTTTATTTCTCACACTGTCAGTTCTTTGTTGATGATGTGTATTGTACTAGTTGCCCATAAGGAAATTTTCCCAGGCTGAAAATGTGTACATAGTTGAGCATTATTTAACAGCAAAATTATTTTTAACTTCAATGAATAGTTTCCTGATTCTCCAGTACCCAAGAAGTCTACAGTATTACATTTAATTGCATGATTCTGCAATAATTTTCTAATATGGGTTGTGCAAAGTTTGAATCGCTCTTTGAACAACAGAATTGTTTACCACAAGATTTTATTTCAGAAATCAAAACCTAAATAATAATTATGTCACAAAATAAATAATAAATTATTCCTCATGCGGCTGCTTGCCATGGTGGTCTAGCTGGAGCCTGTCGGTATAATTACACCATAGAGAATGTTTATGAAGAAATCAGTACCTCAGCAGAATAACAACACATGAAATATTTTCATTTATCCAGATCTCAAACTCGGGTTCATTTAATTAGTTGCTATCTATTCAGCAAACTGAGATATATGCACTAATCAATCAGCCACTGGGATAAACCATTCATCCAAATATGTTTAATTCTAGAGTTTTGTGTGATTATTATCACATAAACGTTTTGCATAAGTTCTGTATACATTTTTTTTTTAGAATGATCAGTCTGCTGTCAAATATTCCAGCTTCCATAACATTAAATGCTGAATAAATATTATTGAACATCGAGATTAAATAGATTTTATTTAAATATTTCGTTTCAATCTCTTTTTCTCATAAAATGCTTATTCTAGAGGTTATGGAGCCTAGCTTTTAGCTTCAACTGGTAAAATATGGAAATTCTCTAATAATTTGGTATTGCTTTGCATGTGTGTAATATTACTAATGGATTAATATCTTGTGACAAGACTCTTTAGATACGGCTTTCAAAAATACTCAATGTGGTCTGTGTAAAATAAAGTGTCATCCATGTTATATGCTGTTTAGGAAAGGCAACTCCTCAGATCTAGCAAGAGTGCCATTTCTCCTACTTAATCATTCATATTCTAAAATTATTCTATTCCCATTATACAGAATTTTTTTCAACAAGCAATTTTTCTTTAAATATTTGCTTCAGTACTAAAAAGTTACTGTAAATCTGTAATCATCATCAAATAGCTCTCTGTGGCTATAGATTGTGATACTAATATATGAGCCAGCTATCCTGATGGTTAAGTGGAAAGTGTTTTTGGCTACTGATCAAAGGGATTTGGATTCAAGCCCTGGATAAGGATGGACATTTAGTATCTTGTACTGTCTTTCTGCTGAGACTTCACCTTCCTCATAGATCTCTATGATTATTAACTGACTGGCTCCTGTTGAACCTCTGTGGCAAACAGCTGTTTGAGGGGTAATTTTTTTATACTAATATGGTACCTGGCAGCCATAACAAAAGCAATTTAATGAGATGAATTTGAACTTCATCCAATTTCATTTATCTCTAAAATTTAAGGACATTATTCGTATTAGACATGTGGTGTGGTCATCCTATTATTATTAGCCATATTGGTATGAAATATCAATTTTTAAAGCAATGATAGTTGTGTGGCCCATTGGGCATAAAAGCATTTTCACTGCTTTTAAAGCAGGAAATATGTACTAAATATTATTATTAGTCATGATAATTACAATCTGAAGGGAAAAAATGTGTAAAGAAATTGCAGCCTGATGTTAAATAGAGTTCATCTTTTACATAAATTTATATGCTAATAAAATAAACTGACTTTTGTGTGCATGCAAAAATGTCACTTATGGTAACAAAGATTTGTGCTGACATTTGCAATTTAGAAACTTATATTAGGAAGCATTATTGTCTTATAAGCAAGGGCCTAAATTATAAATGAGTGCAACAGTTGTATATATTATTTTCTCTATTTTTTTAACATGCCTAATAATTTTTATTGCAGCTGCGTTCTTCCGGTGAGGAGCGCATTCTTGTGATGGGTGCTACAAACAGACCTCAAGAATTAGATGATGCTGCACTTAGGTAAATGTTTTTTTGTTTTTGTTATATGAATATTTTTTATATTAATAAGAAGGTGTATATTAAATTATAGAATACAATTTTTATCTTTTTGAAAAATATGAGAATTATATCATCCTCACGCAGCCATGGGCTACGGAGGTCCAACCAGATCATGCAATTTAGTTCTTCAAGCATAATTGCCCTGAGCTGCATCAACATTCATTACAAAAAAAGCTATTCTCTGTTTTTATACTGCTGTTATTTAAGAAGTGTGTTTCAAAATGAAAGTTGAAGTGTGATTTAAGTTGATTAACAGATTAAAAATTGCTTAAATATTGTTATGTTCCCCGTGGTTTAGAAAGTAAATTTTGATATCAGTGAATTGTGAGCACAATTTTTTTGATAAAGTGAAGGCAAATGATGAGAAACAAAATCATATACCTACCTATATATATTGTCATTAAAAAAAATAATATAATATAAATACTTCCTCAAGCAACTGCTGCCACAGAGGTCTGACAGGAGCCTGTCAATTTATATGCCATAGTAGAAGGTCTGTGAGGATGGCAGGACCTCAGCAGAAAAACAACACACACATCCATGCCTTACCCGGGGCTCGAACCCAGGTCCCTTAGATCAGTAGCCAAGTGACTAACCACTCAGTCTTGGGATTGTCATTATAAGTGAGTAATTCACTGTATTGGAATTTGTTTTAACTGAGAGGAAAAACATTGAGTATGTAAGCCAGGACTGTTCATTTTATTGCACTATAGTTAGAAATTCCTTATAACCAGGATCATTAGGATCATTATTGAAGGTTAGTCAGAGAGTAAGTTTACAATGCTTATGTTTTGAGCCCCCCCCCCCTCATCTATCTTATTTCTTTTCACTCAACATTTGGTGGTTTCTGGATTTATCAAAACAGTTGTTCCACCACATCTTTTGTATGTGATGGACAAGCTTAACGATTTATGTCTCAAATGAAAGCTTATGATGTGGGGAAGTATCATAGACTACACAAAATTACCCCATGCTCTCCCCCCCCCCCCCAAAAAAAAAGGGAAAATATGAAAATGATTGTTCTGCTATATCTTCAGAATGCAAGAGCTGAAAATAACAAGCTATGCATCAAATGAGAGCTTATGACATCAGGAATGTTACACATTAAAAGATTTTCACCCCCTTTCCTTCTTACCCCCTACAAAAGGGGAAATATATTAACACTATTATTTTGTTATATCTTCTGAATGTGAGAACCTACAATTAGTTGTCAAGTGAAAGCTCATATGAAGATCATCGTAAATGTCTCAAATTTTGCCCCCATCATTTTCCCTCTCCCGAAACAAGGGGGGAATTTTGGAGGGAATGGGGGATCTTAGTATGTTATATCTCAAGTTGAAGTTTGTGATGTCTACAGTGTCATGAGCTACCTTAAAATGACTCCAAAAGTAGTGGAAGGGAAACTGTGGTCAAAGTTTATGAGTCGTATGTCAAATGAAAATTTCTGAATGTAGGTATTTTTAGTGACAAAGAAAAAATGTAAAATTAAAAAATTTGAAAGATACCTATCATCCCATATGCACTCAAAAAAGTAGAAAATAAAACTAAAGCATATTGATGGTGCAATCAGACTGGATTTGTATTCACTTCAAAGGAAGATAGGGTGCCAATTTACCTATTCAACAAAATTGCTATTTCAAACAAATTACACCATCAATATGCTTTTGTTTTATTTTTCTACTTTTTACAGTGCATGTGGGAATTTTTTAATTTATTTGTATTTTTTTTCTTTCTTACTTATTTATTATTCCTTTCAAAAACATCTTACATCAATGAATTTAGGAAGTTATATACTTTTTAGATAGTAAAAAGTGTATGAAATATCATTAAAATCTTTGATGGGTTAGGAACTGGCTTTTTAATTGACCCCCTCATATAACTACATTATTTTGTATAATTTTATTTTTAAAAATTCTCTGCATTAGCAAAATAAATTACTTAACAATAAATAATTTAATCAATTATTTGACAGTGACAATAGATTAAAATTATTTAACACATTGGGTCTTGATTTAAAGTTTTCATCTTGCATGTCCCAGAGTGCATATTTAAATTTGGCTATTTAAATCTCAATCTGGCAAAAATCGTGAATTTTTTTGTAATATCTATTGTGATTTTTTTTTCAAACAAATTATAATTTATTGTCATAAAAATAGCAGTGATTGCATGTGTGGCATTAGTTTCAGTTATAATGCAAATTGTGATACTATTAATTAATAAAACCACAGCTACTTTAAATATTCATTTAATCCACGATAAAAGTTGTATTACAAAAAGTTATTCAATCAGCCCAATATAAGTATGTGGTGGGATTTACAAGCTTATAGCAACAAGAGCAGATATGAACCCCTTGGCTACTTTTCTATGCTCTGTGCTTGTGCTGATATATCAACATTTGTCGCAGCTCATCTTATACATTTACCTATTCATAAAGAAGTTAGAGAGTGACAAATAATTATATTTAACAGTCCTTGGTTCTCACTGGCACAGCGGCTAAGGCTGACCTCTTTAGATGTTAAAGCAGCTATCTGATGTTCCTAGCCTGAGGGTCGAATTTTTCTTCCTCTTAGCACACCAATCCTAAAACCTCAGCTTGATGTTAAAACGTAGCAGAAGGTTCTAGAAACATTTATTACACGTCACTTTGCTGGTTGAGTTGTAGACAGTCTTTCATGCCCTGTCTTCAGCAATTGCCAAAGATATTTTTTTTTTGCCTTGACCAACTACTATCACTAAAACTGGTTTTAGTCGTCATAAATTGCATACCTTTCATGCTTACTTCAGCGATTTAAACAACATTTACTTCAATTCTTTAAAAAAAAGGATAGTTTAGTCCAATTAATTAAAACATTAAAATAAACTAAAACTCCTCCGGAACGACGCATTTCACCAACTAATCTTTCTTTCGCATCTTCAGGCTCAGTTACCGGTAGCGTGTTCATCGGCTTTATACTATCCCGCTCAACGGTAATGTGCCCTGATGTAGTTGGGCTTATGCCCACCTTATGCTGATTAAGGAGATTCCATGCTGCAGCTAAGGGTGGTATATCAGTGTTACATATACGGTTACGGTTTTTATGCATGAGGAGCTTTTCTGCATATAATTATTGATATTTTGTTTTTGGTGCTGCTATTGCCTTATATTCAACTTTATCCATTTTTAAATTATTTTGTATTATTGTTTGCGTTAGTGCGGTATGTGGGATTCTTTTATTAATATCATTCTGATGTTCTATCATTCTAGATTTAAATTGACGATACGTTTTTCCTATATAAGCGTTTTTACCTTGTAAAGTTATAGTTGGATCGGGAATGCTAATCTCATAAATGCCTCCCGTAGGTGGTCGTTTATTCCTGTCGTTAATTAGTAGATTTTTAATTGTATGTGTCATATTAATAGACAATTTAGTATTATATTTTGCAAAAATGTTTCTCATGGTTTTTGAAATGTTTTTCATGTATGGGAAGCTTTTAGCATACATTATGTTTATCCCCTTTTTCCCATTTATTTAATATTTGATCTGTGTAACCAATTTCTTTAGCTTTTGTTTTAATATAAGTGATTTCATTTTCCAAGGAGCTCATTTCTGAACAATACCTATAGGCTAAGATAAAATGAGATATCCTTATTACAAGGAAAGCAAAATACTGTGAAACTATGGTATACAGGAAGCCCATGTATATTTCAAACTTTATACCTGCAGAGAGTGCACACCCTGTTAAATATAAAAAAATCTAGCATATATCCTCATTTTATTAGAGCCTATAGGTATTGTTCAGAAATGAGCTTCTTGGAAAATAAAATCGCTTATATTAAAACAAAAGCTAAAGAAATTGGTTACACAGATCAAATATTAAATAAGTGGGAAAAAGGGGCTAAATATAATGTAGAAAATAATTCACAGCTACCACAAAATCAAGATAGGGCCATTAATACATATGCTAAAAGCTTCCCATACATGAAAAACATTTCAAAAACCATGACAAACATTCTTACAAAATATAATACTAAATTGCCTATTAATATGACACATATGATTAAAAATCTACTAATTAACGACAGGGATAAACGACCACTACGGGAGGCATTTATCAGATTAGCATTCCCGATCCAACTGTAATTTTACAAGGTAAAAACACTTATATAGAAAAAACGTATCGCCAATTTAAATCTAGAATGATAGAACATCAGAATGATATTAATAAAAGAATCCCACATACCGTACTAAACGTAAAAAAAAAAATACAAAATAATTTAAAAATGGATAAAGTTGAATATAAGGCAATCATCATCATCTTCATCCTCAAGCAGCCATGGGCTACGGAGGTCCAACCAGACCGAGCAATTTAGTTCTCCAAGCAAGCCTGTCCTGAGCTACATCTACTGCATCTGGCCACTGCACACCAATACTAATAAGGTCCTGTTTGACGTTGTCTGCCCACCGCATCCTAGGTCACCCCCTCTTTCTGAGGCCTTTAGGCACACTGTTCATAACCCTGTTTGCCAATCTATAATTATTCATATGGGCAACATTGCCAAACCAATGGAGTCTCTCTCTGCACAATATGCTGCTTAAAGGAGGTTGCAAACTCCTTTGCCTAACCTCATCATTAGTTACAAAGTTGAAGCACGTAAGGCCCAAGATACAGCATAAGCATCTGAAATCAAAAGCATCTAGTTTCCTGTTATCTTGTTTACAAAGTGTCCAAGTTTCACTACCATAACTAACCCTAGGAAGAACCAAACTATTATACAGTCTAATTTTAGTCTTTAGGTGTATACACCTATTTCTCCACACTCTCCATAGATTCTTAAAAGTCCTGGCAACAATCCCTATCTGTCTGTTAATCTCATGCCGCACATCACCATTATCTGTTACATAGCTCCCAAGATAATTAAACTGTGACACCTGCTCAAGACTGCAACCATGCAGATTAACTGAATCACAGCCTGCCTGACCAATTTTCATCACTTTAGTTTTCTCTCTGTTTATAACCAAACCTACTCTACTACCAGTCTCATCAACAGCTCGAATGAAAGAGTTCATCTCATCAACATCATTTGCCAAAAGGGCTAAATCATCAGCATAATCTAAATCAGAAATTTTCGTATCTCCAGTCCATTTAAGGCCAAAATCTTTCCCTTGAAGTGAATTTCGCATAACATAATCAATAAGCAAGCTAAAGAGAAAAGGAGACAAAATGCACCCTTGTCAAACACTAAACGTAAGCTAACCAATTGCTACACCAATGAAGTAATGCTAAACCAATTGCTACAAGCCTTACCAACTCTCACACACGACTCAGTGTTATTATAAAGAGCTTTCATTATGTTAACTAACTTGTCTGGTATACCATATGATCTCACAATCAACCACAAATTATGATGATCAACAGAGTCTTAAGCCTTTTTGAAATCAACAAAGCTAGCAACCAAAGTATTCTGAAACTCTTAACATTTCTCAAGAATCTGCCTAAGTGAAAATATCTGATCCACACATTCCCTATGACTTCTGAATCCACATTGCTCATCACGCAATTGCATGTCAACCAAATTCTTAATTCTATTAAGCACAATCATGGAAATAACTTTACCTGGAACAGAGAGTAGACTGATACCCCTATAGTTACCACAAGAACTGTGATCACCTTTTTTGAAAATAGGGATAATAATAGCTCTGGTAAAATCTTTAGGAACCATGTCTTTATCATAAAAGATATTCAAAATTTCAGTCATCCAAGTGGTTCCCGAAACATTTCCAGCTCTAAGCTTTTCTGTAGTAATTTCATCTACCCCTGGGGATTTATGAAGTTTAAGTTTAGAAACACCCAAAATAACTTCAGATTGTGTTATAGAGCCGACATTAAAGCCACCAATGCATCTATCACCATTGCAAACAATGGGAGTAGAACTAACCACATTGTTTAGAACATCACTGAAATGCTCAGCCCACCTAGCCATGACAGAATCCTCACCTTCTATAACCTTACCTTGTTTATCCTTCAATCCCTGTATACCTGTCCGTTTTCTACCACATAAAACATTAACTATCTGGTACAGCTCTCTGCTGTTGTGCTGTCTAACTGCTTCCTCAGCTTTGTCAGCCAAGCCATCAAGCCAAAGATTCTTATCAGCAGCAGATCCTTTAAACGTTTATTAAGCTGTCTGTAATGCCTTCTATTAGGACTAGTAGGGTATTGATTAAGGACATTCCTGCAGTTCTTTCTTTCTGAAATTAGCTCAAGTGCCTTATCACTCAGATAATTCTGCCTCCTCTGCTCCTTTTTTCCTAAAAGAATACTGTTAGTTTTCAAAAAAGCTGTTTAAAACGGCCCCATTCTTCCTAAACTTCAGTAATAAGCAAACCATGACTGTCATAATGACTAAGTAACCTGTCATGGTAAACTTTGGCTATAACTAGGTCTTTCAGAGCTTCAGTATTAAAAGTAAATTTTTTAACACTAGCATAACACTTTTTAAGTTTAATTTGCAAGACACTTTTAACAAGGTAATGGTCAGATCCAATTTCAGCTCCCCTTTATGACCTGGTATTCCTAACAGAACTAACCTATTTGCTGTTAATTAATATATAATCAATCATATTCTTATGCAGCCCATCGGGTGAAACCCATGTGTACTTATGTATGTCGCGGTGTTTGTAATAAGTGTTAGTTTTTCTGAATCCATTGAGTTTACTTACCTGTAGGAGAAGTTGTCCATTGCCATTGCAGCTACCAATACCAAAAGGGCCTATTACTCCTCCCCAAAGGTCAGAGTGAGTACCAACTTTGGCATTGAAGTCACCTAGAACAAGCATAATATCTCCTTTCTTGACAGAATTCAAAATATCCTGAAGTTGTCCATAAAACCTATCCTTCTCATCCTCATCGGCATCCTCAGTGGGGGCATAGCAGCAGATAACATTCAAGTCTTTAACGCTTGTCTGAAATTTTGCTGTAAGAAACCTTTCATTAATGCTCTCATATCCAAGAAGAGCATCACTAGCGTGTCTGCTGAGAAGCAGACCCACGCCATGGTGATGTTTATTGTCATCCCTCCCTGAAAAGAGAAATTTAAGATTATTTTTAAGAATCTGACCTTTATCTGTCCATCTGGTCTCTTGCAAGCCGAGAATATCTAAATTATAATGGTGGAATTCTTGTGTGAGGACATCAAGAGAAAAAGCTCTGTGCAGAGTCCCCGCATTCCAACTACCTATGGAGAGAAAATGGTTAGTGGGATGTTTAAAGAAACTGTGTTCATCGAGAGAGGGAATGCCGACAATATGAAACAGCCCCTTAATCGCAGACATGGGGCAGAGATACGTTCCCCCACCACTAAAGGCTGAAGCCATCTACACTGGAAGACTTCCTGCAATGTAGAATTTGATGATGCCTATAGAAGCAAAAAGTTCAGGTGCCTGCGATGACCTCTGCTCAGGATTATCCACCAGCTGATAAACATATCTTGTGAATCTATTCACTTGGGGCTGTCAACCCACAAACAAAAAGAAAACACAGCGGAAGATTTTCCCTCCACAGAAGCCCACCAGTGCAGAAAAATCAGGATCCATAATCAAACTCAGAGTCATATATCTGTCCAGTGGGTTTATATGGTCAGCACCAGGACCCTGTGTGGTTGACCACCCCTCAGCAGGGTAGAAAAAAAAAAGAAAAGTAGCCATAGTTGTCCAGATCAGTAAGTCACACTAATCTGGCAGCCCTCCCCTACCGTTCACTTCCACAAGAGAATATCTCTTTTGAAAAGTTCTAACTGTCTGCACCATGAGAAGTTGGAGTCGGACATTAGGTGCTAGTCCTGGCCAGTTCTATGCATCATTACAGGGGTTTGGTGCATAGCTCTCCTTCCAGTGGCTACCTAGCTACCATTTACAGACCAACCCACAAATATATAACAGCACCAAAAATAAAATATCAGTTATTACATGCAGAAAAGCTCCTCATACATAAAAACCGTATATGTAACACTGATATACCACCCTTATCTGCAGCATGGAATCTCCTTAATCAGCATAAGGTGGGCGTTAGCCCAACTACGTCAGAGCACATTACCATTGAGCAGGATAGTATAAAGCCGATAAACGCACTACCGGTAACTGAGCCTGAAGATGCCAACGAAAGATTAGTTGGTGAAACGCGTCATTCTGGAGGGGAGGAGGAGTTTTCGTTTATTTTAATGTTTTTATTAATTGGACTAAATTGTCCTTTTTTTAAAGAATTGAAGTAAATGTTTAAATTGCTGAAGTAAGCATGAAAGGTGTGCAATTTAAGACGACTAAAACCAGTTTTAGTGATAGTAGTTGGTGAAGGCCAAAAAAGATATATTTGGTAATTGCTGAAGACAGGACTACAATCAGACATCATGAAAGACTGTTTGCAACTCATCCAGCAAAGTGGCATGTAATAAACATTTCTACAACCCTCTGCTACGTTTTAACATCAAGCTGAAGTTTTAGGACTGGTATGCTAAGAGGAAGAAAAATTCGACCTGCAGCTAGGAACATCAGATAGCTGCTTTAACATCTAAAGAGGTCAGCCTTAGCTGCTGTACCAGCGAGAACCAAGGACTGTTAAATATAATTATTTGTTACTCTCTTACTCCTTTATGAATAGGTAAAGGTGTAAGATGAGCTGTGACAAATGTTGATATATCAGCACAGGGCATAGAAAAGTAACCAAGGGGCTCATATCTGCTCTTGTTGCTATAAGCCTGTAAATCACACCACATGCTTATGTTGGCTGATTGAATAACGTTTTGTAATACAGCTTTTATCGTGGATTAAATGAATAAATTGTGATATCTTTTAAAGGCCAGTGGGTCCAACATATTGTTCATCTGTTTAGTCTTTTCAGCTCATGGCATGTAGGACATGATGTTTGTTAAAAAGTGTAACAGAAAATTCATTTTCAACCTAGGTTGATAAAGAGTGAGAAGAATGTCTAAGAAATATTAACTTGTAATATTCTAGTTATTTTAGTGTTTCTATATGATTAATTATGTATTAAGTAATATCTGACAGTTTTTTTATCAAATCATTTTTAAAGCACTTTATTTATAATATCTTTACTCTATCATAAATAACATTTGACATAATAATATAAACTAGGATGGGAACAGAAAGCAACCTTTCCATGTGAAATGTTATGCAGAAGATTTTGTAGTAATAAAGTATCACAGAAAAATGTCCTGTAGACAAAAAATACTTGAAATAATTATCTGAAAAAAAAAAATTGGTTTTATCTTTAGTAGGATTTTGAACACTCTATCTGTAGATATAGGTCAGGTACACTATATCTGCAGATATGAGCCAGGCACACTACTGACTAATAAGTCAGTAGTGTGCCTGGCTCATATCTGTAGTTCCAGGTTTGAGTCCCAGCTAGGCCAGTGTTGCTGTCAGACAGGTTGAAAACTCATGGTCCCGTGTGCAAGAGAGCCATACCCCATTCCTGTTAAAGAACATGCTGGGTGGCCTTGATGGAAGGCTACCACCTATCTCCCAACAGCTATCCATTGGGTCTCCTCTCTCCAAACTTCTCTGAGCCCTCAGGATCCTTGTGACCTAGTCATTTAGTCCATTGTATGCAAAAAAGTGTCACTCAGAGGTAAAGCAACCCAGTTCTATACCACTGATGGCAGGGACATATAAGGTAGCAGAGTTGGATATTAAACCCACATAATATAATCCTGCATATAGCAACTTATTTAACATAAACATGATATAATTATAGAATTTTTTGTTTCAAATAAAAATATAACGTAGCATATTTTATGCAAATCTCAATCTTAAAATTTTCTTTGTTATAATCAAAATATATTTCGGTATTAAAATGAATTAGTCAGAGTATATCACTGTGAGACTAATGCAATTAATTTTTGCATGCTTTTGATAGGAGATTTACCAAAAGGGTGTATGTATCACTTCCAGACGAAGAAACTCGAATAGCTCTTCTTCAAAAGCTCCTAGTAAAACAGGAGAATTCTCTGTCAGAACAAGATCTCAAGCAATTAGCTAAGTATGTCATTAAAAATTGTTATAATGTTCATATTAACCTATAGTTAACCTATATTAAAAAAAAGCAGTATCTGGTCATGTAATAAAACAGTTCTGTTTTAATTGTAGTATTGGGCTGATGCAAAAGTAATGGAGAAAAAATACCAATTGGTAATAGTTGAGCAATGATGAAATTAGCATCCTACTTGGGCTACACCATTCGTAAAGGAAGAAGATAAGAAGATGAGGCACTTAGAGCAGCCTCATGCAGAATCCTCAAAAAATCTGTAAAAGGAAGAAAAAATATAGTAATTACAAAAAAAAGGGGAGAAAATCAAATTTTAACTTATATAGCAGGCCAATATCCTTGATGAAATCAAGGAAATGATATCTGAACTCCAGGGAGGGTTGAAATGGTGGTCTGTTATTCCAATAGTAATCAACATCTCGAAGCAGTGGTGTCTTTTGTCAGTGAACTATCTGCGGTTGAGGAGGACATGAGTGATTGTCTCTAGCAAATCTCAGGTCTCGCAATTAGGGCTGCATGTTCTTCCTAGGATATGTAGGGAATGGCAATGTAGGCCTTTCCAGCACGGAGACTATGAAGGAGGGTTTCTTCAGCTCTCAGAAGCCCATTGAAGATCATGGTGTCCAGGGAAGGATTCACTAGGTATCAGATGGAGTAGTATCCAGAGTCTTGCTGCCATGGGAGAGTCCGAGCTGCTTCATAATCTCGAGACAAAGGCTTTGCAATCACTGAGGGAGAGAGAGTAACTGGTGACATGATTTCATAGATGGTGAGCCTCCTTAGCAGTCTGGTCTGCTGGTTCATTTCCTGGGATGTCTACATGCTAATGGATCCACTGTAACTGGATCACAATATCAGAAGAGAAGAATATGGTGCACACTTTGACAATAGTCTGAATAAGGATGGGGTTGCAAGTACGTGAGTCCCTCATCTGAAGGGTTTGAAGAGCACACTTGAAGCTGCTGAAGATGATGAAGTTATTGCTTCCTAGGATGTGGATGCAGCTCACTGCCCCAAGCATGGTGTGCAGCTCAACACTTGTAGAGGATGTAATAAGAGGGATATGGAAGCCTCTTAAAATGTTTATCTTAGGGATGGTGGACGTGGCCAACAGTCTCTCCAAGTCCACAGAACCGTCAATGTAAACATGGGTAACTTTATCATAGTGAGAAGAGATTGAAGACTAGAGCCAGGTCTTGATATTGGCTAAGTCCAATTCACTCTTATGCCCAATAGAAGGGATGAAGCTACTGATCTTGATATCCGGAATCTTCCAAGGTGGCTGGTTTCGATAGAGACTTTTTCTTCCTGGCAATAGGGGGAAGGACGTGATTGTAGAAATTGCTGTGCACCCCACCTGCTCTCGGAGATAGGGTGGACACAACTAGGGGAGAAGTTAGCTTGTAACTTCAATTCCCCAAAACGACGGTTAATTGCGTTGTGTATTTTTACTCTTTTAATTTCTCTTTTGACAAAGCCAGGTTCGTTTCCCGCTAACATTTAAAATGATAGACACTCCTAAGCGGCCGATCTCTTCCTCTCCTGTTAGGACATAATTCGACAGGACAAAGGGTTGCCAAGCAAACATTATTTTATTATTTTGATCTCATAACTAGACATAGAAAATCACACAATTCTACATAAATTATTGAATTCAGTCCTCTCCCTCTACTTGGTCGAAAAGTCCTTACTAGATGTGCAACAATTCATTTAAGCTAAGACTGTCTTTGGAGTCACTGTCCTGGCCAAAAACTCGGGCCAAAATGTTCGGAGCATTAAAACCAAATGTTCGCTATGGGAGTTTCAGTGACGGCGGCTGAACACTGCATAATCAAAATAGGAGCCCATAGTTGATAGAATTTTTCCCTTACCTCCTTCCTTGTCCACTACTGTTGTTCTGTCCGTCGGGTCGCATCGTTGGCCATGCTTTTTGGCCTGTCCGCAACGCAGGCACAAGGCTTCCTGCAACACCGTAGTGTCTCGCAGCCGAAAACTTATACGTCTTACACGGAGAACGATAGTCGCACGAAGTAGAGGGAAGCTTGGTTGCTTCTCTCTCAGGAAGGCTCTCTTGGCCTTTGTTCTCGTCGCTACACCAATCGTCTTTCCTTAGGCGCGATGTGTTTTTCGCTGATTGGTCAACTGGGGAAGATCCAATGTAAGTGATCTCCCCCCCCCCTTTTCCCTCTCCGTGTTCCTTGGCGTGGGTCCGAAACGGAGGCGTCCTCCGCGCTCGCCGCTGCGGGGGAGGGGGTCAGGAGGTCACCTTGACCTTCGCTTGCGTGTCCTGCCGACTTTGCGAAATGGCGGCTGGCTCCACGGCCAGTGTTCTGGAACCTTCCGGCCTCCCAAAGTCGTGTCCACAGGAGGAATTCGCTGTGAGCACGACACACCTATCCCCCTTTAGGGAGAGGGGGAGTCGGTGGGGGGGCACAGAAAGGCTCTTGGGGAGCTGGTCACTGCGTTCGGCTGTTCCGCCAAATGGGTTGAACTCGGTACACACCACTTGAACATCTCGCACTTCTTGCGAACTATTGTGCACTTCACTAGTCACACTCGGATCACGGCACTGGTCGAAGGGCACATGGGTGGTTTGGGCACAGTGTAAACTCCCACGCGCCGAGAGTCCGGATCGCTTGGCTCGGGGAGGTCCTCCGGGGCCGTCTCTGTGGCTGGCCATTCCACCGGTGACTCCAGATCGGCACCATGAAAAGGAAAGGAGGGAAAAAAATCAACATTGGGTCTCCACATCTATACACATGTACAGGTCGCGTAGGTCGTCGCCGTGCCTACCGTCACGTGACTCCCAAACGCTCAAAATTCAATGTCTGCTCTTCTTCTCATAACCTCACAGTAGTCTATAGTTCAAGTTCTATTTCAGTAACTAACGTGTGATTATTCTATCCTACAACACTTCACAATTAGTTTACAATCCCATCTTACGAAACTCAAGATTGATTCATCAAACATCTAGTAATCAATTAACATCTAGTAATCAATTCTACAACAATTCCTAATTAATTTGCAATCGATATTCCATTTCATTAATTTAACTCTGCATGTGTTAACTCGCTATGCTTCTTGAGTAGCTCACAATTCTATTCTATGAAACTCAAATCTAACTCCTCACACAATAAAATTCAATTCTACAACAACTTCTATCAGTTCCACAACAATTCCTAATTTAATTGTAATCGATATGTTACTCATGAAAACTCCAGTGTGCGTGGGCAACAAAAAAAAAGATTGTCGATGCCGAATTTGTCCGATGCCGCGGCTCTCGTAGTCCATGCCCGCGGGCCCAGGGGTGATGGGACGAGCGCCCCGGCATGACGTCATTTCTCCGGCCTGCGCTCCTATCCGATGCGTGGTGGTGGTGGTGGGGGGGTCGTCGATCACCACTCACGAATCCACCCAAAACGTCACCAATCCGCATGTAAGCCGGCTTTGCCACCGCGCGCGGGAGAAATCTCGCGATTTCTCACGCGAGCGTTCTCTTCCTGCTCAGATTCACTGCTCCTTTTCGCTTGACAGCCGGGGGGGGGGGGAGGTGAGTGATGGATGGCTGGCGTGGGTGTACTTGCCAAGTCGGAGACCTCGGTTGTCGGACCTGACCGGGGTGATCCGTCCCGCCGTTGGGCGCCGCGCTGCGAAGGCGTCCCTTCACAATGACATTTGCCCATGAGGTGGAACTCGCCTCGTCAAGGTCGCCGTTCGTCGCTGTACTCAATGCTCTCAAGCGCCGCCTAACTCTTGGTGGCCGCTGTGGCAGCGGAGGCGGGGGCGTGGATCCAGTGTGTTTGTGGGTATCATAACAGGCCAATGTTTGTGAGGACTGGCTTGCTGCAGAGGCTGGAGACGGTATGACTCTCCCGTCTTGTCCGCGTGGTCGAAGCTCGTATTGGCTGGCTGCTGCAGCGCGTGGCGGCGGTAGGCTTGCTTCGGCAGGGCGCGCACGCGCGGCGGGCGCCGGACGGCCTGCGGTGTAATCCTGTGTAACTCGGGGGTTCGGTTCCCAATCGTCTTCTTCCGATTCGGGTTCAGGGAGGGGTCGTGATGGGGGCATCGGGGTTTCCGGTGTGGGTTCCTCTTGAACAGAAGGCTCGCCTAGTAGGTATGAGCGACGTTTCTGCAGCTTGGTAAGTCGATCAACGTGCACTGTCTCAATTTTGTGCGGGTTGGTGACCAAGGCGATCCTATAGTTTACCTCCGTGAGGCGTTGCAATACTCGCCATGGTCCTGTGGACATTCTCGATAACTTCTTGGTATTTCGGCGGGGGACCCGTGGGCTATACAGAAACACTAGGTCACCGGGCCGAATTCCCTTATCCACAGCTATTTTCTTCCTCTGTTTTTCTTGATTAGCAGCTGCCGCTTCCAGATTTGTCTTTACTAACTCATAGGCTTCGCTCAGCTTGTTGGTCAGTTGCTCGCCATAGCTCTCGGTGTCAGCGTAGGTCGGGGGCTTTCTCGCCTGCCACAACTGGTAAGGCAGGACCACATCTCGGCCATAAAGTAAAAAGTAGGGGGTCTCATGGGTGGAACTGTGGGTGGCACTCCGATAAGCCATCAAAACAAATGGCAGATGCTCATCCCACACATCATTCTTGTCGGCCACCAGATGAGACAAGATGGAGGCTATGGACTGATTGAATTTTTCTACGAGGCCGTCGGAGCTCAGATGATAGAAACTCGTATTCTGTTTTGTGACGCCTAGTCGGCTAAAAACCTCGGTCATCACGCGACCGGTAAAGTTTCGCCCGTTATCGCTGATAACGGTGGTGGGAATTCCGTGCTTAGGAATAAAGTCTTCCACAAATGCTCGGGCAATGGACTCTGCCGATTGGTCAGCCAGCGCGTAGACCTCTGGCCATTTGGTAAAATAATCCATAACCACTAGGGCATACTTCTTTCCTCGCTGAGTGAGGGGGAGGGGACCTAAAATGTCCATTCCTATCCGCTGAAAGGGGCGACTTGTGAGTGGGGCTCGAACCAGATTTCCCTTTTTCCTCTCTTGATAGCCTCTTCGCTGCAGACAAGATGTACATGTCTGGACGTAATTTCGAACATCTGCATACATGCCAGGCCAGTAATACTCCGACCTTACCCTCTGTAAGGTCTTATACTCTCCCAGGTGGCCTGAACATGGGTTGTCGTGGCATAATTCTAGTATCTGCCCACGAAGACTGACGGGGATCGCTAATTGCTCCGTTGCTTCCCTGCGGGGGCTATGGCTTGCCGGGGGGGCCAAATGGTATAAGATACCTTCTCTCAGGTAAAAGGGCTCGGTAGCACTCGTGCGTGTATCGGGGGTCATACTCTCTAACATTTCGATAGTGCGCCTGAAAGTGGGGTCCTCCAGCTGTAGGTTCCTTAGATGGGCCAGATCGCCAAAGGGGTTCTGGGAGGGGGCCTCTCTCTCTAATGCCTGTATGTGACGGGACAGAGTGTCGGCGGGGACATTATGTTTCCCAGGCCGATAAATGATATCAAAATCGTAGTCCTGTAGCGTCAAATTCCACTTGGCCAGTCTACTGGAGGGGTCCTTCAGCTTCAACAAATACGTGAGGGGGGCATGGTCAGATATGACCGTGAAACGTCGACCATACAAATATTGTTTAAAATGTGTGATGGCAAAACGTATGGCGAGGGCTTCCTTTTCAATCGTTGAGTAACGGATTTCCGGGGGCTTCAACTTCCGACTGGCATAGGCGACTGGATGACGGAGTCCGTCGTCCGTTTCCTGCTCGAGTACGCCGGCTACCGCGATGTCCGACGCATCGGTCGACAGGAAAAACTTCCGTCCAAAGTCGGGATAAAGGAGAAGGGGTTCTGTCATTAACTTTCTCTTTAACACTTGAAACGCTTCCTCAGCTTCCGGGGACCAATTAAAACTAACGTCCTTCTTCACCAAATGAACTAAGGGGGCTGTGAGGTCGGCATATTGATCGATGAAACGTCGGTAGTAGCCTGTTAGGCCTAGGAAGGCTCGAACGTTGCGGACACTACGGGGGCGGGGAAAATCTTCGATGGCTTGGACGTTCCGCGGGTCCGGCTGGACCCCTTCTGCGGAAATCGAGTGTCCCAGGTACGTGAGGGATTCCTTTATGAATTGGCACTTCGCCGGCTTCAACTTTAAATTGTAGGCCCTTAGGCAGTCAAATACCCTCTGTAACCG
Organism: Ryuthela nishihirai; assembly: GCA_038380435.1. NCBI lineage: Eukaryota > Metazoa > Arthropoda > Arachnida > Araneae > Heptathelidae > Ryuthela > Ryuthela nishihirai. Next base: position 6,879,801 of record JAWZYU010000034.1, read on the forward strand.
TTCGGCGTGTTGTTCAAAGGTCTGGGAGGCCACCATTATGTCGTCGAGGTAGACGAGAACTTGCTCTTGTCGCATTCCCATTAGCACGTGGTCCAGTAAATGCTGGAAAGTAGCGGGACTGTTCTTCAGTCCAAATGGTAGGTAGTTAAATTCAAACAACCCTTTCCTGCTGATGAATGCCGTTTTCTCCACGTCACGTGGGTGAACGGGAACCTGCCAATAACCGGACACCATATCCAGCGAGCTAAAATATTTGGCGTGAGCTAGTTGGTCGATAATTTCGTTTGAGGGGGAGAGGGTACGAATCGGGGATTGTCTTCGCATTAAGTGTCCTGTAGTCGACGCAGAATCTGTATGTGGAGTCTTTTTTCTTCACCAAAACAATGGGTGACGCAAAAGGAGAGGTGCTTTCTCTTATTATCCCTTGCTCTAACAACTCATCCACTTGTCGGTCCAATTCGCCCTGCAGCGCGAATGGCACCCTGTATGCCCGCTGTCTCACGGGGTGGTCGTCGGTTAGGTGGATTTCGTGGTACACGGCATCTGTGCCGGTCAACTCGCTGACATCTCTCGCAAACACATCTCTATTCCTCATCAACAGTTTCCCCAATTTCTTCTTCTCCTGTGGCCCAAGATGGTCCAACTGGAAATCCTCCAGGGACAGGGGCAGGTTTCTCCTCTTCGGGGGGGGGGGGGGGGGGGGGGGGGGGTACTAGGGGGCTCTATCTGTTCGGCGTCAAGTGCCTCCAGCCGGGCAATGCACATGCTCTTGTTCAGCCAAATGGGGGCCAAAGAGGTATTGGCGACCCGGACATTAAGCTGGCCGCTACCGTCCACACAGTTCACCGAACGAGCCACGTGCAGAGAACCGGTTTTCAGCCGGTCATATGGCTGAGCCAAGATCGTGCAGCCTCGGAGCTGGGGGGCAGAACACTCGATGAGGGCTATGCGCTCGGCCCGGGGAGGGATGCAGAGCTTCCGCACGATGCGCCCTAAGTACGTGGGTGCAGGGGAGGGGGGTGAAGGTTGCTTCTGGGCGGGGTAGGTGGGCAATGTGAGGGGGGTGCTCCTAGGGTTCGATTCCTTGTCCTCTTTCCTTCGCAGTGTGCCCGAATGACAATCGATGACGAAGCGGTGCTTCTTGAGGATGTCATGTCCCATTATCATATCGTATCGTGGAGTGTCGATATCGAGGGCTACTATCGGGTGCTCAAAACTAACCTCGTCGAATGTGAGGGTCACCATAAATCTGCCTAGCACCGGAAGGGGGTGTCCATCTACTGTTTCAATTGATGCTGAAGGGGGACCATTTTATGGAGAAACCGGCTCTTCAAGCGTTGGAAACACCGGCTATCCATGACGGACACAGTGGCGCCGGTATCGATGAGGGCCGACACCTCCGTGTCCTCCATGCGGCCGGACACAATCGGTGAATTTTCATCACTGCTTTGGATGGCACACGGCGCAATGCGGACGGCTAACGTTTCGAGGGGACTCTGGGAAGTGCATCCGGGGCTTCCCTCCCGTTCCAGTTTAAAGGAGCCGTAGGACGGTTGGCGGGCTCCATCTCCTCTCTGTGCTGGTCTCGGGTCTGCCGGGGGGGAGAGACAGGGGATCCATTGCTCCTCGTCCAGCGGGTTCTCCGGGAGGTCGCTTGATTACGGTTCTGGGGCCGGGCTCGCCGCGGTTAATATCGTGGGGCAAGGGGTGAAGCACACTGACGGGCGTAATGTCCTATTCCACCTCACGCAAAACACGTGACGCCCTGTTGATCTGCCCAGGGGGCTGCCGTGGCTGGGGCCAACTGATGCGATTTCGTTCCTGTTGCCCTTCAATCTGCTGCATGCGCTCCCCCAAACGCACTATATCAGCCTGGATCTGGCACAGCGGAAGGGCTGCCAACAGGTCCTGGAGCTGGGGTAGCGGGTTCGGCTCTGTGGGTCCTGTGGGCATTTCCTCGCCAAGCGTCCGTATGGCTGCCATTCGCCCCACGGCACGCTCGTTGCCTTCCTCCAAAATGGCCTTAGCCAAAGCTTCTTCAAAAGTGCTGGGGTTGTGTGACAGCACAAAACGTCTGAGCCGCGGGACCAGACCGGCCAAAAATTGGGCAAGGCGCATCTGATTGCCTACTCCTTGTTCATCGTCGTCGTCTATGCTCCTCCCGGCGGTTCCTAAGAACTGATAGGCTCGGGTTCGAATGCGGGCAGCGTACTCTCTAACACTTTCGTCCGTGGCTTGCCGACAACTCGTAAACTCGTGCAAGCGAGTGGCTAACGGGGTCTCACTGTCAAATCTTTCTAATACAGCCCTCTTGAAAGTACTAAAATCTTCTTCATTCCTCAGCTCTGGTGATTGATTGACAAACTCTGCGGCGGCTCCTCACAACTTCGAGCGGGCAATAATGGCCATCTCGCTCGGCCGCCATCGTGCAATTTTTCCTACTCCCTCAACTTGTTCGAAAAAGGCTGCTGCAGTACGGCTGCTATCCCCCTCGTACGGGTTCACTAAATTTACAAACCCCGCCAGGAGGGGTCCCGCCGTTAGGGACGGCTCCTGGATGGGTGGCGCACTCGTGTCCTGACTATCCATGGCCTTCTATCGAGTAAAAAGTGTACTGAATGTTGTTATGATGTTCGAATTTATTGTATCCTCCGGAAGTGCAGGGAGGTGTAGTACATAAATGCAATTCTAAATGGTAACACAAACAGATTGTCACTCCTAGCTAATAAAAATACTGTAGTAGTCCCTAGTTGAAATCTCTCAAAAATCCTTCTATACAGCACTACTCCTGGGCCTAATCTATTTTCTTAAAATTATAACCACACATAATTCCTTATGCACAATATTTTATGAACAACCAATAATATATTTTTTTTTTCACAGATGTCTCTGAAAATCCTGCCTAAAAACATATATGCCACTCTAACTAGTCAACAATTGTCTACTAGGTATACATCGTTTAGCACAGTACAATATTCCATTTTGAACACTGGCAGTTTCTAGCGCCGCCTGTCTTCACATAGCCATACATCATTTCATATTAAACGTTTCGGATTTTTCATCAACACTCCGCCATAACTTTCTATTTACAGTCATAATAACTTTCAATTCATAATCCTTAATAACTCTTGATTACTAATTTGCAGTGACCTTCCATTAATACTCCACATAATTTTCTATTAATAATTTTCAATGACTTTCATTTACTCTGCCGCAATAATTTTCCAGGTTCGAACAATTCTGGTCTTGGCGACCAATTTGCTGTGGATCCGTGGTCACGGCACCAATTTGCTGTGCACCCCACCTGCTCTCGGAGATAGGGTGGACACAACTAGGGGAGAAGTTAGCTTGTAACTTCAATTCCCCAAAACGACGGTTAATTGCGTTGTGTATTTTTACTCTTTTAATTTCTCTTTTGACAAAGCCAGGTTCGTTTCCCGCTAACATTTAAAATGATAGACACTCCTAAGCGGCCGATCTCTTCCTCTCCTGTTAGGACATAATTCGACAGGACAAAGGGTTGCCAAGCAAACATTATTTTATTATTTTGATCTCATAACTAGACATAGAAAATCACACAATTCTACATAAATTATTGAATTCAGTCCTCTCCCTCTACTTGGTCGAAAAGTCCTTACTAGATGTGCAACAATTCATTTAAGCTAAGACTGTCTTTGGAGTCACTGTCCTGGCCAAAAACTCGGGCCAAAATGTTCGGAGCATTAAAACCAAATGTTCGCTATGGGAGTTTCAGTGACGGCGGCTGAACACTGCATAATCAAAATAGGAGCCCATAGTTGATAGAATTTTTCCCTTACCTCCTTCCTTGTCCACTACTGTTGTTCTGTCCGTCGGGTCGCATCGTTGGCCATGCTTTTTGGCCTGTCCGCAACGCAGGCACAAGGCTTCCTGCAACACCGTAGTGTCTCGCAGCCGAAAACTTATACGTCTTACACGGAGAACGATAGTCGCACGAAGTACAGGGAAGCTTGGTTGCTTCTCTCTCAGGAAGGCTCTCTTGGCCTTTGTTCTCGTTGCTACACCAATCGTCTTTCCTTAGGCGCGATGTGTTTTTCGCTGATTGGTCAACTGGGGAAGATCCAATGTAAGTGATCCCCCCCCCCTTTTCCCTCTCCGTGTTCCTTGGCGTGGGTCCGAAACGGAGGCGTCCTCCGCGCTCGCCGCTGCGGGGGAGGGGGTCAGGAGGTCACCTTGACCTTCGCTTGCGTGTCCTGCCGACTTTGCGAAATGGCGGCTGGCTCCACGGCCAGTGTTCTGGAACCTTCCGGCCTCCCAAAAGTCGTGTCCACAGGAGGAATTCGCTGTGAGCACGACAAAATCAGTGGCAAAAATCCAGATGGTTGAGTCAGGTCTGTCTTGGATCTTCATGAGAAGCTCATGGTTGTAGTGGAGAGTCTGGAGATGTGGCACAAGAGAGTTTTCTTCCTGTGGAGATGGAGGGGTATCTCATCAGCCTCAGGGGTGGGGATGGCTCAGTCAGTAGCGCACCAGGCTCATAATCTGTAGTTCCCAGGTTCGAGTCCCATTTGGGTCAGCATTGAGATTTATCTCCGCAAAATTCCCCGCCCTGCCCACAGTCAGTAGGGGACACCGATGGGCTTGGAAAGGCCGCTGTCCGTCGGATGGGACGTTAAGCCGTGGCCCCGTGTGTGGGAGAGCCATACCCTGTGCATGTTAAAGAACACGCTGGAGGCCTTGACAGGAGGCTACCATCTGTCTCCCAACAGCTCTTCCAGTGGGTCCCCTCCCCCAACCTTCTCTGAGCCTTCGGGTCCATGTGTCCTGGCTATTTAGCCCATGGTGTGCAAAAAAGTGCCGCTCAGAGGTAAAACAACCCAACTCATCAGCCTCAGCGATCATGGAAGTGTTTCTGGTGTTACTCGAATAGTCCTGAGAAATTAGGCAGAATCCCAGACAGACAAGTAGAGAAGTTGTCAGGAAATTGCATCAGTCTTGTAAACAATTTAAAAGACTATATATGTAGCTTTGGTATATAATGATGTTTTATATCTACATTTAGTCCATACAAGTGGCAACAGGAATTTCACTATGGTGACACAAGATGTGTGTATTCGTTCCATCATACTGTATGAATTCAGAAATGGTGTCAGTACCCAAGAATGTTTGTGTAAACTGTGCAAAGCTTATGAGAATACAGTCATCTCTAAAAACATCTGTTACTGGCAGAATGACAAGTTCGAATCACATGACTTTCAACTCAGAAACAAACCTCAAAGTGGCCAACCAGTGAAATTCGAACGATGACCATTTAAATGCATTCCCCGCCCTGCCCACGGTCAGTAGGGGACACCAATGGGCTTGGAAAGGCCGCCGTTCGTCGGATGGGACGTTAAGCCGTGGCCCCGTGTGCGGGAGAGCCATACCCTGCGCACGTTAAAGAACACGCTGGATGGCTTTGACGGGAGGCTACCATCTGTCTCCCAACAGCTGTTCCAGTGGGTCCCCTCCCCCAACCTTCTCTGAGCCTTCGGGGTCCATGTGACCTGGCCATTTAGCCAGGTGTGCAAAAAAGTGCTGCTCAGAGGTAAAACAACCCAACCCGACCATTTAAATGCACTGCCAAATGGATTTTTTTTCGGCTATGCATTTCGGCTATGCATGGAAAATGATTCTCCTGCTTGACACCATGAATTTTTTTGAACAAAATTATCATAAATGATCCACTTTTCATCCCCTGTAATCATTCTATCAATAAAATTATTAGTCATTTGCCAAGCAAGCATTGAAGCACATGCTGTATTGTGAGCCACCATGTTCTGCTGTGGCATTCAGGTATTCAGTTTTGACACATGACCCAGCTTTTGCAGATGCCAAACAACAGAGGTCTGATTGGTGTTCACTATCTGTGGCAATGGGAATAAGGTCATCTTTAAAAGGCCTGTATTAACCTATAAATTTTTATCTAAATTCTATGTAGTCTAATTATGTATGTTTATCTAAATTCTATGTAGTCTAATTATGTATGTTTGTCTAAATTCTATGTATATTCTGTTTAGTTTTGTATTAAAATCTTTACTATGCCTCCTAAATGTTTACACAATCATAAATATTTGGTGAAATATTCTCAGGAATTTTAATTTATGAAATCATCACATAAAGGAGAAACTTTTGCTTTTTGCAAATTCTGTAACTGTGCTATTAGCATTGGGCATTGAGATCAGAGAGATATTTTACTGTAGAGAAAGATAGTGAAACACATTTTAAATTATAATGAGGCTAAGAATTGGCTTAGGTTGGATTGATTTTTAAAATATGATGACAACTTGCAAATCAATGGCAAGATTTTATTTACAACATTTTTGTTGGAGCACCTCATGTTATCAGCCTCCAATCATGTTAAGCAAGTATTTGCTATGTTGTTTCTGAATTTGCCTGAAGTGAAGATTTATGCATGTGGTTGGACCAAAACAAACCAGTTACTCAGGAAAGTTATAAGTACTATAAAGATTTCTCTATTTCCTGTTGCAACTGATGGTAGCAATGATTATGATGATAAATTGTTTCCACTGGTGGTAACATATATGAAGATGTCAGATGAGGGAAATTTTTTTATCATTGCTGTGCTTGGAGAGTGGTACACTGGAGGGAATATTTCCACCTTAATGTTTTCTGAGTTCTAGTTCGCTACTGTTATGCTATTTATTTTCCTATTGCATTTCGCTTGGTATTTGTTGGCTATCAGTTTTGTTTCACCATAACTTCGTAACTCAGCAGCTGATCACAAGAAGTATGTATTTGGATTGTTTTATGTCCAAGCTGCATAAAAATGCCACTCAAAGGCTATTAAATAAATAATAAATAAATACCTCCTCAAGCAGCTGCTTGCCACAGAGATCTGACAGGAGCCTGCCAGTTTATATGCCATAGTAGAAGGTCTGAGAGGATGGATCTCTATGTTGCGATCTTGTGCAACCACGGCAATTCCCGGTTCCGCCTGACAGCACTACCTGGTTAAAGAAAAGCCATGACTATCTAGAGCCGGGGGCAAGGAATACGCCCTATAGGCGCACCTCAACCCCGGCCTCACATGGCAGCAGTCCTATAGAAGGAAAGCTGACCACCGGAAGAAACCTTACTTTAATCTATTCCCCGGTTTGCAAATGTGCAAGGATATAAAGATCCAGGCTCGATCGGCACCCGGGGTGGAGACTCTTAGTAAGACCCAGACTTTTTTAACAGCTCGTGCCTAGAGGCGGGTTCAGACCTTTCGGCAGAGCCGTTGAACAGACCACACAGGTCTCCTGAGAGGTGAGGTCTCCAACGCCGTCACCACCCGACCGGCAATCAAGCCGGCCAGCAGCGTCTTCAACCTCGGGTGGCTTTAGCAATGCTCCAGCCGGGGACCACCCCAGCCGGCAAAACCTTGGAATGCTCCAGCTGAGTACACGGCAGCCGGCAAATCCTCTGGCCTGCTCCAGCTAGGGATCATCCCGACCGGCAATGCCTCATCAGCCGGGTTGCTGGGCCCTAGGCCCCCCCACCACGACAAGGTGGTCCCCTATCGGGGGGGGGGTCTGAGAGGATGGCAGGACCTCAGCAGAAAAACGATACATACATCCATGCCTTATCCAGGGCTCGAACCCAGGTCCCTTAGATCAGTAGCCAAGCACGCTAACCACTCGGCCATGAGTCAATCATTAATCAACGAACGATATTTACATGTTGATTGTCAGTTATTAATTATTAGCTTTTAGGTTAACTTTTGTTAATATCAAAAATGTACAGATGCAGTGGTTTAGCTGTGGCAAGTCTCTGCTTCCCATGTTGCATGACAAGCTGCCATTGCTGGCAATTTAAAAAAAAACTTAGAAAAGGACACAATGACATTTTTTTTGTTATTTCCTCTGTATTGTAATGCTAACTTTTGAAATATATTGATTGATCTGTTATTGATCAGGGAATATGCCTACGTATTAATTATTACCATTAAGTTTACTTTTGTTTATATCAGAAACTCTCTCTTCTGCTATTTCAACAGGATGATATCTGGCTAAAATATACAGATGCAGTTGAGTTGGCTTCAGTGAGTACCATTTCCCATGCTGCATATGAAGCTTGCCACTGCCATTGATCACAGCACTATACAGGGTGATTCAAAACTTATCGTTCAAATTTCGTGGGGAGGTAGGGAATACGTCAGGAAACCGATTTCACATAGGAAAGTATGTCCGCAAACGTCATCTACATGAACAAAATGGACAAGTAAAGTGAACACAAGGAAACAGTACAGTTAAGTGGTAACGAATGTGACTTTTATTCCAACAAGGTAAAGTACAGGTTCACAGTAGGTGCTCAAAATTGCGACCATTTACACGGACACAGGATTCACAGCGCCGTTGCATTGACCGCCGAACATTTTCAAAAACGCCTGGCATATCACGGACAATGCCTGCGGCGGCCACTATTCTTGCAACAAGGTCCACCCCATATGCGAGATGCATATCCACTAGCTCTTGATGCGTAAAACGATTCATCTTATCACTAGTAAGTCAGCTCGTACACTGATGACAGCGGGAGTGGTCGGGTGAGCTGTACACTGGTTGGGTACACACAGCGCCCTCTACATACGCATGTGTACATTTGCGGACATTCTTTCCTATGTGAAATCGGTTTCCTGACGTATTCCCTACCTCCCCACGAAATTTGAACGATAAGTTTTGAATCACCCTGTATAATAAAAATCACCGGAGAAAGGGGTGCAATACTTGTATTACAATATTAACCTTTGTAATATATCTTGATCTATTATTATTAATCACTGGATGATGCCTACTATGTATTGTTGATTATTAGTGATTAGGTTAAATTTTGTTAATATCAAAAAGTACTTGTGATATATTTTCTGCATACAAAAATGTAACTGAACTCCTTAAGCTTTTCATGATGATAGTAAATTAAATTAATAATCAGTTAATGGGTACCATAAAATGATCATCACTAAACTCCGATTCTTTGAATGGGAAGGCTAATTTGTTTTCACCCGTAACTGATCAAAGCTCACAAGATGCTGAGACTTTATTATAATATTTCTTGTATTATGTAAATTTATTTTAATTATTAATAACTGGTAACTAATAATCAATATGATATTTTATATTGCATAAATTCTTTTTATTACATAAATTCTGCAAAATGCTGCAATTTATTAGTTTTTGTAAGTTCCTCTTATTTTTCATTGTTCCAAATCATAATTTTCATGATGCAGGTTGGTAGTTCTGCATAAAGTTATTCATATTATGTGAGGGCATATCTAATTCATGGACTGACAATGTCTTACCTTTACTTTTTATTACTGGAGTCTACAGGTGATTTATCCTTTTCAAATTGTTCCCCATTGAAAACTATGCACTTCTGCCATCACTTAACCCATTTGTTGGATGCTTCCTGCAACCCATTTTATAAAAGTGTTGGAGCACCATCATTGTGATTACTTATGCCTCCTTGTCATTTCCAAAGCAATAATCTTTTAATGCTGTTTTCAGTTTTGGAAACAGGTGAAAATCAAGGGTTGGGGAAATAAGGAGGATGCTTAAGTATCCTAGATCCAATGTTTGTGACAACAATTTGAACCAAAGCAACAGTATGGGACCTCACCTTGCGAAAACCATTTTTCCCATTGCAGTTCTGGTAATTTTTTTTCAGAACTGCATGACGAAATTTTGTTCAAAGGACTTCTGCATAAACTTCCTTACTCTGTGTTGACCCTCATGGCATAAAATGTGTTAGGAAAATTCATTGCATTAAAAACACACCAGAGCCATTTTGTTCCCATCCAACCTCACAACTTGAAGTTTTGTAGGCCGCAGTGCTACCATTCACTGGATTGGTGTTTTATTTCTGGGTCGTGGCAGAAAATTGGAAGTCTTGTCTCCTGTCACAATACACTGTAAGAATTTTCATCTTCCCTTTCAAACCTCTTTAGCCAATTCCGACACACATCAAAGTGTATTTGCTTTTGTTTGAAGCTCATGTTGTGTGGGATCCAATGAACACAAATTCTTGACATTTTTAAGTATTCTATCACTATTGTATGAACACTGCCATAAGAAAAGACATCCTTGCTGCTGGTGCATTAAGGGTTATTCATGGTCTTCACTGAAAATATCCTGAGCTTGGGCAATTTGCTGCACATTGAGGGAAGTGCTTGGTTGCCCAGATATTGCATTATTATCCATGGAATAATGCCCATCTGTGAAGTATTTGTACCACTCAAAAATCATGCTTCATTTCAAGTATAGTAATATAGCACACAAATATATCACGTAAGGCTGCTCAGTTTCTAGATTGCCCATAGCCTGCAAAAAAAAACACTCACACGAAAACAAACTCCTTTACAAGCAAGAATATGACAGAGATTGACTATGTACTGTTCTGCTGTTTCCCACACTGTTCCATGGCCTTAAAGAGTTGCTGTATTGCCACATGTCATGTATTAACATATGAAAAGCTGCTGATTGTTGGTGATAGCAATCACTGAATTAAATGATCTACCTACGTACATTCATTAATACATAGGTTAAGAAATATCTTTGCATTTTAGATGTAATATAACACGCTGTTCTAATGTGTGTAATTTAATTGTATATTCTCATGTTTCTCTTGGCCTTTACCATCTTGCAAAAACTTGATCAGCCCTTATTCATTCACAAATCATGATCCAGATTTAAATAAGAAAAACTCTTGGAATATCCTTCACATATTGTGCAGTCAATTGATTTTTGAATGTTCAGCACAGAAATTTTAGAGATAAATGAAAAAATTCTTCTTGGGTTGGATAGGCACTAATGAAATATGATTCACATTTTCCAAAATTTCCTTTGTTAGAGGATATTAGGTAAATGTCAGAACTTAACGACTATTGTAAAACAATCTTGATAAAAAATATGATATTTGTATGGTAGAGTATGGTGATCAAGGAGTTACATTGACAGCAGTGATTTGCCACTGAACCCTAAGACAGTTATGAAATATGATTCACATTTTCCTAGGCACTAATGAAATATGTTTCCTAGGCACTAATGAAATATGATTCACATTTTCCATGAAATGAAATATGATTCATATATTTCCTAGGCACTAATGAAATATGATTCACATTTTCCAAAATTTCCTTTGTTGAGGATATTAGGTAAATGTTAGAACTTAACGACTATTGTAAAACAATCTTGATAAAAAATATGATATTTGTATGGTAGAGTATGGTGATCAAGGAGTTACATTGACAGCAGTGATTTGCCACTGAACCCTAAGACAGTTATGAAATATGATTCACATTTTCCTAGGCACTAATGAAATATGTTTCCTAGGCACTAATGAAATATGATTCACATTTTCCATGAAATGAAATATGATTCATATATTTCCTAGGCACTAATGAAATATGATTCACATTTTCCATGAAATGAAATATGATTCATATATTTCCTAGGCACTAATGAAATATGATTCACATTTTCCAAAATTTCCTTTGTTGAGGATATTAGGTAAATGTTAGAACTTAACGACTATTGTAAAACAATCTTGATAAAAAATATGATATTTGTATGGTAGAGTATGGTGATCAAGGAGTTACATTGACAGCAGTGATTTGCCACTGAACCCTAAGACAGTTATGAAATATGATTCACATTTTCCTAGGCACTAATGAAATATGTTTCCTAGGCACTAATGAAATATGATTCACATTTTCCATGAAATGAAATATGATTCATATATTTCCTAGGCACTAATGAAATATGATTCACATTTTCCAAAATTTCCTTTGTTAGAGGATATTAGGTAAAGGTCAGAACTTAATGACTATTGTAAAACAATCTTGATAAAAAAATACGATATTTGTATGGTAGAGTATGGTGATCAAGGAGTTTACATTGACAGCAGTGATTTGCCACTGAACCCTAAGACAGTTATGAAATATGATTCACATTTTCTTAGGCACTAATGAAATATGATTCATATATTTCCTAGGCACTAATGAAATATGATTCACATTTTCCAAAATTTCCTTTGTTAGAGGATATTAGGTAAATGTCAGAACTTAACGACTATTGTAAAACAATCTTGATAAAAAATATGATATTTGTATGGTAGAGTATGGTGATCAAGGAGTTACATTGACAGCAGTGATTTGCCACTGAACCCTAAGACAGTTATGAAATATGATTCACATTTTCCTAGGCACTAATGAAATATGATTCACATTTTCCATGAAATGAAATATGATTCATATATTTCCTAGGCACTAATGAAATATGATTCACATTTTCCAAAATTTCCTTTGTTAGAGGATATTAGGTAAAGGTCAGAACTTAACGACTATTGTAAAACAATCTTGATAAAAAATATGATATTTGTATGGTAGAGTATGGTGATCAAGGAGTTACATTGACAGCAGTGATTTGCCACTGAACCCTAAGACAGTTATGAAATATGATTCACATTTTCCTAGGCACTAATGAAATATGTTCCCTAGGCACTAATGAAATATGATTCACATTTTCCATGAAATGAAATATGATTCATATATTTCCTAGGCACTAATGAAATATGATTCACATTTTCCAAAATTTCCTTTGTTAGAGGATATTAGGTAAAGGTCAGAACTTAATGACTATTGTAAAACAATCTTGATAAAAAAATACGATATTTGTATGGTAGAGTATGGTGATCAGGAGTTTACATTGACAGCAGTGATTTGCCACTGAACCCTAAGACAGTTATGAAATATGATTCACATTTTCTTAGGCACTAATGAAATATGTTTTCTAGGCACTAATGAAATATGATTCATATATTTCCTAGGCACTAATGAAATATGATTCACATTTTCCAAAATTTCCTTTGTTAGAGGATATTAGGTAAATGTCAGAACTTAATGACTATTGTAAAACAATCTTGATAAAAAATATGATATTTGTATGGTAGAGTATGGTGATCAAGGAGTTACATTGACAGCAGTGATTTGCCACTGAACCCTAAGACCTGAACCCTAAACAGGAGTTGGGCAGCCAAGCTGCCCAACTCCTGTTTTTGGTACAGAGGTTGAAAACTGGCAAATATCCATATTTGCCAAATGCAATATATTCTTCTAATTTTGTTTTTGTCCTCAAGTTTGTTGCAGTTCTGGCATGGAAAGAGTATTCAGTAAACTGACACTTATAAAAACTATACATAGATATTGATTTTCATCAATAATATTGAATGATCTGCTGTCTATTTAATTAACTAGAAGGATAATATATTGCCTCTGGTGAATATGGAATGCTCATTTTTAGAGAAAATGAAGTTTTTGATTTTCTGCATTTTTCATAGTAATTTGTACTTATGGAAAATGTAAATCATATATTATTAGCCCTATACAATAGTAAAAAGAATTTCTGATTTATTGCTTTAGATGAAAAATGTTTTTAATGTTAATGAAAAGTTAAAAATAAAAGGTTAAGGGGCAAATCATTCATTGCATATAAAATAGAATTATTTATTCATGATTACTATATTAAAATATTATTGAAATTTTTAAAATTAAGTACTAAATTTATTTTTTTAAAATAATGACCAGTCAAATTTTAACCAATTGTAATTTAATTAAAACTCTTATGATTATCAGTTATTCCATTCTTCATCAATAATTCTTCATTCAACATTACCAGAATCTCTAATTTCTAATATATTGTTTGCAATATTGCTTTAAGCTTCTTATTTTCTACATTTATACCCTCTAATGATAGGTAATTGAAACCCTTTGAAGGATTTGAAAACTATGAATCATCATATTTTGTTAGTACCTATTTAACTCAAGAAGAATTTTCATTAATCTCTCAAAAGAAAAAGTTGCGATTTCCCACTCACCCTGGGGATGAAGGGACAAATTGTTGCTGCCAATGTAAACCCTGTGATCATCACACTTTACCATTAAGATGAAGTGAAAGGTGATTCTACGCTGATTCTCGCTCAACAGATGGCGCTGAATATCGCCCGATTCCTAGGGGGTGGTATTTACCAAGGGAGGGCATTAAGAGGCTTCCGTATTGTTTGTGGTAAAGAAGGGTCAGGAACTGATTTCTAAAAATAGCCTCAGTAGGAGGAGAACGCCCCCAACGAGAAGCTAAATACCCTAAGCTTGGTCAACAATGATTTGTTGGCCAAGCCCTAAGTTTCTGCTTCCTTGAGCTTCCAATTTCTTTTGCTTTTCACAGCTGAAATAGTTCTTACGATGATTTTATTCTTGAATGTTTTTAGTTTATTGAGTAATTCTTTTGTCGTAATAACATAGATGAAACTTCTTTACGTATCCATAGTAAATACACAGATAATCTGTAGATATAGAATTCAACAATTATTCATCTGAAAAAAATTATTGCCTGCCTAGTCAGTAGTAATTTTTTTCAGATGAATAGTTCTTTACGTATATTTGTAGTTTAATTTTATTTACGTTTTTATATGTATGTATTACAGTTTCAGTTATAAGTCATTCTTCCAAAAAAATCAAAAGAAATTAGACCATATCGAAATATTCAATTTAGTCTATATTTAATAATTTAATATATAAATATATAATATATATGAGTTTTGTACTATGATAAAAAGATTTAATTCCGATGGCCAAGAGATTAGTTACTTGACTACTAATTAAAAGGACCTGGGTTCGAGCCTCAGATAAGGAAATGATATTTCGTTTCTTGTGTTGTCTCTCTGGTGAGGTCTCACTTTCCACACAATATCTGTGATATAGTTATACTGACAGGCTATTGTCAGACCAATATGGCAAGCAGCTGCTTGAAAAACTTTTTATAAAAGCTTACCAGAATCTAAAACCAATTAACTCTAAATTTCGTATACTTTTTAGTCTCTGGTTTTCTCAGAACTTTTGCATTTTAAAAAATTTGGAGTACAGTTGAAATAATTAGTTGGAAAAAATTTGGTTGCCCTGAGTGGGATTGGAACCCTGTCTCCCAGAATCCATCCAGGACAACCATTTTTTTTTTCCAGCTAATTATTTGAAGTATTTCTTGTCTACAGAATATTTTCCTGTCATACTTTATTAGTGAATCAAGTGCATTTTTTTTTAAATATTGTACTCCCTAAACTACCTTGCTTATGTGCGTTTGCAAATGCCTGGTCTAACAGTTGCCACTAGTTACACTAATCCTAGTAATTGAAACCATAGGTGAGGAATTGTGTTCGCTTTTAATTTCAGTGGGGTTAAAAAAATTAATTTTGAACAGAATATTTAATATTTCCCAATAAGCTGCTTATAAAACAGTGTTTCAGTTTTTAATGTGATAAAAAAATTTTATTTAATTAAATGGTGAGAATACTTCTTTAACTATTGAAAAGCACATTTAGAAATCCATGTGGAACCAGGGCCGGACTTATGCATAAGCTAACTAAGCTACAGCTTAGGGCCTCACAATTATGAGGGCCTCAAATATTGAGTTTGAAATTTACTGCGTCACAAATGTTTTTAATTTAAATAAATCTGTTATGCAAACACTGTTCATCTTAGCTCTACACAGTCATTATTGTATAGCAATGCTGGTATAATGTTTTCATCACATCAGTTTTGCATTTATTTTTTAATGTTCCCTTCAATCAGAATAATAAATACAATTATGTTTCGACAAACTTGTGTTTCGCTGATGAGTGGAACTCGAACTCACGCTCTTCAGTTACTTTTCAGGTTGAATTCTATGTCAACGGGTAATTTGTATATTTACTATTGATTGATTCATATAATTCTACTTCGAAATTTTTGATACCTCTTATACATGTTGTAGTTTATAGCATCAGAAGGTCGAAGTCCGGCCCTGTGTCGAACGATCATCTTCCCAATTTTTTTCCAATGCAACAAAATATTATGTATAGCATAAGACATTTGCAGTCAAATCCTATTGGATAAGTTTAGTTCTAACTCAGAGAATCTATTTATTCCAAAATAAAATGTTTAAAGCTATCATTATTAATGATGCCCACTTCCCCAGATTTTCTGAAAAGCAAAATTTTTCTTCATGTGTTTATTTTTTTCACATTGAGTTATAATAATTGTGAAATTCAAAGGAAAAAATAACAATTTTCCTCTTATTACACGGAAAAACTGAATTTGATCCAGAGCCAAACTTACACATAAACTAAGTAAGCTACATCTTAGAGCCTCACGATGAGAATGATTTTGAATGAGGGGCTTCAAAAATTAAGTTTGAAGTTTACTGTGACGTGAATTTTTTTAAATTTAATTTATTATGCTAACACTGTTCATCTCAGCTTTACGTCAGATAAAAACTTCTGACGCGGGGAATGTCACAAGCTATAAAAAAAGCCCCCTTTTTATGCTTCCTCCCTAAAAAATGGGAAATATGAAAGTCGTTCTACTCTATCTTCTGAACGCCAGGACCTACAGTTATGAGTCACGTATCAAATGAAAGTTCGTATCGTGACGGTCGTTAACTATTTTGCTCTCACTCTTTCTCCCTGATAAAATATGGGGGGGGCAGATTTTTGCAGGGGTCAATTTTAATGAGTCGTATATCAAATTAAAGCTTGTGATGTCTCCAATGCCGTGGTCTACCTCAAATGTGACTCCAAAATGTTGGTAAATGTGATCAATGTTTATTTTATGTAAATGTGATCGATGCTTTATATCAAAGTTTTTGAAGGTAGAGTTTTTTAGTGACAACAGAAGAAAATATAAATCAAAAAATTTTTTAAATACTTACCTTCCTATAGGGCCTAAAATGGTAGAAAATAAACCTAAAGCATATCGATGGTGCAATCAGTCACTGAGTTCTTATTCACTCACCCATCAGCGTTCCCTACTGACCATGGGCAGGCCTTAACATGCATGGGGTATGGCTCTCACGGACACGGGGGCACGGCTTAACTTCCCATCTGACGGACAGCGATCATTTTCAAGCCCATCAGTGTCCCCTACTGACCGCGGGCAGGGCAGGGAGTTTTGCGGAGATAAATCTCAACGCTGATCCAGCTGGGGCTCGAACCTGGGAGCTACAGATTACAAGCCTGGTGCGCTACTGACTGAGCCACCACCACCCCGAAGATGTAGCGGAATAATCGTTTCATTTTTCCCCTTTTTTTACGAGGGAAGAGGGTGGAATTCTTTTAATCTGCAACATTTCCCATGTTACAAAATTTCATTTGATGCATAGCTTGCGTCTTTGCTTTCCGAATAGCAGAACAATCATTTCAGTGTCATTAGCAGAACACATTCCCCCTTTTTTAGGGGGTATGTAAAAATTTTGTATAGTTCATGACACTCCCGCATCACACGCTTTCGTTTGATGCATAGCTCGTTACTTTCAATGCTCGCATTTGAAGGTATAGAGGAACAATCCTTTTCTTATTTCTCCCTTTTTTAGGGGGGGGGGGGGGGGGCTTTTTTTAAATAGCCTATGACACTTCCCCGTCAAAAGCTTTCATTTGACATATAGCTTCTTACTTTCGGCATTCGTATTCTGGAGAAAAAGCGGAACAATGTTTTCATATTTTTCCTTAAATTCCCGGTAAATTCCTATTATTCCCGGTAAATTTTTTAAATAGCCTCTAACACTTCCTGGGTTATAAGCTTTTATTTGACACACAAATCAATAAGCTTCTCCATCGTGTTCGAAAGTTATGGTGAAACAGTTGGTGTCAAAACATTTGGCTTTGACAGACACACAAACCTGCAAATGTCTAGCAATAAACAAAAGGAAGATAGGTAAAAATGCCACCCGGTGCCGTAGCACTTGTTGCGATATCGCCATCCCTGTGAGGCCCGATGGCAGCGATGTGTGATTAAAGCTTGTGCAGTTCAACAGGAAAAATCTAGCAATCCTGAGCCACCCTGCCCTCTTCAATGTACAAAGTGTACAAAGTTTATTGATTATAAACAAAAGTACAAAGTATAAACTTCAGTGTACAAAGTTTATTGATTATTCTATGAATTTCTGGTTTAACATCATCAGCATCTAAAACCTGATATATTTTCTTACTGCTTACTTATTAGCACTTGAAACTTTTTTCAGTCTGTTTAGTTATTAATTTTTATATTTTAATAGCATCAGGAATATACCATGACTCTCTTAGTGGCATATTTCTTGTAGCTTTTGGGGTCAAAATTCTCTAGGATGGCACATTCCATGTAAAATTTATGTAATTTAGACTAAATATTCTCCCAGAAAGTTATATTTCTCTCAATTCATATTATTTTTCGAATCGGTCTACTAAAAGAAAAGAAAAACACACCATTTCCTATTTCTGATGGCTGATTGACCCTGAATTCGAATATAATATTTATGCTTTGTGGAGAGGAAACAAGATTCATCTTTTTTTAATTTTATACTGATAGTGTGTGTTCATAAACAAATACATTTTTTTTTTACATTACTGCAGACGACAGACATAACCTCTACCAAAACATCATCACCAATCAACACATCAGGACTCATGCAAAGGAAAAGTTTACGTTATTTGGTTTTGAATAAAAGCAACAATTCGGTGGATAATCACGGATAATGACACAAAACTCGTGCGCTCCCATCGATTGTTAGAATCTTGGAACCGAGGCCCCCACTCCAAGCGACCTTGTCAAGAGTCAATGGACACACATCTCACTAGAGTGTCCAAGTTCGGGCCCCGGGGGGGGGGGGGGGGAAGAGGGTCAGCTCCATGGTGACATATTTATTGTTTTGGTCAAGGGAACAGAAGCCTGAGGTGCCTGTAGTAACTGCTAGAACTGCGGACTGCCAACTGAACATACCTATGCGACTTTTCATCCACATATTCATATATAAAGAAACATATAATATAGAATCTAAGTAATTAGGTTTGCAGAATGGAATGTAATACATATTATTGCTGTTAATTTTCTTAGGAAATGTGATTAGAAAATAAATTATTTTCAAAAAGTATTGTATCTTACAGTAATGAAATGCTACAGGAAGATCAGTGCCATCTATCTAGTGTCTGTATCATCTAGTGTCTGTAAGGGGACATATTTCATGGTTAAATCTGCAAGTGAAAAAACGTATATCTAAAAATATTTTATTTTTTTTTTCTATTTTTGACTCAGCCATAATTTTATTTTTAAGTTTCTGTAATCCCCTACAATTTCTCTAACTCGAGCAATCTTTCATTTCTGTGTAGTTGTGACCCAAAATATTTACCATTGCAAGTATATGGCTTTCACTTCCCCTTAAAACATAGAATTTCTAACCCAAATAGACTGTTTGCAATATCTATTTAAAATCTTGGAATTAAAAAAAAAATTCACCATCAGAGGGTGCAAATATATAGGAAATTTTTCATTAATCTCTCAAAACAAAAAGTTGCAATTTTCCACTCACCCTGGGGGTGAAGGGACAAATTGTTGCTGCCAATGTGAACACTATGATCATCACACTTTACTGTTAAAATATCGGATTTCTAGCCCAAATAGATTGTTTGCAATATCTGTTTAAAATTTTGAAATTTTAAAAAAGTTTCCAGTTAAAGCTTTTGGGAGATTCTAAATGGGTGAATCATAATGGTCATAATAGTTTATCATACCTGTCCAACCCAAAAAGAATTTTCAATTTATCTCTAAAAACAAACCATTTTTCCTTAAAACAAAAAAAAATATTGCATTTTCCCACCCCCTCTTAGGGTAGAGGTGAAAATCATTCTTGTCAATGCAAACTTCATAATATTCATATTTTACAACGAAAATTTGTAACATAATTACATTGCTTGCAATATTTATTAGTGAAATTTTGCAATTTTTCAGCACTCCCACCATTAGAGGGCACTGTAGGAAAGTTTTTTAGTAATAAATTATTGCAGGAAAAATCCTGTGGACAAGGAACACTTGAAAAATTGAGTTGAAAAAAAAAAAATTGGTTGTCCTGACTGGGATTCGAACCCAGGTCTTCCAGAAACTTGCTGGGTATCTTAACTGTTAGACCACCAAGGAACTAACCATCCGTTCCTAAGTGACATTATTAGTCTTCCTGTTGAGTCACTAGTGGCTTGGCTGCCCAACTCCTGATAATAGATGGACCCATCTATTATCGGGAGTTGGGCAGCCAAGCTGCTACATTTTTGATGGTAGTAAGATGCCTGGCATGCTTCTGGGAGACCTGGGTTCGAATCCCAGTCAGGACAACCAATTTTTTTCAACTCAATTTTTCAAGCGAAGGAAAGTTTTGAAAGTGTGAATCATATTTCTTCAATACATATCCAAACGAAAAAGGTTGATATCTACAAATAGATATACAGACAACAAAGTGAAAATGTTAACTTGTTTTTTTTCTGAAAACAAGCTAAAAAAAACACTGACAAGAATTTAAGGTGCCGGAGAAGTTGCAGAAGAATACAAAAATTGTCATTAGCTGGGTGGGAACCAAAGCACTTGGCATGTTATCGGGAGGCCATGGGTTCAGATAGCACCCAGCTAATGACAATTTTTGCTCTGTAATTTATTCAGTGTATATCACCAACAGGTGCATACCTGTGATTGCCTTGTTATTTCAAGAAAAACACTGTCTGTGCAAAGTTTGGTGTTCCTATTCTGTTTTGCTGTACAAGATTAACTTGCTAGAAATGTTACTTGTTTTTTTTACTTTATTTTTGAAATATTGAACTTTTTTTTTTAACTTAATGCAGTCTTTTTTATGAGTAGCTTATATTAGTAAGGCAATACACATTAATAATAGCACCAGTAAAGCATAATTGTTTTTCTCCTTTTATGCTTATTTTGAAAATAATAGTGTTAAATTGGATATGGATATAATTGAGTTTACTTGTGACACTGAGTGTAAAAACACTGATGAGAGCTTTGCTTCCTCATTTAGTGTGAAGTTTTTTGTGTGTTTTATCACCATAAACCCACAATATAAAGATTTGTTTTTAAGGCCAAACAAAAAAATGTATATTGGCTTGTAGCCCTGACTTAAGAACGCTGAAATATAATTTTATTTTAAAATTTATACCAATAATACTACAACAGTATTGTTAACTTTTGGTTTAGCTATCATTTTTTCTTCTGTCAAAAAAGCAATTAATTTGCCACATAAATTTCAGATGTAGCAGTAACAAAATATAAAAAAACTTTCTCACTTAGTCAAGGTTGTATGCAAGAAAATATGGATTTTTAGTGTGCTAGTTATAGGTTTAACATATAAGCCATAACTTTGATGTATTTTCCAACTTTTTTTATAGTTTAACTGAAGGCTATTCTGGTAGTGATTTGACTGCTTTGGCAAAAGATGCTGCATTGGGTCCAATAAGAGGTATGTACTATAATGTTACTTGGCAGATATATATATATGTACATTTGTAATATTTATGCAGCTATTTTGATTAATCAATTAACAATTTAGTGTTAGTTCACAAATAATTTCATGTAACTTGGTAGTCCAGGATTCATATTATTTCAGATAATATAGAGCATTTTTATGCATTCCAAATGAAATGCTAAATCAGTGTAATATTAAATTGGTATTTTTTTTTACCTTTTAAATATGAAAATTTTAACAGTTGTTAGATATTCCTATGCCGAATTATTTTTATTATTTGCATTTAAACAAGCTTAGTAATGTCATACATACAAATAATATCTCATTCTTGAAAATGCTGAATTGATTTAAATGATGTAAAGATTATTCTATGTGAAAAAGCAAGGCTCACAAACTGTCCATAGATTTCCATCACTTGGGTAGTGGGGGGGGGGGGGGGTGTTAGGAATCAATAATTGCATACATGGAAGAGCAAAACATTATGACCAGTGCATCTTTATGCAAATCAAAGCAATTTCAAGTATGAAAGTCATGAAATGGTATAACACCTAATACTGAGCTTGTTAATCAATCTTATTTTGTTCTTCAGATGGGAAAGACAGCAGACTTAAGTGAGTTTGACAAAGGCCAAATTGTAATGGCCAGACGACTGGGTTAGAGCATTTGCAAGACAGCCCGGCTTGTGGCATGCTCACTGTCAGCTGTGGTTAGTACCTTCAAAAAGTGGTCCAAGGAGGGAAAAACCATGAACTGTTGGCAAGGTGTGGGCCAACCACAGCTCATCAATGCTAGAGGTAAATGAAGGCTATCCCGTATAGTATGAGCCAACAGAAGGGATACTGTGGCACAACTCACCCTCAATTTGAATGCTGGTGATGGGAGTAATGTGTCGCAACACACAGTACATTGAACGCAAGCATCAAAACTGGATCTTGAATGATTGGAAGAAGGTTGTCTGGTCCAATTAATCTTGTTTCCTGTTGCACCATGTGGACTGCCCGGTACGTGTGCATCGTTTACCTGGTGAAGTGTTGGCATCAGGATGCACCATGGGACAAAAACAAGCCAGTGGAGGAAGTGTAGCCTTGGGCAATTTTCTGCTGGGAAACCTTAGGTCCAGTCATTCATGTGCAGGAAACTATGACATCTACCACCTAACTAAACATCATTGCAGACCAAGTACATCCTTTCATGACAACGGTATTCCCCTCTAGTAGTGCTTTCTTTCAGTGGATAATGTGACATGCCACACTGCGTGGACTGTTCAAGTATGGTTTGCGGAACACGAGGAAGACTTTCAGGTATTGCTCTGGCCTCCAAATTCCCCAGACATCAATCCAATTGAGCATCTGTGGTTTGGGTTGGAACAGCGTATCCAATCTGCAGCTGCTCAACCATGTAACTTACAAGAGTTAAAGGATCTGCTGGTAACATGCTGGTACCAGTTACCATAAGACACCTTTGGAAATCTTGTAGCGTCCATGCCTCACCAGGTAAGAACTGTTTTAGTGGCATGTGGAAGACCAGCATCATAGGCAGATGGTCATAATATTTTGGCTCTTCTGTGTATATGTGCTAAATTGTAGCTTCCTTAGTAAATTGGGTCCAAGTTATAGCACTTTTAAAGTTGGAAATATGTATAAATTTTGAGGGTTTAACCTGAATTTAAAATGCTTATATATATATATATCTCAGTCCCTAATCAAGAAAGTTGAAGTTTGTCATTTTGAAGCTATTTATATGATCCATAAGTCAATATCTGTATAATAGAAAATATTTATTTTTAAATTCATTGACATATAACTGACTTTATTTTAGAAAACTGGATTTCTAAAATTCTGAAAAAAATTATGCACCACTTTAAAGTTCTAAGCACATTTGTGCCAAGTTTCAACTTTGGACATTAATGGGATCATATATTAGTGAGCATTGAAATGAACTACACCTCAGCTTAAAATAATCAGAAATATGATTAACACCACTGAAAAAGTCTCTAACACAGGAAGTATATACCAATGGTACACAAAGTTTACATGGCCAGTCACCTCCAAAGTCTCTGTAGCAGTGAACTCCCATCACAAATCATATACTTTGGCATGTTCCACACCATTTTTTTTACACAAGAACTGTGAAGCTAACCTCAGAACTCTTCATTGTACAGTTTTGTTGACAATGAAATATTGTATGAAAGGAAATGAAACATGTAAGAATTTATATATAAGCTTGACTGTATCATATAGTCAAGCTTATGTTTGATGATGACAGTTGAAACATGGCCATAGGTGGTTCTGTATAATTAAATATTTAATGAAAATGCATTCGAAATAAATTTGAAGTAAATTAATAAGAAATGATTTTGTTATAAAAATACCTGCTGAAGATACACATAAATAACTGTTGTACCCTTCTTGCACATTATTTAGTATTTTAGTGACTGATACACACCATTTGATTTTATATGGATGAGTTACTTGATTTAAATTGTCACAGGATGAAAAATCAATTGCTGAGATTTAGTTAATGGTACAGCAGTTTAACAAGTTTGATAAAATTCTTAACAGTGCTTTCTACTAACAGTCTCCAAGATTATTTCCCTCAAACATGAGATTTTCAAGAATAAATCTTTGGGAAATTTATTTTGTATTTTTTTAATAAAAGGATTAGGGAGAAATATGTAATAAGTGAAAGCTCAGTAGCAAGACTACTCCTTGCTATGAGTACCCTGAGATCTTCCCCTGGAACCTTGAGGTCAAGGAAGACTGGGTTCTTAAGGTCCATTCCACTTATTTAACAATATAACTTGTTTGGTGCAATTTCTTTACTCATGCAGATGTAAAACATTGACAATTATGATTTCTTCAAGTTCATATTTACCCCCAGTACACATAGAAGTGATCTGCATGTATTGAAAAAAAAAAATAAGTAAATATCCCTTCAAGCAGCTGCTTGCCACAGAGGTCTGGCAGGAATCTGTCAGTTTATACCCCATAGTAGAAGGTCTGTGAAGATGGGAGGACTTCAGCAGAAAAACAATACAAATATCCATACCTTACCCAGGGCTTGAACCCAGGTCACTTAGATCAGTAGTAAATGTGCTAGCCACTTGGCCACAGGATGGCATTTAAAAAAAAATACCAGTTTTAAATCTGAGAAAAAAAATTTTTTTTTTTTTTAACTGTTTTACATCTATAACAGACCATCACAGCCAAAATTTGAAGTGGACTAGTTCAAATATTTGTGAGTGTTATTCCTTTGTCTATACTCCCTCTACCCTTTTCTGATATTTCTTGGGCATTAATCTGTGAAAAGCATGCATAATTAGTGTCTTCCATTTCAATTTTGGACACTGGAAAAATTATTAGAGAAAGCTGTTTCTCAAATGATAAAAACCAGGGGAATGTAAATATTGAACAGTCCTACATAAAATTCAATGTTTTGTTCTTATGATTGGATTGGGTGGCTAAGTTATATAGTGGAGAGGATGAATTTGAAGAAACAACGTTTTTTTACATCCTCATGAGTAGAGAAATTATCACTCTTGAATGTAGTTCTCTTGAATGTAGTTAATGAGCTTGCAAATCAAATTTAGATATTTAATAAATTTATGAGCATCATTGTATTTGATGATTAGTGATAAGTCTAGACACACTATTTTATAGACTTTACAGTGGAGCTAATCATATTTCTGACATTTTGGCTGAGATGCATTCTACTTCGCTACTCAATATTTAATGAACCAATTGTTGTCCCAAGTTGAAACTTGCAAGTGTGGTTTTTTTGTTTTTAATTTGAGATCAAATTATATTTCAATGAATTTGGAAAATCTTTTTATTAATTAAATATTGCTTTAAGGCCCATTTAAGATATTTATAATGACTTAAATGGCAAAATGTTTAGAAACTGAGATACACTCCCTGGCCAAATTATTACAAACATCTACCTAATATTTTGTTAGGCTTCCATGGGCAGAGGTCACAGCCTAGATTCAATATGGTATGCTTACCATGCACTTTTGAAATACAGCAGAAGGGATTTTGAACCTCTCTTCCTGCAAAATGTCTTAAACATCTCAAAGTAAAGAGGGTAGAGGTCTGTGCATTCATTAATATTTGATTGTTTACTCTTAATCCAAAACATAAGAACATTTTGAATAAATGTCCCCTATGTTTTGGATTAAAAGCAAACAATTATCCAGATCAGGGAAGGTGATAAAATCCATTCACAATCCACAAACCACTTCTGTACAATTCGAGAGCAGTGACTTGGTGCATCATCATCCTGGACTTTTCCATCTCCACTGAGGTAAAAAGGATTCATCCCTCCGTAAAAACCAGAGGACCTAATCTGTGCCAAGAAAATGCTCCCCATACCATTACACTGCCTCCAGTATTTTGAACAGTAAAAGCTACACATGACGTATCCATTGCTTCGTGGGATTGTCGCCACACTCTAGATCTGCCATCTGTTGAAAACACTGTATAACCTGATTCGTCTGACCATATAATATGTTTCCAATCTCTACTGAACAAGTTCTCCACTCCAAGCACCATCACGGGAGGATACCATCTGTCTCCCAACAGCTGTTCCAGTGGGTCCCCTCCCCAAACCTTCTCTGAGCCTTCGGAGTCCATGTGACCTGGCCATTTAGCCCATGGTGTGCAAAAAAGTGCCGCTCAGAGGTAAAACAACCCAACCCAAGTACCATCAGTATCTTTGAATCCTGTTGCTTTCATAAATGAAAGGATTTCGTATCATAGTACAGTTCCCAAATTTCAAAATTTTCAATTCTCTGTACATAGTTCCCATTAAAATGGGTTTTGAAATACAGCTAGCAGTGATTTGTCTCTGTTGATGAAGTATAGCAGCTGTTTTGCCACACGGTTCATGCCAACAAATTCCTGTTAGAGCCATTTTTTTCTCCCACATTTGGTACATTTGACAGACATTTTTTCAGATCATCACCATTCTCCTTACACTTGTGAACTTGTGGTATTGTGCCCCATGGGTTTCAGCTTTAGAAATTTTGCATACATTAGCATGTTTTATGGTACTTTGTGCATGATGCAGTGCTCATAAAAATTTGGCCAAGTATTGAATATGCATTTTTTATTTTTAAAGTGTTGCCAAGTTTGATGAAAATTAAAGGAAGATGACTGAAAATGATTGTTTTATTAGTTGATTTCAAATGGAAATGTACATTGCATGCAATATTTAGAAGTATTATATCATTCAGAATAACTTTATCTTTTTTATACTGCTCAAATAAGGGTAAACACCTAACCCAGTGTCACAGGTTTTGCATTTATATCTGCTGGAGTTCCTCTATTACCTATCTGCTTGTATGTGCATGCACACCTTAGGGCAATGATTTCCAAACATAAAATGATGTCACACTCAGCTTAGCAAAGATTTCATTGCACCCCTCTTCTTAACTTGATGTAGTTTTTCAATTTTTTCCAATTTCTGCATGCCCCTTAGGGGGACAGGGCCCCCCCCCCCCTCTTTGGAAACCACTGTCTTGGGAAGATTTGGTGTCACTGCTTTTGGTGGTCTGGAGGTTAAAAAGTATCTTTAACAATATGCTCTGCATCTAATTAATTAGTTGTAGTTTTTTTCCCCTGTGGTTTCAAGGCACGCCATTCTTCTTGGTTTTCCTTATATATCCAAAAGATTTTGTGAGCACTTGATAGAATTCAGCATGGAATTAAAAGATTCTCTCTTTGATAATTAAATTCACTAATACAGGCTAGCTTCATCACTGACTTTTAGACTGTTTAATCACTATCATATATTATGGTGTCATTCAATTTTTTCACAATAAGACAGTAAAAACTTACATGACATTTCATTTGATGTCATGTTTTCATTGTAGTGTCAGGAATTTCCATCTCACCTCCCTTCAGCTTCTTAGAAAGTTGTGCATACCTTTTGAATGTGCCACATGCATTGGTTTTGTTATTATCGTTCTATACTGAACCATTTGAGAACTGGTGTTCTCAACTTTCTGTTAAGAATATTTGTCTATCCATATATTGTATATGATCTAGATATGGTGCCATCAGTGTGGTGACAACTCTGCCCTATAGACATGATCAACTAGAACTGGTAAAACTATCTAATTACCAAAGTCAGCAGATGATAAAATCTCATATGTTGCCAGATTCACAACAAATAATTTTGTTCATAATCAATATTGTTTGGAAGGGATATATTATTTGAAGCTTTGTTACCCATTTGAGGAGGATTAGGCTCTGATCAGTGTGTTTTTGAAGGGTTTCATATTTTTTTATGATACTCTGTTGAAACATCTCCATTATCTTCCAAATTTTATACAGCTTTTCTATTTTAGGCTTCTTTGAGTATCAGGGAAATGTAGCATTCTAAATGAAAGTCCAGGGCATATCAGAATGCATTGATGAGTGCAACAAAGGATCCATAGACTAATACTCAATCCTATATCCCTATATTTGTAGCCTATTATTCCTTGGCATCATCATAAACAGGCAATAAATACCTATACAGGGAGAACGAAAAGCCTCTGTAACCTTCAGGCACTAAGTCAATTACTGTTTAGTCCAAAAAATAATTCTACTTTTATTTTATGATGTATGTGTATATATATTGCACAAAATTTTCTAATGATTTACATTAATAGTAATTTAGTAATTCCATTAGAATAAGGAGCTGAGTGACTCAGTTGGAATCACATCAGGCTCATAATCTGCAGTCCCCAGGTTCGAGTCCCACCTGGGCTAGCATTGATATTTATCTCCACAAATTCCCCACTCTACCCTCAGTCAGAAGGAGGCACTGTTGTGCTTCGAAAGGGCACCATCCATCAGATGGAATGTTAAGCCTTGGCTCCTTGTGCAGGGGAGAGCCATACCTGTGCACATTAAAGAACATGCTGGATGGCCTTGAAGGAGGTTTCTATGTGTATCTTAACAGCTATCCAGTGGGTCCCCTTCCCCCAACCTTCTCTGAGCCCTTGGGAGTCCTTGTGACTTGGCCATTTAGCCAATTGTATGCAAAAAAAGTGATGCTGAGAGGTAAAATAAAAAATGATTGATTAGTATAATGTGCTGCAAAGGGACCTTTCAATCACTTTATATTTCATTAGTATCAATTACCTGCCATTTCTCTAAATGAGAACTGAGCAATGGTGCCTTTTTTTCTGTCACAAATTCGAAATACATACTGATATAGAGAACAACATAATATATCACATTTTTACTGTCATTACAATAAATAAACATTAAATGTTATTCAGTATTTATACACTTTAAAAATAAGAAAAAATCTAAATTTTGGTTTGCAAAATAAATAACATGCTTATACAATACTAGGCCAAATTTTTATGAACACTAATATTTATATGCATAAAATACCATGAAACATACCATTCTCCTAAAGCAGCAGAAATATTTATTTGGACAATACTGATTTCCTCTCAAATTACGAACATGTTAAAACACAATACTTAATTAAATTCACTGTTAGTAACGACTGTATTTTTACAACAGATGGGTCATTGTCAGATACTCATCACTTTCATTGCTCCTTTCACTTTGTATGGGCACAAATTCACCTATTAATAAAATTCTCATATCATACAATAGTATTTTCTCATGTTTTTTCTCTTAGAAACAAGATCATATATTATAGCAGATATCACTTGATCTATGATATGCAAAAATCTAGATCAAGTGATATAGCAGATATATCAAAACCAGTACTATCTTGTATATTTACAAACATGGCCATTGTGTGACTATTTTGCTGTTAGGAATATTGAGATTTCAAAGTCCAATAGATGTCACATTTCATGACACTTGGATGTAGACTTAAGAATTAAACATAGAAATCTGAGTAACACTTTTATGAATTAAACCAAATTTTTGTCAAGTACAAAACAGCATGAGTCAGTTGGAGTGGCCAGGTAGCTAAATGTTAGTCCCAGTGTAGTAGAAGTCTTTAATCAGGCCAATATCTTAGCACAGTTAATGCTATTTATCTTCAGATACATATGAGTCCATCTGCATGTGCCTGCAGGAGACATATGTGCAGGCAGTCAATAATTCCTTGATCTGGCATTTTTCTCTTATTCAGTCCAGTCTGTACACTGTTACTATTCTCTATTCCAGACCATTCCTGTCTTGAGCACTGATGTTAATATATATTTTTACTCCTCTATCTGCACTTTCACATCCATTGAGCTTTCCATCTGCTCCTCAATCCTTCCACTTTTTACATGAGATAACATGGACAGCCTATATTAAACAGTTACCTCTCTGTGATCTCCCATGGAAGGCCATTAACATTCTCATAGATCGCAATGGAGTATTGATTGGCATGACTAGGTTGTTTTGAATTATATGAATGTGACATTCACACAGTTAACTAGGAGCTTATTAATATCAGTAATTGAGATTACTGATTGTGTTTGTCCTTGCAGCTGCCTCTACAATCCATCATACTTCAACATGGTTTCCTATTTCCCAGAACCATAGTGCAATCCTGACTGTACTGCAGCTCATAAGGCACAGCTTGTGAACTGTTTAAAATATCTGACTTCCTTTAATTTCATTACACCTAAGCACACATGGGCAAGTTCATGGGCAGTTCCAAGTCCATCATTGTACCTTATTGGTGATTTTAAATAGAGATAAATCTCAATGCTGAGATAGAACCTAATATATCCAGCACTGATCAGAATCAGAAGGAATCTTGGATCAAGTATATGTCTTCATCTCTATGGTTGTGTGAATAAAGTCCAAAAGATGGATGGGAATATTAATTCTGGAGCATATTGGATGTGCAATTGCTAATCCCACAGCAATTACCAATACCCTGAGGAAAACATTTTCCTCCTCTTCAGAATGGGGGTGGCTCAGTCAGTAGTGCACCAGGCTCATAATCTGCAGTTCCCAGGTTCGAATCTCGCCTGAGCCAGCATTGAGATTTATCTCTGTTAAACCCCCAGTTGGGAGTACTGATGAACTTTGAAAGGCTGTCAACCATCTAATGGGACATAAAGCCATGGCCCCATGTGCAAGAGAGCCATACCCAGTGCACATCAAAGAACATGCTGGATGGTTTTGATGGGAGGCTACCATCTATGTCCTAGCAGCTGTACAGTGCATCCTCTTCCCCCAACCTTCTCTCAGCCCTTGTGACCTGGCCATTTAGCCTATTGTGTGGAAAAAAAGTGCTGCTCTGAGGTAAACCAACCCAAATCCCCTATCTCTTCTTTACAGACCACAGGTTTGTACTTAACCCTGATGTTCAATGGTGAGAGTATTGAACCTCTAATCTTTATCTGATCATTTGTTTTTACCACTTATTTTGAATTTTTATGCTTTACTCTCTCTCTTAATCAGATTCAATGTTTTTAATTGTCTAATTGTTAATAATTTTAACTGTGGTTTTTACACCTTTGTTATTAATTCATTCAATTTTCATAGTCTTGATATCAGTTGTATTTTAAATTTGATTGTGGGTTCTGTGACTTCTAGACATTTTAATTTTATCTCATTTCACACACTATAGTTTTTTGTTTGTCTGTCATAAACCCCAAGCAACTGCAAAACCAGCTTATATGCTAGAGGAGATCACATGCCTCCTGAAATCGTTACATAACTCTTTAATTTCATATCAGAATATGTCCATTTTATGATTATTCAGTCATAGCACATCTCTCAGTATACTTTCATAGCCTGTGCATGTTAGAGAACACATTGGATGGCCTTCACAGGAGACTTCCATCTGTCTCCTAACAGCTGTCCAGTTGGTTCCCTTATACAATCTTCTCTGGGCCCTTTTGGAGTCTTTGGGACTTAGCCATTTAGTTCATTGTGTTCAAAAAAATTGGTCTCAGAGGATAAATCAACCCAACTATAATTTCATCAAAATCTGTTATAAGATTGAATTATTCAAGATTTTGTATTTTATTATTAACTTCAGAACCAGGTGGTAGTTCATATGAAATGAATGTTTCAGAACTATTTTGTTCAACAGTAGTGGAGGAGGGGAGGGGGGACTGTTGTTGAGTAATAATAGATAGTTCCATTTCAAAGCTAAAGGGCTATTTAAACTTGAGAAAAGCTATAATTCTATTTATTGGCAAGAGCAATATGCAAAAAAAAAATGCTGGAGTTAAAACGTTGCCTATGTAATGGGAATGCCTGCTGATTTCAAGACATGAAGCGGCAGCAGCCCTAGTTACATTTTCGTCCGCTTGGCCGTACTATTTGGCACTGGCGATCCGCTGTTTTGCTTTTTACTTGCTTCGTAGCAGTATAGGTTATTACACTGTTTACTGCTTGCTTCAAAATTGGATTCTGATACGGATTTGTTCGTAAGTAATTATTTACTATTCTGTCTAATTTCTGCTGTTTTTAAGTAGAAGTCTGAACGATGATGCAGTATTATGTGATGTTTTGCAGAAGCAAAACTCAGTTTCTATTGAATCTATTCCAAACTGGATCTGAAGACACATGGCTGCATCATATGTTTCAATATGTCGGCAACGTAATGATGACATGAGTAATTGGGGAAAAAAATTGAGATCACTTTTGAATAAATAATATTTTGGAATCGTAGAAACCTTTACAATATATGATGTTACACTGCCCTAACAAAATATTAGAGAATTTCTGTGTTATGTGAATGGGAATCTTACTATAAATTCAAGATTATAATTTTATCTATTTAAATCTCGATTTTCAACAGCATTCATCTAGTATTTAAGGATTCGTTATTCCCATTTGTATCTCTCAGAAAGATTCTAGTTTATTGTACTTGATTAGCCATCTGTCTGATTCTTTACCATATGACTTCAACCATATCTCTATATTCTTACCATTAGCATAGGTTAGCTTACCGTGGAACAGTGCTGCCCTCATGTGCACGCTTGCTAACAGGGAGAATCGCGGAAATCGGCAGGCATTCTCATTACGTAGGCACCAATTAAAATATCTGTTTTCAGCTTGTTCCAATATATGCCAACATAAAAACTATAGGCTTACCTAAAAGTTTGTATTTATAAGGAAAAATTTATGATCTTAATTTGTTTCAACATATTTTCATCACATAATATTATATGATAAAATTATTGAAATTTGATTATTGAAACCAATTGCAAATAATAAGATGCTTTAGTCAATTTTGTTTTTATTTTTTCAGCAGGCATGGCATAACCAGGGGTGCCCCCTCCCCATGATAATGCTTTCTAATGATCTGCCTTTTTTTAGTACTACTGAAAACATTTCTTAAGATGCTATTTTGCATTCATCTTAGCATTGAAATTATTTATAAAATCTATATTTGTAGCACTTTTTAATTTTTTCTTGTAATTTATATGTTTGGTTTAATATGTACTGAAACTAAGAAATCTAACCATATTAATAAACATATTTAGCTTTTATAAGAAAGCTAAAGCTTGTCAAGATGTGGAAATGCATCTTTCATTCCCCTTTAATACTATTGGTCAAGAATTATCTTTGCCATAGAATGCTTCTACCGGTGAATTACATCTGCAAATTTAAACTCTCAAATATTTTCAATGCTATTAATCAGATAAAAAAATTGGAAAAAAAAATACCCAGCTGGTCTCCCAGATTTAAACTCAAGATATTTTGGTAACTTCTTATTTTTTTCTGCCACTTAATCTCAATTAATCTTAGATGGCAGTACTTATTTGGGTAAAATTATATACTGTTGTTTCTTCCAGAAAGAGTATCAGTCCACACTGCAACTCTGAAACCAATATATAAATATGTTTATAATAATTAAGGGTTATAGTCTCTTAAGTAACTATTGATTGTAACTTCAACTCACTTTCTGACAAATACTGGAACTGGGAAGGTTGAGTTTATTAATATTTCTCTTGACTAAAAATTATAAAAAAAAACACAGACGAATTATGATATTCTATCTAAGAATAAAAAGCATTCATAGTATAGAGTGCATCCTAACACCTCTTTCATTGGGGATCTTTAACACGCCATTTTATACCAAAGTTAGTGTGAGGAACTGCTATCTTAATTCTTCTAGTTGAGAAACCGTTTTGTTACCTAGATATTTTAAGTTTGAGTTCAAACATAAGGTTATTTAATTCTCTAGGACACTGTTAAATATTTTTAAGCACTTCAACACATGGACTATGCTATCAAGTATCAACAGTTATTAAGGAGAGATTTACATACTGCACCATAGAGGATGGGTAGTAACAGGAACTTTCGGGATGCCTTCGGTGACAATTTAATAATCAATGTTCTTGCTGGCAACCCTCTCCCAAAATATCACTCTGAAGATATGTCGCATGTGGGAGGGATGGGGTGCCATAAATTGAATTGTCAGTGGCTCAGCTCCAAGGATCGGAGTGGGTGGCCGTAATGCAATCTGCATGTGATGGAGGTTGGGAGAGGGTTGCCAGCAAGTGACGTCTCAGTGGAGATTAAAAGAAGGATAACGGCTGCCAATGGTCTACCCTCCTTGACCAAAGAAATAACCATTTATACCTTTGATAGCATAGAGTGGTTAAAAAGTTTTTGATCCACGACTCGCGTTTTGTGCCCTTCTTTTCGGCGCTTCGTCAGGTTGGAAGTGAGGAGCTTAAGCTAATGCAGGAGAGGCAGTTGGTTGTTGAGCATGTGGGAGGGATGGGGCGCCATAAATTGAATTATCAGTGGCTCGGCTCCGAGGATCAGAGTGATCGGCAGATGTGTGGGTGGCCATAATGCGATCTGCATGTGATGGAAGTTGGGAGAGAGTGTGGGATTATGGGAAATCGCCAAGATCAGCGAGTGTCAAAGGAAGCTTCACTATTGTGGCTATTAATTCATTATTATAATGAGTGGGGTACTTTTAGTGAATTTTTAGATTTTGTAAGCTGAATTTTGGGGTCCAGTATTATGGAATTAGATAATTATGTTAGTGAGGATCTGAATAATGGTTTTCATATCAGTATTGCTATTGGGAGTTGTATGTGGGGTTTAATTACTGCACTATGTACCTGTACTCTATTTTTTTTTTTTTTTTTTTTTTTTTTTTTTGAGTTCAAACATTCTTCATTACCTTTTAATGGATATTGATTATACTTAGTAAAATCTTCTTTTTACCTGGCTTACTATTGCTTTTCACTTTGACATTTGTCGATTTATCAGTTTGTGGATTTGTCAGAATAGTTGTTCCACCATATCTTTCGAACACAATAGTGAAACTTAATGATTTATGTGTCAAATGAAAGTTTGTGATACAGGGAGTGTCATAGGCTGTAAAAAACTGACCCCCCATGCTTTCTTCCCCCTAAAAATGGAGAAATGTGAAAGCTATCGTTCCACTATATCTTTAGAACTTGAGTTTCAAAAGTAAGCTATATGTCAAATGAAATCTTCTGATGTGGGGAGTATCTTAAGTTATAAAACATTTACCACCACCACCCCCCCTAAAAAAGGGGAAATATGAAAATGTTTTTAATTTAATGAATATTAAGGATGATATCACTCTGAAGTTAGCATCGATCAATTTTAGAGGAAAAATTGTTTGACATTAACTTTAGAGTGATATCTTCTTTAATATGAAAATGATTGTTTCCCTATATCTCCTGAATGTGAATGCAGAAAATAACAAGTTGTGTGTCAAATGAAAGTTTGTGACACAGGGAATGTCATAAGCCATAAAATGTTATTCCCATACTATCTTCCCCCCTAAAAAATGTAAAATGTGAAAGTCATTCTACTATATCTTCTGAATGTGAGGCTTATAGTTGCGAATTAGGTGTCAAATGAAAGTTCATATAATGATTGTTGTAAAGTATTTCAACCTTTGCCCCCCACTATTCTCCCCCCTCCCTGATAAAAGGGGGAGCGAATTTTCTCAGGGTTAGACTTTAACATGTCGTATCTCAAATTAAAGCTTGTGACATCTCCAGTTTCGTGGGCTACCTCAAACACTACTGTGAATCGATGTTTATGAGTCATATATCAAATGAAAATTTTTGAAGGCAGGTATATACAGAGTTCATATTCACTTCAAAGGAAAATAGGGTGCTGATTTACCTACCATTATTCCATTTGGCACCATATATTCCTTTGAAGTGATTTTGGCACCATATATTCCTTTGAAGTGAATATGAACTCTTTGACTGATTGCACCATTGATATGCTTTAGGTTTATTTCTGCCTTTTAGGGCCCGTATAGGAAGATATTTTTTTTTTAATTTATTTATACTTTTTTGTCACTATTAAGTTTTTTATTGTAAAGGCCATCAGTATGTTTTAAAGCTGCCTATTTTTTTATAGAGCTAAGGCCAGAAGAAGTGAAATGTGTAGACCCAAGAGAGGTGAGTAATGTGTAAATTCTTTAGATTAGCTTGATATACACTGCCCTACTAAAATATTAGAGCATTTCCATGTTATGTCAATGGGATCTAACTTCAAAGCTCTACAACTACTAAAATAGGTATTTAATGGGAAAATGTGACTGAAGATAAAGATTATTTATAATCAAATCTATTTAAATTTTGATTTTAAACAGCGTGGCCGAGTGGTTAGCACGCTTGGCTACTGATCTACGGGACCTGGGTTCGAGCCCCGGATTAGGCATGGATGTGTATGTCGTTTTTCTGCTGAGGTCCTGCCATCCTCTCAGACCTTCTACTGTGGCATATAAACTGGCAGGCTCCTGTCAGAGCTCTGTGGCAAGCAGCTGCTTGAGGGGATATTTATTTTTTTATTTTATGTTTGGTATTTAAAGGTTATGGAAGCTGGAATAGTTAACAATAAATTATCTTGTTTTATAAAAAGTTGTTCATAATTGTGTAGTAATGAAATAATCATTATGCAAACTTTAAAATATATGTTTAATTTTTTGATGGTTCGAAACAATACTTATTGAGTTTTAATTATTTTTTGAGCTGAGTACCACATTACTTTTGTGAAATATTCCACCTTCCATAACTCTTTAAATACTTATCTAATACACTACAGAAATTAACAAAATTAAGAAGTAATCCATTCCTACCCACTGGAATCTCTAAAGCCTGCACACTCCCATGTACTTGGATATACCCCAGATGTTTACCAAAATTAAACTGCATAAACCCGATCATCCCTTCAGACCCTAATCTCAAAAAGGAAATTATGAACATATTAAAAAATTTTAGTTTAATTATTACCCAGCACAGTAGGATATAACTCCTTTAATTTTCACGAATATTAACTGTACATTAAATCAACATGTTCTTTGCCACTATACACCAGAAGAGTGCCATGAGTATAACAACTTAGCTCGTAATCTGAAATAATTTATGACCTATTTCCCTATTTCTAGGGATATGACCTATTTTACATTATCACAGATACCCAGAAGTAAGTGTAAATCTATGAAAATATCGTTATACATTCCTGACCCAGCAGTAAAATTAAAAGGTAAAAACAAATATATCGGAAAAACATATAGACAATATCACACAAGAATGAATGAACATGAAACAGATATTTAAAAAAAAAAAAACCAAATACAGCTTTAGCACAAGTTGTGATAAAAAATAACATTAAAATACCTAAAATTAAATATAAAGCATTAGCAGCGGCGCAAACTAAATTTCAATTAACATATGCAGAAAAGCTCTACATATATAGACATAATAACGTAGTATGCAATACTGACATCCCCCCAATACCAACTGCATGGAATCTTCTGTTACGACAGAAGAATGTCACTGGAACTATGGCGCATAATGACATATGTAGTGACGTGGAGGAGGAGAAGCATATAAGGTGATACAGCTTTATGTTAATGCCAGAGCCTGAGGAAGCCACCACATGGAAAGGTGAGCAAAACACATAGCTCTTTAACATCAGGGAGTGTTTTGTAACTTATAATGGAGGAGTTAAACTTGGCCAAAGGTTTTTGAGAGATTTTAATAGTTTTTTAATAGTTCTTTTAAATGCTGTGTTGGTTGAATTTTTGGATGTTAAGAATTTAAACATGTAAAGGAAGCCACAAAGCCGGTATAGAGCAATGAGTAAAGGAAAGTGGTAAAGCAGTATATGGTATAGTGTATGGAGTGCAGTTGAATATAACATCTCAGTGGATTATAGAATCTAAACAACTATAGGCTGGCAGACATTGCAAAAGCCAATAAGATGATTGTCAAGAAGGTCAACCAACAATGTAAGGTCAGAGATGACTGAAGAGAAGACCTAAGTAAGATTCAAGAAGTGCAATCGCAAGTCCATACAATCTACTGTTAAAATTAAATCTCCATTGTATGCAAATTCAGCATTACTGAAAGAAAATCATGGCAAAAGGACTGGTCGCATAAAAATTGAACAGTTACCCTAAGAATGACTGTCTAAGGACATCAGTTGCAGTTTTACCAGCCTATTGTAAGTCTATGAAAATTTTTACCTGGTTAATTACTAGACTAGTAACCTTTGAATAGGTTTAAGGGTGTGATCTTAGTTATTAGTATTTAGAGTAAATAATATCTAGTTGATGTACAATGATCTCTGGGTATCTGTGATAATGTAAAATAGGTCATATCCCTAGAAATAGTGAAATAGGTCTTATAAATTATTTCAGATTACGAGCTAAGTTTTTATACTCAATGCGCTGTACTGGTGTATAGTGGCAAAGAACATGTTGATTTAATGTACAGTTAATATTCGTCTGCATCTGGCAGTTAATATTCAAAGCATGATTCATTGCTCCAGAGAACATGGTTCCACTGCTGAAGAGTCCACTGGTGCCATGCTTTACACCATTCCAACCAATGCTTGGCATTGATCTTGTTGATGTTAGGCTTGTATGCGACTTAGGATGTTAGGCTTGTATGTACAGCCATGGAAACCCATTTCCTGCAGCTCGTGATGAACTGTTATAGTGCTGGTATTGCTTCCAGAGACATTTTGGAACTCGGTGGTGAGTGTTGCAACTGAGGACAGGTGATTTTGTCGCACCACCTGCGTCAGCACTTGATGGTCCCACTCTGTCATTTTGCATAGCCTACTGGGTTGCAATCACACCTAGTAATTGTTGCTCCTAGGTATTTCCACTTCACAATAACATCATTTACAGTTGATCGGGGCAACTGCAGCAAGGCCGAAATGTCCCAAACTGACTTGTTGCTAAGATGGCATCCTATGACCATTCCATGTTGAAAGTCATTGAGCTTTGCCATACAGCTCATTCTCCTGTTCATGCATATCTATGAGGTTTGCCAGACCACTTGCATCCTATTATACCTGTTTGAGCCATGGCTGTAGTATGTACGGGCAAATCCGCTACTCAGAAGGGGTGTCCTGATACTTTTGATCAGATAGTGTATCAGCCTACTTGAAAATTTATGGGAACTTCTGGAATGACGTCTCGGGTAGCATTTTCCAGCTCCATTGAACAAACAGGAAATTTATTGTTTCTTGTACACGAATGGTGTCAATTCCCTCCTTCTGACTTTCAGACACTGATAGTTTCTATGCCATAATGTATACAGGCTGTACTGGACTCACATGGTGGTCCAACACTGCATTAATGTTTTTTTTGTTGCTGTTTCCTTTTTTTGTCAATTACCTGTAGCTATTGGCATGTGTGATGCTTATAGTGTGCTGCATACAGTGTCGTCGTGATACCAACATTGGATATATTTTCAGTTAGTATTTTATTTTTATAATTAAATGTTCAATTTTATATATTTATATACCCACTGGTTTCCATAAATTATGAAACAACTCTATGTTACATCAGTGGGAAACTAGCATCAAAGCTCTGTAACTTCCTCTGAAGCTTTTTGTTTTGAAAAATATGATAGCAGATAAAGATCTCAATCAAATATATCAATATCTCAATTTTAAACAGTATTTTTTGAGTATTTAGGGAGTTATGGAAGTTTGAATATTTAACAATAACAAACCAGTTACAAAATTTGACTTCGGAAGTTAATTAAAGCTTAGCAATAGGTTTGTACCAAAGTGTTTAATAAAATAAAGTATATATATATATTTGTTTCCAGAGATAAATCAAAGATTCTTTTGACATGAATAGGTGCTTATGAAGATATTACAATGTGTATTTTTTTAAATATTCCAGAATTTGAATTCCCTTTGTTAGAATTTAAAAATGAGAAAACTTCTAATGAGGAATAATAGGGAAGGAGGGGGCTGAACTTTTGGTTGGAAATTAAAACATTTGCTAAATAAAATTTAAACATTGATTTCCATTGGTAGGTGGAGCTAAAATTCGAAAATTCAGTCAATATTTAGCAAGGGTGATTGGACTTCATATATTTATGTGCAATAACTACAATATTGTAGTGTTTACTATACTTAGTATACATGCCCACTTTGGTAAAATTGTGCATACATCCTCTGTTACACTGGCATAGGCAGCTTTCTGTCATGTGATAATTACTAAACATTTGTGCCTGAAAAGTGGGATTTCTGTTCTTATCAAGTCTCTGGCATGGGCAAAATATGCTTCATCACTACGTATGTTGTTACCTCAATAAATGAATAATAAATAATTTTTAAATGGGAGAGAATATTGTCAATTTTTTTTTATTTTAAAATTATTCCAGGGGGTGAATATGCTCTTTAGGACAAGTTGCCATTGGTTATTGTTATACCTCTTATTAGTATTATAATTATATAAATAATGCTCTGTCGTATATTGTGTTCATTGGTTAATTCTGTGCCACTGAACAGATGAGGTAAACAATAATCCTATGTTCATGAGTATGTCCATAAATGAAAGAAGACTAGTGCTATGTAAAGAATACACTGGATAACCTTTATGAAATCGCACGCTAACAATGAATCCAATGAGTGTCCTTTCCACATTTTGAGCTTTGTTATCTTTGTGATCTGCCCACTCACTTCATTGTGCTGTAGTAACAACTCAGGAAAGCAAAAGCATTTAGATGTATTCAAAAAATAAATAAAATTAAAATATATTACAATGATCACAATTCATTGTAATATATTTTTAAACTATTGAATATATTTTAATTACATGTCAAACTACTATTTCTTTGTCATTTTTTAAAACTATACTAGGATGTTTTTATTGTTTTTTTTTCTTTTCTTTTCTAGATGAGGAATGTTACCATGTCAGATTTTAGGGAATCATTAAAGCGGATACGACGAAGTGTGGCTGGACAAACACTAGCATTTTACAACCGGTGGAATTTAGAATTTGGAGATATAACAATTTGATCAAGAATCTCTTGTAGATGCACTCATTAAATGAGAAATTATTGTTAAAAATGCACAAGCTATATTTGTGTGAAAAATGCCATTTGGTTAGAAATAAGTAACATATATGTGATACTTGTATTGGTTGGTCTTCAAAATAATTTATGATCAACATATCTGGTGCAGTTTTGCTATGAAATATTTTATAGCATTTCCTGTATGTAATTATGAAAAAGTGCACAAAAATATTAAAAAATTAAATAATTTTGGAGATTTAGCAAAAAAAGTAATATAACAATGATTTTAGCTATTAATTATCACTGCTTTTTTAATTTATCCATTAAAAGCAGTACATAAAGTTACTTAATGAAGCAAGATAAATGAGTGCTAACTATTTTCATATGCTCAAATGTAGAATTTTAAACATAAATATTCACAGTCTATAGGTTCAACATGTATGAACTATTCTGCCACTGTGTTGCTTCTCAGCAGACTGTGATCACAAATCAATCTTTTTATTCTAAGTGCACCTACATTGTAAATACCATCAAAGAGCTGTGGAAATCTGCTATTCTAAGGACCATCTAATGTAGTTTGCTTTTGCATTTCTCAATTGTTTTAAAAGAATTTTGTTGTATAAGATTTGGTATTGTGTTTACTTTATTACACTAATGTTTCCTAAAGATTAGTTATTATGGTTCTATAAAAGCTGTTGACTAACTGTATATTTCTTTGTATATGATATCTTTAGAAATAGTAGTTAATGTTATTACCAATAGTTTCCTTAATAATTTTATTCATAAATGTATAGAAAATTTTGTAATCCCTCCAAATAATTATTTAACTTATGGTATAGGTACTAGTTTATAACAAATATGTTATTTGGCCATTTGTATGGTTGTCAAATATTCATAAAGTTGTATTTTCAAAGAGACTAAGCTCTTTTTATTGAACAGATATGAGTCAGACATACTAAATTCTTGGCCTGTAGGCTTGATCCGTCCCATAACAAATATTTATACTGCCTACTAATTCTACAAACTATGCTGACTAGAATAAACTATTTTGTGATTTCTGCGGTGTTATCTTCTGTGATCAAATTATTTCTGAATTTTTCTTTTTAAATAATGAAATGCTTGTTGTAAAGATATTTAAAAATTTTATATTTCAATTGTGATCTCATGTCAAATCTTTGTTTTACATGGTTGGCATTGTTTTAGTAGGTGCAAATTCAGTTTTATATGTATATTATATTGATAAATTAGCTCTTAATGGAGTTATTTATGCTGATAAGAATTGTTCACAAAACAATGGCAATAATCTACTACAACATTTTGGTGGCTTTCTGTGATAAGTGATCATCAGATTAAAACACTTGTCAAATGAGAAAGTAAGCTAATTTACTGAGAGGACATATAATGTTTAAAAAGGTAATATCATTGAAACAGTTTAGAGTAAAAATTAGAGTGAAAAACAAAAGGTATTACACTAAAAAAAAGGGCAGGTATAAATAGTTCAAATCCCTGATAAAGTATGGTCACTTACCAAGGAATATCATCTTTGCAGTATCTCACCTCTGACTCTTTATACGGTATGGATTCTGTATTTATATTTTGTCTATATTCTGTGGACATTTAATTTTCAATTAATGTCTTTTTATGGCATCCGGTTTCCCAAAGCATGTTTAAGAAAATCTAGATTTTCTTCAAATTTTCTTCAAAAATTTAGTTGCACACTGGCTATTTTCATCATAATTAAACTAGCAGACATACCATATAAATGGCCTTCAAAAGCAAGCTTAAAACTCGCTTTTTTTGTCTTGCTTTATGCTATTGACTACAGGTGTATTTATTGATATATATTAAGTAATGTGTAATATCAATGAAATAAAATTTAAAACAGTATCGAAAATAAGTAGAGAAACAGTTATTGTAGTTTAGTGCATTGTTTCAGTAATTAATAGGGTTTTTGTTTTATTAATGATAATACATCATAGAATAGATTTTCTAAGTGGCTGTTATAAGGTTATTACTAAAGCAGTTTAAACATGAACTCTTTCAGCATTATTTGTTGTTTGTACCATTTACTGTGTTCAAAATCAGAATAATACTATATAGATTAATAATTCGATTTTCAGCTTGAAATGTTGCTGTACAGTAATGAAACATTGAATGTAGTACCTTAGCATTATGTCATAGCATCAGAGTCATTTATGATTATACAGATATGTTGTTTATACTAAGCATCACAATGAATATAACTGCATCAATTTATCTTGGGCTATTTGTTGCAAAGTAAAACCAATGACGTATATAAGCAAACTTATCTACTTTTAAGCTATAAAATATGTCCTTCTGATATTCCCAAAAATTCCATTGAAAGTTGGAAGTTTTAAAATCATGTTGCTACTTAAATCGTAATTAACACATAATACAGTTTCTGTCAAGTTAAATTTTGAGGATTTTCATTTTAATGACCCTTTCATTCACATTTATGATGTGCAAATGGCCTATTTTGATATAAATGTTTTTTATTTAATATGGTGCTAAACTTGCAATTATTATTAATATTTACTTCTTCATTTGAGAAATCCTGTATCATAGCTCATATGTAATCCTTTGTTAAACAGTTCTTATCTTATTTTCACCTACTTTATCTATGCATTTTAATGTTGACCATTATTCTTTTGATCTGAGTTTTTTATCGCAAACACTAGTTCGAATATAAAGAAACTGTTTCTACAAAATTTTATGTGATGTGTACAGAATACTTCAATAATTTAATTCAAATGAAGAAGAGAATAGTTTTACTCTAACATTGCAAAAAATTAATCATTCAAATTGAAAAAACTTTTAAATGCCTCTATTTAGCTGCTATTTTTAGATATTATTTAGTAACATACTCTGGGTAAGGCATGGATGTATGTGGATGTATGTGTCGTTTTTCTGCTGAGGTCCTGCCATCCTCTCAGACCTTCTATTATGGCATATAAACTGACAGCTCCTGTCAGACCTCTGTGGCAAAGCAGCTGCTTGAGGGGGTATTTATTTATTTTATTATTATGCATGTTACAGTATTATTTACAAAAGTATTACAGCTGATCATTATTATGGATTAGCACTAAAATGAAAAAGGAAAAATTTCAGTTAAGTGGGTATTTTTCAGTAGATCCCCCAATATGTCATATTCACAAATTATGGGGTTATTATTTTTGAAGCTGCTCCTGATTCAGAATCATTTTAAACAAACTTTTCAGCTACTCTATATTTATTTACATTCAATCTCTGTTGCCACAGGCTTTATTATGCAGCACATATTTTCCTTTTTTTTTGTTTCGAATTTGCCTCTTATTTACTTTTTATCATTTATGGTAATAAAATATAGCATATGCATTTGATAAATCCTTCCTTAAAAGTTCTCATCTTTTTATAACTTTGCACACAACCCTTTGGCAACATCCCTTACTCGGAATTATTTCATTTTCTCCCATCTCTTGCAACTTTATCTTTTTGATTATGCATGATGTATGAAGTATGATCTTTCAGTTTGTCTGAAGCTTTCATCTCTGTAGTATGGATCACTTCTTTCTTACATAAATAAAATAAATAAAAATAAATACCCCCTTAAGCAGCTGCTTGCCACAGAGGTCTGACAGGATCCTGTCAGTTTATATGCCACAGTAGAAGGTCTGAGAGGATGGCAGGACCTCAGCAGAAAAACGACACAAACAGCCATGCCTTACCCGGGGCTCGAACCCAGGTCCCGTAGATCAGTAGCCAAGTGCGCTAACCACTCGGCCACGTCTTTTTTTATTGCTACTATACATTTTGTGATAAGTTTTTTTTCCATTTTTCTCTTTGCAATGTACATGTGTTCTATATA
Source organism: Ryuthela nishihirai (assembly GCA_038380435.1). Taxonomy (NCBI): domain Eukaryota; kingdom Metazoa; phylum Arthropoda; class Arachnida; order Araneae; family Heptathelidae; genus Ryuthela; species Ryuthela nishihirai. Next base: position 6,924,190 of record JAWZYU010000034.1, read on the forward strand.
CACACACACAGCTGCCACTTTTTTTCACCTTTATATATATATCAAAACTTCAGATGTTGTCCATATCTGATACTAGATAGAATATGCTTCATTTCATGCCAAACAGTAAAGACAGAAGATGGTAGAAAAAAGGGATTTCAAAGTATCAGATTCATAACAGAAAAAAAGGATTTTGGCATCCTAACTTGGTTAACTAATAATTGTTTTTACTAAATTATCTTTGTGAGATTGCTATTCCTAATTAAATAGAATGACAACAACAAATAAAAGAAACACTTTTGTCTTTACAGGGAGATTATTTTTACTACTTCATTGCCACTATCAACATGGTAACTGTTGGAAACCATTTTCATGCTGTGGTCAAATTCTGTGAAATCAAAAAATAAATGACTCTAAGTGTGGTACAAGTGCCTGTTTTTGCGTGTGCTTTTGCATGGTCTAAAATTTTGATGGAGATTATAATTCTATTATTCACTATTAATTATCAAACAAGTAAGGTCCGTGTCTTCTGCTTTAGATTTTTCCTATTGGACTTTCTTGACATCAACTATGGCTTTATGGAACTAATTCAGCCACCTAAAATAATTTCCTCGTGTGAAAAATAACCTGCTCTCCTGCTCAAAGGTTCCAGAAGTTCAGGATTTGATATATGAGATATCTTTCCACTGATACTGTAATCTGTTGAAAAATATATGAAGGCAGCTAGGTTTATATTCACACTTATCAGTGTTACACTGTGCTTAAAAGAGTGAAGGGAAAAACAAATTCTTCAACTCAAGTTACAAAATATTTTCACCTTGGCACAGGTTTGTACTTTGAAATTGTGTTGGACTTTTTCTTCATTTATGTAATAATATAGGATATCATTACAGATGGAAGCAAATTTTAAACTTTGACTGGCAGAAAAATACTAAAAAATGTTTAATGGGCTGCTTTGCTTATATTGATAAGCAAATCAGCTTATCAATATAAGCCATAAAAATATCAATTATCAATATATATCCATTAAAAAAATTATCCTCTCAAGCAATTGCTTGCCACTAAGATCTACAGCTAGAACATGCTCCAAACACATGTAAAACGTAGTACATTTCTCAACTGGGGTGAAGCAAAAAATTTGAGCAACGATAGAAAATTAAAAAAAAGTTAATTACTCTCAGAATTCATTAACAGAGTTTTAAATTAGGTTTTTAAATTTTTTATTTGATCTTTGTATAAAGTTTGAATTTATTATTATTAATCTTGAAGTTTTCTGTGAGCAAGAGATGGGGAGCACAATTTATTTTCAAGGGTGATGCAAAGATAATGCAACTGAAAATGGGCTGCCATGAAAATATGAAGGAAACAGGGTTATATAAAGAAAAGCAGTTGAGAACCTTTAAAGATGAACATCCTAACTCATCAGCACATAATAAATGAAATCTGCTGAAAACTCAACCTGAGCTCATTAGATTCAATTGCAGCTCATTAGAAACAGTTCAGGAACATAAACTGCACTTCAGATTGTTAGATCTCATTTGTACAATTCGTGTTTTAGGTTACGAATTGAAATGTTTGCTTCGAAGCCGACCTGCTTGTACAGTAAGGTAACCAATTTTTTAGGAAGCTGAAAAGTGACAATTTTTCAATAAGAAAACAACATTTATCTTAATATTTTTCAATGTCTGCATATATGGATAGGCAGGAATATGGTTGGCATTTGTTAGATCCAGCCTGGGCAGACTTTTGCAAAAGCTACTTCTAATTTTCCCAGAAAGCTCACCACATATTTAATTTTTTTCCGTTATATATGGGAAAGCACAGGAAGTAAAACTACAATTTATAATGCTAATAATAACAAATAAAAACAAATCTCATAAGCCAAGAACAAAATGTTATTTATTTGCAATAAAATGACAACAAAACTAATAATAAAACTATATAACAAATATTGTCCAAATATTATTTGTGAATTCAATATAACAATTTAAGGAAGAAATACATAAGTTTATTAAGTTGACAATGAAGACTTGCACTGCATGCTGTCTACCAGTTTTGCAATTTTTGGTATATGATTAATAACTGCTAAGCTTAAACACAAATCCAAGTGCTCATCTGTGAGATGGGAATGATAATTTGACTCGATGATATTTATTATCGAGAAGGTAAACTAGCATAAGTAAGTGGAATGCATAGATAAGGATATTTTTCATCGCTGATTAGATTCGATAAATGAACGTCAGAACTATGCGCTTTTCAGTGTGTCACTTTGAAGAAGGTCTTTTATGATAATAGATGAATCCAATGAAAATAAAGTATTTATCCTTGCCCTCACATTGTCCACATCAACAATGCCAAAGGATTAAAACATGGACAAAACAACTGGTTCCAGTTTTGTGAATTCTTGGAACTTTCTTTCAGATTCAGACCAAAACACTGTTATTTACCTCATTCTTTAACAATTCGTCAGACCTAGTTCAGAAATTTTCAAGTTCATTCTTCATTAGCAGGGAAGATATTAACCATGTTTTTTAAATAATTAACAAAGCCAATCATTTCAGCAGTTGTTCTGTATTTTCCTTGCAATTGTAAATGAAATTCATTGATGTAGTTAATAATGTGTACAAGGGAAGCTAAACCCTCAGCTTGTCAGGATCATTAAGTTAAACAAACACCTCATCTCTTGCTATCAAAAACTCCTTAACCTTGTGCAATAGGTTCTGAACCTTTGTAAAAATTCAGCCCTACTTAACCAGTGAACATCATCTTAACCAGTGATCTTATATCTGATGATATAAGTTTCCCATGTTCAGATTCATTTGTTTCTAGTTGGAACCTAAACATTCGCCTCTGAAGACTTGTTCCTCAAATAAATAGTGTTTGCAATTTTCATACAGATATCCATAATGTGTTGCATGTTCAAGATTTTACAACAGTCAGTAGTGTGCCAGGCTCATAATCTATAGTTCCCAGGTTCGAGTCCCAGCTGGGCCAGCATTGAGATTTATCTCTGCAAAACTCTCTGCCCACAATCAGTAAGGGACCCCATTGGGATTGTTAAGGTTGCCATCTGTTGGATGAGACATTAACCATTGCTCTGTGTGCAGGAGAGCCATACCCTGTGCATGTTAAAGAACACTCTGGATGGCCTTGACTGGTGGCTACCATCTTTCTCCCAACAGTTGCCCAGTGGGTCCCCTTCCCAAACTTTCTATGAGCCCTCAGGGCCTTTGTGACCTGGGAATATAGCCTATTGTGTGCAAGTAAGTGCCACTCAGCTGTAAAACAACAATCCACCTTGCTGTACCACTAAGACTTCCAGTATACTGAAGCACATGTAGAAAATACTTTTTGCAGTGATATTTCTTGACAGCATTCAATAATATACTTCATAGCTTCATGCATACTCATCAATTTGAAATGTTTTTCATGTTGCAGATCTACAACTTGTGCTTTTTAATAAGGTAATACTCATTAAAATCAGATAAGAAATGTGGGAGGAGTCTAATGACACACAGACAACCAGGTTAGCAATGGTTAACTGTAAGATATAGCTAGTGTGAATTCTGCAAATTCAGGCCACTTAAATCATATGTTCAAGAAAATAAGTTACTGAACACTAAATTAAGAGCTATCTGTGCTGAGAATATAGGTTAAAGACAGAAGTTCAATAAAGAAACTAACTTTTTTGTCTTGCAACTTCTTGGCGGCTCAGAAACATAGGGGGGGGGGGGGGGGGGGGGGGGGGCTCGGTAGCGCACCAGGCTTGTAATCTGTAGTTCCCAGGTTCGAGTCCCAGCTGGGTCAGTGTTGAGATTTATCCCCACAAAACTACTCCCCACCCTGCCCACGGTCAGGAGGGGACACTGATGGGCTTGGAAAGGCCGCCATCTGTTGGATGGGACATTAAGCCTTGGCCCCTTGTGTGTGAGATCCATAACCTGTGCACATTAAAGAACACGATGGATGGCCTTGACGGGAGGCTACCATCTGTCTCGCAACAGCTGTTCCAGTGGATCCCCTCCCCAACCTTCTCCGAGCCTTTGGGGTCATGTGACCTGACCATATAACCCATGGTGTGCAAAAAACTGAGGTTCAGAGGTAAAACAACCCAACCCAGAAACATTGGTTAACCTTCTTACCAGGATTGGAAGCACTGCAGAATTTACACCAATAAGTGTACACACAAAATTTCCAATTGCCAAACACTTCCTGCTTTCCTGGTCAAGAGTACAGAACTTTATTTGTGAAGCAAAGAATAGTTTTGTTTTTTGCAACAGACAGAGAAGAATCCTAGAAGCTACTCCTAGCTTTTGCAGACCTTCTCATACAAAGGCATGCGCTACTAAGATCGAAGTCACTGCTGACCACTGCCTCAGTTAGAGCTAATACAGCACACAAAGTTTGCCTTGCTGGAATAGTTGCTGGCTTCCTAACCACTATGCCAGTTAAGTTCTTACATTAAAGGAAGTGAAAGAAAAATAAACCCACAATACTTCATTCAGGTCACTTTTTGTTCACAATGGAACTCTTAATTCAAATTACAGCATTGCTGAATTAGAGTAATTCTCGTTAAATAAACTACAATCAAAACACCGGCTAGTCACTGGTATCTGAAAACAATTTATTCCAGAAATTGGAATGCAGTCATTCCAATATGACACAAACAAAAATTTTGTTTGATGCTACGTAGAAGATAGGTAAACTTTGAAGTTCTTCCTAGCTTATACATGATTTCTCATACAAAATGTGCAATAAGGTAGAAATCAGATTCTCTGACCATTGCTTCATAGCTAACACCATGATATGCCTTCTAGGACAGCAGCTAATTCCCTAACTACCATCTCAGGTCTTGTTCGTAGGTAACTACACCCTGTTCTCTGATGTCAGCAAATGTATTATTATAGTTTATTTAATTTTCACTGTGAATATGATTAATACTAGTTCGTATTTCCCATTTATGCCAACCTCAAATGAAAGATGATCAGTTTTTAATACAATTTTATTCATAATTTCAATGCATTGTGTAAATATTTATTCAAATCAGCATTCTGTATCTTTAATAAGATGATATGCTAGTCTTATATTGTTAGTATTGTATTTATATTAAAAAAAGATTGAGAGGTTTAGTTTCAAGCATTCAAAAATCCCTTGAGGCTCATTATGGTTTAAGTAGTAACAGTTTGGTTAAATGCATTATGATGCTGACATTGCAATAAAAAAAAATCAATGGTTTTATTAATGTACAGCGCTACTTTGATGTTATGCCAGATGTAACATTTTTATAATACTAATGACAACAATTAATTGCAACACATTCCCTAAACATTCTTGATCCATTTTGTCCAAGCAATTATTGTCAAAAGTTATATGTTAATTAAATTTATTTTTACAGGGCCAACTTTCATGTATATGCAACAACCTTTTACAAAACTGGTCTTGTTTATATTTTCAGAAGATATACTATTTTCACACTCTGTTGGGAAATGTTGCCATTTTTGTACTTTGCAACCAAAAGGTGCAATTTTATTATTTTTTCATATGAAAAAAATAATTTTATAAACTGTATTTGAATTTATGATATATATGTGTCATGTGATATTTGTTAAATGCTTCCCAGTGTATTGTGATAACTCCTATGTTTGGTTTTGAAAAGCTATTGTGTTAAATAATCAATTTGTTTGAAATTTAAATTGTGGATGTAGTAAAGATGACCTACTACTATTACTGCTTTCTAATTGTAGTGATGTAACGTGTATGGTGATTAATCAGATAAAGCCCATCACGATAAAATAGCAATATATTTGCTTGAGTAGAGATGAGTTTCAATGCTTTTAGAATCTATGATACTGTTTATCATACATACCCTGTGCACGTTAAAGAACACGCTGGATGGCCTTGACGGGAGGCTACCATCTGTCTCCCAACAGCTGTTCCAGTGGGTCCCCTCCCCCAACCTTCTCTGAGCCTTCGGGGTCCATGTGATCTGGCCATTTAGCCCATGGTGTGCAAAAAAGTGCCGCTCAGAGGTAAAACAATCCAATCCAAACTGTTTATCATAATCAAGCAGACTCAACCCTCATAGACCTAACAGTTCTACTCAGCACAGAAACGGAGCAATAAGTTTTATTAAGTTAGCTGTCCTTGCTGCTTAACTTATTAGACTTTATCATTCTGCCTGCTCCTTGCAAAATTGTTTTTGATATTAACATTTTTGTTTGCAAATAATGATTTAATTTTTTCCATAGTTTACTGAAAATTAAATGCCACATATTCTGCATTAATGATAAATGCGAGCAGATCTTTATATTCTTACAAAACCATAATAAAGAAAACCTCTACCAAAATTACTTACTAACAACTTTTTGCTTCTGTTATGATAAAGGAGGTGTCCTTAAATTGAGTTGTTTCTAGTTAAGTGGTTATATGTTCAAATTCAGGTCATAATGGATATTTTGAAATCTTCATTCTTCTGTAACTTCCTGAATAGGTGCCTTGCTGCATTTCATCAGCTACATTTTTATCTACAATGAACTTGTGAACTGCAAAATAAATATAACTCCAATAGAATCCCTATGTAGCAGACCTAGTGTGATCTGATTAAATTACTTAAGTGTGCCATATACTAGCAGTAACTAACAAGTGGACTTTCTAAGTGAGGATTCCCATCTACCAGGATCGCATGTGTATTCTGATATACACCCAACCCCAGCTAATGTGAATTCTCCGAACAGAATTTCAGTTTAAAATTATTTTTAATTAGGGTTGGTTTTTGAATAACATGATTTCATCACTTCCCTAAGATAGTTTATATTATTGTATTTAGTTAATTATTGTTAATAAATTTTTAGCAATTAGTAATTTGTTAGTTTAGTTATTTTATTTAGTTAGTTGTAAAGCTGAATGCTTTGCTGTTCATAATTTCAGCACTTCCAAAAGATCTTTTATATTTTCCTTTACAAATTATGTGTATTTAAACATCTAAATACACGATACATTTATCTGCAAAGATTTACGAAAATTTTAATTGTTGCTGCAATGACAATATATGCATACACAAATTCACCCTGATTGGTTATGGATATAACTTGTCATTTGTAGGGTAAAAGAGCTTTTAAACATACAGTTAGCCCATCTTCATTACTTGACAAATTGGGGCGGGGGTGGCTCAGTCGGTAGTGTGCCAGGCTCGTAATCTGTAGTTCCCAGGTTCGAGTCCCAGCTGGGTCAGCGTTGAGATTTATCTCCGCAAAATTCACCGCCCTGCCCACAGTCAGTAGGGGACACCGATGGGCTTCAAAGGCCGCCGTCTGTCGGATGGGACATTGAGCCGTGGTCTCGTGTGGGAGAGCCATACCCTGTGCACGTTAAAGAACACGCTGGATGGCTTGACGGGAGGCTACCATCTGTCTCCCAACAGCTGTTCCAGTGGGTCCACTCCCCCAACCTTCTCTGAGCCTACGGGGTCCATGTGACCTGGCCATTTAGCCCATGGTGTGCAAAAAAGTGCCGCTCAGAGGTGAAACAACCGAACTTGACAAATTTTGCAACAATCAATTCAGTTTCTAAATAGTGTGCCCCAAGATTTTTTCAAAAATTAAAAAATCAAATTTATTCTTACATCACAATTTTTTAGAAGCTTTTAATTGCATCTAAAGGAAAAGTTTAAAAAAAAGGTTGGTCAACTGTTAATATATGTGATTATTGATGATGAAAGATAAAATTATATCACCAACATGGCAACCCTTGTCGCTGGTAGCACAGTGAAATGCATTTGACAGTTGGTGCAAAAGTTGTACCCCAAAAGAATTTTGAACAGAAATAATATTTATTTGTTTATTAAAGCAAGTGCTTGATTTGTTGACAGTTGATATGCAACAACCTAAATATATTGCACCTTTATTATTAATGCAAAGATAAATAAAATTGATTGATTAGTAATAATAATGAAATTTAAGCTACCTTTATAAATCAGCAATAGATTTGTTTGTTTATTAAAGCAAGTTCTTGATTTGTTGGTAGTTGGTTTCAAATCTAGAAAAAATACAATACTGTATTTCAAAAACTTGAATTTCAAATCAGTGTTCTACAAACTTTAAAATAAGCAGAAAATGTTTTGTCTTCATAGCTATACAAATATTATATTTTGAACACCCAGTATATTTCTTATTAAATTCTACTTTATTTAAATAAACCTTGACATCTGGAATAGGTAATATGTCTGCAGTGTCTTTTAGATATGTTTCACATGTCATGCTCATATTAGGGGCGGGGGTGGCTCAGTCAGTATAGCGCACCAGGCTTGTAATCTGTAGTTCCCAGGTTCGAGTCCCAGCTGGGTCAGCGTTGAGATTTATCTCCGCAAAATTCCCTGCCCTGCCCACGGTCAGTAGGGGACACCTATGGGCTTGGAAAGGCCACCGCCCGTCGGATGGGACGTTAAGCCGTGGCCCCGTGTGCCGGAGAGCCATACCCTGTGCACGTTAAAGAACACGCTTGATGGCCTTGACGGGAGGCTACCATCTGTCTCCCAACAGCTGTTCCAGTGGGTCCCCTCCTCCAACCTTCTCTGAGCCTTCAGGGTCCATGTGACCTGGCCATTTAGCCCACGGTGTGCAAAAAAGTGCCGCTCAGAGGTAAAACAACACAACAACCCTCATGCTCATATTAAGTGTGTCTTTTCACTGACTTGGTGGTAGTTCACATAATTGTTCTTGGTATCGTGTGTCATCACTGCATTCCTTGAACAATTTGCTCTTTTTAGGGGTGGAATGGAGATGATCTGCTACTCTTGTCTCTGCTTCCTTATCAGGCGCCCTGCATTGCTTAGACAATTCAATATCACTGTTCTTCATCAGTTGAGGTTTTGAGCTTGCCTGTACACAAACTGTTATGTGCACTTACAGTTACTTTAAACTAGTTAGAAAACCATAGAAAGAATAATCAGTTGAAAGCTTCTTTGGATGTTGTTCATTAAATTCTGTAACAAAGTGACTGGTTTGAAGACTCTTGCCTTCTAAGCATTAAGATGAAGCCCACTCTCTTGAATTAATTTGCAGCATTACTGATAAGATAAAGGTAAGGTTTCGAACAAATCAGTTTATGGTGCAAAACGTTTGTGCCATCCATGTAGATTTATGAAAATTAAACTACATATTTTCACTACTAATCTGGTGGTTCACTTCATATTAATGCAACAGTAAATCTCCTTATTTAATCTTTGAACTGCATCATAAAATTTCCTAATCAAGTTTCTCTAAATATCAGAAAGATTTAGAGTTTTAATGATAGTCCCAACTGCATCAACTACATAAAAGGTCAGGAACTGACCTATTATTCTTATGAGTTTAACTTAGTGGCATCCAGATTATTTAATGTTGTTCCACCCTACCTCACACACTCCTTCATTCTTTCTATCTTCATAGTTTCTTCATAGTATCTTCATATTCACTAGTTTTCAAATCTTCATGCTTTCCCTTGACAACTTTGGTATTTAGTTTGGGTAATATTCTTTTTAGAGTATATATCTGAGAGTTTAACTTCGATTTAAATATTTTTGCCCATTTGGTAACCCAGTACAGTTCATTTTTTATATAAAATTTTTGAATGAATTTTTCCAGCAAAAGGTTCCAGGCAACAAAACACTTCAAACCAACGTTTGCAAATTGTCATAGACGATTGTACATAAGGAAAAGTGCCATTCAGAGAGAAAGCAACCCAGCCCAAAAATCTCGTCGCTGTGTTAAACTTTTGTGCAAATATTAATAGCTACAAATTAGTACTAGTCAGAAAATAATTAGTGCCATAACTCTTAATATATTTTCCTGATATATTTGAATTACAATTGAAACGTATATTTAACCTTTTTTTTTTCACTTCAAATGTTTGTTATAACCTATGTCAAACATCTAATCCTCAGACGTACAAAAGAAACTTTTATAAATAGAATAAGTTTTCCATTATGTCATCTCAGCTATAGAATGATCATTTCTTGAGCCTTTTTTCAGCACAATGTAACATTTCATGCAAATGACAACTACTTCAGAATGCTTTTTCTCTTGCATGCATTTTGCATTTATTTCCCCTATTTATATCTAAAAAAAGATTCCAAATTGTGAAAAAAACTATCTACTGTTCCTACACTAATAAAGTTTTTTAGATTCTTTAACATTCATTTCTGATTATATTTAAAAGTAGTTTTTTTTTATAAATATTGTGCTAATTGTATAAATATTTATCCAGCACTGATTTCAAAATATTTAAGGTCTGAAACAGTAGCTATTTTGCAAAATTAGTAAAGATAAAAAAATTATTTGAAGCAAAGCATATTTTTATCAATCATTTACTGAGAAAAGCAATCCATAATATAATCCATGTTTTGCAACTGATTCAAAAATCAGTATTATTATACGGAAATAGCAAATATATTAAACTAAGCTAAAATTTGCAGAACAAAATTTATTGATTAACCAAATTAATGTTAACTAGAAACATGACAAAAAAAAAGTTGATACAGTTAACATTGCTGCACTGAAATAGAATTTGGCATTTTCTGGTCCATTGTCGAAAATTTGCTAGGCACTGCTTTCTTAAATACATTCGTGGCCCTGTGTGCAGAGTTACAATTTTGCTGTAAGTATGAAATTGTTTGAGAAGTGTTATTGTATAAGAAGGGTCCCAAAACCACACTTGTAATAGCATCTGTTGATTTGTTCGTGAACAAATCAACAGAACAAATAGAATCTGTGTTATCAAGTTAAGCAATACTTTGTTGCTGTCAAAACTTTGTTAACTGAATATATTGTCCCAAGGCTCGACTAAATATGTATATAATGAAACGTTCAGACCTATTGGTGTGTTGTGGGATTCTGGATCCTAATCCAAATATCCTAGTTATAATGTATCTGCACACAAATCAGCAGATGTCTGCCAATGTTTTTCTTTTTACATGGGTTTCAGATTTTTTTTTTAAGACTGCTTATAGATTGTGATTAATATATAGTTAATCAGATTTTTTATTTTGCATCTATTGCTTGCAAAAATAAGATTGACGTGTGACTTTTGATAAAAAATGTTTATGAACTCCTGCTTAAAAATATTACAATAATTGTTTTATATGTAAATGATAGACTCAAGTATTTTCAACTTGAAAGCGAGTTCATTAATATTTGATAAAGAGAAAGGTCATATGAAACACACGAAAAACAAAAGCATTTTTTGTATGCAAACAAAAACTGTCTCATTTTGTATTCTGTAAAACGTGTGTGTAAATCGTAAAAAAAAAACTTTTATGTAAGGAAAAGTAGGATTGAGTCTAAAGATTTGATCACAAAAGGTTAGACGGTCAGTTTATTACGTTCTGTATATTTTTTTTTAATTGCATTTGCAAGATGGCAAAATCTTGATAACTCAAGTAAATCCTCCAAATCTTATCAAAACAGTGTTGCTACTCATCTCTATTCTACTGAACACTGCTTCTAATGCAGGTGACTGTTTTACTCACAAGAATATATTAATTTATCTTTCCAATTCAATAAAATGCAGGTAGTTTTCATGCTCTTAGAAATCACATGTTTAGGAAATATCAGATGAATCAGAGAGAAATTTAATTTCTGGTATTAAAAAAAGTGGAAAGATCTCTCCTAAATATTCCAGAAGAAAGTTAACATACTGAGAAAAGAAAAATTTCGTTGTATGATGGTAGCCAATTGCAGCCAACATTTCGTTGTATGATGGTAGCCAATTGCAGCCAACATTTCGTTGTATGATGGTAGCCAATTGCAGCCGACAACAACCTGTAAGATTAAATTAATTTTCTAATAAATTGACATTTTTTTCTGCATGAGGTCTTATTTTTCTTGATTTTGTACAACTTTATTCAAAATGCAAATTTACAAAAAATGGGCCGCAAAATTCACCGCCCTGCCCACGTTCAGTAGGGGACACCGATGGGCTTGGAAAGGTCGCCGTCCGTCGGATGGGACGTTAAGCCGTGGCCCCGTGTGCTGGAGAGCCATACCCTGTGCACGTTAAAGAACATGCTGGATGGCTTGACGGGAGGCTACCATCTGTCTCCCAACAGCTGTTCCAGTGGGTCCCCTCCCCCAACCTTCTCTGAGCTTTCGGGGTCAATGTGACCTGGCCATTTAGCCCATGTTGTGCAAAAAAGTGCCGCTCAGAGGTAAACCCAACAAAAAATGGGGTTGGGATTCAAAGTCCCATTAAAATTATGTAGCATTATCTTTAATGTTCACAAAGCCATTGCTTACTCTTAATGCTTTTCCAAGCCCATTTGTGTCCCTTAATGAGGGCAGAGCGGGAGTTAGTGGAGAAAATCTCAACTTGGGCATAATGGGACTCGAGCATTTTGCAAATTTAAATTTAAATCACATTGGCAAGTTTGAATTCGAAAAACACTGCTCGACTCGATAAACACGAGTAATGTAACCGGAAAAAAAACTTGTATTCACAGACACTCGTTTAGAAGAATATAATGCGAACAACTTGGTAGTTTAAATCGATTCCACCGATGATGGAAAAACTTATTGTAAAATAATTATCCTGGAAATATTCGAATTATCCATTTCTTTCCATCACTTTTTAGTTATTTTTCTTAAAAGAGATTCGATATGGATATTGTTTTTTCTTCAGTGATCAGATTACACCAACTTCTCACATGCGAATTTTCTTTACAAGTCAGAGATGGTTAACTTTCTTACAAATGCGTTTTATGTACAAATGAAAATTTTGCGATACATTTTGGTTAAAACAATAGCCAATTGCCTGCAAAATTTGGGAAATTTTCGCATTTAGTAAAATTTTTTAGATTTACAATAGTGGCCAGAACTTTTAATCAGACTTCGATAACTTCTGAGAGAAAGCTATTTGTTAAAAAATCATGTCCCCCACACACACCGCGCAACAGCTTCAGAAGTGTGAGAATATGTAACAGAATCGACAACTCGAGGTCTGCCTGATGACCTATCGTGTATTTGTATGTTTTCATTTAAATTTCAGTCGATAATTTTGATTTAGTTTGAAAAGATGGCATCAAACTCACCATAAAGCTTAATTGATGAACCCCTCACTGATGATAAACATGGGCATCAATTTTTTCAGGGGAGGGAAGACAAAAACAAAATAGAAATATTTAGGTCGAGCCATTTATTAATGAGTAGTTGCGAATACAATGATCACCATACCACAGAGATCCGAATGTGGAAAAGAAAGAGGGGGAGAGCAAGAAACGGGGGGGGACAAGAGACTGGATTTCTTTTGCAATATAAATTAAAAAGATCAATAAGATATGCAAAACAAGCAAATAAAAATTCATCCGTTTAAGGAGGATCTCCCAGAACACATCTGCATTAAACGAGGTTTGGTATATTGAAATATTGTGGAAATTCACTATATAATAATAAATAATCCCTCAAGCTGCTTGCCATAGAAGTTTTAGAGATCTTTAAAAATTTCTTGAAAAATTCATGAAATTGCATGTTTAATAGTTTTTGCCTTCATTACCCTTACTGGCATTCTCAAAGAGGAGTATGACCTCTGACGGACGCCCCCTGACGGATGCCAAAAAAAGGGAAAAAAATTGGGAACATAAAAGCTGTCCCGTGGCCGAGTGGTTAGCGCTATTGTCTACTGAACTAAGGGACTCTGGGTTCGAGCCCCGGATAAAGCATAGAAGTTTGTGTTCGTTTTCTGAGTCCTGCCATCCTCACAGACCTCTGTGACAAGCAGCTGCTTGAGTGGGTATTTTTTTTTATATTACAAATATTATGCACAAAATTGTGACAAGAAAATCATGCTAGATTGGTTGCTTATTAAGAAATGAATTGCCAAATTAACTAATGGATCGTGTATGTACACATTTTATGCTATTATTCACTTATAGGATTTTTTAATAAAAACAGAATTATAATTATTTTTGTTGAAAACACCCATTATAATGCAATAAAAAATAAATTAAAAAGATCAATAAGGTATGCAAAACACAAGCAAATAAAAATTCATCCCTTTAAGGCGGATCTCCCCAGAACACATCTGCATTAAACGAGGCTTTTATTGTACATTGAAATATTGTGGAAATTCACTTTATATAATAATAAATAATCCCTAAAGCTGCTTGCCACAGAGGTTTGACAGGAGCCCGCCACTTTAATACGCCATAGTAGATGGTCTGTGAGGATGGCGGGACTGCGGCAAAAAAACATCCATTCTCTTACCTGGGGTTCGAACCTAGAGGCTAGGTAGGTGGAGGTGGAGGTTGGCCGTCTCAAATTTGGACGCCATGTTTTGTCGTCGCTCGGATAGCTCTTTGGCGTGCATAGCTGAATGGTATTGCACGGTACTTATGGATTCCGGAAAAGTGTACGGTAATATTGGATACAGATTTCAGTGTTCGTGATTGGAAGCACTTTTGACAACGGCTGAAAAAAGGAAAAATAAATTTTAGGGCTTTTTCTTTTAAAAGATTAATTTCTCTTTGTTGTCTGTAGACATCGAACTTTTTTGTTTATAAAGAAAAATTCTTTTTGTGTTAGATGGGAATTAATGATATATTACGATTTGCATTTTTCGAATCTCCCAAAAGTTGTAACTGCGCCCTCTAACGGTGGAAAAAGTTGAAAATTCCAAAATATCAAAGGAATATTCCAAACGATGTAGTTGTTTGAAGTTTAAAATTTTGGTGTTGAAATGTGAAGGTTACGAAGTTAGCATTGGCAACAATCACTTGACCCTTTAGACCTGGGGGGGAGGTGAATGCAACTTTTTTTTTTTAACAGAAAGGTGTGTTTTTAGAGATAAATTAAAAATTCTTTTTGGGTTGGACAGATATTGATGAAATATTACAATATGCATTTTACGAATCATGGAATGTGACAGTCTTGAAAATTCCCTTGACAACAAGGAGTTGACCCTAAGCCCAAGGTAGGTAAGAAACGGAACGGTTTTGTTTTAAGAGATAATTGGAAATCTCTTTTTAGTTGGTTACTAATGAAATGTAATTCGCATTTACAAAGGTAGTTTTATTTTATATCATTAGGTTGGGTTGTTTTACCTCTGAGCGGCACTTTTTTGCACATGTCCTAAATGGCCAGGTCACATGGACCCCGAAGGCTCAGAGAAGGTTGGGGAGGGGACCCACTGGAATAGCTGTTGGGAGACAGATGGTAGCCTCCCGTCAAGGCCATCCAGTGTGTTCTTTAACGTGCACAGGGTATGACTCTCCCGCACACGGAGCCACGGCTTAACGTCCCATCCGACGGACGGTGGCCTTTCCAAGCCCATCGGTGTCCCCTACTGACCGTGGGCAGGGCGGGGAATTTTGCGGAGATAAATCTCAACGCTGACCCAGCTGGGACTCGAACCTGGGAACTACAGATTACGAGCCTGACGCGCTACCGACTGAGCCACCCGCCCCTTATATCATTAGAGATCACTGAATATCGAAACTGCAAACTTTTAACATACGTTTCAAGTGATTTGTTTATGGTAGAAATTTGGGTGTAGCGTTCTGTTACGGTAGAAATTTCACTGACAGCAATGATCTACCCACTATTTTCAGGGGAATGGGAGACAAGCAACTTTTTAAATTTAAGAACTAAAAAGATAAATACTTTTTGTTTTATAATTACTAATGAAATATTACTATGTGCATTTCCCCCATCACACATTATATATATTAAAAAAATCCCTCAAGCAGCTGCTTGTACTGAGGTCTGACAGGAGCCTGTCAGTTTATATGCCATAGTAGAAGGTCCATGAAGATGGCGGGACACTAGCAGAAAAACAACACGAACATCCGTAATTAAAACTTTTAAGGAGTGAAAAAGTAGGCAAAGAACTTCATTCTCTATTAAAATGAGATTCCCATATGCGCCAGAGGCAATATGCATTCTTCTAGTTGTTTCAACACTTTCAGTACCCTCTGACAGTGGTTATTCGAACTACTGTATAATTGAGCAAATAAACTATTAATATTTTATTAGTACCTGTAATGTGCAAAAAAAGTTTTTCATTTATCTCTTAAAGCAAAAAAGTTGCATTTTACCAACGGGACAAATCATTACTATTAGGGTAAACTACTTGACCATTAATTACACTCTATGACCAAAAATTTAAATTTCTAGCAAAAATAGATCGTTTGTAATATTTATTCGAAGATTTGGTATTTTCCAGCTTTTTTCCGCCGCTAGAGGTCGCCTTTCGAGTTTTTATTTACCGCCTTTAGCACTCTTTAACACAGGAAATTCAAACTGATAGGGATTCGAAAAATGTAAATATTAATATTTTTGTAGAAAAAAATTTCGCCGTCATACGGGATTCAAACCCGCATCTCTCCAGAAACATGCCAGAGTATTCTAACCTGTTGAACTAACGCCGGCTTTTTTCACAAAAAACACTTGTTGATTTATAGACTTTTAAATGTCTACAGGTAACGCGGAGATTATCAAATATTATTTAAATCATTAATATTTTGTTAGTGTCTGTAAAACAAATATATACATAGCTTAAGAGAATCTTATTGAAGTAGGTATTTTTGAGAAATTCTATTTTGTACATGAGTTTTTTTTTTACACTAAAAAACCTAAGGAGATAGTATAACATGCTAGTTTATGTTAGAGAATCTCATATTGATAGGAACCTAAATTTTCGTTAACAATGAAATGCCTTAGGATGACTATTAAAGGGGAACCCTGGGGACAGGTCGAAACTGGGTCTGAATCACTTCTTTATTAGGAAGAGTCGTGGGACAATTACTAATTGCAATTCAAAGTTAAAAATTTAAATTCCTACCTAGACATTTAAGATCCCATTTTTTATCTCATATTTAAGATCCATTCGTGACGAAGGCCTTCGAATAAAATATACGAAAATGATGTGATAAAAAGAAGTGATGTTGCCTATAGGCATTGGGAAGAAAAGGCAATTTCTATATCAAAGATCACCGTGATTAAAAACTCGTATTGAAAAAGATACTTGTGGAGTGGAAAAGGGGTCAAATCGACATTCATAGGGTAATAGAATTTCTTTTCTTTGATAATTTTTGATGCTCTAGTTCCTAAAATAATTAAAATTAGAGCTATGGAAGAAATAAGGGGAATAATTATTGAGCAACTTATTTTCGCTTTTGGATTGGAAATCAAATCTACTAATATACTAAAAAAGTATGGCCTTCCCAGCATATTAAATAAAATAAATAAATACCCCCTCAAGCAGCTGCTTGCCACAGAAGTCTGACAGGAGCCTGTCAGTTTATATGCCAGAGTAGGAGGTCTGAGAGGATGGCAGGACCTCGGCAGAAAAACGACACAAACAGCCATGCCTTACCCGGAGCTCGAACCCAGGTCTCGTAGATCAGTAGCCAAACGCGCTAACCACTCGGCCACGGGCATATTAAAGTGAATAAAAATAATCATACTGCATCATCAAAGTTGTGAGTTGGAGAAAATAGAACTTTTTAAATTCCTCATAAGCAGATTAGAAGTTGAACCAATAAGGCATGGAATCCTGTAGCCACAAGAAAAATTTTTTCTTCTGTAAACAGTCTGAAATTGAGAAAGGGGCTTGGTAATATTATCGTGCTTGAAGGTAAAATAAACATTTAAAAGATATATTAAAAATCTTTGGATAGCTTCGTGGAAGGTTGGTTAAAATCCTTTGATGGCATCAGGTTACTCCAACTCCTATAGGGGTTGATGAGGTCCCGATTTCGATGTTTGGTGATAAATAAAAATAAATACCCCCCAAGCAGCTGCTTGCCACAGAGGTCTGACAGGAGCCTATCAGTTTATATGCCATAGTAGAAGGTCTGAGAGAATGGCAGGTCCTCAGCAGAAAAACGTCACATACATCCATGCCTTACCCGGGGCTCAAACCCAGGTCCCGTAGATCAGTAGCCAAGCGCGCTAACCACTCGGCCACGGAAACGTGAATGAAAAAAACTCAAAATGAAGAGATAAATGAATTTGAAATAGAAAAAGATTATTTCTCACTGAACACCTTTCATTAATACTTCTGTATATAAGCCTTGGTAGGTTCTTTCACAAATATCATTAGAAAAGCATTGTTAGAATTAGGATTCTCCCTAAAATTAATATAAATTTTAAAATGGAATCATTTTACTACCCCATTAATAAGAAAGAGAGCTCCGATAGGTCATTGGTCTTTTGTAAACTAAATGGTATGGATATGTGTGGATTTACATCATTCAGTTAATATTCAGTATAACAGCAAAAGAATAGCAAATACGGACTGGATGAAGGCGACAATTGCTTCTCATACTAATTAGGGTGGTCTGGAGGGTAATAGAAATGAGGCTCGTTTCAAGTAGAATACAAACAATCTCACTGATGCAATAAGATGCCTAGCGATTATACTATATATGTAGCAGCCAGCTGAACTGCAAGTGTAATTGGTTGAATGAGCTAATTGATTCGATAATAATCATGACAAATAGATAAGAACATATGGGTTCCTTGTGGAACTAAAGTGAGCTATTAGGATATTTGGTTTTATAAGATTAGTAAACGTTAATTGATGTCCAAACAATAAGTCTGAGGGAAAATGTTTTAATAATGACTCGAGAGAACGAAAATGGGAATGAATTGTCATGCCCACATTTTCTGAAATGTGGACCCAACGTATCTCGAGCTCAACTATTCTCACCATTTTGCTTTTCGTTTCCGTTCCTGGCACTCAGAGGCATAGCTATGGGGGAGTGGTATAGTTTCCGAGAAAATCTTCGCCTTCAGAGACAGATGTTGCAACTCTAATACCCCCCTCCCCTTGGTGCATCCTGCCTCATAACTTCCCACCACCATCGAATGATGTTAACTACTTAAAAGCCCCATCGGTGTCCCCTCCTGACTGTGGGCAGGACACGGTTTTGTGGAGATAAATCTTAACATTGATGCAGCTGGGACTTGAACCTGGGAACTACAGATTACAAGCTTGGCGCGCTACCGACTGAGCCACTCCAGTCCCTTCCCCATTTAATTGAAAGCTTCAACCCCACGCTTGGCCCAAGCCACACTGCACTAAATTTGCCATTTGTGCCCTTGCCCACATTAGCAGCATTAAGTAACTTAAGAATGAATAAAAATGTTCACCTGAAAAGCTGTAGTGCAACTTTTCTATGAATGTAATTTCTTGCTCGAGCCCAGGAAGAAAGTGGGTGGAATGCTCCCCCACAAAGCAAAACTCCACACTAAAAAGTACACGCCTTTTACCCCCTGCCTTTTTGTATTTGCTCCTGAAGTCTGCCCACTCCACAACCTGCAGGAATTTGGCAAGACAAATTAGTACATGTCCAGGATTTAAACCTGGGTTATTTCAGTAAAACATCTGAAGAATAATAAGGTTATGCATAAGTAAAAAAATGTTCTTTACTGAGTTGTGTTCAGTATCGTATATATTAAATAGGAAAATTGTACAAGGCAGCAATGTAGGCAGAGTAGGAGTCACTGGAATTAAGATATAGTAAATGAAAGTGAATTTTTGAGTGTCAATTTTTGCATAGTGAGGAGCATATGTATGTCACGTAAAGAGAACCTACCCTCAGTGGAATGCTGACTGCTGTGCCATCGTGGTTCACACCTTTTTCCCCTTGTCCTCTTTTTTCAAGTATATGCATTACGAACGTCATTTCACTCCAATTCAATATCAGACATCTCGCCAATAATCATCCCCCTTGCTAGGCCAAGTACCCCACCAAAAATTTTAGTAAGTCCCACTGATGGTTTTACAGAAAAACTCGAAAAGTAGGTCTGTATACTTTCCTATTATCTTGCTTACAGAGTCCAAGTTCGCTATTTATTATACCACACTTTAGAAACGACCTATTATATAACTTAATTTTAATCTTCAGATGTAGGTTTCATATTACCATGTGAAGATAATTATAATTATTCACAGGGATAATCCTTTCAATGCTGTTTTTAATTCTGGCCCATTTCTGTCTCAACCTGTTCAGTGAGGTTGTATTTACTGCAGCCGTTTCTTCATTGCGAATGTATCCCTCATGCAACAGCAAAGGGGTTACAAAGGGCGTTCAAAAAGTTCTTGAAATGCATCTGCAGAGCAAAAACAATTGCACTTACTTCAACTTTTATGTGCTTCAAAGTACTCCCGTCCAACATCTACGCACAGTTCCTAAAAAACTACGCCAATTCTGCAACACTCAGAGGTACTCCTGTTGGGGAATACTCTGCAACTCTGAACGCATTTTGCCAAGTTTTCCATCCTTGAAAAAGGCTTCCCAACAAGTTTCTCCTTTAATATTTGGAATCAACCAAAAACTGCATGGTGCAAGATGAGATAGGTTTGATTTTTTTCCTGCTCCAGATAGGACATAACTGGTATTGTCATGAAGAAAAAGAACCCTTGACACACCTGTTGTTCGATGTTATTCCTTCATCTCCTTAACCGTTTTCGGCAAAAAATGTTGATATAGTATTGGAAATTTTTAGCCATCTCCGTGAGAATTGAAAAAAAAAAATTGTGAACATCCCATTCTTTAGAGAGTCTTATCAGAGGATTTGGGGTGTGAGTAGTTGTCTTTTTGGGAGTTGTATTAGTAATAAAATCACGTCTCATCACCTTTGACAATATATGTTAATTGTTTGGGGTCACTAGGTTCGAACATTGCCAACGTCTCCTCGCACAAGTTGACTCTAGGTTTTTTTTTGTTGTTCTGTCAGTTTGTGGAGCACCCATTTGGCAGACTTTTTGGAACTTTAAATGTTGATGAATAATTGTTTCCACACTGCCAATCGATACACTGACATCTAAACTTATTGGGTATTCCTTAACGATTTCATGAATAGCAGTGATGATTCTCTTTTAAGGCCACCTTCAGTCTTCCTGTAGGAGGTAGCTTGTGAATTTGCGCATCCATCCCGTAACAGCGTCACATGATCAAGCATGATTCCCATATGATAAATCAGTATGAATCTTTTCTTTTGCATTATCCCCAGCTGCATCCTAGTGAAAAGGTAAAATTTTTCCGTATCTTTACTTTAGTAGGCTTGGTTGGGTCGTTTTACCTCTGAGCTGCACTTTTTTGCACACAATGGGCTAAAATAACCAGATCACAAGACCACGAAGGCTATGAGGTTGGGGGAGGGGACACACTGGAACACTGTTAGTAGACAGATGGCAGTCAAGGCCATCCAGCGTGCTCTTTTAATGTGCACGGGATATAGCTCTCAACCTTCTGGCATCCAACAGATCGTGGCCTTTCCAAGACCATTGGTGTCCCCTACTGACAGTGAACAGGGCGAGGAGTTTTGAGATCTCTACGCTGATCCAGTTGGGACTCGAACCTGAACTTCAGATTACGAGCCTGGCACGATATTGACTGAGCCACCACAGACTGAACTTTACGTGCTGTCAGCAAAGCGAGAAATGACGATTACGGACTTTGTTTTTAACACGTAATAACAAGTTTAGACAAGCTTTCAAACAAGTCAATTGAAATCTTTAATTCTCTATGATCTGTCGATGTCATAGAGAATTAAAGACTTCAATTTAATTTTAATTACTGCACACGGTGAAGCTATAGTGTAATTTTTGCCTTACTGTAAAATGAGTTCATTCAGTTGGGTTGTTTTACCTCTGAGCGGCACTTTTTTGCACCCCATGGGCTAAATGGCCAGGTCACATGGACCCCGAAGGCTCAGAGAAGGTTGGGGGAGGGGACCCACTGGAAAGCTGTTGGGAGACGGATGGTAGCCTCCCGTCAAGGCCATCCAGCGTGTTCTTTAACGTGCACAGGGTATGGCTCTCCCGCACACGGGGCCACGGCGTAACGTCCCATCCGACGGACGGCGGCCTTTCCAAACCCATCGGTGTCTCCTACTGACCGTGGGCAGGGCGGGGAAATTTTGCGGAGAAAAATCTCAACGCTGACCCAGCTGGGACTCGAACCTGGGAACTACAGATTACGAGCCTGGCGCGCTACCGACTGAGCCACCCCCGCCCCATGAGTTCATTCAGAGTTGCTTGTTAACTTTCAAGGAATGAATGCAAATCTACAGACACGTGTCAAGAAATTTTTAAACACTCTCCGTAATTTTTGAAAAACACTAAAATAAAAGATGTTAATCCTTTTATGAATTAAAATGAGTTCTAAACGTGACTGATATACACTATTACAACAAGATCTAGCTGCATTTAATAAAAATAGTTTTTATATAATATAAAATGACCAAAATTTACATAATAAACATTAATATAGATTACTATAATACTACTACTAAAATTGACACTTTATGCTAAAAGACAATCATCTGAACATGAAATTGTTAACAAACAAGTAACTTAAAGAATATGAAGCACAATCAATAGATAACGCTTTACTATACCATCCAGACAATGATACATTGAACACAACTTTTTGTGTTTTCCAGACTACCACTAACGTTTTAAAAATAAAGGTTAATTACACAGTAGCAACTTCAAACATTTATAACTACTGCTTTTGTCATGTGAAAGGAAAACAAATGACAAGAGAAATGCTCAATATGAGTGCCAGAGGTGCAGAAATAGACAGTGATCAAATTCAGTTTCCTTCCATAAGTAATCTTTAGTTGAACGAGGGATTGAGGTAATGGCACACAGAATGGAATCAAGTGAGATTAAGTCCAGTGAACAAGGAAGCTACCTAATGGGGATGCCACAATCGATTGGATTGTTTTACTTCTGAGTTCTTTTTGGACACAATGGACTAATTGGCTATGTCACAAGGGCACCATGGGCTCAGAGATGGTTGGGGGAAAGGGATCCATGGGACAGCTGTTAGGAGACAGATGATAGCCTCTCATTAAGGCTATCTAGTACATTCTTTATAACATACACAGGGTATGGCTCTCCTGCAAATGGGCCACAGTTTAATGTCCCATCTGATGGTAGCCTTTCCAAGCCCATTGGTGTCCCCTACTGACAGAGAGCAAGATGCGAGTTTTGCGGAGATCAATTTCAATGATGGTCCACATGTGACTTGCTGATTACAATCTGGCACGTTACTGACCGAGCCACTCCCTCCCCCCTGCAACAATCGATAAGTGGCCTTGAATTGCTGATTTAGATATTCACTTGCAGCGGGTAAAGAAAAGGTGAATCACATGTTGCTTATTCTGTTACCACAGTCCATAACATATATTGTGCTTTCTCAGCATCTCATTCGACATTTCTGGATTTTTTAACAACTGTACTTTTCACAGATACAGCAACAAGCTCCCCATCATTGAAAACAAATGATATATTTTCCTTCATTGCCATGCCAATTTTCTTCTTGTGTAAAAAATAATTAAGTATGCTTGATGTTGTAAAAATACTTTGCAATTACTTTATACTATTTATTTGCGATAAAACCATTTTCCTGCTAAAAGTTATACTTTTATATGAAAAATAGTATTAATAATCAGTTATTTTGCATCAAGTATGGTGTCTTTTTTTTTTTCAGAACTAATTTTTATAAAACTTTTTGTATTAATATATAGTCAGATCACAAGGATTCCAAAGCTCGGAGAGTGTTGGGAAAACGAATTCCTCTGATGCCTTGAAGATCCAGCAGTATTAATTCCAAGAGAGGCTGAGATAACGTACAAAATATAGTTACTCAATAAAAAATCTTTTTATACACAACTGGAAAACTGTATGACAGTGATAAAATTCTCAATAGTCAACAACTCTACCATTGAGAACTTTATCAGTATCATAGTTTTTATATTGTTAGACCAGATAATGTTGTTAAATTCTAAAACACAGCATTAAGCCCAATTTTTCACCCTTGAAATATTTTGTAACAACTATTGATTTCAGAAGCACCTAGGTTCTCATTCAGTTATACATTGCATTGTCAGATGACAGAAAACTTATTTTAGTTTTTTACAAACTGTATCCAAAACAAAGAAAAAACTATGCAAACAAAGCTGCTTATTTATAAGATGCTAGCCGTCCCATGGTCGAGTGGTTAGTGTGCTTGGCTACTGATCTAAGGGACCTGGGTTCGAGCCCCGGATAAGGCATGGTTGTATGTGTTGTTTTTCTGCTGAGGTCCTGCCATCCTCTCAGATCTTCGACTTTGGCATATAAATTGACAGGCTCCTGTCAGACCTCTGTGGCAAGCAGCTGCTTGAGGGGGTATTTATTTATTTTTTTTTTTAATAGTGAAACAGAGTTGCTATTTGAGGATCACATCCAAGATTTACCTAATTATATAATATAGTTTTCTATAGGTAATAAAATAAAAAAGATACAAATGACTGTAAATGGCTGTCATATGTTATAAAAAAAAGTACAGATTTTAAAAATTTCATATAGCATTTGCAATTATTAAAAAAAAGCTGAATAGAAAATAGAATAGTATGGAATAGTTTTGTGAAAGTATATGGAAATAGAATAGTTCTGTGCACAACAGTCAATGTCCTTTCTGATGGACAGAAATTTTTCTAGGTACAATTGATGGCATGGCAAAACAACAGAAAATCTAAACGTTGCATTTATTATGCTCTAGCATGAAGTTAAAATATTTCATGTGTATGCATAGTTTGGACAGAAATATATCACACATGAAATGCACATGTGCATATAATTAGGCAACACTAGCGCCAACAAGAGAGAAAAGAGAAATAAATAAATAGGGCTACTAAGATTCTTCTGCAAACGAAATTGTCTGAAGAAATAAATTTAAAACTAGGATAAAAAAATTAACTCTTTTTAGTTACATGATAGTAAAATTTTAAAGTATCCAAGGTATGCAGTTCCCTTTGGAGTGTTAGTTCGAAAACAGCTTGTTGTAGGCTTGCATTGAGTGACTGGGGCAATTCCTGCCTCGTTGCAAAGCAGTTTGCCCTAACAGTGTGCGACACACTGCGGCGGTCCCTATTGGTGAATAGGGACTGCAACACACCTTAAACAATAGTCATGAACTGGGATGCAAGATCACTTCTTATTAATTTAGCATAAGACAAAATTGTCTTGTGCTAAATTAATAAGAAAAATAATTTATAAATTTTATTTAACTGTTATGAAAAAAAAAATAAATGAATTGTTTGCAGTATTATGCATGCCTTTACAGCTCTAATTTGTTAGTCAATAGATTAACCAATAGAATTATTAATATAATAGACTTAATACTAATGAATTTTTTTTAAACTTCTCTAAATCAAACTAAGAACATTGAGCTTAAATTGCATGGTTACATTTAGGCAAAGTTTAGATTCTTAAACATCCGCTATTCAATCTATCAAACTCATTGCTAATTACCACATGAAACGTTTATTTTATATATATATAAAATCTGTGAGACATTATAAAGATCCTACTACCACTGGGCCATGCAATAAAAATAGCATAAAATCTGCATACATATGGTGTCCCCACCCATTTGAATTTGTTATGTTAATAGGAAATTGTCTGCATGGTTTTGCAAAACTTGTTCTACTATACTATTATATATAAAAAACAATTTTTAATAGAATATTTCTCTTTTTAAAGAGATTAATTTCCTGAACATCATTAGAGTATAAACTTTAAACAAGACTTTTTACATTTATGCTATGGGATGGATAAATAGAATGAACAATTTCAGTGGACAATTATCAGTTAGGTTGATTTCTCTTCCTGATTGCAATAATGACTACAGTGACATTATCCCCACTGTGTTTTCGAATTGCTTCATTAACAATCCTGTTACATGCAGTTTCATACTGCACTTCTTCCACAGTTCTGGGCTCAACAGCTTTCAAATTTTTATCCTGCAAAGAAAATTTTTAAGATTTCTATGAGTTCTTCCAAAAGATCAAAAGTTCTAGGAGATAAAAAAGTAAAATCTATTTCCAAATGAAAGATACATAGAATACTGAGGAGATAACTCACAGTAGAGAAACTATTATCACATAACTGAGCCATAAACCATGTGAACAATCTGTAATTAAACAACAGGTTATGAAATTAATACACTTTGTACTTAATGAGCAAATTATATGAAGAATTTTATGTAAAAATATCTTTTAGTCACCAGAAATTTAACACCCATCACAGATAGAACAAGGCAGCAACTGAGCGTTAGCATTACTAACAACTACAGTGAGTGTACCAAGCAAGGATAACTCTCTCTCAAAAGTGGTAAACATAACAGCTTTCCTTAGAAACTTCAAGATACTTGAAAAAGAACCTACAGCAAGGTATAATAGTACTGAATCGTTTTAACATCTAAAGCTACAACACAAGAGACATTACTTGTCTTAACAGATATTGGGGAAATAGTCATTTTTATTAAGCTCACCAGACAAAAAATTAGTCATCTCCCACCGTAAGAGGATTACATCTGTTCAACAGCAACAGAAGGCTCACCAGAAATAAACGCGTCCTACAAATAGCTGTGCCGTGTGCTGCGGGGGTTCATACAGTGACAAGAAGTGGTTATGTGCCACGTGTGTTAGTTGCTCTGTGAAACATGGATTGCGCCAAAGATGTGAATGAGTGGCAAAAAGGTTTATTGCGTTTGGCCAAGCCAAAGGGCGTAGTGTACAAGAAGTTGCTGCCTTCGCAGGTGTGTCAAAAAGTACTGTTCAAAGGGTCTTCCAACAGTGGAGTACATCGCAGTCCACCGCTAATCATCGCCAGAACTGGGACAGTAAGACTGCTCACCAATAGGGACCATTGCAGTGTATCATGCACTGTTAGGGCAAACCTTTGCAACAAGGCAGGAATTGCTCCAGTCAGTCAATGCAAGCCTACAACAAGCTGTTTCCAAACAAACACTCTAAAGGGAACTACATGCCATGGATATCTGGAGCAGAATACAGTGGAAGACACCCATGTTAACAGCTCTGCACAAGGCTGCACGGCTACAGTGGGCGTAGCACCACAAAGACTGGAATGTTGACTCTTAGAAGCATGTGATCTGGTCGGACGAGTCACGTTTTTGCTTGCACTCAAATGATGAGAGGTGACAGGTACATCGTAAGCCGCATGAAGCCTTCCACACGGACTGTGTACAAGGTTCTGTTCAAGCTGGAGGAGGCTCTGTGATGTTCTGGGGGTATTTCATATGAGGAAATGGGTCCATTGGTTGCAATGACGTCACATTTGAACCAGAAGGGCTATATGGAGCTACTGGACAACCACGTCACTTTTTGTGCAGAATCTCCACAGTGAACACCAGAAGGATACCCCAATCTTCCAAGATGGCAATTGTCGCATGTACAGGGCTCGAAGTGTGTCGGATTGGCACAATGAACATTCTGAAGACTTCGAACATCTAGACTGGCCCACCAAATCCCTGGATTTGATTCCCATAGAAAACTTGTGGGACTATTTGGGGCAATAAGTGAAGCGCCATCCCAGCCATCCGGCCAATCTGGCTGAAATGCGGCATTTGCTGCTGGAAGAGTGGATGAATATTGATGTACACTACATCTGCACACTGGTGGCATCCATGCCAGACAGGATTTCGGTGTTCTTCAGTCGCACAGAGATGTTACATGCTATTAGGTGACATTCAGTGAGGGGTGACCAATTTTTTATCCGGTGAGCTTATATTACTATTCACTTTTTCTCAACCTTTCATTAGTTTGAATTTACATCATCAGAAATTTGGTAAATAACAAAAATCTATTCATTTATAAATGAACATTACACCAATAAACAATGACAGGAGATTGATAGGTCATATTAGTGGAAAAAAGACCGAGTCAGTGTTAGTTTAGTGGTCTTAGAACACCCTGGCACGAATGTGGAGAAACGTGGGTTAGAATCCAACATATTACACAAAACATTTTTTCCACAAACCTATTGAACTTTAGATATTTGCCAAAAGCGATTGGGCTTCCTAGTTGTGTGTATTTGTTTTTAACCCTTCTTCCCATGGCCGAGTGGTTAGCGCGCTTGGCTACTGACCTAAGGGACCTGGGTTCGAGCCCCGGGTAAGGCATGGATGTATGTGTCGTTTTTCTGCTGAGGTCCTGCCATCCTCTCAGATCTTCTACTGTGGCATATAAACTGACAGGCTCCTGTCAGACCTCTGTGGCAAGCAGCTGCTTGAGGGGGTATTTTTTTTTTTTTACTATTCTACTACATATACACAATTCAAAGGACCTTCTTGCTCAGAAATTAATTAAAAATAACTTAAAATTCTCTGTCATTGAGAAATAAAATTTTAAAGTTTATCCTTCAAATTATTTGCATGTTGAAAGTTTTTAGGAGAAAACTCAGAAGCTTTTCGGAGCAATGACAGCACTCTGTCTTCAGTGAAGTGACACTATGTAGTGACGTTAGGTCTGTTTAGACAAAGAGCTTCTTTCCACAAGTCATGAAGGGCGATTTCAGTGTCTCGTTACAAGTGGGGATGGACAAGGTCATTATTTTAATAGCCTCGCGGACTATGGTTCTGTAGAAAATGGATGCACGTGCAAGCAGTGTGGCATGCTCCGTCTATTCTGATGTCAGCCAAAAGAAGCTAATGACAGTTACCGCCGAGCTAGCAGTACAACACATGGCAAGACAACACACCGTAGAAAATGGACGCACTGCTTGCAAGTGCCCCGAAAAGAACTTTTCATTTATCTCTTAAACCAAAAATAGTTCCATCACCCTCACCCCCCTTGGATAAGAGAGAACGTAAAACTGATACTGTTACTGTAAACCCCTTGATCATACTCTACTAGCAAAATCTGAACTTTATAGGATAAATAGATCATTTGACAATTATGGATTGCTGCACATTAAAGGAAAAAAAATTGTAAAATTTTGAATGTTTAGCTTTGACATTTTGTATATTTAGCATCCCTTAGTGATGGAAATTAAAAACCACTGAAAATTTTGAATCGTAGTTCGTCAATACTTAACCCAAAAAAATTTCCAAAAGGCAACTTTTCATTTATTCTTTAAAAAATTGCTTTCCCATCCTTCTGGGGATAAGGAGTGAAATCCATTCTCTCAAAAACATTTGACCATCACACTCTACTACAAAAACGTCAAATTTGTAGCAAAAGTAAATTGGCTGTCTGTTTCAGCTTATCACCCTCTAACAGTAAAAATCAAAACCATTGGGAAATTTGAAACATGGAAATCCTAATATTTCATTAGTTCCTATCCAACCAAAAATGAATTTTTGCTTTCTCTCAAAAAACGAAAATCCACGGGGAGCGACAGACAACAAAGATGAAAACAATATATTATGTTTTTAAAAATGAGCTAAAAACACTCAACTGAATGGTGTACACACAAAAAAATACCATGCATACAAACATCAATTAAATTGGTACTCCCCCCCCCCCTCCTCAGAATTTTAACAAATACTCAAATTTTACATTTACATATTAAAGCAAATAAAGCAATTAGGATGTAATCCCTCACACCGTAAGAGTTGCACATGCGCAACTTCTATGCTCAGAACGAGGACTGCGATGTCCACAAAAAGAAATAATAATCCCCAAAATGATAAATATAATGTAAATTAAGCAAAACTGGTTAAGTAAAAGTAAAAATAAATGGGTTGACCATCACAGGTGCTGTGAGGCAGGCTGCCTCTATGCTACACCCTATCGACAATACTGACTATTATCAACAAATTTTTCCTTAAAGTTCCAAAAATCTTCTGAAAATGAACAACAGAACTGTCATTTTTAAAAATGGAAGATTTTGGAAGTAATTATGAAGTAAGTACCTCTGTTTTTCCCCCTCCACTTTACACTCTTTTCTGCCTTAAACCTATTTCACTATTCCTAGAATTATTTTTATCATTTATATCATTTATCCCAGCATTCTATGCATCTTTCCGGCTCTTCAAATCAAAACTATAAAAAAGATTTCATATTCAAAGCTTCTTCAAGACTGGCTGCAGTGCAGAGTGTCACCGGAGAGGAAGTCAGAGTTGTTCCAATTGCTCACTCACATGTACAAGAGTGGGAAGAGCTGTCTGCTAAGTGGCTGCATTGTAGTTGCATGGATGATTTAATTTCAATTACTTCCTCCCCACATATTGGATACCAACTTTATAAAGTTAATATTTTATTTCCTCTTTTATACTTCAACCTTTGTTTTCATTTCTGTACATTTACTTTATTTCTGTAAATTATCGATATTTGAATCGATCATTATCAATTTTTCGGAGGTATGCTATATCGGATGGCTGGCTTACAACTTGTTGCTGTGTGTATTTTATTTACTATCGCATTAGGTTATAAATACAATATTAAATAAAAAGGTATGTGTTCATTTTTCTTTTATTATTTCTTAATTTTCCAGTAAAAAAACCCCTTTGATCTTGTTTCATTTCCTGAAAATGAATGAGTCTTGGATATGGAAACAAAAAGGACTTCCTTGACATGGAAATCAGCCCTCATGTGGGAGGGCAATTTCGGTATGTGCTTTTAACCCCCCCCCCCCAACACTGGGACAGTTTACTTCCCCTCAGGTAAAATTTTATCCTTTTAACCCTTTGCACTCCAGATGTTTTTTCAGTACGATTGTTAAATAGTATTAGTATGTCGCCGTAGTGGCACCTATAAGTGCAAAGGGTTAAATTAACGAATTTTCAAGTTTATATTGAATGTTTTTAAAAAGATCCTCCTCCCATCAATATCTTGGCTGTAGCACTCGGACGACACCCTTTTTTTTTGCTGGGTGCACTAACTTTTCAACACTTAATTAAGATTACCAATATTCAACACCCAAAGAAAAAATTCATAATGTTTAGTAAAAAAAAAAAGCAGCCAAGGAAGTGTTCATAACTTTCTCTTCATTACATAAACAGAATAGAAAAACCCATTATGTGGCCAGTCCAAGTCACCTTGCATAACACTGACCTGTGTTTTAAAATATACCACACTAAAAAGAATCATTAAAAGAATAAATATCATGTTTAAACTAAATATTATAGTATTCAGTATGAAATTTTCTTCCGATTTATAAATAATTTAACTGTTTTTATTTGTCGGGTTTTCCAAAATTAGGCCTAATTGCTTAGTCGGATCTATTTTTTTCACTACATCCTGTGAAAGAGTCTTATTAAAATAAATATGTTTATAAATTTGTTTAATTTTTTATTTTCATAAAATTCAGAACTATGTTTAATTTGGTATATAACATGACCTATTTCAGTTGATTGGTTACTATGATTTGTCAATGAGTGTGGGGTGATTAACTCCCACAATCATTTCCCATGCTGACAAGTAGGAAAAACACAAAACACATAACAAAGGAAATGAACTTTTTAAATATTAACTGAAAATGTTACTTTGAGTTTATTTTATAATTATTACACTACAATTTCATTTTATTGTAAAATATTTCAAAGCAAAAAACCTGTTGTAAAATGAATCTATATTCCTACTGATCTTCAAACAGTACAATAGAAGACAGGGAAAGAGTTTCATAGCAAAAATTGGAACATGTGAAGAATGTTACAAACGAAAAGTCCTCAGAATCATTATATCAGCTGATAAAAGTAATATCTCATGAGGAGCAACATATTTAGCAAAAATAAAGTTCTATATGTCTCAAAAATTTCCTAAAAAATTCTTCTAAAGAGGTTAGAGAAATATACATCAAATTTTTGAAATAACACAAGTCAAATCATATATCCGTATAACCTTCAAAGTATCAATATTCCAACCCAACAGAAAGAAAATTTACTCTTCTACTGGATAGTATCCTGCACCTAGATGGCTGAAGATGCCTTTTGCTAGTATTCTCATTGGCTACTCATCTAGAAAGTCAGAACTTGAAACAGAGACTTAGAGAATCCCAATTTAAAAGGATATTTGCAAAATATCCCACTTTGTTAGTCAACAATGAGGAATAAATTCATGAGTGGCAATACCAGCTTGAAGGAGTCAAAATTGATTATCCTCACAATTGAAACAAAAATGAAATTTTCTTATTTGGTAATTATCAGCTTTTTTTTTTTAATCTCCAGCTGGCTCATGGGTCTAATTACTGTTGCCAAGCTATTATAGATATATTTTATTAAAAAATAATAGGCGAATTACTTTTGAATAAGAATACTGCATTTATTAACTTTAGGATGTTGACTGCCATATGAAATCACATGATTTGCACTTGTTCTAGACTACTACATCATACAAATCAGATTTGCTTCATATCTAAGTTTTTCGTTCGGGCCACAGAGCTCACCTATAATTTGTGCTACAATGAATAGCTTAGGAGCGATAGGTATGTATATGGGCAACATGGCTAAACACACACACACAAAATATTCCTCAAAAGAGGTTAATGATTCCTTCTTCTAACCTAATCATTACTAACAAAGTCAAACCACTTAATGCCCAAGATACTGCACAAGCATCTAGAACAAAAGGCATCAAGTTTCTTGTTATCCTGCTTACAAAGGATCCATGTTTTGCTACCATAACTAACCTGAGAAAGAAATAAACTATTATACAGCCCAATTTTAGTCTAAGTATATATGCCAATTATTCCACACTCTCCATAGATTCTTAAAAGTCCAGAGGAAATCCCTATTCATCTATTTATTTCATGCCACACATGAGCAGTATGTTACATAGTTCCCAAGATAATTAACTGAGAAACCACTCAAGTATGCAGCCAAAGAAACTGAAGTACCACCAGCCTGACCAATTTTCATCACTTTAGTTTTTTTCCTTGTTTATCACCAAACTTACTCTATTACCAATCTCAAGAGCCCTAATGAAAGAATTCATCTCATTTACATCATTAGCCAACACGGCCAAATCACTGCATAATCTAAATCAAAAATTTTGAAATCTCTAGACCACTTATAAGGCAAAAATCTTCCCCTTGCAGTGAATTCCACATAACAATCAATAACCAAACTAAAGAGAAAAGGGACATAAAATGCACCCTTGTCAAACACCAGAAGCAATGCTAAACCAATTGCTCAAGCCTTACCAACTCTCACACATGAATCAGTGTTATTATAGAGAGCTTTCATTAGACTAACTTGTCAGATATTCCATGTGATCTAGCAATCAACCAAAAATTATGTCGATCAACAGAATCCGAAGCTCTTTTTGAAATCCATAAAGCTAGTAACCACAGGTTTCTGAAACTCTAAACATTTCTCAAGAATCTGTCTAAGCAAAAATATTTGATCAATACATCGCCTAAACCTTCTGAATCCACACTGTTCCATCATGCAGTTGTCCATCAACCAAATTTTTAATTCTCTTAAGCACAATCCTGCAAAGAACTTTACCTAGAACAGAAATTAATTCCCTTATAATTATCACAAGAACTGCAATCACCTTTTTTATAAATAGGGATAATAATAGCTCTATTAATTTGAACCACACAGCAAAATGTTTAAAAATATTTAATTCATGATTATGCTGCAATATTAATAGCTCCTGAGGAACATTATTCAACATTTAGCATATCACTATTTACATAGTCAAGTCATGAGTATTTTCGCCATGGTATAATACCACTTAAGGACATTTTTAATACTTGCAAAAAGTCCCCAAGTAAATAGATGGAAAATATTACCATTTCAGGTGTCTTAAAAACTTTTGCTGACTCAACCAGTCATGCTGTTATCCTTACATTGTTCTTGCAAGGGCTCTGCATCAAAGATCTTAATTTGGTTGCGATGATCTTCTTTTACTAGCAGCCATTGCTAATATATAGCACTGATGTTTATCGCTCGATATTTGGATACTGGATACCAAGTTCACTAATAAATACTGTCTACAAGGTCATTCATTACTAACCAATGCTGGTTGTGTTGATTGTGTTCCTTATGATTCATATTGCAGAACTCGGTTGCTCAAACAGCCTCATCTTGCAATTAAACATCTTAAAAAAAAACATTCAATGAACTAAGTTTTAACTCAAAACATTAAAAGTCACAGACGCAAACATTGTAATTTAAAGGACTGACCATCCTCTCCATGTGGTGACTTTTCTCCCTGACACCAACGGGGCTTCATCTAGCACTATACCTCCCAATGTTACTGCTTAAATACGAATCTCCCTCTATCGGTAACTTTGGTTTAGCAGCAGGATTTCAGTGTTACACAGGTAATCTTTATGTAAATTAATCATGATGTTTCCCATGTACTACAATTGGTATTTATTTGGAGGTGCAACAATGGCTTTATATGTTAAATTCTATATTTGCAAATGATTTTTGAGAATTGTTTGTGATAAAGCTTTATTAGATTTTTTATATCTTATTGATGTTCTAATAAGTGCTGTTCATATGTTCTATGTTTTTCCTATATAATGATTCCCCACCCACAATTTATTTTTGGCTTCGAGTATCTTGACATTATAACCCCCCAACCCTTTTGGGATATGTTTATCTCTATCATTAATAACTAAATTTTTCATTGTATTAGTTACTGTGTGTGGCATTTTTAATTCACATTTACTTATTGAATTTTTCATAGTTTTAGATATACCTGGGATATAAGGGAAACTGTGCATATTGTATTTTACTTAATGATTGTGTCGGGTTAGGTTGTGAAGTTTGTTTCATTTTATATTTAGCCGTTTTCTGAATTTTATTAACAAAATTGTCAGGGTACCTGCTGACTTTGTTATATCATATATTAGTCTCACTTCTTTCAATATTTCATTATTAGATGAGTATCTATATGGTCATATAAAATACGTATTTATTACACTCTAGAAGAAGTATTATACTCTAGTAAAATCCTTAGGAACAACACTTTTATCATAAAAAATAACAATATCTTACACAAAATAATTCATGTTAGAAGCAATACAAACCTTTAATGTATTTAATATGATTCTAATAACTTGGTCTGATGTAAATACTTTCCATATGCCATCACAAGCTAAAACCACAAAACAGTCATCATCAGTAAGCTGACATCGTTTTATATCTGGAACACATGTAACTCCAAGTGCTTTATACTGACCATCCCCTATTGACCGTGAAACTTCTAAAACACCCATAACACGACCATCTCTAAAAGAAAAAGTGTTAAATATTAGTTTTATGTAATAAAATTTCAAGCTTTAATAAATTGGAAATAATTCTAAAAGCAAAACTTTACAGAAACAAAAGTATTTAAACAGTAATGAATTATGAATATTCTATTCATCTGCCCTTTCAGCACTGTGTCTGTAAACTGTCTATGGGGATGAAGGGTGATAACTTTTATTTTGCTAATTTGGTTTGAGCCCAAAATTTAAGGACCACAGTAGTCTGATATTTTGAAATTCTTAATTATTACCAACAGATTGTGTTTATTGCACCATATTTTCTTTAACATATTCATTGCTGCCTTGTTATCCATACACAGAAGGCATTTGGACAAGGAGCAATTTTACATAGACAACTTTAACCTTAATCCAGGGACCATTGGGGCAAGTGGGTCATGGCCAGTGCTGACTGGTTTAGGCTGCCAATACTTTATAACATATATACATTATAGGGGAAAGTGTAGGGAGCCCCATATTGGAGTTAATTTCACCATGAACTAATATTAACTTGAACATACACATTGTGCAGCACTTGGAGCACAAGCAGCATGATGTACATGTTAACTACAAAATGAAATCAACCATCACAGAATTAGATAACACATAATTTAAGTAAAAAATAATCACTACATGAATAAATAAACAGATACAATAATTATATGCTTTTTAACAACTAACAGTTATCTATGTTGGTGACATTAATGAAATAATATACTTGATTAGAATGTTATATAAATAACAAGCATAATAACTTTTTTGACACTCACAGATTATTTGTTTTACTGATTAATACGTATTTTAATTTGACAATTTGCTGCATTTTAAAACTGAACTCACTCTAGTGGCCAGGTTAATTATGAAATGTTTTTTTCAGAACCTAATTCTGAAGTAACAAGGAGAAATAAGGCATGTTATATATCAATAAAAAATTAATTGCAATAAAGTAGCAAAAAATTGAAAGAAAAATAAGTGCCTATTTCTCCTTTTTTTCCATTAAATTGAAATTTTTTAGAATTCATTGTACTGTTCATTGATTTAATGATTTCTGTGTCAACAGGTAACTCTGTATTTACTATTGATTGAAATATTTCATATTTTTATTATTGCTTAATCTTTTATTTAGCCTTTTTGTGATGTTTTCCCTAAAAGATCAATTATTATACGGCCCATATATCATACATTTACTGCCAAAGTAGGTCTAACACAATTATATAAAATTTATTTTGCTTTCAAAGTGAAATAGATATTTAAAAAACATTATCTAAAAAGGGCAAAGGAATTAAAAAAAATAAAATACATATTTAACAGAAATAACAAGCATTAAAGTTACAATTGAAATCGCTTAGGGATCAAGTTTGCATAACTGTGCATATTTTTTAATTCTAGTAAAAATTTAATTAAGAAAAAAACAAAATATATATTTTAAATATAAAATATTTTTAGGAAAACTATAATTACATTTAAAAATATTGAAATCTTATTTTTTTTGTGCATCCATGAATGTTGTGTGCAATGATCGTGTGTGAAACAAAAGTTGTAAAAGTTAAGTCAATTTGCTTCTCATTTAAAGTTGGAAAAATAATTGCAGCTAAAACTCAGTTAATTGCTTTTAAGCATGTTGTATATTTTTTTTTAAAAAGAAGGTACTTCCCTACACGAAGGACAGGAATAACCTAGAGAATAGAAAAACAATTTTTAAAAGTGAAAATATAGGAAAATTTACATCAGTATTAAAGCAGGGAATATTTTGTTTGGTGGCTGCATAAGGCTCTGAAGAATGTCATAGAAATATGGGGGTGGGGGTTAACTAGCTTGAGCCTCCTGATTTGTCATTCTAACTTAGAAATGCACCCAATCCCTATCGAACACAAATTCGAATAACACGATTTTTACAGTAGGGCTGGTTTTTGACTAACACAATGCTTTTCTGATTTAGCATGATTTCTCCCCTACTTCTCTGAGATCGTTCATATTATTGTATTTACCATATAAGAAGATTCTATGGATGCTTATTTTGTCTCATCTATCTGACCTATACTTGTTCATAATTTTGGTACTTCTAAAAAGATTTTTCCCATACAAATTAGTAAGTTTAAACAGGTATAACATGTAATAGAATGCAAACAACAAAGAACATTTTAATTTTCATTGACTGATGACAATGTAAGCATATATAAACTCACCTTGATTGGTTAAATATTATAACTTGTCATGTGTAAAACAGAAATGCTTGCAAACATATAGTTAGTCATCATTACTCAAAAACAATTTTTACAACAATCAATTACTCATATTCAATCTTTAATACTCGACAATCATCTTTACATAC
This sequence comes from Ryuthela nishihirai, assembly GCA_038380435.1. Lineage (NCBI taxonomy): Eukaryota > Metazoa > Arthropoda > Arachnida > Araneae > Heptathelidae > Ryuthela > Ryuthela nishihirai. The sequence continues at coordinate 6,961,475 of JAWZYU010000034.1, forward strand.
CATGTATTAAAATAAAACTGCACTACGCAATAGTTTCTCTTACCTTTATCATTGATTTTTATTCCCTCTATAAAAATGGCATTTATGAAATATATATATATAAGTAAACAAAAAACACAAAACATTACCAGGACAGTCACAATAAAGGAATAAAATTAAAAATATGTCAATCAGATTAGGATGCTGGAATAAAGAAGAAATTTCTTATGAGAAATTTGTATCTGACTAACATGATTTAATCTTAGATTTTTTGAAGAACACATCTATTGCATTAGTCAGGAACTGTGTGTGTATAATTCTACTTTTTAAAATACAATTATTTTTACCTATCTTCCTATTGCTTTTCACCCATCATTTGTGACTTGGCAATTTGTGGATTTGTTAAAACAATTTTTACCCCATATTTTTTGATAGTGATGAACAAACTCAATGATTTACATGCTAAATAAAAACTTGTGAATTGGGAAGTATCATAGGCAATAAAAAAATCCCCCCCCCCCAATGCTTTCTTGCCATATAAAAAATGTGAAACATGAAAATGATTGTTTCACTGTAATTTTGTAACACGAGGGCTGAAAGTAACAGCTCTGTGTCAAATGAAAGCTTGCAACATCGGGGAATGTCATAGGTTATAAAAATTCCCCCCCCCCATATCTCAAATACGATTCCAAAAGAATGGGGGAGGAAAAATGTGGTCGATGTTTATGAGTCATATGCCAAATAAAAGTTTCTGCAGGTAAGTGTTTTTAGTGACAAAGAAAAAAATAAATTAAAAAAATACCTATCTTCCTATATGCACCCTAAAAAAACGTAGAAAATGAACATAAAACATATCAGTGATGCTATCAATCACTGAATTCATATTCAATTTAAAGGAGATCGGGCACCTATTTACCTATTTAACAAGATTGCCAGAGCCCCATCTTTTTTTGAAGTGAATATGAATTCAGTGACTGATTGCACCATAGATGCATTTTATGTTTATTTTTCTACTTTTTAGAAAGCATATAAGATAATATTTTAATAATTAAAAAAAAAACCTAATTGAAATATAATTTCATTCTGTTATTTACAATAGTAATCAATATTATAAAAATTTTAGGCTTTCTATATGTGTAAGTATCTGTAATGATCATTAGTAGCGCAACAGCTCAGAAAGTATTTGTGGTAAGATGAATATTGCACCAATCGTTTGACAATTCTGAGAAGATTTAAACATTTACATTGCTCTACATGGCTACACCAAACAAAAATAATATTTTCATGCAAAGTTACGTTAGAAGAAGAAAAAAATTCTAAATACTCAATTTTATAGTTTTCCAAAGGCTTTGTGCAATGTATTTTTTTTGCCCACCCCTCTACTAAAGTACCGTATATTTCCGCAGATAAGACGATAGTTGAATCATAAAAAAAGGCCCCAAAAATCCGGGTCGTCTTATAGGACAGATACAAAAAAAAATTAGATTGAAATTTATATAAATTGATACCATTATTACTACAACTATTTGAAAAATCTATCATATTATTTAAATACGCTATATGATAATACATTGCATTGTAATAGGAAATAATACATTACATTGTAATAGTAAAACAATACTAAAACAAAACAAATATTAAAAGTTATGTTTATTGAGCTACTGAGGAAAAAACGGACAAACCGTAATTATTTACTAGCACAGAGTAGGGTATGTCCACAAAATAGAATAGCCCATACGACGCTTTTGTGAATAATCAAGGTCATTACCCGAATGCCCGAATCAGTGCGAATGTTTGTGAATAGGACATAATTCCATATACACTATACAGTATTATTATCCAGATGATGATCGCCGATCTAAACTAAATTCATAGGCCGTTGATAGTTTGGGGTCGTCTTATAGGACAGATATATGCTAAAACTATAAAACTTTGACGAAAATTTATACCTCGTCTTATCTGCGGAAATATACGGTACATATATCTTGAAATACATAAATTAAAGCTAATCAAAAATTTAAAAAAATTCCATTAACCATGTTCACAGTAAGGTTTCATACTATGCATTTGACCAGTTTAAATGGTGAAGAAGGAGGAAGCAATATGACTACAGTAGGGTATGACTGCACAGTAAAACACAGACTTCATAACTAAAGTTGGGCATGACTGTGAAGGAGTTGAAGTTTTTGAAAAACTGAAAACTAGAAGAAGAGATAGCATCAATGTAAAAAACATTCTCAATTAATAATATAATTCTGAGATTTCAGAAGAAGTAATGAAAGAATGAAAAGGGAATGACCAGTAAATTAGGTTTCAATAATGGCTACTGCAGTAACATGATGCATTGTGCCATCAACTTTGTGAGATTCTGTATAATTTTTAGATAATACATTTATTATTAGATTTAATTTGTCAGTCTTCAGGAATAATTTAAAGAGTTTTAAAGCAAGTGATTTCTGTTTGGGGGGGGGGGGGGAGAGTATAACAAAATGTCTTGGGAACTGTGGTCCTGATGGATATGACCCTTTATATGGCTCTAAGAACTAATGTCTTCTGGCATGTTAAGGTTTAAACACAATTTCAAATTTAGGGGTGGAGTGGGGAGCAAACATTTCCTTATATTATTACCTTTACAAATGTCAATGTTTATTTGTATTCACCATGGTAAAGCAATTTTTAAACTTGAAACAATTATTTTTCAAATGCAAAAATTTTTACTTCAAGGAGTGTAATTTGCAACAAGCCTTGAAGTACAGGTCCTGCCTTTTACTTTCTTTTTTTTAAATCTTGGAATAAGAGAATTGTGCATCTCCCTCCAAGTTGAATAGTATGATTATAATAAGTACAAAAGCATTAAATCGGGGTGTATTTGACTTTTTTTAATTGTAGACCACTTTTCAATGGTAGATGCAGTATTATGCAAGCCACAACAATAATGCATATGCCATCTTTACATACAATTGTTGTGAAACATGCACAAAGGCTGCCAGTAACTTCAACATGCTTACCGAATCAGAAGTTTCTTACTTTGTGTGAATAAACTACTTTAAGCTGAACAGAAGTCTCAACCACATCTATAATAACAAAATATGTGTGTGCCTGTGGTTGTCAGCCCTCTTCACATAAAAAGGATAAGAATCTGGAATTTTGGCAGATGTTTAAGAGTGGCAGAGGATATGTAGTGCAAAATATTCACTCGATAGGTTCAATAGGTATAAAAACAGCATTTTTGATAAATATCAATATATCTTTAGCTATAATTATTCCTTTCTCACCTGACTCTACCCAATTGACTCTAAGGGGTCAGCTGCACAAATATTAAAAAGGAATTTTCTTTATCTATGTCACCAAGCAGAAGACTGAAATAAATGCAGAATGACATTTCCATGCCACTGCATATGGTAAAGGAGTGTGTGATGAACTAAGGAGGAAGTATAAAAAGACTTGCTGCTAAGGCACACCTCCAAAGGTCCTATGAGCATCAAATTATGATCTTTCTTCATTAATTTATTTCGAGTCAAGCAAATATATCATCAATTCTTTTCTCTTACTGTACAAATGAAGAGCACAATGAAGAGGAAAAATTGCTTAAGAAATGTTTCCTTGAAGCAAAACCTGTTCCTTGCACATGAAATTTCATGGTATCATTCCACTTTCAAAAAATGAAATATTAACTAAAATCTATTCAAAAAGTGATGAGACATTTAAATAATCTTTATCTGATAAAGAACTGAGAAAAAACATTAAGAATGGATCAAATAAGGGATTTTGTGACTTCTGAATATGACAAACAGTGGTGGTCAGCTTATGCAATGTCTGTGGACAATACAAGTGAGAAAGTGTCACTAACGTTTTTACGTCCCACTGGGTGTACAGCATCCTTTGTTTTTCCAATGAAACCTGACTTTCTGCCTGAATCTGCAAGACAAATTCTAACCAAACATTGTAACTAGTCACACCTACAATTTGTCTAAAGAGGAGATGGAATGTACAACAAATTATTTAAAGAAACTCGTGCATTGAAAAGTAAAAGTCTGTTTTCAATGTATTTTCATCAATCATCATCCTAGGAAGCTTTTAGTATTAGTATACCTTCTAAGTTAGCAAAAAAAATTCTTTTATGTAAGATTTAAATTTTATCAATATTCATAGTAATACAGTTAATTTTTAGAGGCTTTTCAAAGATAGCCGTCCCGTGGCCGAGTGGTTAGCACGCTTGGCTACTGATCTAAGGGACCTGGGTTCGAGCCCCGGATTAGGCATGGATGTGTGCGTCGTTTTTCTGCTGAGGTCCTGCCATCCTCTCAGATCTCCTACTGTGGCATATAAACTGACAGGCTCCTGTCAGACCTCTGTGGCAAGCAGCTGTTGAGGGGTATTTATTTATTTTCAAAGATGCCAACACAATTAAAAATCTGTTAAAATATGATCCCATCTAGATCCCAAGTTCAAAATTTGCATACATATTCTTAATATATGAAAAAATGAACATCACTTTTTTCAAAATTTCAAAGCACATTTTTTTTGAGAAATTTAAGGTCAAATTTTTGAAAGTAACATTGAGATTTGCGAGGTCAAATCTCAAGGTAATCAGTTAAAAGCCCATTAAAAAGGAACAAAATGACATTATTTATATCATCTCTAATTCAAGCTTTTAGCAATAATACGATTTTTGGTAGGGTGAAAATTATGAAATTCTCTCAATTTCAAGTCTCCATACAGCAAAAATGAATTGGCATAAAGTTGCTGATTCAGGATTTTTAACTATCTATGATGTACAGTAATGATACAAAATTTCATTCAAATCCAAGAGATCGAGGTTCAAAAGTCTATATGCTAATGAGCCAACTTCCACCCCTGATATTTAGGACACATCTGCAATTAGACAGTGACGATTTGGGATATGTCTGCATCTGCAGACACATGGTAGTTTACATGCATTTTCATTCTTGTTGTCCCAGTATATCTCACTATTATCATTTGTGTTTTCCATCTGGAACAGCAATAGACATGGTCAGAAAAAACATGAAACCAATGGAGATTTTTGACTATAATATATGGCAAGTGTGGGCAGTGTTGACCAATTGTATTATTATTATTGTTAACCTCATAAAACATTGATGGTATAAAGTGATATTTGGTCTTACTGATATAACTTTCTCCAGTCGTTAGATTTTGTTTTGCATAAAAATATTCATCAAATATAAGCTTTTCAATGTTTCATGAAATATTAGATCGCATTGATACACATTTTACCTGAAATGAAAGATGGAAGAGAACTTTTAAGAGTTCATAAGTCTCTAATTTCATGTATAGTTTCCGAAAAACCTGTAGTCATGATTCACTGAGATTTTCCCAGGAGTGACTGCATGCTATGTTACATTTTCAGTTCACATTTCAATTTTATGAAGAAATGCTCTTTCAAAGAATGATTCTTAAATCTAAGGTATTTTTATTTAATTTAGGAACCTTTCCTTGTTAGGAATTTCTTTGCATCCTCATTTTAAAAATGTGCTATTTTTAACATATGAGAGTGTGTAAGATGAATATTGCACCAATAGATGAGATGATATTGCACCAATAGATGAGATGAGAGATCTCATCTCAGATGGCATCAAAATGAAAGTGAATTGTGAGCAGCATAACTTATTATTTAAATACGTTTTCAGTTGATATTTTCATTTTTCATATTGAGACAACCTTGAAAGATGTCTCAATATAAAATTGAATTTGTATTGTCCATCTGGATCAAAAGTTAAATAATATTGGAATCATTCATCCACCATTCACACAAGATTATGTCTCATTGAAGAATGATTCTTAAATCCATAATATTGTCTGGCATGCAAAATTCTATTAAAAATGCACATTTTTTCTCAGGCAACCTAGGGTACTTTAACTAGTACATTTTATTATAAATCAATACAAGTGTATCATTTCTAAATAGATATTGTAGGCCTATAACTTTTGTAATGATTACTTAATTGCTATATCTTTGAATGGTCTTTTCATTTTACAATTTTTTCCCACAAGAAAGCTCATATCTTAGCTCATTATCTTTGATTTTATGCACAAACACTCTTACAAGGAATGATTCTTAAATCCAAAATATTGTCTGGCACATAAAAATGCGTATTGAAAAAAAAAATTTAAATTGACCAATACAGTTTATTATAAAAAAAAAAATTAAAAAGATGTTTAAACACCAGAGGAACACAAAATAGATTTTCTAATAAAAAATATTACCATTCACAGCCACTTGGTAAACTGTACAAACCTACTTCATAAGCCATAGTTTGTGTGTCCCTGCATTAAATTTTACTTAATTCTTCACTGCTATTCTTGACCAAATTTTCAACCTTTTTTTTCATTTGGAGTTTTTGGTGTTTATTATGCAAAGAACAAATTTAAGCTTTAACTAATTCTATTTTAATTTATATCTATAAAAAAAATTTATTCAGATATCTATATGCATGTGTTTATTTAAATAAAATTTGATTTTAACAATTCTGCTAATCACTTAGATATTGCTGTTATACAACACATAGACTTTAGATGAACTGGTAAATAGGAGTTAAATATCCATATTATGAAAATTAGAGACTTTGGTTCTTAAGAAATTTGGCCCAGAATTCTTTTTTTGTAATATATTTGCAATATTAGAATTATTTAGAACACTCAAAACTTTCAGTTAAATAAACCATGCTTCAGTTGGCCCCATGTTGTAGTATCACAGAGGATTGCCAACTTTTTACATTGTCAGGGAAGGACATTACGGAAATTTTGTTTTTCTTGTTTTTTTTTGCCCACAACACATAAATATTCTATACATATTTTGTATTATAAAAAATTTATATGCTAATGCTATGTTCTAAGTGAAATGTAAGCTGCATTTGCTAAGTTTAGATGTATTAAATGTGGAATGGCAGAATGGCTGAAAATACGCTTTTTGGAAGTTCAAGGCTTGACTGAAAGAGATGCCGTGATTGTTCCATTTTAATTGTGTAGTCTATGGGGGTTACCTACCCGTATTCTCTTTACTCTGTGGTCAGCCTCCACATTGCTGATATATTTCTCTCAAATCTGAAAGCATATGAAGGTGTTATGCCAGACATGCTCAGAGAGCAATATTTGAGTCAGCCTGCCTATACACAAGACCATGTCTTATTGCACAATGCAGTTTCATGTCAACTAATAAATCAGCACTTTAGCATCGATTTAAATTTTAGAGGAAAAATTGTCTTGAGCCGCGTGGGATACGAACCCACAACCTCCTGATAACATGTCAGGTGTCTGGACCACTGAGCTACCAGCCGCCGATCAAGATCTCCTCTAATTAATGTTTCATGTGCAAACCAGACCTTAGAACTTTCAAAATTTTCTTTGGACCATGAATTTAATAAAAGGACATTTTGACTCAAGAAATTAAAAAAGACATTATTTCAGAAGGAGCATCTGCACAAAGGACAGTTGGAAACCCTAGTATCACAGTTCAAATCTTGATCAAGCTTCATTGTACATAATTTTTTTTCTATGAATAATTGCTACACACAGCTATTTTGGTATTGTTTAATAACCATGATAAATGCTGTTACAAACTTCCAAAAACCTCAAGTCATGAGTGCTATACGACTATCAGGTGGAACACACATGTGAAAATGCCCTTTGGCTATGACACATTGCAGTTCACACCTTTCAAGCCAACTTATAACCGGCAAATATTTTTTAAATCCTATCTACTCTAGATCTCCTTTGTGTCAATCTACAAAGGATGATGTTAAGGGCTAATGGTATGTATGGCATTTAAAAGGGAAAGGTGTGAACTGCAATGTGTCATAGCCAATACGGCAAAATTTGATATAAGTTTAATGCAAATATTGCAAACAGCTGAAAGAAAATTTTTAAATAAGGTAATCAGAAACATTTGGAAGGTAATAAGATTAAAAGGCAGTATATCAGCAATACTTAAGATTAAAAATGGATAATTTAACTCAGATAATGGGAAGGGTAATGTATAATTTAGAAAAGGAAACAGCACAAATACAGCACAATAAAAAAATTGATAATTTAATAAATTTAAAAAATAAAGGAATAAAGCCTAAGAGTGGAAAAAATTTAACAATAGAAGATAAAAACTATTTAAATTTGTCCAAATACAAATTAAATAATGAACAAGAAAGAATATTACAACAGGGAGCTAAATTTGCATATGAAAATGATAGGATTAATATAAAGGAAATAATTCCTCAAATTGAACAATCTTTAAATAAAATACCACAGAAATATAAAGATATGGAAAGATTTAAATTATATAAAACAATAAAATATTTGCAAAGTAATAAAAGTAATAATAATAATGCAAGAGATGTAGGAAGTTTTACAGGAGTTAAAAACGAATAATGAAGTAAATAGTTCTTGCTGATAAAACGAACCAAATAGTAATACTGGATAAAGAGGACTACGATAAAAAAAATTGAGTAAACATTAAAACAGTTAAAATGTGAACACCTGAAAAACAACCCTACACCAAGTGTATTAAATAAATTAACTGAGCTTCAAAATGATCCTTTCCTACTTGAGATAATAGCAAAAAAATGTATACCCTCAATGTATCCTGATGTACCTCAACTTTTTGTTAAAATTAAGCTTCATAAAGAAAATGAACCGTTTAGGCCATTAGTATATAAAAGAAAATCACCAACATATAATTTAGAAGTCGCATTACATGAATTTTTTAAACCTTATTTTTTCCTTACTAAATATATCCTGACATCAAGTCAAGAAGCACTAAGTATAATCAGAAATACTCCCATTAAAGAACAAACTACTATGCACTCACTAGAAGTTGTATCGCTGTATCCCAGTATGCCTTGCTTGGATGCAGCGATGCACCTTAAAGTTGAATGGTTGTGGGTTGCCAGACCCTTGCCCCTAGAGTACTTTAGTGTGCATGAGGCCATGGATCTGGCTACCTCATCTAATTTTTTCAACATTAACAATCTGAGGTCCCAATGGGATCACCTCTGTCTGGACTCATGGCATGGCCGACGTCGTTATGCGACACATTGAGGAAGCAGCACTAGCGAACACTACTTTTAAATCGTCTTTGTATTTACAATACGTTGATGAAATTTTAATTTTTTGGCCCTTTTTTTGGCATCAATGGAACAGCTAAATGAATTAATCAATATATTTAATAGTATACTACCAGCAATCAAGTTTATGCATGAGTCAGAAGAAAATTGACGACTGCCATATTTAGGTATAATAATCACTAGAAAAAACAACTCTTGTGAAATCGCAATCTACAGAAAAGCAGCTTAACTCAGCACATCCGAGTAAATATAAGAAAGCGAGTATTTTTCCTCATTTTATTTGAGCATACAGATATTGTTCTCAAAAAGTAACATTACAAAAAGAAATAGAGTATATAAAAAGAAAAGCAGACCAAGTGGGATATTCCCAACAAAGTTTAAATAGGTCGAAAGAAATGCAAAATTTAAAGTAAAAAAATGTTTACAATCAATACCAAATCAAGAAAAATATGCATATAGTTTTCTGTATACTAAGAACGTAACAAAAACCGTGGAAAATATCCTTAAAAAAATATGATATTAGCCTACTTACTGCTTTAACCCACACTTATTAAAAATTTGACAATAAATGACAGATACAAAAATGCACCTACAGGAGGAGTTTACGAGATTACCATCCCCGACCTCTTAAAAATATTACAAGGAAAAGATAAGTACATAGGAAAAACTTGCAGACAATAAATATCAGAATGCATCAACAAAGATATAATAAAAGGTAATTTGAATACAGCATTTCCTCAAACTGTATTAAATAATAATTTAAAAATTGAGAAAATTGATTTCACACCCTTAATAGCTCCAAAATCTAAATTTCAATTTCTTTATGCAAAGAAATTATTAATACACACTAATCTAAACAAAGTATGTAATACAGACATTCCACCCCTTCCTTCAACGTGGAATCTCCTATTACATCAGCAACAAAGCGCAGGCACAAATATGCAAGATTATGCTGCTGATGAAACAAGTGAGACAAATATATAGGCAGAGGTGTCAGCTGTTTGCGAGGTGAGCCTGATGATGCCATGACATGGAAAAATGGTGAAACACATTACTCTGTAGACAACTTGGAGCCTGCACATTCGTTTTGAAATGTTTTTAATATTTTAATATTGGTGTGCAATGTTTTTTAAAAGTTCTAAACTTTAAGTCTTGAGGATGTGCACAGAGAGTAATACAATGCCAGTTTAAGTACAAAAAAGCTATTTGCCCTTCAAAAAACGAAGTTGAACAATGTCAGTAAGATCTTGACAGAGGAATGCACACGTAGAAGAAAAACACAATGGCAAAGGATATAATACGACTGAATTTTCAAGTTAACAGAAACATCAAAAACTATGCTTCATATAAGGACTGGTAAGCACTGGAAGTATCAACATCTACAGCTGGAGGAAAGTGCCATTGCTGAAACGAACTCCATCGCCGCTGTACCAGCCAACTTATAACTGGTAAATATTTTAAAAATACTATCTACTCTAGATCTCCTTTGTGTCAATCTACAAAGGATGATGTTAAAAGCTAATGGTAAGTATGGTATTTAAAAGGGAAAGGTGTGAACTGCAATGTGTCATAGCCAAAGGGCATTTATACATGTGTGTTTCACCTGATAGTCATGTAGCACTCCTCGTGACTTGAGGTTTTCAAAAGTTTATAACAGCATTTATCGTGTTTATTAAACAATTTTTTTCTATTACATAAATTATATTTTGTGCAATCTAGGTTAATGCATTAAACAAATGTTGATGAATGAATAGAATATAATTAATCCAAGTCACACCAGAATCTATCAGCAGTACCTGACATGGCCTCCAGCCTTTTGAATCCTCATTCTTTCTTCATAATCTGTTGGGGCATGGTCCTTACTCAGTGGAAGAGCAACATGCTTCATGGTTTGTTTATTAAACCGGCACAAAATAGCCTAAAAAATAAAATTATGTGCAAAATATTAGAAATACTATTATATTATTAAAATTCAAACAATAAAGCTGAAAAATGACCAATAATAAAAGTATGGTTTACATTTCCTAAATTCAGTGAGAGCACATTGCTTTAATTCATTAGAGATGAGGTTGCTGTACAGTCAAAATTGATGATGGCAAGTGAAATTAACTTACAGTTTTAATGTATTCTAAATTTTGAATGGTGATAGCTATGAAGGTGAAATAAAAAATATGTGTTGAATTATAAAGTTTTGATCATAGATAGAAGAAACATGATGAAGCACCTCATCATTTTTCATTTGAAGCTAGAGGCTTTAAATAAACCTGATTGCTGTGAATACAAAAGAATATACCTCATCACTTCATTACATATGTGTAAGCATATGCTCCCCAATACCTGGATTGGCTAAGGTTCCAAACTTTGGATACCCGATTTCCTTCTATTGGGTTACATAAGGTGTATATGCCACCATTACCAATGATACTATGAGGTGAAATGCAGAACTGACATTATGCATGAGGACCAAGACTAGTTGTATGGGATGAATTTCTGTATCTTGTAACCATTCAACATGGGAATAAAAATTTCATGTATATACACATGGCCTATTATTCATTTCTCAATTGTACTTATCTCCAAACTAACTACACTATGTGGAAATTCTAATTCTGTAGAATTATATGTAACTATATTCTATAGTTGAAAAAATATATAATTAATATATTACATGGCTATTTTTACCAAACAACTTTATGTGGGTGGAGTCCATACAGATCACAATTGGATTTGTGAATTGAAATATACCAGTACATCAAATCATCAGTATAAAAATTGAGGTCCAGGTACTGAAGTCAAAACTAACATGGCACATATTGCCAAGTTAATATGGTTTCAATCATTTGAAAATCACTTTTTACATCTATCATCATATACATAAAAATGCATTTGATGACTTGAATTCCAGGTGAATTCCAAAACAAATATTTACATGTTAATATTGGTTGGGTCCTTACAGACACTACTTTTTCTTTATACAATCATACATTTTTTTTAACTAAGAGATGCAGATGGCAAGTTATATACAAAATACAAAATTTTTCAGTAAAAAAAGTAGTATTGATGGAGTAAAAAAATTCGCAATTATTTTTTGACTGGGTTCCTTATGGACCCCACCTTGTAATAAAGTGTTAATTTCAGGATGATACTAACATATTATTTGAAAATCAATAAAGATATTCTTTTTTACAGTCTGCATAAAGTCAACTTAAAATAATGTCTAAACTAATTTTTTTCTGTCGCTTTTGTCTAAATTGATCTAAATCAGTTTTTAATTATATATATTTTATCACTGTAAAGTATATTCTCCTACACATACAAACTTAGTTGAATTAATATGGCATGCTAAATAAAAAAAATGCCACAAACAAAATTGGCAATTACTGCTCTGCAAAAATTTTTGTTAATGAAGTATGTGCCAGTAGAGTGCATTTTCTACCATTTCCTCGGTAAAAATAAAACTTCTATTATGAGAATATTCAATACCTAAGCAAAACTTCTATTAAAAAAAAAATTAAGTAATTCTTAAGGTACCAATTCCCACTGATGATTAATTATATTCAGTGATGATGCACAGAAGCGGACAGGCCTAGCACCTAACATCTGACCCTTCCTTTTCATAGTGTAGGCCATTACTACTTTTTAAAAGAGTTTTCTTCTGGAAAGGAATGGGAGGGCTGCCGGATCATCAGTGTAGCCTACTGATTTGGTCATCTATGGCCACTTTTTCTGCCCTATTAAGGAGTGATCAACTTCACAAATCCTGGTGCTGACCATTTATAACTTGGAGGTATTGTACTGGTTTATGGCTTTGAGTTTGATTACAGATCCTGGATATTGCCCTGGTGGGCCTATTAAAGGAAAATCTGCACGTTGTTTGCTGTTTGCCTATGGGTTGACAGCCCTAAGCGAACAGAGGAGAAGAGAAATGAGAAAGTTGTATCAGTTGGTGGAGATAACTTGATAAGAGGCCATCCAGGCCTCTTATCATATATATCCTGATAAGAGGCCATCCAGATATCTGAAACCTTTCTTCTATGACATCACCAAACCTACACTGGAAGAAGCCTTACCAATGTAAGTGGCTTATTTATTATTTTAGCAATCTTAATTATTATTATTCTCTTGATTATTTTAAATATTTAATTCCCTTATTATTTTTTTATTCTCTTGACATCTTCACACAGATATTCCAGCATTATAAACTAGATATTCTGGATTTACAAGAGACCAAAAGGATAGGTAAAGGTCAAATACTTAAAAATTCTCTTTTCAGGGTGGGAGGATAGAAAGCATCTCCAAGGTGTAGGTTTGCTTCTCAGCAGACATGCTAATGGTGCACTTTTAGGATATAATTGAATTAATGAAAGATTTCTTACAGATAAATTTACAATGAGGATTAAAGACTTTAATGTTATCTGTTGTTATGCCCCCAAAGAGGACTCTGATGAGAAAGATAGGCACCTTCAGGATATCTTGAATTCTGTCTAGAAAGGAGTCTCTTGTGCTAGGTGACTTCAAAGTTAAAGTTAGTACTGATTCTGACCACCGATTTAGACAAAAGCTTTGGGGAGGATGTTAGGAACCTTTGGCATTGATAGGTTCAATGGCAATGGGAGACATCTCCTACAGGTAAGTAAACTACAGTATGAGAATAACATGCATTATAAATAATGTGGCATTTATAAATACACATGGGTTTCACTTGATGGGTTGCATAGGATTAGGTTGTTTGATTATATATTAACAGAAAATTTATTAGTTTGGTTAGGGAATATCAGATCATACAGGGGAGCTGAAATGGGTCTGACCATTACTGGTTAAAATTGTCTTACACCTGAAGCTTAAGAAATGTTGTGCTAAGGTTAAGAGAATTACTTTTAACACTGAATCTCTGAAAGATCCAGATATAGCCAAAGCATACTATGATAGGCTACTCAGTCATTATAACAACCATGGTTTCCTTACTGCTGAAGTTGAGAAAGAATGGCATCAGTTTAAACAGCTTTTCTTGAAACTAACAGTACTCTTTTGAGTAAAAAGGTACAGAGGAGACAAATTTGCATAATAAGCCTAGGAAACTTATTTCTGAAAGAAGAAAGTGCAAAAATAATATGAATCAAGACCCTACTAGTCCTAACAGATGGCATTACAATGAGCTTAATAAATGTGTAAAGGCTCAGTTAACAGCTGATAAGAATCTTTGGCTTGATAACTTGGCTGACAAAGCAGAGGAAGCTATTAGCAGTACATCATCAGGGGGGGGGGGGGGGGGGGGTTGTACCAGATAGTGTTTTATGTGGGAAGAAACAGACAGGGATTGAGAGATAAACATGGTAAGGTGATTGAAGGTGAGAAGCTTTATGATGGCTAGGTGGGCTGAGCATTTCAGTGATGTTCTAAACAAGTGATTAGTTCTACTTCCATTGTTTGTAATGAAGATAGATGCATTACTGGCTTTAATGCTGACCCTATATCCCAGTCTGAAGTTATTTTGGCTATTTCTAAACTTAAACTACATAAATCCCCAGGAGTAGATGAAATTACTATGGAAATGCTTAGAGTTGGAAATTATGATAAAGGCATGGTTCCTACAGATTTTACCAGAGCTATTATTATCCCTATTTTTAAAAAAGGTGATCACAGTTCTTGTAATACCTATAGGGGTATCAGCCTACTTTCTGTTCCAGGAAAGGTTCTTTGCATGATTGTGTTAATAGAGTCAAGAATCTGGTTGATGGGCAACTGTGGGATGAACAGTGTAGATTCAAAAGTGGTAGGGGATATTATAGATAAAATATTTTCACTTAGGCAGATTCTAGAGAAAGGTTTAGAGTAGACAGACACCAATTGACAGAGAGAAAACTACAAGAAAATGGTCAGACAGATGGTGCTTCAGTTCCTTTGAACAGTGGCACTCTTGAGCAAGTATCTCAGTTTAATTATCTTGGGAGCTGTTTATAGATTTTGAAAAAAAGCTTTTGACTGTCAATTGCTATAATTTGTAGTTGATTATTAGAGAGTATGGCATACCTGACAGTAGCATAATGAAATATAAATATATATATATACTATAATATACATTGAAGAACCAAAACATTATGATCACCTGCCTACTATGATGTTGGTCCTCCACTTGTTGCCAAAACAGCTCTTACCTGGCAAGGCATGGACTCTACAAGATTTCTAAAGGTGTCTTGTGGTATCTGGTACCAACACATTAAAAACAGATCCTTTAACTCTTGTAAGTTACGTGGTTAAGCCACCACTGCAGATAAGATATGCTGTTCCAACACAAATCACAGATGCTCGATTGATGTCTGGGGAATTTGGGTTGGGTTGTTTTACCTCTGAGCGGCACTTTTTTGCACACCATGGGCTAAATGGCCAGGTCACATGGACCCCGAAGGCTCAGAGAAGGTTGGGGGAGGGGACCCACTGGAACAGCTGTTGGGAGACAGATGGTAGCCTCCCGTCAAGGCCATCCAGCGTGTTCTTTAACGTGCACAGTGTATGGCTCTCCCACACACGGGGCCACGGCTTAACGTCCCATCCGACGGACGGCGGTCTTTTCAAGCCCATCGGTGTCCCCTACTGACCGTGGGCAGGGCGGGGAAATTTTGCGGAGATAAATCTCAACACTGACCCAGCTGGGACTCGAACCTGGGAACTACAGATTACGAGCCTGGCGCGCTACCGACTGAGCCCCCCCCACCCCCCTGGGGAATTTGGAGGCCAGGGCAATACCTGGAAGTCTTCCTCATGTTCTGTGAACCATTTTTGAACAATCTGGGTAGTGTGGCATGGCACATTATCCTGCTGAAAGAAAGCACTAATAGAGGGATATACTGTTGCCATGAAAGGATGTACTGGTCTACAATGATGTTTAGGTAGGTGGTATATGCCATAGTTTCCAGCACATAAATGATTGGACCCAGGGTTTCGCAGCAGAACATTGCTCAAAGCATTACAATTCCTGTACCGGCTCGTTTTCATCCCATGGTGCATCCTGGTGCCAATACTTCCCTGGTAAACAATGCACACATTGTCCACATGGTGCATCCTGGGGCCAATACTTCCCTGGTAAACGATGCACACATCGTCCACATGGTGCAACAGGAAACGAGATTCATTGGACCAAACAACCTTCTTCCAATCATTCAAGGTCCAGTTTTGATGCTCTTGTGCCCATTGTAGGTGCTTTCGATGGTGAACTGAGGTTAGCATGGGCACTCGGAGCAGCTATGCAGTCCCACTTTCAACAGGGTTCAATGTACTGTGTGATCGATGCACATTACTCCAGTTGCCAGCATTCAAATTACAGGCTAGTTGTGCCACAGTATCCCTTCTTTTGGCTTGTACCATACGGGATAGCCTTCGCTCACCTCTAGCATCGATGAGCCGTGGTCAGCCCACACTTTGCCACAGTTTGTGGTTTTTCCCTCCTCGGACCACTTTTTGAAGGTACTAATCACAGCTGACTGTGAGCACCGCATAAGCCTTGCCATCATCGGTGCAGAGTTATATTTCATATGTGTACAATATTATATTACTATAATAGTAACAATGAGTCGTGTCTGAGAGTTGGTAAAGCTTGTAGTGATTGGTTTAACATTACTAGTGGAGTTAGAAAAGAGTGCATTTTGCCTCCTTTTCTCTTTAGTTTGGCTAATGATTATGTTATGCAGAATTCTCTGCAAGGGGAAGGTTTTGAACTTAGATAGTCTGAAGATTTTAAAATTTTATTTACATTATGCAGATGATTGGCACTGTTGGCTAATGATGCTGATAAGATGAATTTTTCTCTTTCACTGTTGATGAGAGTGGTAATAGAATAGGTTTGGTGACAGAGAAAAAACTAAAGGAAAATGGTCAGACAGATGGTGCTTTAGTTCCTTTGAACAGTTGCACTCTTAAGCAAGTATCTCAATTTAATTATCTTGGGAGCTGTTTAACAGATACTGGCAATGTGCGGTATATGATAAAGAGAACAATAGGGATTGCTGCTGGGACTTTTAAGAATCTATGGAGAATGTGGAAAAATAAGCATATACACCTAAAGACCAACATTAGGCTGTATAATATACTGTACGCTTAATATAGATATTTTTCTGTGATACTTTATTACTAAAAATTAGCTTTTAGTGTGTGTAATTTGTGAAATATTTCTTTGAATTTATACTCTGAAACTTGATGCTCTTTAGAATTAAATCTATAAACAACTCCCTGCTAAAGGGAATCAGGAAAAGGTCTTTATTCTTATGTACATAACTTGCCACTTTTAAAATTCCTAACATCCAGTAAGTGGTCATTCATAAATTATGTTGTTTCAGTTGAATTTTACTTTCCCACTTCCTCATACAAGCCACATATAATACTTGGTTGGACCTCCTCTCCTTATGCAACACTTTTCTTTATATAGTAATCAGTATACAAAGTCAGTGATGCGATAACAAAAAAGCCTGTTTTTAGTTTTTGTAAAATGAAAAAATATATATATATTGCAGAAATATAGTACTTAGCATTATGCAATATTATCTCCAAACCCCACCCCTTTCCCAAGTAACATGCTGTAACAGAATCACTCTCTCCCCTTAATGTTATATAATTTATGAGTAACCCCTAACCACACACAAAATTTCAATAAAAATATATAAACATATTTAATTATATCATTTTGTGCCTATAACTTTACCAGCTTGTACCATTGTGTATATATATGAAAATCCTTGTTATTAAAGTTTTGAATAGTGCCTTGTAAATGAAAATCAATTTATTGTTAAAGGGGGAAATGAACTTTTAAGAAGACAAATTGTTTCTACTAAATATGATACTCTTATTTTCAGAGAGAATGAAATTTGTTGTTTTCGAATTTTAGTGCCAAATAGTGAAAATTTGAACTAATGGATGATTTGGAAAATGCAAGTAGTATTATTTTACTGTTATCCAACCAAAAACATATTTCTCTCATTCAAAAAAAGTTGTTTTACCCAATCTCTGGGGGTAAGGGAAAAAATCACTGCTGTCAATGTAAATCCTTTGACCACCGCACTCAATCATCTAAATTTATAGCATGAATAGACACTGTTTACAACATTCACATTAAAGTACTGCCATTTTTGAACTTCAGTGCTTTATAACAGTGGAAATCAAAATTATTGGGAGTTTCAAAATAGTAATTCTTACTAGCTTATTAGTACATAGCGAATTAATTTTTACTTTATAACCAAAAATGTTGAATATGTACAGATGGGCAGACAACTTCCCTCAAGTGAGATAGAAAAAATTTGAGGGAAGTCAATCAAGGTCATTATTTCAATAGACTTGCAGACTATGGTTCCGTAGAAAGTAGAAGCACATGCAAGCAATGTGGCATGCTCCCAATCTATTCTGATGTCAGCCAAAAGAAGCTAAGACAGCCGCCGCTGAGCTAGCAGTACAACACATGGCAAAAATAGACTGGAAGCATGCCACACTGCTTGCACGTGCGTCCACTTTCTACAGAACCATAGTCTGCAAGGCTATTGAAATAATGACCTCATCTGTTCCCACCTGCAACCGAAACACTGGAATCAGCCTTCACGACATGTGAAAAGTAATCAATGAAAAAATTTAATTGTAGTGTCTTAACTGAAGAAAGTAATCAATGAAAAAATTTAATTGTGGTTGTCTTAACTGAAGATAAGCATTAAGTCACCACATAGTGTCACTTCACTGAAGAATGGAGCTTTTTGGAACAATGACAGTGCTCATCTTCACTGAAGATGAGTGCTGTCATTGCTCCAAAAAGCTTCTGAGTTTTCTCCCAAACACTTTCAAGATCCAAATAGTTTGAAGGATAAACTTTAAAATTTTATTGCTCAATGACAAGGAATTTTAAGCTATTTTTAATTATTATGAACTGATGCTTGTTCTTAACTGAAGATAAGCATCCAGTAGTAGATCCATTAAAGCTCTACTAATTCATTAGGCAATTTGTCATCTGAAGGTTGATTTGAATTTATTAGCATGTGTCATAATTTATTAGCTATCTTCCAATTGCTTTTCATTCACAATTTTTCGATTTGTATTTGTAAGAACAGTTGTTCCACCATATTTTTCGAACATGATGAATAAACTTAATTATTTGTGTCAAATAAAAGCTTGTGGCATGAGGGTTGGGTTGTTTTACTTCTGAGCGACACTTTTTTTTACACACCATTTGCGGTATGAGGAGTGTCACATGCTATAAAACATTTACCCCCATGCTTTCCTCACCCTTAAAAAAGGGGAAATATAAAAATGATTGTTCTGTTTTATCTTTGGAATGTGAGAGCTGAAACTAACAGATTATGTGTCAAATGGAAGGTTGTGACATGCAGATTATAAAACAGGTTATAAAAATTTCTCCCTCGTGTTTTCTTCCTCCCCAAATGGAGAAAATATCTGAGGGATTGTTTTACTATATAATTTGAACACAAGGGCCAAACAATCACAAGTTGTATATCAAATGAAAGATTCAAGGTTCTAGGTGTTGTAAGTTCATGGTGAAATTAGCCTCCAGTGAGGGGCTTCCTATACAAGAATGAAAGGTTGTGACATAGAATGTTGTGGGCAATAAAAATATACCCCCCTCCTTGCATTCTTCTCCCCTAAAAATGGGAAATGTGAACTATATTCTTCTACTATACCTTACTGTCATTCTTCTACCGTATCTTCTGAATACAACAGCTTATAGTTACGAATTAGCTGCCAAATGAATTTTCATATGAATACCATAATAAAATACTTGAAATTATGCCCCTTCCACTAAAAAGGGATGGAAATTTTGTGGTGATTGGCCTTAACAAGTTGTATCAACAAATTAAAGCTTGTGAAGTCCCCAATGTCACAGGCTATCTCAAATATACCTCTCCCCACAAAAAAATGGGGGAGGAGTAACATGATCAATGTTTATGAGTTATATAGCAATGGAAGTTTCTGAAAGCAGGTGTTTTTAGTGCCAAAGAAAAAAATAAAAATTAAAAAATTAAAAAAATATCTATCTTTTTATATGCACCCTAAAAGGCAGAAAATAAATGTAAAGTCTATTGATAGTGCAATCATAAATAACGAAAGAAACTCAACTTATTTAGTATTCATTAATAAATTACCACTTTGAAGTTGATTCAACACTTAGAGGAAAATTGTCTTGAACCGGGTGGGATACAAACCCACGACCGCCTGATAACATGTCAGGTGCTCTGGACTACTGAGCTACCGGCCGCCGATCAAGATCTCCTCTAATTAACGCTATGAACATTCCATTATGTTACATATAAGTGCTTTTCAGGCAATATAGCCGCACGCGGCTTTCTATTTGCTTTACAAGTATACTGATGATAAATAATGAAAGAAACTCAACCTATTTAGCATTCACTAATAAATTACCACTTTGAAGTCGATTCAACACTTAGAGGAAAAATTGTCTTGAGCCAGGTGGGATATAAACCCATGACCTCCTGATAACATGTCAGGTTCTCTGGATCACTGAGCTACCGGCCGCCGATAAAGATCTCTAATTAACGCTATGCACATTGCATTATGTCACATATAAGCGTTTTTC
Source organism: Ryuthela nishihirai (assembly GCA_038380435.1). Lineage (NCBI taxonomy): Eukaryota > Metazoa > Arthropoda > Arachnida > Araneae > Heptathelidae > Ryuthela > Ryuthela nishihirai. The sequence goes on from JAWZYU010000034.1 coordinate 6,982,130, forward strand.
AGGCAATCTAGCCACATACGGCTTTCTATTTGCAAATAGCACATAATAATTTATTAGTGAATACTAAGTAAGTCATGTTTCTTTCATTATTTATCAACAGTATACTTGTAAGACATGCTTTCCATCTACAAGGCAAATAGAAAGCCACGTGTTGTTAGGTTGCCTGAAAAGTGCTTATATATGACATAATGGAATGTTCATAGTGTTAATAAGGGGAGATCTTGATTGGCGGCCGGAAGCTCAGTGGTCCAGAGCACCTGACATGTTATCAGGAGGTCATGGGTTCATATCCCACCTGGCTCAAGACAATTTTTCCTCTGTGTTGAATCGACTTCAAAGTGGTAATTTATTACTGGATAGTGCAATCAGTCACTGAATTTGTATTCACTTCAAAGGAAGATAGGGCATTGATTTACATACTGAACAAGATTGCCAGTGCCCTATCTTCCTTTGAAGTGAATGCACATTCAGTGATTGAATACACCATTGATATGCTTAACATTTATTTTTAACTTTTTTGGGCACATATATGATGATAGGTTTTTTTTTTGTCAGTTTGAAATATAACTTTGCTACAGAATGAGAATATTATTAGCTGATGCAAAATGGATCCCAGGATGATAGACAACAGTTACTTGGGTAAGGCTGGCAAACATTTTTACAAATGATATGTTTCTGTGTTTCACAGCTTCATGAGTAATAAAAAGAAAAACATCGCAATTGATAAAACTATATACATTACACACTATATTACAAATAATAACTGGACACTTCCATGCCATATGAATGGAAAGCCATGTTCAAAGCTCCCTAAACTTCGAAAATAAGCTTTTTAAGGAAAAAATGTCACTAAAGATAAATTGAAGATCTCTCAAATCCAATTTTCAATAATATTAGCTTAGTACTTAAAATGTTATTGAAGCTGGAGCATTTAACAGCTGATACCACTGTCGCACTCTTTATAAATGTTTTGTTGCCCAAAATTTATTAAATTCGTCTTCAAATATTATTACATTTATGTCTGCGAACAATTTGTTATAACAGTTTTTGTTTTTTTAAAGAATGATGTTTCCCTACAGAATGGAAGGAGATAACCTAAAAGCTATATGAGATTTGTCTTGGTTTCTCATACAACATACAAACACTTACATGAGGACATGCCCACTGATTCTAGTAATCAGGTGCACTAAGCAGACCAGGTAGGGCTATATATGTTGTATTTTATCTTTTGAAATAAATTTTCACGAGTAGCAAAAGTTATAATTAAATGTTCAGCTTCCAGAATTTTTTAAATATTAAAAGAATAATAAATAATAAAATAAATACCCCCTCAAGCAGCTGCTTGCCACAGAGGTCTGACAGGAGCCTGTCAGTTTATACGCCAGAGTAGAAGGTCTGAGAGGATGGCAGGACCTCAGCAGATAAACGACACAAACAGCCATGCCTTACCCGGGGCTCGAACCCAGGTCCCTTAGATCAGTAGCCAAGCGCGCTAACCACTTGGCCATGGGACGGCACATTAAAAGAATGGTGTGCAAAATAGATATTTAAAGATTCAAGTGAGATCTTCAATTTATCTACAGTAACATTTTATCATAAACTTATTTTCAAAGCTAGGGTGCTTTCCATTTACAAAATGTGGCTTTCCATTTACAAAACATAGATGTGTTTATATTGAGATTATTTTCAACGTATTTATTCATATATTAAGGAAAATATCACTCTAAATTTAACATCAATCAATTTTAGATGAAAAATTGTCTTGAGCTGGGTAGGATACTGTCATGTCTGGGTGGGATACTCCTGATAACATGTCAGGTGCTCTGGATGTGAACGATGGAAACAATAACGACAAGTCATGTCAGTTTCTTGATGCTGACAGCAGCTGGGACAATACCTTTATGAGACACTGAGAATTGTGTACTGTTGGTAGAAAGTTCATAGCATCAATTAGAAGAGATCTGGCAGCCGGTAGCTCAGCGGTCCAGAGCACCTGACATGTTATCAGGAGGTCATGGGTTCCTGATAACATGTCAGGTGCTCTGGACCGCTCAAGATAAGTTTTCCTCTAAAACTGATTGGCATTAAATTTAAAGTGATATCTTCCTTAATAGATGTGTGTGGCTACTTTTTTTTAATATAACCATTTATTATGTGTATTCAGAATGTAAATTCAATGCTAATTCATATTTATTCAGGAATTTCAATATTATGAGTAGATTTTCAGTTATATGAAAAATAAAGAAAAAATGAAGTTACATCTTTTAGGTTTTTTTTACTACTGTTATTGTTTTGGACATATTATTATTTTCAATTAGGTATCTTTCAAACTTTTCATGTAATTTCAAGTCATTCCTTTCAAAAACTTAAAAAAATTTCCTTTCATCATTTTACAAGGAAAGGCTTGTTTTTAAAACTTGCACATTACATTGGGTGTTTAAAATTTTAATGCTTTGGGGAAGAATTTTTGGACCAGCACGAAAGGCATTTATGAGTTAATGGTATTCATTTACTATGCATAATATTATAGAATTTCAGAGAGAGTATAAAATTCTTCATCAAATTATGTCTAATACTGAATACTATGAATTCAAAATGCTTTCAAGAGGGGAAAAAAATTTATAAAAATATCCAAACTTTTAGCATGTTGCAGATTATTTTAAAAAATGATGCCATATATTGCAGGAGATAAAAAAGAAACCATTTCAAAGGAAATTTTATGAGGAATTCAAAACTTAAAACTTCTTGCATATCACAAAATTAGTTTGATAGATACAAAATTAAATGAAAAAAAAAGAAAAACTTTAACTGTGTTTTTTATTTCTTTCCAATAGCTCAACACACTGGCAATCAATAAAAAGATTTGAATTATACATTAGATTTACAATAAGAATATATGTAGTTTTGTGTTTTGTAGAGGATATTTTATAATTTAATGAGCTCTGAAACTTAAAAATAACTCATTTGCAGAGGTGTTTGTACTATAGAAGTCAAAACTGGTGAAATAAATGCTCAATTATTTACATTTAGAAAAAGCAGTTATAAGAATACCATTAACTTATTTATTTTCTGATACTACTTCCTAAAATTCATGAATACTATGATCTTTACTAAGTTACACCAGGCTAACTTACAATACCTTGCTATCACCTAAATTTGCAATGTAGAGAGCATTGCTTAGAGTCAAAATAATTATGGCTGTAGTTCCATCTTTCCATGAGGGCTTTGTTTTGGTGGCTTCTTTTAAAAAATCCTCATCAGTTTTCTTAAAAGCATCCAATAAAACCTTTTTTATATCCTTTTCAACTTGGGTTACGTCAACTGAAAACAATACAAAACATTATTTTTATAAAGTTATATGCATAAGTATTTTAGAGAAAACATTATTTTCTTTGCATACTCTGTTGGCTTGTTTTTTCGCAAGCATTATAAAAAAAAAATGTGCAAAAATTATTCTAGACTGTCTCTATTAGGATAAATCTTTTAAAACATGATTACTAGTATGATTTCAAATTATAATTAATGTCTTTAATGTTTAAATTCAATGGTAAATGCTAGCTATTATTTTTTAAAAAAGGTGATCACAGTTCTTGTGATAACCAGAGGGGTATCAGTCTACTTTCTGTTCCAGGTGAAGTTCTTTACATCATTGTGCTTAATAAAATTAAGAATCTGGTTGATGGACAATTATGTAATGAGTAAAGTGGATTCCAAAGTGGTAGGAAATGTATTGATCACATATTTTCAGTTCGGTAGATTCTTGAGAAATGTTTAGAGTTTCAGAAACCTGAGGTTCGTAGATTTGTAGATCGTTCATAGTTGTTCTGAGCTTTGTAGATTTCATAAAACATAAAAAATATAATTCATAAAACATATAATAATTTGTGGTTGATCGTGAGATCGTATGGATATCAGACAAGTTAGTTAACATAATGAAAGCTCTCTATAATAAATCCAAGTTATATGTGAGAGTTGGTAAGGATTGTAGCAATTGGTTTAGCATTGTTTCAGGTGTTTGGCAAGGGTGCATTTTGTGTTTTTTTCTCTTTATTTTGGCTATTGATTATGCTATGTGGAATTCACTGCAAGGGGAAGATTTTGGGTTAAATTGTCTAGAGATTTGAAAACTTCTGATTCAGATAATGCTGATAATTTGGCCCTTTTGACAAATGATGCTGATGCAATGAACTCTTTCATTAGAGCTGTTGAGAGACTGGTAGTAGAGTAGATTTGGTGATAAATAGAAAACTAAAGTGATGAAAATTGGTCAGGCAGGTTGTGGTTCAGTCAATCTGAATAGTTGCACTCTTGAGCAGGTGTTTCAGTTTAATTATTGTGGGAGCTACGTAACAGATACAGGTTATGTGTGGCATTAGATTAACAGACGAATAGCGATTGCTGCCAGGATTTTTAAGAATCTATGGAGAGTGTGGAGAAATAGGCATATACACCTAAAGACTAAAATTAGGCTGTATACTAATTTGATTCTTTCTAGGGTTAGTTATGGTAGTGAAACTTAGACACTTTGTTAACAATAGGAAACTAGATGCTTTTTATTCCAGATGCTTATGCAGTATCTTGGGTATTAGGTGGTTCAATTTGCAAGTAATGATGAGGTTAGACAAAGGAATTGGCAACCTCCTTTGAGCAGCATATTGTGCAGAGAGAGAGACTTTGCTGGCTTGACCATGTTGCCTGTATGTATAACCATAGATTAGTGAATAGGGTTAGGAATAGTGCCTAAAGGCCTCAGAAAGAGGGGGGAGACCCAGAAAGAGAATGTCAAACAGGGCCTAGTTAGAATTAGTCTACAGTGGCTAAATGTAGCAGATGTAGCTCAGGATAGATGTGTTTGGAGAACTTAAATACACAATCTGTTTGGACTTCAATGCCCATGGCTGCTTGAGGATTATGATGATGATTAAATATAATTCCAAATTTCATGAAAATAGAAAAATTAAACAAATTTACAAATATATTGATTTTAATAAGTCTTTTCACTAGGATATATTAAAAAATAGATTTACCTATGCAATTATGGCTTAATTTTGGAAAACCTGATGAATAAAAACAAGTTAATTACATATTAGTTGAAAGGAAATTTCTTTCAGAATAATGTACTATTTACCTGAAATATCATTTTTGTTTTAAGAATTCTTTTCAGTGGTATATTTTAAAACATGGGACAGTGTTATACAAGGTGATTTGGATTGCTCACATTGTTTTTTTTGTCCTGATTGTGAAAAGGAAGAATACTTCCTTGGCTGTTTTTTTTACTAAATATTATGAATGTTTTTTTCTTTGGGTGTTGAATTTTGGTGATCTTGTCTATGTGCCAAAAAGTTAGTACATCAAAGGAAAAAAAAAGTTTATGACACCAGAGTGGTACAGCCAAGATATTGTGTGTGTGGGGGGGGGGGGGGGGGGACATGCAATTAAAAAATAATTGCTTAGGATGGGGGGAAGTGAAATGCCCCCAGTGTTGGGGAAATTTAAAAACAATTGCTGAAATTTTCCTCTCACAGGATAGATTTTTCATGCCAAAGAGATCCTTTTCATTTCCTTATTCACGATTACATTAATTTTCAGGAAATGATAAAAGATAAAATTTTGTTACTTGAAAATGAAGAATAACAGAAAAATTAACATATAACCAAATGCAATGTTAAATATCCACAGCAACAAGTTATAAAAGTTATAAGCCAGTCATAGCCAGAAATCTAGCATAACTCCAAAAGATCGAAGGTGGGGATGGCTTGGTATCACACCAGGCTTGTAATCTGCAGTTCCTAGGTTCGAGTCCTGAATAGGCTAGCATTGTCTCTACAAAACTCCCTGCACTCAGTCAGTAGGGGGCACTGATGGACTTGAAAAGGTCACCATCCATCATAATACATTAAGTTGTAACTCCATGTGTGGGAGAGCCTTGACAGGAGACTACTGTCTACTAACAACTGTGCAATGGGTCTCCTCCCCCCCAACCTTCTCTGAGCCCTTGTGAACTGGTCATTTAGCCCATTCTGTGCAAAAAAAAGTGCCACTCAGAGGTAAAACAACACAACCCATTCCAAAAGATCAATAATCTATGGAAATAAAACAAAATTTTTTTATAGGTTTGGTGATTTTTTTGATGATTGTTTTCAAAGTGAATAGACTCATCATTGTTGTCAACACAAATCTCATAACTATCACACTTTCTCACCAAAATTTCAGATTTCTAGCACAAATACACTGTTTGCAATATTTGTTTAAACTTTTGCAATTTTTAACTTTTTCTACTGTTAGAGGCATAATTAAAGCTTTTAGTAGATCCAAAAAATGTGAATTCTAATATTTCATCAATATACCCAACACAATAAGTTTTAATTTTTCTCTAAAAACAAAAAAGTTCATGTCTACCGATGGACAACAAAATGAAAACACTAGTTTTTTTTAAACAGCTTAAAACTCAAATAATTTAATTGTATTTTTAATCACTTTCAAGATGGTACTAGCACATGTCAGCAACAAAAGTTTTGTTTTACAAGTGTCTGCAGCTGCCAAGAATTATTTCTTGAGAAATATTACTGGCTGACATTTTTTGCTTGCTACCTAAAGTAATAAGTAAAAGCAACTTCCACCATAAAACTTTTTGACAAATGAATATACCCAATTCCCTTTTAAAGCACTCTCCATTTGTTTTCCTTGGAGATATGCTTTTTAAGAAAATATCCCACCTCTCAAAATTAAGCAATTTTTTTTACAGATATGTGATTTGAAAAAGAAAAATAATTCATGTCCGTGTTGACACATGAAATGCAATGCATCAAATTAAAGATGGTGAATGCAAGCCAATGACTGAGTTCTGGTAGTCATCATCACATCAAGCAAGCAATGGACATAATGCATTCAAGATTGAAATGAAGTCAAATCCAAGTTGCTTCCCAAATCCTTCACTACTTCAAAGGCTTTACTGTTATAGCTTAAAATTATTAAACAATGTATCACTTAACAAAGGAAGAAGGATTTAAACAAGTGAATGCAGATGATGTTGAAAACTTGAAAAAAAGAACACAAGGAGATGAACAATGAGGAATTAACACAGCTTCACAAAAAGCTGAAGTTTGTTGAGAATAGATGGTGACAACAATGACAAAGTAATTAAAGAAATATCACTCAATACTTCAAGGATCCATTAATATGATCAAAAATGCACTCCAAAACATGGCAGATGGAGATCCAAGTGCAGAAAGAAGGGGGAGAGTAACCAAAGAATTGTAAATGTCTTTGCAGCCCTATTAACCATTAATGTATGAAAATATGAAAGCAGCCAAATGTCTAAACTTAATGTATTTCTTGATGAAAGAACTAAGCTAAAAGCTTGAAGACTGTTGATTTCTTTTTCATCTACAAATCCTTTGCCACCATATATCTGCCTCAAAATCAATGCTAGAAGAAAGTATCAGTGCTCTGCCTCCTGATAATGAACTTCATGATGGATTTCCCTTAATAATACCATCACCTAGCTCTTTCCTGGAAAGGAAGAGAATGAGCATCTAGTCCCCCTTTCCAGATACAGATACCATGCCAATAAATGGCTCATATTATTCAATTTGTAATGCTACATCTTTTATTGTACGCTTTTTTTACTGCAGAAAAGAAAAATGCTTTTCTATTCAAGGTTTCCTTAATTTATCATATTATTCTAGTCCTAGTCAGGCTCTTTAATTTTGTTTTAGATGTTTAAATGTCAAATATATTGTACGCAATATTTTTTTAAATAAAAGTTGTTTTCCAACATTTTCCATATGATAAAATTAAGAAATTACCTCAAATTATTTTTACATCCTACATTAAAATATGAATATGTTAAATAACTCTAGTTTTGCATGTTTTTCATTTGCACAGCCATTTTGAGGAATCGCCTATCTCATAACTACAGGAATTAAGTGTATTTATATTAGGCCCCTTCCTTGATTCTTCACTTGAAACCCCAAACCTAAATGGGTCAATGAAAGACACTTTCAAAATAGTATATATCACTGTACATGAGAATTTGGCTCCATAGTTAATAACTGCCACGTTTAAATAAACAAGCAAAAATTGGCATCCACTGAGTAGATGCTCTTTTACACTGGATATCTCATAGGCATCTTGAATGAACTACAGGAAACCTGACACTAGAGGAACTACAGGGAACCTGACACTTGTGGGCAGGGGTTGACACAGTCAATAGTGTATCAGAATTAATATCTGCCCCACCCAGGTTCAAGTCCTGCTTGTGTCAGCATGCTCTTCCTGTTGTCAGCCAGAAAGAGAATACTGATAGGCTAGGAAAGACATGCCGTCCATCAAATGAGATGTAAATCTGTGGTCCCATGTGCAAGATAGCCATACTCTATGTACATTAAAGAACATTCTGGATGGCCTTGACAGGAGGCTTCCATCTCCTAACAGCTGTCCAGTGGGTCCAGTGGGTCCACCCCCCCCCCCCCCCCCCCCGAGTCCTTAGGATCCTTGCGACATTGCCGTTTAGCCTATTGTGTGCAAAAAAGTGCCATTCAGAGGTAAAACAACCCAGACACTTGTGTGTTTCATGTTTTTGTTTTGAAATATAAATAAAATTACTTAATTACACATTGATACTATTTTTACATTTTACAACATAAAGGTTTATTTTGTTGAAAATAAATAATATAAAATTTAAACCTACAATTTATGTATTTTTACATATGCACTGTCCAACATCAGGGAAATACACAAAAACCAGCAATGGCAAAGTCCCAAGGATGTCTAATTCGGAACTTTGTACAGTACATACATAAAATATCACAACTGTCTTCTCTCAAAGCTTGCATTTTAAGACCCACCACATTACACAATTGTTCTTATTTCATATTCTCAGCCAGGTGGCAGCTGTGGGAATCAAGGGTTGAGAAACTATTTATAGGGATCTGTACCACATATTTGTATCATATTATTAAGGACTGTACATTTCTCTCATAACATATGTATTTTTTTAGTAATTTGTATTGAGTTTTAACCCTTTCACTACCATACTGGCCCAAAATGGCCAAGATTTAAAATGAACTTGTCCAATCAATGATATTCCTTCCTCTTCACTACCTCCTCCGCAGTTTGGGTCAGTATGGTAGTGAAATGGTTTAAAAAAAAAAAATCTGTATTTCACACATTTTTCAAATGAACTGAAAATTGCATGAAATCTTTGAGGCATCCACATAACCCAAAGGTTCTGGAAAACCGTTGAAAATCACTCTACTAATTGCATGGTTACTGATCACACTAAACAAATGATCAATATGAAGATTCTCCCATGTGTGCTAAAGAACATAGGAAATGTAAATAATAATTAAAAAAAAACCCTCAAGCAGCTGCTTGCCACAGAGGTCTGACAGAAGCCTGTCAGTTTATATGCCATAGTAGAAGATCTGAGAGGAAGGCAAGACCTCAGCAGAAAAACAACACATACAACCATAACCATGCCTTACCTGGGGCTTGAACCCAGGTCCCTTAGATCAGTAGCCAAGCGCGCTAACCACTCGACCATGGGACGGCTATAACAATAAAAATCATATTGTTTCTGGACAACAAATGTTAATCAAGGCATCACTGTATCTCTAGATATTTGTGTCTTTGTAACAAGAAACTAATATACAATAATTCCTAGCATAACACTGTTAATTGGTTCAGCAAAACAGAGAGCTAAGTGAATCAGCACTAAGCAAGTGCCGTATTTCCATAAAAATGTGTAAATTCCATAAGTTCTGGTCATTGCGATAGCCTATTTCGATAGTTACATTGTTAGAGCATAATTAAAAACTTGTTGAGTAGTATAATCCCCACCCCACCCCGACTTGAAAATTTTTAATGTTACTTTTGAAATTTTTACCTCTTTCTTCATCTACCCTTGGATTGATATATTGTGGGTGTTAGAGTGCATTTTATATCCATCAAACCATCCCTTACTAGCAGTAAATGGTTCCAAAGATTATTCAGGCAGATCTTTTTTCAGACCTTCATATAGGCCTTTTCTTGAATTATAGTTGAACAATGCAACTTTACCTTGGGTTTATCATTAACAAAAATATTTAGAAGTTTCTCCATTTGTCATAATACCTGGACTGGCCCTAGTTAATTTTGTTGCCTTCAGTGGAACAACTAAGTTTTCCCCTGCTAAAAATAATTCTTTTTTTTTATTTCTTACAGTTAAACTTGCTAACCTAAATTATTACACACAATCGACTTGCCATCCACTAGAATAAATTCTTTTCAAAACTCTATCTTTTCCTCATACCACCACTAGAAATGATGCTCTTGCACTCTTAGCACCAATTGCAACAATTAAAAAATGTACTAACTACTAATTATGTTTGAAAAAAAGGCCTAAAACACATCACATGCACAGCAATGCATGTCAGATTCATTTTTATGAAATTAGAAGCCTTCAGTTCTTTTGCCAGATCCACAGCAGTTATTTTATTAACTATTCCAAGGCTTAGCCTGAAAAATTGGTTTACATCCAGAGGCAAAGCTATATTTTCACTATGGTCAATCAACAAAAATTAACTTTAAACTATTTTTGCCAAATAACATGACAGGAATTATGGCATGTTACATGCCAGATCTATCCAAATAAGCACAACACCAAGAGATCAATAATAATCTATCAATAGATCAACAGAAAAAAAAAGACCAATAATTTATGGAAATAAAATAAATTACTGAAACAAAAACTAAGGTTTAATTTAAAAAAAAGTAAATACAATAGCAATCAAGCCAAATGGGTTGGCTGACAAAGCCAAGGAAGCAGTTAGACAGCATAACAGCAGAGAGCTGTATCAGATAGTTAATGTTTAGTGTGGTAGAAAATGGACAGGTATACAAGTATTAAAGGATAAACAAGGTAAGGTTATAGAAGGTGAGGATTCTGTCATGGCTAGGTGGGCTGAGCATTTCAGTGATATTCTAAACAATGCGCTTAGTTCTATTCCCATTGTTTGCAATGATGATAGATGCATTACTGGCTTTAATGTTGGCCCTATAACACAATTTGAAGTTATTTTGGCTGTTTCTAAACTTAAACTTCATAAATCCCCAGGGGCAGATGAAATTACTACGGAAATGCTTAGAGCTGGGAATGTTTTGGTTACCACTTGGATGACTGAAATTCTGAATATCTTTTATGATAAAGGCATGGTTCCTAAGGATTTTACCAGAGCTATTGTTATCCCTATTTTCAAAAAAGGTGATCGCAGTTCTTGTGATAACTATAGGGGTATCAGCCTACTTTCTGTTCCAGGTAAGGTTCTTTACACGATTGTGTTAATAGAATCAAGAATCTGGTTGTTGGGCAGTTGAGTGATGAGTAATGTGGATTCAGAAGTAGTAGGGGATGGGTAGATCAGATATTATCACTCAGGCAGTTTCTTGAGAAATATTTAGTTTCAGAAACCTTTGTTTACTAGCTTTGTTGATTTCAAAAAGACTTTTTACTCTGTTGATCATCCTAATTTGTGGTTGATTGTGAGATCATATGACATATCAGACAAGTTGGTTAACATAATGAAAGCTCTCTAATAATAACACTCAGTTGGTGTGAGAGTTGGTAAGGCTTATAGCAATTAGTTTAGCATTGCTTCTGGTGTTCAACAAGGGTGCATTTTGTCTCCATTTCTCTTTAGCTTGGTTATTGATTATGTTATGCAAAATTCACTTCAAGGGAAAGATTTTGGCCTTAAATGAACTGGAGATACGAAAATTTCTTATTTAGATTATGCGATGATTTAGCCCTTTTGGCAAATGATGCTGATGAGATGAATTCTTTCATTCGAGCTGTTGATGAGACTCGTAGAGTAGGTTTGGTTATAAACAGAGAACTCTAAAGTGATGAAAGTTGGTCAGACATATGGTGCTTCAGTTGCTTTGAATGGCTGTGTTCTTGGACTGGCTTGTTTCAGTTTAATTATCTTGGAAGCTATGTAACAAATACTGATGATGTGTGGCATGAAATAAACAGAATAGGAATTGTTGCTGGAACTTTTAAGAATCTACGGAGAGTGTGGAGAAATAGGCATATACACCTAAAGATTAAAATTAGACGGTACAATAGTGGTCTTTCTAGGGTTAGTTATGGTAATGAAACTTGGATGCTTCGCAAACAAGATAACAGGAAACTATGTTTTTGATTCTAGATACTTGCACAGTATCTTGAGCATTAGATGGATAAACTTTGTAAGTAATGATGAGGTTAGTCAAAGGAGTCAGCAACCTTCTTTAAGCAGCATATTGTGCAGAGAGAGACTCCGTTGGTTTGGCCATGTTGCCCATATGGAAAATTATAAATTAGCAAATAGGGTTATGAACAGTGTGCCTAAAGGCTGCAGAAAGAGGGGAAGAGACAATGTCAAACAGGATCTTGTTAGAATTGGTGTGCAGTGGCCAGATGCAGCAGATATAGCTCAGGACAGATATGCTTGGAGAACTAATTTGCATGGTCTGGTTGGACCTCTATAGCCCATGGCTGCTTGAGGATGATGATGAAATTAAATATTAACTCTATGAAGGGAGATAATATCCAATACATGGAGAGGAAGAATTTGGACTTTAATCAACCATGCAAACAACTACCTAATTATAGTTTCAATTTCAAGAGCAGGAACAATGCATAAAATGCTGAGATAAATGACAAAAAAATTCTAGGAATACTAAAATAGGTTTAAGGCAGAAAAGTGTGTAAAATGGGGGGGGGGGGAACACAGGTACATACACCAAAGATAAACATTATGACCAATGTGTCTTTATGAAAATCAAAGCAACTGTAGGTAAACGATGGCGTGCCTTAAAGTCATGAAATGGTATAAATAACACCTGATATGAGCTCTGTTAATCAGTGATATTCTTGTTCTTCAGATGGGAAAGGCAGCAGATTTAAGTGAGTTTGACAAAGGCCAAATTGTAATGGCCAGATGACTGGGTCAGAGCATTTCTGAGACGGCAAGGATTGTGGGTGCTCAAGGTCAGTCATGGTTAGTACCTTCAAAAAGCGGTCCGAGGAGGGAAAAAATACACCACAAACTGCCGGCAACGTGTGGGCTGATCACAGTTCATTGATGCAAGAGGTGAGCTAAGGCTATCACATATAGTACAAGCCAACAGAAGGGATATTGTGGTGCAACTCGCCAGAAATTTGAATGCTGATGATAGGAGTAATGTGTCACAAAACACAGTACATTGAACCCTGCTGAAAATGGAGCTGCATAGCCACAGGTCACTCTGAGTGCCCATGCTAATCTCGGTTCACCGTCGAAAGCACTTACAATGGGTACGCAAGCATAAAAAATGAACTTCGAATGATTGGAAGAAGGTCATCTCGTCAGATGAATCTCGTTTCCTGTTGCACCATGTGGACTGCCGGGTACATGTATGTCGTTTACCTGGTGAAGTGTTGGCACCAGGATGAACCATAAGCTGGGACGAAAATAAGCTGGTGGAGGAAGTGTAGCTTTGGGCAATGTTCTGCTGGGAAACCTTTGGTTCAGTCATTCATGTGCAGGAAACTATGACACCTACCATCTATCTAAACATTATTGCAGACCAGGTACATCCTTTCATGACAATGGTATACCCCTCTAGTAGTGCCTTCTTTCAGCAGGATAATGCACCATGCCACACTGCCCAGATTGTTCAAGAATGGTTAGTGGAACATGAGGAAGACTTCCAAATATTACCCTGGCCTCCAAATTCCCCAGACATCAATCCAGTCAAGCATCTGTGGTGTGTTGGAACAGCATATCCGATTTGCAGCAGCTCAACCATGTAACTTACAAGAGCTAAAGGATCTGCTGGTAAAACATGTTGGTACCAGATACCACAAGACACCTTTAGAAATCTTGTAGTGTCCACACTTCACTGGGTAAGAGCTGTTTTGGCAGCATGTGGAGGACCATCGTATTAGGCAGGTGGTCATAATATTTTGGCCCTTTGGTGTACTCTGCAATTTCAAAATATTCAGTTTTTAAAGATAGCAGTTGTTTTGTTAATTTTCAAGATATTTTTGAAACTTTAAGGAAAAATTTGTTGGTAATAGTTCAAATCAAACTTGTGCACTCAAATCAAGGGATTGCTTCAGCATAGAGTAATTTATCAAACTTATCAGCAGCATGGGACGATATCACCACTGAGAAATGGCAACTAGGTTGGCTTTAAGAAATTATTTACATCATAGTTTAATAAAATATGCATCAAATGGAAAAAAGAAAGTATTACTTTCCAAGCATTAATAACTTATTTTTATAAGATATATGTAAGAATATTTTTAAACAGCAATTTTTAAAAAATCAAAGTTTCATATAGTAAAAACTGTTATAAGCATTGTTGGTCTCTCATTTGAGATTCTGTCAACTTGCATACAAGGTGTGGGCCTTGGAAGAGTTAACATGTCATGAGAGAGTTATAGCAAGTTGAGACAGTGCTGTTGTGGAGTATGGTTATGAGTGTCATAGCACAGTCGTTCTCAACCTTTTATGCTTCACGTACCCCCTGGAAATATGTAATTGGCGTACCCCTTGTATAGATAGATAAAACTATAGTTATAGTATAACAATGGCTATTTTTACTTTACTATATCTAGCAACTTTTGAGCTCTCATGGCATACCCCAAAAAATTTTACCGCGTATCCCACATTAAGAACCCCTATTATAGCGAGTTAGCACACAGGTATTAATGTAGTTGCTTTTGGTTCATTTGTTAAAAAGAAATTTTTGAACTAGAAGAAAACATTAGTAAAACTCGGCTGCTGTCTAAAATTGCTACAAACAATAAATTAACTATTAATTTCTTCTGAAAGGGATATTATAAATTACCATTTTTCCAATTTTTTATCAAACATATTTATGCTGAGAATTTTTTTCGCATCAAATTCCTCTTCCTATGGCTGGAACTATAAATGTTTGATTTTAAAGGCTGATTTAAAGGTAGCTAGCCAAAATTAGGTGAGGAACTTGCAGAAATTTCATTCATGACTGATGAATGTGTTCAACTGAAATATTAAATATTTTATATTCTAATGCTGATGTATATAAAAATATAGACACAATATATGGTAAAGATGAGTAAATTTAGTAGTAAGGATGAAAACTGTAATTGACATTACCAAATATAGCATTTAAATGCTAGACAATCTTTTACCTTACTCATATATTCATTTATTATTTCTTAACATCAAAATTATTAAAGGTTTAAAATAACTGGTATCTTACTATAAACATATAGAGGTTTTACATATTTTTTAAAGTGTCAGCTAATATTGCATATTTTTAGTGCAGAATAGTATGCTCCATTATTTATATCGTTTGTCAGTTTCAACAACCTAATACCTTACTTTTTGAACATTATTATTCCTATAATGTGCAGTGGTAGAGTAGGAATTTACATTTTATCTCTAAAAGTGAAAGATTTTACATAAGAGTGCTTACATTTGCAGGGATAAAAAATATGCATGGTCAGTATTATCATTTGAAAGCAAAATACAAAGATTGCACACAGTTTCAATCCTAACTACCTGCAATTTATGAAACTACAGAATTAAGGAATGGGTAAAATTTAGCTTTTTAGCTCATTATGAAAATATTTGACCCGATGCTATTCATTCCAAATTTAGAATCCAAATTTCCAGTAAATAGTAAAATGTGGTCTTTCAGATGTCCCCTTTATTGCTTCAATCTGTATAATCCCAGAGGGCTTACATGGAATGAAAATCCCTAAATTTAATATATTTTTTTCAGTTGCAACAATATTGCCAACGAAAATTGTTTAATATGTGCTGATTTTTCGAGTTCCAATTATGATTATTGCAATAAGCCATGCTTGTATTTTTTTATTTTACTAGGATAGCTATTTAAGCCTAATTAGGCTTACCTACTGCAGTAACCAGTTAATCACTATGGTCTTCAAGGGGGTAAAGTAGGAGTGAGAAGGAAGCTCACACATGGCCTACATGTTTTCCTTGGAATCGAGTACTATTAAACTGACCTTATTCTAATGTGCCAAAATGCTTAAAAAAGTCAGACTGGAACACGTTGATACCCTTGGGAAATTTATTAGCCAAGTTAATGTGAAGCTGGCTGGCTGCAAACCTTGCTGCTCTAGCTCCTCCATGGCCATCAAAAACACCATAAAGGGATAAATGAGTTCTGAAAAAAGCAAAGTATGTCTTATTTAGATTCATTTTTAATCAAAGGACAACAGCATATATTATGAATTCAACTAATTTCTAATTATTTACATTAAAGGACATTGATAGATTACTATTTTTTTAATGTACTTCAGAAAATTTATTAGTCTTACAGTCCAGACAATTTCATTATGGTAACATCCATAATTTAAACTTCATTCAACATGAAAAGTGGAAATATTTCGAAAATTTGATTTATCTTTTTGAAAAATTTTCCAGCAATAGAGACAATCTTAGCTGCAACAATATCTCATTTAAGCCACTCATCCTAAACATAAAATGCATAAAAGATACAGAAGGAAGTACATTTTATTATCACTATTGTTAACTGCCTTTTCTTCAAAATAAGATATTCTAATTTCAAGCAAATCTCTACATAACCAATATACACTGAGTGATCATTGAATTATGACCACTAACATGACTAGTCCAGCACCTACATTGTTTATAGAGTTAACTTGATCTATCTTTAATATTCATTATTTAATGAATTATGGAAGTTTGAATATTTAACAATAAAATTCCCACTGTTAAGGAACTTGTACAAAACTGATGAATAGTGAAAGAATTCATTACACAAACTTCTAAAATAAACATTTATTTTATTAAACACTTCGATACAATATTTATTATTAGGTTTTAATTAACTTCTGAAGTCAATATTTGTGACTGGCATTGTTATCATTAAATATTCAAACTTCCATGACTTTAAATAAATAACAATAAATAAATAAATACCCCCTCAAACAGCTGATTGTCACAGAGGTCTGACAGGAGCCTGTCTGTTTATACACCATAGTAAAAGGTCTGTGAGGATGGTAGGACCTCAGCAGAAAAACAACACAAACATCCATGCCTACCCAGGGCTTGAACACAGGTCCCTTAGATCAGTAGCCAAGCATGCTCCACTTTGCTATCGTATTGAAAATCAATATTTAAATAGACTGATTGAGATCTTCAATTTACCTTTAGTCACATTTTCCCATAAAAGACTTATTTTAAAAGTTACAGAGCTTTGAAGTTAGCATCCCATGACATAACATGGGAGTGGTCATAATTCAATGATCAGTCAGTGTAGGTTTCTATATTTAAAAGAAAACATAAATTGGAAGGTATCTTTAACATATCCAGGAGTAACAATACATTGGAAATTACAAGAGATGCAACATGTTAGAAATGTTTATATCAAAACCAAAGGAGTGAGATCAAACTCAATTCATATTGGGAAGA
This sequence comes from Ryuthela nishihirai, assembly GCA_038380435.1. NCBI lineage: Eukaryota > Metazoa > Arthropoda > Arachnida > Araneae > Heptathelidae > Ryuthela > Ryuthela nishihirai. The sequence continues at coordinate 6,999,592 of JAWZYU010000034.1, forward strand.
TATTTCATTTTCAAAAATTTCGCTTCATAAATTTCATAAGACCATTTCAATATTTCTCACCTGTCTGGATCAATGAACTGATTGCAAGAACATTCACAAACTTCAGATCACAGAATAAGATTCTCAGAGCTGTAGTGTCAGTGAATTGGTTTGTGGGTTGGGTTGTTTTAGCTCTGAGTGGCACATTTTTTTTACACACAATAGTCTAAAGGGCCAGGCACAAGGACCCCAAAGACTCAGAGAAGATTGAGGGAAGGGGACCCACTGAACTGCTGTTGGGAGACATGGTAATCTCCCATCAAGACCATCCAGCATGTTCTTCAACGTGCACAGGGTATGGCTCTCCCTTGAACATGGCCATGGCTTAATGCCATATGTCAGATGGACTTTCTAAACCCATCAGTGTCCCATACCAAAAGTGGCAGTGAGGGAAGTTTGTAGGATGATAAATATCAATGCTGGCCCAGCTTGGACTTGAACCTGGGAATTGCAGATTATGAGACTGGCACACTACCGACTGAGCTACCTGTGCCCTGAATTGGTTTGTGGGGAACCAAGATATTCATAATAATCTCAGAATAAAATCAATTTAAAAAAAATCCAAAAAAGTAACCTTTTTTCCATAACATTTGCCATAACCTAAATCCTCTTACCTCAAAAGCTATAATCATACTGATGGTCAAAAATTTAAAAGGCAAACTCCAAATTTTATCTAGCACTCCCACACCCACTGAAGAATCATCAAGGCTCTTCTCTTATGGTTAGATTGTTTCATTTCTGAGCAGCACTTTTTTGCAACAATGGGCTAAATGGCCAAGTCACAAGGACAAGAAGGGCTCAGAAAAGGTTGGTGGAACTGGGATCCACTGGAGAGTTTTTAGGAGACAAATGGAAGTCTTCTCTCAAGGAATCCAGCATATTCTTTAAAGTGTATAGGGTATGGCTCTCCTGAACAACGGGTCATGGCTTTATGTCCCATCCGATGAACAATTGTCTTTCCAAACCTATTGGTGTCCCCTTTCTGATCCAGAGCAGGGCAGGGATTTAGCGATATAAATCTTAGTTTGCCCAGATGTGACTTGAACCTTTGAACTACAGATTACGAGCTTGGCATGCTATCGACTGACCCCTTCTATTGTGGTAGTTCCGTTGCAGATTTATTTGGTTTTCTACTTCTCTTTCATTCATGCTATTATTATATCAAATGAAGTTTGCAAAAGTCTTTTCAATTGCTGAGTTAAGGGTTATTCAAACCAGATTTCTGCAATTTTTTACAAAATATATTTGTATATTGCATTGATGTGATGGAAAGAAAAAGCCATTCATATTAGAGTCAAAGGTGCTTAACCCTTCCAGGGTCCTGCCTGAAAAAGTGATTTACATCCATAAGCCCAGCTATTTTTGCACTAATGATCAGCCAAAAAAAAAATTTACTCTAGAAATTTTTTGCCAAATAACTAATGAAAGGAATTATATTTCACAATTACTTCCAAAATCTTCAGTTTTTAAAAATATCAGTTGTTTGTTAATTTTCAGATTTTTGAAACTAAGGAAAAATTTATTGATAATAGTTCAAACTTGTGAGTTTAATCAGGTAGTTGCTTTAATAGAGACTAATGTTAACAAACAAATTGGCATACAATTAAAAAGACCTTCTTGCTCAAAAATTAATTCAAAATAATTTAAAATTCTCTGTCATTGAGCAATAAAATTTTAGAGTTTATCCTTCAAACTATTTGCATGTTGAAAGTTCTTAGGAGAAAACTCTCAGAAGCTTTTCGAAGCAAAAACAGCGCTCCATCTTCAGTGAAGTGATGCCATGTACTGACGTTAGGTCTGTTTAGACAAAGAGCTTCTTTCCACATGTCGTGAAGGGTGATTCCAGTGTCTCGGTTGCAGGTAGGGACGGACAAGGTCATTATTTCAATAGCCTTGCGGACTAAGGTTCTGTAGAAAATGGATGTACGCGCAAGAAGTGTGGCGTGCTCCCAGTCTATTGCCGCATATGTTGCACTGCTAACTCAGAGGCGGCCGTCATTGGCTTCATTTGGCTGACATCAGTTTGGTGCTCCGCGAACCTTTCTTGTAAAGAGTGAATGGTTTTGCCGATGTAGTACACAACGGAATTATCCGTCAACTGTAGGGGGAATCAGTATACGCCTGATTTTTGAAGTAGGCTATATTTGTCCCTGTCCCTTTTGACTAATTTCTTCAAATCTGGAGCTGGGCTGAAAACAATTTTGATATTATGGGCTCTGAGTAATTTGTGGACCGATTCACATAGGACAGGAACGTAAGAAATAGGTCCGGCAAAAGTAGTATGTTCGGGGTCAGTGATTGGGAGGAGAGCCGAATCTCTTCTGTTTTTGTTTCTATATTTGCTGATAACTTTGTCTATTGCTGTTGAGTTGTAGCCATGGGAAGTAGCGATGGAATGGATGAGCTAGCAGTGCAACACACGGCAACAATAAACTGGGAGCACACCACACTTCTTGCGCGTGCATCCACTTTCTACGGAACCATAGTCCGCGAGGCTATTGAAATAATGACCTCGTCCGTCCCCACCTGCAACCGAGACATGGGAATCACCCTTCACGACATGTGGAAAGAAGCTCTTTGTCTAAACAGACCTAACGTCAGTACATAGCATCACTTCACTGAAGACGGGGCGCGCTGTCTTTGCTCCGAAAAGCTTCCGAGAGTTTTCTCCTAAGAACTTTCAACATGCAAATAGTTTGAAGGATAAACTCTAAAATTTTATTGCTCAATGACAGAGAATTTTAAATTATTTAAAAAAAAAAAATTGGCAATACCGTATCATCATCATCATCATCCTCAAGCAGCCATGGGCTACGGAGGTCCAACCAGACCGTGCAATTTAGTTCTCCAAGCAAGTCTATCCTGAGCTACATCTACTGCATCTGGCCACTGCACACCAATTCTAACAAGGTCCTGTTTGACATTGTCTGCCCACCGCATCCTAGGTCTTCCCTTCTTTCTGAGGCCTTTAGGCACACTGTTCATAACCCTATTCGCCAATCTATAATTATTCATACGGGCAACATGGCCAAACCAACGGAGTCTCTCTCTGCACAATATGCTGCTTAAAGGAGGTTGCAAACTCCTTTGCCTAATCTCATCATTAGTTACAAAGTTGAACCACCTAATGCCCAAGATAATGCGTAAGCATCTGGAATCAAAAGCATCTAGTTTCCTGTTATCTTGTTTACAAAGTGTCCAAGTTTCACTACCATAACTAACCCTAAAAAGAATCAAACTATTATACAGTCTAATTTTAGTCTTTAGGTGTATACGCCTATTTCTCCACACTCTCCATAGATTCTTAAAAGTCCCGGCAGCAATCCCTATTCGTCTGTTAGTCTCATGCTGCACATCACCATTATCTGTTACATAGCTCCCAAGATAATTAAACTGTGACACCTGCTCAAGACTGCAACCATTCAGATTAACTGAATCACAGCCTGCCTGACCAATTTTTATCACTTTAGTTTTCTCTCTGTTTATAACCAAACCTACTCTACTACCAGTCTCATCAACAGCTCGAATGAAAGAGTTCATCTCATCAACATCATTTGCCAAAAGGGCTAAATCATCAGCATAATCTAAATCAGAAATTTTCGTATCTCCAGCCCATTTAAGGCCAAAATCTTTCCCTTGAAGTGAATTTCGCATAACATAATCAATAACCAAGCTAAAGAGAAAAGGAGACAAAATGCACCCTTCTCGAACACCAGAAGTAATGCTAAACCAATTGCTACAAGCCTTACCAACTCTCACACACGACTCAGTGTTATTATAGAGAGCTTTCATAATGTTAACTAACTTGTCTGGTATACCATATGATCTCACAATCAACCACAAATTATGACGATCAACAGAGTCGGAAGCCTTTTTGAAATCAACAAAGCTAGCAACCAAAGGTTTCTGAAACTCTAAACATTTCTCAAGAATCTGCCTAAGTGAAAATATCTGATCCACACATCCCCTACCACTTCTGAATCCACATTACTCATCACTCAACTGCCCAACAACCAGATTCTTGATTCTATTAACACAATCGTGTAAAGAACCTTACCTGGGACAGAAAGTAGGCTGATACCCCTATAGTTATCACAAGAACTGCGATCACCTTTTTTGAAAATAGGGATAACAATAGCTCTGGTAAAATCCTTAGGAACCATGCCTTTATCATAAAAGATAATCAGAATTTCAGTCATCCAAGTGGTAACCGAAACATTTCCAGCTCTAAGCATTTCTGTAGTAATTTCATCTACCCCTGGGGATTTATGAAGTTTAAGTTTAGAAACAGCCAAAATAACTTCAGATTGTGTTATAGGGCCAACATTAAAGCCAGTAATGCATCTATCATCATTGCAAACAATGGGAATAGAACTAAGCGCATTGTTTAGAATATCACTGAAATGCTCAGCCCACCTAGCCATGACAGAATCCTCACCTTCTATAACCTTACCTTGTTTATCCTTCAATCCCTGTATACCTGTCCGTTTTCTACCGCACAAAACATTAACTATCTGGTACAGCTCTCTACTGTTGTGCTGTCTAACTGCTTCCTCGGCTTTGTCAGCCAAACCATCAAGCCAAAGATTCTTATCAGCAGCTAACTGATCCTTTACACATTTATTAAGTTCTCTGTAATGCTTTCTGTTAGTACTAGTAGGGTATTGATTAAGGACATTCCTGCAGTTCTTTCTTTCCGAAATAAGCTCAAGTGCCTTATCACTCAGATAATTCTGTCTCTTCTGCTCCTTTTTTCCTAAAAGAGTACTGTTAGTGTCCAAAAAAGCCTGTTTAAAATGATCCCATTCTTCCTCAACTTCAGTAGTAAGCAAACCATGACTGTCATAATGACTAAGTAACCTATCATGGTAAGCTTTGGCTATAACTGGATCTTTCAGATCTTCAGTATTAAAAGTAAATTTTTTAACCCTAGCACAACACTTTTTAAGTTTAAGTTGCAACACACTTTTAACAAGGTAATGGTCAGATCCAATTTCAGCTCCCCTATATGCCCTGGTATTCCTAACAGAACTAGCCCATTTGCTGTTAATTAATATGTAATCAATCATATTCTTATGCAGCCCATCAGGTGAAACCCATGTGTACTTATGCATGTCGCGATGTTTGTAATAAGTGTTAGTTATTCTGAATCCATTGAGTTTACTTACCTGTAGGAGACGTTGCCCATTGCCATTGCAGCTACCAATACCAAAAGGGCCTATTACTCCTCCCCAAAGGTCAGAGTCAGTACCAACTTTGGCATTGAAGTCACCAAGAACAAGGGTAATATCTCCTTTCTTGACAGAATTCAAAATATCCTGAAGTTGTTCATAAAACCTATCCTTCTCATCCTCATCGGCATCCTCAGTGGGGGCATAACAGCAGATAACATTCAAGTCTTTAACGCTTGTCTGAAATTTTGCTGTAAGAAACCTTTCATTTATGCACTCATATCCTAGAAGAGCATCACTAGCGTGTCTGCTGAGAAGCAGACCCATGCCTTGGTGATGCTTATTGTCGTTCCTCCCTGAAAAGAGAAATTCAAGATTATTTTTAAGAATCTGACCTTTATCTGTCCATCTGGTCTCTTGCAAGCCGAGAATATCTAAATTATAACGGTGGAATTCTTGTGTGAGGACATCAAGAGAAAAAGCTCTGTGCAGAGTCCTCACATTCCAACTACCTATGGAGAGAAAATGGTTAGTGGGATGTTTAAAGAAACTATGTTTATTGAGAGACGGAATGCCGACAATATCAAACAGCCCCCTAATCGCAGACATGGGGCAAAGACCCATTCCCCCACTACTAAAGGCTGAAGCCATCTACACCATATAGTACTTCTAAAATATGGCAATCAGATGGCTTTATCATTATTTATATTGTAGTTTAACAAAATATGCATAAAATGAAAAAAAATATTTTTTTTTTCAAGCTCGAATTACATATTTTTAAAAGATATATACAAGAATATTTTCAAACAGCAATTTCATTAAAAAAAAAATCAAAGTTCTTTCGTTATACAATAGATGTCTATGTTTGTTTTTGATCTCTCATTTCAGATTCTGTCTATGTTTGTCGGGGACCTTGGAAGGGTTAAGTAATAATATGTTAAAATTAATTTTTTTATACATCATCATCAACAAAAAATTTAGCAATATCACTAGTGACACCTACCTATATAATTGGTACAGAATAATGGAATGCAGTGATGTCCAATATTTGAAAATTAATTGATATGCTGTGTATTTCGTTCATTATTCTAGTACTAAATATATTAACATTGTTGCTGCACTGGCTCAACATGAACAGTGTTTTATCTGAGTAGATTCTAGAACTGTAAAATAAATTTTCTGCATATTCCTTTCATTTCCTTTGGCTTTTTAGTTTTCCACTAAAGGTACTATAATGTTGCGACAGGAAAAAAAAACTTGCATGGATACATTATTGAACACTTAGTGCACTTCATATTCATTAATCATTGGTACCTGCCTTGTTCCCTGTAGGCTTAAAACAAAAGTAACAATACAACTAGTGGTTTAACAACTCATTTAAATCACATTGCTTGTTACACCTCATGAACTTTAAAGGCAAAATGTAAAAATAATACATGTTATTTTCTTAAGTTTTAGTCAACTTCAAAAAACATAACATAAAAATAACCATACAATTAGAAAGGTGCAGTGCACAAATATTTGCAACACTCAAAATGTTTTCTGAGTGCTTCATAGCATATCAGAGTCATCATGCATAACACTCACATTACTAGATTAGCCAAATGGCAGACTAGGTAAAGAAAATGTGTGCTTGAGTTTTATGAATCAAGATCATACACAACTATGCAGAAAATGTCCACAAATTATTTGGAAAGAAACCAAATATTTATCAATTCATTTATCAATGATATACAAAATTTTTGGAGACGGGTGCCTCTAGAAAGGACATAGCAGTGTTCATCCAAACTGAGCAGTTGCTAATTATGTAAGACATTACTCCATAGCCTTAGGAAATTTATTATATATCAGTGAGGAGCTATATGTTGCAAAGTATAGTGTGGTGAATTCATGGGAAGTGTTGCAACTTTGAGAAACTGAAGGATTGGATCATAGCTGTGCAACTCAATGAATGCAACTTCATAATATTTAGGATGGCCTTGTTTATTGAATGAGCATGTGTTGGACTCGCACAAAGTGCTTAAAGAAAACATACAAAGGACAGGAAATGAAATTTAGGTGTTATCAATTGTATTCTGTATCTTTTATATCAAATGTGTAGTTTTATGGTACAAGTTTTGAAGTTGTCTAAAATATAGTTTCCCCAAGTGTGATCAGCGACCCAGTACCCCTCAAATGACCGTTTCAACTGCATATTTCGTATTTTCTTTGAGTTATTTAAAAGCTATACAATGGACACATAATAAATGACTTACTGTTATAATATTAAATAAAGAGGGGGAAAAATGAAAAGTTAAGTTTATATTTTTAAACGAAAAGTTAAGTTTATATTTTTAAACAGCAAAACAAAGTTCCCAGCCATATACAGTTTTGGAAACCCTGGTCTAAAACATTGTGTATGTGTCTTTACTACATGCTCCATAATAATGTATCCTTTCACTTTATATTTAGGTGGAAAATTTACTTACATGGAGGAATGTAGATGTGGAATGTCTTTTTGATAGTTGTCTAATATTATATGTGCATCTTGCATTTCTTCCCGCTCTCCTTTCCTTTCTGCATAAAAGCCTTGCAGCTCATATAATGCTAAAAATATGCCAACAATCAATATATATATATATAAAAAGGGAAATTTGGAATTTGCAGCAAAAGAAAAAAGAACAAACATTATATCACTGGTGATATACTTGGATATACAATAAATTATTACCTCAGATATTTTGCTTTGGTTTCTTCATTTTTGTTTAAAAATACTGCAAAATAAATTAATAAAACCTGTACATTTAAACTTTCTAAACATTAACTAGAAGAACACATATCACTTCTGGCACATATGGGAATCTTGTTTTCAAAGTGAATGAAGGTTTTTGTTTACCCACTTTTTCACTCCTTAAAAGTTTTAATTTGAGTTAATGTATGATGTGGAAAATGAAAATAGTATTTTATTAATAATTGTAAAACATAAAAAGTATGCATCTTTTATTTTCTACTTTAAAAAGTTGTTTTTCTCACCCCCCCCCCCCCCCCACCCCTGAGAAAAATGAGTAAATTATTGCTGTCAGTGGAATATCTCTTGCATTCTACCATCAAATTTTCCAATTTTTACAATAAACAGATCACTTGCAACATTTGTAAAAGTTATGTTATAAATTTTTCAGTACAAATTAAAACTACCTAATGATTTGAAAAATGTGAATTATATTTCATCGGTGCCAATTCAGCTAAAAAACATTTCCCAGTTATCTCTTAAAACAAAACAGTTGAGTTTCCCACCTAACCTAGGTGTATGGGGTCAACTCATTGTTGCCAATGGAAACTTTATGACTAACATTCCACCACCAAAATACATCATTTGCAATATTCAGTAAATTACTTGGAATTTTTTATTTTTTTTTCAATGTTGGAGAGTGCAGTTATAGTTTTTGAGATATTCAGAACATGCAAATCATAATAGTTCATCAATACCTATCACATCCAAAAGAATTTTTAATTTGTCTCTAAAAACAGTCATCTCTTAAAACACAAAAGTTGCATTTTCCCACCCCTCTGGGAATAAGGGGTCAACTCATTGTTACCAATGAAAACTTAATGACCTTCACATTCTATCACTAAAATTGCAAATTTCTAGTATAACTACTTTGTTTATACTATTCATTTCAAGTTTTTAGGAAAGTGCAAATTGTAATATGTCATTAATATGTCATCAATACCTACCCAAGCTAAAAGGAATTTTTAATTCATCTCTAAAAACAAACAACTCTTAAAAAACAAAACTGTTGAATATTTGATATGTTTCGAAATTTTGAATATTTTACGTTTCTCTAATTTGTTTTTGGTGGGGATCCCCTTCTCTCCAAAGGTGATATGAAGAACATAACTAAAATTGTTTCTTCAATCAATTATGTAATATACTACTGTAGAGGAACTAACTGATTAGAATTCATAATTATTCACCAGAGGCTGGCAAAGTTTCTTCCAATGTGGAACAGAGAAAAAAACATGGAAAAAACCTAATTGCTTTACATTGTAAAAATTCTGATTATTTAAGTGAATTTTTTACTTAAAAAACAAATAATTTAAAACAAAATTTCATTTTTAATTATAAATTTCATTGATTAATTAATTTATGAATGATGTGTTATGAAGGTAGCTCATCAAACTTAAATTCCTTATCTTTAAATAGCAAATATACAGATTACTTGTTTGAGAGACAGAGAATTCAAGAAATATTTTGGTGGAAAAAATGAGTTTCACTGATGAGTGGATTGAATCCCCACCTCACAGTTACACGCCAGGTGCTCTAACCACTAAATTATCACCAGCTCCATTATTTATGGATATGCTGTTGATAGTTTAATGGTTAGAACACCTGGCATATAACTGGGAGGTGCAGATTCAAGTCCCACTCATCAGCAAAGTATTTCTTGAATCCTTATCTTTTGATAAATTCATTTTGTGATAACTATTAAAAAAATAAAATTACAAATAATTTAATGTAAGGTATAATTGAACACAAGAAACAATAAATCAATGCACAATTGCAATATAGCATTCTGAAGCAAAAAACGAAGTGTGCTAGCAGTTTCAAAATTTATTTCATACTTTTGAAGGTATAAATGAAAACGAGAAAAAATTTATTTTGATTCCTGCGGAGCTTGCTGGAGAATTCAAAGACATATTATTTTGGTGACAATCATACATAATAACAATCAACATATTATTTTGGTGACACAAGCCCTACTGTTTACAAGTCACAGATTCAAGACTTTCTCAATTAAATCCAGAAAAATTGTTTGCTAGGAATGGGTCATTTTTAATGTACAATTAAAAATAATAGATTGTTTTTTCCTTGCATCGATTTTTTTTCCTCTTTTTCCTTCATTGTATTTCAGATTCATATTACCATATGAATAATAAGAATTGCAGTAGTAAAATGCTTTATCAAACCTGACAAATATTATAGTATATGGCCTCCAACTCTATTCTTCAAAAGATCAGCATACAGAATACATCTTACATCTCCTATGTCTTTTTTGTAAGGCAATAATCCAGTGTAACAGGTTTTTACTGTTTAACAAGATCTTTTACTTGGCTTTATATACAAAAGTTTCAATTATCCTTCTCTTTGGCACAATCATTTGCTATCTTCACAGACTCCATGGTTTCTCAAGAATGTTTCCATTCAGGTTAACCAATTATTCCAATGAGTAAAAATAAAATAAAAATACCCCCTCAAGCAGCAGCTACCACCACCTGATTACTGAGGTTTCACTGAACCAGTGCATTCACTTATTCACGTACCAAGATACAACGGTTTTTAAAATCCTTTCGCCCTTTAACCACATGGGAAACCATACTGTTGGGTGCAATATCTTATAACAAGCAAGTTAAGGTATTGCACATTGATAAGATTCAAATCTTGACAATTTTTAAGGTGCTGATGCAGTTTAAAAAAAATTATTTGCTTATTTATAACTTTCATTCAAAATTAGTCTTTTTTTTTTTACATTAGTTCAGTCAAATAATTTGCAGTTCTTAATTTATCTCAGTGGTTTCCACAAAAATGTGATTTTTTCCCTTTACATGTACACGGGCTGATATTCCAGCCATCAACTCCAATGTTGATTTTCTTCCTTTCAAATTTTCCATTAACCATGTCAGTATACAGTTCCTTCATATATAGATGATAATCACATCGTTACCTGCTGCCCTTTTGGCATTGATAAATCAATAACTTTTTTCCACAAAATATTTATTGGTTCCTTCATATGAAAAAATAAATAAAATACCCCCTAAAGTAGCTGTTTGCCACATGGTCAGACAGGAGTCTGTCAGTTTATGTGCCACAGAAAAAGTTTGTGAGGAAGGCAAGACCTCAGTGGAAAGACAATACAAACATCCATGTCTTACCCAGGCTCAAACCCAAGTCCCTTGTGATCAGTAGCCAAATATGCTAACCACTTGGGCTCCATATAAAATGTTTGTGGCATAAGCCTTCCTAGTTGGTGGATAACACCTGGTTTGTATTTTGAAATCAAGCTTTTAAAATGCTCATTCTCAACAGCTGAAAATATTAGCATCACAAAAATATATTGAAATAATGAAATTATAATTATTCTTTCTTTAGTTATTTTACTTCTGAGAGGAACCTTTTTGCACACAATGGGCTAAATGACCAGGTCAAAACAGGGCCTGGTTATTTAGTCAAGGGGACCCACTGGACAGCTGTTAGGAGACAGATAGTAGCCTCCCATCAAGGCCATCCAGGATGTTCTTTAATATGCACAGGGTTATTACAGGCTCTCCCACATTCAGGGCCATGGCTTAATATCCCCTCCTGATGAGGTTATTATTATTATTTTTTTGTTTAGTTTTTAATTTTTTCTTGGAAAGGCCACCGTCCATCGGATGGGACATTAAATGTGGTTCCATGTGCAGGAGAACCATACCCTCTACACTGCCACCTATATACGTCACATGTGCGGGAGAGCCACTACCCTCTACACTTTGTTGGTACGTTAAAGATGTTCTGGAAGGCTTTGATGTTAAAGAACATGCTGGATGGCCTTGATGGGAGGCTACCATCTGTCTCCCAACAGATGTTCCAGTGGGTCACCTCCCCCAACCTTCTCTGAGCCTTCAGGGTCCTTGTGACCTGGCCATTTAGACCATGGTGTGCAAAAAAAAAAGTGCCGCTCAGAGATAAAACAACCCAACTAAAGCAATAAATCAGCTTTATTGAAGTTAGCTGCACATGATATATTTGAAAGCAAATCAAAAACCAATGCAAAAACATGCATGTAATGACTTTATGTGGGATACGAACGACAGTAGCTCAGTGGTCCAGAGCACCTGACATGTTATCAGGAGGTCTTGGGTTCGTATCCCACCCAGCACAGGACAATTTTTCCTCTAAAATCGATCAACATTTTCAAAGTGGTACTTTTCATCAAAATACTTGCCTGCAAAAACTTTTTTTTATTAATAAGGACCTTTATACATATTTATGGAACAATAATAACAATGATTTACAAAAAAAAAATAAAAACAAATACAAAACAAACATCATGAAAAAAAAATAACATAACAAAAAAAAAAAAAATTTTTTAACATGTTTTCCACTTTCATCACAGTTGTTGAAAAGAAATTCATCATCACTGCTATCAATCGCACTATAACTTCTATCACTGGTGTTTATATTATCTGCCATGTTTATGGGTAAAAATTATGACCATGAATAATAATACAGACAGATATGACACACAACCATTCACTATGGGTGTTAGCACCAGACTGACTGTGTGCTAAAGGGGATATGTTAATGTTAAATAACCCTGTGCATGTCACTGCTATGGCACCTGCGAGTTTTACAATAAAATCTCACGGTTTTATCGCAAGTCACATTCATTGCTGACAAAATGAATGTTATCGTAAAATATATTGATAATGAACAACTTAGTTATAAATAATTAGAAGAGAATATATAAGCATTTAAACTGAAAAGGGCTAAATTACCAACATAGTAATCATGAGAATTATGATTTTATAACTATCAAGTACTATAACATCTTCAATTAATATTGTGAAGTCTAGTAAATTGAAAGAAAATATTGGTTCTTATTATTTGAATAAACTCATCACAGTGTCCCTCTGCCATAGGCAACCACCCATACTGCATAGAGTTAAGATATCAGCAAAGAAATATTTTTCCTCAAAAATTAAAAAAAGGAAGTAATCACTGTTCCACCAACAGTTCACACATTTTGGAGTAATTTTTTCTCCATTAATTGTCCAACAATTGACCAAAAATTTACCATTTTCAATTTTCATTTTCAAATTATTCAAAATGAAATCAAAACTTTTAATAACCTGTCCTGGTTTTTACCAATTGAAATCTGATCCCTTATGTATCACTCAACATTTGTATTGCTAAATTTGTTCACTCAAAAACTGGGCTTGTCTGTACCAACGGATATGAACTTTTATCAACAGCATTATAACTGTGAGTAGTAGTCGAATGGTGGTTGGAATTACAAAATCATGCTTGAGTGCAAGCAACAAAGCATGGCAGTAGCCTCCCCACCTAGAGCGCACCAGTGCGGTCCCCTGAAGTGCATCATTAGCGATAACATTGGCACACCTCAATATTTTTTTCCTCATTAACAAAGAAATTACCATACTCAAATTTTGTATAACTATGGAATATATGTACAACACATGTCAATTTTAATTTTTATCTATAGGGTCACATCACTTTTTTCCCCCATTTTAAAATTTTTCAGTTTTTCAAAAAAATTTTCAAAACTGTAATATCTTGCAAATTTGAGATTTTTATTGATTTAATAATCAAAATCTCCATCAGAACACCAAGTTTGGTCTTCTCATCTACTATAAAAGCAAAGAAAAAAAAAGAAAGACTTTTAGTCAGGATCGCAATTTTTATATTTTCCCCTTAGGTTAAACTCAAAATATTTTGGGCAATTAGACATCTTATGTATACTAACATTTATGCCAAATATCATTGAAATCTGTGATGGGTGTTGAACTTTTTTCCAAAATTTTGGTTGATTTGACATGGAATGACCTGGCAATATTATGCAGCAAACAGAATCAAATTACAAATATCTTCTGCAAATACATATCATGCAGTTTGGGCTTCAATGGCGTTGCAAATGAGCATGAGTATAATTGCCAGCAGAGTAGTACATCAAAGGAAATTTGTGTATAATTTATAGGGAGTGGATGCTAGATAATATCAAGATACAAGTAGTGGAGGCTACTTAAAGAACTTAGTATTTTGTAGATTTCATATGTTGCAGTAGTAGCCCAATATAAAAATTCAGCTTGGTATATTAAAACCTGCAAGCCATACAAAAGTAAATCATTCTTGTGCTCCCTTTACCAAACATATGGAAACCTTACCTGAAATCCTTCTTGCTAAATGCCTTCTCCCCTTTCTCAGTAAACATGTTATAGGGAATTATAATAGGTTTAGACATTTCAAAAGAATCAACTTTCTATTTTCAAAAATGAAAGGAACACTAACAAAGCACAATCGATGCTAAAAGCAGCCAAATGCATTTACACTTACCTTTGATGAAACTATTACTGAGTGAGAAACACAACTATCAAGCAGGCTGTCACTAGACAGAAAATTCTGGTTAGGGTGGAGCCTGGAGAATGTGCTATGTGATAGAAATCTAGGAAGTTACATTGCTTATAGTGTCTAGAGAACATACAATGCTTAATGGTTGCCAAATGCAATAACAAAAATCAGTTCTGTTAATTGGTCAATATCTGCTGCTTGATTTATTATAATGCTTGCAGTAGTAGCTGAAGCAGATTTTTCATGTGCTTCTAGCTTAACTAGTCTGGCAAATTGGTAGTGCTATTTATTATGCAATGTAATATAGCAAAGAAATTTGGGATTACAGTTTTTTGTTTATATCTTACACACATATTTAATATATCTTCCTCTTTTATTGGGGTGGGGGTGACTCAGTCGGTAGCGCGTCAGGCTCGTAATCTGTACCCAGGTTCGAGTCCCAGCTGGGTCAGCGTTGAGATTTATCTCCACAAACTTCCCCGCCCTGCCCACGGTCCGTAGGGGACACCGATGGGCTTGGAAAGGCCGCCGTCCGTCAGATGGGACGTTAAGGCGTGGCCCCGTGTGCAGGAGAGCCATACCCTGTGCATGTTAAAGAACACGCTGGATGGCCTTGACAGGAGGCTACCATCTGTCTCCCAACAGCTGTTCCAATGGGTCCCCTCCCCCAACCTTCTCTGAGCCTTCGTGGTCCATGTGACCTGGCCATTTAGCCCATGGTGTGCAAAAAAGTGCCGCTCAGAGGTAAAACAACCCAACCCAATCCTCTTTTATTCATTAGAAATTTAAGGGAAACATTGTGCATTATGAAAATGTGATTTTTTAAAGCTGATAACTCTTACTGCCAACATATTCAAATTTAAAGAAAGCCATTTTTTTTTTTTGGAAAAAAATCTTTAATATAATGCTTTAATGCAGAAAACAGTGAAGAAAGTTTTAAGTATAATTTTAGAACTTTTTGTATTTTTACCAACAAACAAATGAATTTTGGTAATTATGATTTGAAATTTATTTTAATTGATAACTGTACCACTACAATATTATATTTCAACTACAAGATTGTGTAAGCATGATACCTAGAGATACTTATACAAATACATAAAATGGAAAGAGGGAAACTACCTTGTATTCGCTTCTTTGACTGTAGCTGTAGAGCAACTTCTTCACTTTTCCTTTTCACTCCCTTTCTATCTTCAACTGCAGAAGATGGTGGAGGAAGGTCAGCAAAGAAGTCAATATGATCATTTTCTCTTTGCTGATGAGTTTCTTTTCGTGACGGAATATCATCCTTACCTGTTTGAGCTTGAACATTAGAAACAACAAATTGAATTTATTAACAGAAAACTTACTGATTTTATGTATATTTAAAGCAGAATAAGTGCATTTAGAATATCCTGATTTTTAAGGTAATAATTTGTTTGCATTTGCACTCTCATATTTTAACATAATACTATTTCTTATACTTTTTCTATCAAATTTCAATGTAATTGAATCATATTTAGAAGTCAATCAATTAAGTTTAAAATTTTGACCTCATGCAGTACAAATAATAACATATGTAGGCTACTCATATCACAACTAAATTTTTTCAGCTAACTTTCATGAATCATGAGTTCCATGTTACAGGACATCTGTAATCCTCTACTAGTTCATCTTTTTTTTAATGTTTAAATCTTTCATTTATTTAGTTTTTTTTTCTAATTTTTTTAGTCATTTATGCAAATAATGTATAATGCAAATGCTCAGAATTTTGGTGATTGGCAAACTCTAAGCCTAAGGAAAATAGTATTATAAAAATTCATTTTGCTTTTAAAACAAAATAATTTAATTAAAAACTGAAAAATATCCCTAAAAAGTGATAAAGAACAGTGAAAATATTGAATAAAAATATTGCAAAGCTTTACTGAGTATCTATCCACTATCAATCTGTTTTATGTAACAAGATAAAGATGGGTGTAGAGGAAAAATTGTCTTTGGAAACATGGATCTGAACCCATGATCTCCTGACCTGTAATCAAGAGGTCATGGATTCAGATCCCACCTGGCCACAGACAATTTTTCCTCTAAACACAATCTTCATCCTGCTACATAAAATAGCTTGATAGTGGATAAATACTCAGTAAATCAATGATGAGTCATGAATTCATATCTAGATATTTCAAAGCATTTAAAATTTAACTGAAAGAATGAAATTCTGAATGAATTGTTTCAGTATAAAACTGCATAACTGCTATGGAAAAGTTTAATTTTAAAATTGCAATAAAAATTTTGGTTAAAAAAAATCACAATTTCCTAACATTAATTAATAAATTAAAATATCACTAAAATAAGTCCTACCTTTTAAAAATTGCAGTTTTAGGCTAATTGTTTAATCATGTGATTCTTTTGATATCTAAAATCAATCCCAAGTGAATGCACAGTATTCCCTGTTAAGAACATTAATTAATAGATTCTGAAAAAAATTCATCGCCGCCATGGCAGGAATCGAACCCACATCTCTCCAGATTCATGCCAGAGTGCGCTACCATTGCACCACGCGTCGGACAATGAATATTTTCAGAATATGACCTTATAAATCTTCTTCCTGAGACGTGACTGAGTTAGGTTGGGTTGTTTTACCTCTGAGCGGCACTTTTTTGCACACCATGGGCTAAATGGCCAGGTCACATGGACCCCGAAGGCTCAGAGAAGGTTGGGGGAGGGGACCCACTGGAACAGCTGTTGGGAGACAGATGGTAGCCTCCCGTCAAGGCCATCCAGCGTGTTCTTTAACGTGCACAGTGTATGGCTCTCCCGCACACGGGGCCACGGCTTAACGTCCCATCCGACGGACGGCGGTCTTTTCAAGCCCATCGGTGTCCCCTACTGACCGTGGGCAGGGCGGGGAAATTTTGCGGAGATAAATCTCAACGCTGACCCAGCTGGGACTCGAACCTGGGAACTACAGATTACGAGCCTGGCGTGCTACCGACTGAGCCACCCCTGCCCCCAATGTAACTGAGACAGCGCCATCTATACTCAAGGAGATGCAACTTTTTCAGTCGTTGCATTTGATTATCAGATGTTAATGAGAAGGTCACTAATGCTAAGATGTTAATATATAATTTAAAACCAATCCAAAGTGAATGCACAGTATTCCCTGTTAAGAACATTAATTAATAGATTCTAAAAAAAATTCATCGCCGCCATGGCGGGAATTGAACCCGCATCTCTCCAGATTCATGCCAGAGCGCGTTACCATTGCACCACGCGTCAGACAAAAATATTTTCAGAATATGACCTTATATATTATATATCTTCTTCCTGAGACAGCGCCATCTATACTCAAGGAGATGCAACTTTTTCAGTCGTTGCATTGATGCAACGACTGAAAAAGTTGCATCACAGCATCACAGAAGCATTAGAATAAACAAAAAAGTCTTCAAAATTGAAAATCTGGTTATCCATAGTTCCTAGATGATGCAATTTCATGTAGCTCAAGGTATTGTACGTTCATGGTAGTAAAATCAATATCCTACATTAAAAATTTAGAAAGTAATACAACTTTGCTAGAGCAATAAGTAGGTCAGTATACTGGAAATCACAACTGATCAATAATTTAT
This sequence comes from Ryuthela nishihirai, assembly GCA_038380435.1. Classification (NCBI taxonomy): domain Eukaryota; kingdom Metazoa; phylum Arthropoda; class Arachnida; order Araneae; family Heptathelidae; genus Ryuthela; species Ryuthela nishihirai. The sequence goes on from JAWZYU010000034.1 coordinate 7,017,510, forward strand.
GCATGGACAGCAGAATACAGATGTAATCTACATAAGGACAGCAGAAAAAATACGTACTCTAAAGCATTGCTACTTGATGCTATTTACACTGACTGAACATATGCATTATGAATACTGCAGACTTAACAGATTTAATTAAAAATCAATCCATAGTGAATGCACAGTATTCCCTGTTAAGATAGACATCAAACATTAATTAATAGATTCTGAAAAAAAAATTATCACCGACACGGTGGGAATCGAACTCGCATCTCTCCAGATTCATTCCAGAGTGAGCTAGAGATGCGGGTTCGATTCCCAACGTGTCGGCAATGAATTTTTTTCAGAATCTATTAATTAATGTTTATCTTAACAGGGAATACTATGCATTCACTATGGATTGATTTTTAATTATATATTAACACGTTAGCGACTCATTAACATCTGATAATCAATAGCAATGACTGAAAAAGTTGCATCTACTTGAGTATAGATGATGCTGTCTCAGCCACGTCTCAACAAAGAAGATTTACAAGGTCATATTCTGAAAAATTTCATTGTCCAATGCATGGTGCAATGGTAGTGCGCTCTGGCATGAATCTGGAGAGATGCGGGTTCAATTCCCGCTGTGTCGGCGATGAATTTTTTTTCAGAATCTATTAACAGATTTATTTTTAAACTTGATCATTCTTTTCCAGCAGATTCAATAGGTAAAAAAAAAATATATATATCATAGATTTAAATGTTACTTTGGATATTTGATTAGAAACAGCTTAAAACACTGCCATTTTTTATTTGGTATTTTTTTAAACCTTGTATTATAGGACTGGTGTTTACTTCCAGGTTGCTAAATTCAAAACATGAAAATAATTAATCCTGCTCTGATATATAGAAAGGGCTATTAATATTACAAAAATGTTTATGTGAAATGGTTATATAATTATATTTATTTTTGATAAAATGCTACATCATTTCAATTACTTTTTTTTATTCTTCATGGTTTGCAAATAAAACAAATTTATATATTTTATAGAAAATTAGAAAAAATGACAGCATACAAGGAGGCACGCTGCTGTATGTGCCTAGGGATGTTTGAAATGTAAATCCAGCTCTGCCTGTTGTACAACTACCATAGTTAAATTATAGTTAAGTTTCTGTGGGACTAAACTTCTGAGATTGTCCCAGTTTCAATTGTTTTGGCTTGTTTTACCTCTTCTGGTGTAGGGAGTCCCTTATTAGAAGCTAATTTCACTTTGAACCTTTTTTTTTTATCTCTGAGTGAAATTTTTGCACACAATGGGCTAAATGGACCAGTCACGAGGACCCCAATGGTTCAGAGGTTGGGGGAGAGGACCCATTGGACAGCTGTTATAGACCTCTGTCAAGGCCATTCAGTGTGTTCTTTAAAGTGCACAGGGTATGGCTTTCCTGTACACAGAGCCACAGCTTTACATCCCATCCCACAGGTGGCACCTTTTCCAAGACCATCAGTATCTCCTATTGACTAAGAGAGTTTTGTGAAAATAATTCTTAATGCCTGAAAGCTGCAGATTAAAATCCTTGGACACTACCGAGTCTCCCCCTTCTCCCAAGTTTCTGTAAACTGAAATCAGAATCATAAGAAACCTGTCCCTGTTTTTATCAATCAAAATACACTGGTTTCCATAAATTAAGGAAAACTCAGAAATATTGTGATAAACAAAAAACTACATGAATGACTGCAATGAAAGTTGATAAAAAATGAATTACAATGCTAGTTTCAGAATGGAATAAAATATTTTACACTAGAAACATTTTTCATCATAAAAAAAAATACTTACAGGAACTTGTCCAAAGATGAGGTGTCAGAATGCAATGGGCAAAGTTCTTTAATAAGGAGTGTGGTCACTCCTTACAGCAATGCAGGCATGACAGTGATGTTCCATGCTGTTTATGATGTTGTGAATCAGTTCAGTAGGGAGTAACGACCATTATTCCTTTAAAGCAGCAATAAGCTCCCACTTTGTTTTGGGTGGCAGGTTGACAGCAGCAACATGTCTTCCTAGAGCATCTCACACATGCTCAATTGGATTTAGGTCAGGAGATCAAGCTGGCCACTACATGCACATAATGGTCTCCTTCTGAAGGTATTGTTCCACTAGTCAAGCTCTGCGTGGACAAGTATTATCATCTTGTAAGATGAATGTTTCACCTATTTCACCAGTGTAAGGATGCATATAAGGAAGGGTCCAGGATGTCATCTCAAAAACTTTGAGCATTAAGGTTCATACTCATCAACACAGAAGTCTGTGTATCCACCTAAGAAAATGCCACCCCAAACATACACACTACCTCTGCCATAACTGTCTCTTTGATGGATGTTACTGAGATGATAGCGGGTACCTCGTTCTCTCCATATCAAGCAATGTCCGGAATCACTCTGTAAGCAATATCTGGACTCATCTGTGAAGAGTACAGACCTCCATTGCTCTTCTGTCCAGTTAACACGTATGCGTGCCCAATTCAACCGCTCTCTCCTATGACATGAGGGGTATACAAATTACTGGCCTTCTAGCATACAGACCTCCCTCATGAAGCTTTCTATGCTGATACAACCTTCCCAGTGGTTGCTGCATGAGAGGATTATAACTGAGAGGGAGTAGACATCCTACTCCTTTGTGCTGTTGATCACAGATATTGATCTTGTATTGTGGTCATAACTTTAGCCCTTCCTCGGGTAAACCTCCAAAATGCAAAATCTGTGCTAAAAAATTGATTCCACAGTCAATGGACTACAGGAGGACTCACATTCAGCCATCATGCCATATCTGACTGACTTTGGCCTGCTCTGAGCCAGCCAATAGCTCTCCACTGCAGTTGATTTGGCAAATGATGTCTTGAGGTCATTCCTACAAAATTCCTACAAAATTTCTTTACTCATTTACAACACAAAATATGATCCACTCCAAAACACCCATATTTATGCCGCTATCCTATTATGCAAATTGACACAACCTACACTAATTTGCATACTATGTGCTCAATCGGCATTACTGGTTACACAAACAAGTTCGGTGAGGATTGCACTATTTTTTGGCGAATTATCAAGATTTCTCTCATTTTTCCTTAATTTATGCAAACCAGTGTATCAACACCCTAAATATGATACAACTAGGTGGTAGATAGGAGTGAGTGGGTGTGTTAATGTTTAAAATAAGTGTTGTTTGCAATTATTTTGCCCCTGGGGCTTTTCTCAAGTGTGGATTGGTGATACATTTAAATTTTGTGCATTTTGCAATTTTGTTCTTGTTTTTTTTTTACTTTTCTGAAAAAAAAAGTAAAGATTTTTTTAGATGGCAATGGTGTGAATAGTATTTTTGCTTCAAGGTTATGGAGAAAACTGGACTACTTTCTAAAATAACAAAATGGCGGCATCAGTACTCCTTTCTAAATCATTACCAATCTTTTTATTGGTAAGCAGGGCTCTTAACAGATAATCGGCCATTATCTGTTAAGTTATGTTAGTTATATTAGATGTATAGTTATCAACTAATACATCAAAAAACCTTACAAAACTTATCTTGATATCTTATATTCAATATATGCTGCTTACACTCATACCAGGGGTCTCAAACTCAAATCAATTTCACTATATGGCAAGCCACATTTTACTTTAAGGAAAAATAAGCAATATATAACTTATACTACTGGTTAAGTATTTAAAACCAAAACATCAACCTAAGTTTAATTTGTAGTGCTTTCATCTTTGGATGAAAGCAGTACTATTATCCATAACTTCATGACATCAGAGTCAAGTCAAGCCAATAAGCCACAGTTCACTATCATAATAAGAGATATCATTTGTCAGCTGCACAAATGACTTTGTGAACATGTGGCTATAAGTTGACTCCTGTACTAGACCACAGCCTGTATTGCATGAAACAGCTGTATACAGATGCATCTCATGGTAAACAAAATACCCAGAAGAAGCTCTCGTAGAGAATTACCAGAGAAATATACAACCAGCATTGAGTAATAAAAGCAACAATAATATAGGCAATTACAAATTCTATAACCCTGGTTGTCTGCAGTTCATGATACAATTAAGCGAGATGGTGCTACATGAAGAAAGTAAGTATAGGAAGAATATATCTTATCAGTAACAAAATAATGGGGCAAGATTTTTACAGAGTTGAACATTAAACACATCACCTGCTACTAAGCTTTATGATAATCTTTGATTCTAGCATTTTTGAGTTTTCTACCGTTCAAAAAGTCTTCTACGTGATCTGAAGAATTTGCGAGTTTTATAAAATGTTTTTTTTCTTCCCTGGAAACAGGACTAAATTCTATTAAGGATACAATAAATGTTTATAGTAGTATGACTTAGTTATACTACTATAAAATAATGACTTAGTTAATATATGACTTAGTTATACTACTAGACACCTACCAACAGAAATTCTTACATTTATAGAAATTAAAAGCTTAAGAAACAAGCAAGTTGTTGTTTTACACATGAAATACCTTTGCCAAGCAAGATAAATCTTGAGCAAAGTGAGACCCTTGAGCACTTTTTAGTTTTTTGGATGCATGTTTTATATTACTTGGTTTTAGCAATTACGATCATTTTTTAAATGTTTTATGTAGTTTTTTGCATTTTTCTTACATAAATAATATAGACAGGTGGTTTCTGTTTATTGAGAAAAAAATATTTTTTTCATTGCTATCAGTTGCCCTCAGGCATTTTGTCCAAAAAAAATTGGTCCATTGTTCTGTGGTACTGTCTTCTATAGAAAAATACTCCACCTCATAATTATTATTACCTTATAAATACATTTTATAAAAAATAACAGAACTCTTTTTATTTAAATCTTCTTCACTCAGACTTTTATCACTCAAATGCTAACAAAAATTATATTCTTTATTTTAAAAAAAAATTAATAATTAATTTTATAAATAAAGCGTTGCAATTTCAATCAACTTGATATCTTCAGGCAAACACGCATGACTCTCTTAATACAAAAATGAAATGCTTCTGTACCGTAATATTTTTAGAGAAGCACTGCACTATCTGTAAATGTCATAAATTCCACTCTGTAATAACACAACATAACTCATTGTTTTCCTTTTGAATCATACAATGTGGTTAAATTACCTGGTTCCGGTAAGTCGTCGAATAAATCCATTATATTTTGTACAACTATATTGGCCACCAAAACGCTATTTTTATGGTCTGAAAAAAATAATGCTATTGGAACAGCTTACAATTACACATTAACATATCCTTACAAACACCACAAAACACAAAATCAAGCTCAGTTTGTTTTCTTCCTTCTCTCATGGGGTATAGACGGAATCACAACTTTCTTCACGCTCTGACTGCATTATTCATAGGGTTGGGTTGTTTTACCTCTGAGTGGCACTTTTTTTTTTGCACACCATGGTCTGTAGCCCATGGTGTGCAAAAAAAAGTCGTGGCCACAAGGACCACGAAGGCTCAGAGAAGGTTGGGGGAGGGGAACCACTGGAACAGCTGTTGGGAGACAGATGGTAGCCTCGCGTAAAGGCCATCCAACGTGTTCTTTAACGTGCACAGGGTATGTCTCGCCCACACAGGGGACCACGGCTTAACGTCCCATCCGATGAACGGTGGCCTTTAAAAGCCCATCGGTATCCTATACTGACCATGGGCAGGGAGGGGAATTATGCGGAAATAAATCTCAACGCTGACCCAGCTGGGGCTCGAACCGAGGAACTACAGATTACGAGCCTGGCGCGCTACCGACTGAGCCACCGCCGCCCCACATTATTCATAGACCTCAATAATAAATAAAACACACTGCATGACATTGAAATTGCCCCATCGACTAGGAGTGAGGGAATAGGGGTGAAATGTAGCACACACGTAGCAATACATATTGGAATACCATGATTTAATTTGCAGCCACTTACAGCGGTTAGAAGATGATATAATGCAGCACAATGTGACTGCCTCAGTAGGTGGTTGCACCATCATGAACTGCAGTACAGGCAGCAATACGGTGTGGCATGAAGTTATACAGTCGACAAATATGGTCCTGAGGAATTGCAAACAAAGAAAAATTGACTTTCTCCCATAATTCATTGAGATTCCACCCCAGCCGGTCAGAGAATTGCAGATGTTGTCCAATGTAGTCCCACAGATTTTCTATTGGGGATAAATCTAGAGATCGTGTTACCCATGGCAATACTTGAACATGTTGCAAACATTTTCTGGAGACCCTAGCAGTGTATATATGGGTGTTGTCATGTTGGAAACTGAGCTGCTGCATGCCTCCCAGGAACGGTAGCAAAATGGGCTGCAGAAAGCGCTAACGTATCGTGAAGCTGTAAGTGTTCCCATGATGCAGACAAGAGGTGACCTGCTGTCGTATCCAATAGCACCCCATACCATTATGCCTGGCTAACAGGTGGTGTGCCGGACGTGAACAAAAGCTAGATCCGTCCACTCGCCAGGTTGTCGGTATACACAGACCCATCGATCTTCAGCACCCAGCGAGAAACGAGATTCATCACTAAACACAGCAGTGTTACATTTGTGACCCCAGTTCGCACGACTTCGGTACTAGGCCAGACGAGCACTGCGATAATTTGGAGTCAATGGCATTAGACGTAATAGTTGCCTAAAGCACAGGTGTGGCTTATGCAATATTCGGTTTACCATTCGGATCGTTATGGCGATATCCATGGCTGCTGACACAGTCCATCGACTATCGCCTACATTGCTCTGTGGTGACGAACTAGCATGTCGAGTAATGCATCTTTCAAACTGTACTAACGTCTGTTGGAAGGCACCACTCCCTCTGTGACGCACACTAGAACCTTCATTTCGCCACTGTTGCCAACAGTGTCCAATAGTTCGTGCATCTCGATGAACATGGGAAGCGACACGACGTGTAGTACATCCAGCTTCACATAGGCCTATTATTATTCTCTCAAAAGCATCCAAATGGCGATAAACCTGTCGATGGTGTATACCAGGCATTTTCGGTCTTCGCTGAACGATTTCAAAGTAGAACCACCTAATGTCAATTGTTTGCATTACTTCTACCTGCATAAACACAATACCATAGCTGTTCCTTCTTGAACCTTTTATCTCTTGAGCCACATACGTCATTGGCTCCAGATTATCATCATTTGCATATTTCAACTGCACCCCTCCCTTCTATTTGCATGTTTATGTGACATGTCCTTCTGGGTGGGGCACTTTCAATGTCGAGCAGTGTATATATACCCTCAAGTAGCTACTTAGCACAGAGGTCTGACAGGAGTCTGTCAGTTTATACACCATATCAGGTGTGTGTGGATGCAGGGACATGTGGTCTAGACCTCAGTAGGAAAACAACACAAACATCTATGCCTACTCAGGGCTGGAACAAAATACTGATAAACCCAGGGCCTTTTTATCAGTAGCCAATGGTGGTAAGAATGAGAGGAGATTCCCTAATGCACTTTCTCTTTCAAAAGCTGTGATGCCGTTGCAGAAGGGTGGTGGCAAAGTTGATTCTTCCAAAACAGACTTTCTGCTGCTTAGTTTTCGCAAGTTTTGCTCGCATCAACTATGATATTAACTGCTTCTACTATGATAATCGCTGTTTCTATCTTGATATTTACTACTTCTACTATTAATTATATCACTAAGAAGAGTGCATTTACATTACTTAGATTTAGTATATAGAGGGTGTACCAAAAATAAATGAACGAAACGGTTTGGCCGTTCATTTTAGCTAACATCGTTTCCAACTAACATGACACATCGCAACACGGGTAGCGAGTCAAAGATTCCTAGGTTAATAGGCTGTGCTTTGTGGCAGGAAAAGTGAACCTTTGCGAGACACATTTTAGGGACTTCGACATTAAGAGTATCGATCTCTGAAAACATTTTTGAAAAGTTTACAGCTCGTTATAAACTAAGGGGAAATCCCTATAACAAAACACCACTTTTTAGAGGAATTCTCTACTTTTTGAAGAGGTCGTTTGCCCTCCAAAATTTCTCTCACAGGGTGTAAAAAAAATGAATGAACGAGACGGTTTGGCCATTCATTTCAGCTAACATCGTTTCCAACTAACACGACACATCGCAACACGGGTAGCGAGTCAGAGATTCCTAGGTTAATAGGCTGTGCTTTGTGGCAGGAAAGGTGAACATTTGCGAGACACATTTTAGGAACTTCGACATTAAGAGTATCGATCTTTGAAAACATTTTTGAAAAGTTTACAGCTCGTTATAAACTAAGAGGAAATCCCTATAATAAAACAACATTTTTTAGAGGAATTTTCTACTTTTTGAAGAGGTCGTTTGCCCTCCAAAATTTCTCTCACAGGGTGTACCAAAAACAAATGAACGAGACGGTTTGGCCATTCATTTCAACTAACATTGTTCAACTAACCATGACACGTTACTACACGGCTAGCGAGTCAGAGATTTCTGGTAATAGGCTGTGCTTCAAGGCATGAAAGGTGAATCATTTTGCGAAACGCATTTTTAGTGACTTTGATATTAAGAGTATCCATCTGTAAAAATATTTTTGAACGGTTTAGAGCTCGTTAAAAACGAAGAGGGAATCCGTAGAAAAAAATACGATTTTTAGAGGAATTCTCTACTTTTTCGATAGGTCATTTGCCCTCCAAAATTTCTCTCGCAGGTTGTACCAAAAATAAATGAATAGCGAGACCATCCGGCCATTTCTTTCAGTTAATGTTGTGTTTCAGAAAAGAACACACCGCAAAGCTGAAGAGTAGCAGGTGAAAGGTTATTTGAAGGGTGAAAAAAGGGAGTGGTGTTTTGACGGTCCGCATTTATAACCCGTTCACCGATGATGGAAATGCCTTAACTGGTGAACAGCCTGTTTCAGTGGGTTCCCTCGACCTTCTCCGAGCCTTCGGGGGTCCGGGTGAACTGGCCATTTAGCCCATGGTGTGCAAAGTGCCTCTCGGAAGTAAAAAAAAAACAAGAGTGTGGGATTCGGGTGTGCCCCGCGACTCGGAACTCTCTAGAAGTGAGGGAGGGGGAGTCTCAATTTTTACCCATTGTGCAAAAGGCGATTTGTGGGATCCCAGGAATGGGAAGGGGTGTGGGTAAAAAGAATGAGATCTCGGTTGAAAAAAGGAAGTGGTGTGTTGACAGTAACGCATTTATAACCAGTTCACAGATGGAAATTCCGCAGTCCGTCGGATGAGACGTTAAGCCGTGACCAGAGAGCCCACGTTAAAGAATGCACTGGATTGCCTTGACTGGCGAACAGCCTGTTTCAGTGTGTCCCCTCGACATTCTCTGATCCTTCGGGGGTCCGGGTGATCTGGCCATTTAGCCCATGGTGTGCAAAGTGCCGCTCAGAAGTAGAAAGAAAAGGAGACTTTGATTCGGGCATGCTCCGTGACTCGGAACTCTCTAGGGGGTGGAGTCTCAATTTTTACCCATTGTGCAAAAGGAGATTGACTTTTTGGGGGGTCCGAGGAAATGGGGGGGGGGGGTAAAAAGAATGGGATCTCGTGAATCTTTCCGTGCTGAAAGTAACCGAGCATGCGCAGACGCAAAAACCTCCTGCACGGTGTTTCTCCATGCTGCTAGTGACCGAGTGGTTTTTTTTATCCCCGATAGAAGGAAGTGTGGACAGCCTAGGTAGCAGGCAGTCTTTCCCGCACTGCACGAACCATTGGATAGCCACGTGGTGGAATTAAGGTTCTGTTAGGAACCACTAACGGATAGGCAAGCACTTTTCCCTCAGTACACACAGAGGCCTTACGACGAGGCCCATAGGCCGCAGGCAGTTTTTCCCTCACAGCACGAACCATCGGATGGCCACGTGGTGGAAATGAGGCCCAATTTGGAACCACTAACTGATAGGCAAGCACATTTTCCCTCAATACACGCAGAGGCCCGTAAATCAAAGGTACACGTGATCTTGTGCCACCGTCTTCTGATGGAGTTTCTCGGGAAAAAATATTCATTAATTTATTTCTTTGAGTGAAATGTTTACACCCAAATACAGCGCAGTGAGGCATTCATAAAATATGACAGCTTTTATAGACAAAAAAAGCGGTAGAAATATATAAAACTGAAAAGTTTTAACTTGGTACATACACTAACTCATAGGACTTCGTCCAACAGTACGACAAAGCATGGCGTTCATAAACCACGTGACTCGTGACCAATGGCAGTGAAGGAATCTAGAGTCTAACATCCTTCTTTAAAAGAAGGATGTTAGACTATAGATTCCAATTTCGGATTTCGGTGATGCAACACGTATTTTCTGCTTTCTCTGGATTTACTGGATTAACTATGGATTATAAAAGTGATGTGCGACTCAAATGTTCCTTCCGATTAAAACACCCTGGAGTTAACTACGAGTTTATTGTGCAACATATTGCGAACTTTGTGAAACCTTCAGAAATCTCCATTGCGCAGCGCATTAATAAATCTACCACCATCTTCACATTCTCGACTGAAAAAAGCGCTGATGCATTTGCTGCTCTTCCTCCCGACTTTTTCAATGGTCATCCGGTGGATTGCACTCGACTGGGATATCCATTAGAGAAAGTTTACATGTCAAAATTGCCTTTTTTCGTTACCAACAAGTCCATTGCCTCAGCTCTTGAACCTTTTGGAACTGTCACTAATGTCACTGATGAATACCTCGGATACCCGGGACTGGAATCCATTCAATCGGGCACAAGAATTGTGCATGTGGAAATGAAGAAAGCAATTCCCAACTTCCTGCAAATTGAAAATTTCTCGGCCACCGTCTTCTATCCTGGCATCACTCTACTCTGCAAATGGTGCAAATCCTCTGGCCACTTCATTAAGGACTGTGCTTCATTTCAGAACCGTTCCAAAAATTCGGCATCCCCACCTGTACCATCTATGGACCTACCAGCTGCAACTGACACGGCTGACACAGTACCTCTGCCACCTACAAACAATCCCATTAACGTAAGTACTTCGCAATTATCTCTAGAAACCCTGCCTCCTTCCGCACCCCAGATCTCTGATAACGACGACAAAACACAACATAAAAGGAAAAACCCCACTACGCTCCCCGATTCACCCCCTAAAGAGGACCCCCCCCAAAAAAAATCATCTAATTTCACCTGCATGTCGTCGCTCATAGACAACATCCAAAATTTTATTATTGACCATAACACAACAGCTGCACCCACACAAAAACACGATGGTCCCGAATATTTAGAAACCTTTGAGGACATCACAGATTTTTTAAAATATCTAGCGAATCCCAAATTAGTCTCCGCAGAATGGGAGATCCCAAATTCTCTAAAACCACTCAAAAAACCCCTTTCGCCCACTGAATAGGTCCTCGATAAATATCAGGACTTTTATCTTACAGCTTTGGAGAAAAGCCCACAACTTGACTATTTCACAGTGTGGGACTATCTCCAATTAGTCAAAAAATATCTCCCACTCTTCCAATAATTCTCTTTTGGCCCATTTTTTACTAAATTCAACTCTAAATTTCGCCATTTCCAATTCTCTTTCGATCCTTTTCGCTCTCAAAATTGCCTCCATCTTGGATTCAGCGATCAGCCAATACCAAAATTCCTTCATTCTCATTGGCTGAGACGCTTCTGGCTGGATCCGGCTGCAAGCTCCCGCTTTAGCTCAGCACGGTAGCTTCTAATTCATGTTTCCTCACACCTTTTGTTTATATTACTACATATTACACATCTCACACTCAAATTACACATTAATTTCACTCTGGCAGCTTTTAATTCTCTCCTCACACGAATTCGGCGACCTTTACCATCTCTGGTAAACCATCTCTGGATCACTTTACCATCTCTGGATCACTTTTAGACATTACTTGCACCTCGCATTTCTCGATCTCCTTTCAAAATTAGCACATACAACTTTTGCAAACACCGATGAATCAATTCTTGTGGTCATGATGATAAGAGGGCCGAGGCCCCCTTTACAAATAGGACCAGGAAAAATGATGGAATGTATAAGAAGAAGAAGGCCAGCCTCTAACTATACAGGACCTCTAGTAATCTGCAGTTCCCAGATTCGGGTCCCAGCTGGGAGCCTATTTGCAGACAGTTTGGTAAAGAAATGGAAATGACTAGAATTACAAAGAGACCACATCTGAATTAAAAAAGAGGTGGAACTAAGATAATCGTTTTCGTTAAAATTAAATTTTATTTCGCTGTCGTTATTGAAAGTAATTTTTCATCATTATAATATACTTATTATATTGAATTGATCTTTTCTTTACCTGGAAAATAAGCTATTATTGAACGACTGTTTTCCATCGTAAAAAAACGTTTGGTTTCAGGTCCGGATTCTCATGTCATTAAGTACTTTTCAAACTTGGATCTTTTCAAAGATATTATACGTAAATACAGTGATATTTATGCATAAATACGATGATTGAGTTATTTCAAAAGCGTGTTAATTTAATCCACGTAAATTTTAGCCGTCCCATGGCCGAGTGGTTAGCGCGCTTGGTTACTGATCTAAGGGACCTGGGTTCGAGCCCCGGGTAAGGCATGGATGTTTGTGTCGTTTTTCTGCTGAGGGCCTGCCATCCTCACAGACCTTCTACCGTGGCATATAAACTGAAAGGCAACTGTCAGACCTATATGGTTAGCAGCTGCTTGAGGGGGTATTTTTTTTATTATAAATCGAGAGCCAGCCGACTACATATATTCACAAAAAAGCGGGACATTTCGACGTCCCGAAAACATTTTTTCCTGACTCGGGTACGGCTCTCTAAAACCGGAATGTACGGACTTCATTTTTTTCTTTTAATGAAAGGATTACTTGATGGACTTTACGTTTTAAACAGCTAACATTCTTCAACGAGACAAACTTCTTCTCTTTCCTACCTGAATGGAGGAAAACTGCTAAACCAAATAGCAGTTTTCCCGCCGACATTACTGTCGATAGTGTTTTTGACTATCGATAGTTCGTACCGCTAGTGGGTAGACAATGTCGAACTGAACCTTGATAGAATTGGTCGACAAAGGCCAGATGCAGGACAGGAGAGATGAATTTGGAGATCTAAATTGCACAATCTGGTTGGTCCTCCGTATCCGATAGCTGCTTGAGGATAATGATTCTTATTACTGCAGTTTGGACTTTCCTTTTCGTTATGGGGACTTAGGCCATAAATAAAAAAAATATGCTCTTCAAACAGTTGGTTACCACAGACGTCTGACAGAATTCTTTCAGTATAATATGATATGGAGAAGATATGTGATGAAGACTATCAACAGAAGGGATGTCGAAATCAGTTCATTTGAATCAGTAGCCAAGTACTCTAATCACTCGGCCTCTGAGCGGCTCCTCCACAAATAGATTAATGTTTGAACATCTGGCAATTCTATCTTTTGTGTCAGTTCCTGAGCAGTTACCATGACAACAACAAACAACTTTGAAGTTCGGCCAAGCAAAATTTGGTTTTGGTAGAAAGAAGTTTATGAGAATTGAAGATCAATGGCAGTAAGTAAAATTTAAATTTTTGTAGGATTAAAGCATTTACGAATTATTTCACATCTCGCTTTTTTTTTTTCTTAAGAAATTTGAAGATTGGCAATAGCAACCATATAAAGAAAATTTGATATATCTGTATAGTTTCTGCAGGATTTCCTATTTTGATACCTTCGTATTTTGCAGTTAAAGAACAAATTAAATCTTTTTATAATGTACGATGGGAAAGTCTACTACCTCTGTTAAGTCTCCAACCTGAACACTTTACATTTGTTATTGCATATATTTATTACATGCAATATTTCTGTGTATAAACCAGAGAGCTCGTGAGTTTTGTCGGTGTAAGTGTACAAGCCAGACTAAAGGAGGTAGTAGAAAGTATTAATTATTGTCTGTTGTGTTCTCTATAGGAGGTTCATGGAGCATCAGATTGTTGTCAAACAAAACAAGATAACGACTTATGCTGCCAAGCTGGCAATACAAACAAGCAGCAACCATAGACTCGGAGTATGCCACACTGCTAGTATGTGCATCCACTTACTATGGGACCATAGTCTGCAAGTCTATTGAAATAATAATCTTGCCCTTCCCCCTGCAACCAAGACACTGGAATCACCCTTCATGACATGGAAAGAAGCTCTTAACAACTCTAATGTCACTTCACTGAAGATGGAGTGCTGCCCTTGCTCCGAAAATACGTTTTCTCCTAAAAACATTTAACATGCAAATAGTTGAAGGATGTACTTAAAAATCTTATTGCTCAAAGACAGAGAATTTTAATCTAAAATTTTAATGCCCAAACCACATTTTCCTTTCTGAACACATACACCACTTTCCCCAATTAAATTTGTAATCCACTCAAGCACTACACCAAACTACCAACATTAATATCTAATACAACAAAATTTTCAAATTCACCTATATTCTCCATTATCACAGCAACAACCACCACACTTGAAACAATTGAAAAAAATGCACTACATGTCAAATTTCCCATAATACTCTTTGAATGAATAAAATTCCACCATATGTCATAACTACACTTATTCATGACAATAACACACCCACTTGTTCCTATATACTGCCCAATTATATTCATACACTACAATATGATGTTCCATCATATCCCTATGCCTGTACCAACTCTCAGTATTTACAGCTCCGTAGACTTAACATTATGACAGTAGTATCCTGCAATAAAAGAATCCTTTGCAAAAATATATTTTTATTCCATACCTAATTTCTAATAAAACCTAATTCTAATAATATTTCTAATAATACCCAATTCTCTTTCTAAGTTTAGATAATCAAAATGGGCCAATTTACCATGATTTCAAACCCCCCAAACTCTTCAATAATAGCAGTGTACTAAATATGTACCTTTTAAATAATGTATTTGCCTGCAATTTGTTGTTGTCTCTCTTTTCCCTGATTATTTTACCCAAAAATTTTTGAACAATTTTCAACATGGACGGAAAAATTATTTCAATATTTTTGAAGGGCAAGGTTCAAGTTCTGCAGTGCAATTTTGTTGATTCTCTGAATACATGCTGGGACGAGATCAGTGGCACACCTAGAGGGAGGGCCAAGGGGCCCTGGCACCCCCAAAGAAAAAAAAAACACTAGGAAATTTTCCAAAAATCTTTTCCTAATTAAATTCATGTTTTATATTTATGTTGCGTCACGTCTTCTATTTCTCACATAAGGTAGGAATACCCTATTGCTCTCGGGAATCATGGCCGTTGTAAACACAAGATGAACAAAATAGTGCTTGGGTGGACCGAGCGCTACTTCATTTGCCCGAGCCAGGCCAGCGGGCCCCTCGGCTCCCCCCAAGATTAAATCCTGAGTGCGCCACTGGACGAGATTGAGCATTTTTTTTTATTCTACATTTTACTGATTCACTCCTTCTGTGACCTTATATTTTTTGGAGGCTTTTTTATAATGCCAATGGATTCATATGAAATGTGAATTGATAATTGTATGCTTGAATATTTATCACAAAATAATTATAAAATATTTACTATTCTGCTTCGTTATGATGACTGATAACGGTTGTTATTTTCATTCCTCATTATTTTTTGAATAACAGTGATGTGCAATATGTAACATTTGTGTTAACAAGTGTACATTAAATTTTTTAAACATTTAATCTTGTAGTCATGAATTCTCATTTCATATAAATTCAACAGCTGCATTATTAAAAAGCCACCAAAAATTATAAGGTCACAGAGGGAGTGAATCAATAAAGTTTGGAACCCCCTATTGTCGTTTTTATTAATCATTAATTTTTCCACCATGGCAACAACAATAACAAAAGACAGTGTGAAATAGGATGTTTGAGGTACTTATATTTTACATTTTATTTTTTTCTTCATACTTAAAAAAAGCATCAAAAGTTGTGTAAGACTGTAAATCAAAATATTGCTCATAATTTCGTTCCAGCATGCTTATGGAAAGTCACGAAAATCACACAGTAGGGTATCTGTGGAACTTAAGCTAAGGGCAAAAATCACACGTTTGTAAAATGAGAACGTTAATTAAAAAAGTATATTAAGTGCTGCTTTATAGTAGCTTCTTTACAGTGTTTAAGACAACAATTCTTTTTGACAGTTATTCACTGTAGATTAATTTTCTCAATATATACTGCTTTACCTAGAAAATGCCACACCATGGAGGAATGCATGAAATGCAACAAAACCTACTAAATTTTAATGCAATATTTACCATACATGCAGACAAGTAGGTGAGAAAGAAGTGATTTAATTTCTGAGGCATGAATGCGATGGGTGAGGATACAGTACAATGTGGCCTGAGTCAGTAGGTCATATGACCGCCATGCTGGGCTATACATTTGGCAACACGGCATGACATTGGGTGGAAAAGTCCCCAGATGATGTGCTGAGGTATTGTGGACCATGCATCATTGACCTGTGTCCATAATTCATCGACATTGCGAGGGGGTTGTGCAGAGGCATAAAGTCATTTGCTAATGATGTCCAACACATTCTCTATTGGGGAGAAATCTGGGTTTGCACTGGCCAAGGCAGCACTTGAACACCTTGTAGGCACTGTCTGCTGATGTTGGCAATGTGTGGGCAGTCATCAGGGATACATGGAGATATAGCAACAAAACGGGCTGCAACACCTCATTGATGTATTGTCATGCTGTCATTTTACCCACTATGCATAGAATGGCTGTTGAAACTGATATTGCCCCAAACCATGACAATTGGCTGAGGAGTCATATGCTGCTCACGGATGGCAGTAAGATCAGCCTGGTGACCACACCATCTCCAGACCCTCAACTGCTGATTGTCAGTGCTGAGATAGAAGCAAGACTCGTTGCTGCATATTACATGGTTTCATTCATCCCTCCACACGTCTGGTACAGCAGCACTGCAACCTTGCATGACAATGTGCTGTGGTGAGTGGCAGTCATTGCAATGGTTGGCAAGAGCACACCTGCCTCAGCCACTCTGTGATTCATAGTCCATATTGACACAGAATGTCCTTGGCTGCCTGTACATCGTGTCAATTTTCATCCACTGGGGATTGTGGGGCTGCTACAGTTTGCCATCTAATGTCTGCCTATGTGTACCAGTCCCACTATGGCAACCCACATAACCCTCCTCCAACCAATCACCAAATTCAGCTGACAGTTGTTGCATCCCAATGTGTTTTCACCATGATGTGACACAGGAACCAACCAGATGTTTGTAGCCCTATGATGAAGCCTCTGGTGAAGGTGTGTTCATATGATGGTAGGATTCCTGATGATGTTGCCCAGACCTTTTCACTCCTTACACATGCTTTTGCCACCGAGATCACTTTGATGCAGGGTCCACATGCTGAGGTGAGGATGACCAAACATAGCTCTGCTGAGCTGTTTTCCCATGTTATCTCCCTCACCTTGATAGGGACAGTTATAAATCTCATTCCTGGAGGGGGCTATTTAGGGGCATGCGAAGGCTTTCATAGTGAAAAGTGTCATTTGTGGAGTACAAAATCCTTTATATGTCCTTACATTTGCCTTCATATGGGGTACTGAAGGCATCAGGGGATTGGCTGACTGTTGAAATTTAAAAATGAAATGCTTGCGGGTCTCTTGGAGAGGGCCATAGCTCCCGTGGCCCCCTCCTTATGACCGCCATTGCACCTATCATGTGATTGGTTTGAAAATGCACTCATTTACATAACCCAACTGCCAACACATACCCACCTATTTGCATGGGACTGCGACAAATACTTCGTAGTGTGGTATTTTCTATGTCGGGCAGTGTATTTTTATATTCATTGTACTTTAATAGCTTGGTTTTTTGCTTCCATTTCCTTTACTGTTCATATTGACTATTTTAATAATATTGCAGCCTTTCTTAATTATGTGCATTTCCTGTTAAATATATGACATCTTGACATATCCAATCCACACACCTATAGGTCAATTAAATGAAGTTCTACTGTACTTGGATGCACATATGAGTAACCACCTGACAAATTATTTTTAACCTTTATGTAGAAAAACATCTCAAGAGCATCTTTAACCATTACCATGCCAGGCCTAAAAAACTGAATTGTACCATGTGGCGAGGATTTTTTTCAACTGTGTTCAGGTGAAAGAAACTGAACTTTAGAACTTTTTTTTGCCAAATAAGTGCTGAAAGGAATCATGGCATGTTATATGCCAAATTAATTAGCATTTAATTCTAGATTTTTTGAAAATAAAATATTTAAGAAAAAGGATGACTAATTTTACAAAAACACTTTGGCACTTTCTGAAATATTTGATCTATACATCCTAACATGAGCATTAAGTTTGAAATCAAAACCAGTTGTTTGCTGATTGATATCATGCTCCTATGATGTTGCCAATCACAAGATTAAAGAAATATTGACTTTTTTTTCTTTGTATTCTATTTGTGAAAGATATCCTATAATAGATAAAAATAATTTAGAAATTCTAAAATAGTTTTTAATTGCAAAATGATTCAAAAATGTATATGTCTGTATTTTTGTGCAAATCACTGAAAATCTCCAATAAAAAAATATTCTCTTGGCATTTGACTTAATTTTATTGGGAAAACAGATGGCCAGATGTTTACAAAATGACTCAACTCACTGGAGCTCTCAGCTAGCTATGGGGAACTGTTCTAGATATAATACAGCAGTTACGGTTTTCCTGTAATTGGGGCAGCATTAATAGCAGTTTGAGCAAGAGAAAGGGCTTTTTATTTTTTGAGATGTCAAGTTCAGGAATAAATTGAAAAAAATTAACATAATTTAGGAGCTCTGAAATGTCCATGTCACATATATACTTAAATAAAAAAGTTGGTTCAAATTAAAATTTTTTTTATCATATTAAAGACTGAGTTTATGTTCCATGCAGGCTTTGTGAACATGTAAGGTTTAAGGTTTATGCACCTTGGGCATGTTGTGTGCATCAGTTTCCCAGAATATATACTTGGGTGGGATACATATTTTCATCATATTCAGTAATAGATTAACAATAGCTTGAGATACCTTGGAAAATAGAAGTAAGCACTTTTTCCTTGAACAGTTTTTAGCATAGTGTTTTTAACCTTTGGAGAAAAATGCTGTGAAAATATCCTTAGCATTTTCCTAACCAAAGCAGTTTCAAGGCAGTCTGGAACTTGCCCTGCACATTATATTATGCAAAAATGTTTATAAATATTTTTAAAGATTAGAAAAAATATATATTTTTTAACTTTTGCATTTTCTTTGTTAAGGCTTAATTTTAGAAAACCTGATTAATAAAAACAGTTTAATTATATATTAATTGAAAGGAAGTTTTCCCCTGAATAATATAATATTTATCTCAAACACAATTTTATTTCTTTTAATAATTATTTTCAGTTAATTTGGGTGTTGAATTTTGGTTGGCTAAGTACTGAAAATTTAGTGCACCAAGGCAAAAATTAAATGGTAGCTAGGCGTAAACTGGAAGGAGAGCTGTGTACCAATCCCTAGTGATGATGCACAGAACCGGCCAGGTCTAGCACCTAATGTCCGACCCTGCCTTCTCGTGGTGCAGGCCGTTAGTACCTTTCAAAAGAGATATTCTATTTTGGAAGGGAATGGAAAGGGAGGGCTGCCAGTTCAGTATGGCCTACTGATCTGGTCATCTATGGCCACTTTTTTCTTTTTTTTCAAACCTGCTGAGGAGTGGTCAACTTCACAGGGTCCTGGTGCTAACCATTTATACCTACTAGACTAGACTTGTTTATGGATTTGAGCTTGATTATTGATCCTGGACTTGCTGCACTGGTGGGCCTCTGTTGAGGGAGAGTCTGCCGCTGTGTTTTTTGTTTTGCTTCTGGGTTGCCAGCCCTAAGTGAACAGAGGCATGGGATACTTTATATCAGCTGGTGGATAATCCTAATCAGAGGCCATCGAGGGTACCTGAGCCTTACTTAGTTAGTTGGGCATTGTCAAGCCTAAACTGGAGTAATGTGTCTAAGGCAGGCCATATAGCTCTTGAAAAAGGCCACTTGAAAAGGTGGAGCCTGAAGTTCCTACCAGCATTGGTGACTTCAGCCTATAGCGGAGGAGGAACAGGTCTTTGCCCCATGCCTGCGATCAGGGGGCTGTTTGATATTGTTGGCCCTACTAATCTCAATGAACCATATTTCTTTAAAAATCCTACTAATCATTTTCTCTCTGCAGGAATGTGGAACATGAGGACATTACATAGAGATTATTCTCTTGATGTCCTCATGCAGGAATTCCAGTGCTATAACCTAAATATTCTAGGCTTGCAAGAGACCAGATGGACAGGTAAAGGTGAGATACTTAAATATAACTTTAAATTTCTCTTTACAGGGAGGGAGGATGGAAAGCATCACCAAGGCATGGGTCTGCTGCTCAGCAGACATGCTAGTGATGTTCTTCTAGGATATGAGTGCATTTATGACAGGTTTCTTACAGCAAAATATCAGACAAGCGTTAAAGTCTTGAATGTTATCTGCTGTTATGCCCCAACTGAGGATGTTGATGAGGATGAGAAGGATAGGTTTTACGGACAACTTCAGGATATTTTGAATTCTGTCAAGAAAGGAGATATTACCCTTGTTCTAGGTGACTTCAATGCCAAAGTTGGTACTGACTCTGACCTCTGGGGAGGGGTGATAGGCCCTTTTGGTATTGGTAGCTGCAACGGCAATGGGCAACATCTCCTACAGGTAAGTAAACTCAGTGGTTTCAGAATAACTAACACATATTACAAACACCGCAACATACATAAATACACTTGGGTTTCACCTGATGGGCTGCATAGGAATATGATTGATTATATATTAAATAACAGCAACTGGGCTAGTTCTGTTAGGAATACCAGGTCATATAGGGGAGCTGAAATTAGATCTGACCATTACGTTGTTAAAAGTGTCTTGCAATTTAAACTTAAAAAGTGTTGTGCTAGGGTTAAAAAATTTACCTTTAATAATGAAGCTCTGAAAGACCCAGTTATAGCTAAAGCTTACCATGATAGGTTACTTAATCATTATGACAGTCATGGTTTGCTTACTACTGAAGTTGAGGAAGAATGGGACCATTTTAAACAGGCTTTTTTGGGAACTAACAGTACTCTTTTAGGAAAAAAGGAGCAGAAGAGACAGAATTATTTATGTGATAAGGCACTTGAGCTTATTTCAGAAAGAAGGAACTGCAGGAATGTCCTTAATCAGTACCCTACTAGTCCTAATAGAAAGGATTACAGAGAGCTTAATAAATGTGTAAAGGATCAGTTAGCTACTGATAAGAATCTTTGGCTTGATGGCTTGGCTGACAAAGCCAAGGAAGCAGTTAGACAGCACAACAGCAGAGAGCTGTACCAGATAGTTAATGTTTTATGTGGTAGAAAACGGACAGGCATACAAGGATTGCAGGATAAACAAGGTAAGGTTATAGAAGGTGAGGATTCTGTCATGGCTAGGTGGGCTGAGCATTTCAATGATGTTCTAAACAATGTGATTAGTTCTACTCCCATTGTTTGTAATGATGATAGATGCATTGGTGGCTTTAATGTTTGCCCTATAACACAATCTGAAGTTATTTTGGCTATTTCTAAACTTAAACTTCATAAATCTCCAGGAGTAGATGGAATTACTACGGAAATGCTCAGAGCTGGGAATGTTTCAGTTACCACTTGGATGACTGAAATTTTGAATATCTTTTATGATAAAGTCATGGTTCCTAAGGATTTTACCAGAACTATTATTATCCTTATTTTCAAAAAAGGTGATCGCAGTTCTTGTGATAACTATAGGGGTATCAGCCTACTCTCTGTTCCAGGTAAAGTTCTTTCTATGATTGTGCTTAATATAATTAAGAATCTGGTTGACAATGAATTGTGTGATGAGCAATGTGGATTCAGAAGTGGTAGGGGATGTGTAGATCAGATATTTTCACTTAGGCAGATTCTTGAGAAATTTTTAGAGTTTCAGAAACCTTTGGTTGCTAGCTTTGTTGATTTCAAAAAGGCTTTTGACTCTGTTGATCGTCATAATTTGTGGTTGATTGCGAGATCATATGGTATACTAAACAAGTTAGTTAACATAATGAAAGCGCTCTATAATAACACTGAGTCGTGTGTGAGAGTTGGTAAGTCTTGTAGCAATTGGTTTAGCATTACTTCTGGTGTTCGACAAGGGTGCATTTTGTCTCCTTTTCTCTTTAGTTTGGTTATTGATTATGTTATGCAAAATTCACTTCAAGGGAAAGATTTTGGCCTTAAATGGGCTGGAGATACCAAAATTTCTGATTAGATTATGCTGATGATTTTGCCCTTTTGGCAAATGATGTTGATGAGATGAACTCTTTCATTCGAGCTGTTGATGAGACTGGTAGTAGAGTAGGTTTGGTTACAAACAGAGAGAAAACTAAAGTGATGAAAATTGGTCAGGCAGGTTGCGATTCAGTTCATCTGAATGGTTGCTGTCTTGAGCAGGTGTCACAGTTTAATTACCTTGAGAGCTATGTAACTGATACTGGTGATGTGCGGCATGAGATTAACAGACGAATAGGGATTGCTGCCGGGACTTTTAAGAATCTATGGAGATTGTGGAGAAATAGGCATATACACCTAAAGACTAAAATTAGACTGTATAATAGTTTGGTTATTTCTAGGGTTAGTTATGGTAGTGAAACTTGGATGCTGTGTAAACAAGATAACAGGAAACTAGATGCTTTTGATTCTAGATGCTTACGCAGTATCTTGGGTATTAGGTGGTTTAACTTTGTAACTAATAATGAGGTTAGGCAAAGGAGTCTGCAACCTCCTGTAAGTAGCATATTGTGCAGAGAGAGACTCCGCTGGTTTGGCCATGTTGCCCGTATGGATAATTATAGATTGGTGAATAGGGTTATGAACAGTGTGCCTATAGGCCTCAGAAGGAGGGGGAGACCTAGGATGCGGTGGGCAGACAATGTCAAACAGGACCTTGTTAGAATTGGTGTGCAGTGGCCAGATGCATCAGACATCTGCTCAGGACAGATATGCTTTGAGAATTAAACTGTGCGGTCTGGTGGGACCTCTGTAGCCCATGGCTGCTTGAGGATGATGATGATGATGATGATGATGATGATGATGATGATGATGATGATGATGATGATTGTCAGAGTAGCACAGCCAAGATATTGAAAAGTAGGGGGAGGCCTGAAATCTGTTAAAAACATTCAATATAAACTTAAAGACTCCTAATTTTTTTGAAAAGAAATTTTGCCAGATTTAAATAGAATTTAAGTTGAAAACACTTGCTTAAATTTCCCTCCCACATGAGGACTGATGTCCACATCAAGAAAGTCCTTTTTTCTTCCTTATCCAAGACCTCACTCATTTTCAGGGAACAATACAATATCAAAGTTTTTTTACTGGAAAATGGAGAAGTAATAAAAATAAATTAACATATAACCTAATGTGATGTTAAATAAAATATCAACAGCAAGTTGTAAGCCACCCTTCCGATGTAGCTTAATTTGAAAAATCGATAATAATCAACTGACCAAAAGATAGATAATGTACAGAAATGAAGTAAACTGCCTTAGCCTGCTGTATTATAGTAATATACAGTGTTATAGAGATTTTAATAAAGTTACAAATCCACATAAATAAAAACTAAGGTTTAATTGTAGAAAAAGTAAATAAAATACTAAATAGAGATTAAGTTAACTTTTTAAACACTCTAGGTGCTGGACTGGTCACATGTATTTGGGAAAAATAATTAGCTCATTGACACTAATGGAGTAACCGATAGTCATAGATCAATGTGGTGAAGTTTAGATTACTTAGTCATACGTGCATTGGTTTTGTTACATTCTTTTAGAGACAGCCTCTTCATTTGTACAAGGAGGACAAGCCCGGATTATGTGCTGTCCTTCATAGGTATGGTGTTGTTGCTTTTCACTTGTTGGTGACTGAGAGTTCTTCCATGTGGATCAGCACTTTACTGCCTCTGTGATATAAGTCACTGGGTGTCATAGGATTCTAAACTTTATACTCCTGTTAGTGCTTGGAGCCTGTTGCCTATATGTAATATTTGTGACTAGGCATTGCTACACATTTTGTGCTGTCCGCTTTGGCATGTCGTCAGGCAAACACTGTTCTAGCAATGGGATGTGTTTGAAATGTGATGTATTCATTCAGTGGATGCACATGTGGGTTGCGTGGGGTTGTCAAGCTCAAGATGTGGACTGGGCATGCCCCTGAGGTGCCATTAAAAAGGGAATTCTTCAGAAGTGCTCTACAAGATGCACTGGACATGGTTATTCTAGATTTTAAAAGGAGAAAATTGCATAATATCCATATTATAATAAGTAGAATATGTTGAATGAATTTCTGAAATTTGAAATTAATGAGCTGTGAAGTGAATATTACTAATATTATATAAGACAAGGATATATATATATATCACAAAATTAATTTTGTTGAGTGCATTATCCAGGGTAGTATGCTCCATCTGCAGTTTGTTACCCCTATCATTTAAGGTCTCCTCCCTCCCCATTTTGTTGTTATACCTGTGGTTTTTGACAGCAGTGTTGGGGTGTGAGTCCTGGGCTAAGTGTCAGTGGGGTCCAGATTCTGAAGATGTGCAGAATGTAGCTAAATGAGTCCCAGTAATAGTTTCCTAGCTGAAGGGGGAAGAATTATATCCATGTTGCATATAAAATTTCTATTGATGTATCAAGTTACCAAAAACGTTCATGTGGTTTTTGAGGATAAAATTAAGCCATACATAAAAAGTGAATAAAGATATCTTATTCAGGAAAGTAAGTACCATCACAATCTATAACCTTTTCCCAACAAGATTCAAGTTTGTAAATGCCACTCCACTTCTAAACATCGGTAGAAGTCCCGATGTTTAGAAGTGAAGAAAGCAGCCAGCTCCTTTTCTAGAGCTTCTTGGTTTGCCCATATGATTGTCCAATGCCAAGAAAAGATGGTAGTTGGATGGCATGATGTCTGGGGAATATGGAGGCTGAAGTAGAATTTCCCAACTAAGGCTGTGGAGCTTGTCTCGGGTCACTCTTTCTTTGTGAGAGTGAGTATTGTACTGAAGGACCACAATGCCATTGCAATGAACAAGCTGTTTTTGGAGCAGTGCAACTGCAACCCCTCATAGCTGTCCCAAGTAGACATCTGCAGTGATTGTTTGTCCAGTGGAACTCACAAAATTTTCTGTTGGTGGATCCTGGGCTTTAGTGTGACTCAATGCTGGCCTTCAGTTCATTGTCATTAATGATGATCAGTCTTAACTCATGGTGGAGTGCAGTGTCAAGTGTCTCATCTCTGATGCAAAGTTTCCGAATCACTTTTGGGCTGTCTGTTTGCTCACTGTTGTCTCCAAATGACATATATATCTTGCAGGCTATTTGTGCTGCTTTAGTTCCCAGTTTAAACTCATAAAGTAAACACACTCAAATAACTGAATTCAACATGTTTTCATTGCCCAAATTTTACCAAACTGTTTTTCATGCTTGCTACACATCAACTGACTCAGCATACTATGTGCTTTCTACTGTGTTGACGCATGTGTACCACTTGCAATTGTGTTTATGTAATTTTCTTTGAAATGATAACATTGAAAACACTGCACAAACTTATTTGGTTACTTGATGGAAGAGGTTGTTTGGGTTGTTTTACCTCTGAGCGGCACTTTTTTGCACACCATGGGCTAAATGGCCAGGTCACATGGACCCCGAAGGCTCAGAGAAGGTTGGGGGAGGGGACCCACTGGAACAGCTGTTAGGAGGCAGATGGTAGCCTCCTGTCAAGGCCATCCAGTGTGTTCTTTAACGTGCACAGGGTATGGCTCTCCCACACACGGGGCCATGGCTTAACGTCCCATCTGATGGACGGCGGCCTTTCCAAGCCCATCAGTGTCCCCTACTGACCGTGGGCAGGGTGGGGAATTTTGCGGATGATGGAAGAGGAGTTCTTCCATTATTTACCATTGAAAATAATGGAAGACCTCCTCTTCTATATCAATAGAAATTATATATGCAACATGGATGTAATTCCACCCCCTTCAGTTGGAAACTATTACTTGAAGCGATAGATAAACTCCTCATTTAGCTATACTCCTCACATCTGTCGAACACAGTACTTCCAAGCCTTAGGCAGGGCTCACACCCCGACATTGCCACTGAAAACCACAGGAATAACAACAAAATGTGGCTGAGTGGGGTGAACCTTAAATGATAGAGGTAACAAACCACTAATGGAGCATACCACCCTGGATAGTACAGTCAACAAAATTAATTTGGTGATATATAACCTTGTCTTATATATATATATTTAGTAAAATTCACTTGATAGCTCATTATTTTTAAATTTGGGAAATTTATTCAACATACCCATAATATTCTACCTTACACTTCAAATATTACGTGATTTTCCCCTTTTAAAATCTAGAACAACCATGCTCAGTGTATCTTGCAGAGCACTTTCGAAACATCCCCCTTTTTATGGCCCCTCAGGGGCATGCTCAGTCCACATCTTGACCTTGGCAACCCCATGCAGCCCATATGCACATCCACTGATTGAGCACATCATGTTTCCAACACATCCTGCTGCCAGGACAGTGCTTGCCTGACAATGTGCCAAAGCGGACTGCATAAAACATGTGGCAATGCCTAGTCACAAATATCTCCTATAGGCATCTGGCTTAGTGCACTAAATAGGAGTGTGAAGTTTAGAATCCTGTAACACCCAGTGATTATACTACAGTGGCAGCAAAGTGCTGATCTTCATGGAAGAACTCTGTCACCAACAAGCGGGAAGCAACACACCCGGCCTATGAAAATACCAGCTCCCATGAAGAACAGCATACAATCCAGACTTGTCCTCCTTATACAACTGAAGATACTGTCTCTAGAGAAACGTAGTAACAAAATCAATGCAGGTATGACCAAGTAACCTAAACTTCACCACATTTATCTATGACTATCAGTTACTCCATTAGTGTCAATGAGCTGATTTTTTACCTGATACCCTGTGATTAGTCCAGCACCGTGTTATATAGAGTTAACTTAATCTTTATTTAATTCAGCACACTGTGTTTTTCATCTTTGAATTTTAAATAAAATACTAACTTTACGAATGGAGATCATATCCAATGGGTGGGGAGGAAGTATTTAGACTTAAGCCAACCATGTAAACAACTACCATACAGCCACTTTGCATTGGCTCTCCCCACTCTTGCATGTGTGAACGAGCAATCGGAATACCTGCAACTTCCTCTCACTTGATGGCAGTGTGCCTGCAGCCAGTCTTAAAGAAGCTGTGGCTATGAAGGCTTTTGTTTTTAGTTTTAGAAACTATAACTGGGGGACACTGCATTGTCCAGCAGTGTTTATGGAATGTCAACACCCTACCATGGTCTGCTATGTTGCCCCTGGATTTCTCCCCTATGGAGCACATATGGGATGTGCTGGGTTGACATTTCTGATAGCATCTATAGCCAACATTTGCCCTGGACACTCTGCATCTTCATTGGAGGAAGAATGGCAGAGAGTGCCTCAGGACACCATTTGGGGTATGCAATGATGCTTGATGTCTGACAGCATCGATTTGAGGAGTGGGAATGATGTATATAATGCTGGGATAAATGATAATAATTCTTATAGGAATGTTAAAATAGGTTTAAGGCAGGAAAGAGTGTAAAGCAGGGGAAAGAGAACACAGGCATGTACTTGGTAATTGCTTCCAAAATCTTCCATTTTTAAAAATAGCAGTTTTTTGTTAATTTTTAAGAGATTTTCAAAACTTTAAGGAAAAATTTGATAATAGTTCAAATCAAACTTGTAATCTTAAATCAGGGAGTTGCTTTAGCACAGAATAACATTAACAAACAAATTAGCAATGCTGTATAGCGCTTCTAAGGAATGGCAATCAGATGACTTTGGCAAATTATAGAAGGAATTAGAAATTTACAGTACTGGTGATTAAGTTATATTCAAATATTGTGTATATTGCTTTATGTAGCTTAAATTACAGTTATATAAACCTTTTTTTTTCTTGTCAGGCCAAAAGTATTCCTTTAAAAGATGCGTTAAAAAGATGGGTATGTATTGTTTATATATTTAAGCTATAATAGCAACAAACATCATTATTGAAGTGAATAGAGAAGATTTTAAGTTTTTTGTAATGGGATGTGCCCTTTGAGTTAGAATTTATTATATGACAGTGGATCATATTTTGCACAAGAAATTTTTAATAAAAAGAAAGAATTCACAGTGCAATAATTGAATTGCGAAACAAGCAGTCGTTGTGATCGGACGTTCCTCGCAGAGCTCCTGCCAGCAGGGTGTGTCCGCTGCCCTCCCGTGATTGTGACCAGCATCGGTTGACCTGGGCTGTTATCGGACTAGTAAGTGCCATAAACTTTATTGCTCCTACACGTCCTCTTCCCCCTGCATCAGTCCCGTCGTGTTTTACACAGTGCCTTGTGTAGAATGAGCCGGATAAAATCAATTAAGCACCAGAACTTTAGGGCCCAATTTGTGCATCTCCCAATAGTGGTTCCCGCTGTTGAACTTGTGAGCCAAAACTCTCTACACAATGAATTCAATGAGTTTCAGCTGTGGAGAAACAATTGCTCCTAATGCCGACCACATCCTGTGCAGTGGATGCAAAGAGAAATTGCATTTTTTGTGCTCTGGCACAACGGAGAGAAACTACACAAAAAGATGACTCAAGAGAAGAAAAAAAACGTGGCTCTGTACTGACTGCAAATTAAGCAGAACAAAAACAGACTCATTTCAGATAAGGAAAACAGAGACAATACGCCTCTAAAGAATAACGTGTATCAGCCTCGCCAACATCGAATAACAACAGTGACTACAGCCAGGAGACATCCTTGGGTCACTGCTCCTCTAAGACACTTGGAGAAGACTGTAACTCTAATAGTATATGACCCCATCTTCGGCGCAACAAGAAGCTAGAAATTTTCAAATGTTACTGAATGAAATAATGCACTTAAGAAACGAAATCAAAGACTTAAGGAATTCAGTAGAATTTTTCTCATCTCAATATGATACACTATTGAATAAATTTCACAGTATGAAGTGATGCAACTAGACTCTATGAGTAAACTAGCTACCATTGAAACTACATGTGCAGATCTCACTCAAGAGAATACGGCTCTCAAGTTGCAAATTAATGATCTTGAACAATACGGCAGAAACCGAAATATCGAGATACATGGCATTCCAATGGACGATCAGGATGAGAAAGAAAATCTAAATCAGATAGTGATCAATGTTGCAAAAGCACTGGATATAAATAATTTTAACATTAATCAACTTGAAGCCTTACATAGAGTGCCAACAAGGAACAAGAACGAAACACCTGCGATTATTGCCCAATTTAAATCTAGAAACGAACGTGAACAATGGATGTCAAAAAAGAAATTGAAAATCTTTGCGAGTAATGTTATTGATGATGTGAAAAAACGCCAGTGTATCTAAATGAAAATTTAACTCCAATAAACAAAGAACTTTTCTGGAAAGCGAGGTACCTGTCCAAATCAAAAAAATTTTAATATGTCTGATTTCGGAATGGAAAAATCATGATGAGAAAAACTGATGGTGACAGTGTAATTCGAATTGATATGCTCATGAATTTTGGTGAATTTTAAATGGGAATTAACCTACTTATATGCTCTATTTTTTTTTCTGTCATGGCAACTTTTATTTTGATGACTTACCAACATTTGATCACAACAAAAATGCTCTGCGCAACTATGAAGAAGTTAAGAAATGGTTCTTGACTAATAAATTGTCAAGAAATAATCTTGACTGATGAACATTTAAGCTTTCTGCATGTAAATATTCAAAGTCTGAAAAAAAAAGTGGGGAAACTCTCTGTGTTTATCTCAAAGATATCTTGAAATTTTTAGATATTATTATATTGACAGAAACTAATATCCTCAGCACGGATTCTCCATTGTTCAATTAGGAAAATTTTAATAAACTTTTTATGAGAACTCCTGGTTTGTTTGAACATGGGTTGGGTTGTTTTACCTCTGAGCGGCAATTTTTTGCACATCATGGGCTAAAATGGCCAGGTCATAAGGACCCCGAAGGCTCAGAGAAGATTGGGGGAGGGGACCCACTGGAACAGCTGTTGGGAGATAGATGGTAGCCTCCCATCAAGGCCATCCAGTGTGTTCTTTAACGTGCATAGTGTATGGCTCTCCCGCACACGGGGCCACGGCTTAACGTCCCATCCGATGGACGGCGGTCTTTTCAAGCCCATCAGTGTCCCCTACTGACTGTGGTGTGAGGAGTTTTGCAAAGATAAGTCTCAATGCTGGGACTCGAACCTGGGAACTACAGATTACGAGCCTGGTGTGCTACTGACTGAGCCCCCCACCCCACCCCCCATTTGAACTTGGGATTCTACTTTTCTTCCATGACACATTATTAATCAAAACGATACCTTTGCATGTAATTCCTGCTGAAACATTGAATATAAATATCTACATGGGTAATTTAACTTTCAATTTACTTGCTGTTTACAGATCACCAAGCTCGAACATTAACACTTTTCTTTCTAATCTCAAAAATTGGTTCGAAACAACTGATAAACATCGCAATCAAATATTAGTGGGAGACTTTAGATATCAAAAATATAAAAAAACATGGAGGTGCCAAATACGTAGAATTGCTAACCGAGTTTGGTTTTTCACCTATCGTTACTGGTATCTCCAGGGAAGACATTATTGGTGACTCTCTGTCTCAGACGTGCATACTTGACATTAAACTCAACACAAATTCAATGATTTTTTGCAGTAGGATCGCAGACCACTGCTTAATTGCATCAATTTGTAGGAAAACAAAAACTTGGGAATTCATCCAATCACACTAAAAAGCTAAACAGCAATTTTAACACGAAAACTATCTTAGATCATAAAACATATGCAAAGAAATAAGCCTAACAAACTGGCTGGACAGAGGCACTGGAAATGAAACCCCAAATTCAGAACCAATAGATGTGCTTTATGAAGCATTCATAAAAAAAAATACGCCGATTGTTAACAATAATAAAATTAATAAACTATCCGATGGCTCAAAAATTAAACAACGCAATTGTAGCAAAGACTGGATAAATCAGAAAATAATAAACTTAATATGAAAAAGAGACTCGGCTTGGATTGATTACAAAAATAACAAGAGAAACAAATTTTAAATTACTATACACAAACTTAAGAAACACAGTCAGGTCCCTTATTAGGCAGGAAAAAAAAATATTACTTAAAACAATTTGAGTCTTGTAAAAATAATCTAAAGCAAAATTGGGAACTCATCAACCAAATTATCAACAATAAATCTAAAACTGCCATTGATGATTTATCATGAAGAATATACCACAAGGTATGTCTGAAATTCAAGCAGCAGAGAAATTTAACACCTTTGCAGACATTATTATCAATGTTAGAGATGATAACAGTATGCAGAATCTATCTACAGTTCCTAAACATATCCAACCTTCTATTCCCTCAATTTTTATTCCTTCCATCTTAAAACAAGAAACTTTCAAAATTCTAAGTGTTAAATGAAAGAAAATCACATGGATACAATCAGGTACACATAAATTACATTAAAGCATGCCAAATCTCCTTAGCTGATCTCATAACAAACAATCAAAGCATATCTACAGGAAACATCCCTAATAAACTCAAAATTGCTTTTTAAGACCAATTTTACAAAAGTGGAACTAAATCCGATTGCACCAACTATAGGCCCATTGCCATCTTACTCGTTCTTCACAAAATACTTGAAAGATATGTAGCTAATGTTCTAGCCAATTTCTTGAAAAACATAACATTATTAGTGAAAAGCCATATGGTTTCCAAAAAGGTAAAAATACAATTACACTTTTAATGGAGTTTTCTGACGTCATTAACGGAACTTTAAACAATGGAAAAAAAAGCAGTTGCTATCTTTCTGGACTTTCGTAAGGCATTTGATACGTTAGATCACAATATTTTACTTCAAAAATTGTATACCTATGGTGTCCGAGGTATTACTTTTAAATGGTTTGAAAATTATTTAAAAAACAGAGTGCATGTTACCAAAATTAATGGCGTTTTTAGTAAGAAGAGAACAGTGTACACTGGTGTTCCACAAGGTTCAATTTTAGGTCTGCTTTTATTCATTATTTATATTAATGATCTAGCTAACCTTAAACTGAAGGGCTCTTCTTATGTATATGCTGATGACACTGCCTTGGTTAATGTGAATCACAATATAGGAGACGCAGTCCGAGCACAGGATGATTTTAACAAAATTATTGTTTTAAATTATTATTAACATTAATTGTATTTACATTAAACTCAGATAAAACCAAATGGATGAGCTTTCATTCACCGGATACTATGATCTTTCATCTTATGCAGTTAAAAACCACGAACCTTTGTGTCCTCACAACATGATAACTCATGACCCTGACTGCTGCGACTGTGATGTTATTGAGCATATTGAGAGCCATAAATATCTTGGACTTTACATGGACACAACCTTCCGATGGAATACACATATTCAAAAGTTAGCAGGGAAATTGCATCTATGGTGATCTAAACATTACAAACTACAATTTGCTGCAAGCACACATACATGTATTTTGGTTTACAAAGCTATCTGTGAATCTATATTGACTTATGGTTTGACAATATACTGCTGAACTAACCTCACAAATATAAAGAAAATAGAAACTATTCAATCATCCATTGCTAAAAATATAACCCCATATAACTTAAGAAATTCATTTTATCATAGTGAAGAAAGACTAAATTATCTAGGCATACTTTCTTTTCACAACCTTTACAAATACAGCATCACTTTAAAATATACTTTTGACAATCAGTTTAAATCTAAAATCTCTCATGGGAAAAACACAAGGTTACAATCCAAAAATTATTTCCAACTTCCAAAAATATTAAACAGTTACAGGAAATGTACAAGGGCATATACAATACCTTACGTGTTCAATCAATTGCCAAGGGAAATTATTTTATTAAACAATTTTAAAGAAATCAAAAATAAGACTAAAAATTTTCTTCTAGACACTAAATTCAATATAAAAATTTGAACCACTACACTGGAGCTTCCACTGAAAATCACATAATTCGATGACATTGTTTTAAACTATATCTTATGTATTTTCATGTAACGTTATTATTCTTCTCTCCTGCAGATAAGCAGATGTTTTGCGGGTCATTTGTTTAAACTTTTGTATAACTAACATGAATATGAATAAAGATTATTGAAAAAAATTAGCCACATTTATTCTCAGTGCCATTGTTGAATAAATTAATTATATATGCTATCCAATATCAAAAATTTATTGCAGTTTCCTCAAGTCTTATAAATTAACACACTATGGTGTAACATCAGTTCGCTGGTGCCTGTTGAAGGGATTGTCTGTAATAGCCGAGATGGGCAAGACCTTGAAATTTTGTTGTACCACAAAGGTAGGGAAAGAACTCAAATCCAGAGGATGAATCCAACTGCAGGAAATGCCAAGTGTTATTTTAGTTAAATTTGCATTTATTAGGAAAGTTTAGGTCTTTTTTTTTAAGTTTGGTTCAACTCCCTATTCCTAAGTGTTGTTACTGATAGAATTTGTAGCTTTATTAGTTGATGAGGGTTTGGAATCTTCCCTGTCTCACAGAGGTAAATTCATATATAAGAAATTTGGGGAGCAAATTTATATAACGAAAGATATATTGATTCGTTGCTACTGCTGGATTGCCATTTTTAGCAATGATGTGGTTGAGCTGCATGTGAATGTAATGAGAGAACCATTCTATATTCTTGATATTTATAGAGGGATGGGTACAGTGCACCCTTTTATGATTTAATCTTAAATATCACAACTCAAACTCCTAGTATATAGTATTTAAGGTGAACTGGGTGAGAGGAATACAATTTCAGTTTTTAGACAGAAACTAACAGTAGGAAAAAGTTGTCAAGCACTTGACTGGGAAGTTCATATTATAAGATATATTTAGTAACTAGCTGCAATGTGATGATATAAAATGCAGCATAAACTGAAGTATTTCAAATAAAACCGAATGTTACAACATAATGCTAACCAAATTCACAAAGCTTTCATGCACAGACCTTGATTCCTTCATCAGATGATATGGGTGGTAATTTGCATTCTTTAGCTTTAAGTAAAATGAAGGTCATATCTTATTTAGAGACTACAGGAGAGAGAGGAGCATGGTTAATAAATTGACATGTCACCTGTGCAACATGGATCTCAACATGGTCAGTGTGCAGTTGGATGTAAACAGATCATGTGAGAAAGTAATTTATTTTACGAAGTTCCTTTTAGCTTTTTCCTTTTAACTTTGTAAAATTAATAATTGCTCTCACCATATAAAAAGTTATTGAAATTTTCAAGCTTCCTTTTAGCATTAATTCCTTTAACTTGAATTTTAACACCACAATTTCACTTAAAAAATAAATGCTTTTTAACTTAAATTGGTTATATACCAATTTTGTTAAACAGTCACATTGCTCATAGCATTTATTGGCAACAACCATATTTAAAATGGCACTAGAGCCAAAGTTTAACCTTCCTGGTATAAAGCATTTATCTCTTTCTCTGTTTTACAAGAGCCACAGCAGATGTAAGTAAGGTTGTGGCAGGTCTGCCACGCCAATAGCACTATAGGACCAGATACCTGTGGCAAGGAGAACACATTCCAGTCACCTGGAGGGTTAAAGTCAAAGAAGTTTTCTCTAATAAGATGGTAAGTTGTTAAAATGAGAAGATATTACTACTAGTACCATTGTTTAAGTTGGCTGTCATACTCATATGCTGTCAAAAGCAAAGTGCAGACTTTGCTTACATAGAGGAATCAGTCCCTAAATTCATGATGGTTGAAGCAAGTAGCAACTGAAGTCCACTTAACACCTTCACTGCCGGCTCCACCAATAGGCTGAGGTTATGTCCCATGAGTAGTGCAACCTCCACCTATTGGTGGAGAGTGCCGAATGACTTGAATGATCCAGTAGCCACTGGTAACAGTCTCGTAAGTCATTTTAGCATCAACACTGTTCTTGAACATCATAAATAATAATACGTACATTTGGTTTTACAATTTTGAAGCTGGCAGCGAAACTGTTATGCAGTACATCGTGGTTGAATACAATGCTTCATAGTACAGTTTTAGCTCACATTATAGATATGATAAGTATTAAATGTCGGGACAATCAATTTTTTTCAAGTATCTGGTCTACAGATTGTTTTCCTGTGATACTTTATTACTGAATTAAACATGAGTAGAATGTGATAATTCTCCTTCATAATAAGTACCTGAATATTGCTTATAAATCTTAAAAGCATTTAATTGGTTACCTTTAAAAATGTGTTTTAACTAAGAGTAGTATCATTATAAAAACAAAAAAAGACGTATTTTTCCACTACACAGTGAGTGGCTTCCTCAGGTGATAAAATGTGAAGATGACATGATATTATTAGTCTGTTCCTGTAATGGTGCTCCAGTAAATTAATGCTAAAGTTGTGTAACAAGATTCCTTGCAGCCAGTAGTGGTGTCATGAGATTGAAAAAAAATAAGAGTCATGGTGCACATGAATAATACGTAAATTTAAATGGTGCACGTGAATTTTTTTTTTTTAAGTTTATTATAAGATTCTCTAAGAAATTCAATTGGAACTTGGTTGTGGGTGATGTATTATATTCAAGTTTGGAGCATTGAGTTTAATCAGTATTTCCCAAACATTCCTTAATGTCATTTTCATTTTGGGATATTTGTTTGCAGATTGGTCGATAAGTCCTTCCAACATATTTAAATTTTGCATTTAATTTATTCTGAAAATGATCTAACTTTATAGTTTAAATTCTCCCTGATGGAGAGGATTTATTGTGTTCATTTAAAACTTATGCTTTAATATTAGTAGTTGTTGTCTTTGAGACTTCAAATTAGATGTAGCAATTATTGAGTTAAGTGAATGTGAATATCCAGGAATGTACAGAAACTAATATTATATTTTGTTTCATTATTATTGTTTTGATGTGCTGGATTCAATTGTTAATCACAATTTTGTTAAAACTTAATTCTTTTATGAATCTTATCAAGAAATGGGATTTATAACCTGCTTCTTGTCCTATTTTGTAAATATAATTTATTTCTTATTTAAATAATTAAAAGTTGAACAATACCAATTACTTAAGAAATATGCATTAAATGTAGCTTTTGTATAACTTAATAGGTGGATGG
Source organism: Ryuthela nishihirai (assembly GCA_038380435.1). Lineage (NCBI taxonomy): Eukaryota > Metazoa > Arthropoda > Arachnida > Araneae > Heptathelidae > Ryuthela > Ryuthela nishihirai. The sequence continues at coordinate 7,053,730 of JAWZYU010000034.1, forward strand.
AATTGTGGGATAAAGATTTGGCATATGTGTGCTTTCAGGAAACAGGTTTATTACATTTTAAATTTAATCTGGTGATCCAAATGAATGTTAAAGAATCATTATTTCAGATTTCTGAGCAAATTTTAAAGTTGATAGGATGCTGTTAAAATTGTTTTATAAATATGGTAGTTCCTGTATATTGTGACCCCAATAAATTATGATATCAATACACAGAAGTTATAGTGGCTGCTTTAACCTGCTTTTCTGAAATACAGTAGTCTCACCAAACCACACTGCAGCAGAACTGGTTTAAACTTTTTGAGGCCCTAGGCACACATTAGATTCGAGGCCCCTTGATTAGGTTTTTTTAAAATATTTGGGTGTTTTGTTTAGGTAAAACATTTAAAATTTTTTATTTTTATTTAAAGAATTGTAGAAAAGTAATCTCAGAAATATAACTCAATCACAGTAAACAAAAAGTATAGACATTACTAATAAACATTAAAATATATTTGGCATGCATTGTAATTTACTATCAAATTATAGTATTGAAAATTGCTTGACAAGCATTTAACTAAAAACTTTTAGATCAAAAATCATCAAAGGGTTTTATTGTGAGCTTTCTGTTTTTCGAAACCATTAGTTAAATCATCACAATTTAAAGAATTTATCAATTCATATTCAATAAACATTAAAAATAAATTTGCATTTTGGTTTGTGCTTGGGAATTATAATGATTTTATACATGCCCATATGGTTGGATATATTCTCTTCTTTAATAAAACTTGAAAATTATGTTATTTCATCTTTAAATTGATTGCTGTCAATATCATTTTTGTATGGTATATATAGCTGTTCAGTGGGTCCCCTCCCCCCAACTTTCTCTGCTCCCTTGGTGTCCTTGTGACCTAGCCATTTAGCCCATTGTTTCATCCCTGAGTGCAAAAAAAGTGACACTCAGAGATAAAACAATCCAGCCTAAGAGATTTCATGGTGTTATTTTTTATTCTTAGTTTTCATTTAGAAGTAAATATTTTACAAAAAATTTATGTTTTTACAGCTATTTTATTGTATACTACTCATTAATTATTATTGAATATTCTCTATATCACTGTAATTAGTGGAAAAGTTGAAACAAGTATATGGAATTATTATCTAGATATTGAGTAATGATAAGTGTTATATCATCTTGCATTGATAGTAGAATCAGCCAGAAAAGAATGATGATAGAATAATAATCTTTTAATATTTATCTAAAATAATGATTTCTAACTAAAACTACCTATTCAACATACTGATTTAATATTTAGCACTGCACATCCTCATGATCAAGTCCCTGTCAAAATTTTAAGCTCCTAGAGCCTAATATGTGAAGAGTCACAGTGGTTACCCCCCCCCCCCCCACACACACACACATCTCCTTTCATTATTATAGATTTTTGCCAGATCAAATAATGGTACTTCCTAATATTAATCAAGCAGTAAGACTCCCTAATTTTCAGTTTTTAACTTACACTGTCTCCCAATTGATAAATTCAATGATATATATTTTATTGATATATATATATATTATTTATTAGTAATGTAAAAAAAATAGAAAAACTGCAATCTATAGTAGCTAAAAATATTATTCCTCTACATTTACAAAAAAAAAAACTAAAACATTAACAGATAGATTTAAATTTTTAAACCTTTTATCTTCAATAATTTATATAAATGTAATTTAATGATTAATTTTTTTTAACAGTACAAGTAAAATAAAAATTTAACACAATAAAAATGCAAAACTTCAAAACCAAGGATATTACCAAATACCTAATTTTTGAAACAATTACGGAAAATGTTAGTGGCATTAAATATGTGGAAATTGATATTTATCCAAATCAATTACCACAATATTTATCCAAATATCAATTACCACTTATAATTAATGCTATCCCAAGGGAAATATTAAATATAGATGCATATAGCAGACTCAAATCTAAATTAAAAGATTATTTGGGAAAGCAAATTAGCTGAATATTTTTGTGAAATATATATGATGTAAACCATTATTGTAGCTGAATGACCAGTGCTTTATTTAATTTATTCATTTTCTTGTTGATAAGCTGTTTAGCTTTGCAGATCAAAAAATATATTGTACCCTTTACTTTTAGAAATAGAAATCAACAATAATAATTTAAAAAATTAAACAGACTAGAATCAAGTAAAATTAAATAATAATTCATAGTCTTTAAAACCTAGTAAATATTCTTTCAATTTTTTTTTATAAGTAGCAAAGTGGTTTTTTGTTTCTTACACTAAAATCGAGTGAATTAAATAATCTAGACATGAAAAATAAAAAGCGGTGCTGCCTGATATAATACTCCTATTTGCTTTTGGAACTCAAAAAAAAAAAAGTGAAATAAAATAAAATAAATAAAATAAATAAATAAATAAATACCAGTGTCATCTTAATTGCTTATTACAAGTTTCAATATCTATCCATGTTTAACTTTAAAATAGGAAAATTAATGTTCGAAACAAAAAAAGTATATTAAAATCCTTGTTAACTATGATACTGGCCACATCTTTCACCAGACATGGTGGACATAAATTGAAAATTCAGTTTTTACAATTCTGTTGTTTTGTATTTACTTTATTAAACTACTTTATATACCCATCTCAGCTGCAGAAAACAAATTTCATCTTAAAATAAGCTTAACCCTAGTATGAACATTCTTAAAAATTTTAAATTGTAAGTTCTTTTCATATAATTGAATCAAAATTTGGTAACTTATCATTAAGTAATATATATGCTCATTCAACTTTCAATTACCCTCAAGAAACACTCTCAAATATTATAAACAAAAATCATTTTTATTTCTTCACAATTACACCTTTCATTTCTATATTCTTTGCAAAGAATTGAAATCTTTGTGCATAAGTTGTGGACATGCCCTCATTCAATTTTGATGTTATCTGCTCCACAGTAGCCATGCGATTCCTTGTAACAATGCGGGACAGTCTGCACTCATCTTGAGAGTCATGCATGTTTACGTCCACATTTCTTCTACTGGTTGGAAGTTTTTCCATATTTCATGTAGTCTTGGTACACACGTGCGATGGTCTGACATGGAAATCCCAACAGTTCAGAAGTTGCAGTGATTGAACAACCGGCCTTCCCACAGTCAAACTCACATTGCTGCCTTTACCCATGATTACTCTTCTGTGACTGGTTTCTAATGCATAGAGACCTGCTCTATATATAGGCATTGCCAGTTTTGGCATCCCACATGACTGGATGCAATACTTCTGCATTGCATATTGTTATCGGGGTGTTTATGATAATTTGTCCGTTCAGTGTATATCAGTAATTGTAAATTTCGTTTTAGTAATTAAATGCAATAAAATAAAACTATTAACTTTATGAATAGGTAAATGATGTCTTGTGAAGCTTCCCTTTCAATGTGGCCCCTAGCTAGCACCTTAGTGCACCTTATTAGAAATCTGGCCCTGCACTTCAGTGTCAGACATGAGTCCAGAGGTCTGCCCATTGGAACCCTGTTGCTCTGGACCCAAGTCCAACTACTGACACATAACCAATTAGAGGAAGTGGCCAGGGCCCCATGTACTGTTGAGCCATAGCCTGGAAACCTCAAACTCTTCAACTAGAGTTGCATACAATGATACAAAGTTAAATGAATGAACTGTGATTGTTTCTTTAATTGATGTTAATCGTATAACGTTTACGACTTCATATCAAGATATTGCAGTGTATTTAGTACACATATAAATGTATAAAGTATGAACTGAAAAAGTCAAAGATTTTTCATTGTATTTTGTAATTAAGTGGCTTACGTTTTGAAAATAAGCTGCTGAAAGGTAATACAGATTTAACAAATACCTTAGGTATTCAAGAATACATGGGAGCAATATATGTTTAGCTATCTGTGTTAGTAAGAAAGGGTTGCTGTTAACATCCTGAATTGATTTAATGTACTTGGGATGGAATATTTTTCTAAAGGTGATATTTTAAATTATCCATAAAATTATATAAATATTGTATTTGGATTTGTCTGCTATGGTATATATATATATGTAAGGTATTAGACTTCTGTAGAATATGATACTTCTTCACAATGAATGCCTGAATATTGCTTAAAAGTATGTAATCAGTTACTTTGAAAAGCATATTTTAACTAAGGTTTGACACTATATAAAAGCTATATGAATAAGGTTTGGCAATATAAATATCACATGATGTTTTAATTTATCCATAAACTTATTTTAATATCATATTTGAATTTGTCTACTATGGTACATATTTAAGGTATTAGACTTCTGTTGAATATGATACTTCTCCTTCACAGTAAGTGCCTGAGTATTACTTGGAAGCATTTAATCAGTCGTTTTAAAAAGCAAATTTTAATTAAGGTTAATAACATTAAAAACAATTTAAAAACCACGATGTGTTTCTCCACAATATAGCTGGTGGCTTCCTCAGGTGATTAGATGTAAAGATGTAAGATGATTTCATATTCTGGATAAAAAAAAATGTACTGTTTAAATTTATTATCTTGAGATGTATATATAATAATGCTAATATTTATTAGGATATTTTGGCAGAAAATTGATTTTGCATGGCTTTAAATATATATAAGTATATTTTTTTTCTTTAGGTTTTGATACTTAACTTTAAAATATTTCTTAACATTAGGAAGCCATCCATGAGATGAAAGCAGCAGATGCTGTAGAAATCAAATTAAATGGGAAGTACCCTCCAATAGATAAACTGGATCCTTCATTGGGCACATTGGTCAACTGTGAGTAAGTATATTTAAATAGCACTAGTTTCAGCAATTAATGAAATATTTGTTTCTATATTTGTGTGTGTGTGTGTGTTTGTGTCTAGTTATCTTCTTTCCTTGTGCTTGTTTTAGTAAATTTTTGAACCTCAAGCAAAGCTCAAGGCAAATTATGTTTCAGCATTTATGAATGTGAAAACTATTCTCTTCATTCACCAGCCAGAAAAACCTTATTCTTTTTGGCATTTTAACATACAATTTAAATAAATGCATACATAAATCTTAAGTATAGACATATTATGGACAATAGGTAGCTAGGTTTTCAAACCTAAATTATGAGTTGTGTGAAATCAAAAAAAAAATTCAATCATTACAAATTGCATTGGCTACACTAGGAGTTCTCAAATTGCGGTACATTGTAAAATTTTTTAGGGTACACCGTGAGAGCTCAAAAGTTGCTAGATCTAGTAACAAAGTAAAAATACATTGTTATACTATAACTATAGTTTTATCTATATATACAAGCGGTATGCTAGTTACATACACATTTCCAGGGGGTACATTAAGCATAAAAGGTTGAGAACCACTGGTCTACACTATAGCTTGAGAACTAGTAACCCAACTGACACCCATTCTGGGAAAAAGGTTTTACATTTCATTTCTCAGTTCCCAAAATATATTAAAGAAACCTGCAAAAAACTTGATTTTATTTTGCATGTTAATATTTTTCTTGTAAGTAAAATACAATTAATTATAAAAGAAAAGGCAGAAAAACTTTCAATGTTAATTTAACCTTCTAGGTAATTCTTGAAAGCAGATAATCATTTTGTTGTGAATAACTGGTTGGTACCAGGAAACAAAATGGGTGAAGCACAGTTCATTTTTGTTGCGAGCAGAGAAAGCACAAGTTGAAATAGCATTTGTGTGTGTGTGCAGGTTCATTTGTTTCAAAAGTTTTAAAATTGTAAACAAAAAATGTTTTTAACTGAAACTTTAAGCTTCACTAAAGGTTTTCAAAGATTTTTAACCTCTAGAATTGTGTTTTTCCAAATTACTGGAGATGAGCTATGAATGTATGTTGAAACATTCTATATCTACATAGAATCAACCATTTTCTTAATTTCTCAAGGAGAGAACATATGCAGTTCCAACCTCAATTAATTAGAACTGTTTGCTCTTATATGTATATGTTTTTCCTTTGTATCTGAGTGCAGCTAAAAACTGATGAACTGATTTGTCTGTATCATGACAAGTTCCACTCAGTAAAGTGACTGGAAACCTCATGAAAATGGATGGCACTTAGCAGAGGAAACAGGAGAAAGAATATAGAAGAGAACAAAACCACACATTTCCAATATTTGGGACTTAGTAGATAGCAGATATGAGTATTAAATTTAACAGTTTAAAATATTAATATAGAATCTTATTTCAAAGTTATTTTTGCCTCAGCTGTTTAAGAATAACTGTTGCTGGTTGTTTTGGTTGTTTTGGGTTTTATGGCGCATCGGCGACTAGGCCATAAAGCGCCAAACAAAAGACAATATAAAAGATAAAAGACATGTAAACCCGCAACCACATTTAAAAGAAATTAGCAAAATTGTAAAAATGTAAAACAACAAAGAACAAGTGTAAAAATACAAAAGAAAACAATAGAATACCAGGTGTAAATGACCTGGGATACACAAACAATGTATAGGGTGGTATAATCATAGATATAAAAAGCTGAAGAGTAAAAACTATATGCGATTAAAATATCCAGTAAATCGTAAAAATTGAAAGAGAGAGGTAAAAGTACAATGGTCGGATAAAAGATGTCCGAGTGTAAGGGGCTCGGACGTAAAATCATGAGAGTTAAAAAACATACTTCTTTCAAAGGTAAAACAACAGCAATCAATTAAAATGTGTTTGATTGTTAAAATGGTGTCACAAAACTCGCACTTGGGTTCGTCGTCCGCCCGTAAAAGAAACGAATGAGTAATAAAGGAATGACCCAAGCGGAGCCGAGCAAGTACAACTTCCTCCTTGCGATTCCTGCGGTAACAAGACTGCCATGGTTTGACGATAGGTTTGATCTCAAAGAGCTTGTTTGTACGCTGTTCTGACCAAGATCTCTGCCACTGTGCCCGGAGCTCGGTGGTAAAACGCTGCCGGAAATCCAGATAGGGAACCGGCAACGGAGAGTCGGACAGGGGCGTGGCTGACCTAGCAGCGGAATCTGCCAAATCATTGCCCCTGATTCCGACGTGACCGGGCACCCAACAGAAATGGATGGTGGTGGTGGCTGCCAGACGATGTAGTTGCTGGCAGATCTTAGTAAGAACAGGGTGAGGCCGATGCCTCACCGAGATCAAAGCCTGTAGCGAGCTAAGCGAGTCGGTGTAAAGCACACACCGACGATGATGCTTAGTCGCTACGTGGTCCAAGGCAAGACTGATAGCGTGCAACTTTGCAGTGAAGATGGAACACTGCAGTGGGATCTGGTCTGCAATGATTACATCACAGCAGACCATGGCTGATCCCACTGAAGTGCCGGACTTCAAGCCATCTGTAAAGACAGGCAAGAAGTCCGGGTGCTCAGCACGATGGCTGGCAAAGAGTTGCCGGTACACACAGTCGGGTGTAAAGGCCTTCCCGGTCCTGCACAGGGAAAAATCGCAGGACGGGGAAACAGCGAGCCAAGGTGGTAGTGGCTCAGCTGTCGACTGTGCAATGCTATCGAGACTGGTGTTGATGTCTCGCAGGTAACCTCGGACACGCAAACCGAAAGGACGAATGGCAGTCGGCCGATTAGTGTAAAGTAGTTCCCACTTCGGACTGAAAACGCAGTCCCAAGTGGGATGGCCTGGCAGGGATCGCAATTTAGAAGCATATTGTAGGGACAACTGCTGACGGCGAAGAGATAAAGATGGTTCGTCGGTCTCAACGTAAAGACTCTGGACCGGTGAGGTGCGGAAGGCGAATAACTGTTGCAATTTTGAATTTTAGATAAATATTTTTGAAGTCTGTAGGATAACAGATTAATAGTATCAAAGAAATTATATCCTCCCTAATACTAAAAAATATATTGGCTGCAAGATTTTTGAAGAAAGTGCAAAAATTGTAAGCATTTTGCAGTTTTGGGATAATATCAGAAGAACAAATGGAAGTATTTTGAAGCTTTAAAAACCAAATGAAATAAGAATAACAAGAGATGGCAGCACCTAAGGAAGAAATAGTAAGGCTAAAAGCAAATAATATTGTGCAAAACGATTGCATACTTGTGTAATAACCTATGCCTCAGCATTTGTGTAATATTGAACATGAAATATTTGAAAGGTTGAGCAATTATTCTCAACAGACAGACTGCCAGGCCAATGGATGGATGTCTGTCTATCTGTCTGTAAATGCTGAAACATAATTTGCCTTGAGCTTTGCTTGAGGTTCAAATCCAACCAACTGGACAGATGGACATTCCTGTCTGCATATTGTAATGCTCCAAAGATTATTATTAACTTTTTAAAGTTTGGACCTTTTATCTGATCCAATTTATTCAAATTCTGGATAGCTCTATCAGGCACCAGGCAATAATAACTTGCCAAATAAAGTTGAAATAGGGTTTGTTAATGTATACCAGCAGGCATTACTTATCGAGTAAGAATTCAAAAATGCTTGGCGGTTGTCAATCAAAAGGTCGGAGTTGCACATGCGCAACTCCTGCAGCTCAGAACGAGGATTGAGACAGTCAATGAAATGAATTATAATCCCCAAAACGATAAATATAATGTAAACAAAGTAAAACTGGTTAAGGAAAAGTAAAAGTGAATGGGTAGACCATCACAATTAAAAGATGACTGCAAAAATTGGGGTTGCATTCCCAGCATCTTGTCTATCTCTGATGTCATTGCATCATTTGCAATTGCAATGGTGCAGGGAGATAACTGCTCGGAGTGACAAATCATATTCCTGTTTAGGATCCAGTGGCCACCATATGTGTGTGCCTAGAGACATGCTGTTGATGGAGGTATTCCAGCCTGCATCATGGAGCATCATACCAGACCAATAATCAAGGTATAGGGAGCCATCAGTTACAACAGCCATTCACTTCTGGTTGTTATTGATAGCATGTTGATGACAAAGACATTATGTTGAAACCATTCTGGAACTACTGCATTTGGAATATTGAATACATTTGGAATGGACCATAGAAAGGCAGAAGCCTTTCTATGGTCCATTCCAAAGGTTATTTTCCAGCAGGACAATGCCCACCCACATGCCTGTGTGATATGGATATAGTTCCCTGGCCTTCACATTCCCCATATCTGTCATCCATTGAACATGTTTGGTATATAATGGGACTGAAGTAAGTGAGATAATCACCAGTGCTTTCTCCAAAGGTGTACCTTTGACAATGCAACATTAAATGTCTGAAAAGGGGCACTGAACAACAAAAACTCATTGGGGCACAAACATACCAAGAGCCAATCCTGCATTTAATGTGGAGGGAGGAGAGAGAGGCCTGAACAAGCATATTACATGAGAGGAAGTGGGGACTAAACAGAGGTTATCAATAAATAATGTAATGCTGTTTTAGATAAATTTTAGTCCCCACTTCCATTCATGTAATTTGTTAAAAATTTTCATGTAATTTGGTAATTTGGTTTTCAATTGGTAAAGCCTGCCCTTTTGCAACAGAGGTTATCAATAAATAATGTAATTCTGTTTTAGATGAATAAGGACAGGCCAAAAAATGAGGTTTGGCAGGCAGTGTAAAATATGACTTTTTTAGAGTTGCCCTTCAATGGCCAAATGCAACATCTTATTAAGTGTTTGCGATGCATTAAATATGGGATGGTGAATCTGTGGCACATTCCCAAAGTGGCATGCAACACAGTTTTGCTTGGCATCCAAGTGTACACCATGTCAATGTCAACAAAAGAAATTTTGTTGATCTTCATATTTATAAAGAATTAAGTATTAACAAATTTGTAAATTTTTTTAAGATATCAGAGCTAAAAGGCTAGAACAGTTTTCATTAAGAATTTTTCCAATTCAGGGAATTTGAAGGAACAGCAATATTTATAAAGCATCCTAATAATGTAATGTTGGAAAATTTTAATTTAAAACTGTTTAATGGATATATTTAACAAATTTTGAAATGCAATTGGTTGAATTGTAATCTAATTCAATATACTCATAGAAAAAAAAAAGTTTATTGATTTAAAAGTTTAGTTAGAAACTGTTGCATGAAATTGATTGAATGGGGTCAACACTGAAGAATACTGAAAATGAAGCTCTAAAAGCATAGATTCCAATTCCTTAAGTATTAATCTTTTTAAAATCAGTAACTGTCTCTATTTTATCACTTTTGTTATCCACTTATTTATGTGACTCAGTATTTTTTCGCTATGAACTTCATAAATTCAGACATGAGAAGTTGATTAATAAAGCAGTCAGTACTGCTTGCAAAGATCTAAAATCAATGAATTATCAGCTTGATATAAAAACACAAATACCTCCTCAAGCAGCTGCTTGCCATAGAGATCTGACAGGAGCCTATCAGTTTATACACCATAGTAGAAGGTCTGTGAGGAAGTCGAGACCTCAGCAGATAAACAACACAAACCTAGATTCCTTTGATTGGCAGCCAAGTGCACTAACCACTTGGCCATGTGCCATATACAGCAACAAAAATCTCACAGAATATTGGGTTAAAAACATATTTGTTATTTTGGGTTCCTTTTTGATTATATACAGGGTGATTCAAAACTTATCGTTCAAATTTCGTGGGGAGGTAGGGAATACGTCAGGAAACCGATTTCACATAGGAAAGTATGTCCGCAAATGTACGCATGCGTATGTAGAAGGCGCTGTGTGTATCCAACCAGTGTACAGCTCGCCCGACCACTCCCGCTGTCATCAGTGTACGAACTGACTTACTAGTGATAAGATGAATCGTTTTACGCATCAAGAGCTAGCGGATATGCATCTCGCATATGGGGCAGCTGGCGAAAGCGGCCACCAAGCTAGGCAAGTTTACGAAGACCGATACTCCAACAGAAGAATACCGCAGTATCAAATGTTTCAAATGTTTGCACGTGTGCATCGCAATCTGTGCGAACGTGGTTCACTGCGCAGCAACATGCAGGATACGGGGAGAAGACGACTGACGCGGACTGTCAACGTCGCAGAACAAGTCCTACAGTCCATCGAAGATAATCCGAATACCAGCACACGAGCTATTGCTCAGCAGCTTGGGGTCTCTCAGTCAGCAGTGTGGTGGATACTGCACAGGAACATGTGCATCCTTACCATCTGCAAAGGGTGCAGTTACTGCATCCTGACGATTATCCGAAGCGTGTGGAATTTGCACAATGGTTCATGCAGAAAGGTGCCGTGGACCCCAGTTTTCCAGCTTCTGTCCTTTTTACAGATGAAGCTTCATTCAGTCGTGAAGGTGTGTTCAATACACACAATTCACATGTGTGGGCTTACGACAACCTGCATGGTACGAGAAGTCACGCTGCGCAACATCGTTTTGCCGTAAATGTGTGGGCTGGAATCATTGGTGACTGTTTGTTGGGACCTTACTTGCTACCGCCCCGATTGGACGGCCGGAAATACCTAATATTTCTCGAGACAGTGTTACCGACTTTTCTGGGCGCTGTTCCTGCGCATATCCGCCGAGATATGTGGTATCAACATGACGGGGCTCCAGCCCATAGCACAATTGTTGCGCGTGATTACCTGAACCAAACATTCGGAGCTCGATGGATCGGTAGAGGTGGACCGATCGCTTGGCCACCCAGGTCACCTGATTTATCGCCCATGGATTTCTTTTTGTGGGGGGCCATGAAATACCATGTGTACGAGACCCCCGTCGACAGTGAAATGGACCTCGTTGCATGAATACTGGCCACCGCAGGCATTGTCCGTGATATGCCAGGCGTTTTTGAAAATGTTCGATGGTCAATGCAACGGCGCTGTGAATCCTGTGTCCGTGTAAATGGTTGCAATTTTGAGCACCTACTGTGAACCTGTACTTTATCTTGTTGGAATAAAAGTCACATTCGTTACCACTTAACTGTACTGTTTCCTTGTGTTCACTTTACTTGTCCATTTTGTTCATGTAGATGACGTTTGCAGACATACTTTCCTATGTGAAATTGGTTTCCTGACATATTCCCTACCTCCCCACGAAATTTGAACGATAAGTTTTGAATCACCCTGTATATATAGATAAAAATTTCCTAAATGAATAGAATTAAATTTTATTTTTAAGTTGTATACTTCATCTCTTCTTTTTTAGAAAAAATGCTATCGGTTTGCAACATTTTTTAAAGAAATTTTGGATTTTTTTTTCTACTATACTTGAAACAAAATGTTTTTATAACAAACAAAAAAGCAAAAAACTTGAAATATTTTTATATACAAAAAGACCATTGTTGTTGAATGCAAAGAACAAATAATATTTTAGCTGTCTTTGGCATATATAACCTGAATGAGGTCTGCAATTCCTGGATTAAACCATTTGTATCAGTGTTTATAGATAACTTTTATTGATGTAATTCTGTGCTTTTACACAATTTTGGTTTTGTTGTTATATGGCTTTTGAATCTTGTAACTTTTTGCTCTTTTTTTAATATATTGGTTCACTGATTATTGTTAATCCTTTCAGAAAGCTCTCCTTATCTTCAAATTATATTGAACGTCTTTCTAATTTCCAAGGCCTAAGTAAGTAAAGAGGGTCACATTTCAAATGTTAGTTTTAAAAAGTTCTTTAGAAATATACTTGTTTGCAGAGTTTTTGCAGATGCCAATGTTTTTTACATGTATGTGGTAAATTTAATCTATCTAAATCAGGAAGGTCAACCTGCAGCAAGTGGCACAGCTCCTGATTTTTTTGGCTCTTCCAAATTTAGTTTCCCCTGGACGGCACATAACAAATTTCCAGCATTTTATGTGGCATGTTGCAGAAAAAGATTGGTCACTCCTCATGTAAATGAATAAAATGATTAAGCATTATGAAGAAAAATCATTTATATTATTTTCTACGAAATCAGTGAAAAGTAGCTAATCCCTAGATTTCTCATCATAAAATTTTTAGTTATAATAAACTATAGACTTTTGTGGTATTCTGCAGAACATTTGGATTCAATGAAAGCTTCCTAGTGTTCCATGATAGGAAGAAGGATTGAGAAAAATCACTGATGCAACATTTGTCCAATTGCATAAAACAACATTTTCAGCCTCTAAACAGAAGCATTAGATCTTCATAATCCTTTTCTTGCATCTGAAAATGTGTCTTAATTACTACTGAAAAGAAAATACAACTATTTGGCATATTTATTTGACTCTTTTTGAGAACTTAGAATTATTAGTAGCACAATGAGCCTTAATTTGTTTTTCCATTTAACTTTAATTTTTGTTTTTCCACTTAACACTTCTTTATTAAGGTTTCAGGGCAAATATTTATATTTAGGGGGATAAACTAAATGTAATGAGTTCTAAAAATAAAAAATAAATATAAGGGTCCTGTAACCTTGAAAAATTTGAAAATCCTATCATAAAATAAGTAGCATTTTTTTTTAAACTATAATTTTGCTGACTAGCTACAGCACACCAAAACTTTGATATAAAATTAATTTCTTCTTCCATTCATAACTGTCACAAATTACAGCTAAGAAAGCCATTTAGGGTGGCACCTACCATTGCCAGCTATCCCACATTAGCAAAGGCATTAATTTCGTTGCATTTAGGGACCCAATTTTTTAACCCAGTGTTGGGTTACATGGGGAGTCCACATACAAAATTTGGGACCATTTGGTAAAGCATTTGGGGGACCACAGGGGACTGAAATTTTTTGAAAGAGAGACAAAACTCTCTCAATAACTTGCATAATATAATTAAGCTAGAGCATATGTTAATGTGGGAACACCATAGAAGAAATGTGTATTATCTATTTGGGCTGCCCTCTCTTCTGCCCATTTGAATATGATTATTATTTATAACTAACTACATCCTGTCAAAAGTTTTGTGCAAAGTGAATTTCTCCTTTCTTCCTCCATTCATAACATTCACAAATTATAGCTGAGAAAGCCACAGTGACATTAACTGTGCTACCCTCCACTGTCAGATCTCCCACATTCACAAAGATCCCATCCCATTCAGGTAGGGACCTAGTTTTTAACCCAACATGGGGAACCCAAATACAAAATTTGGGACCATTTAGTCAAATATCTGTGGAATTACAGAGGACTGAAATCTGTTGAAAAAAATTTAAACTCTCTCAATAACGTGCATAGTATAATTGAGCTAGTACACACTGAGGAAGAAAAGCATATATTTTCTATCAGTGTTTTCCATGCCAGCTGCATGCCCATCCAGATATGGTTATTATTTATTGTGATTGATATTTGGAATACATTGCATGGTGTTAAAATTATTTTGGTAAAACACTACGAATATAAAAGTAATGTTTGTTACAAAAATTGTGTATGATTAATATTTTTGTTTCATATTTATCTGCGTTTCCTTCTAGAAAATTTCCCACTCCATGTCTCATCATTTATGTTAATCAATATATACCCTTCAACTTATATGGTATTAGTCTGAGAGTGGAGAATTGCAGTAACTTAAGTATAGTAAAAATATGAAAAAATGCAAAACCAGTATGTTAGCATAAAATCATGTTTTATCTAGTATTTAAAGCAATTAAGTTGGCATTTAAAGTAAAAATCATAAATATAAAACATTATGGGTATTTTTGACTAAAGTGTAGCTTTCTTAAAATGCCTTCTCTGTGGCTGCACTCTGTGCACATATTTGAGTCATATATTTCACCAATATATTCTTGAACTTTGTTCCATGAAGAAAATTGTTTTAATGGAGACAGACTTATTACTGCACACAAATCTTTCCATGCAGTACCACTAGCTCCACACTATTCATATGCTGAAGTATAATAGAATATTGGTCCTAAATTTAAGTGACCCCTATCTCCATTATTGATTAAAACACAATATGTATGGTCTTATCTGCTCTGCTCATCAAAAGTTAACCATGGATCACCAAAATGTAAATGATAAAATAATCGTTAAAGGTAAAATATTTTTAACATACCTAGGTAATATAATATGTAATTTAGAAAAATCAGCTTATAAATTCTGTATGACCTCATAGAATATGTAAAGCAGATATCCTATGAAAGAAGTAGTTTTGTATGTGCTCAAACATTTTAAACTGAAATGCTACATTGTCAATCTGAAATAGTCAATTGCTTCACAGAAAAATTCTCAAAGAAAATTTTTAGATGACTACAGTTTTGATGAAAATATTTAGATGACGAAATGATAGAGAGCCATCGGAATGTTGGAGGCTAGTCGAATAATTATGGAGTTAGCCGTTTTCTTTAGTGTTCACCATTCTGATATTTCAAGGCTATGGCAGCAATACTCAAACAGTCATCAGAAGACCTGTTCAAGGGCATCCTAGGTGTTATGACTCCTGAAGATGATTGATATATTGAATTACTATCCCTACAGAACAGAAGAATAACAGCATCATCTCTACCTTCAGATATCATTGCAGCCACAGGAAGTCAGGTAGCTGTCTCAATGCTGACCAGAAGGCTTCACAAGGTCTGTGCCCATTTAACCTTCAGACACACACAGGGCTGCTTGAAATGGGGTCATGATCATTTAGCCTGGATCCAAGAACAATGGAGTCATGATCATTTAGCCTGGATCCAAGAACAATGGAGTCATGTTCTGTTGACAAATGAGCATAAAATTTTCTTTGCAATTGGACAGCAGATATGTGCTGAACTGGAGAGAGGTGGGAATCTTCAACGAACCCCATAACATTTTTGAGGAAATGGTTTTGGTGGTTATCTAACTGCATATGACAGATTTTCATTGTGTGGCTATACCAACTTCCAATCTTCTATATTCTGTAGGGTTCTGTGAATACTTCAAGATATTGGGATGAGGTGGCATACCCAGAAATTTCAAATATAGGGGGGATGGGACTTCTTGATGAGTGTCTGATTTTCGGGGACTTTCTTAGAAATATGCATTATTCAAGTTCTCAAGGATATTTTTATCTTTATAATATCCTTTATTATGATCCCCCCTCCTGGTACACCATTGTTGGGATGAGATCCTTGAACCCTAAGCATTTGCAGTAGGTGAAGATTTGCTCCTAATGGAAGATTATGCCTGTCCACACAGAACAAGAGTTACCAACCAATATTTTGAGGAAGAGGTGCTTAATGAATAGAGTGGCCAGCATCCTCTCTGGATATCACCCCCATAGTACATCTTTGGGATGCCCTAGGGAGATGTAAATCTGCCTTTCAAACCCTTCCTCAAACCATCAAGACTCTCTTAGTACTCAGTGGACTTTATTGCCCTCCCATTCTCTGGGTTATATTATGGGGACTTCGTATCAATATTGTCAGGTTTGCATTATTAGCCTCCTAGAGGGAGCTACATCCCCTATTGGTTACATTTTATATTTAAATCCCCTCCTCCATACACTTTTCATGTGCTTTTTTAGGGTATATGCATATTATTTTTGCTTAAAGCTTTATGACTTCACTTAGTTATTTTTATATCTTGTGAAATTTGATTAAATTTTTTCACACATATTTTGGGATCTCTGTATTTTTACCGATCTTCCTATTGCTTTTTGCTTGGCATTTGTTGGTTTGTCAGTTTGTCAATTTGTGGATTTGTCAAAGCAGTTCTTCCACCATATCTTTCTAATGCGATGGACAAACTTAATGATTTATGTGTCAAATGAAAGCTTATTATGTTGGGAAATATTTACCCCCCCCATGCTTCCTTCCCCCTAAAAAAGGAGAAATATGAAAACAATCATTCCTCTCCAAAAGTAACACGCTATGCATCAAATGAAAGCTTGGGATGCAGGGAGTGTCATACACTATACAAAATAGATACCCCCATTCTTTCTTCCCCCTAAAGAAAGGGGGAATCTGAAAATTATTGTTCTGCCATATCTTTGGAATACGAGGGCCAAAAGTAACATGCTATGTATCAGATGAAAGGTTATGGCATGGGGAATATCACAGGTTAAAAATATTTCACCCTCCCTGTTTCTTCCTCCTTGAAAAGTGAAAATATGAAAATTATTGTTCACTATATCTTTCGAATGGTGAGGTCCTGCAATTATGAGTTAGGTGTCAAATGCTCATATGATGACCGTCATAGACTATTCTGAATTCCCCCCCCCCCAACCATTCTACCTCCCACCAAAAAAGGATGATTTTCCTGGGGGGAGGGTGTGTGACCTTAATGAGTAATATCTCAAAGCCTGTCATTTCACCAATGTCATGACTACCTTAAATGCGACTGCAAAAGCAGTGGGAAGGAAAATATGTTCGATGTTTATGAGTCGCATATTAAATGGAAGTTTCTAAAGGTAGGTGTTTTAAGTTGCAAAGTAAAAATATAAAATTTAAAATTGTAAAAATACTTATCTTCCTAAAATGTGCCCTAAAAATAGAAAATGAACCTAAAACATATAGATGTGTAAACAGTCACTGAATTTGTATTCACTTCAAAGGAAGATAGGGTGACAGTTTACCTACTCAACAAGATTACTGTCACTGAGTGTGTAAGATTACCCAATCTTCCTTTGAAGTGAATGCGAATTCAGTGACTGATTGCATGATCTATATTTTTTAGATTTATTTTCTACTTTTTAGGGTGCATGTAGAAAAGATAAGTTTTTTATATTTTTAATTCGTTTATATTATTAATCTGTGCTTTTAATGAGCAGTGTATATAAAATAATAGCTGTATTTCTTTCCAACATTGCTTATTGGCATATGCTTAGGTCAATTTCACATGGGAGATGCTATTAGCACCCCTCGATGCGAGAGCCTGTCCGTGGTGAGGGGACCACCCTGTGAAGGTTCCGCTGGCTCGGTTACCTTCACAGGGTCCTAAACGCTCGCCCGCGTGTTTGCCGTGCGCGGAGACCCGTGTCCCTGGAAAGGAGGAGCCTGGCAGTTGCTCAGGGGTCCCCGTCTTCTCTCCCCAGCTCATGACTGGTGGGGTCCCCTTTTGCCGTTTTGCCATTGGGGAGCCTGTCTGTCGCGGGGCTGGGCAGCGACTTCCGGGGCCGCTGCTATACACTGCTTTGGCCTCTGCTTCAGGTAAACGGGAGGTCCTGGGGTGGCCCCCTCAGGATCAATCGGCTGGTGGGCTGGTCCTGCTAGGGTCAACTATGCAGATCGGTGAGTAACCTTGTCCACCGTCCGGACAACGGTTTGCGAGTTTCCCCACACATTTACTAATTTTGTAGTTTTCTTTCTTTTGTGAGGCCAGCTCTTGCCTCACACTTTATTGCTTTGTTGCTTCTTTTCTTTTGTGGGAACTCCGACGAGTTTCCCACCATTTCTCTTTTACTTTTTGTTTTGTAGTGAAGGCTTGGCTCACTGGCTGTGTGGTTATGGTGCTCGGGCAGCCCTGGCGCCCAACTGGGCGTCCCCTTGTTGGACACCATGGTGGGTGGGGACAATGGGCACTGAATCCCTCAAAAACAACCATGAGTTCTACTACTCATAATTCTTCGAACAATGCCGCGAAGAGGGTTCGCCATGAACCCCCAACTTCTTTGTCTTTGCCTTCGTCTTCGTGTGTGTCTCCGAAGTTCCTGATCATCCACTCTACGGGTGATCAGGTTCTTGGGGACATGTCCCCTTTTTTTATAAACAAGGGTATTCAAGGTCTTGCGGGAGAGCCGAAATCTGTCAAGCGCCTAAGATCTGGTGACTTGCAGGTGGAGACTGCATGCTCCAAGCACTCGGAGCTTTTATTAAAGGTTACAGCGATTGGCGGAGTGGCAGTCGAAGTCATTCCACACAAAACGCTCAATTCCTCCCGGGGCGTGATCTCTGAGTGGGGCCTCCTCAAGGTTTCTGAGGAGGAAATCCTCTTGGAGCTTTCAGCCCAGGGGGTGATCGCAGTCCACCGGGTTTCATCACGCCGTAATGGAAAGTTAGAGCCCACCAGGTTACTAATCCTAACTTTCAACACACCACGCCTGTCTACTTCCATCAAGGCAGCATACTTACACTGCGAGGTGCGGCCATTTATACCCAACCCTCTGCGTTGCTTTCAATGCCAGAGGTTTGGCCATGCCCGCACCGCATGCCGGGGCAAGCCCACCTGTGCTCGTTGTGGCAGTCAGGATCATCTCGAACCTGACTGCACAGCAGAAAAGGCATGCTGTGTAAACTGCCGTGGTGAACATCCGGCGTACTCCCGCGACTGTCTGAAGTGGCTGGAGGAGAAAGAGGTACAGTGCCTCAAGACCCTTCATAACATCAGCTATCCAGAGGCGTGAAAGCTCGCTGCACCGCCTGCCCCACCTGGCAAGGTCTCCTATGCCGGTGCGGTTGTCGGAAAGCCCATCATTAAGATGGCTTCTGTGGCGGTGCAGACGGTGCGGTTGTCGGAAAGCCCATCATTAAGATGGCTTCCGTGGCGGTGCAGACTGACATCAGCGTTCCACCAGCTGAATCTTTCTCGCCTGCTGCCAAGTACCTCTTGACGCAGGCGAAGCCGACGTTGGTATCAACCTCGACATCGACACCGGTTTCTATTCCTGTGTCTGTGCTTTCCACATCCACCTCCGGAAGGCCCCCTCCACCCCGCCCACAGACAGCAAGACCTACAAAACCCAAGGGGCCCCCGCCAGGGGCCCAAAAAGAAAATTTTACCTCCTCGTTCGACGGTCTCTGATCCATGTTGTTCGGACGACTCCGAGGACATGGACACCGACCGCCCTAATTTTCCAAAACCGTCGCTGGCGATGGTTAACATAAATCGCAAGTCGTCCGCCAATTCTTCTAAGACCTGAGATGGCCACACTCCTTCAATGGAACTGTCGTGGATTCCAGAGGAATATTGACGACATCAAGGTCCTCCTGAGGGCGCACCAACCCCTCTGCGTGTGCCTTCAGGAGACATTTTTGCAGACAGCCAACAATCCCACTATCCGGCACTTTTCTCTCGTTCGCCGGGACCGGGATGGAGATGGTCCAGCTCACGGGGGTATTGCCATCCTCATGAGCAACCATTCTCCATTCCAGGTCATTCCCCTCACCTCACATTTAGAGGCGGTTGCCATCCGCCTCTTTGTGGGATTTTCGTTGACTGTCTGTTCTGTTTATCTCCCACCCGGAGGCATCGTTTTCCAGAATGACCTTGATGACCTCGTCTTGCAGCTGCCGTCCCCCTTCCTCATCATGGGGGACTTCAACGGCCACAGTCCGCTCTGGGGCAGTGCTGACACCAACGGGAGGGGCCGGGTCTTGGAGCAGTGTTTCCTGGATCCATCGCTCTCCCTGTTGAATACCGGTGTCAGTACCTACTTTCACACCCCAACCCGCACATTCACTGCCATTGACCTCACCATCTGCTCCTCCTCGATCCTTCCACTCTTTACATGGGAGGTCGAGGACAATCCCTACGGAAGCGATCACCTCCCCGTGGTGTGTACCATCTCTCGTGGGGGGCCTTGCAGCCCTTCGCGTGTCTCCCGGTGGAGGCTTGATCGGGCTGATTGGAGTGGCTTCGAGCTCTTGTCTGAGCTTGATGAGCACTCTGTCAGCCAGGAGCCCATCAATGTTGCAGTGGCGGAGTTGACGGACTGCATCGTTCATGCAGCTGCCTCTACTATTCCTCAGACCTCGACTCAGTTTCCACGGTTCCCAAAACCGTGGTGGAATCCCGACTGCACCGCAGCTCGTAAGGCTCAGAACAAGGCTTGGGGGGTGTTTCGGAGATATCCGATGTCCCCCAACCTCGAAGCATTCAAACGCGCTAGGGCGAAAGCCCGTTTCATCCGGCGCCAGAGCCAGAAGGAATCTTGGATGAAATATACATCTTCTATCACCTGCACGACCAGTTCTAAGGTCGTGTGGGATAAGGTCCGGAAGATGGGTGGGAAGTACACGTCCCACTCATTATCGATCCTGGAGCACAATGGACAGGCAATTGCTGATCCTCGAGCAATTGCCGACATTCTGGGGGAGTCATTCTCCACTATCTCTTCTCTGTCCTCCTACTCCCCCGAGTTTCTGGCCCAGAAGAGCAGGGCCGAACGCTCTCCGCTGTCCTTCCATTCGAATGGCCTGGAGTCTTACAACAGGCCATTCACAGCGGAGGAGCTTCGCCTTGCTCTGCACACTTCTCGTGCATCTGCTGTGGGGCCAGACAATGTCCATTATGCCATGCTCCAACATCTCTCACCATCGAGTAAGGATCGACTGCTCCGACTCTTCAACCGTATTTTCATCGAGGAGCTGTTTCCGGACTCCTGGCGGGAGGCCATCGTCTTGGCCTTCCCTAAGCCAGGCAAAGATCCCAAGATTCCTTCCAATTATCGTCCAATTGCGTTGACGAGCTGCGTCTGCAAGGTGTTGGAAAGGATGGTAAATACCAGGCTGGCCTAGTATTTGGAACATCACGGCCTTCTTTCCAACACCCAGTGTGGCTTTTGCAGGCAGCAGTCTACTTTAGACCACCTGATCCGCCTCGAATTGGCGATCAGGAATTCTTTTTTACGACTAGAGCACCTGGTGTCAGTTTTCTTCGACATCGAAAAAGCGTACGACACGGCATGGAGATTCGGCATTCTTCGTGACCTTCACAGCTTCGGCTTGCGAGGTCACATGCCGATCTTCATCGCGCACTTTTTATCTTCTCGTATTTTTCGAGTTCGTGTCGGCAACACTCTGTCGCGGCCTTTTCCCCAAGAACAGGGGGTGCCTCAAGGCTGCGTCCTGAGTGTTATGCTTTTCGCTGTCAAGATAAATTCCATTACACGGCAACTTCCTCCGACTGTAGGCAATGCCCTCTATGTTGATGACTTTAGCATCTTTTGCTCATCGTCCAGCATGAGGGTCATTGAACGACAACTGCAAACTGCCCTGAACAATCTCTCGGTTTGGGCGACGGCCAATGGGTTCCGGTTCTCCCCACAGAAGACCGCTTGTGTGCACTTTTGCCGCAAGCGTAATCTTCATCTGGACCCCGAGCTGCGGCTCGGGGGTAGCATCATTCCAGTTGTGGTGGAGATCAAGTTTCTCGGTCTCATCTTCGACCGGAAATTGACCTTTTTACCACATATTCGACATCTCAGGTCCAAGTGCACGCGGGCATTGAACATCATCAAGGTCCTCTCCTCCCTCTCTTGGGGGGCGGACCGATGTTCTTTGCTCCGCCTTTACCGTGCACTTGTCCGGTCGAAACTGGACTACGGATCCCAGGTGTATGACTCCGCCCGGGATTCGGTGGTGAAGGTGCTGGACCCACTCCATCATCAGGCCGTCTGTGTGTGCACGGGGGCCTTCCGCACTTCACCGGTCAAGAGTCTCTACGTTGAGACCGATGAACCATCTTTATCTATTCGCTGTCAGCAGTTGTCCCTGCAGTATGCATCAAAATTGCGATCCCTTCCAGGCCATCCCACTTGGGACTGCGTTTTCAGTCCCAGGTGGGAAATGTTATACCAGAATCGGCTGACTGCCATTCGTCCTTTCGGTTTGCGTGTCCGAGGTTACCTGCGAGACCTCGGACACCAGTCTTGATAGCATCGCACAGTCGACAGCTGAGCCACTTCCACCTTGGCTCGCTGTTTCCCCTTCCTGCGATTTTTCCCTGTGCAGGATGGGGAAGGCCTTTACACCCGACTGTGTGTACCGGCAACTCTTTGCCAGCCATCGTGCTGCGCACCCGGACTTCTTGCCTGTCTTCACAGATGGCTCGAAGTCCGGCACATCTGTGGGATCAGCCATGGTCTGCTGTGATGTAATCATTGCAGACCAGATCCCACAGCAGTGTTCCATCTTCACTGCTGAGTTGCATGCTATCAGCATTGCCTTGGACCATATAGCAGCTAAGCATCATCGTCGGTGTGTGCTTTACACCGACTCGCTTAGCTCGCTACAGGCTTTGATCTCGGTGAGGCATCGGCCTCACCCTGTTCTCTCCAAGATCCGCCAGCAGCTCCATCATCTGGCAGCCACCACCACGATTCTCTTCTGTTGGGTGCCCGGTCATGTCGGAATCAGGGGCAACGATTTGGCAGATTCTGCTGCCAGGTCAGCCACGCCCCTGTCTGACTCTCCGTTGCCGGTTCCATATGTGGATTTCCGGCAGCGTTTCACCTCGATCTCCGGGCACAGTGGCAGAGATCTTGGTCTGAACAGGTTGCTAACAAGCTCTTCGAGATCAAGCCCATTGTCAAACCGTGGCAGTCTTGTTTTCGCAGGAATCGTAAGGAGGAAGTTGTCCTTGCTCGGCTCTGCTTAGGTCACTCGTTTTTAACCCACTCTTTTCTTCTTAAGGCGGACGCAGTACCTAAGTGCGAGTTTTGCGACACCGTTTTAACAGTTAAACATATTTTAATTGAATGTCATTGTTTTAACCTTGAACGACGTATGTTTTTTAACTTCCACGATTTTACGTCCGAGCCCCTTACACTCGGACATCTTTTATCTGATGATTCACATTTAACTACTGTTTTCGACTTTTTACGCTTTACCGGTTATTTTACTCGTTTATGAATTTTCTCTTTTTTAGTGGTTTTTTACCTGTGTTTACCTGTGTTTTACCTGTTGTTTTTTTACATGGGTCCTATACACCCATTGTTATTGTTGATTTTCTACTTGTTGATTTTACACTTGTTGCTTTCTTTTACTCTTTTTATACATCTCGTTTTTATGCTGTGTTATTTGTGTCTCTTTTAAATTTGGTTGTGGGTTCCATGTCTTTTACCCTTTTTATCGTTTGTTTGGCGCAATATAGCCTTAGTTGCTATTGCGCCAAAAAACCCCAAACAACCAACCAAACAACCAGCCTATTAGCACCATTCCACATGATTATTGACAAGGTTGTCATTTTAAGGGTTTTGGTCCTCCCATAACCCTCCCATAAATTCCCAAATACTTGACTGCCTAGTCTCAAATATTTCACAATCAAAAGACATTTGTGCTTAGAAAATAATTAAAATATCTGAACATTTTCTGTTGTTTAGCTATAAAATTTTAAAGTTTATCCTTCAAACCATTTGCACAGTGAAAATCTTTCAGGAGCAAACTCAGAAGCTTTTCAGAGCAAGGACAGTGAAGTGACACTATGTGATTACATTAGGGTTGTTTAGAACTTCTTTCCAAATGTTTTGAAGAGTGATTCCAGCATCTCAGTTGCAACTGAGACACTGGGGAGATAAGTGACTGGACCATTACTACTGGTTGTCTTTCAGTTACAACCAAGACACTGGACTTACCCTTTATGATATGTGAAAAGAGTTCTAAACAGCCCTAATATAACCATATAGTGTCACTTCACTGAAGACAGAGCACTGTCTTGCTCTAAAAAGCTTATGAGTCTGCTCCTGAAAACTTTTTAATATACAAATGGTTTGAAGAATAAACTTTAAAATTTTATTTCTCAATGATGGAGAGCTTTCAGTTATTTTAATTACTCAAATTTTACATAATGGTTTTTCTTGTGCTATCCTATATTAAATTTAAAAAATTAATCACCTTCTTATAACACAAACAAATTTCAAACCTGATGCCACTTTTAGCTATGATGTAGTTATTAACAAGGTATGTTGCTTATGCTGCTATAATATTGATGGGACAAGTTCCCCATAGATGAGTTCTCCCATGCTTATTACATGTTCTGGTATTTGTACTCAAGATTGATTTGGGGGAGGGTTTCATGGAACATACTGAATTTCAATGGTTCATTTTTTTCTAGTATATAACATTCTTTGAGCAATGGTCACAGTATTGACAACTGTTTGGAAATTTATCAAATTATATTTGAAATCAGGATATCCAATTACCATTCGTATCAAATCATCAGAGCAAAGAAACATTTAAAAAGCTTAATGACAATGCAAAAATTGTTTTTATGTTCCCGCACACCTCTGCTATTCTGCAGGCTATGGGTCAAGGGTCTATTGCTAGAGCACTGTGCAGATATCCACATTTAAAATCTCTTGGCAGGTAAAAGGTTAATGTGAATATGGATAGCAAAAAATATTGCATTTGATAAGAATAGCAAGATATGGGCAAACATTACTGCACTATTGATGACTTACATGAGAAAAAACTATCGGAAGAAATGGAAAAAAAAATTTATTTTGGAAATTCGGTGATAATATTTGCATTAAAAATATAAAAATGCTTTAGAATAAAGCTACAAAAAAATTTTTTTTCCTATCCTATATGAAAGAAGCTATCATTTGTTATCAAAGCAGAACAAATGCTCAAAAAAGTTGCTTGAGTGCTGTGTAGAAAAATGGAATTAAATCTATGAATATTTCAGTCATGGATATCACAATTGTTTGCATAGTAAAATGAGAGAGAGTTTCGAATAATAAAAAGGAGTCTCTTCCCTTAATCATGGATAACTCTATTTAGTTTAAAAGTACAGAATTAACTCGTAATAATTTGCAAAAATTACATTGAAGTAAATTTAAAAAAAAAATTAATGAGGTACTTTTTTTAAAAATATCATCATCCTCATCATCCTCAAGCAGCCAATGGGCTACGGAGGTCCAACCAGACTGTGCAATTTAGTTCTCCAAGCAAGTCTATCCTGAACTACATCTACTGCATCTGGCCACTGCACACCAATTCTAACAAGGTCCTGTTTGACATTGTCTGCCCACCGCATCCTAGGTCTTCCCTTCTTTCTGAGGCCTTTAGGCACACTGTTCATAACCCTATTCCCCAATCTATAATTATTCATATGGGCAACATGGCCAAACCAACGGAGTCTCTCTCTGCACAATATGCTGCTTAAAGGAGGTTGCAAACTCCTTTGCCTAACCTCATCATTAGTTACAAAGTTGAACCACCTAATGCCCAAGATGCTGCGTAAGCATCTGGAATCAAAAGCATCTAGTTTCCTGTTATCTTGTTTACAAAGTGTCCAAGTTTCACTACCATAACTAACCCTAGAAAGAACCAAACTATTATACAGCCTAATTTTAGTCTTTAGGTGTATACGCCTATTTCTCCACACTCTCCATAGATTCTTAAAAGTCCCGGCAGCAATCCCTATTCGTCTGTTAATCTCATGCCGCACATCACCATTATCTGTTACATAGCTCCCAAGATAATTAAACTGTGACACCTGCTCAAGACTGCAACCATTCAGATTAACTGAATCACAGCCTGCCTGACCAATTTTCATCACTTTAGTTTTCTCTCTATTTATAACCAAACCTACTCTACTACCAGTCTCATCAACAGCTCTAATGAAAGAGTTCATCTCATCAACATCATTAGCCAACAAGACCAAGTCGCCTGCATAATCTAAATCAGAAATTTTCATATCTCCAGCCCATTTAAGGCCAAAATCTTTCCCTTGAAGTGAATTTCGCATAACATAATCAATAACCAAACTAAAGAGAAAAGGAGACAAAATGCACCCTTGTTGAACACCAGAAGTAATGCTAAACCAATTGCTACAAGCCTTACCAACTCTCACACATGACTCATTGTTATTATAGAGAGCTTTCATTATGTTAACTAACTTGTCTGGTATACCATATGATCTCTCAATCAACCACAAATTATGACGATCAACTGAGGCGAAAGCCTTTTTGAAATCAACAAAGCTAGCAACCAAAGGTTTCTGAAACTCTAAACATTTCTCAAGAATCTGCCTAAGTGAAAATATCTGATCCACACATCCCCTACCACTTCTGAATCCACATTGCTCATCACACAATTGACTGTCAACCAGATTCTTAATTCTATTAAGCACAATCATGGAAAGAACTTTACCTGGAACAGAGAGTAGGCTAATACCCCTATAGTTATCACAAGAACTGCGATCACCTTTTTTGAAAATAGGGATAACAATAGCTCTGGTAAAATCCTTAGGAACCATGCCTTTATCATAAAAGATATTCAGAATTTCAGTCATTCAAGTGGTAACCGAAACATTTCCAGCTCTAAGCATTTCTGTAGTAATTTCATCTACCCCTGGGGATTTATGAAGTTTAAGTTTAGAAACAGCCAAAATAACTTCAGATTGTGTTATAGGGCCAACATTAAAGCCAGTAATGCATCTATCATCATTGCAAACAATGGGAATAGAACTAAGCGCATTGTTTAGAATATCACTGAAATGCTCAGCCCACCTAGCCATGACAGAATCCTCACCTTCTATAACCTTACCTTGTTTATCCTTCAATCCCTGTATACCTGTCCGCTTTCTACCACACAAAACATTAACTATCTGGTACAGCTCTCTACTGTTGTGCTGTCTAACTGCTTCCTCTGCTTTGTCAGCCAAACCATCAAGCCAAAGATTCTTTCAGCAGCTAACTGATCCTTTACACATTTATTAAGTTCTCTGTAATGCTTTCTGTTAGTACTAGTAGGGTATTGATTAAGGACATTCCTGCAGTTCTTTCTTTCCGAAATAAGCTCAAGTGCCTTATCACTCAGATAATTCTGTCTCTTCTGCTCCTTTTTTCCTAAAAGAATAAAGTTAGTGTCCAAAAAAGCCTGTTTAAAATGATCCCATTCTTCCTCAACTTCAGTAGTAAGCAAACCATGACTGTCATAATGACTAAGTAACCTATCATGGTAAGCTTTGGCAATAACTGGGTCTTTCAGAGCTTCAGTATTAAAAGCAAATTTTTTAACCCTAGCACAACACTTTTTAAGTTTAAGTTGCAAGACACTTTTAACAAGGTAATGGTCAGATCCAATTTCAGCTCCCCTATATGCCCTGGTATTTCTAACAGAACTAGCCCATTTGCTGTTAATTAATATATAATCAATCATATTCCTATGCAGCCCATCAGGTGAAACCCATGTGTACTTATGTATGTCGCGGTGTTTGTAATATGTGTTAGTTATTCTGAAACCATTGAGTTTACTTACCTGTAGGAGACGTTGCCCATTGCCATTGCAGCTACCAATAACAAAAGGGCCTATTACTCCTCCCCAAAGGTCAGAGTCAGTACCAACTTTGGCATTGAAGTCACCAAGAACAAGGGTAATATCTCCTCTCTTGACAGAATTCAAAATATCCTGAAGTTGTTCATAAAACCTATCCTTCTCATCCTCATTGGCATCCTCAGTGGGGGGCATAACAGCAGATAACATTCAGGTCTTTAACGCTTGTCCGAAATTTTGCTGTAAGAAACCTTTCATTAATGCACTCATATCCTAGAAGAGCATCACTAGCGTGTCTGCTGAGAAGCAGACCCACGCCTTGCTGATGCTTATTGTCGTCCCTCCCTGAAAAGAGAAATTTAAGATTATTTTTAAGAATCTGACCTTTATCCGTCCATCTGGTCTCTTGCAAGCCGAGAATATCTAAATTATAATGGTGGAATTCTTGTGTGAGGACATCAAGAGAAAAAGCTCTGTGCAGAGTCCTCACATTCCAACTACCTATGGAGAGAAAATGGTTAGTAAGATGTTTAAAGAAACTATGTTTATTGAGAGAGGAAATGCCGACAGTATCAAACAGCCCCCTAATCGCAAACATAGGGCAAAGACCCATTCCCCCACCACTAAAGGCGGAAGCCATCTACACTGGAAGACTTCCTCCAATGTAGAATTTGACGATGCCAATAGAAGCAAAGAGTTCAGGTGCCTGCGATGAGCTCTGCTCAGGATTATCCACCAGCTGATAAACATATCCTGCGAATCTATTCACTTGGGGCTGTCAACCCACAAACAAACAGAAAACACAGCGGAAGATTTTTCCTCCACAGAAGCCCACCAGTGCAGCAAAATCAGGATCCATAATCAGAGCCATATATCTGTCCAGTCCAGTGGGTTTATATGGTCAGCACCAGGACCCTGTGTGGTTGACCACTCCTCAGCAGGGTAGAAAAAAAAAGAAAAGTAGCCATAGTTGTCCAGATCAGTAGGCCACAATAATCTGGCAGCCCTCCCCTTCTGTTCACTTCCACAAGAGAGTATCTCTTTTGAAAGGTACTAACGGTCAGCACCACGAGAAGGCGGGGTCGGACATTAGGTGCTAGGCCTGGCCGGTTCTGTGCATCATCACAGGGGATTGGTGCATAGCTCTCCTTCCAGTGACTACCTAGCTACCATTTACAGACCAAATATAGGCTTACTTTTATTATACATTTTTCAGTGCAATCCCAATGGATGTAATGTGAACGTTTTTCTTAAAAAATATGAAACTGGTATACAGATACCAGTTTCTACAAAAATATAACTAAATCCATATGGACATTAAGTGAACATTTTTCTTTTTGTGTAGCTGTTAATGTTTGAAAAGGATAAAATATGAATGGATCCAAACCACTTGATATTATAAGTAAGGTTTTTAAAACTGGTTCTGAGGAAAAAGCACATTAAAAAAAAATTAACTACTTATAATATGCTACCATTAATCATGTAACATATCATGAAGAGATTTTGGGTCAAATTACATACATTCATTTCAGTTAGTTTTCTAAAAGTATAATAGACAATTAAAAGGATCTTCTTGCTCAGAAATTAATTAAAAATAACCCAAAATTCTCCATCATTGAGCAATAAAATTTTAAAGTTTATTCTTCAAACTATTTGCACGTTAAAAGTTTTTAGGAAAAAACTCGGAAGCATTTCAGAGCAAGGACAGCACTCCGTCTTCAGTGAAGTTACACTATATGGTGACATTAGGGCTGTTTAGAGCTTCTTTCCACATGTCATGAAAGGTGATTACAATGTCTTGGTTGCAGGTGGGGATGGGTGAGGTCATTATTTCAATAGCCTTGTGGACTATGGTTCCATAGAAAGTGGATGCGTGTGCAAGCAGTGTGATATGCTCCCAGTCTATTGTTACCGCGTGTTATACTGCTAGCTCAGCAGCAGCCATTGTTAGACAACATCAAGGCTGAATCTAGAGTGTGGGTGGGAAGGAGGACCTTTGAAAATGCTAATAATGGTAAATAGAGGCAAAATTTTTTTAACATATGCATATTTCATCACTTTTCAAAAAATATTTGAAACAGAGGAGGAAATGTTATACTGCAATAGAAAATCAATACTCTTGCTTCCCTCCCTTTCCTTTTTCGAGCTTGACTTAATTTCTAACCCCCCCCCCCCCCCCCCCCCCACACACACACACACACTCTTTTTTTTTGGAGAACTGGGCCTGGAAAACAGTAATTTAAAGTTTTTACCAAAAATCAATGCATTTTAATGGCCGGTATGAATGCATAGCAATTTTATTGTTGCTCCCCACACACACACACCTGCTTCAAGGGAATTTTATTATTATTATTATTTTTCTTTTTTTTTTTGCTGTTACAAATGATTTAAATTTTTTGCCACCTTAAGTGATTATACCATTTTTATCATCTAAAAATTATCTTACTATTTTTTGGCTATAACTGAGTTTATTTTTCTGGCTCCATATTGGAAATAAATTCCAACTAAATCATTAGTAACAGGGTTTCAAAATTACTATGTTCCCAAAATGTTTTGGAAAGATCTTAGTGCTTTATATTCATTGCACTCTTATTTTGAGTTCAGAATGAGCATACTGCCACTAGTGACAGCTTGGAAGATGTATTCAGGTCCAGATCTAGAAAAAATAAAGGAGGGAGGGGAAGTGACTGACTTGCAATTGTTTAGACCATATTGCAATTGTTTAGATGCAAACAAACAAACAAATAAATTTTAAAATAGAAGGAAATAAGTCTTTATTAACACTTTGAGCTCAGTAGTGGCGCCACTACCATTTGTCTAATTTTGCCAAGACACTGGAGGTTGTACAAATGCATTCTTGTACATTTTATGGTTTCATGAAACAGAAACAGAAGGTAAGGTACTGATGATAAGGGTACAATTCCTGGTCTCAAAAGTATTAAGCAGTTTTTTTAAAGTTGAGATTATAATAATCTCTGGTTTCTTGGCAAAGGAGATGGATAGTACTGACATAACTGATGGATTCAAAATGTTAATTATAAAGCTATTTATGTTCCTATATATATATAAAAAAATTATCCTTCAAGCAACTGCTTGCTACAAAGATCTGACAGGAGCTTGTCAGTTAATACACCATAGAAGAGATCTTTTAAGGTGAGACCTCAGTAGGACAAACAAGAAAAACATGATTCCTTATCTGGGGTTTGAATACATGTCCCTTTGACTAGTAGCCAAGCCATTCTGCCACTGAGGTAGACATTATATTAAAATCCACTTTTTTAATGGCTTTAAATTTATTAAATTGTTAGAAACAAATATATAACACAGTGCTACACAATTAGGAGATATGTACACATGTACCACTATTACACTGTAAAGTCCTTCTTTTAGAAATTGTTGCTGTCCATGCAATTGAAAGTTCTACTGTTCAATTTCCACCTGAGTAATCAAAGCAAAAGGATAAGGTTAACTAATATTCCTAAAATTATTATGCAGTGTGATACTTATGTTTTAGGCAATCCACTTGCTCTGTCCACACTTCCAGCAGTTGTTTTTTACTGGTGTTCACTTATGTCCAGTCATTTGCTGATTGCCTTTTGCATAAGGACGTCACTTTTCACTCTGTAGACTAATTCCAGTCTGCAGAGTTATTATGCATCACACTGCATAATAATTTTATGAATGTTAGTTAGCCTTATTCTTTTGCTATTGATTATACTCCGGTGAAAATTAAATGGTAGAACTTTCAATTTCATGGACAGCAACAATTGCTAAAAGAAGGACTTTACAGTGTAATAGTGGTACATGTGTACATATCTCCTAATTTTTAAAGCATTTTTCGAAAGCCATAAAGTTGTATGTTTAAATATTTTATGTGTATTTGTGTAAAAAAAAATTGAAAATTTGTTTAATTTTTCTTAGAAATGTGTACAATATAAACTTGTTTCAAGCAGCATTTTTTTTTTGCATGGTTGATTTCATGTTTTTCTAAAACATTTATGTATTCAAAAAGACAGGTTTAGTTTCTCAAAATATCCCAAGCCATTTCTCTATTCAAGTGTTAGCAGTATTGCTTATAATACATGGTTTTCATGGTTATATATTACTTGAAGTCCACTTGAGAATATATTGGAGGCAGTTCTTACCACACCAATCTGTTCCAATATCATTATTTATGTGACACTCCTGCCAAGCAGCCTTTGCTTATAACTTTCTATGGCAATTGCAAAATAGAGAGAGATAGCAGTAAAAGATAATGTGTAAACATATAATTACTTTGCTAAGTGTGTACATTTTTTATGAACAATAAATATTGCTACTTAATACATTCTTTTTCTTGGATGCATTACTCTTTTGAAGTATAATAAAATGTTTTGCTCATTACAGATAAATTAAGAATATTGTCAGTTGGCAGAAATGCACTTAAAACTTGTAATGGAGTGGTAAGAAATTTTTTAATAATAAATTTTAATTGTATGAAAAACTATTATTTTAAATTTAGGAAGTTTTAGATTTAGAATTTTATATTTTTAATTTTTTTTAGAGTTTTATAGCATAAGCTCTAATTCTAAAACTTGCATTTGTGAACACTTATTTATTATTATTAACAAATTTATTTAAAATAATAATAAATTAGATAATTCATGGAATGCCTCCATCACTTAGTATTTCATGGCAAATGATCTTTATTTTGCAGATTATGCTTCACACAAAAAGTTACTGAGCTTGGAATTTTTCAGTAAATGAACTTTTTTGTCTTCAATAGATCTTGCTTCACATTTGTCCTATTTCTCTCTTCATACAACAAATCTTTTTAAATAGATAGAGATTACTCATTGCCCATGGAAGATTCACATCACTCAGCATTTTAAGATAACTGATCTTGTCTTTCTGTTTAACTTCTACTTTACTTTTTAACATCTTGCATTGCTAATTAACCTTGTTTTTCTTTCAAATATTCAGATCCACATTTATTCCTATTCCTCTCTGCATCTTGTAGTAAACTATTCGTTTTTTATTTATGAAAATTCTGCTTTGTATATAGTTTTGCATTCCCTAGCAAACTGGTGATGAAGTATAATTGACGTTCACTCCATATAAAAATTAATGTCAAGTAAGGTTTCCTCCTTCCTTTTATATTTGAAAAGAATAGCTACAGATTGTTAGGAATTACCCTATTTTCTTCGCAGTTGTTGAAAGCCATGCTTTACTTTGTGTAAGGCAACAATATGGTGGCTTTAGTCAATACATTCTAAGTTAAAGTTCTTTTTTAAGTAACATAATCTAGATACTTAACATAAATGCCTGAATACAAGCCATCCTGAATATAAATTGATCCCTCTTTTAGAAAAAAATGTTAGCACATTCTTAAAAATAATTATATTTTTAAATGTTGCTAAATAATATTAATGTAGGTAGTAAATATTAAAACAAGAACTCTGTTGGGCATGTTTTATTTTATAAAGTACTTGCATATTTATATAGATATATAAAAATAGTATATAAAATAAAAAGGGTTTATTAAATGCTTTTAATCACTTATTATCATCTTCACTTATTCTCAGTCCTGTTCTTCATCCCACAGTATATTACCTTCTGTCTTGCCTAAGATATTAGAAATGCAACATTTCTTGAAACCCCTTAATTGAGTGTTTGGAAATTTCATACGAAAATGATTTAATCCATTCACCTAATTGAAACAATGAGGGTTTTCATATTTTTCCCAGTAAGGGTTAATTTGATAGTGGAGAAGCACAGAGTTACTTGTAAACTTTGAGCTTATGAAATATTTTTCTGAAAAATAGTCACATTATTTATAGTCACACGTTATTGGAAAATGAGCTAGCAGCAATATTTTAGTAGTTAGAAAACCTGGCCTATAATCAGGAGGATTATAGGGGATTTGTATTCCACTAGGAGTGAAACTAAAGTTTTTCCACAAAATTATTCTCCAGAGTTAATTTAAATGCACCCGACTAGAGTCAGTTATCAAATCTATGGTATGTTTAATCTACAATTAGAGAAATTATGCAAATTCTTTATGTGCTGTAAGTATCAGTACAAGGTGCATACATACCAGTTTGTAGTGTTTTCATTTGCAGTAAACTATTACTAAATATTTTTAAATATAAAATATGCTTCAGCTTATATATTAAAATTATATTAAAAATAAATATTTCAGAGCTCCCAAATAATTGCTAGGTTTTTCAATTTATTCCCAACTTGATGCAAAAAAAATAAAAAAAAACTTCGCTCTTCTTCAAACTGCCATTAGCACATTCCAGATTATGGCTTTACCACACTCTCCCACTAGCGAACAGAGGGCTCCAGAGAGTTAATTGAGTTGTTTGCTTAAAATTTGCCCATCTATTTTTCAGTCAAATGAAGTCAGGTGCCAAGGGAGCATTTGTTATTAGATTAGAGGATTTCAGTGATTTACATAAAAATACAGCCATATATGTTTTTGCTTCATTTTATTATATTTTGCAATTTAGAAATATTTTAATGTTACTAAATTATTCTTATCTGTTATTCAATATATTTTATGGAAGAAATATGAAGAGAAAAATTAATATTTCTCTGATTATGATTGATAATGTGATAGGACATGTGTGATCAGCTCGATTGGCAAACATCTGGTTTAGTTTGAAACTTTTAGTACATACGTTAAGCTGTACAGATCAATACTTTGTGAATACAATGTAAACATCTAAGGCATTGTTTTGCTGATATCTCATGAAATGTAGTATTTAAAAAATAAAGAAATGTTCATCAGATATATCCAGTGGATAATTTATTTCAAGTTGAACTGGAAAATCATAAGTTTTTGTAAAACATTTCATTACATTCATAGTAATTTAGATGAATGTTTAGGTTGCTCTGATTCATAAGGAGGATATCAATTCCACTACTTCTAGAATTATTTATGTTGCTTCTCAAATATGTAATGCAATTAGAAAAAAAAATATTTGAAACTTGATCAAAAATTATCCACACATGTTATTTAAAATGATAGTTTAGGAGACATCTAATAAGGACATTAAAATGAAAAATTTAATTTTTAAATGATTGGATTTAGTTTAGTGTCCTCCTCCTCCTCCTTGGTTATTTGGCAAAAAAAAAAAAAATTCAATGTTGGACTGTGTGGTTGAGCAGAGTGGACGAAATTCCAAACATTTCTCAAAGTATGTCACTGAAGTTACAAAACAGGCTTGAAGTAAAAATATCATTTTTCTGTTCAGAACTAATTAGCCTTTCTATTCATATGGTTATTTTTGTCTATTAGTATTTTAAAAAATAAATTCTTGCTTGCATTGCCAAATGTATTTTTTTACTACACGATTCCAAAAAAGTGCCTATTAAAATAAAACTAGTAATTTTTTTTTGTTGAACATTTTATCTTCAGAAAATCCAGAATGAAATGCTGAGTAATTTGTCATACAACATGCCATAATTACTTTCGTTAGTTATTTGGAAACAAAGTTCTGAAGTTCACTTTTTATTTGACTGAGCACAGTTGAAAAAATAATAAATATTGAGATAAACTCAGATAAACTCGATGATTCAACAGCCAGTAATAGATAGGCATTTTTTTTATGTCGATTTCAATTTTAGAGAAAAAATTGTCTGAACTGGGTGGGATATGAACCCATGACCTCCTGATAACATGTCAGATGCTCTGGACCACTGAGCTACCGGCCACCGATCAAGATCTCCTCTAATTAACGCTATGAACATTCCCTTTATCTCACATATAGGCGTTATTTTTAGGCAATTTTTGGCCCTAGCGGCTTTTTATTTGCCAATAGATGGAAAGCATGTCTTACAAGTATGCTAATGATAATAAATATTGAGATAAACTCAGATAAACTCGACGATTCAACATCCAGTAATAAATAGGCACTCTTTGATGTCGATTTCAATTTTAGAGGAAAACTTGTCTGAGCTGGGTGGGATACGAACCCATGACCTCCTGATAACATGTCAGATGCTCTGGGCCTCTGAGCTACCAGCCACCGATCAAGATCTCCTCTAATTAACGCTATGAACATTCCTTTTATGTCACATATAGGCGTTATTTTTAGGCCTGGCGGCTTTTTATTTGCCAATAGATGGAAAGCATGTCTTACAAATATGCTAATGATAATTAATATTGAGATAAACTCAGATAAACTCGACAATTCAACATCCAGTAATAAATAGGCACTTTTTGATGTTGATTTCAATTTTAGAGGAAAAATTGTCTGAGCCGGGTGGGATATGAACCCACGACCTCCTGATAACATGTCAGATGCTCTGGACCACTGAGCTACCAGCCGCCAATCAAGATCTCCTCTAATTAACACTATGAACATTCCCTTTATGTAACATATAGGAGTTATTTTTAAGCAATTTTTAGCCCTAGTGGCTTTTTATTTGCCAATAGATGGAATCGATCAAGATCTCCTCTAATTAACGCTATGAACATTCCCTTTATGTTACATATAGGTGTTATTTTTAGGCAATTTTTAGCCCTAGCGGCATCCATGTTATGATCAGCGGCCAGTAGCTCAGTGGTCCAGATCACCTGACATGTTATCAGGAGGTCATGGGTTCGTATCCCACCCAGCTCAGACAATTTTTCCTCTAAAATTGAAATCGACATCAAAAAGTGCCTATTTATTACTGGATGTTGAATTGTCGAGTTTATCTGAGTTTATCTGAGTTTATCTCAATATTTATTATCATTAGCATACTTGTAAGACATGCTTCCCATCTATTGGCAAATAAAATGCCGCTAGGGCTAAAAATTGCCTAAAAATAACGCCTATATGTGACATAAAGGGAATGTTCATAACGTTAATTAGAGGAGATCTTGATCAGCAGCCAGTAACTGAGTGATCCAGAGCACCTGACATGTTATCAGGAGGTCGTGGGTTCGTATCCCACCCGTCTCAGACAATTTTTCTTCTAAAATTGAAATCGACATCAAAAAGTGCCTATTTATTACTGGATGGTGAATCATCGAGTTTATCTCAATATTTGTTAACATTAGCATACTTGTAAGACATGCTTTCCATCTATTGGCAAATAAAAAGCTGCTAGGGCTACAAATTGCCTAAAAATAACGCCTATATGTGACATAAAGGGAATGTTCATAACGTTAATTAGAGGAGATCTTGATCAGCAGCCGGTAGCTCAGTGGTCCAGAGCACTTGATATGTTATCAGGAGGTCGTAGGTTCGTATCCCACCCGGCTCAGGCAATATTTCCTCTAAAATTGAAATCGACATCAAAGAGTGCCTATTTATTACTACAGTTGAAAAAGCCTGGCTGCCAGGTACAATTCTGTTTTTCAGCCCTGCCATGCATGATAAGAGTATAGGCCTGAAAGTAGTAATAGGCTCTGGATTTAGATAAAGACAAGATGGATGTTGGCTCTTGCATACACTGGTGTTGATAACTGTGCACAGAATTTTTTGTGCATACGACAATGTTTTGATTAGTATATATCAGTCTTTATAATATGGTGACTTAGTTTGCTATAAAGGTGATCTCACATTGCAAGAGCAAACAAACTTTTGCTTCTGGTATGGCACTCAGCAGATAAAAAATTAACTTTAAAAATACTTCTTAAATCCTTCCAGGATCCAGCCTGAAAAATGGGTTTACATCTAGAGGCCAAGCTGTTTTTTTAATATAATAATTTTTTCACTTAATAAAATATTCATCAAATGGAAAAAGTAAGCATTATTTTTCAAGTTTGACTTATGTATTTTTATAAGATGTATATGAAAATTTTCAAACTGCACTGTCTATTTTCAAAAAAATTGGTTGTACTTTGGCTTCTCATTTCAGATTCTGTCAACATGTATAATTGATGCAGACCCTGGAAGAGTTAAAACAATAAAATGAATTTAAAAGCTTTAGGTTTATGTGTGCTTTGTCACTACACATTTCATCTCCTGCATGGGAACTTCTCATGCTGCATTGAATCATCCCTAAATCAGTATTCATCTGCTTTTTTAACTGATGTTTTACCTTTTTTGTAGGGCAGTGTGTCTTGTGAAGCTATCCAGAATTAGCATATCCTGTTTTATCATTAATGTTCTGGGGCATCTGTCCTTTACTGCTTTTTAACTGCCCAACAACTCATTTGGCGTCAACCCTTTTTCTTGACAGTAGAATATTACACCCAAAGGTAACTGCTCTTTAGGGATTGCTTTCTATTTTAATATAACTTAGGGTGGTAGTTTGGAACCATCTGTCAATATTGCAAAGCCTAATATCTTTAGTGTTTTGTTACCCATAGATTTCACAATAACAGATTTTTTTACCCACACATTTAACTATCATAGTTGCTGGTGTATTAGTATAAACTGCAGTTCCTTCCACATTTCCTATTTGCCTCATTGAATAGTTAAAATATTTTCTCAGGTTAATTGTATAACCCTGGAACTCTACTAATTTTTTTTTAAAATCACTTAATAATTTTGATAATTTTGAGGCAACTAATGTGTGGCAACATAGAGAAAAGCCATGCCATTTCATCATTATTCTGGTCCATCCAATACTAACCTTGGATGAAGTTTTAGCTAATCCTTGCTCAGCAGCAATACTTGTAACTGGCATACCTAGTTTTTGTAACATTCTCATACACTCTCGGACATGATATTCCACTTCCTGAAAGTAATTAATCTTAGGGTGTGAAAAGCCTTCCTTTTGCAGACTTTGCCAAACTCTTTTGAAGTTTCCATCTTTGAATACTAGATTAACATAATCCATACTTTTTAGCTACCTTTACATTGTGTGTCTCAGCAGCATATTGGATTACTGTCAATTTCAAATTAGCATCATGAATCATGTACATATTTTTGGAGACCTGCAATGCTTAAGTTTGATTTACCACAGTGTAATGCTATTAAATAACCATTCACAAATCCACTGTATATACTTTCAGTGCAGTAGTTCCCTTTAATTCTATTTGATAAGCCTTTGAAATCAATATTTGCTGTCACAATTTTGAAGGTTGAAGAAACGGCAATTAACTAAAACAGTTTAACAATTACAGTATGCTAGTATGTAGTTGAGCTTGCAACTAGTATAAAACTGGCATTTGAGATGTAAGGGATAAATAGTGGAAAGATGTTAAGAACGAGGATGTTTACAATATGACTAAAAAAGCAGGTGTAATGACTAAACACTCGTCATGCTGCAAGGGCAGGGACATAGTAAACAATATATCAATGTACCTGAATGTTTACCATACAGCATACCTGTAATGATCATTTTCACCCTCTAATGATCTGCAAAATTCCCCACCCTGTCCTTGGTCAATAGGGGACACTAATGGGCTTGGAAAGGCCGTAATCCATTGAATGGGACATAAAGCTGGGGCCCTGTGTGCAGGAGAGCCATATCCTGTGCACATTGAAGAACATGCTTGATGGGAGGTTACAATCTGTCTCCTAACAGCTGTTTAGTGCAGGGTTGGGCAACCTTTTTAAGTGTGCGTGCCAAAATCGCCAAATCTTTGATGCAAAATTTTCTCACCTGCCAACTGAAATTTTGGAAGCATATTATTATTTGGTGTCTTCTAAGTATTGGAAGAACCTTTTCAAATAATCAATAAATTCTTTACAAAACACGAAAAATATATAAAATGATGGTAAAGGAGTCACGCGATGTCCAGCTGCCTGGCGAATGATACAGCAATTGAATGGGACAAAATTTGTACGTCAGTATATTGCAGAGATAGACGGCTTGGAAATAGGATGTTTGTTTCATTTTCTTATTACTTATTATTACTAAAACAGTTGATAATGTTTGTTTCGTTATTGCATTTTTATTTGGTATTGCTCTACTTAATAAAACTGTATTCTATTTAAGTTAAAATATACAACTCGGCGAATATGTTGGATAGTTATTTATTTTTTAAGGTGAGCCCTGTGTTAAGTGCCGGGAAAAGTCACTGTGCCACATTTGGCACACGTGCCAAGGGTTCCCCACCCCTGGTCTAGTGGGTCCTCTCCCCCCACCCTTCTGTGAGTCCTTGATGTTCTTGTAACCTGGCCATTTAGCCCATTGTGTGCAAAAAAGTGCCACTGAGAGGTAAAACAATCCTCAGAGAGGGAAATGTATGATTCTTCTAATGGTAGAAATTAAAATTGTTGGAAGATTTGAAAAATGTGATCATAATAATTTATTAGTATCTATTAACTCAAAATAATTTTCATTTGTCTCATAACAAAAAAGATGGTCTACAGACAGATGACAAAGTGAAAACAATAGCCCATTTTTTAAAACAAGTTATAATGTTTTTAATAAGTTTACTCCAAGTTTTCAACTATCAATACTGGTTGGTGGCTGAATTAATTTCCAAATAGTTTAATCAGAAAAAAAGCAATAACACTGGAATGTTATCCTGAAATATCTAATAAAGAGAAATATGTCATGTTATTATAAAATGAAAGAACATTGAATTCTAGACAGTATAAAAATAAAGGCAAAGCATTTAACTGACACTAGAAATATATTAGTTTATATATATATATCTTTTAGAATATCAGGGTTATGAAGTGTTAAATGTAAAATTTTCAATAATTTAACTTTTAAAACGGGGACGTAAGAGAGTCGAGGTTCTAAATCACATTATAGAGAGCAATTTCACTTTTTAATGAAACATGAGGTGATAGAGAGGAAACCTCTGTACGAAATTTGAGACTAAGTGGTCAAGTATTTTTGGAATTACATGAGGCTGAAATTGTTTAAAAAAAAGAGGTAAATCTGTTTCAACAGTTTATTTGATAATTAAGCTCTCTCCAACAATAAACCATCAGTGACAGTTGAAAAGCTGCCAAGAGTCATGTCAGCACATCATGGAGCATTCTGTTCAGACATTTAGCTTATATATATAAGTAACTAGCAGATTTATCTGGCATTGCATGGGTCTAAAGTATGTAGTAGATGGTCTTCCCGTATCACAATCTTCCATTTGGCATAAAACTCATTACAACACACCCCTGCTGCAAAATTTTCAGTCCCACTCTTTCAGAGAAGGAAAGAAGTGAGCATATTACAACAACAGCAAGGCCAAACAGCAGTATTGCCTTGCTCAGATAATCAAACTTTTCATATCATTTAATCATACCCAGCAGAGTTGCTTGGATTTCATTTGTCAGGCATATGTAACTTTATAGCAAAGGAAAATTGAGGTCTAAGTTCTACAAAAAATGTGTACCTGCTATTAATGTAATGTATAGTGAAAAAGAGAAATGTTATTTATTAATTAACATATTTTATGTGTTAAATGTTTATTAATTTAAGGAAGCCAGGCTCATAATCTGCAGTTCCCAGTTTCGAGTCTCACCTGAGCCATTGTTGAGATTTATCTTTACAAAACCTCCCACCTTGCCCTCGGTCAGTAGGGGACACCAGTGGTCTTGGAAAGGCTGCCATCCGTCAGATGGGGTGTTAAGCCATGGCTCCATGTGAGGGACAGCCATACCCTTGTGATG
Source organism: Ryuthela nishihirai (assembly GCA_038380435.1). Lineage (NCBI taxonomy): Eukaryota > Metazoa > Arthropoda > Arachnida > Araneae > Heptathelidae > Ryuthela > Ryuthela nishihirai. Next base: position 7,094,940 of record JAWZYU010000034.1, read on the forward strand.
GTCCATCCATTTCACTTTTACTTTTCCTTAACCAGTTTTACTTTATTTACATTATATTTATCATTTTGGGAATTATCTTCAGTTGTATTTATCATGTTTCTCTCACCCAAGCTGCTAAAGGAGTTGCACATGCACAACTCCGACTTTTGATTGACAGTTGCTAATGTGCGCATAAGGACACTCTCCCTCTTGCATCATAGTGAGAGGCAAGATCGTAAGTTTATGCAAATGCCTTTCCCAGTATGCAACACACGTGTCAGTTGCATGCCACATGTATACTAAGTGATGTTTAGGTCATGAAGTCAGTAAAGAGTAGTAAAGAGGAAGTTAGTAGCAAGTTAGTAAGATGTAGTAGAGAGTTAGTAGAGATGGAGCTAGATGTGAGGTTTTAGTTGCTCAGACTATTTTTATTTATCAGTTTATTTGGCGGGTCTTGAATTTTTTGGAAATAAACTTTGTTATATGAAATATTTTGACTTTATTTTTTCTCTTGAACAACAATAATTGATTTTTTATTAAGATTTAACTTTAATAATTTGACAATCTTTTGATTTCTTACTCACAAAGTAACGCCTATATACTTAGTGAACTCTAATTTAACTTTATTTGGCATGATTAATTGCTTGGTACTCGATGCTATCTGGAAGTTTAATTTAATTTTGATCAGTCAAAAGTTCCAAAGAGAAGAAGTTTAACAATTTTGGAGCATTACACCCTATAAATGTTAAAGAACATGTTGGATGTTCCCTAACAGCTGTTCTCTAACAGCTGTGCAGTGTCCCCAATCTTCTCTGAGCCCTCAGGATCCTTGTGACCTGGCTATTTAGCATTGTATGGAAAAAAGTGCCACTCAGAGGTAAAACAATCCCACCCTAATTTAAGGAACTTTTACATATTTTTCAAATTAAGTTAATTGTTTTTAAGTCTGATATGAAGTCTTAATTCATTTTGACAAAGAATCTTGTGTTTGAATGACTTCAATTTTCACAGAAATGCTTGTGCTCTTTACCCACTTCTGAAACAATCGTTTTATCACTCAAAAGCAGGAATAAATTAATTGATCATTCCTTCTCTAAAATTTATTGGTGGCAACAGTTATTTTGAAAAACCACTAATGTTAAGTCTATTAGAAACAGCAGATTTTAGCTGTTAATGTTATGTCTATGTCGATTTTGAGAAATTGAAACTAATACACACTGGTTTTGGTTTATCCTAATGGGTTTGCACATAGCCTATACTTTTCCCTAGATGAAGGGAAAGTTTGTGCAAAGTGTGGTGCCTCTAACTCTTTTATGGAACTGAAGTGCATAAGCAGACTGACACACAGACATAAAAACTTTCTTGTTTATAAGTAATTAACCCTTTCACTAGCATACTAACCCAAAATGACTGAGATTTTAAATGGACTCTTCCAACTAATGCTATTCCTTCCTCTTCACTACCTCCTTCCTGCAGCTTGGGCCATTTCGGTAGTGAAAGGGTTAAAGAGCAGAACTATATTGTGTTATATCTTGAATTAAAATATTTCAAAATATTTACCTGAAACAGGACAGTCATGTTTTCAATTAATAATTTTTTGATAATGTAGTTTCCAAGCAAAGTCTATATGCACATGGCCACTTGACAATCTGCAATAATAATCATGTTTTTACTTTTGCAATGCAAACCATACATTTTATGTTTGGCTGTTTCACTTTGGGGATCTTTCTGAAAAATTGCTGCAAAATAGATAACTGTACTAGGCTAAAAAACAATGAATATCCTAACAGTGGCACAGTTAAGACTTACTTTTAGGGGGAGAGTATACAATGATTTTAATGATTTCTTTGAAATACATTTTCACCACAGGCAACCCCCTTAGAAAGCAGAGAAAGGAGGTTAAAAACCTTTTAATGAAATTGCAATCCAGCCCCTCTAGGGTGGTGGGAAGTAGGGTATGGAGTCCCCCTTTTTCATCTGTCTTCATAAGTTTTGAAAATCTGGTTGATAACACTTTTCAAACATTATTCAGAAATAAGAATTCACTTATTTTGCTATTTGGTAATAACAACACTAGAGAACAAATTTAAACTTTTTTTTCATAACATTGGTCAAATAGGATGTTTTTAACTGATTTTGGGCTGCTGAATTCAAATATGGCTGTGAAAAATCTGCAGCACATACAGTTTGTTTTTAATTATGAATTGATGTATTTCAAATTTCAATGAATATGCTTATCAAGAAATGAAAATAAATGTGACTATTTTATTAAATTGTAACTTAAAACTCATTAATTAATTACATGATTACAGTGAAAAAAAAAGAATTATTATAGTTATAGACCATTGAATATAAATTAACAAATGAAATAGTATTAAAATGCAAAATAAGAAAACATGGATAAGGATCTTTTAAATTTACAAGAAGTCCATTTTTTTCTTTTATGTGCTGAGGTATCTTCCTTCTGCAAAAATCAGCAGTAGTCACCCATCATTGCTGCCTTGGTATCTCTCCTTCATGGTTTGTATATCCTGGTGAAATCTTTCCCCTTGCTCATCACTGACAGCTCCTAAGTTCTTGGAAACTCGAGATATGAGTGCAAGAAATGGATCTTCAAAGATATTTGGCAGCTAATATTTTTGTAGTTTTTGAGAAGATCTTGAATGAGCTGTTGGTAGTTTTCCTCTTTGTGATTCCCCAGAAAACTCTAGACCACAGATGTGAAGGATTCCCATGCAAGTGCACTCCTTTATATTAAGTTTTTATTCAAAGACAGTATCATTCAGTAGCTTCCTGATCTGAGGAACAAGATCCCTTCTTTGAGTTTGGCATCACTTAGTTTTGGAAAATTTTCCTTCAAGTGCAAAAACCTTTTACCAGTTTTGTCCACAGCCTTTGCAAAGTTTTTCATAAGCCCCAGTTTGATGTATATTGGTGGGAGCAGAACATCAGAGGAGTCAACTAGAGGCTTATACCTCACATTACTCTTTCCAATAATAAAAACATCTCCTTTGGGCCAGTCTTTTGTTTTGTAGAGTTCCTTTCTGGCCCTACTGTCCCACAAACACAGAAAACAGCAAAATTTTGTGAAACCTCCTTGGAGCCTGAGCAAGAGAGATATGACTTTTTGGTCACCACATATTGTCTATTTAAACTGGTCATATTTTATAGCAGTGAGTATTTTTTCCATGCTTTCATAAGTTTCTTTCATTCCCACAGAGTTGTGCATAAAGGAAACCAAAAATGGAAATTTTTTGGTTTCCTTTATGCAAAAGAACAGCTTTTAAGCTGAATTATGATGAATCTCTAAATAGACGCCATTCCTTAGGGTCGTGAGTTGTTCCAATTTCTCCCATCAGCCCTGAAATATCTGTGCAGAAATACAAACCATCTTGCATCTCGTAATAAGCAGATAAAGCCAAATTTCTTTTTCTGAACAGAGAAACTCTGGTACCTTTGACCAGAAGATTCCACTCTTGAAATCTTGAATCTAAAACCTCAGCTTGTTGTTTGGAAAATCTTAGGTCTCAAACAAGATCATTTAGTTCATTTTGCTAAATCAGATGAAGCTTGTCTAACTTTTCAGGGGTGTATGTAGGATCAGAATCTGTATGTGCCTCAAAGTTTTCCTCTGATGAATGTGAATCCATCTCCTCCCAGTTGTTTGGAGGTTTTGTTATAGGAAGATCTTCTCCATGAGGAATTAGCCTTGCTGAAGGCACATTTAGATATTGTATTTTGCTTTTGTTCTATTTTGAAAAGCCTGACACTTTAGTTAAACAAAAATAGCAATTATGCAAGTGACTAGTTGGCTCATGCCAAGCCATTGGAATTGCAAAGGGCATGGATTTTACTTTACCTTTCAACCATTCACTCAGGTCAACAAAGCACAAAATGCAGCACACATGTGGAGCCCATGTTTTATCCTAATCTCCAACATGACATCCAAAATACAAGTTATAGGCATTCTTTACAATCTCTGTCAAAGAACGACCCTGGGATTTTAAAATATAATTTCCACACACATAACAAAACTTATCTGGCACATTAACACATCTGTAACGCTGCCTTTGTGCCATTTAAATGCCAAAATTCACTTTTCAACGTACAGCACATGTTCCTTCTACAATGAAAACAAGAATGGCAGTCTGAGGTTAAGTTACTGTTACATGTTTTCTCCCACTTGGCAATCAGTGTTGCCAGCCACAAAATGTAAAATATCTAGTATCCTCCCAGTTGCCTGGAGGTGTTGGTATAGGAAGATGTTAATAGGAGTCAAAATGATCAATAACATAAAAACGTGATGTGCTAGCCATTTTTTAAGACCAGATCTGAAATCTGCACCTGAAAAATAGTTAAAGGCAGCTACAATTGTTCATGTTATAAAAACCATGTAAACCAGTGAATTGATGTCAATAATGCTAAGACATTTTAACAAGATCCTTTTTTTAAAAAATAAGATGAAATAAATAAATATTGTTTAAAAATATCTCTTTTTAGGAATCACTTGCTGATTCACTGGAGGAGCTATGGATGTCGTACAATAATATTGAGAAACTGAAAACTGTTGCATCTCTGAAGAAACTCAGAGTAAGTTCAATTCTATTGGTATTTGCTATCAGAGCCTCTAATTTAAAAAAAGACATTACTTAGATATATTTTTACGAACACAGTGCTAATATTAAATTACAAATTTAATTCAGAAATTCACTGTTAAAATTTAAGACATTTTTTTCTCAGATTACAATAATTTTCACAGAGTTAGCTACAAGTTATCTCTTTTTGCCATCTGGCAAAAGAACCGAGCTTTTCTCATGTAGGCTGATGTTTTTAAGCACATGCTTACTACTTGTCACTTGCAAGTAAGTTCTCACCATGAGTACAGTTCTTGTTTTTTTTTTGAAACTGCTGGTGCACTCCTCCGTCTTTGAGCTGGCACTTGGCATCTGGTCTTTTGATGCTGTCAGCTGTTGATCTGTTAAGGTTGTTTAGTGGCACTTTCACTCCTTTGTTGTTTTGTGAGAGATACCAGTCTTGTTCCTTTTGGTTGTTATTAGACTGTGTAATACTCCAAAATATATGTTAACTTCTTCACTTTGGACCTTATGACTGATCCAAAAAATGCCAAATTACCCAATAACTCAGGTGCCAAACAATTAATCTTGCCAAATAAAGTTAAATATGGGTTCTCTAAAAATATATTAATCATTACTTAGTCAATAAGAAATCAATTCAAAAAGATTGTCACTTATTAAAGTTTAAATCTAATCAAAATCAATTATCCTGCTCAAGAAAAAGAAAATAGAAAAGTCAAAACTATTTTATGAAAGAAACAAAGTTTATTTCCAAAACAAAATTCAAGATTCACCATAGTGAAACTTCTACATCAAATTATATGAGCAACTGAATGCTCACTCAACAAAAATCTTCACTACATTCTCAAATCACAACTCCAACCTAACATCTCCAAAACTGACATCCTCTCAACTCTACATTCCTCTCTATTAACTCCATGACCTGTCACTTACTATACATGCAGTGTGCAACGACACATGTGTGTTGCACGCTGGGAAAGTACATTCGCATAAACTTACGATTGTGTGTTCATGCTAGCTATAATGCAAGAGGGTGTGTGTCCTTCTGCGCATTAGCAGAATCAAAAAAACGGAGTTCCACATGCACAACTCCTTTTTCAGACTTGGGCGAAGAAGAGTGATGATGCCAACTGAAGAAAATCCCCAAAATGATAAATATAATGTAAATAAAGTAAAACTAGTTAAGGAAAAGTAAACATGGATGGATAGACTATCACACCTCCCCCTTCCAAAGGGAGTCAAAATTTGACCTAGCAGATTTTGATGAGCAATTTTGAATACAAGGACACTTCTTCTGTTATTTACAAATTATAAATAAAAAATAATAAATACCCCCTCAAGCAGCTGCTTGCCACAGAGGTCTGACAGGAGCCTGTCAGTTTATATGCCGCAGTAGGAGATCTGAGAGGATGGCAAGACCTCAGCAGAAAAACGACACACACATCCATGCCTAATTCCGGGGCTCGAACCCAGGTCCCTTAGATCAGTAGCCAAGCGTGCTAACCACTCGGCCACGGTGCTGAACATAAAATAATGAATATATATATATATGCAAATTTAATTATACAAACTACTCTCACTTCAATACAATCTTCCATCAAAACCAAAGGTACCTCTTCCCATTCCTCCTAACAATGTGTAAAAGGTTCATATTTGTAAATGCTTACCAATGGCTGTGGCAATTAACTGCATACTAGCATTAATTGGCCTAACAGGGCCCCACATCCTGAACGGGCCCCAGGCCAGGATCTTTGGCAGACCTCCCTACCTACCACTAAAGTTAAGGGCAGTGTGTTGCTCTACAGGATTTAGGATAAAATAAGGCAGTTTAAATGATGACACAAAAGTAATATATATATATTTATTAAAAAACTATATGGATTTACATAATAATAACTTACAATAATATCAAAAATTATCTCAAAGCATATTTTCTAGCTTTGGTTGTTGCAAATTTTTCAATAACTTCAGTAAAATCAACTTGCTTAACTAAATCATTTTCGATGCACAAAATTGCTAGATGATTAAGTCGACTTTGACTAGTGTGCTTCTTTGCCATGTTTTCAATGAATTTGCCAGTCTGCTGAATGATCATTCAGCTGAAGAAACAGTAACTAGTACTGTACAAAACAGTTTAATGGCAAGGCAGATATTGTCAAATATACCTTGCAGTTTTTTGGCGTAAATTGCGTTCAGAAGTCTTAATCGGGCTTCTTTCAGTGCCGAAAACTGTCTTGTGAATACTTTTAAGGTGAAGGATTCCGTGCAATAAGTCTTCTGACAGATTTTTCTCATATGTATTTACAAGTTTTGCTGCTTTTGCAGTAAGTTGACCATCGTCCAAGTTCTGGAAGTTCAAAATGGGTGAGAATAATTCACATATAGTATCTGCTGCTTCAAATATTGTCTTTAAATCATTGATAATAAAATCCAATACTGGGTGAACTATGGAAATTCTGAAATCTTGTTCAGGTTCTATAGAAGTTTTTTCAGTTTTCAGGAAATTGTGAACTCAGAACATTTTAATTATGTTTGCAAATGTTAGCTTTAAATCAAAAAGCGATTGATTTTCTTTTTAAATGTATCAAAACAGGCACTTATTGTCCATCAGCAAAAATGAATGGTGATAAATTACCATTCATTTTTAAATGAACAAACAAAAAAAGACAAAACAAAAAAGTCAGTATGATGAGAGGATAATGTAATGTGCCTAATAAAATAATTAATTTTAGTTGGATGAACAAAACAAAAGTCAATATTTTATAAAGTTGCTTTTTGTCTTCTATTCATCTCACTTAGCTGGCTGACCCTCCACCTGGCCCCCCCCCTAATCCTGGGCCCCCAGGCTAGGGTCAGCCCCCCCCCCCCCCCTGTGGGGGCCATGCGGCCTAACTAGTATCACATTCTGATACATTCCAAAAGTTGCATACTCCTAAATGTACACAAAGCTTGTTAATACCTCCTGTCCTGTCCTGAAAAAATGTAATTACATCAAATTCTGCTCTTTCACAGAATATAAATACAGGTGCATCAAGTGGGTACATAATATTTGCTTATTCCCCTAACAACAATCAAATACACAAAATTTAATCTTCTTTCGTGCTTACAAAGAAAAACGAGTATTTGTCCTCCTTTAAATCATCCTAACTTCAATTAAATATGTGAAGCTAATAATTTCATTTTACAAACAAGCAAGCGTGTAATCATCTGCTAAAACTTTACCTAAACACAATAAATCACGATCTAGCTGAAATAAAAATAGCATTAATTACTTCCCCTCAGTGATCTTTATGTCCCCCTCCCAGAGGAGTTTTGCTAGTGACTGTGTCTGTCACTAGGTTGGGGACAGCTCAAAAAGGGTACATAAACTTCAAGACATCATGGTCAGCTCATATATGTGCAAACAAATGCTGCAAATGTCATCCCAATACCTGCGCATCATCCAATGTGTCAATATCACTGATGATACCGAACAAATTTAGATACATATACATTGTATCTAAGAGTTAAGGAATGCTGTATCAATAATTTATCATATATGATGCTAACATTTCATCATCATCATTTTACATAAGAACAATCAGTTTCAATTCCAAAATATACTTCAAATACAAAAATTATACTTCAAAATATGATTTATATAATCACTGTATATTAAATTCTCTTTCATTCTCATCATTTACATCCATATACATTTTTATAATTCTAAATTCCTTAATTTTAACTTACAACACTCAATTCAGCTTTCAGTCAGCTAAAACGAAAAAAATTTACAGCAAATTCATAAATACTTTTGAAATCATTTAATATGATATACAATTGTTTATGGTTGAACTAGAACTTCAGATGAACCAGAATACATAAAGAATCTAATTACTTCACATTATAAACTCAAGCTATGAACTTTGAATAATAAATTCACTTTTCCGAAAACAATTATCGAAACTCTAAAGTTTCAGCATGAAATTAAAACATTTCAAACTCTCTCTCTAAGTATAAACATCAATAAATATTCTTCAATTGTCTCCATCTTCATCTATTCCGGAAAAAAGAAAATAAACATCATGAACTATTAGTGCCACAGTAGAAGAATAATAATATACCTAAATTTGCATTGCTGGCACTCCATTGATATAAATTATCATCCAGTCATTTCCTGAAGACTTCATTCCCATGCTGATCGATAAGCTAGGTGTAGGTGCTTCTGAAGATATCACTTGTGATGCCATCTACCCTATGCTGACTGCTACATTGATGGTTGTTGCTCTGCAGGCTATCATCATCTTGTTGATATCTTGCTACGTGCTTGGCTTTGAAGAGCCTGGTTTTGTGCTTTCCAGGGTAATTGCTGTCTGCTTCTATATGATGCTTCAACAGTAGAAAATTTCTTAACTTGTTAAATTCGTCAGGATTATTTGCACTCAAAACAATTTCTGGGATGCTTGGTTTATTATCATCTAGTAATTCATTATTTTCCTTTAAAACAGGTATTGGTCCTCCTTTAAATCATCCTAACTACAATCAAATATGCAAAGCTTATAATTTCATTTTACAAACAAGCGGGCATGTAATCATCTGCTAAAACTTTACCGTTAAAATCAATACCTTTCTCATTATCAACTTGCTCTGCATCTTCAACTTTTTTCTCTAAATCTACATTAATTAAACTGATAGGAAATTTTACAGTTTCTTCTTGAACACATTGCTTTGGATTACAAGATAAATTCAAAAGTCCACTGAACTGCTGCTGCAATTTCAATTCAAAATTTTCATTAATTTTATTTAAAACTTTCTCATGTATACATGAAATATCAGCTCCTGTATTGTTGCGATCTATGAATTCTGTTTTTCCTTGACAAAGCTTCACAAAAGGTAATTCTTGAATAATATGTGTACCAACAGTGGCAAGTCTTAATTTATGAGAGAGTTTTTCTTGAGGAACTTTGACCTTTTGCTACAAGGATCCTAATGGAAGTTTCCCGAATTGTCACTTTTTCTGTAGCAATAGTGCTCTGCATGCTCTAATCGGCCACAAAAATTACATTTGAAAGTTTCTCTATTATTCGTAGCAAACGTTTTTGGTCTAGTTTCATTGTTTGAAGCTTGATGCTTCTTTTGTTCTGCATCATTGTAGGCATGTTCGGTGCAAATTGTCTGGATTGTGCAACTTCCTGTCATGTATGAGTCGTTTTGCAAGACTCAACCTCTTATCACTGCTTTAGTGAGGAATTCATCTGTCGTGCCCACGTTTGTTTCAAAATGTGGACACGACTGTTGGTGCAGAAGGCCTCAGATGCCATTGTTTCCACTACTAACGCCAACCCACCTCGCCTCCACTTTGGTGCCCAACTTGACCGGAAGAGAGCATTGCCAGCGGCATGGACCCCATACAGCGTGGTCCAGTGCTCCCCAGATAGCGAATGATATGTGGCCGCCAAAGTAAACAACTCTTGTCTGATGTGCTGAAGATCCACACCTCGACTCACCCTAGCCAATGAGAAGCACCCGCGCACAGTTTCGGGTGACCTCCACCAGGGAGCCGGAGGAGAATATAAAACTGAGAGGACACGATTTATCACCCCTTCTTTAGTCGAAAATTCTTGTCTCTGAGAGGAAAGAGAAAGAGGTGGCGAGTCATCCCCAGCAAAATAGTGTGGCTGAGCAGCGACTGTACAATAGCGATGCCTTCTGTGATCCATCTACATAGAACGTGGTAGGGTCAAAGTTCTTTCTGGTTTGGTAAATCTTTTCCCCAACTGTGCTTGTGTAAGGTTGCACTGCTTATCGTCATCGCCCCCAGATGAGATCAACAGACCATTTAGGTCTATTCTCCCTTTGAGTATTGGATCGAGCAATTAACTCTAAGTTGGCTTAGGCTGCTACTCCAAGTCCCTTCAAATAGAAAGAGGCCGCGCTAGAGGCACTTGCCTGATATTGTCAGAAGTTTTCATACTTAAATGTGACTCGTTTAAAAATGATCTGTTTAATAAATCCTGTTATCTGTTATTATGATTCATCTTAATGCTTTGTGACTATCAATATGTGTCTAACGAAGTAAGTAGTGATCCTAGAGTCTGCCTCAATTTGGCAATAAGAATAAAGGATACGACCACTAGTACGAATTCCAAGATCTGGGGTGGAACAACATTATATATGCATATCACTCTATAATCCTCCCCCCATGACACATCCTTTGTTGATTTAATGCCATTTTTGCAGAGCTAATTTGAGTAAAGTTGAAATTGAAGTTACGTTTCTTACTTCTAACAACTCTCTTCAAGGCAATGCTAACTGGGACATAATGCAGTTTATTAGGTCAGTTTCAGTGGCATCAGCATCGTACAGCTGATATAACTCTACTTGCAAAATCAATTTAGATTTGCAGAGTATTCTCCAACAGGTGTTTCCACCAAGCATTTCAGAATTGGCATATACACCTGCAACTTTGCATGGTTGTTGAAGCATGTACTTGTGAAGGACAGTAAATGTTTTGTTGAGGTAAGTGCAATGGTTTTTGTTCCACAGATGTATGTCAAGAACTTTTTGAATGCCCCTTGTAATAGATGGTATAACTTCATTAAATAATGCAAGTAAATGTTGTAATTCAGTACTAGATCCCAGCAAAATTGAAAAAATCATCTATATAATGTTGATATAGTATTTGTTCAAATGAACACGTTGTTAAAATAGAATTCTGAATATGCTACAACACAGTGTGTCATTGAGTCAGCTAAATCTTTTGTAAGGGGCAGATTCCCCCCCCCCCCCCTCCTTTCCTATCGATGGAACACAAAATAATGCTTCTTGGTACAACCATTCCCATGATGTTTGGAACTGGGCTTCCCAAGATTTCTGGTGGCAAGAGGGAACTGATGCTACTGAACTGTACAGTTGTGGCAGCAGGTGATTGGTGAGGTCATCAGACAGGTAGACACTAGCTGCCACCACAGAACTTTGAAGGAGAGAAAGAGTGCTTTTCTCTCTCTGTGTGATTCATACAGCAGTCAATCAGGGACTGCTGTGAGACTCTCATTTTTTGTGTTTTTCAATATATGTAATTTGTGAATACAAAATTTAATGTGTGTGTGTGTATATATATATATCTTTTATTTTATTTCTATTGTTATACTATAACTATAGTTTTATCTATCTATACAAGGGGTACGCCAGTTACATACACATTTCCAGGGGGTACATGAAGCATAAATGGTTGAGAACCACTGGTCTATACCATGTTAGTCAGGCTCACTAGTGGGTGGAATTGAGGGGAATACAAATAATCAGTCGTTTGGCATATAGCCCTGTCTGGTGAAGCTATCTGTAAACAGTTTGTCTTGAAACTGTCTTCCAAATGGCTGCTGAAAGCTCCAGAGAGAGTTGCTTGGTTGACATTACCTTATGACATTGGCTGTTAGTGCAAGATATCTGTCATCCTGTGCTGTTGTCACACTTGAACAACCTTACTCATCTACTATGTTATTATCTAGTTGTTGGAACCAACTCAAACCCTTGAAAACTCAGATTGGGGATATTTAGTTCTATAAACATTGATCTGGGATCAACTACTCTTAACACACCAATTGTTCTACCATGTGTAAAAGCACACATATGACATGTCTGGGCCATACAGTTGTTAGGAAATGTACCAAAATGAACATAATATTTACTCAACAAAAAATCAGAAGAATCAGATCAGGCAGAATCAGAGCCAGCATTGCACCTCAAGATTTGCTTCTTGAATCATGTATGCAAATTATTTCCAATCAGGTGATTTTTGGGAGGCATACAACCTTGTATATATTCTATTTCATTGATACAAGAAATATAATGTTAATAATATCAGTTGTTTGTGAGATATTTAACAGTTTGTGAATTACACTTAACTTTTGTACACTAGTATGTATTTGAAAATAATCTGTGACAGTTATGTATTTAGAATAAATACTTCTGTCTTAGTAGTCAAGACGGGTGTAAGCAAGAGTTGTGTTATGAAATTAGCTTAACTTATGGATTTAAATATGAGTGGCAAATATAGTTATTTTTGGATAGCTATAATTTCAGTTGAGAGCTAGGAAGATGCAGAACTGCCATTGAAATAAGTATATTAAAAAATTAGATTTTACACAGTGATATTAAATAATGCTGTCCCATAGATCAGTGGTTATTGCACTTGGTTACTGATCAAAGAAACCAGTGTTTGATCCTTGGGTAAGACATGGATGTTTGTGATGTTTTTCTGCTGAGGTCCCACCATCCTTACAAACCTTCTCACTATGGTGTATAAACTAACAGGTTCCTGTCAGACCTCTGGCAAGCAGCTGCTTGATGGGGTATTTATTTTTATCGTATATTATGTTAAATAATGTTAAAATTAATAAAAACTTTTACTATTAAAAGCAAACACTGTAAATAATATATCTGTTACAGTGTTGTTGAAGGAGACATACCACATTAGTCTGTTGATTGCCGACAGCCATTACAGATTGAATAGAGTCATCTTAACTGTAAAGTGGTAGGACAAAAGTTGCCGACAGAGAAAACTTTAATACATAAAGTTCTAGTTGCAGTAAGCTAGAAACTACAGTAAGATTTAAACGTTCTCACATTAAAAGCTTACTCAAGACTGTAACCTGTTTACAACTAAGGAAACAGCACTGCTATGGTGCCAAAGAAGAAAAATCTTCCCAGACACTTTAAATACAGACAATCAGCTAGTGACCAAAGCAGCTGACATTGTTCTACATTAATCACCAACAGAAAAAATGGATTCACCATTGTATCAGCAAAGGACTGTAGTTCCTGCCCCACTTAAGGTATGTTTAAGTCAATATATGGCAAATCAGTGGTTAACAGCAGAATGTTAGTGATGTTTTAAATTTATATAGTGTTAATGTGGGAATTTTTAAGGTTTAAATCACTGTGGTTTTAATGACAATTAAGTGTGCAGTAAGATGGGGAAGATAGTCTGAATGTAGGATTTGCTCTGTGATGTTTGACTTAAAACAGTTTGTAAGTGGAGTGTTGTCTACAACATTCTTCAGACATTAGTAGGCTGTGATGTAGTTGATATATTAATATTCACATAGGTGCTCCCAATGTTTTGCTGCAGTTTTAGTGAGAATGTTTGGTTCTGGATACCAGCCCAATATTGAGTGAATATGGAAATTCAAGTTTTTTCAATGCAAACTCATACAGAAGAAAGGCAGCAAATAATGTTCATAAAAGTGAAGTTACATCCATCACAGCACTAAATGAGCCAACTAATGTAACACTTGAAGTAATTAATGTAACTTTAAAAAGTTTGAAATATATTTACTATAAACTTCTGTTATTCATATTCTAATGGATATATTGTTTACAGTCTGTTTGCTTTTAATAATGAAACTGTTGATTAAATTTACCTATAGAAATAAATGTTTATGGTAAGACTGGTCAGATGATTAAAATGGTGTAATGTAAAAGAAATATAATGGAAAGATTAAGAATAAATATACAGTAATTCTTTGATTAACACATGCTCATTCTTTGCAAAACAACTATCCATTTGTGAAATTGTGAAGTGACAACTATCCATTTGCTTCAGTACACACAAGAGAACCAAATTAATTGATGCATAATCTGTACATCTGTTTAGTGCAAAAAAATTGATAAGTGCACACTTGGAATAGTGGTTTTCAAGAGGGGTATCATAAAAGTGCCCATCCAATTTCCATTTCATTTGAAAAGTGTACTAAATGCCTTCTTAAATTTCATGCAAAATAAATAATTTAAAATAATTATATTATACTAGCAATGCATAATTCAAAATAACATATCACAAATATGTTGTATTTATCCCTGTAAAAAATTTTTACCCTGTAAAAAATATTCTATTCTATATAATTTTTTCCCTGTTAAATTCAATATTCTATATAATTTTTTCCCTGTTAAAAATTATCCCTGTAAAAATTTTTCCATACTTGTCTCCCATCACTGCCAAATTAAATGAGAATATGCAATAGGAGCAATACAGCTGTGGATCATAATGCAGTCTCTAAGAGTAGATGATTTTGTTACTTTATGAGTTTATTCTTTGTTTTTTCTTTATGCTAATTCTTCACTGCTCTTTACAATAATGTTACTTTGTTTAATTTAATATTACTACAACCTGGCCATTTCTAAAAGTTATCAAAAATCTTATTTTCAGTATTCTGATTTGAACAGTGTGAATATATTGTTGGAACTTTAAATTTTGAAAGTATGGGATGTTTCTCAAATTGAGAATGCTATAAAAGCTATCTCTCTTGTGATTTTCTGGTTGGAGAGAATGTGAAAGTGTAGTTAGTGTAATTTGAAGAAAATTAGTGTTATTTGATTTAGATATTATGGTAAATTAAAATGTAAGTTAAGATTATAATTTGAAAGCTTAGAATTAAATTGAAATTTTTAATTCTCTGTGACATTTAACAGAGGCAAAGAAAAATTTTGTAACTATATCCGATGACTGGTGGAGTTCATACCTGACAGTATTGCTGCTCTAATCATACAAAGGGAGGTATTACATAGTATTAGGTGAGAAATTACAGAGATGACTTAATTTTTTTATCCAGTGAGCTTATTATGCAAGTGTTTATCCTAAAGATTCTGTAGTTATTCATGTTATTACAGATCTCTTGGCATGCTGGCCCCAATGACTTGCCATTTTTGATTAATTCTTAGCAATGGTAACCAATATTCTATTACGGGAATTACTCGTGTTCTTAAAAATTTTATTTGAGGCTAAATGTACTAAGTAGGCTCGAGAAATGTTTCACATAAACTGCCACTAAGAGACATCTTGATCACTCACTGACATGAGTTGTTAGTTTGGTTATTAATGATTATCAGATTATTTTTACCTTGTATTAATTCAGTATGCATTTTTCTCTTTTTTTATTTTTTCTTAGATATACACAGATAAGTAGTATTTGGAAATAATATCAACCCTTCTTAAGCTTTCTTTTCTTGTGTTTTAGGTTTTGTATATGTCTAACAACAATGTGAAAGATTTGGCTGAAGTAAAGCTTCTGGTATGTATATTTTTTTAGAATGAATTGTAATCTAAAATCTAAGTTGCACAGACTGTTATTGTTCAGATCCTTAAAGTATACAGCTTCATGCTATATTAAAGATTAATGCTATCCCAAAGATTTAATAATTGGGACTGGTGTGGACTCGGTAGTGTGCCAGGCTCATAATCTGCAGTTCCTAGATCCAAATCCCTCCTGGGCCAGCATTGAGATTTATCTCAACAAAACTCCCCACCCTGTCCTCAGTCAGTAAAGGACATCCCTCAGATGGGACATTAAGCCATGGTCCCATGTTCAGGAGAGCCATACCTGAGCATGTTAAAGAACATGCTGGATGGCCTTGATAGGAGGCTATCATTTGTCTCCCAACAGTTGTTCAGTGGGTCCCAACCTTCGCTGAGCCCTCGGGGTCCTTGTGACCTGGTCTTTCAGGCCATTGTGTACAAAAAGTGCATTCATAGGTAAAACAACCCAACAAAATTATTTTAATGAACAAATTTGAATCTGACAGATCTGCCAGATCTTAAATATTTTACAATTTTTTCTTAGATATGTGTATTCATAGTTCTAGAATACCTACCTCTATCAGCAGAGGAAGTTGCCCCCACCCCCCTGCAATTTCTATCTTGCCCCTTTCCCCCTGAAAAATTAATGAAAATTATGATTAAAAAATTATGTTGAATAATGCAGGTACTAAAGAATAAGGTAATTTTTTCCTTAACAAAATTTAATCTTGACTTTTTACATTTTCTTATGTATATTGAAATATATCTTTTATTTTTATTTATTGATATTAAAAAATAATTTTTGTTTTTCAATGTTCTGGTTTAAATAATAAGTTTTCCTTTTTATCATTTTGTTTTTGTGCATCTTTAGTTGTATTATGATATGATGTATGGACGAATGCTGTATTCAAAATTGCATTCATTAAATATTCCAGAGTCATCAGTGCTATAGTGTGTGTCAAATTTCTGCAGATCAGAAGCATTGGCACTGGTCAGCATTGTTAGCACAAGAAACTTTGATTTTTTTTTTGAAAACAGAAATATACCTTTGTTTTGCTTTTCGTTTTACTCTCTCTTTTCAGCTTTCCTAGAATTCTTTTTATCATTTATCCCAACATGCAATGCATGTTTTCTACTACTGAAACCAAAATAATTATTCAGTTATGCAGTTCTCTTCAAAAAAATTTATTCTAAAGAAAATGTTAGTTTGTATTGAATAGTATTTAAAAAATTGCCCTCTCCTCTCCAAGTTTTTGCTTGCCACTCTACTATTCATTTTTTCCCCCATAGTGCACTAATTTTTCAACACTGTGCCAAGATCCCTAAATTGTACCGCCCAAAGAAAAAAAAGGCATTTTTTTTTATCTTACAGTTATTTTAACCCATTGTGTGCACAAAAGTTCACTCAGATGTTAAACAATCCTATAAGAGGTGTTTTAGTGGGGAGTCAGATATTTGTTGAACTGGCATGTGGGTTCTGAGCATTATTTTAAAAGGTACCTAATGCAGTGTAGATATCAGGAATATGGCGAGCTGGGTGGTTGCATGGATCAACAGAAGACTATACAGACATATGTACAACACATTTATTAACTAGATTATTTACAATTTAACAGTACAACTATAAACTTGGCCTTCCACTAAGGCCTCACTCCTAGTAACAATCCGCAACTGGCTACCTTGCCTTGCTTCACACAGAACTTCAAGGTTCAAGGTGTAGGTTCATGGGTCCCGAAAAACACTGGCCCTGGCTAGGATATCTCCCAAGACAAACTCTTATCCTGGTTGGAGCCTGACCTTCAATTTGCAGCACACTTTTGAGCTGAAGGACACAGGAACAAAGTTTTGTCTTCGCTCCTTGTATCAGGGTGGTCATGTGAGTTCCACATAAAAGGGCCAATAGTGGGACGTATGCCGTTGCCAGTGTCTGTCGGTGACAATGATTGACACCCTTGAGCACCCTTTACATCTGGTACGATGGCCCTTCGACCTTCTCTACAGGTGGGAGGAACGGATTCGCATCATCTGACCATTATACACCCCACCAAGACCAAAAATCAGGTCAGATATCACCTGCCCCAAATTCTGCATATGACATATATGTCGAGATGATGCAGTATTTGAAGAAACCAAAGCACAGAAACATGTCACAATTTGGCTGCCCACGTCCTCGTGATGAACTGTCAACACGCACAGTCCAGCGTGTTTTCACCCATGCATTTGTCAATCATCGTGAAAGTTTGCAATGGTTTATTTGGCCGGGCATTCACTGGATTCTGCTATGACTTTCGAGAAAACATGCTTAAATTTTCAGTTCTCAACCTTATCGTCTCTCTTTATGCTGCTTAGTTCAGCATCTAAAATATTACTTTTTTCTTTACCACTTTTTAAAAACTTCTGTTAGAGCTTTTGCTAAATGAAAAAAGGCACTTAAATTTACAGTTCTTAATCTTATCATCTCTCTTCATGCTCCTTACCTCAGCATCTAGGAAATTACTTCTCTCTTTATCATTTATTAAAAATGTTCTGTTATGGCTTTTGCCAAACTTCATAGATGTCTTATGTGAACTATCTTTATCTATAGGCAGCACATTAATTACTCTGTTAACATTAATTATGCTTACCTTATCCTTATCAAAACTACTGCTTAGATCTTCACACTTTGTATGGTTTTTGCAACTATCATTACTATTATTCATTTCTAGCATTTCACAAGAGACTACATCCAAAACACTGCCAAAATCTTAATTTATGTATTCAATATTAAATTTAAAAAATTGGGATTAAAAAATCCTTTCTAACACTTTTTGAGGTTTCACTAAACTTATCTTTACTTTCAATTGTATTACCTGCTATCATTTCATCAACATTATTCTCCACAAATATTTCACTCTTAAAATTATCCGGAGTTATAACAGTTTGAACTTTACATTCCACAACAGGTACATCAATAACAGTAACCTTAGGATCAACCTTAACCTCTAGACATTTATCAGAACATTCTAGATTATTCATCTGCTTAATACTTAGTTTCCTCATCCCTTTCTTTGATTTTATCTGATACATCATATAACTTAAGATGCTTTTAGCTAATTCTTGTTTACACACTTCTATTTCTGTGTACCTGACTCTAGCCTTATCATCAATTTCACCAATCAGTCTTTGGTACACTTCAATTTGACTCATGCAGCAGCTTCCCCTTGTACTCTCAAATGCATCACATTTAGTAACTGGTTTCTTTAGGGCTTTCTCCCTTTCTTTCTGAAGTGATTCACACAATTTGTCTGCTTCCGCAGTATACTCTCTCTTTTCATCAATTAAGATATTGTGCATATGTACCAAGGAAGATAATTCTTCCTGCACCATCTTATGCGCCCAGGATTGAAGCATGCTCTCGTGCTCTGCCATCCTATTACGCTGCTGAGAGTCACTTACATTCTCTATCTGCATTTTCCCTCTTGCTCAATGCACTGTTTGTGTACAGTAATGGATATGATGTCATGAACCTATTACTCACCGCCCCATGATGTGATGTACATTCCCCAGTGCAAAGATTCCAAATCACAAGAAATCAGACTTAAACCTAGTCTTACCATTAACTGAAGTTCCACCACTGATGCTTAACTCTGCAGAGTAGAGATGACTCATTGAAAATGATGTGATCAGTTGACACACACATTGAACACAATACACCACCCTTTACTATACCTAGCTCAGGAACCCTACTCTACTGACACCAACTATAAGAGGGGTTTTAGTGGGGAGTCAGATATTTGTTGAACTGGCGTGTGGGCCCTGAGCATTATTTTAAAAGGTTCCTAATGTAGCATAGATATCAGGAATATTGCGAGCTTGGTGGTCGCATGGATCAGCAAAAGACTTTACAAGCATATGTACAACACATTTATTAACTAGATTATTTACAATTTGACAGTACAATTACAAACTCGGCCTTCCACTGAGGCTTCATGCTTAGCAACAATCCACGGCTGGCTACCTTGCCTAGCCACACACAGAACTTCAAGGTTCAAAATGTTGTAGGTTCATGGGCCCTGAAAAACACTGCCCTGGCTAGGATATCCCCCAAGCCGAACTCTTATCCTGGTTAGAGCCTGACCTCTGATCTGCAGCACACTCTTGAGCTGAAGGACACAGGAACAAAGTCTTGTCTTTACTCGTTGTATCAGGGCGGTCATTTGAGTTCTACGTAAAAGGGCAATACTGGGATGTATGCCATTGCAAGTGTCTGTCAGTGACAACGATTGATGCCCTTGAGCACCCTCACATCCAGTCCCAGGGCCCTTAGATCTTCACTTCAGGTGGCGGAACAGACTTGCATCATCTGACCATTACAAACCCAATCCACAAACGTGAGCTGATTTGAAATAGCCCATTTTCTGTATATTAATAAAATAATAAAGAAATAAATACCCCTCAAGCAGCTACTTGCCACAGAGTTCTGACA
The DNA here is from genome assembly GCA_038380435.1 of Ryuthela nishihirai. Taxonomy (NCBI): domain Eukaryota; kingdom Metazoa; phylum Arthropoda; class Arachnida; order Araneae; family Heptathelidae; genus Ryuthela; species Ryuthela nishihirai. Next base: position 7,115,032 of record JAWZYU010000034.1, read on the forward strand.
GGAGCCTGTCAGTTTATATGCCAAAGTAGAAGATCTGAGAGGGTGGCAGGACCTCAACAGAAAAACGACACATACACCCATGCCTTATCCAGGGCTCAAACCCAGGTCCCTTAGATCAGTAGCCAAGCACGCTAACCACTCGGCCATACATAATCATATATTTATGGAACTTATCAGGGTAATTCAATGGGTATTTAACTTTTCCAGTGGCTAGCCTGAAAAACTGATTTGTAACTACAGAACAAGCAATTTTTTCACTGTAATCAGCTAAAAATAAATAATTAGAATTTTTTTTGCGAAATAACCAATGAAAGGAATTTTGACATATTGTATGCCAAATTAATCAGCACTGATTGTGGATTTTATTTGAAAAGCCAAGAAAATGTTCCTCCACTTTTATGAATATGACATAAAAATCTCGTGAATTTTTAAACTGTAAAACCCAACTTTGTGTGATTCTGGCCCACGTTTTAAGGTATTATAATGAAAACAAAATTAAAAATAACCTAAAATTCTCTGTCTTTGAGCAATGAAATTTTAAAGTTTATCCTTCAAACTATTTGCATGTAAAAGTTTTTAGGAGAAAACTCAGAAGCTTTTCAGAGCAAGAACAACGCTCCATTTTCAGTGAAGTGACACTATATAGTGATGTTAGGGTTGTTTAGATGGTATAGCCAAAACACTGCCCCCCCCCCCCCCCCAGTGTTTTGGCTATACCACTCTGAGGATATTGAAATTTTTTGCCGTAGTGTGCTAACTATTTGGTTATTTCTCAAGACACCAAAATCCAACACCCAAAGATAGCATTCAGCAAAAACAAAAGCAGCCAAAAAGTGTTCTTCCATTTTCATAACCAGGACAGAAAAACCTATAGTTCCAAGTCACCTTGTTTAACACTAGTCCATGTTTTGAAATATACCGTAATGAAAAGAATTGTAAAAAACATATTTCAGGAAAATATAATATTCAGAAAGAAATTTCCTCCCAATTTATATATAATTTAACCATTTGATTCATCAAGTTTTCCGAAATTAAGCCTCAGTTGTCTTGCCAAATACCTTTTGTTTTCATTATATCACTATGAAAAAGTGTTATGTCTTATTCAAATTAATGTTTGTAAATTTGTTTAAATATTTTATTTTCATAAAAATTAAGAATTAAATGCTGTTTAATTTGCTATATAACATGATCTATTTATGTAAATGGCAGCTAGACATGCAATGGAAGGAGAGCTGTATACCAATCCCCTGTAATGGTGCACAGAACCAGCCAGACCTAGAACTTACAGTCCTCATGGTGCATACTGTTAGTACTTTTCAAAAGATATATTCTCTTCTGGAAGGGGATGACTTCCAGATCAGTGTAGCTTAATATGATTATCTGTGGCCACTTTTTTCTGCCCTGCTGAGAAGTGGTCAACTTTGCAGGATCCTGGTGCTGACCATTTAAACCCCTGGTTATGGTTTTGAGCTTGATTCAGATCCTTGGCTTGCTGCACTGGTGGGCCTCTGTTCAGGGAGGAAGGGCAGAAAGCATCTCCAAGTGTAGGTTTGCTCTTCAGTAGACATGCTGGTAATTCTCTTATAGGATATAACTACATGAATGAAATATTTCTTACAGCTAAATTGAAAACTAAGATTAAAGACTTGAATGTTATCTGTTATGTCCCCACAGAGAATTCTGATAATAATGAGAAAGATAGGTTTTACAGACAATAGGTACAAGAGGCCCCAAAGCTACCCTTGTAAACATGCTCTAAAACATTGCACTGGCCTGTAATACCCCGATCTAACAGTTGGGGTCTATGGCCTCATGTGGTCTACACAATACACACAACCTCCCATCGCCATATTGTAGTTGGAACTTTAATTTGTTGGACCAAGCTACCCGTTTCCAGTCTTCCACCGCCCATTGGCCATGTTCCTTCACCCATTGCAGCCTCATAGCCCGAGGATATGCTGTTAACAAGGGTAGGTGATGTGGGCATTGGCTGACACAGCCAATCATGCAATTACATGTTGAATGGTCTTTGCACAAACCTTCATAGCTTCCCCATCGTTGAATGCTGACATAATCATCTGTACTGTGGCCCTCCATTATGATACGGGAGATGCAACACTACTCTTGAACATCAATGGCCTGCTTACAGTCACATTTTTCCTAGCTGCTGCAGATTTTGCCAGTACACATTTGATGTAGTCCTATAAATGTGTGACAGTCACATGCAGAAATCACAAGTGTGGATATGGCACACCCTATGATCAAACTCACTCATGTTGCCTTGTTTATTATTCATAACAGTCACGTGTATGCTATACAGCTAAATATATATACTACTTCAGACATTGATATAAGTCCATCACTGAAGCCAGTAATGCAACTATTCTCATTACAAAAATGGGAGCAGAACTAACCACATTGTTTAGAACATCTCTGAAATGCTCAGCCCACCTAGCCATGAGAGAATCTTTGCATTTAATAACTTTACCATGTTTATCTCTCAATCCCTGTTGTGCCAGCCTGTTTCTTCCTGCACGAAATATTAACTATCCAGTACAACTGTCTGCTGTTGTGCTCTCAAACTGCAGGTGATTATCATCCATTGTGTTCACAATGGTTGTTACTGCAGGTGGTTATCTGACTATAGCCCACAAGGGTTTCACATAATGTGGTGGAGTAAGGCAGTTTGTGGTTGGGTGCACTGTGTATAATAAATTGTGCTTTCAGTGTACATTAACAGCAAAACAGCAAGTTCAGTTTGGAATACTGGATCATACAGGGGAGTTGAAATTGGGTCTGATCATTATTTTGTCAAAAGTGTCTTGCAACTGAAGCTTAATAAATAATGTTCTAAATTCATTCCTTGAATGAATAAATGCATTCCTTGAATGATGGATAAATTGCTGAAATGGTGTTAAATAAAGATAAGTAGTATAAATAATAAATTAATAAAGAAAAGTATAGTAGTGATGATGATGATGATGATATGTGAACACAGGTGAAAAAATTTCCATAGTTGATAGATATGATGAAAATGTGTGATCAGTTACTTGCTGGCATGGAACAATGTGCATTTATCAGTGAGCATGAGATTATGGCAGTTTACTCAATTAAAGAGAGACTTCTTAGACAGAAACCTATGTTAATTAGACATACACTGGAAGATGTCTCTTGTAGTACTTCTGAACTTGAAAATCCTGTTCCTGGCCCACCATCAGATGTTCGACTCCAACCTAAATACAACAGTCACCATGACAGTGATGATTACATTGATGTACCTTCTTCTCCAGGATCCTCAAACAAGGTGTAATGTGCCTTTACTGCATGTATATATACATGTGTTTAGCTTAGTTTGAGCCTGTTTATTTTGAAGTTTTACTGAATGTTCCACTTAGAAATAAAAAAGTATGCTAGTAATTTTATGGTCTATCTTTATCTCACTTAACATAAACAACACAATGAACAATATTTACCAATTAGTACTGATAAACTGTGCAATACTTTCACTAAGCTCCTGACTCCTAATCCCTCTGACTATCATTCCAAAATCCAAAAATTCTGAATCCTGAAACATGTCTGGTCCCAAGGATTTCAGATGCAAGATTATGTACCTGTAGTACTGTTGTGGGTAAAATAGAGCAGAGGAGACAAAGTTAATTTAGTTGTAAGATGCTGGAACTTATTTTTGAAAGTAGGAACTGCAGGAATAATCTGAATGAACACCTTACTGTCCTAACACAGCATTACAAAAAGTTTAATCAATGTATAAAGATCAATTAGCAGCTGTTAAGAATTTTTCACAATAGCTTGACTGACAAAGCAGATCAAACAGCTTGAGAGCACAACAGCAGACAATTGTACCAGATAGTTAATCTTTCATATGGGAAGAAACAGGCTGGCATACAGGGATTGAGAGATAAACATTGTAAGGTCATTGAAGGGAAGGATTCTGTGATGGCTAGGTGGGCTGAACATTTCAGAGATGTTCTAAACAATGTGATTAATTCTGCTCCCATTGTTTGTAATGAGGATAAGTGCATTACTGGCTTCAATGATGAGCATTTATAATATAATATTAGCAATCATAAGTGTTTGAAGTTACTTTGCTGATCTCTAAATTAAAACTGCATAAATCCTCAGGGATAGATGAAATTACTACCAAAATACTTAGAGCTAGTAATATTTCTGTGTTCACATGGTTAAATTAGATTTTGAATATTTTTATGATAAAGGTGTCCCTAAGGATTTTACCAGAGCCATTATTATCCCCATTTTTAAGAAAGTCGATCACAGTTTTTGTGACAATTATAGGGAAATCAGTCTACTTTATGTTCCAGGTAAAGTTCTTTCCATTATTGAATCCTGCTTAATAAAATTAAGAATTTGGTTAATTAAAAATTAATTTGTCACAGTGAGAATATTTACAAATTTAATTTGCACATAATCACTGTATATTCGAAAAAATGTGTTCAGTGGGCTACATCTATTCAGATACTTAATTTGCAATCTTATTACCTTACATCAATACAAGGAAGCTCAAAATACTATTGTTCTAATTAGCCAATTAACAATAATACAATAAATACAACTTTAATATATAAAGCTATTACGGTTAAATGCATTAAAGATTTGATGCAAGTAAGAGAGATTGTTGCCTGTTCCTGTACTGGTCAGTATGCAATATTCTGAAAATGCTGACACACTCAAGAGTCACTTGTTAATGATTATCCATTATCTTTGTTGAAGTTAGTCAGTATCATGACGAAGATTTCAGTCCAAAATTTTCAGTCTGATATTGAGTTGATTGATAGATGATCTACTTAATTAATCTTTTTAATGCTTATATTAGCTATTATTTAAACAGATTTATTCACAAGATCTTTGTTCATAAATTAATACATCCAGTTGCTAAAATCCATAAGTTCCAACAAGACACTCATAAACTTAATACACAAAACAGACCCACTGCAATGCACATATCATCAAACTTGACTTCCTCAGGCAGTATGCACACTACCTGAGGAAGTCACATTTGATGAAATGCATATATAGTTTTATGTAATGGATATAATATTACAAGATTGGCCTGTATAGGAACTGGTAACAATCACTCTTACTTGCAAAAATCTTTAATGCACTTAAACAGTAATAGCTTTATTAGTTAAAGTTGTATTTACTGTATTATTGTTAATTGGCTAATTAGAACAACAAGATTTTCAGCTTCCTTATATTGATATAAAGTAATAGACTAAAAATTAAGTATTTGAATAGATGTAGTCCACTGAACATATTTGTTTGAATATACAGTGATTATCCCTAAATTTGTAAGAATTTGGTTGATGGATAACTATGTGAACAACATTATGTATTCAGAAGTGGTATGGGATGTATTTATCAAATGTTTTCACCTATGCAGATTGTTGAGAAATGTTTAGAGTTTCAGAAACCTGTGATTACTATCTTCATTGATTTTAAAAAGGCTTTTGACCCTGTTGATCATAATTTGTGATTGATTGTGTGATCATAAGGCATACCTTACAGGTTAGCATAATGATTGCTCTCTATAATAATGGAGTCTTGTGTGAAAGAGTTTGTAAGACTTGTAGCAATTGGTTTGGCTTTACCACTGTAGTATGGCAAGAGTGTGTTTTGTCTCCTTTCCTTATTAGTTTGGTTATTGATTATGTTATGAAGAATCCACAGCAAGGAAAAAAATGGCCTTAAATAGTCTAGAGATTTAAAAATTTCTGATTTAGATTATGTTGATTATTTGGCCCTTTTGACAGATGATGTTGATGAGAATAGAGTATGTTTGATGATAATTTAAAAAAAAAAAAGCAGTTACTCCCCTATGCAAAGGATGGAGATAGCCTAGAAGCGATATTGGGCTTGATCTGGTTTCTCTTACAACATGAACATTTATACACAAGACATATCTGTTAGTTTAGCTGTCAGGTATCCCATTAGACCTGATATGGGCTAAAAACGGAGAAAACTAAAGTGAGGAAAATTGGTCAATATGGTTATTGTTTTGAATGGTTGCACACTTGAGCTATTCCATGACAGAACAGCAACTGAAAAATGGCGAATACACAAACAACGGCAACAAAATGGCAAATGTAAAACCGACGTCTGAGCAATACACCAGAAACAAAAATGGCGACTGTACATAATGGCACCAATAAAAAGGAGCATACAAAATGGTGCAAACAAAAATGCTGCTAGCAAAAACACCATACAACAAAATGCTACCTACACAAAACGCCATGAACACAAAACACCATGAACAAAACGCCTACAAAAAACCACCTTTTCAAAACAGTGTAAACAAAAATGTTGTGCACGAAAACACTGCACAAATAATTTGTTTTGAGTAGTTTGCTACTGATCTTCCTATTGCTTTTCGCTCTTTTGTGCATGTAGTAAACTATTCTAAGAGATAAAAATTCTTTTTGAGTCAGATGGGTATTATGAAATATTACGATTTGCATCTTCTGAATTTCTTAAAGGTTTAAATTGCATCCTCTAATAGTGGAAGAATTTGGAAATCACAAAATTTTGAACAAATATTGCAAACCATGTATTTACTAGAAATTTTAAATTCAGATGATGTAATGTGAAGGTCATGAGGTGAAGAATGTGAAAGTCATGTCATGAAGTGCTCTGAACCACTGAGCTACCGGCCGCCAATCAAGATCTCCTCTAGTTCGTTATGAACATTCCCTTTATGTCACACATAGGCATTATTTTTAGGCAATTTTTAGCCCTAGCAGCTTCTTATTTGCCAATAGATGGAAAGCATGTCTTACAAGTATGTCAATGATGATAAATAATGAAATAAACTTTTATGTCACATATATGTGACATAAAAGGAATGTTCATAGCGTTAATTAGAGGAGATCTTGATTGGCGGCCAGTAGCTCAGTGGTCCAGAGCATCTGACATGTTATCAGGAGGTTGTGGGTTCATATCCCACCCGGCTCAAAGCAATTTTTCCTCTAAAATTAGAATCGACGTCAAAGTGCTGATTTATTAGTGGATATTGAACCATCAAGTTTATCTCATTATTTATCATCATTGGCATACTTGTAAGACATGCTTTCCATCTATATGGAAAATAGAAAGCCACTTGGGCTAAAATTGCCGAATAGTGCATATATGTGACGTAAAAGGAATGTTCATAGCGTTAATTAGAGGAGATCTTGATCGGCGGCCGATAACTCAATGGTCCAGAGCACCTGACATATTATCAGGAGGTCGTGGGTTCGTATCCCATCCAGCTCAAGACAATTTTTCCTGTAAAATTAGAATCGATGTCAAAGTGCTGATTTATTAGTGGATATTGAACCGTCGAGTTTATCTCATTATTTATAAAAAATAAAAAATAAAGTAATAATGAAGTACTAGACAAATTCAAATGGGGCTATGTATACTGCTGAACAAAATTAAGGTAACACTAACAAAATGGGGGTGGGGGTGGCTCAGTCGGTAGCGCGCCAAGCTTGTAATCTGTAGTTCCCAGGTTCGAGTCCCAGCTGGGTCAGCGTTGAGATTTATCTCCGCAAAATTCCCCATCCTGCCCACAGTCAGTAGGGGACACCGATGGGCTTGGAAAGGCCACTGTCCGTCGGATGGGACGTTAAGCCATGGCCCCGTGTGCGGTAGAGCCATACTCTGTGCACGTTAAAGAACACGCTGGATGGTCTTGATGGGAGGCTACCATCTGTCTCCCAACAGCTGTTCCGGTGGGTCCCCTCCCCCAACCTTCTCTGAGCCTTCGGGGTCCTTGTGACCTGGCCATTTAGCCCATGGTGTGCAAAAAAGTGCCGCTCAGAGGTAAAACAACCCAACCCAACCTAACAAAATGTTGCATAGCATTTTTATTATGATGTAATTAATTGAAATTTTGCCCAAAAATTTATTTTAGTATAATGAGAAAATGCATTAAAAACAAGATATTTAGGATAGAAATTTGAAATTTCAGTGTCAAAAAATATTCCATTGACTGCAACAATCTGATCCCTTTTCTCAGAGTGGTGTGAGAAAAGTAATATTTTAATTTTAAAGAATAACAGGCAAATACTTTTTATGTTATATAAGTACTAATGGAATAGTACTATTTTTATTTTTCCAATCATCCAGTAGTTAAATTTTAAACTTGTAAAGAGTAAAAAAGTAGGTAAATGGAAAATATTCTGGAAATTTTAATAATGTGAATCATAATGTTTTAGTACCCATGCAATGCAAAAAAATTTTTCAATTATCCACCAACCAAAATTTCCAAAAAGCAGAAATTCTTATTTCTAGCTAAATACATTGTTTTGTAATATTTGTTTGAAATTTTGCAATTTTCAACTTTTTCCACCATTGGAGGGTGCAATTTAAACTTTTGAGGAAAGCCAAAAGTTTTTTTTTAAACATATGATAAAATGAAAGTTTTAATTTAATAATAAAAAATAAATACCCCCTCAAGCAGCTGCTTGCCACAGAGGTCTGACAGGAGCTTGTCAGTTTATATGCCACAGTAGAAGATCTGAGAGGATGGCAGGACCTCAGCAGAAAACAACACGAACATCCATGCCTTACCCGGGGCTTGAACCCAGGTCCCGTAGATCAGTAGCCAAGCGCGCTAACCACTCGGCAGCAATATTAAATTCTAATAATAGTAGAGTTCATTGATCATACATTGCAACATGTATTATTTTTGGTGAATTTTGCATTGTTGCCGTTTTCCATTTTTGTGTTAATGTTACAATGCCATTTTTATTCTCAGCATAATGTTATGAAGGCATTTTTGTTCTCTACATAACATTGCGATGCAGTTTTTGTTTTCACTGTTATGTTGCAGTGACATTTTTGCTGTTGGCAAATTGTTTTAGTGATAGTTTTTTTTTTCAACAATTGGCAATTTTTGCTGTCGGCGAATTGTACAGTCTGCCATTTTCCAGTAGCATTTGTTTCAGTTTAATTATCTCAGGAGCTGTGTGACAGATACCGGATGTGCTGTATGAGATGAACAGAAGAATAAGGATTGATGCTAGGACTTTTAAGAATCTGTGGATAATGTGGAAAAGTAGGTGTATGAAAAGCTAAAATTAGACTATACAATTGTTTGGTCCTTTCTAAGTTAGTTATAACTTTAGAAACCCTGGCAAGTAAGATAACAGGAAATTGAAAAAAAAAAGTGCCTAAAGTCCATAGAAAAAGGGAATGTGGAAAGCTATGGACATACAATGTCAACAGGAGTTTGCTAGAATTGGTCTCAAGCAGCCAAATGCAACAGTTGTGGATCAAGACAGACATATTTGGCAGACTAAATTATGCAGTCTGGTTGGACTTCCATAGCCCAATGGTTGCTTTAAAATTGTGCATTTGTTCATTTCTGCTGATTTATTATTTGTTAAAAAAATTGAAAAGTTGACTTGTTTATTTGCTTCAGCACAGTTGATGAAAAGCCTGAACTTTTCTCTTAGTAGCAAGAAAAAAAATTACAGAAATAGAGTAATTTTTTTCATTCAAGTAAAAATTAATATTTCTATTACTCAGAAAGAAATTTTTCTCACTCATTTGTGTTACAGTTATTTTTTTGTTCTATTAGTTTTTTTTTGTTTTTTTTTTGTTTTTTTTTTTTGTTTTTTACAACTGTTATTTGCATTGCCACATTTTATTTCTTATTTCATCATTCTAAAAAGCTGTATTAAAACAGAATTTATCATAATTTTTGTTAAATATAAAATTAAATGCTCTTTTAATATGGCAACTAAAGACCACGTATTTTATAAGTACCATATGTAATGAACTACTAGACAAATTCAAATGGGCTATGTATACTGCTGAACAACAAAATTATGGTAACACTAACAAAACATTGCATAGCATTTTTATTATGATGTAATTAATTGAAAATTTGCCCAAAATTTTTTTTAGTATAATGAGAAAATGCATTGAAAACAAGAACTCTCATATCAGAAATGAGCATATTTCAATGATGCCATTAAAACAAGAAAATATTTTGCATTTTAGAAGTTGACTTCAGATGCTCCAAAATATGCACATATGATTTCAACATGGAGTATTATCCTCTCTGACTGCTAAACAGGCCTAACAATATTGATCCACGTTCAATATAACGTTGTTAAGAAGGGCCTGAGACAACAAATCCCATTCATCCACAAGAGCTAGCTTTGCCTCACAGAGTGACTGAGGAGATGCTGGCAAATTTGCAATGCACTTTCTAAGGCATCCCAATGAGATTGAAGCCTGCAAACTTGACTATCCAGGTTATTTGTTAAATATCTTTTGTTTCTAAGTACTTGTGAATCAGGTTATAGTTCTATGTGGATGAGCATTGTTCATAAACAATAAATCATTGTCAGCTGCACCCTTAAAAAGTTGCAAAATATTTTGTTTTGCAACTTTTAAAGTTTGCTAAATATTTTGTAGTTTCAGGATTGTTTTTTACTGATTTGAGGGTTAGTTAAGAGTTTCATTTTTGCTTAAAAATATGAGAAATATGATTTTGAGGATAATTTTTTTAGTTTTCATTGTTTTATATATCTTTCTTGGGTCAAAAGCAATTTTGTACAGTGATGCTATTTTGCTGGTGTCATCCTACCATAGCATAGAAATTTTAATTCTTTATTATTAGTTTTAGTATTTGGCACATTTTTATTATGTCAATATCGTGATTTTTATATTAATGAGTTGTTGTTTTTTGATCATAGAGTGATCTCCCCTGTCTCACAGAGTTGGTTTTCGTAGGTAAGATTTTTTTTTAAACTTTTTTAAATTATTTTTGCAGTTCATAATAAATGTTCATTTGCATTAAATGTGTCAATCACATAGTGAATATCTTCAATGAACCTATTTCAGTTGCTTGGAGTAACCAGTTTCTTAAAATTAACAAAGAAGCTGTTTGAGATTGTCAATGTGCCAAGTGTACTGTATTTTATGGTATATAAGATGCACACCAATTTCAGCAGGAAATATTTAGGAAAAAACTTTTAATGTATTTAAGCATTTAATGTGCACTTCTAACATGGGATATGATACAGTAAATCTTCAATGATAATTCTGGTAAGTAAACCTAGTAGTTTATGGCAGAAAATATCAAGTTTGTGTAATAGCAGAAAAAAGAAGTTTTCAATTATAGTGCATAAAACATAAAATTTATGCCTAAGTTTTTTTAAGGTTAATCCATGATGTTCGAGTGAAAAGATCATGGCCTCTAAAAACGTTAATTTTGTGGTATTTGAAATTTTTTACCCAAAATTACAATTTATTTCACATTTCATAATGTGACAAATAAATTAATGTGCCAATCAAGATATTTTACTGAATGTCCATTTATATGTTTAGCACAATGCAACATACCCTTGCCTTTGCTATGCAACAATGGTTATGGCTGTCAGCATTATTTGGAACAACATTTTAATATAAAAGCTGTGGCAAAAAGTAAACTCATTTTGGATTGGGTTGGGTATTTTTACCTTTGAGGGCACTTTTTTTTTGCACACAATTGTGCTAAATGGCCAGGTCACAAGAACCCCAAGGGCTCAGAAAAGGTTGGAGGAAGGAAGCCCACTTGATAGCTGTTAGAAGAATGATCGCCTCCTGTCAAGGCCATCCAGTGTGTTCTTTAATGTGCACAGGATATGGCTTAACATCTCATCTGACACACAACTGCCTTTACAAGTCCATCGGTGTTCCCTGCTGACCAAGGGCAGGGTGGGGAGTTCTAAGGAGATAAATCTCAGCACTGGCCCAACTGGGACTCAAACCTGGGAATTAAAGATTACAAGCCTGATGCGCTACTGACTAAGCCAACCCCACCCCACTCACTTTGGGTGTCTTGGGATTATTTTTATATGTAATCAGTGAGACCAAAATGGCAATAATTAATTGTAATGAAAGTAAAAAAAATAATTCAGCAGTACAGCAATTGAATTTTCTTATACGGTTATGTGAAGCACAACAATCTTGGCTTCTCCTTACACTATGAAATGGCAGACCACTCATTTACAAAGAAATGCATATATTTTCAAATTTTTTTTCCTAGTCTAAATGTTTCACTTAAAATTGCCCAAGAATTATACATGGTCAAAGACAATATTGAAATTCAGTTCTGTAGGGCAAATCCAGGTCAGCCTTAGACCTGGATTTGCCCTACAGAACTGAATTTCAATATTGTCTTTATATATGTTGTTATTTAGGGGGTTTCATTACCCAATGTCACAAAAGTCTTTTGCCGACTATCGATTCGTCGACTTGCCGACTGTTGAAAGGAGTGTCGATTCTGCTACCGTTTAGTTCACAAGGTGAATAGGTATATTTGTATTTTGGGTTGTGACTAAAAAGTTGGGAAGCACTGCCATGACAAGAGCTTCACTGCACACTTTGCAGGAACAAAACAAGGAACTGATGCTATTGATTTCCATAATGTGGTGATTGGTGGTTATGAAGATATGAAATGTTGGTGTTAAATATTTCTTATTGTTAAAATTTCTTGTGAGTTGAACTAATATGTCCTTGCAACAATAATTGAATTGTTCTTGAAGAAGTTGCAGTTTACACTTGAGTATCTATTGCAGTCTACAATTGAGTGTTTGTTGCAAACGTTTTGTAAGCTGGATTGTTATCTTTATTTCTTTCCATGTTTAGCAATAGTTTTTGCAGTATTCTACATATTCTTTCTATAAAAATTTTGATTTTCCAGTTACTATTTCACTTTAAGAAATGGAATTATATGTGTACTTACAATGAACTTATATTATATACTTACTAATGAACTGTTGTCATTCTGTCAAATTTTAATCTTTGATAAAGTAGCCTAATTATCATCGGATAATTTGCTACTTTCTTCATGCTGTTATTATTTTTTATATTATTCTTGTGTGGAATTTAATGGAAAAATATATTTAATTTTTCTTGCAGTCTGCTGATTCTCTAGTTTTATCTTCTTTCTGGCTTTGTCTATCATTCTTTAAGATTTTTACTACAAACTTATATAGTCATAGCTTGATTGTTTTCAGGATTTCAGAAATGTTTCTTCACACAAAGGCTCATGGCATTGGTCAAACCCAGGTTCGAGTCCCAGCTGGGTTAGCATTGAGATTTATCTCTGCAAAACTCCCTGCCCTGCCCACGGTCAGTAGGGGACATCGATGGGCTTAGAAAGGTCACAGTGTCCCCTACAGTTTTTTTGTTTTTTACCATCCATCAGATGGGACATTAAGCCCTGGCCCTGTGTGTGGGAGAGCCATACCTTGTGCACATTAAAGAACACACTGGATGCCCTCTGTCTCCCAACAGCTGTACCAGTGGATCCCCTCCCCAACCTTCTCCGAGTCTTTGGGATCCTTGTGACCTGGGCATTTAGCTCATTGTGTGCAAAAAAGTGCCACTCATAGGTAAAACAACCCCAACCCATTGGTAAAACCAAAGATAACATGCCAGTATTATTCAAAGCATCCTTCAAATTTGTAGTTCATCTTGCCATAGCACATTTATTACTTCCAATTATCTTCTACCTTTATCCTTCAACTGCTGGACACACAAAAAAATTTATTAATACAGTTCTTTATTGTTTGCTTTCTCTAGAAGTTGTAGCATAAGTTTAATTTCACAAAAATGCACTATTAATAATATATAAAATAAGATAGTAATAGCATCAGTTATGTAATTTGCACTAAGCAAACCAACTGAGCTTTTTTACTCTGCATGCTTGTCTCTATGATTAACCTTAGGGTTACTGTGATTTTGTAGTATTTTGCAAGAAGTTTGGAACCAATTGTTTAATTCCAAAAATTTATAGATCATAAGTTGAGAATGTACTAGCTATATTTCTATATAAATTTTAATAAGCTTAAAAATTACTGTATTAAAAGAAAACATGATGCTAATCTTATTGGAATTTACACCATTGTTACTTGTCTAGTTTCTAATTTTGTTACTAACAAAATAGCTGACATTTAGTAGCCACTTTCAGTGTTGTAGTGTTTCTTAGATTATCTAAAATCTATATGCCAATGATGGAAATTCAAGGTTATGCTTTACTCTATGTTCTTGTTCCAGTAAATCCTGTGAGATGGCTGGCACACTCTATTGTAGAATGGTTGGTACATCCTGGAGCTCACGAAAGTTTCACTGATTAATGTTAACAGCTGTTGATGAAATATTCTGGTTGCATCGTCAGTGTCTATTCCATCTTAATTGGGCTAACCAATCCTTCACTATTGCCCTTGATATTGTCAAAATGGTTGATTACCAAGATGGTCATCAAGATAGTTGCACATCAATCAACAAAAATTCTGTGATCTCCAGAATGTACTAATCATCCTACAATGGAATGTGCCACCTATCTCACAGGATTTACCAGAAGAACAGATGGTAAAGCTTAAAACTTCCATTGTGAGCAAACAGCCTGTAGATAATATACAATGTTGAAAGTGGTAACTAAATGTTACTTGTTTTGTTAGTGACAAAATGAGAAACTAGACAAGTAACATTATTGTAAAACTCTGGAAGATTAGCATCATATGAGTGCATTATAAGTACTTTTTAATACAGTGATTTTTGTGCTTATTAAAATTTATATAGATCTAACTTTCACTGTGCTAATTCAGTCTTATAAACTAGCTCTGCTTACTGAGAAGTTGATAGAGTACTTCAAGTAACTCAGTGTAAGTAAGTAGTGGTGGTGAACTCAAGATGCAAGATTAGGAGTAATGTAGTAGATTTACCAATCTACCTAAATAGTTAAGCACCAGGGAGAAATCTAAAATACTTCTAATGTGAAAAAACTATCTGACATAAGTATTCATCTATTTGCCTATGGTACTGGCACCCCCCCCCCTCCCCCATAAAAACAAGGGAATTCCCCAGCAGAACAGCAAAAGCCTTGGTAGAGGCATGACATTGTAACAAAAATAGAACCCATAACACATTCAAAGACAAAATAGATTCCATTTGTTTTAAATTATACATGACCACTGGGAAGTTAATCACCTCTCAGATGATATAAAAACATAAAATATGGTCAGTGAAAACCAAATCAATTAGATAAACTAATTTTGAAGTCCTCCTCTTCCTATTTCCTTTTAGCTCATTGTGTGCACCAGAGATTTGTGCTATGAAATTTTTAAGGGAGAAAAACATGGCCTGAAAGTGTCAGATATAATATTGAATGCAAACAGTTAGACAGAAAATTGACATGAAGTTATAATGTGGCCAAAAAGCGAACAAATATTTTACTGGGATTATTACCTTTTTTTTGAAAATGGATTTACAGTGTTGAATTATATCATGCATGTCCTTAAGCATTTTCTTTTAATTTCAATATTGTATTTCAGTTTTCAAACATGCTGTTGTACCCAACTTTGGTTTATTGAAGAGGGAGAATGTCAGGAGCAAATAAAAAAGGAGGAGGGAAAAATGCATTGTATTAACCTTCAGGATCACACTCAGCATTCTGCTGCAAGTGGGTCTGTGACTACAATAACTTTATTTTTGTTGTCAGCAAACATTTCAAGATCAGAGCTCTTTTGCCCATTGTTCCTCAGGGCTAAAACCAGAGGATAAGCACAGAAAACATCACATGATTAGGTTTCACAGTTAAATGCATTTATTCATTCAGATTTCTTTCAACTCTGCAAGAGCAACAGATACAGAGACCTCAGTGATAGAACAACACAAGAGGTCTGTGCAATATGGCATAGGCCAAATTTGACATAATTTTCAAGCTACTACAGGATAAAGGGCACCAGAACAGGAAAAATGTCAGTTCCTCTCTACCTCAGCACAAGGGCAGTATCAAGTCCCAGTATGACTTGTGCCATCTCCACTCCACACATCTGGAGGTCTAATCAATCAGTTCAGCATATCAGCTTTTCTCCTGCTCAGTGGCTCACGTCGGTGTATCAAAGGCCAAGTATTCTGAGCTTAGCAGTGACCTTTTGGTCTCAATTAGTTTGCATAGTTCATTCGGGACTTTGTTCAATCAGCAGAGACATTTGTTCTTATATCTGATGCACACAAGAATCAGCAGAAGAAGAGAGATAGATTCACTTCCTTTGTTGAGCTGCTTGCTGGGGTCCAAAGGCAAGGACGGACCATCTGGGAAATATGTAGGATTCTTCCATTGGCAGTGGCGATACTTCAGCGGCTGGACGGCAATTGTCAACTTGGGATGAGTCACTTGTTTTTCTTATTCTCTTTCTCGAACAGAATCAATGTCTTGCACCACTTCAAGGATTTTAGCCCTGGGACTTTGCTTTCATGGGCATTAGTGCTGGAGAGCAAAAGACTAGAGGATAAGGCAAGGTCAGGACTTGTGATAAAAACAACAAAATGGCAGGAGAGACTGAGTCCCAATATGTTGAGTCCACATTCCATGATGTGTGCACGATAATGCTTCTGAAGAACAATATGCTTCCCTGTTAGCCTGTACCAAAAAGTAGGACTAAAGTAGGATAGTTTGTAAAAATTGTTACAGTTATATACAGGGTGTTTCAAAACTCTCTGTACAAATTTCAGTGGGAGATGGGAACATCAAGACAAACCTTTTTCATCTATGAATGTATGCCCCCTTTAGTGCTAGAGGGTGCTATTTGGTCATGCTGCAATTGGCTCGAGGAAACGGAAAACGGAAGTGGAAACGGAAAACGGACTTGTGTTTGCCATCAGCATTTGTAAATCGGACACATTACATGTAACATGGAGTGTTTCATGACTGCTGAGATGGCTGACATGCATCTGGCATATGGGGCTGGCAATGGAAATGGAAGAGCTGCTGTGAGGTTGTACCAACAGTGCTTCCCAGACATGTGCCAGACCACCAAACATTTGTGTGTATGCACCGCAACTGTAAGAAACTAGAACATTCCATGCAAACATGCATGACACTGGTCAGAAGAGAACCATGCACACTTCTGATATGGAAATAGAGATCCTACAGCGGATTGAGGAGAGTCTAGGCACAAGCATGCGAGCTGTTGTACATAGTCTCAGTGTGAACCATGCCCTCATGTGGAGAGTGTTGCACGAGCAGCAGTTACATCCATTTCATCATCAGAGAGTACAGACATTGCAACCTCAGGATTACCCTCTTGTGGAATTCGTACACTGGTTTCTGCAGCAGACCATGGTGCAGCCTGATTTTCCCACTCATGTGCTCTACTCAGATGAAGCCTCTATCACATCTGAGAGTGTGTTTAATGTGCACAATTCTCACATTTGGGCACACAAAAATCCACATGTCACAATGGCGCATGGTCATCAACAATGGTTCACCATCAATATTTGGGTGGGTATTGTTCATGACATTTTAATTGGGCCATACCTGCTGCCTCCCTGACTCAATGGGCAGATTTACTGGGTATTTCTTGAAGAAACGTTGCCAGGACTGCTGAAAGATGTTCCCATGGCTATTTGCACACAAATGTGGTTTCAATCAGATGGGATGCCAACACACTTGCATCAGTGGGACACAACAGTTATATTAGTTTTGTCATAACAGAGGGAAGCATTCAGTTGTTTTGCTTGAGTATTTTCTTTCTGAGTTTCTAAATTTGTTTTGATATGGTAAAATGATAAATAGATTTAGTATCAGTGTAAACTGTTATGACTAGTGCTGAGGTATTTACTAAAATTCTAGGAATGCTTGTCATGCATTATAAAAGGAACAAAGTCTTACATATTTTCTTATCTCAAATTAAAACTTTTATGTATGCATATAAATAGCATTATTTGTGGAACAAGTTTTTCTTAAATCATCATTTACTAACCTTTTAAGACGACTATTGCAAAGCTATTACTATTGTCACCATTTGATGAACTATTTTTGTCATTAATTAAAATATTAAAACTATCAAGAAGCCCAAGTATACCCAATAGAGTTGTCATGCATAATACAAGATGAAGTATGCAATATTTATATGCTTGTTTTAAATTTTGATTGTTTTATAAGCATTTAATGGAAGTGTGTGTTTTAGGAAATCCTTTGGAGGAGAAACTTAAACAAGCTGGAGAATATGAGAAGAAAATGTCAGAAATTCTTCCTCATCTGAAGAAATTGGATGGTAATGCGAATTTCTTTATTTTTGCATTTATCTCTAGATGTTAATAGTTATACTGTAGTTCATAGAGCTGGGTTCATATCTCATAATAATGCAATTAATAAATAATAGATAGCATGGATGTTTCACTTTGCCTTCTGTTGAGCTCTGTTTCTCTTTATTTTAATCATGACTACTGATACTCTCTGTGTTTGGGTGGGGCTTAGTCATTATGGATCATTCTCATAATCTGATGTTTTCAGATTCACATCCCAACTGGACCAATAATGAGATTATTCTCTGTTAACTCCTGTTCTGTCCTTATTGAGAAATAGGATACCATTGTACTCAGAAAAACTGTCATCTATTGGATGGTACATTAAGTCATGTTCCCATGTTCAGGAGAGCCATACCTTGTGTATGTTAAAGAACTGAAATGTCATGACACTGGGTAGCTTTGACTGGTAACACCCATCTGTCTCCTAACAGCTGTACAGTGGATCAACTTTCCCCAATCTTCCTTGAGCCATTGGGGTTCTTGTGATCAGGCTATTTAGTCTATTGTGTGCAAAAAGGTGTCACTCAGATGTAAAACAACAACAAGCCAATGTATTTGTTATGCTGTTGTATCTTATGTATGGCAAAATTTAGGGGAAATTTTTTTTTCAGGAAATTAAAATATAAAAATTTTCAAATATGTTGCTTTAATGTTAATCTGAAACTGCTGTATTCTAGGTGTTATAAAATACATTTAGAATATTAAAAATAATACTTAGTGTGATTGTTAGGAATATGAATTGATTCAATTTAATGTTAAAGGAGCTACATAATTTCAGTTTTTTTTCTTTTGTGGAAAATTTTTTTGCCCATATGGGGTTTGAACCTCCATCTCTCCAGAAACATGCTAGAGTATTTTAACCTGTTGAACTAATGTTGGCCCAGTAATTATAGCAGAAAAAAGACTGAGCTGGCATTAGTTCAACAGGTTAGAATACTCTGGCATGTTTCTGGAGCGATGTGTGTTCGAATCCCATATGCCGACGAAATTTTTTTCACAAAACTATTTATTGATTTATAGATATTTAAATGTCTACAGGTAATGCTGAGATTATCAATTATTCAGTGTTTTGGGGGGAGGGGGAGGGATGAGCAGAAGGAACTTACCAATTCAATGTAATGGAAATAAATAGTAAAATATATATGTTCATGTAATAACTGGGATTGAAATGCATTATAATTGACACACGTGTTTTATCTAGAACTTGAAAAAGAATATGTGATGTGAGACTGAAAATATCTCAGTCAATGACATTAGCTGCAGTTGAAGATGCTGACAGCAATGAGCTTATGTAAATTATAGCAGCAAACAAGTCATATCCATTGCATTTTCAGTAAAAAGGTTTAGTTAATATGCATTGCTGTTCAAACCATGCTTCTGTATGAACAGTAAAAGACAAATTAGTATGCCTCCTACAAATGCAATAGTTAACACCCAGAAAGGTGAATGCATGTTTGTATAGCAGACAGAGCCAGTTAATGGAGCAAGAATGTTTGGAAGGAGCTCTTGGGATTTGGATTTTTTTTTTCTTTTCTTTCTAATTTAGAGTTATTTTAGCTTTTGTAAGGCTTAAAATTTGTAACTTTCATAAATTCCTTCCATAAAAGGAGTTTATGGAGCCATTAAAAGTTAATAAATTTTAACTAGTTACTAACTATAAGACAACAATTTTTCCCCCCTGACTACTGTTTATTAGTTTTCTTATTTTAAATTAGTTACTAGGGAATCAAAAGAACTACATTATGTATTCAGAGGTAGTTGTGCACACATGAAGAAACAAGTCTTACTAATTATTAATTAAGCAGTCATATTTATTATTATTATTCATTGTTATTCAAGTGAGATGACTCATTAGTGGCCTAGTAAGATTCCTAAAATAGATACTTTTGATCAGTGCTTCAAAAGTACACTCACTTGGTCACCAACAGCAACCCAAATAATTTACTGGTGCCTAATCTTTATCTAATAATAATAATATCTATTTAATAAATGACCAATATGAAACTGCTAGTATATTTGCAAATTTATGTATTCATGATACAAGTATTGCCTATATGACAGGCCCAAGTTAGGAAAACTGGAAAGGTTCATCTGCCAATCATGTTTATTGGGAAACTGATCGTATTCTGTCTATACATAATCATAATCAATATCTGTTCTGGGTCAACAGTGTTTCCAACCTTAAAATAATTATAGTATTTGTAATATAATTTCTTGCCTATAAACTGTAATTGGTCAGTAAATGGTAGCTAGGCATACAATGGGAGAGCTGTATACCAATCCCCTGTGATGATGCACAGAACCAGCCAGGCCTAACACCTAAAGTTTAACCCACTTTTTCTTGATGCATCCTATTGTATCTTTCAAAAGAGATATTCTATTCTGGAAGGGAACAGAAGGGGGCAGCTGCCAGATCATGTGGATTATTGATCTGAACACCTGTTTCCACATTTTCTTTTTTATTTTCTGCTCTGCTGAAGAGTGGTCTTCACAGGGTCCTGATGCTGAACATTTAAACATTATTTCTATATAATTATGGCTTTGAGCTTGATTATAGTTCCTGAACTTGCTGCACTGGTGGGTCTCTGTTGATGGAAAATCTACTGCTGTGTTTTTTGTTTGCCTATGAGTTGCTAGTGCTAAGTGAACAGATGAACAGGACACTGATATCTGCTGGTGGATAATCGTGATTAGAGGTCATCGCAGGTACCTGAATCCTTCAATAGGCATTGCCAACCTACTCTGGAGTAATGTGTCTCAGGCAGGTTAGTTTCTCTCTAGATTCTGGTTCTTGAAAAGGTCCACTTGTAAATGCCTGAAGTTCCTACCAGCATTGGTGCTTAAGCCTCTAGTCGTGGGGGAATGGGTCTTTGTCCTGTGCTTATCATTAGGGGACTGTTTGATATTGTTGGCCCTACTTCTCTCAATAAACCTAGTTTCTTTAACAATCCTACTAATCATTTTCTTTCCACAGACAACATGAAATTTGAAGATGTTGCTTAGAAGATTATTCTCCTGACATTCCTCACACAGGAATTCCAGCATTATAATCTAGATATTCTGGGGTTGTAAGAGACCAGATGGATGGGTAAAGGTCAGATATTTAAGAATAATTTTAAATCTGTCTTTTCAGAGAGGGAGGATGGAAAACATCTCCAAGGCATAGGTTTGCTTCTCAGCAGATATGCCAGTGATACTCTTCTAAAATATGACTGCACTGATGAAAGATATCTTACAGCTAAATTTAAAACTAAGAGTAAAGACTTGAATATTATCTGTTTTTATGCCACCACAGATAGGTTTTATGAACAACTTCAGGATTTCATATCCACATCTTGGTGACTAGCCATTGAGGCATTTCCAGTTACTTAACATCTTGTTTTTCTTAGAAGAGTATTTGATTTGTGCTCTCTGCTTCACAGAATTGTTGATACAGTTGATGAACTCAGACTATGCTTCTTAGGCATAACATCCTTTTTTAATGTTAATTTTTATTAATTCTGTCTTAAATTCTATAATTCAATGGAGAATTGTTTTATTTTTTCAATATTTTGCAATTGCAGTCCTTAACAAAATCCTTGGGAAACTTGGTTGAAGCACAAGATGATTACACTTGACTCTTGAACAGAAATTGAAGCCTACAGTATGGTGACTCAGCAGCATTTGTGGTTGTGCAATAATGAGAGCAGTAAACAAATGGACCATACTCTGGTGCATGCACAGCCTGCGCATAATCCAATCCAAATATATTAATTCAAAAATGTTTTGTGATTGAAGTAAAAGAAAAGAACGTGAAATGTTTTAAGCAAACTTTAGGGAAAATGCTAATTGTATAAATTGTGAATAAAAAAAATTAACAAAAAAAACCTATCTTTCTATTTGTTATGTCAGTAAAAATTTTAGGTTCATAGAGAAAGATAGGCTTTTTTAAATCTTTAATGAAATCATTGGTGAGGCTCTGGTGACTGAGACAAACAAATGGCCATCAACCATGTGCAAATGCTTCACAAATTCGTTCAGAGGGTGCCTCCTGTCTCTTCTGTACCCCTTGACTGAGATAGGGTATTATTACACTGAAGTGCCATTGAATTAAGAATACAAGACATTATCCACACATTTGCATGCATGCTTGGCTGAACTACCACATTTGCATGCATGCTTGGCTGAAACTTTGGTCATATATAGCTGTCAGCTTTGGCTTCCCCAAGCATTCGTCGTGAGAAGTGTTAGGATTTAGATGCACTTTACAGATGGCAGATCATAGGTGCCTGACAGATGGGACACTCGATCTCTGAAATTGTCAACGAACTTGGATTTTTCTCATACGACAGTTTCAATAGTGTTCCGGGAATATGAAAATTCTGACAAAAAGAAAAGCACCTGGACAAACTGCTAAGACAACCAGTCTTGAATGATCGTGAGCTTCGCCATCTGACCTGCATCATATGGACCAATAGGGGCCAGACATTATCTGAAATCACCACCCATCTAAATGCGGGTTCCAGCCGGGAAGTCAGTGTACAGACTGTGCAATGCCACTTCATCATCTTGGCTTTGGGAGCCGCCGACCTATGAGAGTCGCACTTCTAACAGCTCAACGCCTTGCCTGGGCTAAAGAACATCGAAACTGGACCATTGAAAATTGGCAACAGATTGCCTGGAGTGATGAATCCTGATTTAAACTTCATCACGCCAATGGGAGACTTAGGGTATGGCACCAACCCTATGAAGCCATGGATCCTGTATGTCAGGTTGGAACAATACAAGCTGGTGGTGTCTCAGTGATGGCCTAGGATGTCTTCAGTTGGACATCTGTGGGGCCTTTGATACATGCATCCCATTATATAGAACTCATGGTTGACCATTTATGGCCATCATGCATCCCAATGGAAATGGCATCTACCAGCATGACGACTGTTCATCTCACAGATCCAGGTTGGCTACTGCATGGTTTCAGGAGCATTCTGCTGACTTTGAAATAATGAATTGGCCACCTATAGAAATCCAGATTTAAATCCCATCGAAAATCTTTGGGATACCATCGAACCAAGTGTTCGGGCCCATGTTCCATCAGCGACGAACTTGAGAGAATTGTGGACAACTGTGGAGGATGCATGGGTCACCATACCTGTGGAACATTTATGCAAGCTTGTGGAGACCTTGCCTCATCATGTGGTAGCCCCATGCCTGCGATTAGGGGGTTGTTTGATATTATCGGCATTCCCTCTCTCAATAAATATAGTTTCTTTAAATATCCCACTAACCATTTTCTCTCCATAGATAGTTGGAATGTGAGGACTTTGCACAGAGCTTATTCTCTTGATGTCCTCACACAAGAATTCCACCGTTATAATTTAGATATTCTTGGTCTGCAAGAGACCAGATGGACAGATAAAGATCAGATTCATATTAATAATTTTAAATTTCTCTTTTCAGGGAGGAGCAATAATAAGCATCACCAAGGACTGGGTCTGCTTCTCAGCAGACACGCTAGTGATGCTCTTCTAGGATATGAGTGCATTAATGAAAAGTTTCTTACAGCAAAATTTCAGACAAATGTTATCTGCTGCTATGCCCCCACTGAGGATGAGGATGAAAAGGATAGGTTTTATGGACAACTTCGGGATATTCTGAATTGTGTCAAGAAAGGAGATATTACTCTTGTTCTAGGTGACATCAATGCCAAAGTTGGTACTGAATCTCATCTTTGGGGAGGGGTGATAGGTCTTTTTGGTATTGGTAGTTGCAATGGCAGTGGGCAACGTCTCCTACAGGTAAGTAAACTCAATGGTTTCAGAATAACTAACACCTATTGCAAACACTGCGACATACATAAGTACACATGAGTTTCACCCGATGGGCTGCATAAGAATATGATTGATTATATATTAATTAACAGCAAATGGGCTAGTTCTGTTTAGAAATACCAGGGTTTATAGGGGAGCTGAAATTGGATCTGACCATTACCTTCTTAAAAGTGTCTTGCAACTTTAACTTAAAAGTGTTGTGCTAAAGTTAAAAAATTTACCTTTAATACTGATGCTCTGAAAGCCCCAGTTATAGCTAAAGCTTACCATGATAGGTTACATAGTCATTATGACAGTCATGGTTTGCTTACTACTGAATAATGAGATAAGCTCGACGTATTCAATCAAGTAACAAATCAGCACTTTAGCGTCGATTTATATCGTAGAGGAAAAATTGTCTTGAGCCGGGTGGGATACGAACCCACGACCTCCTGATAACATGTCAGGTGCTCTGGACCACTGAGTTACTGGCCACCGATCAAGATTTCCTCTAATTAGCGCTATGAACATTCCTTTTATGTTTCATATAGGTGCTAGTCAGGCACTTTTAGCCATAAGCGGCATTTATATTTGGCAATATATGGAAGCATGTATTACAAGTATGCAGATAATAAATAATGAAATAAGCTCGACGTATTCAATCAAGTAACAAATCAGCACTTTAGCGTCAATTTAAATCTTAGAGGAAAAATTGTCTTGAGCCGGGTGGGATACGAACCCACTTTTTCCTCTAAGATTTAAATCAATGCTAAAGTGCTGATTTGTTACTTGATTGAATACGTCGAGCTTATTTCATTATTTATTATCTGCCTACTTGTAATACATGCTTCCATCTATTGGCAAATATAAATGCCGCTTGTGGCTAAAAGTGCCTGACTAGCGCCTATATGAAACATAAAAGGAATGTTCATAGCGCTGATTAGAGGAGATCTTGATCGGCGGACAGTAGCTCAGTGGTCCAGAGCACCTGACATGTTATCAGGAGGTCGTGGGTTCGTATACCACCCAGCTCAAGACAATTTTTCCTCTAAGATCTAAATCAACACTAAAGTGCTAATTTGTTACTTGATTGAATGCGTCAAGCTTATTTCATTATTTATTATCTGTCTACTTGTAATACATGCTTCCATCTATTGGCAAATATAAATGCCGCTTGTGGCTAAAAGTGCCTGACTAGCGCCTATATGAAACATAAATGGAATGTTCATAGTGCTAATTAGAGGAGATCTTGATCGACGGCTGGTAGCTCAGTGGTCCAGAGCACCTGACATGTTATCAGGAGGTCGTGGGTTCTTATCCCACCCGGCTCAAGACAATTTTTCCTCTAAGATTTAAAACGACACTAAAGTGCTGATTTGTTACTTGCTTACTACTGAAGTTGAAGAAGAATGGGACCATTTTAAACAGGCTTTTTTGTAAACTAACAGCACTCTTTTAGGAAAAAAGGAGTACAGGAGGGAGAATTATTTGAGTGATAAGGCACTTGAGCTTATTTCAGAAAGAAGGAACTGCAGGAATGTCTTTAATCAATACCCTACTAGTCCTAACAGAAAGTGTTATAGAGAGCTTAATAAATGTGTAAAGGATCAGTTAGATGCTGATAAGAATCTTTGGCTTGATGGCTTGGCTGACAAAGCCGAGGAAGCAGTTACAGAACTGTACCAGATAATTAATATTTTGTGTGGTAGAAAACGGACAGGTACAGGGATTGAAGGATAAACAAGGTAAAGTTATAGAAGGTGAGGATTCTGTCATGGCTAGGTTTGCTGAGCATTTCAGTGATGTTCTAAACAATATGATTAGTTCTACTCCCATTGATTGTAATGATTATAGATGCATTGGTGGCTTTAATGTTGGCCTTATTATGCAATATTAAGTTATTTTGGCTATTTCTAAACTTAAACTTCATAAATCCCCAGGGGTAGAAGAAATTACTTCGGAAATGCTTAGAGCTGGGAATGTTTCAGTTATCACTTGGATGACTGAAATTTTGAATATCTTTTATGATAAAGGCATGGTTCCTAAGAATTTTACCAGAGCTATTATTATCCCTATTTTCAAAAAAGGTGATCGCAGTTCTTGTGATAACTATAGGTGTATCAGCCTATTCTCTGTTCCCGGTAAAGTTCTTTGCATGATTGTGCTTAGTAGAATTAAGAATCTGGTTGACAGTCAATTGCGTGATGAGCAATGTGGATTCAGAAGTTGTAGGGATCAGTGTATCAGTGTATTCAGAAGTTGTAGGGATCTGTGGATCAGATATTTTCACTTAGGCAGATTCTTGAGAAATGTTTAGAGTTTCAGAAACCTTTGGTTGCTAGCTTTGTTGATTTCAAAAAGGCTTACCGCTCTATTGATCGTCATAATTTGTGGTTGATTGTGAGATCATATGGTGTACCTGACAAGTTAGTTAACATAATTTGTGTTAACATAATTCATCATGTGTGAGAGTTGGTAAGACTTGTAGCAATTGGTTTAGCATTTCTTCTGGTGTTTGACAAGGGTGCATTTTGTCTCCTTTTCTCTTTAGTTTGGTTATTGATTATGTTATGCGAAATTCACTGCAAGGGAAAGATTTTGGCCTGAAATGGTCTGGAGATCTGAAAATTTCTGATTTAGAGCATTCTGATTTAGTCCTTTTGGCAAATGATGTTGATGAGATGAACTCTTTCATTCGAGCTGTTGATGAGACTGGTAGTAGAGTAGGTTTGGTGATAAATAGAGAGAAAGCTAAAGTGATGAAAATTGGTCAGGCAGGCTGTGATTCAGTTAATCTGAATGGTTCCAGTCTTGAGAAGGTGTCACAGTTTAATTATCTTGGGAGCTATGTAACAGATACTAGTGATGTGCAGCATGAGATTAACAGACAAATAGGGATTGCTGCCGGGATTTTTAAAAATCTATATAGAGTGTTGAGAAATAGGTGTATACACCTAAAGACTAAAATTAGACTGTATTATAGTTTGGTTCTTTCTAGGGTTAGTTATGGTAATGAAACTTGGACACTTTGTAAACAAGCTAACAGGAAATTAGATGTTTTGATTCTAGCTGCTTACGCAGTATCTTGGGCATTAGGTGGTTCGACTTTGTAACTAATGGTGAGGTTAGGCAAAGGAGTCGGCAACTTCCTTTACGCATCATATTGTGCAGAGAGAGACTCCATTGAATATTGCAGGAATGCTTATATGTCATAATGCTGAAGAAATGGTGAGTTTCTGGTGGTCTAGTGTTTAGGATGCCTGACATGTTACTGGGAGACATGGGTTTAAATCCCACTTGGAACAACCAGTTTTTTTTTGTTTTGTTTTTTCAAATAATTATTTCAAGTGTTCCTTATCTACAGGACTTCTCCTGTGATACTTTATTACTGAATAGTTTATATAACGCTGTGAGCATGAGTGACAAATATTACTACCATCAAAAATATGGTGGCTTGTCTGCCCAACTCCTGATGATAGATGGCACCACTGGCTAATCAACAAAAATTGTGGGAATGAATTGTGGGAATTCTTATGTATCTGTGTTGGAGAAATGAAAGACATAATTTAAAATATTGAGAGAATGGTTGTTTCAGCTGCCTAATATAGAAGAAATGTTTTAAAAAGGCTTATGAAAGACTTTAAAAATGCACTTTTTTTCCAGGTAATGCTGATACTTTAGCTAGTAAATAAAACAGTAGGTTTTTTTTTTCGTATCTTCATGATCCTCAAAGAAAAGTGGGAAAAGGAAATGTATATGGCATTGTATTAGTGTCAAATTAAAGATAATTGAGAAGTTAGAAGATGGTGTAGCTGTTGCTAAAGTGTAAGTTTTTCATATATTGCTAAACAAACTGTGTTTTATATATTTTTTTAAAAGTTAAGGCAAATCAATTAGCCCCTGAATTTGATATTGGTGCTTCCATGTGTGGAACAAGCATTGCTCGTGGAGAGATTAAATGCTTGGCATTACCTCTCAATGCAACTTTATAGAATCAGCCCATGCATCAAATCATCATAGTGATATATAACAGGTTGTACAGAAAGAAAGTTTCTGGATGAAGTAACTGTGGTTCTTGAAGTGTCTCAGGTCAGTTAGAGGGTACTAGAGGGAGTGGGATATTGAATAGCATCAGGATATTCTTAGCTTTGAGGGGTTGAAACAAAAAGATCATCACAAAACTATATTAATGGCAGGAGAATTGAGGGGAAAATGTTGCAGAATAGTTGGATGCAGATTAGGAGAATCCTGGTTACCAGATTCTGACAGAGGAGATTGTCCAAGATGTTTTTTCTGCTGCCTTGAAAAAACAAGATTCCATGAAAAGAAAACAATAGACAAAAATTAACTTTTCAAAGTCAGAGACACGCTGGATAAGGTTGTAAACTTCATGCCTGTGACAGGAACTAGGAAATGCAGACATATTATCAGCTTTGAGAATCCTAAAGGAGATTGTAATCTGTAAGCAAAGGCAGAAATCTACTCACCTGAAAATCGATATGTTCTTTAAAGCTTCCACCTCCTGGTACCAATACTTCTTGGAAGCATCAGGTCACCAATTGAACCACCTTGGCAGATATTTGGAAACATTTCAGAATAATTGGTATTTACAGCATCAGTCATTATCATCATGGTAAGTGCTGTTCCAGGGTGGCAGATGGTGTTTTTAACACTCCCATCACATTATTATTTAATATGTAATATATTCTTAATGTGTTATTATTATTACTTTATTACATTCATCATATAATAAACTAAATAATAGCCCATGCACATAGACAATACAGCTTGTTCAGAAAGAAAGAAAGAAACTGATCTTATGGACCATCGCCTACTTTTGGCAGCCTTTCCACTTAGATAGTCCACAGAATCAAGATTTTACTGTTTATCTTTTATTATAATAATTGTACTGTGGAAAATGATGAATGTACCATAAATGCAATTATGTATGTTTCAATCAGTGTTGGAAAACGTTATGTGTAGCATAACTAAATATATACATAGATGATAATCACAGCTAAATAGTGTCATGAGACTATTATTTATTTTCCATCTCACTCTGTGCAATATAAAGGTAATAGTTGCCACCCGAAATCATAGATGGCGCCAATGGTTGGCCCGAAAATCTCGGTGATAGAGTTTAGTCTTAAAATTAGCAGAAAATAGACGAGCTGGCATTAGTTCAACTGGGAGAATACTCTGGCATGTTTCTGGAGAGATGCAGATTCAAATCCCTTATGTCAGTGAATACTTTTTCCATAAAATATTTATTGATTTATAACTAAATATTTTTGAATAACTCTAATGGAATTTCAAAATATTTATAATGATAAAACGTAACAAATAACAGAAAAATAATTTAGTTATTTAGTTATTTTCACTGCTTTTGTTTTTGATATGTTTCAGATTTTTCCTTTATAAGATATACTTAGAAATTTGTGTGAAACAGACCCAGTACATTTATGATCAACAAACAAAACCCTTCATTGGCACATTCCAAAAGAATTTGGGAAGCAGCTACCTTAGCCACCTTCATTGTAATTGGTGCTCAGAGAAAGTGCTTTATGATAGCCAGATTATTTTTGGGGATATGTAATTGGGTATAGAATAGAAAAGTGGAGGAAAAGGCCGTTAAATTCTTGACAATAGTGAAACTTTCAGTTTTGGTCTTCACACCTTCAACATGTCTTCTTGCCCTCCACCCCCACACCACCAGAAACACTTCCATTGTGTATGTTTGTAAATCTCTTAACAATCAACCACACTTTGTATATACATTGAAAAAATAAAGGTAATAATTCTCATGTTCCAACCGAGCAGTGACAAAGCAGGCCTTCTACTTCTCTGGAGCTCTTTTAAGAACAGACTGTATAAAGTAAAGAAAGTTAAATAATGTTTTCAATTTCTTTACTTAGATTATTTTTATGCTATTTGAAGTTTCTTTCAGTGAAAACTCATTTAATTACTTTTCATGAGTACATTCAAAAACACAGCAAATCTAGTCTACAGGAAAGCATTGATAAAAATATTTCATTGTCATCAAACAACTCAACAAATGATTTGCTGGAAACCTATCTTGATGAAACTGAAAAACTGGAGGCAAAAGAAAATAAAATTTCAAATTCATTTAATGAATTTGAGAGAGCAAAGAGAATTTCTACAAATGAAAATAGTTTTCACTACTGTAAAAATCAAGACAAAACATTGCAAAAATTGTCCTACACTACCTGTAGCTCAAGTATCTGCAGAGAGAATTTTCTCTATTTTGACAAGAGAAATAATTTGGATACAAAATCATTAGAAGACATTTTGCTTACAGTGATGAATTCAATAATAAAATAGCATTTATTGCATTATGATATCATTATTTTTGAATGAATTTCACTTTTTGTTTTAAATTACCTAAGGCATGGATGTTCGTGTTGTTTTCTGCTGAGGTCCTGCCATCCTCTCAGATCTACTGTGGCATATAAACCGACAGGCTCCTGTCAGACCTCTGTGGCAAGCAGCTGCTTGAGGGGGTATTTTTTTTTTAAACATTACATTAATATTTCTGAAGAAAATTTCACTTTTCTTAAATTTCCTTTTGTCATTTTAGCAAATAAATTTGAAAATATTAATCTGTGCATAAAAATCATTATAGTAATAAGATTTATGAATGCATACTTAGGCTCAAAAATTTTTAGTAATGCTCCATTTTATTGTATAAAAATTTAATAGCTAAAGAATTAAGAAGAATAAAATTTTAAGTTGTACTTTTATAATTATAAACAATTTCAACCAAATTCAAACAATGTGCTGAACAATTCCTAGAAATTTGGTGTAAATCTCTTCAGTAGTTTCAATTACATACATCGTTAGAATACATAGAATGATGTAATCTACTTATTCATAACTGGGTTTCCTAATTTACCAACACTGGTTTCAGTAGAGCAACATTTAAATACGTAAGCAAATTTATGTAGAATGAATTTCATACAATTAAATATTAAAGTTTCATCATCACAAATTATATGTTCTTTTTTCAAGCTTTAAGCCTATTTCTGTGGAAAATTCATCAATTATTTGCACATTTTTTTATGCTGTACACTGCTGTATACTGTATAATAGTTGTCAAAAAATATAAGAATATGTACATACAAATAATCTGGTAAATTTATAATAATTTAGTAATACTTTAAATAGTTAAATAAATAGTGTCATTCTTGTTATGTCTTATGAGCTTAGGCTATCCCGTGATATGGACAGAAGGTTTGAAACCAGAACACTGGTTTCAGTAGAGCAACATTTAAATACATAAGCAAATTTATGTAGAATGTATTTCATTGCAATTAAATATTAAAGTTTCAGCATCACAAATTATATGTTCTTTTTTTCAAGTTTTAAGCCTATTTCTGTGGAAAATTCATCAATAATTTGCACATATTGCACAATTTGCACATATTGCTATACACTGTTGTATACTATGCAATAATTCTCAAAAATATAAGAATATGTACATACAAATAATCTGGTAGATTTATAATAATTGAGTAATACTTTAAATAGCTAAATGAATAGTTTCATTCTTGTTACGTCTTATGAGCTTAGGCTATCCTGTGATACGGACAGAAGATCATACTATTTCTGGACAAGTAGCAGACGAAGAACAAACTTTGGTTGGCCAAATGTAATATACTATTTTCATGTGCATTTCAAATTTTGACACCCTTATGCACAATTTTCACTTTCACCTTTTGCACTATTAACATTATATTTCATTCATATTATTCACTTTATGCCCATTTAACAGGTATTCAGTGATCTGTGGTACTTATACATAATACATGTCTTTAATATTTACCATTAAAATTAAGCATTGAAGTTTTCAGTATCAGTATATATGTTTTTTTTTTTTTTGATAAAAACTAAATGTACATTTGTATTTTAAAAAACTTCAGGAATTAAATTAATGGAGTTCCACAGATTGTACCTTTTAAATTCAACATTTTCTTAAACACAAATGGTACTTAAGAGATCAAGTGAAGATGTAGCTGAGAAAATAAGTTTTAATAAGAGTGGGACAAAATGCAATGTTCCTTTCTTGCCAAAACTCAGATTTTTTTAACTGCTCTTGTTTGTAGATTCTTCTGTAGATTTCCCCATGGTTTATTATAGTTAATAAAATGTGCTAAAATATAAATTTGTTAATCTTTGTAAGGGATGCTCCTCTTCCTCCAGGAGATCTCTCTCAATGG
The DNA here is from genome assembly GCA_038380435.1 of Ryuthela nishihirai. NCBI lineage: Eukaryota > Metazoa > Arthropoda > Arachnida > Araneae > Heptathelidae > Ryuthela > Ryuthela nishihirai. Next base: position 7,147,166 of record JAWZYU010000034.1, read on the forward strand.
TGTCACCCAATCATAGTGCAGCCTACCTCCACCATGATTCAACTGTTTTCTTTTTCATTGTTTTCCATAAGAATGGATCCCTGCAACTCACTGCCATCCACTGCACTGTGTACCTGGACTTTCTGCCAATCTACACTGATGGCTCAAATTCTATGGCAGTGATGCTCAGCATCATCCATTATTATTGTGCCACTTTGTACAGCCAAAATGTGTACCCCCAAGTCAAGTGTATTAACATATGTACATTTTTACAAATTTATATCATTGCTGCCAACTCTTGGTAGGGTATAGGAAGAAAGTTTCAATTCCCCCTCCACACACACGCACACTTTGTTTCGATTGGACGCCATAGCTGGATGCACCATAATGCATAGGATTGGCAAAAAATTCCAACTTTTTGTGTCATATCTATGAGAGCATAATTTATGATTTTCGAATCAAGTTGTTGCTGAGTGTTGTATATGCCAAAATTATAATAATATTATTATGATTACACTTCTGCCAAATAAAGTAAAAAGTGTGCATCAGATATTTAAATTTCCGAACTACTTTTCCTTTAAAAATAATCTTGTCATTTTTAGAGTCATGAAGTGCCACATGCTGAACCACTACTCTAGAACCTTGATAAGGTTAATAATGCTGTTCTCTGATATCACTGCAAACAAAATCCCAACCTAGTCCAGTACTTTTCTACAGAGTTATAGACTGTCTTCTCTACCTTTGGCCCCATCTCAGTTCTCGTTATTCTTTATGCGTTATCTACACTGACTTGCTTCACTTGCTATATGCTTTGGTTTCAGTGACATCTTAGCCACACCATGTTCTATTCAAGATTGCTGGCTCCTCCAAAGACTGATTACCACCTTTGCTATGTAGTTTTATTGGATGCTAATGAAATATTAGGATTTACATTTTTCTGAATATTCCAGTAGTTTTTAAATTTCACAATTTAGATAACCCTAAAGTTGTGAAAACGTAAATTTTAACCCTCTGGTGGTTGTGTTGAGTCTCACAGATGCAGATGATTTTGTATCATGAATTTTTCCTAAAAAGTACTAGATAGAATATGTTCTTTCTCAATACCTATCATACTACACCTTATATTTGGCAAAATATAAGGGGTAACTATAAAAACTATAAATATAAGTTTACACCTTGGTGCAATTTCACTTAGATCCACTCACTTGAATGGACAGATTCTAACAAATGGGATCAGAGACCCCATGCAACCATCAGTGTAGGTATTGTGGGAAATCGATATGTTTCAATATCTCCCATTTTTGCTATTGTTACAAAAAAAACGGGGTTTTTTAAGTAAAAAAAGATGAAAAAATATTTTCATCTACTGAATCAAATCCAGTAATAGACATATAAGAACCTCATTTAGCATACAGTGTTAACTTTTTGTTTTCAAAGGTAAATTAAAAAATTATATAGTGGGTTGGATATGTATTGATGAAATATTACCTTTTGTAGGTTTCACACCATTCAATAGCTTAATAGGGCCCTGGGAAAAGTAGGAAAATGGTGAGAAATTGGAAAATACCAAAATTTGAATGAATATTGCAAACGATCTTTTACACTTAAAATTCGAAATATAATGTGATGGTGGTATGATGTAATGGTCAAAAATTTTCTTTCGGCAGCAATGATTTGCCCCCTTACCACCAAGAGGAATGGAGGAAAATGAAAAAATAATTTTTATATTGTGTGGGCTTTCATTCGAAAATAGTTTATTAGTCTGTAATGGTTTACCTATATCCCCCTTTTTTCAGTGGGGAAGTCGGGGGACAGCAAACTATTTCCATTGCTTTGAGCCATGAAGAAAGGAAGTTTTATATCAAATTAGGTGATCCTAGCTGTTACTATTCAGGAGGAATTCTTTTCCCAATTTTCTGTAGTGGGGTTTTTTTAGAGGGAAAAGGGATGTGTGTCAAAATCCTTACATTGCTTACAATCATGATGAGAGGGAAGTCATATCTCAAATTCAGTGAGCATTGCTCTTACCATTAGGAAAATTTGTTTCCAAGTTTTATGTAGAGGGCTTTTTTTTTTTGCAGGAGGAAGGTTGGGGGGGGGGGGGTCAAAACCTCATATTGCTGGAAAGGAGGAAGCTTTATGCTAAATTTGCTGATCCTAGCTTTTATCATTTAGAAAGAAATTCGTGCCTGCTATTTGTATGGAGGAGGGGGAAGGGGGGTGAGAGTAAAAGAGTGAGAGAAAGATGGAAAGTCAAATCCTTACATTTTATAATTTACTATGAGAGTAAATTGTATACCGAAGTTGGTGATCATACAGGAGTTTATCAAAATGACAGTGACTAGAGTACATGTAATGCCCATATGCATATCACAGAGACGACGTCACCTGCAATATGAGGTATATAAAGAGGAGAATTATGATGTCAGCTATCAGATAGCAGTGCTATGGGTGCAGGTAAATAGTTGTTGTGGTGTAATTGTTGACAGTGTCAGTGACCTCCAAAAAAAGGCATGATCATTGGTGCATGTCTTGCAGGAGCCTCAGTAATCAGAACAGCAGAAATAGTATATACAAGGAACTGTATCTAAGATTATGACTACCTATCAAAAAAGGACAAGGCATTGACTTCAAATGTACAAATTGTGGATGTCATACAAAGTTTTCAGATAGGGACAGGCGAACTTTGGAACGGATTGTACAACATAAGCACAAAGCCATGGTACCACAGATAGCAGCAGAGTTGAATACCAGTCAGAATGATCCTATTTCTGTCATAACAGTTCATCAGGAACTTCATCGTGCCAGTATTTATGACTGTGCTGCAGTCCATAAACCTCTGATTACCAAATCAATGAAACAAAATGTGTAAGATGCTGCAAAACAATAAAAACGGATGCTAAAATTTGGCAACATGTCATCTGGTCTGATGAATCTTGCTACACATTGTTTCCTACCACTGACAGAGTGGCGAAAACCTGCAGAAGCATACCACCCTAAAATGTTTAGTTCCGACTGTGAAGTATGGAGGTGGATTCCTAAATGATATGGAGTGCCATGTCATGGCATTCCTTAGGGCCATTAGTTATTCTGCAGGGTTGTGTCACATTTGCAAGGTATGAATCCATTCTCGGGGACCACCTGTACCCAATGTCGTGGGCATTGTTCCCTAATGACTGTCCCTGGTTTCAAGTGGATAATGCGCCTGTGCATTGTGCGAAGCATGTCAAGTTGTGGTTTGTAAAGCTTGAGGATGAGGTACAGCAGCTACCATGGCCACCTCAATCTTCAGACCATTATTATTTAACATATGTGGGAATATCTGGAGTGCAAGGTCAGATCACACTTTCCACCTCCAACATCACTGGTACAGTTGGGCCATGTTTTTTAGGAAGAATGGTCCCACATTCCATTACCATATGTACATTACTTGTATAATTCTATTCCAAATCAAATTGTGTCTGTTCTGAATGCTCCGAGGTGGGTCTACAGCTTATTAATAAAATGTTCTCCATGAACAGTATGTTTTTCCATTATTTTGATAAACTCCTGTAGCTCATAGCGTTTAAGGTTAAATCCCTCCACGTTTTTTCCAGGGATCAATTTTTTGATGGCAGAAGAAATATTGAAGGCCAAACTCACTATTTGAAGTTGCGATTTCAGGGCCACTGCTGAATTTGGCGGTTCATGCTCTTTTACCAATTGGTACCATTTTTTTGGGGAGGAAAACAATTTAAAGTTTCTTAACCCTTACATTGCTTTAAGTTACCGTTAGAGGAAGCTGTATACTGAGTTTAGCGGTTCTAATTACCATTTAGCAATAGTTCTTACTACTTTTTTTTTTGGGGGGGGGGTCTTAAATTGATCTAAGTTGTGATTAGAGGAAGCTAGACACTGAGTTTGGTGGTTCTAGCTCGTACTATTTAGAAACAGTTTTTAACACATTTTTGTGGGGAACGAAAATTTTGACCTTTCAAACCCTTACATTGGACTAAGTAACTACTAGAGGAAGCGGTATACTGAGTTTTGTGGTTCCAACACTTATCGTTTAGGAGCAATTCTTGATCAAACAGAGAGAGAGACAGAGAAATAAAGGGAAAGAGACATGTAGAGAACCTTTCAGATATATAATAAATTCTTATGTGGGATTTACACACACTGGCCACTGAATTAGAAACCTTTATTCAATAGTGAGTTGGAACTCCTTTAGCCCAAATTGCAGCATATATGCAGTTTGACATAGATTCCACAAGATATTGGAGTGCCTTTACATCTCCAGCATACCAGGTGTTCACCAGACAGTCCTTTCACTGACTCAGATTTGACAAAAGAAGACTTTGCTTCCAGATCTGTTTTTCTAACATACCATGGCTGAATGGTTAGTGCGCTTGACTACTGATCTAAAGGATCTGGGTTCGAGCCCTGGATAACGCATGGATGTTTGTGTTGTTTTTCTGCGCAGGTCCTGCCATCCTCACAGACCTTCTACTGTGGCATATAAACTGACAGGCTCCTGTCAGACCTCTTTGGCAAGCAGCTGCTTCAGGGGGTGTTTATTTATTTTTTTTTACCATACATTCTTAATGGGGTGGGGCAGGGGGTGGCTCAGTCGGTAGTGCACCAGGCTTGTAATCTGCCATTCCCAGGTTCGAATCCCAGCTGGATCAGCATTGAAATTTATCTCTGCAAAACTCCCTACGCTGCCCACGGTCAGTTGGAGACACCAATCCTTGGAAAGGCCGCCACCTGTCAGATGGGACATTAAGCTGTGGCTCCGTGTGTGGAAGAGTTCATTGTGTGTGGGAGAGTGCACCAGTTCCCTGTGCATATTAAAGAACACTCTGGATGGCCTTGACAGCATTTAGCCCATGGTGTGCAAAAAAAGTGCCATTCAGAGGTAAAAACAACCCAACAACTTCTCAATGGTGTTCATATCTGGGCCTTGTGTGGCCAGGGAAGATGGTCGAAGTCGCTGTCATGCTCACTGAACCACTGCTAAACACATCTTGCACAATGGACAGTAGCATTGTCGTCCATGAAACAGCCATCACCTGCTGGATGGACTTGATCGGCAACAATGTTCAAATAATCCTTGGAGGACACCCGACCTTCCAGCAATATCAGGGGACCCGTTCCATACCAACAGAACGTGCTCCACACCATTTAATATAGACATATAAGAACCGCCTCTAGAACCTTGAGTTTTCAACCCACAAACAAAGAGAAAACAAACAAAATGAACAAGGCAAGCTGGGTCCATTGCTTCAAGGGGTTCCTGCCAGACTTTCTCCTACCATCGGTACAGAACTAGGTGTATTGCGACTCATCAGACCATGTGATTTTTCCAGTGTCCAGTCATGGTGTTCCTAACACCACTGTAGATGAACCTTCCGGTTCTTCGCAGAAATTACTGGTTTCTGTATAGGCATGCAACTGCTAATACTTATCCTCTTCAATTCCCTGCGCATAGTTCACTGACTTATGGGGCGGGAACAGCCTTCATTGATTGCTTCGGTCAGTTACTGCAGACAGGAAGCCCTGTTTCTCCATATTAGCCTTCTCAGATCATCACGGTCTCTTTCCTGACAGATTGTCGTCGGCCACATTTATGCCTCTTAGACAAGCAATGTGGGTTATTTTTTCACTGATTAAAAACCTGAGATATCTCGCCTTTTGAGAAAACAATCACTGCTACTGTTTTTGAAATCGTTGCTTCAACCAGACAGGCAGCCACAATAAGCTCTTTATTGAACGCAGAAAGATTCTTTGTTCTTCCCATTGTGATCAACACTACTAACGTGGAACAATCTTAAATAGTTGCCTAGATCACGTGATGCACGTGACCACATATTTTGCATATGTGTTGTGCAAGTGATGTTTATGTACATCTGCATAAAGGTTTCTAATTCAGTGGCCGGTGTGTGTAGAAATGCACTGATCTTAATAACAATACCAGTATCAGGTGTTATTTATACCATTTCTTGACCTTCACTCATGCCGTGGTTTGTCTTCAGTTGCTTCAAATTACATAAAGACACACTGGTCATAATGTTTTGGCTCTTCAGTGTACATTTATATCTTATCCGGGGCTTAAACCCAGGGCACTTTTTGGGCCTTTCAGTAGCCAAAGCACGCTAACCATTCAGCCACTGGACTGGTTGACCAATATCATAACATTAAAACTGTCGAAAAAATTATGTAATAGGGGTGCAGCATAAACTTGCTCTTCTTGGGTTTGTACATGCCCTTGATGTTTAAGGTATTAATATCATAACTTAGCAATAAAACTATCTAGAAGAACAATATATCACCTGAGGCAAATATGGAATACTCCTTTTTTAAGAGAATGTCAGTCGTTATTTTACGACTTTGACAGAATCCAACAACGGAAATTCAAACTAATGGATGATTCGGACCTCGCCCCTTAATTTGAATGCTGGTAAGGGGAATAATGTGTCACACCAGTTGTGACACATTATTCCCCTTACCAGCATTCAAAAGAATGTGAAAAGGCTTAAACTTGGTTTAAGCCTTTTCACATTCTTTGATGTCATTCAAACATATAAAACTGAAATATTTGTTATTGAAAGAAAAAAAAGGACTATTGTTATGGTCTAAAATAGATTACTATGTTCATCAGTGATAAGAATACATTTTAAATTAGTAAAAAAAATGTTTTTTTTAATATCTATATAAAGGTATTTAAAGTTAAGAAATATCCAGGGTCTGTCAAACCCAATGTGATCATCTATGTTACAAAATAGTGTGTGACCGATGAAAGGTTAAATGATGCATACATGCCAGAGATTTCAAATTTTGATGGCATAAATGCAATAGTCAAATAGTTCACATTGCCAATAATGGTTGGCTCCCTTACCCCCAGGATGGGTGAAAAAAGCAACTGGAAAAGTTCAACAACTAATGAAATGTTAGGGTATATATTTTCTGAATCTACAGTAGTTTTAATTTCCACTGTTCTAAGGCCCTAAATTTGGAAGATGCAAAATTTTAATAGGATGTTTTAAATGATGCTAAATATTTGAATTTTTAGAGTAAAATATGATAGTCAAGGGATTTACACTGACACTAGAGATTTGACTCCTTATCACTGACAGCAGAGATTTGACTCCTTATCACTGACAGCAGGGATTTGACTCCTTATCCCCAGAATTGGTCTGCAAATGGTAGCTAGGTAGTCACTGGAAGGAGAGCTATGCACCAATCTCCTGTGATGATGCATAGAACTGGCCAGGCCTAGCACCTAATGTCCAACCTCGCCTTCTTGTGGTACAGACCGTTAGTACCTTTCAAAAGAGATATTCTCTTATGGAAGTGAATGGAAGGGGAGGGCTGCCAGATTAGTGGCTTACTGATCTGGACATCTATGGCTACTTTTCTTTTTTTTTCTACCCTGCTGAGGAGTGGTCAACCACACAGGGTCCTGGTGCTGACCATATATACCAACCTGAACGGAATTATGGCTCTGAGCTTGATTATGGATCCTGATTTTTCTGCACTGGTGGGCTTCTGTGGAGGGAAAATTTTCTGCTGTGTTTTCTCTTTGTTTGTGGGTTGACAGCCCCAAGTGAATAGATTAACAGGATATGTTTATCAGCTGGTAGATAATCCTGAGCAGAGGTCATCGCAGGCACCTGAACTCTTTGCTTCTATTGGCATCGTCAAATTCTACATTGGAGGAAGTCTTCCAGTGTAGATGGCTTCAGCCTTTAGTGGTGGGGGAACGGGTCTGTGCCCCATGTCTGCGATTAGGGGGCTGTTTGATATTGTCGGCATTCGCTCTCTCAATAAGCATAGTTTCGTTAAACATCCCACTAACATTTTCTCTCCATAGGTAGTTGGAATGTGAGGACTCTGCACAGAGCTTTTTCTCTTGATGTCCTCACACAAGAATTCCACAGCTATAATTTAGATATTCTTGGCTTACAAGAGACCAGATGGACAGATAAAGGTCAGATTCTTAAAAATAATCTTAAATTTCTCTTTTCAAGGAGGGACGACAATAAGCCTCACCAAGGCTTGGGTCTGCTTCTCAGCAGACACGCTAGTGATGCTCTTCTAGGATATGAGTGCATTAATGAAAGGTTTCTTACAGCAAAATTTCAGACAAGCGTTAAAGACTTGAATGTTATCTGCTGTTATGCCCCCACTGAGGATGCCGATGAGGATGAGAAAGGTATGTTTTACGGACAACTTCAGGATATTTTGGATTCTGTCAAGAAAGGAGATATTACCCTTGTTCTTGGTGACTTCAATGCCAAAGTTGGTACTGACTCTGACCTTTGGGGAAGAGTAATAGGCCCTTTTGGTATTGGTAGTTGCAATGGCAATGGGCAACGTCTCCTACAGGTAAGTAAACTCAATGGATTCAGAATAACTAACACCTATTACAAACAAAGCGACATACATAATTACACATGGGTTTCACCCGATGGGCTGCATAAGAATATGATTGATTATATATTAATTAACAGCAAATGGGCTAGTTCTGTTAGAAATACCAGGGCATATAGGGGAGCTGAAATTGGATCTGCCATTACCTTGTTAAAAGTGTCTTGTAACTTAAACTTAAAAAGTGTTGTGCTAAATTTGAAAAATTTACTTTTAATACTGCAGCTCTGAAAAACCCAGTTATAGCTAAAGCTTACCATGATAGCTTACTTAGTCATTATGACAGTCATGGTTTGCTTAATACTGAAGTTGAGAAAGAATGCGATCATTTTAAACAGGCTTTTTTGGACACTAACAGTACTCTTTTAGGAAAAAAGGAGCAGAGGAGGCAGAATTATCTGAGTGATAAGGCTCTTGAGCTTATTTCAGAAAGAAAGAACTGCAGGAATGTCCTTAATCAATACCCTACTAGTCCTAATAGAAAGCACTACAGAGAACTTAATAAACGTCTAAAGGATCAGTTAGATGCTGATAAGAATCTTTGGCTTGATGGCTTGGCTGACAAAGCCGAGGAAGCAGTTACAGAACTGTACCAGATAGTTAATATTTTGTGTGGTAGAAAACGGACAGGTACAGGGATTGAAGGATAGACAAGGTAAAGTTATAGAAGGTGAGGATTCTGTCATGGCTAGGTTGGCTGAGCATTTCAGTGATGTTCTAAACAATGTGATTAGTTCTATTCCCATTGATTGTAATGATTATAGATGCATTGGTGGCTTTAATGTTGGCCTTATAATGCAATATGAAGTTATTTTGGCCGTTTCTAAACTTAAACTTCATAAATCCCCAGGGGTAGATGAAATTACTTCGGAAATGCTTAGAGCTATGAATGTTTCGGTTATCACTTGGATAACTGAAATTTTGAATATCTTTTATGATAAAGGCATGGTTCCTAAAAATTTTACCAGAGCTATTATTATCCCTATTTTCAGAAAAGGTGATCACAGTTCTTGTGATAACTATAGGGGTATCAGCCTACTCTCTGTTCCAGGTAAAGTTCTTTGCATGGTTGTGCTTAGTAGAATTAAGAATCTGGTTGACAGTCAATTGCGTGATGAGCAATGTGGATTCAAAAGTTGTAGGGGATGTGTGGATCAGATATTTTCACTTAGGCAGATTCTTGAGAAATGTTTAGAGTTTCAGAAAACTTTGGTTGCTAGCTTTGTTGATTTCAAAAAGGCTTACCACTGTACTGATCATCATAATTTGTGGTTGATTGTGAGATCATATGGTGTACATGACAAGTTAGTTAACATAATTCGTGTTAACATAATTCGTCATGTGTGAGAGTTGGTAAGACTTGTAGCAATTGGTTTAGCATTACTTCTGGTGTTCGACAAGGGTGCATTTTGTCTCCCTTTCTCTTTAGTTTAGTTATTGATTATGTTATGCGAAATTCACTGCAAGGGAAAGATTTTGTCCTGAAATGGTCTTTAGATACAAAAATTTCTGATTTAGGTTATGCTGATGATTTAGTCATTTTGACAAATGATGTTGATGAGATGAACTCTTTCATTTGAGCTCTGTTGATGAGACTGGTTTGGTTATAAACAGAGAGAAAACTAAAGTAATTAAAATTGGTCAGGCAGGCTGCGATTCAGTTAATCTGAATGGTTGCAGTCTTGAGAAGGTGTCAGTTTAATTATCTTGGGAGCTATGTAACATACTGGTGATGTGCAGCATGAGATTAACAGACAAATAGGAATTGCTGCCGGGATTTTTAAAAATCTGTAGAGAGTTGAGAAATAGGTGTATACACCTAAAGACTAAAATTAGACTGTATAATAATTTGGTGCTTTCTAGGGTTGGTTATGGTAGTGAAACTTGGACACTTTGTAAACAAGATAACAGGAAACTAGATGCTTTTGATTCTAGATGCTTACGCATTATCTTGGGCATTAGGTGGTTCAACTTTGTAACTAATGATGAAGTTAGACAAAGGAGTCGGCAACCTCCTTTAAGCAGCATATTGTGCAGAGAGAGATACTCCGTTGGTTTGGCCATGTTGTCCTTATGAATGATTATAAATTGGCGAATAGGGTTATGAACAGTGTGCCTAAAGGCCTCAGAAAGAGGGGGAGACCTAGGATGCGGTGGGCAGACAATGTCAAACAGGACCTTATTAGAATTGGTGTGCAGTGGCCAGATGCAGTAGATGTAGCTCAGGACAGACTTGCTTAGAGAACTAAATTGCATGGTCTGGTTGGACCTCCGTAGCCCATGGCTGCGTGTGGATGATGATGATCCCCAGAAGTCCTAACTGACTCAGTGTTGAGATTTGTTAACTCCCACCCTTCCCTCGAGGAGAAGAGGACATCAAGGGACTTGGAAAGGCTGTTGGATGGGACATTAAACTGTGGCATTATGTACAGGAGACTTATACCTTCTGCACGTTGAACATATTGCATTGCCTTGATGCAAAGCTATAAACTGTTACCTAACAGCTGTCCAGTAGATCTCCTTCCCCAATCTTCTGCGAGCACTTGGGGTCCTTGTGAACTGGCCAATTAGCCCATTATATGCAAAAATAGCCCTGATCACAGGTAAAACAACCCAATCCAATCCTTACCACCTGGGGAGTTTTTGAAAAGTGCAATTTTGTTTAAAGGGATTATATATTATTATTTTCTATTTTCCGAATCATCCATTAATCCGAAATTCTGTTGTTGGATTCTGCCAAAGTCGTAAAATAACGAATGACATTCTCTTAAAAAAGTAGTACTCAGTATTTGCCCCAGGTGATATGTCGTTCTTCTAGTTGGTTTTATTGCTAGTTATGATATTAATACCTTAAACATCAAAGGCAAGTACAAACCCAAGAAGTGCAAGTATAGGTTGCACCCCTATTACATAATTTTTTCTACAGTTTTATTGTTATAATATTGGACAAGAACCAGTCCAGTGGCTGAATGATTAGCGTGCTTTGGCTACTGAAAGACCCAAAAAGGGCCCTGAGTTTAAGCCCTGGATATGGTATAAATGTACACTGAAGAACCAAAATATTATGACCAGCGTGTCTTAATGCAAATCGAAGCAACTGAAGGTAAACGATGGTAAGTGTGAAGGTCATGAAATGGTATAAATGACACCTGATACTGAGCTCTGTTAAATCAGTGTTATTCCTGTTCTTCAGATGGGAAAGGCAGTGAACTTAGTGAGTTTGACAGAGGCCAAATTATAATGGCCAGACGTCTGGGTCAAAGCATTTCCGAGATGGCAAGGCTTATGGGATATTCATGGTCAGCCGTGGTTAGTACCTTTAAAAAGTGGTCCAAGGAAGAAAAAATGACGAACTGCCAGCAGGATGTGGGCTGACCACAGCTCATTGATGCTACAGGTTAGCAAAGGCTATCCCATATGATACGAGCCAACAGAAGGGATACTGTAGCGCAACTCGACTCTAAAATGAATGCTGGTGACGGGAGTGATGTGTCACAACACACAGTACATTGAACCCTGCTGAAAATGGGACTGCGTAGCTGCAGGCCGCTTCGAGTGCCCATGCTAACCGCGGTAAATGGGCGAAAGCACCTACAATGGGCACAAAAGCATCAAAACTGGACCTTGAATGACTGGAAGAAGGTTTTCTGGTCCAATGAATCTCGTTTCCTGTTGCACCATGTGGACGGCTGGGTACTTGTGCATCATTTGCATGGGAAAATGTTGGCACTAGAATGCACCATTGGACATAAACAAGCCAGTGGAGGAAGTGTAATGCTTTGGGCAATGTTCTGCTGGAAACCCTGGGTCCAGTCATTCATATGCAGGAAACTGTGACGTCTACCATTTATCTAAATATCATTGCAGACCAGGTACATCCTTTCATGGCAATGGTATAACCCTCTAGTAGTGTCTTCTTTCAGCAGTATAATGTACCTGCCACACTGCCCAGATTGTTCGAGAATGGTTCATGGAACACGAGGAAGACTTCCAGATATTGCCCTTACCTTCAAATTCCCCAGTCATCAATCCAATCGAGCATCTGTGATTTGTGTTGGAACAGCATATCCGATCTGCTGTGGCTCAACCCCACAATTTACAAGAATTAAAGGATCTGCAGGTAACATGCTAGTACCAGATACCACAAGACACCTTTAAAAAACTTGTAGTGTTGAATGCTGGACTTTACTTCTATAGTACTGTTCAGCACTGATGGTGAATAGTGATAAACATGGCATTATTCCGATAGATGTAGTGCAGTCTCTGAATTGCAGAGCATCTGGATTTTGCCATTCATTATATTACCTGTATAGTGTCCATGCCTTGCCTGTTAAGAGCTGTTTTGGCAGCACGTGAAGGACCAACGTCATACACTATGTTGAAAAAAGTCCGGGCACTTCCATGTTATTCGAATGGAAACCCGCTTTCAGAGCTCACTAACTTTGAAAATAAATCTTTACGCAATAACTGTTATTGGCGATAAAATGTAGATGTCACTCAAATCTCTCTAAGTATATTTCCCCCAATATTCGTTTAACATTGAAAGAATGAATTGAAGCTGAAGCATTTATCTTAAACTTTTGACACTTGTAAAAAAATACTTCAATAGATAAAACACAACTCTTGTAACAATTTGTTCTGAATCTCATAAATTAAATATCTGAAGTTTGTATGAGGATTTTTTAAGATTTCATCAATTTGGAGACAATGTGACAATGTCAGTTTTCAACAATCTTCGATCAATATTTAAAGAGTCATTGAAGTGGGACCATTTAACAGCAGACGACACTCTCACATTCCTCCAAATTGATGAAATCTTAAAAAATCGTCATACAAAATACAGATATTTAATTTATGTTAGTGAACAAATTATTACAAAAGTTGTGTTTTATCTATTGAAATATTTTTCACAAGTGTCAAAAGTTGAAGATAAATACTTCAGCTTCCATTCATTCTTTAAATATTAAACGAATATTGCAGGAAATATAATTAGAGAGATTTGAGTGACATCTACAATTTATCGCCAATAACAGTTTTTGCGTAAAAGGTTTATTTTCAATGTTAGTGAGCTTTGAAAGTGGCTTTCCATTCACATAACATGGAAGTGTCCGTATACTTTTTTCAACATAGTGTATTAGGCAAGTGGTCTAACGTTTTGGCTCTTCGTGTATCTTTTCTGTGCGCTTTTTTTTCCTTAGAACTCGCCTTCTTAACCTGGGTTACCAAACTGGCAACTGAGGCAAATATATTACCTAACTGGAGTTACCATCATCAATGATTAACATACTTGCTCCAAAAGGAGGACATGCCCTCCTTTTTTATTTCGTGTACTCCCAGATTTTTGAAAAAACATGAAATGTCCTCCTTTTTATAAAAATTCATACCATGTTTCAAACTGAAATTATAGCATTTTTTTTTTGTACTTTTTCAAATTTCTTGAACCCATGACTAGAATATAATTTCCTGTTAACCGTGAAATAATATACTGCAAATGCAAATCGTGAATGATAAATTCTCTATTGTAAAGGTTACTATTTTCTGAATCTCAATATGTGCAATTTACATGCCAGATTGAAAAAAGTACGCGCATTAGAAAATTGCATAAAATTTTGCTTCCATCCACCGAAAGTTAACAGCAGTTTTATTTTTTTATTTGCAACATAAAAGGACAGTAAAGAATTAAGGAACTACTCCTAGTTTGTACAAGCCTTCTCATATAAGAGCATATTCTAGCAAGACCGAAGTCACTAGGGGTGGGGATGGCTCATTCGGTAGCGCGCCAGGCTCGTAATCTGTAGTTCCCAGGGTTCGAGTCCCAGCTGGGTCAGCGTTGAGATTTATCTCCGCAAAATTCCCCCCCCCTGCCCACGGTCAGTAGGGGACACCGATGAGCTTGGAAAGGCCGCCGTCCGTCGAATGGGACGTTAAGCCGTGGCCCCGTGTGTGGGAGAGACATACCCTGTGCACGTTAAAGAACACGCTGGATGGCCTTGACGGGAGGCTACCATCTGTCTCCCAACAGCTGTTCCAGTGGGTCCCCTCCCCCAACCTGTTCTGAGCCTTCGGGGTCCATGTGACCTGGCCATTTAGCCCATGGTGTGCAAAAAAGTGCCGCTCAGAGGTAAAACAACCCGACCCGAAGTCACTGCTGGTCACTACTTAAGTTATAATTAATAGAAACACACAGTTTGTCTTCTGCCAACAGCAGATAGTTACTGATCACTATGCCAGTTAAGGTCAAATAACTTGATTGCTTATCAAGTATGAATAAAAATTGCACGTCAAATATTTGGAAGTGTACTGAATAATTAGACATGCCTTTTTCTATCTAAACTGTTAGTTCCTACTTGAAATAAAACTTGATAGGAAAAAGCATTTTATTTCACAAATTGAAAGCATGTTTTCCTTTGTCCTCCATTTCTACCTTTTCTATCCTCCTTTTAGAACACTGGCATCTGGTAACCCTATCCTAACAGGTCTCTAAAGCGTACAGTGGTGGATCCAAGAAACTTTGGTCCCCTCCCCCAACCTGTTCTGAGCCTTCGGGGTCCATGTGACCTGGCCATTTAGCCCATGGTGTGCAAAAAAGTGCCGCTCAGAGGTAAAACAACCCGACCCGAAGTCACTGCTGGTCACTACTTAAGTTATAATTAATAGAAACACACAGTTTGTCTTCTGCCAACAGCAGATAGTTACTGATCACTATGCCAGTTAAGGTCAAATAACTTGATTGCTTATCAAGTAGGGCCGGGGTGGCTCAGTCGGTAGCGCGCCAGGCTCGTAATCTGTAGTTCCCAGGTTCGAGTCCCAGCTGGGTCAGCGTCGAGATTTATCTCCGCAAAATTCCCCGCCCTGCCCACGGTCAGTAGGGGACACCGATGGGTTTGGAAAGGCCGCCGTCCGTCGGATGGGACGCTAAGCCGTGGCCCCGTGTGCGGGAGAGCCATACCCTGTGCACGTTAAAGAACACGCTGGATGGCCTTGACGGGAGGCTACCATCTGTCTCCCAACAGCTGTTCCAGTGGGTCCCCTCCCCCAACCTTCTCTGAGCCTTCGGGGTCCATGTGATCTGGCCATTTAGCCCATGGTGTGCAAAAAAGTGCCGCTCAGAGGTAAAACAACCCAACCCAAGAAACTTTTTTCGAGGTGGGGGATGCATAATAGAAACATTACATTTTATCCCCTGGATCTGCCACTGATGGCGTGTTTTATTAGATTATTTCTTTCAGGAAACCCCACCTTTGTCGGTGCTTAGTATTTCAAGAGAAACAGGTCTAGTTGGCTGCCTCTCTCCTAACACTAGTGTGTCAGAGGGAGACTGAATGATTTCTAATTTATTTTTTTTATTATCTCAGTGCCGAAATTTAGGCGGGCAACACCATTATTTCACTGTATATATATACTAGCCCATCTGTTTTAGAAGCTCAAGAGTGACCACTGCTTTGAAGTGAATACGAATTAAATGTGTGATTTCACCTTCCGTATTCTATAGTTTTATTTTATACTTTTTACATCCAGGAAGATGGACATTTTTGGAATTTTTAGTTTGTATGTTTTATTTTGTCACTAAAAAAACTGTCTTTTGGAATTACCACTGTGCTCATGTTTTGACATGACCCATAAAAATCGACCACGTTCCCATTTTCGGGAAGGAGAGTATTTGAGAGAGCCCATGACATTGAAGACGTGACAGCTTTGATTTGAGATATAACTCTTTGGGATCGACTCCGGTAAAATTTCCATCTCTGTTTTGGAAGGAAGACGTGTGTGGGCACAACTTGTGGTAGCCTACTACTGCTCTCACATCAGAAGCTTTCATTTGACACTTGTAAATCTCGGTCCTCACTCACGTTCAGCAGATACACTGAAGAGCCAAAACATTATGACCACCTGCCTAATATGATGTTGAATCTCCACGTGCAGCCAAAACAGCTCTTACCCGGTGAGGCATGGACGCTACAAGATTTCTAAAGGTGTCCATGGTATCTGGTACCAGCATGTTACCAGCAGATCCTTTAACTCTTGTAAGTTGCGGGGTTCAGACGCCACAGATCGGATATGTTCCAACACAAACAACAGATGCTCAATTGGATTGAAGTCTGGAGAATTTGGAGGCCAGGGCAATATCTGGAAGTCTTTCTCATGTTCCATGAACCATTCTCGAACAATCTGGGCAGTGTGGTTGGTGCATTATTCTGCTGAAAGAAGACACTACTAGAGGAATATACCGTTGCCATTAAGGGATGTACCTGGTCTGAATGATATTTAGATAAATGATAAACGTCATAGTTTCCTGTACATGAATGACTGGACCCAGGGTTTCCCAGCAGAACATTGCTCAAAGCATTACACTTCCTCCACTGGCTTGTTTTCCTCCCATGGTGTGTCCTGGTGCTAACACTTCCCAAGGTAATGCACAGGTACCCGCCATCCACATCGTGCAACAAGAAACGAGATTCATCGGAACAGACGACCTTCTTCCAATCAATCAAGGTCCAGTTTTGATGATTTTGTGCCCATTGTAGGTGCTTTTGACGGTGAACCGAGGTTAGCATGGGTACTCGGAGCGAGTTTTTTCAGAAGGGTTTGATGTACTGTGTGTTGTGACACATTACTCCCGCCACCAGCATTCACATTACGGGCGAGTTATGCCACAGTATCCCTTCTGTTGGCTCATATCACACGGGATAGCCTTCACTCACCTCTAGCATCAATGAGCCGTGGTCGGCCCACACCTTACATGTGGTGCGTGGTTTTTCCGTCCTGGGACCACTTTTTGAAGGTACTAACCATGACTGACCGTGAGCACCCACACAATGCTCTGACCCAGTCATCTGGCCATTACAATTTCGCCTTTGTCAAACTCACTGAAGTCCTCTGCCTTTCCCATCTGAACAAGAATAACACTGATTAACAGAGCTCAGTAGCAGATGTTATTTATACCGTTTCATGACCTTTATGCACGCCGTCGTTTACTTGCAGTTTCTTCAATTTGCAAAAAGATGCGCTGGTCATAATATTTTGGTTCCTCGGTTTATAGTGGAATAATAATTTTTATATTTCAACTTTTTATAGAGAAAGATTCAACGGAGGTAATTTTTTTTTCATAGCCTATGATACTCTCAGCGTCACAAGCTTTAATTTGATGCATAATTCGTTGAGATCAGTGAATATATTGGGCAGATATGAGAGAAGAACTGTTTTGAGAAATCGACAAATGACGAACGAAAAGCAATAAGCAGATGGGTAATAATGACTAGAATAATAACATCGCTTCTGATGAATATGAGGTGCTCGTTTTCAAAGAGAATGAATTTTGTTTTTTTACCTTAATTTATCTACTCTCCTGGAGATGAAGGAAATTATTTATACCAATATAAACTCCGCCTATCACACACTGTCACAACAATTTTTAATTTCTAGGATAAATTGAAATTTTCCACTGTTAGAGCTATGGTGAGATCCGAAAAGTGCGAATCGTAATCTTTCATCAGTATCGATCCGAATAAAATGTATTTTTAGTTCTGAAAACAAAAAGCTGAATGTCTACAGACAGACTATAAAGTAAAAACTTCAGCCAGTTTTTTGTTAAAACGAGTTAAAATGAGTGTTATTGTAAAGTTAGTTTGCTGAATTTTAAATTGTTATTAGTTTTTTTGTTTATGAAGTTTGCCATGTAGAAATTGGATTTATGCCAATAAACGCTGAGTAAGCATATGCATGTTAGGAAGGTATAAAATTGGGTAAGACTGTAGCTGCTTTTGTATATTGGAAAGCGTTAATATATGTAAATCATATTTTTATTTCAGGGTGTCTTTTGACTCGGACTGATGTTGAAGAAAAGTAAGAGAATAAATCAAAATGCATAACCAGTGATGCATTCATTGTGTTTAGCGCATACGCATATGCAATAACTTATATTTATGATATTTCTTCAATAAATAATTGCTGTTATGAATGTTTGTAGAGATTTGTAAAGTTCTTTGCGTTTGTTTCTAATTTTTTGGCTTTCTACTTTTAAGTAGCCATTCGACCAGCGTCTCATTGTAAATTGTGCTCATAAAACGAATAATATACTGAATCTGGCTCATTTCTTTTAATTTTTTTACAAATGTTTTTAGGTGCGTAACTAAAATCATTTACCAATTCACAGTACTCGAAAAAAAAATTTAAAAAAACGATTTTACCAATTCACAGTACTCATTAAAAATACATATTTTTTTAATCAAAATATTTTATTGATTCCTTAAGGGTATAGTTTTTTATTTTCAATTCATTTCTCATAAGAAATGCTTGTTTTCATTTTTAAGTGGAGAATTTTTCCTGCAGCTCTTTAAGAATATAGTTTTCTTCCTAGTGGATGACCTGACTCAAATAATTTTTTTATAGGGAATATTCCTAGTTAGTGGTTCATTTATGGGATCGTTAACTTTCAAAGGTTGAAAGTCCAAAGAAAACAATATTTGCCGACTGAGTTATACATTACTAATGAAATGCCATGTTAAAATTTATTATTAGCATTCTTTTGTAGACTAAATGTTCAACACTTTATACTATATTTCTTATCTCAGTTGTTTTTAAATTCTTCGTATATAAATATCCTTCCTTGCTAAAATAAAAAGTTCGCAACCCAGTTCAAAGTCATCTTGTCATCTTCGACTATTGGTTGAATCAGCCAATCAAGTTTCACTGGCCACTACAAAATAGTAAACTGGCTGCTGTAGTTCAACTCTATTTTATTTTAGCGCATACGCATTTGGTCATCGCTTTAATAATGCTACGATTCCTTGTAGTGGCCGTAATGCGTATTGGCAATGCAGAAGTAGCTAAGGTAGCTCTAATTTGCAAAACAAATGCTGCGATTGGCTACAAAACGAATATAAAAAAAGATATGTTGATTAGATAGCACAAATAATGAATACTAAATTTTAAATTCGTTTTTTTTTTTAGGGGGGGGGATTTTTGATAGGGTATCGTTTTTCTGCTGAGGTCCTGCCATCCTGTCAGACCTATGGCATATAAAGTGACAGGAGCCTGTCATTTTATATGCCAATTTTGTGGCAAGCAGCTGCTTGAGGGGGTATTGATTGATTTGTAGTGCTTCAGGTAACCTAATGGACGAGTCTATTGGATCGTTTTACCTCTGTGTGGCACTTTTTTTGCACAAAATGGGTTAAATGGTCAAGTCACAAGGTTGGGGGAGATCCACTGGATAGCTGTTAGGAGACAGACTATTGTCAAGGCCATCCAGCATGTTCTTTAACGTGCACAGGGTATGGCTCTTCCTCGCACTAGCATATTTTTATTTATTAATGTGAGAAAACTTGCATGTATTTCCAATAATAAGCTTCCCCTTTTTCGGGGGGGGGGCATTCTCAGTTGTATTATGAAATATGTATGATTAGTGTATTCGCAACTACTTTCATTAATGAATGGCACGAACCTGATATTTAATCCAGAAAATTCAGTTTCGAGGAGGATCCTAGAATTTATCTTCGAAGGCGGGGGGGGGGGGAGTAAGAATAAGAATTGAGTAGGGTTTCCCAATAACTAAAATATTTTATCGAACAGGGAAGGTTAAAATGATATTTTATATGGAATGAAATTTTATAATTATACAAAGACAACTGTTTGGATATCAAAGCTGGTAGACAAATTTTATATTTAGTGTAAGACTACAGGAATTTTGGGGGAGGGGATCTGGACCCATCCTCTGGATACGCCCCAGGCTCGACCTAAATATATTCAGCTTAAAAATGATTAGATTTTTTGTTCCCACCCTCCACATCTAAGAAAGTTCCTCCCTTCGCCCATGGCAAGGGGAAAACCGTGTCAGAAATTTGGGACCAGCTGATCAAGTATTTATAAGAGTCGAAACTTCTGGAAGCTGAACACTAAGTAGAACACATCACCTCTGCCGATTGTGGGAATCTCGTTTCCAAAGAGAATGAAATTTTTCGTTTGCCTACTTTTTAATTCTAACTAATGGGTGATTGGGAAAATGCAAATAATAGTATTTTATTACTACAAATGCAAAGAATTTATTTTTTATTCGTTAAAAAGGTTGCATTTCTCGCACCCCTCTGAGAAAAGGGCAGACTGTTGCTGTCAGTAGAATATCTTAACACGGCAAACGCGTGGTTCACAATAATGTGAACCACGCGTTGTCAGCAAATGTACAGCACTGTTTTAAATGTAAAAGAGAGTGCATGTGTTGCTCTGCTACCTAATGACATTCTGTTTTTATATTTGGTCCGTACAAATTGCAGCAGGCATTTCACAATGGCGATGCAAGATGTGTGTCGCCATTCCATCATGCTATACTAAGAAGTATAGAAGAAGGTGTCCAAAAGTGTTTGCGTAAATTGTGCAAAACTTGATAAGTTATCTCTAAAAGCACCTGTTACCAGTGGTATGATAAGTTCCAGTCAAGTGACTCAACTTGGAAACGAACCTCAAAATGACTGGCTGTTCGAGTTGAATGATAACTGCTTAAAGGCAATGCTGAATGAAAATCCATATTAGGAATCCAGGGAATTGTCACAGCTACCGAACACCAATCAGTCCTCTGCCGTTTGACATCTGCAAAAGCTGGGTTGTGTCAATACGATACCTAGACATTACATCAGTTGTCACAGCAGAACATGGTAGCTCGCTATACTGCATGCGCTTCATTTCTTGCTCAGCAAAAGGCCGATGATTTTCTTAACAGAATGATTGCAAGGAGATCGTTGACAAGTGGATCGTTGGTGATAATATTGTCCCTAAACGATCATGGTGTCAAGCAGGAGAATCTTCCCAGGCTATAAATCTGGAACTACATTCTCGTAAGGTGATGCTCTGTTGTGGTGGGATTGCATTGGTATCATCCACAATGACCTTTTATCCCGATCCCAAACCATCAACTCAAATGTCTACTGTGAGCAGTTGAACTGCTAAAGTGCAGCACTTGCAGCGAAACATCTGGGTTTGTTAAGCAGAAAAGGTGTGTTCCACAAGGACAATACAAGGTCTCGTGTTGCTTTATGGGCAGAATGGGAGCTGCAACAATTGTGCTGGGAAATAAGACCTCGCATATTCCCTGGACAGGGCTCCCTCAGACTTCCAACTTATCTGATCCGTGGACAATTTCATTTCTGATAGGAAGTTTCGGAATGACGAGATGAAAGAGTACATTACCAACTTCATTGCCACAAAGGACAAAAATTTTTTACCTGAATAGCATCTACGAATTTTGTGAATCGTTGGGGCATGTCACATCTACTAATGGTATTTACGTTCTTTATTAAATGACACTTTGATCATGGGAACGATTATTCTGTCATGTCTCATGTTATCATTACTTTGGCTTCAAACCAAAAAATCATTTGCAATATTCGTTCAAAGTTTCTCCTTTTCCTTATTTAATGCCCTAAAACAATGCAAAGTAAACCATCTAAGTATTTGAAAAATGCGAATTATAATATTTGATTAGTACCAATCCAAACGAAAAAGAATTTTCCATTTATCTCTTCAAACAGTTTCATTTCCCATCCTCCTTTAGTGCAATGGAACAATTTGTTGCAATTGCAAACCCCTTGACTTTCATATTCTACCATCAAAATTTCTAGCATAAATATGTCATTAGCAGTATTCCTTTACAATTTTGCAATTTTCAAAATATTCCACCGTTAGAAGCACAATTCAAATCATTTGACAGATTTGGAAAGTGCGAATCGTTGGTAATATTTCGTTAATACCTATGTAATCCAAAAATAATCTTTATTTCTGAAAACAATTTTTCTCTTAAAAGTAGTATTGTGTTCGTTTCTCAAACTTTTTTCGTGCACCCCCAAGAGAATGTATTCCATTTTTTAAGCCTTTGGACTCTGAAAATTACGGCATGCTAACTTAGTAACATTTGGAAAATATATACACGGAAGAGCCAAAACATTATGACCAGCGCGTCTTTCTGCAAATCGAAGCAACTGCAGGTAAATGACGGTGCGTTTTGAAGGTCATGAAACGGCATAAATAACACCTGATATTGGGCTCTGTTAATCAATGTTATTCTTGCTCTTCAAGTGGGAAAGGTAGCGGACCAAATGAGATTGACAACGGTCAAATTGTAATGGCTAGACGATTGGGTCACAGCATTTCCGAGAAGGCAAGGCTTGTAGGGTGCTCACAGTCAACCATGGTTAGTACCTTCAAAAAGTGGTCCGAGAACGGAAAAAAACCACCAACCGCCACCAAAGTGTGGGCTGACCACAGCTCCTTGATGCTAGAGGTGAGCAAAGGCTATCCATGTGATGCGAGTCAACAGAAGGGATACTGTGGTGCAACTCGCCCGTAATCTGAATGCTGGTGATGGGAGTAATGTGTCACAACACATAGTACATCGAATCCTGCTGAAAATGGGGCTGCAGGAAGCTTCAAGTGTCCATGTTATCCTCGGTTCACCTTCAAAATCGTCTACAATGGACATGCGAGCATCAAAACTGGACTCTGAAAGATTGGAAGAAGGTCGTCTGGTCCAATAAATCTCGTTTTCTGTTGCACCATGTGGATGGGCGGGTACGTGTGCGTCATTTACCTGGGGAAGTGTTGGCACCGGATGCACTATGGGACGAAAACAAGCCAGTGGAGGAAGTATAATGCATGTTTGGGCAATGTTGTACTGAGAAACTCTGGGTCCAGTCATTCATGTGCAGAAAACTATGACGTCTACCACCTACCTAAACATCATTGTGGACCAGGTACATCCTTTCGTGGCAATGGTATATCCCTCTAATAGTGCCGTCTTTCAACAGGATAATGCACCATTCTTGTCGTATGCCGTGGTAGGGGCGTGAACGTCGCTGTTTTTTATTTCGGCACTAGAACTAGATAATTTTCTTGAACTGTGCCGAATGGTGTTGGGCTAGATGACAAACGATTAACCCCTTTATAGTATTTGATTAGTACTATAAAGTAGAAAAAATGATTAGTACTATAAATTAGAAAAATGATTAGTACTATAAAGACGAGATGATTGCTTCCAATAATAAGCATTCCAATAATAAGTCCTCTACTATAAGGGAAACGAGATTCCCTTTATAGTCAATTAGTCCTTTGATTATCTTCACCGTTATTTCTGTGATATAAGAAGTTCGGAGGTTGTTACACCCATACCAACGTATGCCTCCGACTTGCTGTGCCAAATGATGTCTAGAAATATGTCTAACAATTCACGCACGAGAGTTGTATAGGGATGACAGTTTATTCACATTATATACAGTCACGTGCGGGGATGCGCTCAACTCCGTAGGCCTTTGCCTCTGCAAACAATTCTGTAATGAGGTGGAGAGCCGCATTTTGCAGATTCTCACTTTACCAACCTCAAACTCGGCAAAAGGATATCCAAACTTTGCCTACAACGTGGTTCACTAAGAACTCACTATAGTTCTACAGAACTATTTGATTCACCAAGAACTTTGATTGAGCAAGAGCAGTGTCCCTCGACAGGTGTTTGAAACATCCTTTCCATTTGACAGTGACATTCAAGACTGTTGTTTTACTCTCGCTGCCATAATCTCCAGCACCTGAACTCGCACCTGAGTCTAGTTGTAAAAGGCCTCATAAAAGGGCTTTTCAGTCAGCACATGCAGGCAGCCAGCTCAGATCCAAAAACAACATCTATGAGTCACATCCCCACAATAGCACTTCCAAAAACACAATACACAAAATATTTACAACAACAAAAATACATTAAAAATGCAACAGTAAATAAAAATAAATAATTTAGAGGGACACGACAATGCCACACTGCCTGGATTGTTTGAGAATGGTTCGCAGAACATGAAGACTTCCAGGTATTGCCATGGCCTTCAAATTCCCTAGACATCAATCCAAATTAACATCTGTGGTTTGTGTTGGAACAGCATATCCAACCTGCGGAGTTTCAACCACGTAACTTACAAGAGTTAAAGGATTTGCTGGTAATGTCTTGGTACCAAATACCATAAGATACCTTTAGAAATCATGTAGCGTCCATGCCTCACTGGTGAAGAGCTGTTTTGGCAGCATGTGGAAGACTAACATCATATTAGGCAGTTGGTCATAATGTTTTGGCTCTTCAGTATACATACACACACACACATATATATATATATCGTATATTTTAATAACAGATTTAATTTGAACGAGGTATTCAAAATGAAAAAGGGGTGGAGGTGGGTCAATTGGTAGTGTGTCAAGGTAAAGCCCTCTCTACGGAGAAGGCCAGATGTCACATGACTGACGTTCGAAAAAGAGGCTCATCTCACTTGTTCTCGCTGGCCACGGTGTGGTTGAAGGCAATGTGACAGTGTCGTCTGCTGTTAAATGGTCCTGTTTCAATGACTAAATATTGATCGAAGATTGTTGAAAATTGACATTGTCACATTGCCTCCAAATTGATGAAATCTTAAAAAATCATCATACGAACTTCAGATATTTAATTTATATTAGTGAACAAATTGTTACAAGAATTGTATTTTATCTATTGAAGTATCTTTTCACAAGTGTCAAAAGTTAATTAACTTAATGATGATGTAAAGGCTTATTTAAATTTTCTTGCTTTATTTTGATTTCTTTCATACATAAATTCATATACAAGAGTGACAAATGCTTCTTACAGTTGTTTGGATCACATATTTATTAGATCAACTAATAATAGTTTAATTTTCAATTCGGCTGTTTACCAGATTGATATTACTGATCATTATCCCATTTTATTAAAAATTCTTAAGAATACAGTTAATTCAGGAAAAAAAACAGCAAAGAAATTTGCTATTCTTACACAAATTAAAAGAAATTAGAAGATTTAATTAAAAATTTGATTTTTATATATGATGAGAATATTCAAATAGATACAATGTATGGCATTTATATAGATCAAATTAAGTCATATATTCTACAAAGTACTACTAAGAAAAAATATTATATAAAACATTCCAGTTCAAAGAGACATAAGCCATGGATGACTTTGGAAAAAATTACATAGAAAATATCCATTAATATTAAATTATAAAAAAGAATATCTCAGAATTAGAACTTTGTCCCTTGCAACTATAAAAAGAAAAAATAAATTTTATATTAATAAATTTAATAAATGTAATGGGAATAGTATACAACAGTGGCAAAATGTTGATAGTATTTTAAATAATAAAATGAATAATAAACTTATATTGCCCAATGAGAGTAATTTTGAAAAACTGGTGGGAAAATTTAACGAACATTTCATTAATGTAAACAGTTAAAATTTATGTTCTAATAACTCAGATTATGAATATCCTAATGATTTAATTCAATAAAATTCAATGTTTATGATAGAGACAACAAAAGAAGAAATTAGTCGTATTATTTGTAGTCTTAAAAATAATAAAGCAGCAGTATATGATGGTATAAATTTAAAAATAATTAAAATAATAGTAAAATATCATTCTAAATTTTTAGTTGAATTAATAAATAGCAGCTTTCAAAAAGGTATTTTCTTCTCAGACTTAAAAATTGCTATTGTAAAACCTATTTACAAAACTGGACACAAGAATTGTTTTAATAATTATAGACCAATTTCCATTCTTCCAGCCTTTTCAAAAGTTATTGAAACCATCATGAAAATAAGACTTAATAATTATTTAGAAAAAATTTCCTTTTTTTACAAGTTTCAGTTTGGTTTTAGAAAAGGTTTAAGTATTGAACATGCTATCTTAGATTTTACTACCAGTATTTTATCAAGGGATAAATAATTCTGAAAAAACACTAGCCCTAATTCTTGACATATCTAAAGCTTTTGATACAATTAGACATGATATTTTATTAGAGAAATTATATTTCTTAGGAATTAGAGGAAATTTATGGAGATGGTTTAAATTTTATTTATCTGACCGCTATCAAATAGTTTCTATTAATAATATTGAAAGTACTAAAATACTGATTAATAAAGGAGTTCCACAAGGATCTATATTAGGACCTATTTTATTTTTAATTTATATAAACCATTTTTTTATCAAAATTTAAAAGGAAAATCAATTTCATATGCTGATGATACAGTTCTTGTTTACAGAAAAGGAAATCAACACGATTTATTTATTGATGTTTATAATTATTACGTATATATTGGAACTTCGTTTAACAGAAACGAATTAAAAATTAACTCTGATAAAACATGCTTTTTGTATTTTTTGCTCACCCCGACAACTTTTTTAATAAATTACAATTTCATAGTATGCATTGTGTCAACAAAATTTCATGTGAATGCCCTGAAATTAAACAGATTACTACTACAAAATATTTGGGAGTTCTAATAGACAGCAATTTGAAATGGAAATCACATGTTAATATGCTTGCAAATAAAATACGATTTTACTTAGATTGCATCATTTAAGAAAAAATATCACTGGAAGATTTTTAATTACTCTTTATTTCGTTTGGATATGATCTCATAAAATATGCTTTAACTAGCTGGGGAGGTACTTATATGAATATTATTGAATGTGTTAGTGAAGTAAATATAAAATTTTAAAAGTTATGTCATTTCATAATAAAATCTATATGACTAAATTATTAATGATTATAAAATTCCTAGTTTGAGATCACTATATATATATATACAGCAGCTGTTTTTATTTTTAAAAACCCAACAATTCTACAAGTTAAATTTAAAGATTATGCTACTCGTCAATCTGGTCTTTTATTTGTAATCCCTAAAGTAAAGAAAGAAATAGCTCATAAACACTTTTTATTTTTAGCTCCTAGAATATTTAATTCCGTACTTAAAGAAATTAGAAATGAACGTTCATATAGTGTTTTAAATTGAAAGTGAAAAATATTTTTACTTCTCCAAATATTGATTATTACTTTAAAGTTATACAATAATATTTTGTTTTTAACATAATGACACATATTTTTTATCACTAAATACATTTCTCTGAATATAATAATTCATTTTGGCACCCTAAATGAGCAAATTGCTAAAAGATCTGCTAATATGTAACTTTTATTTTATTTATTTTGTTTATATTTATTCTTTTTTGATTTGTGGTAATATTGCTTTCTGTATATATATGCAAGTCTTTGCATTCTAATGTTATTTTTGTTCTTATTAAATTATTATTATTAAAAAATTTTTTTACTTATATTTAATCATTATATTATTATTAATCCATTTCAAGTCCATTTCAAAGAAGACTCATTAAATTTCTTTGCATGAGCTCTTCTACAGGAAAATATCGATAAAAATCAAATGTTCAGTGTCATCAAACGACTCAACAAATGATTTGCTGAAATCTATTTTGAAGAAACCGAAAAATTGGTGGCGAAAGGAAACAAAATTTCAATTTCATATAATGATTTTGAGGGAAGAAACATAATTTCCACAGAGGAAAATATTTTTTACTACGGGAAAAATCAACGAAAGCATTACAAAAAATTATTCTAGGAGTAGTCAGGCTTTTCCCATGGTTTCCGGGGGCGACCTATCATTTTAGTGGTAAAATGATTTGGTTACCCCCCTCCCTCCCAAAAATCCGGTTGTCTTGTGCAAAATCTCAACGATTTCAACCTGGTTTTAAATCCAAAAAAAGTTGTCTTTGTATTATTTTTATTTTACCTTATATTTTATGCTGAACACTAAAAGTAGATATAAAGGAAATAACTATAAAATTTATTCCATATATCATAGAATATAATGTGAACTTTTCCTGTCCACTGAAATATTTTAGTAATTTGGAAACCTTACTCAAATCTTATTCTCAGACTTGCCCTTTCCCAAAATAAATTCTTGAACACTCTCCGATGCTAAATTCACGGAATCCCTCCCCCCCTCAAACTAAATCCTGGTTCATGCCTGTCTTCAGTAGTTTTGATTGTATGGCTTACATACATTTTTAGAATACTTACAATGGTGTCATCCTATTAATTCATAACTTGTTCTCCTAATTGCAATTTTTATTTCATTATTATTCTTAAACCACAAATTTTAGGAATCAATAGCAGTAAAAGTAACCCTAACAATTCTATTTACATATATGCATTTATGTCATTATTAACAATTGTGTTAATATTGATGTTTCCTTTTTACATTTTTTTAACAAATGGATTGATTCAACTGATGCAAACCACTGTATGATGCTATTACATACATATATAATAAAAATTATAATATATATATATTTCATAATTTTGCATTTGTACTAAATATTTTTCGAAATAACATTAACGTAACATTATAACGAAATTTAGATTTGGCTATAATGAAAAACGTAACAAAAAACGATACTACAGCTTTTGGCTGTAACGAAAAACGTAACGAAACGTTTTTCATTTTGTTTGCTCCCAAGGTAAATGGAATTTTGAAAATTTTAATAGGGAAGTGATTTGGTTGTACAGTTGAAATCTCATTGATATCTGAATGATAAAATTATTTGGTATATACTTGACATTTGCTGATATTTTAGTGGTAAAATTATTTGGTTTATAGCTGATAATTCACTGATTTTTAGTGCTAAAACGATATGATTTACAGTTGACATTCGCAAATTATTTTAGTGGTAAAATGATTTGGTTTATAGTTGATCTTTCACTGATATTTAAGTGGTAAAGATATTTAGTTTAAAACCGACATTCACTGAGATTTTAATACTAAATTAGTTTGGTTTATAGTTGAAATTAAACTGATATTTAAGTGGTAAAATGGTTCGGTTTATAGTTTATATTTCGCTGATATTGATTTGGTTTATAGTTCACATTTCGATGATGTTTAAGTCATAAAATGATTTGGTGTTGGAGTTCATATTTCACTAATATCTTAGTGATAAAATTATTTGGTGTATAGTTCACATTTCGTTGATACTTAATTGAAAAAATGATTTGGTTTATAGTTAACATTTCGCTGATATTTAATTGGTAAAATAATTTGGTTTATAGTTCACATTTCGCTGATATTTAAATGGTGAAATGACTTAATAATGATTCGCTGATATTTTTGTCCTAAATTTATTTAGATTAGAGTTGACCACTGATATTTCAGTGGCAAAGTACCGTATATTTCCGCAGATAAGACGAGTGTTGAATCATAAAAAAAGGCCCGGATCCGGGTCGTCTTATAGGACAGATACAAAAAAATTATATTGAAATTTATATAAATTAAAACCATTATAAAATAAAATAAATCACTCAACAATGTATTTAAAATCCTGCAAAATGCTCACCATTCATCATCTAAGGCAAATAGCTCCTCAAGTACATCCTCACTTTCGTTGTTGAGAAGCTCGTCATATGGGTCCCATTCTGTACCTAGCGAGTCCATTTCCGCTTCGTCATCAGTATTCCATAACAAATCGTCCTCAGTGCCATCCATAGCATTAGAAATCCCACACTCTTTGAAGGATTTGATCACTGTTTCGAAACAGAATCACTGCGAATGTTTGCGAATAGGACATAATTCCGTATACGCTATACAGTATTATTATCCAGATGATGATCGCCAATCTAAACTAAATTCATAGGCCGTTGATAGTTTGGGGTCGTCTTATAGGACAGATATATGCTAAAACTATAAAACTTTGACGAAAATTTATACCTTATCTGCGGAAATATACAGTAATTAGATTTTATAGTCATTACATTTGAACTGATTAGGTCATTGCATTTTGAATGCAAAATGATTTCATTCAAGCCAGCATTTCATTAATACCTAGAGTGAGAATGTATATGCCATTAAATATGATTGAAATGTTATCAATAGTTGTTTTTTAGCTTAATTTGATAAGTATTACTAAAACCTTAAATTTATATGAGGGATAAAGCAGTCTAATTATGACAAGGCAAAGATCTCAATTATTTACATGTTTTTGTGTCACAGGGACACAAAATGTTTTAGATTATGTGGAGTTTCCCTTTCATATTAAATAGAAGGATCTGATGCATGTATAATATATATTACTAAAACAATTCAACATTTAATAAAACCTTTAAATTTATTTTAGATCATTTGCATAATTAAAATTTAAATGCTGTAGAAAAGTATTCTCCATTTATGCTAAGCATGATAATTAATCAATATATGATAATTGTTTTTGACTTTAACTTTAATAATTCCATTTAATTGCTAAATTAATTTCTGAATTTTATTGTTGATCATGTGTATCATACACCTTATTATTCTCTGAATAAAAATGCAATTTTACTAGAATATAAAATCGTAATCCACTTTACCTTAATTACAAATTCTTCTATTGTAATATATGCATAATGTGATAGGTAAATGCACCAGCTAAGTAGAATATTACTGAATCTCAAAGTTAAGGATCAACTTTACAGTACAGATCTAAGGAAATAGTTTCCACATTTCTTTAGGGCAAAGAATGATAAATATGCTAAGAAATATATTCTCCTTATAAGATGATTAATCTGCCGATTATGAGCAGATTACACTCTAAGAAATATTACTGATGCAATCTAAATTTTATCAAATTTTGTATGGTACAAAAAATTGTTTAAGGCAGATTTGAAAAGGATGTAATATCATTACTTGAACAATTTAGGATGCAATAATGAAAGAATGTCTTTCAAGAGAACGTTTCAATTTAATGTAATAAAATCACATATTTTCAAATATCGCTAAATGTGCTAATGTGTAATTGAGAAAAACGTTTTTGATACATCATTTTAGAAAAAGGACATTTTAGTAAAAGTAAAAAGAAATTACACTTGGGAATTTAGAAAAAAACAACAATGGGAAGAAATATTTTTTCCAATTAATCAACTTTATTTTTTTATCCTGGATTTGATGTCAAAAATGCTGGAAAACGTTTTGTACAAAGCAGAGTGTGAATGCTAAATGAAAATTTTTTATTGTAGACTTCTAAAGTGGTAGTGATTACTCATTCTGGAAAAAAAAATTAAATTTTTGAATTGATATAACTAAAGAAATGATAAATGACATATTGCTTTTGGCATATCGGTAAATAGCCTTACGCTTATTAATTAGATTGGGTTTAAAAATTAAAGTTTTTAACAAAATATAAGGGTGAAAATTGTTAATTTACAGCATTATTCAGTTCTGATCAGTCCATGTATTGTTTGGAAAGTTATGTACAATAAGTTCAACACTATTGTAAATTTCAAAAAAATTTTCAATTACTCTGTTTTGTTCCTGTAACCGAAAGCCTCTTTTTACTGGGTAACATGTTGCGGTTGTCACATGACATAGGGCCTTCTCCGTAGAGAGGGTTTTGGCCCAGCTCATAATCTGCAGGTCTTAGGTTCTAGTCACAGCTGGGCCAGCATTGAGATTTATTTCCACAAAACTCCCTGCCCTCAGTCAGTAAGGAACACCAAAGGGCTTGGAAAGGACACTGTCTGTTGGATGGGATGTTTAGCCATTGCCAAGTGAATGTGGGAGAGCCATACCTAGTGCACGTTAAAGAACACACTAGATGGCTTTGACAGGAGACTACCATTAGAGCTCCTGTATGGTTAGAGGCTGGCCATCTCGGTGACTGATTGTCATTGGTTCATTGAATCATATGGTTTATTGGCTGTTGACGTCGAGACATTGGTACTGTAAGACCAAAGCCTATGAGTTAGTGCAGGCATGGCCAACTGTTTTTGCCCCCGGGCCGGATTGGAAAAAAAAATATTTTCACGGGCCGGGCGAAATATTAAATTTGAAAAATGTTAAGCAAAACACTTATTTCTTTAAGTAAACAAATTTTATTATGAAATTTGTTTATGAATAATTGTAAGTAAATCAATACAACAAATTAACATAACAACTAATGCAACGTGTTGAGGCGGTTTGCATCGCTTATTATTTTTTTAATATCTGGTTCTATACTTGTAGTAGCTGTTCTTAACACAGCCTCCAAATGTAAATCATCCAATCTTGATATTGTTGTACTTTTATTTAGATTCATTAAATAAAAGGTTTGTTCACAAATATATGTTGAGCTAAAGATTACTAAATACGTCTTGGCAAGTTTTTTGAATTTCCATATTTTTCATTATTCAATTGCTTATAAAAATTACACAAATTTTCTTGCTCTTCTCTATATTTCTCATGTAATAATTCATCACATTGTAAATTGATTATTTCTAATTGTATATCAACAGGAACGTCATCAACTTGTACAGAAAATGGATTTCGGATAATAAAAATAAATAAATACCCCCTCAAGCAGCTGCTTGCCACAGAGGTCTGACAGGAGCCTGTCAGTTTATATGCCACAGTACAAGGTCTGTGAGGATGGCAGGACCTCAGCAGAAAAACGACACACACGTCCATGCCTAATCCGGGGCTCGAACCCAGGTCCCTTAGATCAGTAGCCAAGCGTGCTAACCACTCGGCCACGGGACGGCTTTTCGGATAATAGATAAAATTTTATCAATTTTTTTTGAAGCAATCGAATCTCTGCTCGAAATCTGTCATTAGTGCAAGGATGTTTTTATTAAATGTTTTAACCTTTTCTTTTAAAATGTTTAAAGATATGGTCTGTAACGTTGGAAAATGATCAAATTTACATTCAGCCAGATTTGTAGAAAAAAGGCTAAGCTTCATTTTAAAAGCTCTTAATTTCTGTATTAAATCATGAGCAAATAAATTTTTTCCTTGTAAACATGTGTTAAATTCCTTCAAATGTGTGAGAATATCCAAAGAAAATGCTAAATCACAAATCCAATTTGGATCTAATAATTCAGGAAAATCCTCATTTTCTTTAAGCGTTAAAAATATTTTTATTTCCTCTTGAAGGTCCCACACACGTCTTAAAACTTTTCCCAAACTTAACCAACGGATTTTATTGTGATATAGTACATCTAAATGACTGGTATTTAGTTCTTCAAGGAGATCATATTTCTATTTCCTCTTGAAGGTCCCATACACGTCTTAAAACTTTTCCCAAACTCAACCAACGGATTTTATTGTGATATAGTACATCGAAATGACTGGTATTTAGTTCTTCAAGGAGATCAATAAATTGCCTGTGATTTAATCCTTTTGATCGTAGGAAATTCACTAATTTCACAACTACATTTGTAACATGATCGATTTTTAAAATATTTTTGCATAGTGCGTGTTGATGAATAATGCAGTGTATGGGTATAATTTTATGATTTGGATCGATTTCGAAAATTTTATCTTCAATGCGTTTGATGAGCCCAATTTTTTTTCCGATCATGTTTGGTGATCCATCTGTTGCAACATTCACCAATTTTTTCCAGTCGACATTGTACTCCAAAAAACACTTTTCAATCTCTCGGAAAAGATCTTCTCCCTTTGTTGTACCTTTCATCGGACCAATTGATAAAAGTTCTACCGAAATTTGAAAATCTTCGGTGATAGCTCTGATAAAAATTAACAACTAAGCAGTATCTTTTACATCGCAACTTTCGTCCAGAGCTATTGCATAAAAATTGGCCGATTTTAAATTATTTAATAACTGATTATTTATATTAGCGTTTAAATTTTCTATTCTTCTAGCAATAATTTGCCGAGACAGGCTTATATTTTCAAATTTATTTTTAACTTCTGGACACATCACATCGCAAACATCCAACATGCACTGTTTTACAAATTCTCCTTCAGCAAAAGGTTTTCCACATTGAGCAATACGTTTTGTTACTAAAAAACTTGCTTGAGTAACAGATTCTAAGCGATTTTGCTTTAAAAATACATTTTGCTGTCGAGTCAATTTTACTACGAGATCTGCGGTTTGTTTTTTTCGGCTTTCTTCGTTTAAATTTTGTGCGTAACTTGCATGTTTGGTTCCAAAATGTCTTCTCAAGTTGTATTCTTTTAAAACTGCCACACTTGAGTTACAAATAAGACAAACTGCCTTATTATTGTACATTGCAATAAAATATTCCCACCTCCATTCTTCATTAAATATACGGCATTCTAAATCTACTTTTCGTTTTTTGGAAGCCATCCCTGGAGTGAAAAAGTTTCTTAATATACAATATTTTTAAAAACAAAAATAAAATAACATACCGTTTAATAATATATTGCCTGACTTTGGGTGCTGCACAGCAAGCTCCGCCTAAAGAGTGGGGTTTCACATCAGTGGACTGAATTGTGCGCGCTTTGCCTCTGGCGCGCGCAGCACCTGCCTCTCGTTCCAGTCAACTCGCCTGCTGGCAACGTCGCTTGAACATCAAACAGATCATATCGAGTGCAGATGAGTATAAAAGTTTTAATTCTTTATAACGGAATCTTTTTTAAAAAATATAGAAGTATCGAGAATTCATTCGATTAATTACTAGAAGTTAAATGCTAATATTGAAAAATTGTTCGCGGGCCACATAAATTCATTACACGGGCCGTATGTTGGCCATGCCTGAGTTAGTGTGTGTGCATAGTTAAAGCTTCTAAGTTGTTTTAGTTTTATAAATTTCTAGCCCTTTTTTTTCTTTAAAAGTTCCATATTTTATCAATGCCTCACTGCTATGCATTTGGGTGTCAAAATTCATACAAATTAATTAGTGAAGATTTTTCCAACAAACTCCATCAGAAGATAGCAATGGGCTGCAAAAGTGAACGAGATAATTGGAAACCGGGAAATAATTTCTTTTTAGTTCATTTGCAGAACGAGCTAATGTTTTTATTTTGGCGTCTGCTTATGCCAATGTTTGTTCGTCTGTCTGTCTATAGGCAATCAACTTTTTTTACTTTTAGAGATAAATTAAAATTCTTTTTTGGATTGGATAGGTGTCGATGATATATTACAATTCACTCGCAATTTTGAAATATCCCAATTGCTTTAATAGTACCCTCTAGCAGTGATATATATATATATGTATAATGACCTTCTACAGTATTTACACATGTTTTAAAATAGCGTATCAGCTTGTGCAGAAATTGTGTGCAAAATTTTAATTTTATTTTGTGTATTATCATTACGTATTTTACATTAATCGTATTGTCATCCAGCTAAAGAATAGAAATTGTGTTCATTCTTGACAAAATATATATATTGATTTTAAAATGCTGAAATTTCAAATGAATATTGCAAATGATCTATTTACAGTGGAAATCTGAAATTTTGGTAGTAGAGAGTTATGGTCAGAAGGTTTAGAATGATAACAAGACGTTGGCCTGTAGCCCCAAGGGGGTGAGAAAATGAAACTTTTTATTTTAAGAGGTAACGAAATATTCTTTTTTTTTGCTTTACAAGTACTAAAAAATATTAATATTTACATTTTTCGAATCCCCATCAGTTGGAATATCCGTTATTAGACAGTGCTAAAGGCTTTAAATAAAAACTCGAAAGGCTCCTGCCAGCCACGGAAAAAGCTGGAAAATACGAAATATATATCAAAAAAAGAGATAATGTAAAACCTTTTTCAGCTATATAGGTTCTAATAAGTGATTTTCGAAACTATCGAATTTCAACATTTCAAATCAATAATACTCTCCAGAATTACTACTGAATCCTTAAGTTTGTATCGCTCTTTTCCTCGTTTATGGAAAATAACATGTCGATTACAAGAATGAATTTAAAAAGGAACAAGAATATCACGACCTTGTTTACCTATGCAAAAAATTAGCGATGACACAAATAGTGAACTGGTTAAAAAAGATAAATTTATTCCGAAGATCTTTTTGAAAGAACTAAGAAAAGTGCATGGTTTGCAAACAAACAGCACATTGACAGATGATGTGTATGTGCCTAAATTGTGAGAATTATTTTAAAAATATTGCATAAGAAAATAAACTGATGTAAAGAATTTATGTGGGAACAACAAATTTTCAAGATATAATTTATATGAAGTTTTTATTTTAACATGAAAACGAAAAATTAGTATCCACATTTCTGAATGTGCATATTTTTAGTGTTTATAGTGATATCAAAATCATATAATATGGCAAGCAGCTGCTTGAGGGGGTATTTATTTTTTTTTATTTTATACACACGGTTGTACCAAAATATTAAAGAATTTTTGTTTTGTCATGAAATCTAACTTCGAAGCTCTATAACTTCAAAAATATGCATTTAATGGGAAAATGTGACTGAAGATAAATAAAGTTCATAATCAAATCTATTTATTGAGCTCATGGTTATAAAAATTTATCCCATGTTGCCACCAGAAAATTGCTGGTCGTGAGCTATCTAATTCCCTTTTACTACTATAACTATGTCTAGGGCCTCCCCCCCCCCCCATCACCCACCTCAATGTAGTCGCCGGAATTCACAGACTGAGTTATAGTGCCTATAAGTATATAGTGTTTTATTCGCCTATTAAAATCTGGCAGAAAAAGTGTCCCATACAAGTAGAGGGCGCTGGGAAAGATATTCTTGCCTTGTTAACATTACCCTCTATGGACGTTTCGCTTTTCAATGACTTTTTAACATAGAAGCATTTATGCAATGATTTTACCATTCAAATGCACATTATTCCTAAATATTTTAACTGAACTAGTAAAACTTAGAGAACGCTTGAGCAAGTATAATTTTTTAAACCAAAGACAATTGATGGCCGTTCGATCAAAACAAACCACATTCCTCTTTATATACCAGAGCGCTGAAGTGGCTAAACAAGAATGCAAGTTATTAGTATCATGATTATTCTTTCTTGTTTAGCCAAATATAACGTTTTAAATTGCTTTTGCAATTTACAAGGATATCTACGCCAATTACTTCTATTACAATTGGTGAGTCGAAACGTCACATATTAGTAGGTATGTTATTTGTGACATCTTCAAATTATAAAATATACTTCAAGTAAAAGTTTGAATTAACCAATAGGTTAGATAATTTTAATACTGCAAATTATTAGTATCATGATTATTCTGTATTAAAATGCTCTAACCTATCGATTAATTCAAGTTTTTATTATTTCCTGTCAACCCACAACCCCACTTCACCACTCTGAATACACCAATTGGTCATAAACAGATCCCCATAACCCCCTTACCCCTCACTATAAGGAAAAAAATTTTTATGGTATGAAATATCCTTTAATTCACAAGGAATACAGTTTGCGCTGGACCCCTTCGAGTCTACTTCATTGCATTCCACTTCATTATTATTGCTAATCTAAGTGGCTAACAACCATCTCCTTACCCCCCCCCCCCATATACCTCAATTTACATCCCCATTAAATTAATGGCACATTTTAAAATTTTTAAGGGCAATTAACTAAAGGCCCCTTTCCCCCTCACCCCTAAAAATTCAATTTCTACAATTAACTCCTTCCAATGCAAGAAGATTTAAAGAATATAAAAGTTCTATCTTAGCCCCCCTCCAGGGCACAAATTTCCACCCATATCAAAGACCCCAGATCACTCCTCCCCAACACCATTAAAATTTTTTAATTATCTCAATACCTTTAACTACAGTCCATCCCATTTCCTAGGTAGTTACGCTACGTGTGTAACGCAAGCGCTAAAATCTACCTTATTGACACCAACTCACAGCATGTCCCACGAAAAGCATTATACATTTCACCCTCCATCATGGAAGATATTTTAACTACTCCCCACCACTCTCTAACGCTTTTTACAACGCAGCAGCTTCCCTTTGCTTCTTTTTTTTTTCATATTTCAACTAATCTAGGCGGCCTGCGAGCCATTAAGCCTAATCGTCGAAATGTGGGATAACCAGTACTTTATGGTCCTGTTCCCGCCAGTCGTTGCTTACAGCACCCAAAATTGAATTTTGCGAATGGACCAGATGATAAAGGGGCTGAGGCGCCTTTTACAAAGTGGTCCAGGAAAGAATGAAGGATTGTTAAATGCTGTTAACCATCGCTTCCGTGCTGAATGCCGCAGCATTTTATTACCGTTAAGTACTGGAACATAGGTCATTTAGTTGACAGGAACCAATAACAGCTTTACCGTACCCACAATGCATATTAAACTTGAATGTTCTTAAACGTAAAAACATAACCTCAGTAATTTATTTATATTTGAGTAGAATCTAAAATTCTAAATATTACTCTTAATAATTCTCGTCTTAACTGCACTGTGCAAAAGAAAGTTATTGTACTGAGAAAAATACTTTTAAAACTGTTCGTTGCAATCGTGAGGCTAGCGGTTCCTATCGCTTCAAGATGCCGCATGCAAAGCACACCTTGCTACGTTAAAAGTACAACGGCCGCGATCATGCCTTGCCGCTTTATATTTTAGCCACGGCAAGCTGAATTTCTTACGGCGACACAGTATTCAGCAAGTTGAACTTGAAATTGTATTAAATGTCACGTGAGGTTAAATAGGAGCAAATATAAACTCTATAATTCTCTCCTTTTCATAACGTTAAACATAGCAACACTGAAATTTACAACTGCCCTAAAACTTCTATCAGCGATCAATTATGCTAAATAAATCAAACAAATTAAAAGTTTATTCACTTTATACTTACCAAATTAAAATGGATGTACAAATGGGATTTATGAGGATGCCACCCCAATTAAACAATTTTATATTATATAAGCTAAATCTTAATATTTAAATTTCTGGAGGAAACTAACGAAACATTTTAGCTGCTTATAGAGTCTCCTCAAATAGAAAGAGTATATTTTATTTTTACATTTAAAAACATTCAAATCTAATATGCACTTTCGGCGCCAGATGCCCATTTCTAATACCCTCCTGTGGTATTAGAAACCGGCGGTATTCAGCACTTGCAGCGAGAGTTGTGGCAGCATAATTGAAGGCAACGGGATATTTAATATCTGCCCAAGTAATAAGCATAAAATCATTATAAATTAACGTTTCTTAAGTAAGAAAATAATTTTGTTATTTAAGTTCTTACAAATCTATTTATTCATCATATTATGCGATAAAATTTTTTTAAATCCATTTTTTTCTATATCTTTCAAAAGTTTCGTTTTTCTTTGGAATGAAATATTTTATGCTTTCTAAGAGTATTTTATGTATCTATGTCATTTTTTAAGTATTACTTACTTTGACCATAATCATAACCAGTTAATAATATTTCAATCAGATTATTCTTTCATCGTGTAAGGTAAATAAATAAACTAACTTGATATCTGACACATACTTGGCACAGTGTTTATGACACAAACATATGGGCCGTACTATGCTTCGACTGTTGTTAAGGCCACGAAACTCGTTTAGGGCCTCTACCCTCTTTTCTATACTTCTTGCTTTATACTTAAAAAGTTTTTAGTTACCAAAGTAGGGAGGGTTGTATAGACGTAAGCGTGGAGATGCTACTCCAATTACACAATTTTCTAACATGTAAGTTAATTATTAATATTTTAATTTCAAGAGGAAACCAACGAAAAATTTTAACTTATAGAGTATCACGTTTTTTCATGCCCACAATGATTCACGATATTATTTTTTTGTGTAGAACTACGTTTTTACTATCTAGAACTACTTACGGCGGGGTAATTTGGTGTAAAACGGTACTATACAATATCTTTTTTACTGCGCATGCAAGAAAGTTATAATTCGACTCTAGTAGCCGTCCCATGGCCGAGTGGTTAGCACGCTTGGCTACTGATCTAAGGGACCTGGGTTCGAGCCCGGGTAAGGCATGGATGTGTGTGTTGTTTTTCTGCTGAGGTCCTGCCATCCTCTCAGATCTTCTACTGTGGCATATAAACTGATAGGCTCCTGTCAGACCTCTGTGGCAAGCAGCTGCTTGAGGGGGTATATTTTTTTTTTAATTTTTTTTCCTGTCGGTAGGGGACCATTTTTTGAACCACTTTTTAATGCCAACGTCTGGCTAGGATATTGACGATTACCACAATATTACTTATAGGCACTAGAGTGATAGTATAAAATAAATAGAGTAGTGCAATAATTCGGGTTAAAATAAAGACCAAAAAGCTAATATTTTATCTAGTACTTTTGTAATGATATCGAGCTGATTCCTGAAAACTGCTTGTTCAGTTAAGGCACACTGCACCATAAGGATTGAAGCAAATTACTACTGACGAATAAAAATGTGAGCTAATTTGTTAAATTGAACACATTATCGGTGTAAGATAGTACTGCGATAAAAATTAATATCTTATCTTGCCTCCTCTGAGCTCTTATAGTGTGAAGTACAATGAAATGTTACCATGTGCAGCGTTTCAGTCGAAGGTGAATAATATAACACTCTTTAAGGCACCCTATCACCTTTGCTAATAATTAAATAATAACAATAAGACAATTGCTTGATTGATGAACGATTATTTGGTATATTATTAAAACGTGCTTTCACGATTTAGGAAAATTTTTATTGAAAGATTTCTTTGCATAGTTTCATGTTGCCATATTCAGAATTATTAGTCTAAAATTATATTGTTTCATAGCAATAAAATTCTGGCAGCTGTTTGGTGCTCTTATTTGTCTTGTATTCTACTCTGTGAACGTATGCGTTGAAGTTTATCCATTAGTTCATGGCGGAAAATAAAGTTGATGGTAACAAGAATTTCTCTAAAAAACTTTTGTTAGCAGAAGGTAAGGTTTAAACTTGTCATTTTTGCCTAGCTGTTGCCTGAAATTTTCTCGGATTGTTCAATATCGATTATACGTAGAGAGATAGTCTGTTCATATGCACTAGAGAAGATGAACTAACTTGATTATGATATTTGTTAGTTATCAGTATTGACCTTCGGATACTTGTATTACGAGTTGTAAAAGTGCCTTAGGCGTGTTGAGAAAGCGAGTAATTTATAAAGACTACCTATGGTGATGGTCAAGTATATGACTTAGTCTGATATTTTTAATACTGACAAAAATATGACTGATATTTCTGAATGTCAGTTTTAGAACTGGAAATAGAATGTTATTGTTTTTAGTGTACTTATTGGTTTGCATAAAAAAAAAGCATTTTGGTAAATCGGCCAAACAAAATAATTTTTTAAAATAGTAATTGGAAAGCATTTGAAAATTAACTTCTCGAGTTTTTTTCAGAGATTAAAAATTTGTAGCAAAAATATAAAATGATGTAGTTATATATTTGCGAGGTGATTAATTTTGCATTTTAATACTTGATATTTTTCCTTGAATTGCTTGGGTAGCTCAGAGTCTAGCATGTCAGGCTTATAATCTGTAGATCATAGGTTCAAATACCAACTGTAGGTTTATCTCTGCTAACCCTCATCCTCGGTGAGAAAGAGGACACTGGTAGAAATTGGTACCATTTATTTTGGCAAAACAAACCCCTTGAAACTAGCTTTTTCCCCATGATAACCATCTACAAAAAAAAAAGTTTATTTTCACAAAGCAAAATAAAATTGCTGAAAAAAAAAAATAGTAATCGTATGAAAAGGGACTAATGGATGATTGTGAAAATGCAAATAGTAAATGCAGTGAAACTTCCCTAAAGAAGACACCAGTGGGATGGAATAGTGTCTGATATAGAAGGTGCCTGCTTAAGATAATTGTGGCAAGTTTGACCAAGTTGAATAAATAAAAGGCATACAATTAAAATATTTGGAACAAAAATAGATTAATAAATTTATTGCAGTGCATGAATGCAAATATATACTTAATTTTTTCTGAAACAAAGATTATTAAATTTTCTGTTCAGAGCATTTTATCTTTGCAATTTCACTTTCACTCTGTTTATAATTAAGTCGCTTATTAATTTCAGTCCAAACTCATCATTTTGCTTACATGGGAGCCCCTTAAAGTTGTGAAGTACTTTAATTCATCACATGCTTTTTGAATTTGTATTCACACTGTTCTTCAAGCCATTTCTTCTTACTGTACTATATTGACCTTATCAGTATTTTGGTACCTTAATGTTTGTGCTTTCTATGATTGCATTACAGTCTATAGAACCATTTTTAATTTATGAACGTAACAAAACGGCCCTTTTCAATGATTTCCACAACCCCCAGATCCTAACCCAGTGATTTGTAGAAAAAGATTTTTTTTTTCTGTTACCATGGTAACTATAACTCGAGTATATGTCAGACGTAATTGCATTGAAAACATGAAACAGGTAAATCCAGAAACAGACAAACCGAGTTGAGATAACACAGTTGCTTTCCCACATAATACAAATTGCTCCAATCTACTCCCCCTTCTTTTCCCAATATTTAAAACACTTCATAAGTACATTTCCAAAAACTAAATTCCTTAAACAAGTCACACATACAAAAATTAACCTAAATAAATCACAAGAATTAATTCAAATTGAAGACATCTTAAAAACGAGAAAATCCGAAACAATGCTCCACTGATGTGAAGTTTAAAAAAAAACCTCTGAGAGTAATCTTATCAGAGACACATTAAAAACAAGAAAATCGAAGACAATGCATCATTTAATGCAAGTTATAAAAAAGCTCCTGAAATTAAATAATCTCGTCCATATACCCAACAACCATTTGACTATCAGAATACCTACGAACTGCCCTTCATCCAATAAAGAAACACTTTATATTGCTAAAACAAACCTCTCCTAAATTACTCATTAATCTCCCTGCCTCCATCATGAACTGTGATTTTTCTACACCTATAATTCTACAACATCTAAAATTTCTGTATAAAAAAAAAAGCTGCCAAACACTTCCAAATATTCCCAATAAATCATATTAATAACATCAAGTAATAGAAATGAGCTGTCCTGTGGCCGAGTGGTTAGCACATTTGACTACTGATCTAAGGGACCTGGGTTCGAGCACTGGTTAAGTAATGGATGTATGTGTTGTTTTTCTGCTGAGGTCCTGCCATCTTCACAGACCTACTTTGGCATATAAACTGACAGGCTCCTGTCAGACCTCTGTGGCAAGCAGCTGCTTGAGGGAGTATTTATTTATAATAAATATCTTACAAAATATATCACTGTAATATACTAATAATTATTATACTATAATAACTACTAATAACCACTCAATTCATCTGAAACTACTATAAACGAAATACATGTGCTTGTTACAACTGCCATGTTCACTCGCACAAACAAAAACTTCCTTCTTTTGCGAAACATACTCCACTTACCCACCCTACTACATTAGAATCTTCTGA
This sequence comes from Ryuthela nishihirai, assembly GCA_038380435.1. Taxonomy (NCBI): domain Eukaryota; kingdom Metazoa; phylum Arthropoda; class Arachnida; order Araneae; family Heptathelidae; genus Ryuthela; species Ryuthela nishihirai. The sequence goes on from JAWZYU010000034.1 coordinate 7,190,490, forward strand.
AAACCATATGTTTCCCCAAAAACTATTCTCCTAAAACCATAACACTCCATAAAAAACTTTCTACCACTTCATTTTCCCATACTCCAAACTTTTGCCATTTTCTTCCATACTCACAATAAAACACATCCTACATTGTAGGAAGCCTTCCAGTGTAGATGGCTTCATCCTTTAGTAGTGGGGGAAATGGGTCTTTGTCCCATGCCTGCCATTAGGGGGCTGTTTGATATTGTTGGCATTCCCTCTCTCAATAAACTTAAGTTTCTTTAAACATCCGACTAACCATTTTCTCTTCATAAGTAGTTGGAATGTGAGAACTATGCACAAAGATTATCATCTTGATGTCCTCGCACAAGAATTCTACCGTTATAAATTAGATGTTTTTGGCTTGCAAGAGACCAGAAGGACAGATAAAGGTCAGATTCTTAAAAATATTCTTAAATTTCTCTTTTTCAGGGAGGAGCAATAATAAGCATCACCAACGCCTGGGTCTGCTTCTCAGCAGACACGCTAGTGATGCTCTTCTAGGATATGAGTGCATTAATGAAAAGTTTCTTACAGCAAAATATAAGACAAATGTTATCTGCTGTTATTTCCCACTGAGGATGAGAACGATAGGTTTTATGGACAACCAGGATATTCTGAATTCTGTCAAGAAAGGATATATTACCCTTGTTGTAGGTGACTTCAATGCCAAAGTTGGTACTGACTCTGACCTTTGGGGAGGGATGATAGGTCCTTTTGGTATTGGTAGCTGCAAAGCCAATGGGCAATGTCTCCTACAGGTAAGTAAACTCAATTGATTCAGAATAACTACCACTTATTACAAACACCGTGACATACATAGGTACACATGGGTTTCACCTGATGGACTGCATAAGAATATGATTGATGATATATTAATTAACAGCAAATGGACTAGTTCTGTTAGGAATACCAGGTCATATAGGGGAGTTGAAATTGGATCTGACCATTACCTTGTTAAAAGTGTCTTGCAACTTGAGAAGTGTGCAATGGTTAAAAAAAGTTACCTTTAACACTGAAACTCTGAAATACCCAGTTATAGCTAAAGCTTACCATGATAGGTTAGTCATTATGACAGTCATTGTTTGCTTACTACTGAAGTTGAGGAAGAATGGGATGGTTTTAAACAGGCTTTTCTTGAATCCAACAGTACTCTTTTAGGAAGAAAGGAGCAGAGGAGACAAAACTATTTGAGTGATAAGGCACTTGAGCTTATTTCAGAAGGAAAGAACTATAGGAATGTTTTTAATCAATACTCTATTGTCCTAATAGAAAACATCACAAAGAGCTTAATAAATGTGTAAAGGATCATTTAGCAGTTGATAAGGATGGCTTGTCTGACAAAGCTGAGGAAGCAGTTAGATAGCACAACAGCAGGGAGTACCAGATAGTTAATATTTTGTGTGGTAAAAAAAAGTACAGGTATTCGGGGCTTGAAGGATAAACAAGATAAGGTTATAAGTTCAACCCCCATTGTTTGTAATGAGGATAGATGCATTGCTGGATTAAATGGTGACCTATGTCAAAGTCTGAAGTTATTTTGGCTATTTTTAAACTTCAGCTAAAATCTCCAGGGGTAGATTAAATTTCTACTGAAATGCTTAGAGCTGGGAATATTTGTTACCAAATAGATGACTGAAATTTTGAATATCTTTTACAATAAAAACATTGTTCCTAAGAATTTTACAGAGTTATTATCAGCCCTATTTTTAAAAAAGGTTATCACTGTTCTTGTGATAACTACATGGGTATTTCAGCTTGCTTTCTGTTCTTTGCATGATTGTGCTTAATAGAATTAAGAGTCTGGTTGGTGGACAATTGCATGATGAGCAGTGTGGATTCAGAAGTGGTAGGGGATGTGTAGATAAGATTATTTCACTTAGGCAGATTCTTGAGAAATGCTTAGAGTTTCAGAAATGTGTTGTTACCAGCTTTGTTGATTTCAAAAAGGCATTTGTTACTGTTGATTGTCCTAATTTGTGGTTGATCATGAGAACATATGACTTACTAGAACAGTTAGTTAACATAATGAAAGCTCTCTATAATAACACTGAGTCATGTGTGAGAGTTGTTAAGGCTTGTAGTAATTGGTTTATCATTGTTTCTGGTGTTCAACAAAGGTGCATTTTGTCTCCTTTTTCTCTTTAGCTTGGTTATTGATTATTTTATCCGAAATTCACTTAAAGGAAAAGATTTTGGCTTTAAATGGTCTAGAGATCTGAAAATTTCTGATTTAGGTTATGCTGATGATTTAGCCCTCTTGGCAAATGATGTTGATGAGATGAACTTTTTCATTCGAGCTGTTGAGAAACTGGTAGTAGAGTAGGTTTGGTTATAAACAGAGAGAAAACTAAAGTGATGAAAATTGGTCAGGCAGGCTGTGATTCTGTTAATCTGAATGGTTGCAGTCTTGAGCAGGTGTTACAGTTTAATTACTTGGGAACTATGTAACAGAATCTAGTGATATGCTGCATGAGATTAACAGACGAATAGGGATTGCTGCCAGGACTTATAAGAATCTATGGAGAGTGTGGGGAAATAGGCCTGTGCACCTGAAGATTAAAATTATACTGTATAATAGTTTGATTCATTCTAGAGTTAGTTATGGTAGTGAAACTTGGATGCTTTGTAAACAAGATAACAGAAAATTAGATGCTTATGCAGTATCTTTGGCATTAGGTGGTTCAACTGTGTAAGTAATGAGGTTAGGCAAAGGAGTCTGCAACCTCCTTTGAGCAACATATTGTGCAGAGAGAGTGTTGATTTGACCATGTTGCCCTTATGGATAATTATAGATTAGTGAATAGGGTTATGAACAGTGTTCCTAAAGGCCTCAGAAAGAATGGGAGACCTAGGATGCAGTGGGTAGACAATGTCAAAGAGGACCATAGATTTGTACAATGGTCAGATGTAGCTGAGGAGAGAGATGTTTAGAGAACTAAATTGCATGATGTGGTTGGACCTCTGTAGTTCATTTCTGCTTTAGGATAATGATGATGAAATAACTTATACACCATATTTTAACCAAATTTGGAAAAAACATGGGGATAAATTTATTACCCCCTTTCTATCTATCATGAAAAACTAAAATTCATGTTATACATATCCATTTACCTGTATCAGCAAGTAATCCAAGCAATAATGACAAAATATCCAACATTCACACCAAATCACACATGATATGTGACTTAATGTTACCTACCCAAAAGAAATGAATCCTAGAACCATAGGCCACCAACACCCCTGGTTACTGTAATGTTATATTTCTATGTCTATGTATTGTTTATGTTTATGTCATACTTTATGCATCGATGTCATACTTTCCTGAGCAGTGCTCTTGGTTGAGGACTGTAAAGCCACCTGGTGCATGTTCCTCATCACTTACTGTTGTATTTATCAATGTATAGTACAGGGCATTAGGTAAAGAAGCATCAGATGTAGCTTCATTATTGTTAACATCGCCTTCTAAATTACAGCTAAATCCTTCTTTTTTTGGAAACAGTTTTTAATTGTAGAGAGCTTACTGCATTCCAGGTTACACTAATCCAGGTTATAGCCTGCAGTGCACTGTGCTATGTTTGCCATTGATACAGCGCATCCTCTTTCCTACAACCTTCTCTGAGCCCTTGAGTTCCTTGGGACCAGTTTATCCCATTGCGTTAAAAAATGCAACTTGTAGGTAAAATAACCCAGTCCTGCTTTACCTCCAAAACATGTTTCCCCTCTAAAGTACATAATTTTTTTCCAGAATTGTGTGAAGAAACAGATCCATTCCATCTGTGTTCTGTAAGTTTTCTGGACAGTCAGAACTCTGGGGTAAGCACCTGCTTGAGTGGGGCATATATTATTATTTTTTTTTATGATTCAAGTATTGATGGCAGCCTTTCTTCCCATTCAACAACAGTTTCTTAATTTTTGCATCAGCAGACTCTCCACAAACAACTGTGAAGGAAATGTTGTGACACCAATGAAATTTATTTAACCATCCATTAACACTTTCAAATCAATTACTCCAATTTTTGCAGCCATTTTTAAATATTTTGCTTGACTGCATACAGAGTAAAAAAAAATATACAATTAAAAAGACCTTCTTGCTCAAAAATTAATTTAAAATAATTTAAAATTCTCTGTCATTGAGCAATAAAATTTTAGAGTTTATCCTTCAAACTCTTTGCATGTTGAAAGTTCTTAGATCCCTTAGATCAGTAGCCAAGCACGCTAACCACTCGTCCATGGGACAGAGCAAAACCACTCGAATATCAATTTATTCACTAAAAGATTTTGCCATTAGAAAACGTTGAGTATTGTTTTCCCATTTTTCTGCCTAAGAACTTTCAACATGCAAATAGTTTGAAGGATAAACTCTAAAATTTTATTGCTCAACGACAGAATTTTAAATTATTAAAAAACAAATAGCCCCTCAAGCAGTTGCTTGACACAGAGGTCTGACAGGAGCATGCCAGTTTATATGCCAAAGTAGAAGGTTTGAGAGGATGGCAGGACCTCAGCAGAAAAATGACACACATCTATGCCTTACCCGGGGCTCGAACCCAAGTCCCTTAGATCAGTAGCCAAGCGCGCTAACCACTCGGCCATGGGACAGAGCAAAACCACTCAAATATCAATTTATTCACTAAAAGATCTTTGCCATTAGAAAAGGTAAAAGATCTTTGCCATTAGAAAAGGTTGAGTATTGTTTTCCCATTTTTCTGCTACTGTTTTCAGAAGTCTTCCAATTTTTAATGATTAATACAACTGAAGTTTCACAATTTTGAAATGGTCAGCTAACCTATGAACCCCACATTTTTCTACCCCAGATGCCCTATAACTTTAACTTTTTATTTTAAAAGTTAACAGTTTTCAAGTTATATTGATTCCTTACCTGGTCTGGATCTATAAAATTCCTATAAACTATCCATAAATTCACTCCACATTTGAAATCAATGACAACAACCACACACACTTATAGGGAATGCAAATGAGCATTATGGAATGGGGATGCTAGTGTCAGATTATATACTTCAGTTGGTTAACTTGCAGTTCATGGTGACAATATGGCATTTGGTGAAGAAACATAAAAATAAAGTTAGTGCATATGCAGAACATAAATTGAGAATATGTGAATAAATGCAAGTAAGAACATAACACATAATACAACGGTCATTGGTTTTTGCAGAATTGAATGGCTAATGTGTCATCTGCTACTGAAATTTGTGGTGGCCTCAGATCCTGAATTGTGATATTTTTTAGGTTTATAAAAAGCCTTGGGTATGAAATGAATGTGGGTTTCTTTAAACTATTACATAGGGAATTTGAATCGTAAAAATTAAAAATGTTTTTAGTAATGCAGACAATGTACCTCGACCATGTACAACTGAAAGTCATTGATTTTTAGCGTTTGAGCTGTAAGTGCTTTTATGTGTTCATCCTTTGATTTTATCGTGTTTTTTCTACCTTTTATTTTTTAATGAGTTATTTTTGGATTTTCAAGTGCAAAGCCAAATTTGTTCTTTAAGATAAGCTTTGGTTAAGGTAGTTGCCTCCAATATTTATTTTGGGAGTCTTTTTTTTATGTTTGAACGAAATTTATTTATCAGTAAACTATAATTAAAATTGTTGTCTCCATTGAAATAATTTTTTGGGGGGTCTTTTTCCAAGCACAAAATAGGGGGCTCGTAATCTTGCAGTTCCCAGGTTATAGAGTCCCACTGGGCCAGAGTTTTAAGAATTATCTCTGCAAAAACTCCCTGCTCACAGTCAGTAGGGGACACCAATGGGCTTTGGAAAGGTTGCTGTCCATTGGTACCCTGTGTGTGTTAAAGAACTCTCTAGATGGCCTTGAGGGAGGTTATCATGTCTCCCAACAGCTGTTCTAGTTGGCCCCTTCCCCCAACCTCCTCTGAGCTTTTGGGGTCCTTGTTAGCGATATGTTTCTTCAATGAGGTTATTTTGGGACATATTTTAATACCTGCAGAGTGAAGATTTGTTTAGCTATATTCTCTAATCAAAATAGTTCTGTCTGAGGAGATTATACATCTTTTGGGGCTTTCTTTTTTAGTGCTGAATGAAAATTTGCTATTTTAACGATATGGTCTAGTCATAATAGTTATTTTTTTTGGTCTAGCACCTAATGTGCGACCCTGCCTTCTCGTGGTGCAGACCGTTAGTACCTTTCAAAAGAGATATTCCCTTTTGGAAGTGACCAAAAGGGGAGGGCTGCCAGATTAGTGTGGCCTACTGATCTGGACAACTATGGCTACTTTTTTTTTCTACCCTGCTGAGGAGTGGTCAACCACACAGGGTCCTGCTGCTGACCATATATACCAACCTGAACAGAATTATGGCTCTGAGCTTGATTATGGATCCTGATTTTGCTGCACTGGTGGGCTTCTGTGGACGGAAAATTTTCCACTGTGTTTTCTCTTTGTGGGTTGACAGCCCCAAGTGAATAGATTAACAGGATATGTTTATCAGCTGGTGGATAATCCTGAGCAGAGGTCATTGCAGGCACTTGAACTCTTTGCTTCTATTGGCATCATCAAATTCTACAGGGGCGGGGGTGGCTTAGTTGGTAGCGCGCCAGGCTCGTAATCTGTAGTTCCCAGGTTCGAGTCCCAGCTGGGTCAGCATTGAGATTTATCTCCTCAAAATTCTCTGCCCTGTCCACGGTCAGTAGGGGACACCGATGGGCTTGGAAAGGCCGCCGTCCGCCGGATGGGATGTTAAGCCGTGGCCCCGTGTGTGGGAGAGCCATACCCCGTGCACGTTAAAGAACACGCTGGATGGCCTTGACGGGAGGCTACCATCTGTCTCCCAACAGCTGTTCCAGTGGGTCCCCTCCCCCAACCTTCTCTGAGCCTTCAGGGTCCATGTGACCTGGCCATTTAGCCCATGGTGTGCAAAAAAGTGCCGCTCAGAGGTAAAACAACCCAACTCAAATTCTACATTGGAGGAAGTCTTCCACTGTAGAGGGCTTCAGCCTTTAGTGGTGGGGGAACAGGTCTTTGCCCCATGTCTGCAATTAGGGGGTTGTTTGATATTGTCGGCATTTCATCTCTCAATAAACAGTTTCTTTAAACATCCCACTAACCATTTTCTCTCCATAGGTAGTTGGAATGTGAGGACTCAGCACAGAGCATTTTCTCTTGATGTCCTCACACAAAAATTCCACACTTATAATTTAGATATTCTTGGCTTGCAAGAGACCAGATGGACAGATAAAGGTCAGATTCTTAAAAATAATCTTAAATTTTTCTTTTCAGGGAGGTAAGACAATAAACATCACCAAGCCGTAGGTCTGCTTCTCAGCAGACATGCTAGTGATGCTCTTCTAGGATATGAGTGCATTAATGAAAGGTTTTTTACAGCCAAATTTCAGACAAGTGTTAAAGACTTGAATGTTATCTGCTGTTATGACACCACTGAGGATGCCGATGAGGATGAGAATGATAGGTTTTACGGACAACTTTAGGATATTTTGGATTCTGTCAAGAAAGGAGATATTACCCTTGTTCTAAGTGACTTCAATGCCAAAGTTGGTACTGACTGACCTTTGGGGAGGAATAATAGGCCCTTTTGGTATTGGTAGCTGCAATGGCAATGGGCGTCTCCTACATGTAAGTAAACACAATGGATTCAGAATAACTAACACTTATTACAAACACCGCAACATACATAAGTACACATGGGTTTCACCTGATGGGCTGCATAAAAATGATTGATTACATATTAATTAACAGCAAATCGGCTAGTTCTATTAGGAATACCAGGGCATATAGGGGAGCTGAAATTGGATCTGACCATTACCTTTTTAAAAGTGTCTTGCAACTCAAACTTAAAAAGTGTTGTGCTAGGGTTAAAAAATTTACTTTTAATACTGAAGCTCTGAAAGATCCAGTTATAGCCAAAGCTTACCATGATAGGTTACTTAGTCATTATGACAGTCATGGTTTGCTTACTACTGAAGTTGAGGAAGAATGGGATCATTTTAAACAGGCTTTTTTGGACACTAACAGTACTTTTTTAGGAAAAAAGGAGCAGAGGAGGCAGAATTATCTGAGTGATAAGGCACTTGAGCTTATTTCAGAAAGAAAGAACTGCAGGAATGTCCTTAATAGAAAGGATTACAGAGAGCTTAATAAACGTGTAAAGGATCAGTTAGCTACTGATAAGAATCTTTGGCTCGATGGCTTGGCTGACAAAGCCAAGGAAGCAGTTAGACAGCACAACAGCAGAGAGCTGTACTAGATAGTTAATGTTTTATGTGGTAGAAAACAGACAGGTATACAGGGATTTAAGGATAAACAAGGTAAGGTTATAGAAGGTGAGGATTCTGTCATGGCTAGGTGGGCTGAGCATTTCAGTGATGTACTAAACAATGTGTTTAGTTCTCCTATTGTTTGCAAGGATGACAGATGCATTAGTGGCTTTAATGTTGGCCTTATAATGCAATCTGAAGTTATTTTGGCTATTTCTAAACTTAAACTTCATAAATCCCCAGGGGTAGATGAAATTACTACGGAAATGCTTAGAGCTGGGAATGTTTCGGTTACCACTTGGATGACTGAAATTCTGAATATCTTTTATGATAAAGGCATGGTTCCTAAGGATTTTACCAGAGCTATTGTTATCCCTATTTTCAAAAAAGGTGATCGCAGTTCTTGTGATAACTATAGGGGTATAAGCCTACTTTCTGTTCCAGGTAAAGTTCTTTCCATGATTGTGCTTAATAGAATTAAGAATCTGGTTGACACTCAATTGTGTGGTAGGGGATGTGTGGATCAGATATTTTCCCTTAGGCAGATTCTTGAGAAATGTTCAGAGTTTCAGAAACCTTTGGTTGCTAGCTTTGTTGATTTCAAAAAGGCTTTCGACTCTGTTGATCGTCATAATTTGTGGTTGATTGTGAGATCATATGGTATACCAGACAAGTTAGTTAACATAATGAAAGCTCTCTATAATAACACTGAGTCATGTGTGAGAGTTGGTAAGTCTTGTAGCAATTGGTTTAGCATTACTTCTGGTGTTCGACAAGGGTGCATTTTGTCTCCTTTTCTCTTTAGCTTGGTTTTTGATTATGTTACGCAAAATTCACTTCAAGGGAAAGATTTTGGCCTTAAATGGACTGGGGATATGAAAATTTCTGATTTAGATTATGCTGATGATTTAGGGCTTTTGGCAAATGATGTTGATGAGATGAACTCTTTCATTAGAGTTGTTGATGGAACTGGTAGTAGAGTAGGTTTGGTTATAAACAGAGAGAAAACTAAAGTGATGAAAATTGGTCAGGCAGGCTGTGATTCAGTTAATCTGAATGGTTGCAGTCTTGAGCAGGTGTCACAGTTTAATTATCTTGGGAGCTATGTAACAGATGCTGGTGATGTGCGGCATGAGATTAACAGATGGATAGGGATTACTGCCAGGACTTTTAATAATCTATGGAGAGAGTGGGGTAAACACAGCAGCAGATTCTCTATCAACAGAGGCCCACCAGTGCAGCAAGTCCAGGATCCATGAACAAGTCCAGTCTAGTAGGTATAAATGGTCAGCACCAGGACCCTGTGAAGTTGACCACTCCTCAGCATGTGTGAAAAAAAAAGAAAAAAGTGGCCATAGATGACCAGATCAGTAGGCCATACTGAACTGGCAGCCGTCCCCTTCCATTCCCTTCCAAAAGAGAATATCTCTTTTGAAAGGTACTAACAGCCTGCAACACGAGAAGGCGTGGTCGGACATTAGGTGCTAGACCTGGCCGGTTCTGTGCATCATCATTAGGGATTGGTACACAGCTCTCCTTCCAGTTTATGCCTAGCTACCATTTACAGGCCAACAAACTGATGCAAGCAAATATTTCTAATAAACCAACCAGTGTTGTGAAATGACCTTTCATCTGTGGAAGAAAGCATATAATCAATGAACTCTATGAAATATGACACATGGACCTATATTAGAGGAATACACTTAGCACAATATGATTGTTGACTATTTCGTTCTTTAGAAATTCCAAAAATAAAATTCTATGTGATGTAGAGAGGTGATATGTGTAAATAGTTTTATTTAATCAATTATGCTATGAAACATAACACATGATCTCTATTACAGAATGCACTTAGCAAAATATGACTGACTATTGAATGGTTTAGAAATGCTCAAAATGAAATTCTATGTGATGTAGATAAGTGATATGGAAAAATGATTTGTATTTTAACCAATTAAAGCTATGAAATATATAACACATCACCTATATTACTTTACACTAATGCATTTAGCAAAATGATCTGATAATAGACTACTTAATTGCTCTAGAAGTACCCCGTAAAAAGTGCTAGATGACTAGAAAAGCGAATCAGGAAAGTACCCCCCAACAAAAGTGCTAGCTTTTTGAGAAATGTGCTAGAAGAAGTAGAGAAGTTATTATTTAAATTATTTTATATCAACCCAACTAGGGCTGTAAGAAAGCTTTCTTCTGAGAGAACATATATGATGAAATATAACATGACCTGTTTCACTTTTTATTGACTCAGCAAAATATGATTATTTTTGTATTTCACAAGCATTAAGCAGTATATAAAATGCTACATAGCCGTCCCATGGCCGAGTGGTTAGCATGCTTGGCTACTGATTTAAGGGATCTGGGTTTGAGCCCCAAGTAAAGCATGAATGTGTATGTCATTTTTCTGCTGAGGTCCCGCCATCCTCTTGAACCTTCTACTATGGTATATAAACTGACAGGCTCCTTTCAGACCTCTGTGGCAAGCAGCTGCTTGAGGGGTATTTATTTTATTCATGTAAAGTGATACATGAGTCGAGAATGATGCATGCAGAGGTTTTTAGTTAACCTTCTTTTATGCAATCCTGCTTTAAGAAGTGCAGATTGTGATATGCTCAACTTCTGAATCATAATTAGAAGAGCACTCATTAACACTTAAGCACTAAGAAAACTATGCTGTTATCAAATCTTCAGGATGCATTGAAAGACAAAAAAAAAAGAGTGAGCAAATATATACCAGTGCAAGCAACTGAAGTTGCTAAAGTTATGCAAATTCACTATACACAAATTATTGAATTTTTCTCTATCATTATAATTAGTGGAAAAGTTTAGATAATTGGATGAAATTATTATCTAGATATTTACCTTGGTTTTTTCTTTGCACCAAGGTTCCATCCAAATATCTCAACTTTTCCACTAATTACAGTGATATAGAGAAAATTCAATAATTTTTGATCAACACTGTGACTTTAACATTTATCTTTCACTATACGCAGTAATAGTTGAACAACTGTGTCCTCAACAGAAACTGACATACCATGTGAAAGAGGTTTTTATTTGACTCAATGCAGTTGGCATAAAGCATAGACTTTTCTCAAAGTATGGTACCAAGAAAAAATTACAAAATGGGAGTAATTTTCTTGCTCCATGTATTTTTTTTTTGTTAAGAAATAACCTTCATATTCATGTGTGTTAATAATAATTTTTGTCTGTTTAAAAAAAAATTGCATTTCCAGATGCATTTTTTTTACTACACGACTCAAAAAATGCCATACTAAAATAAAACTAGTCATCTCTTTTGTTAAATATTTTATTTTTGGACAATCCAGAATTAAATGCTGATTAATTTGGCATATAACATTCATAGTTCCTTTCATTAGTTATTTGGCAAAAATGTTTTTAAGTAAATTTTTATTTGGCTGAACATAGTGAAAAAATAGCTGGGCCTCTGGACGTAAACCAATTTTTTAGGTGGGCCTTTGGAAGGGTTAATTCTGAAGAAAAAACAAAGATTTAAAGGGAAAAAATTGTAGGTAAGCATAAAAAAAATGTTCCAGGTTCATTTGTAGTGATTTTTAAAAACTGATTAATCAGCTTCCAGCAAACACTTCAAAAGTTAAACTGATCCCATTTTTTCCAAACTTTAGCAGTAAGTTGGATTGTTTTACCTTTGAGTGGCATTTTTTGCATACAATGGGTTAAATGGCCATGCCACAGGGACCCTAAAGGCTCAGAGAAGGTTGGGGGAGGGGAGCTACTGTAACAGCTATTGGAGACAGATGGTAGCCTCCCATCAAGTCCATTCAGCACGTTCATTAATATGCACATGGTATGGCTCTCCCGCACATGGGCTGCTTAACATTCCACCAAACGGACAGCAGCCTTTCCAAGCCCATCTGTGTTGCCTACTGACAGTGGGCAGGGAGTTTTGCAGAGATAAATCTCAATGCTGGCTTCAATAGTAAAAGCAATCCATGATTGTCATAATGATTAAGTGGTCTATCATGATATGCTTTAGTTATATCTGAGTCTTTCAGGGTTAAAGGTAATTAATTATCTTTACTTTAGAGTAACATTTCTTAAGCTTCAGTTGCAAAATGGTTTTGATAAGGCAATGGTCAGACCCAATTTTGGATCCTCTGTATGATTTGGTATTCCTAACCGAACTAGCCCATTAGCTGTTATTTAATATACAATCGATCATATTCCTATGGAACCCATTAGGTAAAAACCACATGTATTTATAAATGTCCTGATGTTCATAGTACTTGTTAGTTATTCACAAACCGTTAAGTTCACTTACCTGTAGGAGACGTTGCCATTACCAATGCCAAAGGGACCTAACACCCTTTTCCAAAGATCAATACCAACTTTAGCATTGAAGTTACCTAGCACAAGATTAATATCTCCTTTCTTGATATTATCAAAATATCCTGAATATTATCAAGAAAGGTATCACTCTTAGTTTAATGTCTACCAATTTTAGAGGAAAAAATTATCTTGAGCTGGGTGGGATACGAACCAACAATGACCCGATAACATATCAGGTCATTGTTGATCGTGGGTTGCTGCCATCCAGCTTAAGACAATCACTGCTGATCATGAGTTTGTAACCCATTCAGCTTAAGACAATTTTTCCTCTAAAATTGATATCAACATTAAATTAAGAGTGATACCTTCCTTAATAGTTGAACAAAAATGTCAAGAAATTTCTTCAGTTTTTCCTGAAAAACCTATCTTTCTCATTCTCATCAGTGTCCTCTGTGGGGACATAACAGATAACATTCAGGTGTAATATTGGTTTTAAATTTAGCTGTAAGAAATCTTTCAGTAATGTAGTTGTATCCTAGAAGAACATCACTGGCATGTCTGCTGAGAAACAAACTTTTCCATCCTCCCTTTCTGAAAAAAGAAATTTAAAATTATTTTTAATCTGAATTTTATTTTATCTGATCTTTACTTGCCTATCATGTCTCTTGCAAGCTCAGAATAATAGGTTATAATTCTGGAATTCCTGTGTGAAGATGTCAGGAGAATAATCTGTATGCATTGGCCTCACATTCCATGTATCTGTGGACAGAAAATTATTTTTAAGATATTTAAACAATTGATTTATTGAGAAAAGTAGGGCCAACATTGTGAACCAACCAAAGACCCATTCCCCCACTACTCAAGGCTTAAGCCACCAGTGCCAGTAGAAACTTCAGGTATGACCTTTACAATAAACCTTTTTAAGAACCAAAATCAAAATAGCAAATGACCTGCCTGAGACACATTACTCTAGGATAGGTTGGTGATGCTCAAAGAAATAAGGGTTCACATACCTATCATAGCCTCTGATCAGGATTATCCACCAGCTAAAAGGAGCTATCCTGTGCATCTGTTCACTTAGGTCTGTAGGAAGTCCAGCATCTGTAATCAAGCTCAAAGCCATAATAATATGTAAATAAGGTTTAAATGGCCAGCACCAAGACCCTGTGATGATGACCACTTCTCAGCAGAGCAAAAAAGAAAATTGTGGCATAGATGATCAGACCAGTAGGCCACACTAATTTGGCAATCTCATCTTCCTTTCCCTTCCAGAAGAGAATATCTTGTTTCAAAGGTAATAACAGCCTGTGCCATGAGAAGGTGAGGTTGGACTTTAGATGCTAGGCATGGCTGGTTCTGGGCATCATCACAGGGGATAGGTACATAGCTCTCTTTCCAAAGTATGCCTGGTTACCATTTAAAGACCACATATAGATTATGATAATAAAATGTTATATATTAAGTAATTGTATATAAAATGATATATTAAATTATAAATAATTCATGCTTCATAGCCGTCTTATGGCCAAGTGGTTAGCACACTTGGCTACTGATCTAATGGACCTGGGTTTGAACCCTGGGTAAGGCATGGATGTGTGTGTGTCGTTTTTCTGCTGAGGTCCTGCCATCCTCTCAGACCTTCTACTATGGCATATAAACTGACAGGCTCCTCTCAGACCTCTATGGCAAGCAGCTGCTTGAGGAGGTATTTATTTATCATGCTTCATAATAATAATAATAAAAATAAATACCCCCTCAAGCAGCTACTTGCCACAGAGGTCTGACAGGAGCCTGTCAGTTTAATATGCCATAGTAGGTCTGTGAGGATGGCGGGACCTCAGCAGAAAAACAGCACACACATCCATGCCTTACCCAGGGCTCCTATAAGTGTGTGAAAACCAAACTGTTTCTCATCATTTTGTCATTATTTTTGATTTGAAAACAGACCAGGGCTGAAAAGTATATGCAAAAATGCTGATTCTGGGTAATATTGTTTCATATTTTTCAAATTCAAGAACTACCTGGCATTTTGACCATTTTTGCAAAAATTCAGTACTTTTGACAGGTTTATTTTGAGTGACATTTTTTGAACATGTTAGAAAAGATATATGGTCTAGAAACCATTGGTTTCAAAGTTAGTTGTATATGACAACAATACAACTATTCATATAATGGTGGGAGTGGTACAGTTAGCATGGCAGGCTCGTAATCTGCAGTTCCATAGTTCAAGTTGTTACTTATGCCACAGGTGATATTTATCTCTGCTGAACCCCACCTTGTCCTCTATCAGAAAGGAGACACCAATGGGCATGGAAAGGCTGCTGTCTGTCAGATAGGATGTTAAACTGTGGCACTTTGTGCAGGAGATTCACAACCTGTGCACATTAAAAGAACATGTTGGATGGCCTCGATGTGAGGCTACCGTCATAACAGCTATTGAGGGGCACCCTTTCCCCAACCTTCTCAACCTTCCTTGGGGTCCTTGTGAACTTTAGTCCATTGTGTGCAAAAAAGTTTTGTTCAGAGATGAAACAAGCCATATAATTGTCATGTTCTGAAGAACCAATGTTTCAGTTTTATATGTTCATCCTTGTGAAGCAAACTGACCCTTATTTTTTATGAATGATCAAGTACATGGTTTAAAATGCTTAATATGAAGAATAACTGTTTTTTTAATGTCACAAACAACTAGTAGAATCAAAACAATTTATAATTCACACTGCTTCCAGACATTATTATTTTACATTGTTACTAATGTGTTGGGGTTCTCTCCTTGTAATGTCATCTAGTTACTAAAAACCTAATTATCTTGGATTATGAATCTCTACCCCACCTCTTTTCAAAACGCTCAGACAATTTGCTGTCATCTGTATTCACAGGAAATATTTCAGTTGTTAATGAAGTAGATGTAAGATTAGTTACTTTATATGTGGTAGTGAAAAATGTTTTTGTGTTTTCCTCTTGCC
Organism: Ryuthela nishihirai; assembly: GCA_038380435.1. Classification (NCBI taxonomy): domain Eukaryota; kingdom Metazoa; phylum Arthropoda; class Arachnida; order Araneae; family Heptathelidae; genus Ryuthela; species Ryuthela nishihirai. Next base: position 7,206,057 of record JAWZYU010000034.1, read on the forward strand.
TCCCTCTGCTGATGCCCATTTGTTTGTGTTGTATGATAGATATAACGAACATTTTTGTTTTATCAGTAGTTGGGCCTCTGAGATACACCAATTGGTCATTGAATTATGACCACCTTTGTCCACATTATATCAATGGGAGCTAATTTTGAAACTTCATTACTTCTAAAATAAGTGTTTTATAAGAAAATGTGATGGGAAATAAAGATGTCAATGTAGTCTATCAAAATCTCGATTTTCAACAATATTTACTTATTCAAATTATAATTAACTTTCAGTAAATTCTAATGTCAGCAATTGCTGTTATTAGATATTCAAACTTACATAACTCTTTAAATATGAAACAAATATTGTTGTAAATCAAAATTTAGAGAAACTTCATGAGATATTGGATTTAGCTTCACTACATTTTCTCATAAAATGCTTATTTTAGAAGTTATTAGACATTAACTTCCTCTGACATAACATAGAAGGTGGTGGTCATAATTCAATGACTGCTAAGTGTATGTGTTAAATGATATAAATATGGAATGGGCTAAATTTAGGGAGAAGCAAAAAGGTAGATGTTAAATAAAAAATGAGGAAAATGATGGCTAATTAAAATGCACTGATGTCCAAAAGTTAAACATACTATAACAAATTCTGGAAGATCTCAAAGCCATTATAATAAAGTGCTCTGAAATTTGAAGTGACAAAGTATTGTTGTATGACACATTTAACAGTAAGAAATAGAGCAAACCAATTGCATGATATCCAGATCTAAACACACTGAGAATCAGTCTGAAGAGTAGTTAGTCTGTAGAGGATTCTTGGAAGGGTTAACAACCTGCAATGCAATTCTCCAACATATCCTGGCGCGATGGATGCAGTCTCTATAAACGTGCATCCAAATGGATGCATATGTATATTCTCTTATATCTGCAATTTGGCATGCAAGCTCAAAAAGGTTTGGTTTTCCTGCTATAGATTATTCGACATCTAGCACCTAATGTCCGACCCCGCCTTCTCGTGGTGCGGACCGTTAGTAACTTTCAAAAGAGATACTCTCTTGTGGAAGTGAACGGAAGGGGAGGGCTGCCAGATTAGTGTGGCCTACTGATCTGGACAACTATGGCTACTTTTCTCTTTTTTTTCTATCCTGCTGAGGAGTGGTCAACCACACAGGGTCCTGATGCTGACCATATAAACCTACTGGACTGGACAGATATATGACTCTGAGCTTGATTATGGATCCTGATTTTGCTGCACTGGTGGGCTTCTGTGGAGGGAAAATCTTCCGCTGTGTTTTCTGTTTGTTTGTGGGTTGACAGCCCCAAGTGAATAGATTCACAGGATATGTTTATCAGCTGGTGGATAATCCTGAGCAGAAGTCAACTCAGGCACCTGAACTCTTTGCTTCTATTGGCATCGTCAAATTCTACATCGGAGGAAGTCTTCCATTGTAGATGGCTTCAGCCTTTAGTAGTGGGGGAACGGGACTTTGCCCCATGTCTGCGATTAGGGGGCTGTTTGATATTGTCGACATTCCCTCTCTCAATAAACATAGTTTCTTTAAACATCCCACTAACCATTTTCTCTCCATAGGTAGTTGGAATGTGAGGACTCTGCACAGAGCTTTTTCTCTTGATGTCCTCACACAAGAATTCCACCGTTATAATTTAGATATTCTTGGCTTGCAAGAGACCAGATGGACAGATAAAGGTCAGATTCTTAAAAATAATCTTAAATTTCTCTTTTCAGGGAGGGACGACAATAAGCATCACCAAGGCGTGGGTCTGCTTCTCAGCAGACACGCTAGTGATGCTCTTCTAGGATATGAGTGCATTAATGAAAGGTTTCTTACAGCAAAATTTCAGAAAAGCATTAAAGACTAAAATGTTATCTGCTGTTATGCCCCCACTGAGGATGCCGATGAGGATGAGAAGGATAGGTTTTATGAACAACTTCAGGATATTTTGAATTCTGTCAAGAAAGGAGATATTACCCTTGTTCTTGGTAACTTCAATGCCAAAGTTGGTACTGACTCTGACCTTTGGGGAGGAGTAATAGGCCCTTTTGGTATTGGTAGCTGCAATGGCAATGGGCAACGTCTCCTACAGGTAAGTAAACTCAATGGATTCAGAATAACTAACACTTATTACAAACACCGCGACATACATAAGTACACATGGGTTTCACCTGAGGGGCTGCATAAGAATATGATTGATTACATATTAATTAACAGCAAATGGGCTAGTTCTGTTAGGAATACCAGGGCATATAGGGGAGCTGAAATTGGATCTGACCATTACCTTGTTAAAAGTGTGTTGCAACTTAAACTTAAAAAGTGTTGTGCTAGGGTTAAAAAATTTACTTTTAATACTGAAGCTCTGAAAGATCCAGTTATAGCCAAAGCTTACCATGATAGGTTACTTAGTCATTATGACAGTCATGGTTTGCTTACTACTGAAGTTGAGGAAGAATGGGATCATTTTAAACAGGCGTTTTTGGACACTAACAGTACTCTTTTAGGAAAAAAGGAGCAGAAGAGGCAAAATTATCTGAGTGATAAGGCACTTGAGCTTATTTCGGAAAGAAAGAACTGCAGGAATGCCCTTAATCAATACCCTACTAGTCCTAATAGAAAGCATTACAGAGACCTTAATAAACTTGTAAAGGATCAGTTAGTACTAAACAATATACTACTACTAACAAACAATGTGCTAAACAATGTGGTTAGTTCTCCTATTGTTTGCAAGGATGACAGATGCATTAGTGGCTTTAATGTTGGCCTTATAATGCAATCTGAAGTTATTTTGGCTATTTCTAAACTTCATAAATCCGCTGGGGTAGATGAAATTACTACGGAAATGCTTAGAGCTGGGAATATTTTGGTTACCACTTGGATGGCTGAAATTCTGAATATCTTTTATGATAAAGGCATGGTTCCTAAGAATTTTACCAGAGCTATTATTATCCCTATTTTCTAAAAAGGTGATTGCAGTTCTTGTGATAACTATAGGGGTATCAGCCTGCTCTCTGCTCCAGGTAAAGTTCTTTCCATGATTGTGCTTAATAGAATTAAGAATCTAGTTGACAGTCAATTGCGTGATGAGCAATGTGGATTCAGAAGTGGTAGGGGATATGTGGTTCGTATATTTTCACTTAGGCAGATTCTTGAGAAATGTTTAGAGTTTCAGAAACCTTTGGTTGCTAGCTTTGTTGATTTCAAAAAGGCTTTCGACTCTGTTGATCGTCATAATTTGTGGTTGATTGTGAGATCATATGGTATACCAGACAAGTTAGTTAACATAATGAAAGCTCGCTATAATAACACTGAGTTGTGTGTGAGAGTTGGTAAGGCTTGTAGCAATTGGTTTAGCATTACTTCTGGTGTTCGACAAGGGTGCATTTTGTCTCCTTTTCTCATTAGTTTGGTTATTGATTATGTTATGCGAAATTCACTTCAAGGGAAAGATTTTGGCCTTAAATGGGCTGGAGATATGAAAATTTCTGATTTAGATTATGCAGATGACTTGGTCTTGTTGGCTAATGATGTTGATGAGATGAACTCTTTCATTAGAGCTGTTGATGAGACTGGTAGTAGAGGAAGTTTGGTTATAAACAGAGAGAAAACTAAAGTGATGAAAATTGGTCAGGCAGGTTGTGATTCAGTTCATCTGAATGGTTGCAGTCTTGAGCAGGTGTCACAGTTTAATTATCTTGAGAGCTTTGTAACAGATACTGGTGATGTGCGGCATGAGATTAACAGACGAATAGGGATTGCTGCCGGGACTTTTAAGAATCTATGGAGAGTGTGGAGAAATAGGCGTATACACCTAAAGACTAAAATTAGACTGTATAATAGTTTGGTTCTTTCTAGGGTTAGTTACGGTAGTGAAACATGGACGCTGTGTAAACAAGATAAGAGGAAACTAGATGCTTTTGATTCTAGATGCTTACGTAGTACCTTGGGCAAACGTGGTTTAACTTTGTAACTAATCATGAGGTTAGACAAAGGAGTCGGCAACCTCCTTTAAGCAGCATATTGTGCAGAGAAAGACTCCGCTGGTTTGGCCATGTTGCCCGTATGGATAATTATAGATTGGCAAATAGGGTTATGAACAGTGTGCCTAGAGGCCTCAGAAGGAAGGGGAGACCTAGGATGCGGTGGGCAGACAATTTCAAACAGGACCTTGTTAGAATTGCTGTGCAGTTGCCGGATGCAACAGATGTAGCTCAAGACAGATATGCTTGGAGAATTAAACTGCGTGGTCTGGTTGGACCTCTGTAGCTCATGGCTGCTGAGGATGAGGATGATGATGACTAATAAATTACCACTTTGAAGTCTATAATCTTCAAAGTGGTAATTTATTAGTAGATACCAAATATGGCAAGTTTATTTATCGACAGTATACTTGTAAGAAATGCTTTCCATCTATGTGGCATTTGTCTGCCGTTTGTGGCAAAATTGCCGGAATAATCCCTGCATATGATGTTAATGTAGGTTGAAAATATTCGTATCATCAGAGGAGATCTTGATCAGCGGCCGGTAGCTCAGTTGTCTAGAGCACTTGACATGTTATCAGGAGGTTGTGGGTTCATATCCCACCCGGCTCAAGACAATTTTTCTTCTTAAAATTTGAATTGACTTCAAAGTGGTAATTTATTAAGAGTTGAATTTTTCAGTTCTTGGCTTTTTGCAAATTGCAATTAAAATAATTTAATCTTAGTAAAAAGTAGTTGTTTCTTCTTACTACTGATGGCATTCTGACAATTTTTATTTGCAAGATAACTCTTAATGCAATTTTAAGTTTCTATGTGTTTTATTGCTTTCATATAGCTGAGCTTTTATTTATAAATATGGACTGCATTTTAATATTTTGTTATGAATAAAACTAAAAAATTTGTAAAATTGGAATTAGTATATAAACTTCTGAAAATACACTTATTTTAATAAAATATTTCATGTAGTAGTTATAAAATTAGTCATAGTGAGATAGCCAGCATTTTTTTTAATGTAAATTGATAAACTAATGATTTTATAAAAAAAAAAAAAAATTCCAAGGGAAATTAACCCCCCAGTCCCCTCATTAGTCTTGCCACTGCTTGCATATCATAACAGATGAATATTTTGCCACTGTTACTTACATAATTGTAAGATTTATATTGTGAAATATATAGACAAAATATCATTAAAATCATTTAAATGTCAAATGCAGTGATTCCCCAATGTTTAAAAGGGATGCCCACTTGGAAAATGTTTATTAATGCTATACAAAATAAGTTTTTGTAATTCCAGCATCACCTTAAGTGGGGCCACTGGTAGGCTTGGAAAGGCTACCATCCTGGATTGGATATTAAACCATTGCTTCATGCAAGGATAATCACAACTTTGCGTATTATACAACATAGATGGTCTTCTGAAAGGCTTTCAGCTGTCTCATGACAACCATCCAGTAGATTCCACAACTTTGTCGAGGGTTCTTGTGACTTACCCATTTAGTCCACTGTGTGCATAAAAATGTCATTCAGAGGTAAAACAACTTAAATTGACCTGGAGTTCTACTTCTTTCAATTGGTCCTTCAATTTATATCTCTGTTAAAAACTGCTAACCTATTTAGAAAGTTCAGAGCAGTCCACAAAGTCATTTATTGAGTTTTAGTGGGAAACAATAATTTATAGAAAAGATAGAAAGTTTTTGGAAAGTTCAGAGAGGGGAGAGGAAGCAAACAACTTTCAGGTTACTTTTACTGGCTTTGCAGGAAGCTCTCCACCAGGCGTAGTTCTTCAAAAAAAAAAAAGTTGAACTTTTTTTATTCTGAATATTATGAAGTCAATTTAAAGTTGTTTGATACTTAAATTAGGTGAAAAAGGTAATTTTTTATTTTAGAAGGTTTAGGATTATTTATCAGGAACAGTGTATTAAAAGTCTGATTTTCATATCATGAGCCAGAAGTCTAATGCAGTATTTGAACTCTTGAAATTTCAGTTTTTGCAGAGAAAAAGGATTTTTGTAAATATCCTGTCTTGCCATTCAAAAGAATGTGTGCCACTTTTTCCACACTATTGTAGTTGGATAAGTCCAGTAGTGCACCAGTTTCATAATCTGATGTTCCAAAGCCTGCTAAGAGATTTTTTCTGCTAACTTCTGCTGTGCCCTTGGGGAAAGGGACAATGATGTGCATAGAAAGGCACATGCATAGAAAGGCATCCAACAGATAGTGCAATAAAAAGGCATCCAACAGAAGTGCATAGAAAGGCATCCAACAGATAGTGCAATAAGCCACAACTTCTGACCTTTGGGAGTTCAGAAAAAGGTGAGGGGTGGGGAGGTAACCTTCAACTTGCTTTTGCCATCTTGCCAGAAAACCATGATTCAGGAGAATTGTATTCCCTTTGTATTTAAGAATGTATTGGGTGGCATTGATGGAAGCTTTATATCTTTTTCCTAACTGTCATCCAGTGGACCTACTTGTACCCAGCTCTGATTCATGCAACCTTGTCAGTTATCCCATTGTATGCACTAGAGCTACTCAGGACTAAATCCAACTTAAGTAGGGAAATTTCCTGCAACTCATGTCTAATAGTTGTGGAGGTGAATTTTAAACATCTCCAGACCTCTGCAAAAATTTTATATAAAAAAGATATTTTGAAAGGAAAAAAATGCAATGGTAATTGGACATTTTAATCAAAGTGCAACTAATGTTAAATAACAGGCATTCACACTGAAACAAAAATAATTTTTTTATATATTATTTTTAACATTAATTCTGTTAGAAACTGTGTTGAAAGTAATTCTACCAGAAATAGTACAAGGATTCATCTTTTTTTTTCTCTTTTATGAAGTTTGCAGGTTGCCATTCGCATTAACTGAAAAAGTTTTTCTTCATCTGGAAAGAGGTGAATGCATTGGTAGTGGTCTTAAAGTATTTTTAGATTTAGATCATTAGTTGCTTTCTGGCACTTCCATCTGTCTCTATAAATAACTGAAAGCAGGATATGCTGTTACTTGAATTCTTTAACCTGGGAGCTTTAGCTATTCTTCCAATGGTTTTTCTCTGTTATATCTCCCTTAATGCCTTTCTGTTAGCTCTTTTGTGATACATAGTTTTGCACTGTAATAATCTTTGGATTACTAATCACAGTATGAATTTAGAAGGTATGAAATAATTTTTATATGAAATAAATAAATTTTAAAGTTAGGTTAAGATTTTTAATTTGCTTGTTACACTCATAAAGTTGTTGAGTATTTGAGAAGTCTTTATTCCATTACATTTGGTGATATATGAGTGCTTTTCACTGATTGATAGTAGTATTACTTTTGCACAGTGAGACTAACACTAGAGATTTGTACTATAGAAGCCTAAGTACTCCTTTGTGAAATTGATTCTCTGAAATATATTGTTTTTCACTTTAGATTTTTTTTGCATTGGTTATATACTGTATTTCTTCGATTCTAAGACACCATCGATTGTAAGACACACCTTAATTTCAGTACCACCAACAGAAAAAAAAAAGCTTTGATTCTAAGAAAAAACTAAAACTCTAAAATATATCTAACAAATATTTTAATTATAATGGAATTCAATTCACTAACAACAATAGTACCTATTTATCAGTAGGTATGTTACTCATCACTTGCTTCTGAATCAATATCAGTCTGATTCTTCTGAGCCGTCATATTTGCATCTGAATCAATATCAGAGTGTACTTCACATTCAGAATCTGATTCTTCTGAACCATCTTTATCTTCATTATCCCATAATATATCGTCTTCTGAGCCATCGAGAGCGTTGGTGATGCAACATTTTTTAACTGAGTGCTTCACTATTCTTTCTGCGATTAGCTTCCAAGCTGTTGATACCAATTCTGCCAATTTTGATGCTGGCTCTTTCTTAATTTTTCTGGGAGGTGTCAGTGGAAGGTTGTCAGTCAACAGCCAGGTTTCAACTTCCTAGTTGCCACTGAGTGAGCTCCACTATAATGAAATAACGGTGGTTTCACATTTGGAAAGCATGGGAAAATAACCATGCCACTTTATTCTCCAATGGAATTGGAGAATGCGATAATGGTCAAACTTGGAGGCGGGGTTTCCACGTAAAAAGAAAACGTGTGGTGCCGTGTGCAAAGCATGGAAAATTTTGAAAAAAAAAAAAAAACTGCGATTCTAAGACGCACCCTGTTTTTAGAGACGTTTATATATGGGGAAAAAAGTGCATCTTAGAATCGAAGAAATACGGTATTTCTTTGGTACCCTGCCCTTTCACTTTAGTTTTGTATGCAGCTCACTGTTCAATTTTGATTTTCCATGCTGCCCTTCAACTAAAACGTTTGCCCAGGCCTAGTGTAGTCAAAGCTTTGTAATTCCAAAAATTAGCACTCTGTGGAAAATTGCAACAAAATGTAAGATTAAAATCTGAAATTGCTTAATCAAATTGTTATTTTCATTGGAATATATACTCGACATAACATAATAACATAACAAAGACTCTGAGGGCTCAGAGAAAGTTGGAGGGAGGGGACCCACTGGACAGCTTTGGGGTTAAAAATGGTAGCCTCGCACAGTTTTATGTCTCATCCGATGGACTATGACTTTTCCAAACTATCATCTGACCGAGGGCAGGGAATTTTGCAGAGATAAATCTCAATGCTGGCTCAGCTGGGACTTGAACCTGGGAACTGCAGATTACAAGCCTGGCATGCTACTGATTGAGCCACCCCTGCCCCTCATTCTGTTAAGTGTTCCAGCTCTGCAGATATTTACCATACTTTTGCTGGGATAGAGTGTATGCTATATATATATACACTGAAGTGCCATTGAATTAGGGATAAGAGACATTATCCAAATTTAGTACCTCGTGTCCCACATTTGTGTGCATGTGTAGCTGAAACTAGTCATATATAACTGTCACGAATATTTGGCTACCCCAAGCATTCATTGTGAGAAGCTTAATGGGAAAGGCGTGGAATTTAGATGCATTTGACAGAGGACAGATCATAGGTGCCCGACAGATGGGACATTCATTCTCTGAAATTGTCAATAAACTTGAATTTCCTCGTACGACAGTTTCAAGAGTGTTTCAGAAATATGAAAATTCCGGCAAAAAAATACACCTGGACAAACTGCAAAGGACAACCAGCCTTGAATGATTGTGGGCTTCGCCATCTGAACCACATCGTAGGGACCGATAGGGGTCAGACATTATCTGAAATCACCTCCCATCTGAACACAGGTTCTAGCCGGGAAGTCAGTGCATGGACCGTGCAATGCTCACTTCATCATCTCGGCTTCGGGAGCCGCCGACCTACAAGATCTCACTTCTAATGGCACGACCTAGGGCTCAACGCCTTGCCTGGGCTGAAGAACATTGAAAATTGCCAACTGATAGCCTGGAGTGATGAATCCCAATTTAAACTTCATCATGCTGATGGGAGACTGAGGGTATGGCGCCAACCCCATGAAGCCATGGATCCTGCATGTCAGGTTGGAACAGTACAAGCTGATGGTGGCTCAGTGATGGTCTGGAGTGTCTTCAGTTGGACATCTGTGGGACCTTTGATACATGCATTCCATTACGTAGAACTCGTGATTGACCATTTATGGCCATCATGCATCCCAATGGAAATGGCATCTACCAGCATGACGACTGTTCATCTCACAGATCCAGGTTGGCTACTGCATGGTTTCAGGAGCATTCTGCTGACTTTGAAATAATAAATTGGCCACCTATAGAAATCCAGATTTAAATCCCATCGAAAATCTTTGGGATACCATCAAGCAGAGTATTCAGGGCCGTGTCCCATCAGCAATGATCTTGAGAGAATTGTGGACAGCTCTGGAGGATGCATGGGTCACCATACCTGTGGAACATTTACGCAAGCTTGTGGAGTCCTTGCCTCATCATGTGGCAGCTGTTATCAGGGCCAGAGGGGATCCAACACGTTACTAGGTTGCTATCCCTAGTTCAGTGGCACTTCAGTGTGTATATATATGTATAAGATGCTCTTTGTACAAAAAAAAAACTTGAAAAACTTAAAAAAATACAAAGTAGCACTTATTTTGCTGTAAAGGAAGTTATATTGGGCAAAGAACAATATAACAAGAAAGAATTCAAGTGATACCAAGGCTCTGTCACATTGCAACATATTACTCTTTGCACTTTTTGTTTTATATGATAATTTACTGACAAAAACCCTAAACATTTGTATTTTCAGTTTTGATAAAAAAATGTAACTTATTACTAAAGTATCTATAAATGCTACTTCTGTAGTACAGAAATGCATTAAAGTTAATAAATGGAAGCTATATCTTTGAACTGCAGACCAGTTGAACTGTCTAGAATTCTAGTTGTGCCACTTAGTCATAGTGCTCTTTAGAGATTTCTGGCACTCTCTCTCTAAAGAGAATAGGAGGGAAGCATACTGGCTGGTGGTAGAGGTGTTGGTTGACTGTAGACTTGTCTGATCTGTTTTGTTTGGCACCAAACTTCACAAGTCAAGGAATGGCTTCAAGGCCAGTATATTCCTTTACCTTTCTTTTTCCTGGATGCTTCTTTAAATCTACAATATATGTCCCTTTCATAATAATCAAATATTCACTCATCAGGTCTGTTTTATGTTTTTATTTTATTACTTTATTTCATTATATAAATGCATGTATCTCACTACATGTGAAATCATCATATTGATTTACTCAAGCTATTGTTGATAGCTCCTAGATGCAAATTGCTTGCTGTTTTTCCTAAAACAAAATATACACAGTTGTATCAGAATAATATGACCACCTACCTAATAATGGGAATAACCACCCTTGACCTGGGTGACAGCATTGACACAATGAGGCCCTGGAAGGTTGCCAGAGGCACACGTGCCCATTTGGATTCCTTCAGAGTATGGAGGTTCTGGAGATGATGTGGTTGTGGGTGGACACTCCGAATCTGCCAATCCAAATGGTCCTACAAGTGCTCTATGGGATTGAGGTTGGGCGATTTCACTGGCCAAGGGAGAATGGAGACATCGCTGTTGTGTTCCTGGAACCAATTGTGCACCACCTTAGCGGCATGGCAGAGCGCATTGTCCTGTTGGTCGACACCATCACTACCAGGGTAAACGTCCAACATGAAGGGATACATGTGGTCAGTGAGGATGGACAGGTAGCCATTGGCATTCAGGGACCCATCCAGTGGTCCCAGGTCATATCAGGAAAACATCCCCCAGGTATGCACACTGCCACCTCCGGCCTGTGACATTGACAAGGGTGTCCGGGTGTTGGTTCTTGTGTCTGACGCTGTATCCGCCACCACCCAGTACTTCTGTGGAGTAGAAACCTCGATTCATCGGAGAAGGTAACCTTTTTCCACTCTTTCACTGTCCAATGATGGTAGTTCCGTGAGAACCGCAGGCAGCATTGCTGATGGACCTTGGTTAACACGGGCGCCTTTATGCATTATAGACTGGAGACCCATGAATAACAGGGTTCGCTCTACTGTTATCAGGGACACGTATCTGGGTGCCTCAGTGTTCATTTGAGTGGTCAATTGCTGCACTGTTGCGCATCGATTGCCCCTTACCAGTTGATGGAGGTGATGTTCTCTAGAGTCGATAGGCTTTGGGGCTCCACAGTTACATACAATGTCTGGAGGTACTCGGTGTGCCAGTGGTCCATTCTTGGTACACCCTTACTACAGCACCTCGCGAATTCTTTTTCCAAGATGTTTCCACCCTTGGTGCGGTAGCCGATGATCATTCCTTTTTGAACATGTATCAAATCAATACCTCTGCCCATTGTTCTCACGTTATGCACTTTGGCTCATCTGTCCTGGCCGGCCACTTATATCTCTGTATGGTCGACCTTGTCATGTGCACTTTGACGTGCTTGGGCAGGTACACTGTGATTCCGTGGGTGGTCATATTATTCTGATATGACTGTATATGTTGCAGTAATATATATTGCAGTATTGTCAGTAGGTTTCCAACTTGTGATTCCCAAGTTAGTAGGTTATTGACAACAAAGATAAGAAAAAACGATTAACAAACCATTAATAAATATTGAAATAAACTCAGATAAACTGACGGTTCAACATCTAGCAATAAATTGGCACTTTGACGTCGATTTCAATTTTAGAGGAAAAATTGTCTGAGCCAGGTGGGACACAAACCTATGACCTCCCGACAACATGCCAGGTGCTCTGGACCACTGAGCATGGTTCATGCCCCACCCGGCTCGGACAATTTTTCCTCTAAAATTGAAATCAATGTGAAAGTGCCTATTTATTAACACTTAGTGAAAGTTAACTATTTATTATATTATTTAACTTCACCCTGTGAAGTTGACCACTCCTCAGCAGGTTTGAAAAAAAAAAGAAAAAAGTGGCTATAGATGACCAGATCAGTAGGCCATACTGAACTGGCAGCCCTCCCCTCCCCTTCCCTTCCAAAAGAGAGTGTCTCTTTTGAAAGGTACTAATGGTCTGCACCACGAGAAGGCGGGGTCGGACATTAGGTGCTAGACCTGGCTGGTTCTGTGCATCATCACTAGGGATTGGTACACAGCTCTCCTTCCAGTTTATGCCTAGCTACCATTCAATATCTCCCCGAAATGGTCAGAGATGTCTACTTATTCTGGGGTGTTCCCATTTTCAATTTATGGGGTGTTCCCATTTTCAATTTGAAATACCAAAGATGATATCTGCTACACTTCATTCTCATTATCTACTACCAACAAACATTATATTTCTTTCGTAGCTTGTTGCAGAGGACTAAGAGTCTGATATAGCCACTGAGCATGCATCTTGTGATCCCATCTGTTTGTCATGGAAATGTAACCATTTGCATATATCACTGCGCTACACTCACATGCTGATTTGTATGCAAATCTGACTGTTCTTTCTGGGTAGGGTAATTTAAATGGCAAGCAGTGTATTTGGCCACAAAAGATAAATACTTCCTGATTATTTTTTAGTTTATATAGGTTTTGTAGTTGGACATTTTTTATGTACACCATAGAGCTTCAATGCATTCCAAATCATATTGGTTCCATTGTAGCACCTAAGTTTTAGAAATGGCTACTAGATTTGATATAGATCTGTGTCGGCCTAATCAGAACTAAACAAGAATGAAAAATTCATGTTGAAGTTTTGAATACTGGACCTCATGGTTACACGTCAGTTGCTCTGCTATTCGAATAAAGATTGGTATGACTTATACATGTTTTTATTTATATTTATATACATTCTAAATATATTAAGATTATGCTCAGATGTTAATGACACCATATATTCTGTGTTAAGCTGTAGCCAATTTTCAAGAAGCAGTTTTTTAAGCTCTGATGCATTTAAAAAGTTTGAAAACTGCTGTTAAAATTCTAAAAATTCTTTTCTGGTAAAAACAAACTTTCTCCCTCTTTGTTTTTTGTGTGAAAGAATTGATAATTTATGAACAGTTGAATTTTTATACTTCTGTAATAAACTGTACAGGTAGGTTAGTTTGCTGTTGTATATATTCATTACTGTTTGAGCTGTCACTAGGTGAATACTGCTGAGGCTTATCACAAATTTGCCCATTTTTTATTTTTCCCTTACATAATGCCATCCCATGGCTGAGTGGTTAGCGCGCTTGGCTACTGATCTAAGGGACCTGGGTTCGAGTCCCGGGTAAGGCATGGATGTATGTGTCGTTTTTCTGTTGAGGTCCTGTCATCCTCTCAGACCTTCTACTGTGGCATATAAACTGACAGGCTCCTGTCAGACCTCTGTGGCAAGCAGCTGCTTGAGGGAGTATTTATTTTTTTTAAAGGAGAAAGAACAAACAGATAGCATCACTTCAGAATCAGAGATCCTTTTGCTTATGCATATGCCATATTGGTATGTCCTTATTTGTACTGCTCCCATAGAAAGTTTATGAATCAAATACAAAAATATGCAGTGAAAATCAAGAAATTTGGAAATTAGTTACCTACATGGCCGAGTGGTTAGCACACTTGTCTATTGATCTAAGTGACTGGGTTCGAGCCCCAGGTAAGGCATGGCTGTTTGTGTCGTTTTTTTGCTGAGGGCCTGCCATCCTCACAGACCTTCTACTATGGCATATAAACTGACAGGCTCCTGTCAGATCTCTGTGGCAAGCAGCTGCTTGAGGGGGTATTTATTATTATTTATTTATTCTAATAAAGTTAATGAAATGCTAATAGAAATAAAATTTCTCTTGTACAGCAATAAACTTATTTTTGCAAAGAAAAGGATTTATTATTCAGACGCATTTGAAAAGCTTTTTGCAGCCTTACCACAGTATAACTCAACTTTGTACCATTCAATAAAATTTAAAAATTTCAGCAAAGATACAGCCCAGCATAGAACCTATATACAGCAGTGGTCAGCAGATGCACACTGGTCAATGAATTCTAAGTCGCAAACATAAAAGTTGATATATCAACATAATGACTGACTAGAATTTAAATATGGTAGAGAGGTACATCAGACCATGATAAAGAACATATTAAAAAAAAATGCCATATGACCGGTGTTTATGCATACAAAATGTGACACATATAAGGAATGTTATAAAAGAGAGTTCAGATACAGTGCTTGTCGTATTGTACTTTGCATGCTCCAAAGCCTGTCAGTGCGAAGAGGTGTTGGAGAACATGCAGTTGAATGCTCTGAGTTGCTTAGAGGATTCAGAGAGGTGGGTAACCACATCACATAATGCCTCATGGATGATCATCTTCAGGCTATGGTAACAATATCAGGAATCCAGAAATATGTTTTGACAACCAGTCTGAGCCGACCAAGGATCACAACATCCCAGGAGGACTGATAAATGGCCTTAACAGTGATAAGACATAGGGATATGACAGGCAGATAATTCTCTGTCAAACTTGTCTATGGTGTCAAGGAAAACTGTCCAGATGACTTCGTGAGAGGGGTCTGTATGCTAGGAGACTGATGATTGCCCTCTCCCTCAACCCCTCTCAAATAAGAACTCAAAAGGATTTTATGCAGGCAACATCACACCTTGACTGAACAGCAGTAGGTGCATGTGCTTTACATTATGAGTCCTATTTCAGCCAACTGTGGATACCTTGTGTCCTCATCGAGAGAACATGCAACAATCCCTACAACATCCAGGAACAAGACCACTACAAGACCTCTCCGTCAAAGAGGGGTAGGTCTTCTTGTGTGGGGAGGCATAATGCTGGATGGCTGTCCATGTGTTTCAGGGTGGCACTGTGCATGCTCAAAGGTACATGGAAATCCTTGAGCCCCATGTAAGGCTTTTCAGGGGTGCTGTTCACCCCTGAGTTCATTTTTATGGTGGATAATGCTTATCCTCATAGGGCTCAGCTGGTAAACAGTTACCTTGAGAATGAGGGTATCCACAAGATGGAGTGGCCAGCCAAGTTTCCAGTTCCTAATCCTTTTGAGCATGTCTGGGAAGAAGTATTTGTGCTCTTCAGCCCTTTCCCATAATCCTCCTAGATCTGTGCTAATGGAACAATGGCATTTATAGCCATCGACCTTACCTGTCATCTTGTAACCATCATGCACATTGTGCAACATGCATGGCAGTTAGGGGCAATCACACACCTTATTGATCACTAGAACAATAATTTCTGATACTACCAGTGAAAGGCTTTTTTTTTATGCATGAGTATTATTCTTGGCCATCTATTCCTGTTGCATTTCGGGGCGGGGGTGACTCAGTCGGTAGCGCACCAGGCTCGTAATCTGTAGTTCCCAGGTTCGAGTCCCAGCTGGGTCAGCGTTGAGATTTATCTCCGCAAAATTCCCCGCCCTGCCCACGGTCAGTTGGGGACACCGATGGACTTGGAAAGGCCGCCGTCCGTCGGATGGGATGTTAAGCCGTGGCCCCGTGTGTGGGAGAACCATACCCTGTGCACGTTAAAGAACACGCTGGATGGCCTTGACGGGAGGCTACCATCTGTCTCCCAACAGCTATTCCAGTGGGTCCCCTCCCCCAACCTTCTCTGAGCCTTCGGGGTCCATGTGACCTGGCCATTTAGCCCATGGTGTGCAAAAAAGTGCTGCTCAGAGGTAGAACAACCCAAACAACCCAACCTGTTGCATTTCATGTTTCTACATGTTCTTTGTCATGGTATGATGTACCTCTTACCTGAATTTGATGTCTCTTAAGTCATTATGTTGCTTTGCCAACTTTTTTGTTTGTAACTTTTGTTCACCAGTGTACTTGCTTACTCATCAGTGGCAAGTAAAAAGAATCAAAGCAGAAATATAATTGATTCTATTTTTTTTTTAATTTTTTGAATTATGGCCATATTCAGGAAATATTGTAGTTTTTTGCCAGTAGACTCTTCTAACAATGCAAATATTTACTCTGTTCTATTTAAAAAGTTTTTGTGGCACATCATCAAAACTAATTTTTTCCACAAAATTTTCAACAAGTCAGTCACTAGTAAACAGTCCACAAAATAAGTCAACAGGTAACTCTGGATTTAATAAAAAAAAATACCTCCTCAAGCAGCTGCTTGCCACAGAGGTCTGACAGAAGCCTTTCAGTTTTTATGCTATAGTAGAAGGTCTGTGAGGATGGTGGGGACCTCAGCAGAAAAACAGCACATACATCCATGCCTTACCCTGGGCTCGAACCCAGGTCCCTTAGATCAGTAGCCAAGCACACTTGGCCACGGGACAGCTAATGGATTTACTGCTCTTTAATTCATTAATAAATGCTTTAGAATGAGTGACTTTCTTATATATTTTCATCTTAGTACAACATAGAAAATAGAAGTTGCCCTCCCCAACCATAAATGGTGCTATTGGTGACAAAGATTGGTAGTTTGATAAGTCATATTAATGGATGAATGATGGAGCCAATGTAAATTTAGTGGTCTTAGACCACTAAATGATATGCACCACTCTGTCATGAATCTCTAAAGACACGGGTTTGAATCCTGCACATTGACAAAATTCTTTTTTCCTGAAAACTATTGACAATTTTTTTATCTTTGATATTAATTGTTAAGTATCTTCATAACCTTTCAACTGAAGAAACATCAAAAAGTTTAATAAGTAAATGTTCATTTAAGTTCACAAAAAGTTGATAATATTTAGTGGCAATAAAAATAAATTTAGGTTTTGAAAATGAGGTGTTATCATATGAACATTTATCACACAAAAAAAATGCTCATCATGCTTTATTAAAATAATACAGTGGAACACAACAGTCGAATCGAACAGATAATGATAACACTTAAAAATCATCTTTCAAGTAGACATTTTGATGTAACATGGATGCCTCTGCCATAAGGTGTACCATTTTATGTATCACATACAGTATTGTCTTAACTGAGTGTTAAAAGATTTATCAAATTCTTAATATAGGGTATAATTGTTTGTAGGAGATTATTTGTTATACAACTGAACATCAATATTCATGATAAATATTTGCCACGCAAGACAGAAGATTATACATTTATATCTGTACTTTATATTACTCAAAAATTGTTAAAGTGTCGTTATTTAATTGTATGTAAGAGATAATTTCGCCATGCAAAGCGAATTGTGCTGTGAATATACACTGAAGTGCCATTGAATTAGGGATAGTAATCTAGTAATGTCGGACCCCCTTGGCCCTGATAATGGCTGCCACACGATGAGGCAAGGACTCCACAAGCTTGCGTAAATGTTCCACAGGTATGGTGACCCATGCATCCTCCAGAGCTGTCCACAATTCTCTCCAGATCGTTGCTGATGGGACACGGCCCTGAATACTCTGCTTGATGGTATCCCAAAGATTTTCGATGGGATTTAAATCTGGATTTCTATAGGTGGCTAATTCATTATTTCAAAGTCAGCCAAATGGTCCTGAAATGATGCAGTAGCCAACCTGGATCTGTGAGATGAACAGTCGTCATGATGGTAGATGCCATTTCCATTGAGATGCATGATGGCCATAAATGGTCAACCACGAGTTCTACGTAATGGAATGCATGTATCAAAGGTCCCACAGATGTCCAACTGAAGACACTCCAGACCATTACTGAGCCACCATCAGCTTGTACTGTTCCGACCTGACATGCAGGATCCATAGCTTCATGGGGTTGGCGGCATACCCTCAGTCTCCCATCGGCATGATGAAGTTTAAATCGGGATTCATCACTCCAGGCTATCCGTTGCTAATTTTTGATGTTCCAGTTTGGATTTTCTTTAGCCCAGGCAAGGTGTTGAGCCTGGTGTTGTGCCGTTAGAAGTGGGAGTCTCGTAGGTTGGTGGCTCCTGAAGCTGAGATGATGAAGTGAGCATTGCACGGTCTGTGCACTGACTTCCCGGCTGGAACCAGCGTTCAGATGGGAGGTGATTTCAGATAATGTCTGGCCCCTATCTGTCTGTAAGATGTGGGTCAGATGGTGAAGCCCACAATCATTCAAGACTGGTTGTCCGTTGCAGTTCGTCCGGGTGTTTGTTTTTTGGCTGGAATTTTCATATTCCCGGAACACTCTCGAAACTGTCATACGAGAAAATCCAAGTTCGTTGATAATTTCGGAGATCAAGTGCCCCATCTGTTGGGCACCTGCGATCTGCCCTCTCTCAAATGCATCAAAATCCTGTGCCTTTTCCATTGTGCTTCTCATGACGAATGCTTGGGGAAACCAAAGCTGACAGCTATATATGACCAGTTTCAGCCATGCATGCATGCAAATGTGGAACTTGTGGTACTGAATTTGGATAACATCTCCTATCTCTAATTCAATGGCAATTCAGTGTAGTCAGTTCAAAGGACTAATTCACACTAAAAGTTCACTAGCACAACCCAGATTTGTGCACTGTTTGAATGAGTTAGTCAACATTACCTAACCAAATACCTTACCGAGGTTGATAAAGACAACCCAATGTCATATAGGTCTTTTTATCTGACCTATTACCTTATCGATGTCCTTTCATGTGCCTTGTTAATTGTAAAATACTAACATGTGATTGAGCCTATCGAAATCAGAATGTGCAATAGTTGAAGCTGCTATTCAATTTTAAAAGAATTTGACTTACTACAATTAATATTAGAATTTTATATCCTCAAATATAGATGTTGTAAGACAATCTTATCTGTGATATACAATTTAACAAGATAATAAGCATTACCATTCTCGTCGGACACTGCTGCTCTGTCATGGGCCACTGTTTCATTACGCAGTGGCCCACGACTGAGTTTGGTCAAATTATCTAGGCAAGTGAAAGAAGATTGTCTTCCACTCTTTGGGGTTGGCACTCTCCTAGTTTTCATATTTGCATGAATCAGTCTCGAGTGGGAGCTGATAGTCTTTAAGTAGTAGTTAGGTCTGTACCAAGGTAACTAATGCGGTAGTTGGTTTTCTTTTTTTATATCAGTGTTATGTTTTTTGAGTTGAAGTGAAACTGGTCTTAGGTATTTTCCCACATATCCAGTGTGGGTAAATTATCTTCTGAGGATTGGATATTTTAATATAGTATATACCTTCGGAGGGAGGGATGTCATCATGATCTTTACATATGATATTAAATATAGTGTGCTTCATTGTGGTAGGAACGGTAAAACTGTATACGGACATTATATTCAGAGCGGGAGTTAGTATAGAAGTATAGAAAAAAGAGATAGAGACCATTAACTCTAATATAAAATACACTAATTGATTTGGGAGTAGTTGTGAGATTGCATTTAATTGGCTCTTAACTTTATAGTATTGTTTTCTGATTAAATGAAGAGGATATCCTGCATCTAAGCCAATTTGGTATGTATAATTTAGTATTCTAGTTTATCAGAGATTTTTGATTGCAAGTTAGCAGAGATTTTTGATAATGTATGTGGGTGAACGGAGGTAAAAGGAATTAATGTCGATAGTAAGTGTGATTTTGAAATACCTCGGTAGTGATTTAAGTAGGAAGGCGATGTATTAAAACATCTAAATATGATATGGTAATATTATTTTCAGCTTCGTGTGTAAAATTAATAGAAGGAAAAGAATTGTTAACATTTGTATTAAATGATTAGTTCATTTGGGGCCGTAAGGCCAAATTAAAAAAAAATATATCAATGTTACAGCAATAAAATATAGGTTTGAATGGACAATTATTTAGAATGTTAGATTCAATCTGTCTCATTATGACATCTGATAATAAATTGGATAATGGTGAACCCATTGGTATACATTCTTTTTGAATATATAATTGGATAATTTATACAGATAATTATTCAAGAAAACCAACTGTTGTTGGTGGCCAGGTCCAGTGCCTCATGCATACTAAAATAATCCTGAAGGGTGGGTCTGGCCATTTCCAACCACTTGTGTTTAAGCAACATAGAAGCTTCAAAAATGGGGGTACTTGGATAGAGGGATACGTGTAAAGAATGCAAAGTATATTCTGGTTTAACCCTTCCAGTGTCCAGCCTGAAAAACTGATTTCCATCTAGAGGCCAAGCTATTTTGAAAGGCATGTTATATGCAAAATTAATCAGCATTTAATTCTTTTTTTTTTGAAATAAAGTTTTTAATGAAAAAGACTATACGTTTTATTTTAATAAAAAATTTTTTAGAGTCATGTAGAGAAAAAAAATGCATCAGGCAACACAAAAATTTATTTGAAAAAAAAAAACTAATAGAAATGATTTTATAATGCATGATTTTAATGCACATGAATAAAAAGGCTATTTCTGAATAACGAAAAAATGATTTTTTTTTATTTCAAGTAAATATTTCTCTTGTTTTGTAATTTTTTTTCTCGGTACCATACTGAGAAAAATTCCAGGCTTTTAGCCAATAGACGTGGACACTGGTAGGGTTAATAGGAATATCTCTTAAGTCTAAGAATTAAATCGGTTCCAGATTTTATGTAATACTGATCAGGTGGAAAGATAAAAATTCAACTTTAGAATTTTTTTAAGATAACCAATCGACTGAAATAGATGTTAATATCAAATTAAACAGAATTTACGAATTTTATGAAAATAAATAATATAAACAAATTTAAAAGCATATTGATTTTAATAAGCCTTTTTCATTGTGCTATGGTGGAAAAAAAAAAGACCGCACTATAGAATTAAGGCTTCATTTTGCAAAATCTGATGAATAAAAATAGTTAAATTACGTATTTATTGAAAAAAATATCCTCCCGAATAATATAATATTCAGTCTTAAATATGATTTTTATTTCTTTTAATGATTCTTTTCAAGCCGTCCCGTGGCCGAGTGGTTAGCACGCTTTGTTACTGATCTAAGGGACCTGGGTTCGAGCCCCGGATTAGGCATGGATGTGTGTGTCTTTTTTCTGCTGAGGTCCTGCCATCCTCTCAGATCTCATACTGTGGCATATAAACTGACAGGCTCCTGTCAGACCTCTGTGGCAAGCAGCTGCTTGAGGGGGTATTTATTTATTTATTTTTAATGATTCTTTTCAGTATTATATATTTTAAACACTGCCAGTGTTTTACAAAGTGACTTGTACTTCTCACATTCATGGGATTTTCTGAACTGGTTATGAAATAGTAAAAACTTCCTTAGCTACTTTTTTTTGTTAAACATTATGAAACTTTTTTTTCTTTAGGTGTTGAAGTTTGGAAATCTTCGCTAATTGCAGAAAGGTTCGAGCACCAAAGCACCCTCCCATACGATGGCTGATTTCCGTTGCGAGGGGCAGTGGTGGCTCAGTCGGTAGCACGCCAGGCTTGTAATCTGTAGTTCCCAGGTTCGAGTCCCAGCTGGGTCAGCGTTGAGATTTATCTCTGCAAAATTCCCCACCCTGCCCACGGTTGGTAGGGGACACTGATGGGCTTGGAAAGACCATTATCTGTCGGATGGGACGTTAAGCCGTGACCCCGTGTGCGGGAGAGCTATACCCTGTGCTCGTTAAAGAATGGGGGAGGCCACCATCTATCTCCCAACAGCTGTTCCTGTGGGTCTCCTCCCCCAACCTTCTCTGAAATTTGAGGGTCCATGGACCTGGACATTTAGCCCATGGTGTGGGAAAAAATGCCGCTCAGAGGTAAAAACAACCCAAATCCATTGCAAGGAAGTCTATTTTGCTTCCATATCCAAGACATTCAATTTCAGAAAACTGTACAAGCTCAAAGTTTTTTTACTAAAAAAAAAGTAAATAATAAAAGAAAAATTACATGTAACTTGATGGGATGTTAAATAAAATATCCTCAACAGCTTTTTTAAGCCAGCCTCTGATCTAGCATAACTCAGAAAAATTGATGAATCAGCCAATCGAAAGATCGCTAACTAATGGAAATAAATCTACAGAAATTAATTTGCTTCCATATCCAAGACCTCATTTATTTTCAGAAAATGATACAAGATCAAAGTTTTACTGGAAAAATAATAAAATAAAAATTAACATATAGCTAAATGCTAAAAAAAAATGTTAAAATATCCACAGCAACAAGGCTGGCCATACAATGTAGCATAAAGAAAAATAATAAAAATAAATACCCCCTCAAGCAGCTGCTTACCACAGAGGTCTGACAGGAGCCTGTCAGTTTATATGCCATAGTAGAAGGTCTGAGAGGATGGCAGGACCTCAGCAGAAAAACAACACATACATCCATGCCTTACCCGGGGTTTGAACCCAGGTCCCTTAGATCAGTAGCCAAGCACGCTAACCACTTGGCTATGGTAACTATGGAAAATCGATCAGCCTAAAGATCACAAATTTACGAAAATAAATCTACTGAAATAAAAACTATGGTTTAAATATAAAAAGTAAATACTAACTTTATAAAGGGTATCCAGTGTGCAGGACTAAAACACTAGGGGGGGGGGGGCTCAATTGGTAGTGCACCAGGCTCGTAATCTGTAGTTCCCAAGTTCGAGTCCCAGCTGGGTCAGTGTTGTGATTTATCTCGGCAAAATTCTCAGCCCTGCCCAAAATCAGTAGGGGACACTGATGGGCTTGGAAAGGCTGCCATCCATTGGATGGGGATGTTCAGTGCAGTCTCTGTGCAGGAGAGCCATACTCTGTGCATGTTAAAGAACACACTGGATGGCCTTGACGGGAGGCTACCATCTGTCTCCCAACAGCTGTTTCAGTGGGTCCCCTCCCCCTCCCCCAACCTTCTCTGAGCCTTCAGGGTCCATGTAACCTGCCATTTAACCCATTGTGTGCAAAAAATTCTGTTCAAAGGTAAAACAACCCAACCCAAAACACTGTATAGCACATGGAACAAGATAGCATGTGTCAGCCATCTGCGTCTTGTTTGCTTCAGTGAAGCATAACTAATTAAATGCAGCTGCAACTAGAATTTCTAAGTAGGATGTGTTTACTTCCAGTTTCGATTTTAAGAGAGAGAAAGATGCAGTGAATGCTGGGAAAAGTGATGTGATAAAAATAATTTGGGAATACTGAAATAGGTTTGACAGAAAAGAGTGTGAAACAAAAAAAAATGGCAGTACGTATTTTTTAATTACTTCCAAAATCTATCATTTTTAAAAATAGCAGTTTTTTTGTTAATTTTTAGGAGATTTTCGAAAGTTTAAGGAAAATGTTGATAATAGTTCAAATCAAACTTGTGAGCTTAAATTAGAAGCTTGCATCAGCATATAGGAATGTTAACAAGCAAATCAGCAATACCGTTTAGTGCTTCTAAATGTCAATCAGATGGCTTTATCAAAATATTTATGTTTAGTTTAATAAAATACACATCAAATTAAAAAACAAAATGTATTGTTTCAAGCCTGAATTATATATTTTTATAAGATATACATATAAAAATTACAATGTTAATTTTTATTTAAAAATAAAGAACGATTTTTTGTTGTACTAAAAACAGATTTGGACCCTCATTTCAGATTCTGCAACGTATATCGACGACGTGGACACTGGTAGGGTTAATAGGAATATCTCTAAGTCTAAGAATTAAATCGGTTCCAGATTTTATGTAATACTGATCAGGTGGAAAATAGGGAATAAAAATTTTAAGAGCTTTTTGCCTTGATAATGTGACTAAACTTTTGGGCCATGAAATGCATTGGCCCACAATGGAGCAGCACTGTCCGATGAGAATGGTAATGCTTATTATCTTGTTAAATTGTGTATCATAGATAAGATTGTTTTACAATGTCTGTATTTTAGGATATAAAATTCTAATATTAATTGTAGTAAATCAAATTACTTTAAAATTGAATAGCAGCCTTAACTATTGCATCACCTGATATTGATAGGCTCAATCACATGTTAGTACTTTACAATTAACAAGGCATGTGAAATGACATCGATGAGGTAAGATAATAGGTCAGGTATAAAGACCTTTATTACATTTGGTTTTCTTTTTCAACCTCATTAAGGTAAGGTATTTAGTCAGGTAATGTTGACCAACTCATTCAAATAATACACAAATCTGGTTTGTGCTAGTGGACTTTTAGTGTGAATTAGTCCTTTGAACTGTGAACTGAGAACTGTATATGTAGTCACTCATTTTGAATTGTGAACTGTAAAG
Organism: Ryuthela nishihirai; assembly: GCA_038380435.1. Taxonomy (NCBI): domain Eukaryota; kingdom Metazoa; phylum Arthropoda; class Arachnida; order Araneae; family Heptathelidae; genus Ryuthela; species Ryuthela nishihirai. Next base: position 7,230,481 of record JAWZYU010000034.1, read on the forward strand.
TTCAGCAATTCATAGCACAATTTGCCTTTAATAATGACACTTTATCATCCTCCTCCTCCTCCTCCTCCTCAAGCAGCCATGGGCTACAGAGGTCCAACCAGATCATGCAATTTAGTTCTCCAAGCATATCTGTACTGAGCTACATCTGCTGCATCTGGCCACTGGCACACTAATTCTAACAAGGTCCTGTTTGGCATTGTCTGCCCACCGCATCCTAGGTCTCCCCCTCTTTCTGAGGCCTTTAGGCACACTGTTCATAACCCTTTTCGCCAATCTATAATCATTCATACGGACAACATGGCCAAACCAACGGAGTCTCTCTCTCTCTGCACAATATGCTGCTTAAAGGAGGTTGCCGACTCCTTTGCCTAACTTCATCATTAGTGACAAAGTTGAACCACCTAATGCCCAAGATAATGCGTAAGCATCTAGAATCAAAACCATCTAGTTTCCTGTTATCTGGTTTACAAAGTGTCCAAGTTTCACTACCATAACTAACCCTAGAAAGAACCAAACTATTATAGAGTCTAATTTTAGTCTTTAGGTGTATACACCTATTTCTCAACACACTCTATAGATTTTTAAAAATCCTCGCAGCAATCCCTATTTGTCTGTTAATCTCGTGCTGCACGTCACCAGTATCTGTTACATAACTCCCAAGATAATTAAACTGTGACACCTGCTCAAGACTGCAACCATTCATATTAACTGAATCACAGCCTGCCTGACCAATTTTCATTACTTTAGTTTTCTCTCTGTTTATAACCAAACCAGTCTCATCAACAGCTCAAATGAAAGAGTTCATCGCATCAACATCATTTGTCAAAAGGACTAAATCATCAGCATAATCTAAATCAGAAATTTTTGTATCTCCAGACCATTTCAGGCCAAAATCTTTCCCTTGCAGTGAATTTCACATAACGTATTCAATAACCAAACTAACATCATCAATGCAAACATCAATGCATGTACCTTTGGGCATTTTGTCTTAAGTTTTAAGTTAGTAAAAGTTTAGAAACCAAAGTTTTCTGAAACTCTGAACATTTCTCAAGAAACTGCCTAAGTGAAAATATCTGATCTACACATCCCCTACCACTTCTGAATCCACATTGCTCCTCACGCAATTGCCTGTCAACCAGATTCTTAATTATATTAAGCACAATCATGCAAAAAGTTACCCTGGAACAGAGAGTAGGTTGTTACCCCTATAGTTATCACAAGAACTGCGATCGCCTTTTTTGAAAATATTGATAATAATGGCTCTGGTAAAATCCTTAGGAACCGTGCCTTTATCATAAATAAAATAAATGAATACCCCCTCAAGCAGCTGCTTGCCACAGAAGTCTGACAGGAGCCTGTCAGTTTATATGCCATAGAGTCTGAGAGGGTGGCAGGCCCTCAGCAGAAGAACGACACAAACAGCCTTGCCTTACCTGGGGCTCGAACCCATGTACCTTAGATCAGTAAGTTTAAGTTTATAAATAGCCAAAATAACTTCAGATTGTGTTATAGTGCCAACATTAAAGCCACCAATGCATCTATCATCAATGCAAACAATGGGAGTAGAACTAACCACATTGTTTAGAACATCACTGAAATGCTCAGCCCACCTAGCCATGACAGAATCCTCACCTTCTATTACCTTATCTTGTTTATCCTTCAATCCTTGTATGCCTGTCTGTTTTCTACCACACAAAACATTAACTATCTGGTACAGCTCTCTGCTGTTATGTTGTCTAACTGCTTCCTTGGTTTTGTCAGCCAAGCCATCAAGCCAAAGATTCTTATCATCAGCTAACTGATCCTTTACACGTTTATTTAGCTCTCTGTAATCCTTTTTATTAGGACTTGTAGGGTATTGATTAAGGACATTCCTGCAGTTCTTTCTTTCTGAAAAAGGCTCAAGTGTCCTATCATCACTCGAATAATTCTGCCTCCTTTGCTCCTTTTTTCCTAAAAGAGTACTGTTAATTTCCAAAAAAGCCCGTTTAAAGTGGTCCCATTCTTCCTCAACTTCATTGGTAAGCAAACCATGACTGTCATAATGACTAAGTAACCTATCATGGTAAGCTTTAGCTATAACTGTCTTTCAGAGCTTTAGTATTAAAGATAAATTTTTTAACCCTAGAACAGTACCTTTTAAGTTTACGTTGCAAGACACTTTTTCACAAGGTAATGGTCAGATCCAATTTCAGCTCCTCTATATGACCTGGTATTCCTAACAGAACTAGCCCATTTGCTGTTAATTAATATATAATCAATCATATTCTTTTGCAGCCCATCAAGTGAAACCCATGTGTACTTATGTATGTCGCGGTGTTTGTAATAAGTGTTAGCTATTTTGAAACCATTGAGTTTACTTACCTGTAGGAGACGTTGCCCATTGCCATTGCATCTACCAATACCAAAAAGGCCTATTACTCCTCCCCACAGGTCAGAGTCAGTACCAACTTTGGCATTGAAGTCACCTAGAACAAGGGTAATATCTCCTTTCTTGACAGAATTCAAAATATCCTGAAGTTGTTCATAAGACCTATCCTTCTCATCCTCATCAGCATCCTCAGTGGGGGCATAACGGCAGATAACATTCAAGTCTTTAACGCTTGTCTGAAATTTTGCTGTAAGAAACCTTTCATTAATGCACTCGTATCCTAGAAGAGCATCACTAGCGTGTCTGCTAAACAGCAGACCCTTGCCTTGGTGATGCTTATTGTCGTCCCTCCCTGAAAAGAGAAATTTAAGATTATTTTTAAGAATCTGACCTTTATCTCTCCATCTGGTCTCTTGCAGGCCGAGAATATCTAAATTATAACGGTGGAATTATTGTGTGAGGCCATCAAGAGAAATAGCTCTGTGCAGAGTCCTCATATTCCAACTACCTATGGAGAAGAATGGTTAGAGGAATGTTTAAATAAACTATTTTTATGGAGAGAGGGTGTACCGACAATATCAAACAACCTCCTAATCGCAGGCATGGGGCAAAGACACGTTCCCCCACTACTAAAGGCTGAAGCCATCTACACTGAAAGACTTCCTCCAATGTAGAATTTGATGATGCCAGTAGAAGCAAAGAGTTAAGGTGCCTGCGATGACTTCTGCTCAGGATTATCCACTATCAAACAGCCCCCTAATCGCAGGCATGGGGCAAAGACCCGTTCCCCCACTACTAAAGGCTGAAGCCATCTGCACTGGAAGACTTCCTCCAATGTAGAATTTGATGATGCCAGTAGAAGCAAATAGTTCAGGTGCCTGTGATGACCTCTGCTCAGGATTATCCACTAGCTGATAAACATATCCTGTGAATCTATTCACTTGGGACTGTCAACCCACAAACAGAAAACACATCAGAAGATTTTTCCTCCACAGAAGCCCACCATTTCAGCAAATTCAGGATCCATAATCAAGCTCAGAGCCTTGATCTTCATTTATCAGAGGTCCAATTTTTTCCCATGAGTGGTTTACACACAATATTGTGCCCCTCCTTTCCCCTATTGAGCCATCCGTCTATAGACCTTAAAGGTAATTTCACGAAGTTCATTTGCAATTTCCTTTGCTTTTTCACATAGGATACTTCTACTAATTGAAGTTGAACAGGATTGTCTCAGTATGGGCCAGGTTTGTTATCTAATGTTCCGAGATTTTCTTCTCAGTATGCCTGTATTCAGATTTGCTCTGCTAATGCCCGCTATGCCTTGGTGAGAAAGGGGACACTGATGGACTTGAAAAAGCCTCAATCCATTGGATGTGAATTTGAGTTATGAGCCCTTTTACAGGAGAATCATACCCTACACACATTAAATAGCATGCTAGATAGTCTTGATGGGAGGCTCCCATTTGTCTCCCAGCAGCTATCTAGTGGATCTCCTTCTACAACCTTCTCTGAGCACTTGTGTTCTGGCCATTTAGCTTACTTTGTGCAAAAAAACAAAACAGTTATCAGAGGTAAAACAACCTAACCTTGGTAGAACTACTCATCAATATTGCACTTATAAATCATCTGAGAAGCTCTACTTCAGCAGATTTACTTTTACAGACTCCTTTTTCTTTTTAGATTTTCATTCCCACCAAATTCATAGATTTGCTTGTTTTTACCTGTTTTCCTATTGTTTTTCTCTGTTTTTCTCTTCTCTTTTGTCAGTTTGTGGATTTGCCAAAACAATTGTTTCACCATATCTTTCCAGTGCGAAAGATAAACTTAAAGATTTATGTGTCGAATGAAAGCGTATGAAGCAGGGAGTGGCATAGGCTATAAAATATTTACCTCATGCAAAAAGGGGAAATATAAAAATAATTGCTCCACTATATCTTCAGAACGTGAGGGCCAAAAGTAACAGGAAAGTAACAGGCTATACGGCAAATGAAAGCTTGTGATATAGGGAGTGGCACGGGTTATAAACATTTTCTGCCATGTTACCCCAAGAAACCTATATCAACCATATCTTCCCCCCCCCCCCCCTCTAAAAACAGGGAAATAGGAAAGTCGTTCTTTTGCTATATCTTGTGAATGTAAAGACTTACAGGTACAAGCTTCTGAGTTAATTTGTTTTTAAATGGAGTTATCTGCAATTGTGAGAAGTCACTCTTTTTTGCTGCCCATAACTCTCTCTCCATTTGACTGTTGCAAACTTGGTGATAGCCACAACTGAAGATTTTACAGATTTCCATTTTTCTACACAACACTCAAGTAATGGTTTTGAACATATGTTCTGCTTTGCCAACAAAACGATCTCTTCTTTCATATAGGATGTAGCTTTATCCCAAAGCATTTTTTAAAGTTAATATTATCAACTCATAAGAATGGATGACGCTCTTTTGACTATCGGTTAGATTTATTTACACAAGTGCTGCTGCAATTTGCTATTTACAGTAAGTTTTGTTTCTCTCATGTAATAAAAAATAAATAAATACCCCCTCAAGCAGCAGCTTGCCACAGAGGTCTGACAGAAGCCTGTCAGTTTATATGCCACAGTAGGAGATCTGAGAGGATGGCAGGACCTCAGCAGAAAAACGACACACACATCCATGCCTAATCCGGGGCTCGAACCCAGGTCCCTTAGATCAGTAAGCCAAGCGTGCTAACCACTCGGCCACGGGACGGTTTCTCTCATGTAAGCCATCAATAATGCAGTAATGTTTGCCCATGTTTCCTGCATGTTTAAATTTATATTCCACTTGTATGTCTTTACATATTAATTTCTTTTGTTGCATTGTAAGCTGGTTAGGTAAGGAGAGAGGGAACCATTAACGTTTGGAGACAGCTCTCATTGCTAGAGTCTAACCCAAAAGGACTGTTAATTCCATTTAAATTGCATTCCTAGACCCTTATGCCATATCAATAAGTGGTTTATAGCCTCTTCTGCTCTGCAGGTTGCCAGTCAGGAAGAGGAGCATTACCACTCAGAAGCAAATATTAACAAAGCTGAGTACCTGTGTCAGTGACAACATTGTTTCACATTACTGGCTTAGCTACCTTCTGACACTGTTTAAGGAAGTAGCTAGTGCAACTACTGTAGCAGCATCATCTTTTTGACATGTTTTCCTACTGATACAACTATTGTATCAGCTGTCTTTTGAAGGTTAAACTCTTTACATCCAATTACTGGCATAGCTTATTCTGTTTATGGCTTTTACCCTTATTGTTGTTTGGGAGTTCGTACATCTTTTATCAAATTTTATATTTGGCACACCTGGACTTTGCTGTTAGTACACCATTAAATCTTAACTGACATAGCTTGCTGCAAGCATAGAATTCATTTAAACATAGATGATAATTGCAGCATGACCTGATGCTCTTTTGGCATTGATAAAACAAATATTTAGTGGGAAAAATTTTCACCGACATATGGGAATACATCCCGTATGTTGGCGAATTCTGCTAAACATTTATTGATAGAGTTCATTGAAGCATCATCCCATCTGCCCAGGATTATGATTCAGGTTTTGTTGAGTGCTAGTATAAGGGGAAGATTTTTGTCCAGCAATCCATTGCTAGTTGCATACATACACAGTTGTGTCAGAATAATATGATCACCTACCTAATAATGGGAATAACTACCCTTGGCCCAGATGACAGCGGTGAGATTGCATGGCATGGACGCAATGAGGCCCTGGAAGGTTGCCATAGGCACACATGCTCATTTGGACTCCATCAGAGCACGGAGGTTTCGGAGATGACATGGTTGTGGGTCCACATGCTGAACCTGTTTATCCAAATGGTCCCACAAGTGCTCTATGGGATTGAGGTTGGGCAATTTCGCCGACCAAGGGAGAATGAAGACATTGCTGTCGTGTTCCTGGAACCAGTCATGCACCACCTTAGTGACATGGCAGGGCGCATTATCCTGTTGGTAGACACCATCAGGGTAAACATCCAACATGAAGGGATGCATGTGGTCAGTGAGGAAATAGGTAGGCCATTGGCATTCAGGGACCCATCCAGTGGTACCAGCGATCCCAGGTCACACCAGAAAAGCATCCCCCAGACATGCACATTGCTGGCCTCTACTTGACCGACAAGCGTGTCCAGGTGTTGGTTCTCGTGTCTGACGCCGTATTCGCCACTGCCCATCACTTCTGTGGAGTAGAAACCTCGATTCGTCAGAGAAGGCAACCTTTTTCCACTCTTCCACTGTCTAATGATGGTAGTCCCATGAGAACTGCAGGCATTGTTGCCGATGGACCTTGGTTAATGTTGGCGCCTTTACGCAGCGTTGATTCCAGAAACTCATGCGTAACAAGGATTGCTCTACTATTATCAGGGACATATACCTGGGTGCCCCAGCATTCATTTGAGTGGTCGATTGTTGCAGTGTCGCATGTCCTTTACCAGTCAATGGAGGTGACGTTCTCCTCTGGGGTCAATGGCCTTTGGGGCTCTACTGTTATGACATCTGGAGGTACTCGGTGTGCCAGCGGTCCATTCTTGGCACACCCTTACAGCACCTTACGAACAGCCCACGAAGTCTGTTGTTTCCAAGATGCTACCACCCTTGGCGCAGTAACTGATAATCATTCCTTTTTGAACGTTCGTCTAATCAATACTTCTGCCCATTGTGCTCATGTTACGCACTATGGCTCATCTGCCCTGGACAGCTGCCTATATCTCTGTGTAGTCGACCTTGTCATGTGCACTCTGTGATGCACCTGGACGGGTACACTGTGATTCCATGGGTGGTCATATTATTCTGATAGGACTGTATATATTTCTGGCATTGTTTTACCACCAGATTCTTAGCCCAGTGGCAACTATTTTGGTTACAACAGACTCTAATAAAAAATTGTTCTAAATCTAGGCTATTGGTAAACTGTGGTAGTTTTATGTAACAGTAATTTTGAGAAATTTGTACTTGTTCAACTTTGCATAAGTCTTGGTGTTTCCTTCAGAGAACTACCAACCTGTCAGTTTTTTGACACCATTTTATCAGTTCTTCATATTTTAGTCAAATGTCTATTTTCAGTTTTAGTCTCACAGTTATGTATCCAATCATTTTATACTTGAACATGTTTTAACCAATCATTCATTTTTACATAATGTTTACCATTTTTCTTTACACAGATTATTTTGGATGCATTTGTATTTTATTATTTGTAATTTTTTTCTCTGGTTCTTTATATTTTGGTTGTTTTTTGTATCATTATTGTATATACTACTGTTCTTAATATTGTACATATATATATATTATACTGTTTTTGTACTTTTATTGTTTTTCTGTGATGATATCTTCTGTTAATTTTACCTGTTATTTTTTTCTTGTTTTGTTTGTTGCACTATAGGCGTTTACTGCTCATGCACTATTAAATCTCTAATTCAACCATATGTTTGTAATCAAGTATTCTGTCATTTGCCTGAAATTATTTCTATCTTTAAAATAGTGAAAATTAAACAAGTACTGTTACTTTCAGTTTTTTATACTAATTTCTACAATATAACAAAATTACAGTAGAGGTTCACAGTGCAGTAATTAAAATTAAATTGAAATGAGTGACAAGTTTAATCTTCGACGTTCTTGCCAGCAAGAATCCTCTGCAGTACAGTACGTAAATCTCTCCTTAATAACTTTTGATATTTGATAGCATAGAATCATTGAAGTGATAGCATTGAAGTGCTTAAAAACATTTAACAGTGTCATAGTGAATTAAAGATTTTAATTTAATTTTTTTACAATATATTTCTGAAAATGAATTAAATTTAATAAGGGACTGAAGTATGTAATATTAAATTTGTCATTGTTTTAAAAAATGCTTCTTTTCCTGATATATTTGATAATTTTAGTGTGATATAAAAAATTAATTTGCTAAGTATATTACATTTTAAGGGTTACATTCTTTTTGTTTCAGAATATGTAAATCACCTTAATGGCCCAAAAATGAAAGGGCATCCTGTGCAAGTAATTGGGTCCTCAGAGGACCATTTGTTTGAACTTGATGAAGAGGCTCTGGAATCAGTTTTATTACAAGAGCATGTACGAGATAAACAAGTGGTTGTAGTATCTATTGCTGGTGCTTTCAGAAAGGGGAAATCATTTCTTCTGGATTTCTGTTTAAGATATATGAATTCTAGGGTAAGCTGTTATTCAGTATAGTGTGTGTAAAGTAGAATATTAAATATAATGTTCATTACTGACAGTTACACTAATATAGATGACAAATTTCTGTTAGTTTCAGTGTAACAATCACCATTATGGTTCACCCTTAATAAAATGGTAGAAAAGTATGCATATTTGACATTCTCAGTGGAATATTTTTCTTATTTGCTATATATATATATAAGAAAGAAAAGATCCCAAAAGTTATTCCTAGCTTGTACAGGCATTCTCAAACAAGGACTTATTCCAGCAAATCAAAATCAAGTTTGTTGACACTGCCTCAGAGCTAAAAAAAAGTATGCCTGCTAGAACAGTAGCCCTGGTCTAATGACATTAACACTTACCATGACAAGCCTAAAAAACTGAATTGTACCCTGTGAATAGGCTTTTTTTCAACTGTATTCAGTGGGGAAAAAAAATGAACTTTAGAACTTTTTTTTGCCAAATAACTAATGAAAACAATTATGGTATGTTGCATGTTAAATTAATCAGCATTTAATCTAGATTTTCTGCAAATAAAATATTTATCAAAAAATGTCTAGTTTCATTTTAATAGGGCTTTTATAGAGGAATGTAAAAAAAAAATGCATCTGGCAATGCAAATAAAAAATTAAAAACAAGAAAAACTAATAGACAAAAATAATTTAATGCATATGAATAGAAAGACTTTATGGAAATAAAGTAGCTACCATTTTAAGTTGCATATGCCTAATGATTGTCAGTTGTTTCAAATAATTATTCTTTTTTAATTACAATATGTATTTTAGAAGCAATATAAATAATTCTAGAAGTAGTGGAATCAATATCCCCTTTCAGAATTGGAGAAAAGTCACAATTAATCTGAATCACTATCAGAGTTAACGAATTATTTTACAAAAAACTCACTATTTTCCTGTTCAACTTGATATCCATTGGAGTATTTGGCAAACATATTTATCCTTTGAAACCTATATTTCATCAGGGAAAAAAAAATCCAAAAAAATTCTTTGGTACTTTCTAAACACAGCATAAATATCTGTACAGCCTAACAAGTGCACACTAAATGTTTGAAAATGAAACCAGATGTTTGCTGATGTTTGCTCCTGACATTGCTAATCACACGATCAAAGTGATATTCATTTTTCTCTTCATACTTTCATAAAAAATATTCAATAATAGATAAAAATAATTTAGAAACACTAAAATTGTTTTTAATCACAAAATATATTAAAATGAAGCAAATACATATATGGCTGTATTTTTTGTGCAAATCACTGAAATCCTCCAATAAAAAAACGTTCCCTTGGCATTTGGCTTCATTTTATTGAGGACATATATCAGATCTTTAGTAAATGAATAATAAATAACCCTCCAAGCAGCTGCTTGTCACAGAGGTCTGACAGGAGCCTGTCAGTTTATATGCCATAGTAGAAGGTTTGTGAGGATGGTGGGACCTCAGCAGAAAAACATGAACATCCATGCCTTACTTGGGATTCGAACCCAGATCCTATAGATCAGTAGCCAAGTGTGCTAGCCACTCAGCCAAGGGATGACAGACCTTTAGTAAACAAATCAATTAACTTGCTGGAGCTCTCTGTCAACTAGTGGAGTATGAGAAGAAACAACCTGTGGCAATACCATCTCCTGAACTGTGCTAATGGTAGAGAAAGGCTTTTTATTTTATGATACATCAAGAGGAATAAAATGAAAAAACTAACATTATCTAGGAGCTCCTAAATGTCTATTTTAAAGATAAATATATATGTAAAAGTTCAAACTTTAATATTTGTAAAAAATTATAAATTTTTAATAGTACAATAGAGTTTATTGTTCGTGGTTGTATATGAAGGCTCCACGAACTAGATTTTTGAGGTTGTAGCAGTTTAAGATTTAAAGAAAGTTTAAGTAAGATTTTGGGGAAAGTGGAATCTTATATGTGTGTGTGTGTGATTTGTCACTTTTGGGACCAGGGGTCAGTAGTGTGCTAGGCTCGTAATCTACAGTTCCTGAGTTCAGTCCCAGTTAGGTTAGCATTGAGATTTATCTCCGCAAAACTCCCTACCCATGCCAGTAGGGGACACTGATAGGCTTGAAAAGGCTGCCGTCTGTCAGATGGGACATTAAACCATGGCCCTGTGTGTAGGAGTGTGCCCCTTGTGCATGTTAAAGAATACTCTGGATGGCCTTGACATGAGACTGTCATCTGTTTCACAAAAGTTGTTCCAGTGGGTCCCTTTCCCCAACCTTCTCTGAGCCTTTGGGGTCCTTATGACTGACTATTTAGCCATGGTGTGCAAAAAGTGCTGCTCTTAAGAAATAAAGAATCACAGCTAGTTTAATACTATTTAATTCACTCGAATCTTAGCTGTTACATTTGAGGGAAAGTTAAAAAATTCAGAAGGAATTCTGAATTATTCCTTTTCATCCTTCTGAATTTTTTTAACTTTTCCTTAAATGTAACACCTAAGATTCATGTGAATTAAATAGTAAAGTGCCGCTCAGAGGTAAAACATCCCAATCCAACTTGCTATTGGTGGTTGCTTCCAGATGGCACAGCAGAAGGGGTAGTGAGACCTCTGGGAATTGGCAGAATCACATACCCACTTTAAAATCTTAATCACTATCCAAGCTGTTTTATTATTGTTCCAGTAGATCAAAATAGCATTTTGATCAGTGAATACAGGATAGTAGGGATGTTATTCACTTCTTGTCAAAATATTTGAAGTAAGTCTTTTCCTGTTACACTAATCACACAATGGTATTTAGAGCACCGTAACTTGACATGTTTCTACTATTAACGTCATATTTAGAAGTTGGGTAAACAGTTCTACTTCGGAGATTGTGTGCGAGTTGTTGTGTGGCTACGCCGTGTGGTTTGCAGCGGGTGGCACTGTTGCAGTTTTGTGGTCCTGCTCATGTGCCTTGGGTAGGGGTGGGGGTGTGGATGCTTTAGCAGTGCTGTGCTGATCCAGGAGCAGTTTCCATGGGTGGGGTGGGTGGTAAATTCCTTCATTGCACCACGCTTCTCTGTTTTAGTATATCATCAGTTGTTCAGCGAGATCCAAATTGAATCTCACTGAACTTGCTGCTAGTGTCCAAAATCTCCTGGGCCACTGCAGTCGCCTACCTTATAAATGGAATAGTACACTATTGATGGGGAAAAGTTATCAATGGACAGACATTTCATCACAAATGCTTGGGTTGAGGGGAGATAATTTTGTAGAGTCCAAACCTTCTTACCATGCACTAAGTTACAATGAGATGAAGCTGTATACCAAATTTGGTGGTCCTAGCTCTTACTATTTAGGTAGTTTCACTTGATACTATGCCACTTGTCCCTACTAGGAAATCTTTAACCATATTCTTTTATATCTTGTTTTCCATTTGTATGACAACGGGTTATTTTATATGCATTTAATTTTGTTACCTTTGACTTTTATTGTTTCGATATTTTCCAGATTTCTTTTTAATTGTACACAGAGCCAACAATCGTGTATTATTAAAATTTTTAAGTACTAGAACTATAATTGTAATTACTTTTATATTATAAATCAAAAAATAAACCAAAAATTTCAATGAATTCATGTTCCAGCTAGACAGATGTTTGAATATTCTTACTGATTCTGTTATGTTTTGCTATCAGTGTTACTGAGTACTGCTATTAGACCTGTTGATTAAGCAAAAATAGCATTCCAAAGATCTAAAAAATTACTTTATTTACATAAGCCATAAACATGTAACCACAGTTTCACCTGCATTATTTCAAAAATTTATTTTCACAGGGCAATCCAGATTGGATGGGAGAAGAGGAAGAACCATTAACTGGTTTTTCTTGGAGAGGTGGATGTGAAAGAGATACAACAGGTATTTTGCTGTGGAGTGAAGTTTTTCTGGTTCCTTGGAAAGATGGGGAAGAGGTAACTTAAGTTAAAATATTTCTTAAAGGTTAGTTGAAAATTTTACTGTTACTGGGCTGCAATAATTTTATTAGCATTTTGAATATTCAGGATGCAATGTAATTTTGGTAGCATTTCTCATGGCTACCCCCCCTCCTGTTTGATGAAAAGAGACATTTTCGTTCTCCCTTCTGACATTAAATCATCCTGACATAGGTTTATGTCCCACTCACAGCAAAACTTTATTTTTAAATAAAACTTAAGTTAGCAGTATTAAGTATAAAGGCTGATACTGAATAATTTGTTTTTATTTATGAAGTGACATAAGGCGACCAAACTGAATTGAAATGCTTAGTCAGCATGATGCTGAAAGGGTCTATAATAGTGGTATAGCTGCCATTCTGTGTTGCATCTCATTAAATGAAGTAATAAAAATTAATAATTATATGATAAATAGTTTATGTACTGGAGTTATATATATATATATACAATAAAATCACAATATATATATCATAAATTTAATAAAAATCTCTATAATGCTGTATATAAGTAAAACACAGCAAGAACGAGGCAGTAAAATCCAACATGAATCATCATCATCATCCTCAAGCAGCCATGGGCTACGGAAGTCCAACCAGACCGTGCAATTTAGTTCTCTAAGCAATCGAACCTGAGCTACATCTGCTGCATCTGGCCACTGCACACCAATTCTAATAAGGTCCTGTTTGACATTGTGAATGGTAAAAGTAAATTATCAGAATTTAAGGGAGCAAGATTTTTCAAAATGGGTGCCGATGGCACATAAAACTTTCTTTCAGTACATAAAGATTTCCTTTACCTAGAATATTCTTTTCTCTATTTCTATAGAATGAGATTACTATTTGGAGGTAAGTTGATGATATATGCAATTTTTAGGTAAGTTAAATGCCATGCAATGCAAGATGTTGCCTATCTGTTGTTATTTTACATTTCATTGGTGATTTTGAGTGCACATATGTCAGTACCTTGAAAGGGTAGTGACTTTGATATTATAGAGTGAAAGTGCGCAGAACTATTTTAAGTTGAAGGTATGTGTGCCGTGCAAGGTGTATTGTGTTGTTAACCAAAAAGATCAGTAGCCATGATGTTATTAAATCCAAGTGCATGAACAGTTCAAAATAGATGGTCTGCCTAACCTGACCAAAGAACCTTACCAAGATCAGTTTACCTTACCTATTACCATACCAAAGTTTCCTTACCTTACCAATTTCTTTACTTGCACTACCAATTATATACGAGATGCATAATATCTAGTTATTGGAGCTTTTTGGACATCGGGTAATCTAAAAGGTAATAATTGTATTTTTTTTCATTTATCATTTAATGAAATTTTGACATTATAGCATGTTATAAGACTTAGTTATAAAAACTATATTAGGGATTACCATTAGTTGTTATAGATGTCCCTGCTCTGCGCAGATCTGACGTGTTTCATGACCCAAGAGTTTGGTCACATCTTCGGTAGGCATTTCAGTAGGCCTACCTAAACTGGATTTATTGTAAATAAAATACTTAAAGAAAGATACTAGTGTTATTTTAATAGAGCTTTTAAATTCATGTAGTAAAAAGTAGTATTTTCGTAAATAAAAATTTAAGAAAGTAATAGGCAAAAAATAACTATAATGCATATGAGTAGAAAGGCTATTTCTGAATAACAAAAATAAATATTTGTTTGAAACATGAAAATTACTCTTTTGCAATTTTTCTCTGTACTATGAGAAAATTCCAGTTTTTGCAAACTGTGCCTGAATCAAGTTTACATTATTTTAACAGATAATCAATTAATGGAAAGGTCATATTATATTCCAAATTAAATCAAATTTAATTCTGAATTTTATGAAAATAAATTGAAAGAAATTAGCCAACATTTTAATCAAACCTTTTTCACAGTGATGTGAAAATATACTGACTAGGCAGTTAAGGCTTAATTTGTGAAAACCTGATGAATGAAAGTTATTTTTTTTTCATTAATATATAATTTTCATTCTGAATAATATAGTAAAAAATCCTAAAACTAGACTTCTGTTATTTGTCGTTTTTTGCATTGTAGTAGCAATGGAAAGAAAGTAGTGATAATGTTAATTTAGGCCTTACTCAGGTTAAACCTCTGTTGTAAATACAGCAAAAATCATGGGAAATAAAATTCATTCTGTATTGCTGTGAATAAATATATTTTATTCCTAATAGTAATACTATAAAATGTGCCAGAATTGCACAAGGTGACTTTACACTGTTTATAATTAAAGCGATTTTTCTTAGCTGTTTTTTTTTCATGAGCACCATGCATTTTTTTTCTTTGGATGGTACATTTTGGAGATCTTGACAAAATGCCAAAACTAGTGCACTAAAGATAAAAAAAATTTTGAGATTTCAATATCCTCAGTGAGGCACAGCGAAGACCTTGAGGGTATGGGTTAAAAAATTTAAAACCATTCAACGAAAAGTCGTTTCTTTGAAATAAAGTTTTGCAAAGTGAGGGATTAAAACCCATCAGTGTAGCAACTGTAGTAGAGAGTGGGAGAGGTTAAATTTCCCTTGATAAAATTGTTCTTCCAATCATAAGAATTTTTTATTTTAAAACAAAAAAGCAATAAAAGAAATTAACATATAACCTAATGCAATGTTAAAAAATATCTGCAATAATTGGTAAACTGGCAATCATCATAACTAGCAATGTAGCATAACTCCGAAAGGTCAATAATGACATAAATCTATGGAAATGAAATATATCCCTAGAAATAAAAATTTAGGCTTAATTATTAAAGTATAAATAAATTATTAACTGAACTGAAAACAAATCAATCATTGACAATGTTATACACAGCACATGTACCCGGCACATTATAGCCTGAGTAGCTCATGTGCCAGAAAACCCCAAACAATCAACCAGCACATGTGCCCACAAGCTGCTAATTACTGGCATCTGCATCTTGCTGATCTGTGACCTGGTTTATGTAGGAGAATTGTACAAACAAGTTAAAGTTTTAGTAACAGGAAATGGGTTTAAGGGAAAAAGGAGAGTGTAAAACAAAAAAAAAGGTGTTTAAGTCACAGTGTTGATAAAAAAAATTATTGAATTTTCTCTATATCACTAATTAGTGGAAAAGTTGAGACAATTGAATGGAATTACCATCTAGATATTTACCCTGGTTTCTTCCTTGAGATGATTTCCAATGTGTATATGAGTCTATTGTCCTGTAGTGGGTATAATCCAGATATGCGTTCACTTATATTCTTTTTTTTTGTCGTCTGAGAGAGTGCTGGTGCCAGTTTCACGTTAATTTGGTGCACACGTCAACCAATGTATTTTTTTTCATGGTTTGTCTCAACTTTTCTGGGAGTGCAAATATTATATGCTACTGCATACTCAGTAAGCATTTTGCATTGTTACTCTAATGGATCGTCAGGCGAAGTAGTTATTTTGTGGCAGGCACAGATATTAACGTGCTGCGGTCGGTGTTTAGGCTGAGAGCACATTGTGTGGAGGGGTGGGTGGTAGTACATGTAGTGCACTCTATTGGGTTGGGGAGTAGAATTTTAAAGTTGGGGGTATAGAATTTTAGAGTTTTTTTGTTGGAACTTTAAACATAATTGTAGGAACTTTCATGTGGTGCTGTTGTGTTTTTGTGTGCATGTAAAAAGCACGGGAAATGGGTGTGTGTGTGTGGAGGGGGTTGCTTAATTTAATGTTTGGGTTATTATTCAAGAGTATTTTCCATGCAAAAGGTGGTGGGGTTATGCCATTATTGTATATTTCATTTCTGTTTAAATATATTACAAAATTTTTGGCATAATTTAGTTGAAATTTCATAGAGGGAGAATAGTATTCTTGCATCATTGAATTTTGGTGTTAGGTTGTGGGTGATGGCAGCTTGGGTTAAGGCTGTCTTTTGGTTGGCTTTTTCATAATATTCTTGGTTTTCTGCCAGTTGGGTTGAGAATTGTCTAAAGATTTTTCCTACATATTTTTTCTGCTGTAGTTCTTCATGTGGGTCTTCAACATGGGGGGCGGGGGGTGGCTCAGTCGGTAGCGCGCCAGGCTTGTAATCTGTACTTCCCAGGTTCGAGTCCCAGCTGGATCAGCGTTGAGATTTATCTCCGCAAAATTCTCCGCCCTGCCCACGGTCAGTGGGGGATACCGATGGGCTTGGAAAGGCCACCGTCCGTCGGATGGGACGTTAAGCCGTGGCCCCGTGTGCAGGAGAGCCATACCCTGTGCACTTTAAAGAACACACTGGATGGCCTTGACGGGAGGCTACCATCTGTCTCCCAACAGCTGTTCCAGTGGGTCCCCTCCCCCAACCTTCTCTGAGCCTTCGGGGTCCATGTGACCTGGCCATTTAGCCCATGGTGTGCAAAAAAGTGCTGCTCAGAGGTAAAACAACCTAACAACTCTTCAACATGGATGACATAAATGCCATCTGAAGGCATTTATTAATCTTGGTCATTTTTAATTAATTTTGAGACAGTGCTTTGGATTTTTATGGGCACACTGTAATCAAATTCTTTCATAATTTTTGTCAAAGTGTCGGTTAGGTGTGGGATAAGAGGGAATGGTGTAAATTTTTTTACTTGGGTTTGTGTTAGTGGTACAGATAAGGAAGCGTTTTGTTGTGACTCTACGTTTTTTAGGATATTTGTGTGTAGCCTGTTTTAGAAATTTGTGTGTAGCCTGCTTTTTGCCTAATTTTTGTATTTTATTCCCAGCTTCAAGAGTTAACATTAAACTAATCCCAAACATTAAACTAAATTAAGCAATCCCCCCCATACATACACACCCATTTCCCATGCTTTCTTTATGCACACACAAACACAACAGCACCAAACAAAAGTTCCCACAATTATGTGTAAATAAAGCTCCAACAAAAACTCTAAAATTCTATATCCCCAACTTTAAAATCCTACTCTCCCAACCCCTCAATAGAGGGCACCACATGTACTACCACCCACCCCACCATACAACGTGCTCTGAGCCTAACATAAACACTGACCACAGCACATTAACATCTGTGCCTGCTGCAAAATAACTATTTCACCTAATGATGCATTGAAGTAAGAATGTGAAACGTGTAGTGAGTATGCAGTAGCATATAATTTTTGCACTACCAAAAAAGATGTGACATAAACTGTGAATCTAAAAAGACATCGGTTGACGTGTGCACCAAATTGACCTCAAACTGGCACCAACACTCTCAGAGGACAAAAAATAAAGAATATAAGTGAATGCATATCTGGATTATACTACACACCACAGGACAATAGACTCATCTACACATTGTAAATCATCACAAGGAAGAAATCGAGGTAAATATCTAGATACTTCCATCCAATTGTCTCAACTTTTCCACTAATTACAGTGATATAGAGAAAATTCAATAATAATAATAATAATAAGCTGTATAAATTTTGTAATTGCTTTCAAAATCCTCCAATTTTAAAAACAGCAATTTTTGGTTAATTTTTAGGAGAATTTCAAGACTTGAAGAAAAAAAATGAATTCACAATAGTTCAGACTAAACTTGTGAGCTTAAATCAGGAGGTTACATCTATGTGAAAAAACAAACAAATCGGCTTTGCTGTATATCACATCTAAAATGGCTATCAGATGACTTTAACAAATTATATCACAGCTTAATAAAATATGCATCAAATGAAAAAAGTCATTTTTCAACCTTGAATTATGTACTTTTATAAGATATATGTATGAAAATTTTCAAATGGCAATTTATATTTTCAAAAAATTAAAGTGTCACATGTTGTACCAAAAACAAATAGCCATTTCTGGGCTCTCATTTAGGTTTCTCTCAACACATATAATCAATGGAGACCCTGGAAAGGTTAATATCTAAAATGTGATACTGATAAAATTAAAATCAATATGTATAACATACACTATGTGGTCATTTCACTAAGATAGAAATTTTGAACTGAAACTTTCAGCCAACGGAGGTAATGTGTCAGTTTTGTTCTCATCAGCTTTTGTGCATTACTAAAAAAATATTTAGTGTCATTGAATATTGTGATTTTTCTCTTTGGGTATTACTTGTTCTGTGTTAAGACAACCTTAAGAGATGGAACTCTTGAAATATGCAAGATGAGAGGAAAAAGTTGGAGAGGGGGGTGTAATAAAACCTTTACATCCATTGATGTAAAGGTTGTATCCTTAGTCTTTTAAATGTTAAGATGTAGCAAGTGGTAATCTTATAGTAGGACTTGAAAACTAAATAGTACATTTAGCACTTATTAAAAATGCAAAACTGTTTCTACTTACTTATCATCCTCAGTATATGCTCCAGTATCTACTTTTCAGGGAGAACATAATAAAAAAATTCCTAAATTAGAAAAAAATATTGCATATCTTAAGTTTATTTAGTTGTATAGTTGTTGCGAATAACTTTACTGTTCTGGCTGCACACTTTTCACACGTCGACTTCCTGCAAACATTGCTGATATCATTTATTTATATCTGCAGCATTTCATGATCTGACATTGACATCTTCTACAGCTAGTTGGTGGATTTACATTGAGGGTTAATGGATTTGATGCTAATTCTCAAGATTATGCACTGAAATGTGAGTTATTGAATGAAGTCTCTCCTAGCAGGTCTTTGTTCTTGTAACATTTTTATGTAAGATCCACAAATTCACATCTGCAAGATCAGAGATATGATAGGGAAACTTGAATTGGCCATCTTTTACTTGCTGTTGTAATGTATTTTCTGTAGGTTTTATTTAAAATATGTACTCCCATGTTCTGTAGAATAGTGTAGTCACAGGTTTATTTCAAACACAGTATCCAAAACCACAGCTGGTAAACCGATAAGGTCTTTAGCGTCAATGCATGACACCCAAAGGATATTAGTGTATCATGAACTTACTAAAAAGTTTCTTACTGAGTGAGAAAATGAACACCCATAAAAGAAAGCAATACATGAACCATGTACATCTTTCACATAGAATTTGCAGGTATGTAAATGTAAAAAAAGTGATGGGATACATGTGTTATCACAGTAAAGGAAGTCTTACTGCAATTTTAACATACCATTCTCCTTGTTCCTTGGCTATTTTTTGTCCTTCCACACTCCCTGATAAACTGACTCAATAGCATTTAGCTCAGTTTGCTGCCACTATACATGACTTTAGCTGCCCCATGGCTAGTGGTTAGCATGCTTGATTAGATCTAAGGGACCTAAGTTCGAGCCCCGGATAAGGCATGGATGTATGTGTTGTTTTGCTGCTGAGGTCCTGCTATCCTCTGAGACCTTCTACTAAGATATATAAACTGACAGGCTCCTGTCAGACCTCTGGCAAGCAGCTGCTTGCGGGGGTATTTATTTATACTTGACTTCCCTATATGTGTGACAAATATTTCTCCTCTCAATCACTTAATTATGCATGCACATTGCTGCAAATTATTGTTCTCTTCCCCTTTTTATCCCTTTGTAAAAAAAATGCTGTTTTATGTAATTTTTCATGCAAACTTCTGACAGCTAAAATGTATTAGCAGTTTTCATAATAAATTTAAGAGCGTGATGAAAAGTTCTTGGATTTCTTTTTTGGTATTAAAATGGCTACATGGATGTACTAGGGAGTTTATATCTTAAAAACATTGGGTGCTATAAGGTTCATATTTGTTTATAGTTAATGAATATTTAGGAAAATTCAAGAAGCCTGATTCCCTAACACTTGGACTAATTATGAATAATTTAACCACAAAGCCAAAAAATATGCTGTGACCATTCTAGTGTTAACATTAAAGATAATATATTTCTTAAAACACACAAATAGCAAACAAAGATGTAATATGGATGCAGATGAAGCATGGATCAGTGATAAAATTCAAGTGTCACAAATAAAACATTTAGAAATTTATATTGATAAATATTTTCAGTGAAATGTACATGTACAGTGTATCTGAATGTTTGAGATGTCTAACAAAATGACAAAGACTGAGATGTGCTAAATATGAACACATGCAAATTATTTTACAGAGCTACTTGTGAGTCAATACTATCCATAAATACTGATTGCAATTGTGCAATAAGTATTTATGGGATGACAAAAATAACAAATTAAAGATTTTCTTATCTCTTTCACTTGGTCTTTAATTCTTATCTCTTTAACATTGCATAATATCTATCAATTATATCCATCAATATGACTAATCCCTACTTGGGCATCAAGCCAGTGATTCATAGCCAGAATTGGGTCAGAGATATCCAATATTCTACCAATTTATTCCCTTTGTTCATTGTTTCTTGTGTGGTGCAGTATGGACTAACTTAGGTCTGTATCTAGAATGGACTAACTTAGGTGGGAACAGAACCTAAGCCCAAACCTCAGTTGGAAAACAAGAGGGGTGAATCTATAAAACCTTGAGGGGTGAATCAATAAATAGATCACACCCATTTGTTTTCCCCAAGAATAGAATTGTTCCTCTTATACACTCCTTGACCAAATTTATGATAACACTAACAAAATTTGCAACAAACAACTCTACGACATTTTGTTATTGTTATTTAATTTTTGTTACTTAAATTGCTATTTAAATTTTTTATTGTACAATGTAATTAAAAAATTTGCTCTTAGATGCATTTTAGTATAAAAAGGAAATATATAGGAAACTATCTTCATACTGGAAATGAGCATATTGCAATGATGTCATTAACACAAGAAAATTTTGTGCATTGCAGAAGTTAGCTGCAGATGCTCCGAAATATGCACATATGATGTCAATATAGAGTATGATCCCCTCTGATAGCTAAACAGGCCTGACAGTATTGATCCATGCTCAACATAAAGATCTTCAGAAGGATCTGAGGCAATAAATCCCATTTTTCCACAAGAATTAACTTTACCTTGTGGAGTGACCTAGGAGGTGGCTGAAGGTTTTCAGTGCATCTCCTTAAGACATCAGTATGTGTTTGATGAGGTTTAGGTTTGGCAACTTTGCTCATTAGATAATTTTATGAATATCTTCCATTTCTAAGTACTCCTACATTAGGTTAACACTATGTGGATGGTATTGTCATTCATAAACAAGAAATCAGTGCCAACCACACACCTAAAAGTCAAACAAAGATATCTTTGCTAACCTTTGAGTGCCAGATAAATGGTCAGCTCAGGTTGAAGTATCTCTCACTGACTTTGGACAGCTCATCTGGTAATGGTCCCTGTCTCCTGGAACTGCTTCACCTGTGATTGTCCTGCTTCAAGTTGTCCATCAGCATGCCATCACAAGGAATCATTTAAATGATTCCTTGTGAGATGGAATCAGATGATTTGCCATCTGAATTAGAAATAATGAGATTAATACTCCTTGTAAGCAACAATTTTGAAATGGAATGATCTTGTAGCAGCTCATGTTTTTACAGGCATTAGTAATTTGCATGTTGTAAGTAATTATGAAGTTGTAGATAGATTTCGATTGGATATTTGAAATTAGTACGTGATGTTTATGATGGTGCATTGTTACCTTCAGAGATATTAAAATACTGATGGAAAATACTGTTACCTTAATTTTGTCATCCAGTATATGAGGTGGGTATTGGAAAATTGACAGTTTCCTGTTTTGCAGTTTCTTTCTCATTAAATGCAAATATATTCTTAAGAAAATGAAAGTCTAGTAAAAAAAAAAAAAGTGATAAATAGGCACTTTGACGTCAACCTCAATTTTAGAGGAAAAATTGTCTGAGCCAGGTGGGATAATGAACCCACGATCTTCTGATGACATGTCAGGTGCTCTGGACCACTGAGCTACTGGCTGCCGATCAAGATCTCCTCTAATGCTATGAACATTCCCTTTATGTCACATGTAGGCATTATTTTAGGCAATTTTTATCCCTAGTGGCTTTTTATTTGCCAATAGGTGGAAAGCATGTCTTACAAGTATGCTAATGATAACAAATATTGAAATAAACTCAGATAAACTCGTATCCCACCCGGCTCAGACAATTTTTCCTCTAAAATTGAAATCGACGTCAAAGTGCCTATTTATTACTAGATGTTGAACCGTCGAGTTTATCTGAGTTTATCTCAATATTTATTACTAGTAAAAAAAATTAACCGCCTGACCACATGAACATAAATTTTAAATTTTCAGTTATCTTCATGTAAAATGTAGTTATCATGAACAAGTGATTTTTCAAGCCTTGCTCTCAATAGGAAGAAAAAATAATTACCCTACTGCTGGGTAATTTGCTGAATATGAAAGGCTTATGCATTTTTCTTTTTTAATAAAAATAATGATTTTTGTTTTACAATAATCCACATATTTTTTTTAAAACTAAGTTTTGGATGATTTGGTTATACGCTTACATTGAGGAAGTTGCATTAATATGTGGAAAATAACAAAAAAACACAGAAAGACTATCAAAATGGCTATGGTACATTTCAATTTATTTTTGAAAGGGCAGTTTTGGACTGATATTTGCATTCCTTGTACAATGTTTTGATCATAGGATAATTCACTCTCAAAACTAAACAAATGTGGACACTTTGTTGTTGGCTCTCTTGGTACCTGTAAGTAGAATGGTAATCTGTCTTTCGAATTTAGTATTATTGATACCCTGTTCATAATTAATCAAAGTGTACTAGGTATTTTAGTATATAAGGTTAAAGTTTATGCAACAATCTATGTATAAAAAAATGTATTGAGAGACTTCAATATTGATTACTTATATTTTATTTAGGTTGCTATACTCTTGATGGACACTCAAGGGGCCTTCGACAGTAAATCAACAGTAAAAGATTGTGCCACAGTTTTTGCTCTCAGTACAATGACTAGTTCCGTCCAGGTAAATTTCTTTCAGTTAAATTATAAATGTGCCACAAGTTTTGTTCTGATGTTGAAAATGCAAATTGG
The DNA here is from genome assembly GCA_038380435.1 of Ryuthela nishihirai. Lineage (NCBI taxonomy): Eukaryota > Metazoa > Arthropoda > Arachnida > Araneae > Heptathelidae > Ryuthela > Ryuthela nishihirai. The sequence continues at coordinate 7,253,843 of JAWZYU010000034.1, forward strand.
TATGATTAATAAAAGTTAAATTCTGTTATACCCTCAACATGTATTGGGACACTTAAAAGGTAAGATGAAGTTGCAAACCACATTTAAAGTTCCTTATTTTTTTTGCAAATAATCATTTTATGGAAACATGCCACTGAAAATAAATTGAAACTTTCAAAAAGAAAAAACCTCAGTACAAAAATAGAAAGCAAAATTTTACTAAAACACTAATAACTTTAATCTTTACATGATTATGCTGTATTAAAATAAGTTAAAAATCCTTAAGAGTATATCTATATAATAAAAGATGTCTGTGTGTCTGTCTGTGGCAGCACACAGACAAGGGGTACTTGCTAGAAGCAAAAATATTTACTATGCTATTCCTTCGGGAAACAAGAATCGCTGTCAAATTTATTGGTGCCATTTACTTCTCTCTAACTGTGAACATAAAGAGTTAAATAGCATTTAATCTTCTGCTGCAGATCTGCTTCCGTTGCCAGATTCTCCACGTTTCCAATGGCATTAATGAAGCATTTCATTGCAGCTAGAGCCTTGATTTTCTAACCCAAACATGTGGTCAGGCAGGGGGAACCTGCCTATGAAATTTGGGACCTTTCAGTGAAGTACATCGGGAATTACAGAATGCCAACATCTGATGAAATAAACATCTCTCATCGTTTGCGACGGGCTATGAGAGCGCGCACCGAGTCAGCAATGGCCTTTGCAACACTGTAAATTCTTTATGTTCAAATTGTGATAAAATGTTGGTGGGGAGGGGATACTAAATAACCTTTAGTGCAGGAAACAATATGCAGATTAAAAGTGAGACACACTATCACTATTTGTGTAGAAACAAAGCCACGGGACAAGTGAGAATCTGATTTTTAAACCAATCACTGGACCCACGGGGAAAGTTTAATGGAAATTTGAACCGTGCGAATGAATATCACGGGACCTATAGGGCGACAAAATCTGTGGTAATGGAAATAAAATCTTGATAGCTTATGTAGAAACTAAGCCATGGGCTATGAGGAGTGCTCGCTGATGGCAACAACGATCCGGGTAAATACATCGTTGCATATATATTGTTGCAAAATGCAACGTGTAATAGTACTTGTTTATTATCCTAAAAGCACAAAGACTTCTATATAAGAAGCATGAAGTGTTAGCCTTTGATACTATAAGTTCTTATATAATACTCATAAATATTATACTGTCATGTTGTACTTGCTTAGTTGTACGTCCTGTGAAGTAGATGTTTTGTAGTTCTGTAGACTTGGCTGGTACACTCAACACTTTTGTGGAGAAACACAGTCCTAGTTATCTACAGTGCACTTGACACTTATTGACTTGCATATTGTAGATAAATCTTATTCTTGTCACAGGATATTATAGTTGCCATTATCATAGATTTTTTTTCACTTTATGTATTTTTGCTGTTGACTTATATCTGGATGTTAAGATGCATCCTTTCCATTGTTGATCTAGTGTCACTAGTTGCAGGTTTAATTCTTGAGCATAACTGATGTGTAAAGGCATTTGAAAGTTAAAAAGACAAATCTTTCAACTGAATACATTTAAAACTTTTGTGTAAATCATATTAAAAGTTAAAAAATCCCTCTGTAGTACAACACGTTTCAACATCACTCAATGTCATCATCAGGCAGCGGAATGTTCGGTGTGCACAAGGTATATATAAGGCTGGCCCTCTATCAGTGAGGGAGCATGTGACTCAATATTGTATTTATATTATACTGTAGAGACAAAAGTTTCACTTTGTTTTGTCTGTCTGCCAGTAGACATTGAACTTTTTTGTTTATAGAGATAAATTAAAAATTCTCTTTATGTTGGATAGGTATTGATGAAATATGATTTGCACTTCGAAATTCTCCCTGAAGCTACAATTGCACCCTCGAATGATGGAAAAAGTTGAAAATTTGAAACAAATATTACAAACATTGCGTTTGTGCTAGAAATTTTAAATTTTTGTGGTACAATGTGTAGGTGAAAAAGTTCCATTTCCAATAATGAGTTAACCCTTTAGACCCAGAGTGGGTTGGAAAAACAATTTTTTTTGTTTAGCAAATAATTATTTGTTTTCAGAGATAAATGAAAAATTCTTTTTGGATTAGAAAGGAATTGATGAAATATTATTATTCATACTTTCAGAATCTTCCAAAAATTATAATTACGCCTCTAATAGTGGAAATTTTTTGAAAATTCCAAAATTTTAAACGAATATTACAAACATTGTAGTTAAGCTAGAAATTTGAATTTTTGGTGGTGGAATGTAAACATAATTGACTCCTGGGAAAACAGGATTTTTTTTTGTTTTAAAATGTATTTGTTTATAGAGAAAATTAAAAATTCTTTTTAGGTTGGATAGGTATTGATGAAACATTACTGTTTGAACTTTCCTAAACTCCCGAAAGTGATAATTACGCCCTCTAATGGTGGAAAAGTAAAATTTCAAACTTTCAAATGAATATTGCAAATGATATATTTATGCTAGAATTTTTTCGTTTCCATGGTGAAATGCGAAGGTTATGAAGTTTTCATTGGTAACAATAAGTTGACCTCTTATCCCCAGGAGGATCGCAACCCTTTCCCTCATTGGGGTGGGGAACATAACTCTTTAGTTGGATTAGTATAATGAAATTTTATAATTCACATTTTTCAAAAACTTTGGTGGTTTAAATTTATATGATTAGAAATCACTAAATAGGGAAATGGCAAAACTTTTAACAGCTTTTGCAAATGATCTATATGTAGTAAAAATTTGAAATTTCAGTGATAGCCTTTCAGGAGACATTCCACTTTTTTAAGAGGGGTGTCGGAAATGCAACTTTTTAAATTTAAGAGATAACAGACAAATACTTCTTATGTTATATAAAAATAAATAAATCAATAAATAAATAGCCCCTCAAGCAGCTGCTTGCCACAGAGGCCTGCCAGTTTATATGCCATAGTAGAAGGTCTGAGAGGATGGCAGGACCTCAGCAGAAAAACGACACACACATCCATGCCTTACCCGGGGCTCGAACCCAGGTCCCGTAGATAAGTAGCCAAGCGTGCTAACCACTTGACCACGGGACGGCATGTTGTATAATTACTAATAAAAAGCTATTTGCATTTTCCCATCATCCATTAGCTCAAATTAAAACTTAAGTAGTGAAAAAGTAAGTAAAGGAAGAATTTCATTCTCTTTGAAAACGAGATTCCCATAGGCACCAGAGGCAATATGCATTCTTCTAGTTTTAATTCCAATTTGACTTTTACTTGCATATGGACACTCATTTATATTTTTTTCAGTTAATATACCACCATTGTTGTGGTTGCAGTGATTAGCATGCTTGGCTACTGATTCTTCACAGATCACTGAGGCATATTAACCCTTCTGGGGTCCACATCTTGTATATAAGTTGACAGAATCTGAAGTGAGTGACCAAGGATGCCTATATTTGTTTTTACAGCACATGAAATTTTAGTACAGCACATGAAACTTCAATGTTTAAAAAAATTGCCATTTGAAAATTTTCTTATATATTTTTTAAAAACACATTAGTAACCTTTTCAGTACTATACCAGTTCAAAATGGCAGAGATTTTTTAAATGGGCTCATCCAATCAATGCTATTCCTTTCTCATCACTAACTCATGAAACCTGCAGTTTGGGCCATTTCTTTTTCCATTCAATGCATATTTTATTAAGCTATGTATTAAATAATTTGTTAAAGCCATCAGATTGTGCTTCTTAGAAGCAACATATAGTATTGCCAATTTATTTGTTAAATTTATGCTGAAGCAATCCCCTGATTTAAGCTCACAAGTTTGATTTAAAATATTATCAATAAATTTTTCCTTAAAATTTGTAAAATCTCCAGAAAATTAATAAAAAAACTGCTATTTTTAAAAATGGAAGATTTTGGAAGTAATTATGAAGTATGTACCTATTTTTTCACTATATCACTGTAAAAAGTTTCATTAACATTAATATGTTTATATATGTTTAAAATTTCTATTTTAATAAAATTCTGAGTTAAATTCTATTTAATTTGATATATAACAAACCTATTTCTGTTGATTAATTATTTGTTAAAAATATTCTAAAGTTGACTTGTTTATTTGACTTGGCAACAAGCCTGGACTTTTCTCTAAGGCAGGCATGTCCAACCCGCGACCCTGGACAGCTAGTAATGCGGCCCACAAAATCGCAAAGTTTACGTGTTTGCGACATAAGCTTTCAACATGATTATGTGATTTTCTGCGAGTTTTTGATATCCCACTAGTTGCATGTTGCCCTTTTTTTAATTTTATAATAAAAAACATAAGAAAATAAATGAAGTTTTATTATTCATATACATTAACTATATTATATATTTTATGTGTGGCCCAAAACAATTCATCTTCACTCAATGAGGCCCAGAGAAGTCAAATCTTCACTCAATGTGGCCCAGGGAAGTCAAAAGGTTGGACACACCTGCTCTAAGGTATGGTACCGAGAAAAAATTTACACGAAAAGAGTAGTTTTCTTGTTTCAAGTAAAACTTTATTTTTATGTTATTCAAGAATAGCCTTTCTATTCATATGCATTATAATTATATCTGTCTGTTATGTTTTTGAAATAAAATTTGTGAAACCAGATGCATTTTTTTTTTACTGCGTGACTCAAAAAGAGCCCTATTAAAATAAAATCATCTTTTTTTGTCTTCAGAAAATCCAGAATTAATTTGGCATATTACATATAATAATTGATTTCATTAATTATTTTGGAAAAAAGTTCTAAAGTTAATTTTTTTCTTGGCTGAGCATAAGAAAAAGTAGCTTGGATGTAAACCAATTTTTCAGGCTGGGCCCTGGAAAGGTTAAACTGGCAGGCTCCTATCAGATCTCTGTGGCAAGCAGCTGCTTGGGTAATTTTCCATAATGTATTATATACACTGGTTTCCACAAATTAAGGAAAAGTGAGAAAAATTGCAATAATTCACAAAACAATTGTGCAATCCTCACCAAACTTGTTCTTGTAATCAGTAAAGTAATGCTGAGTCAGCGTATCGTATGCAAATTAGTCTAGGTTGCGTCAATTTATGTAATTGGATCGTGGCATAAAAATGGGTGTTTTGGAGTGTATTATTATTTTGTGTTGTAAATGTGAGTAAGGAAATTCGAAATGGCCATTTTGTATGAATAACATCGAGACATCATTTGCCAAATGAACCGTGGAGAACTATTGGCCGGCTTGAAGCAGGCCAAAGTCAGATGTGGCACAATGACTGAATGTGAGTCCTTCTGTGGTCCACAGACTGTGGAATCAATTTCTTAGCATAGATAACACATCTTGGAGGTCTGTACACTAGGAAACCAGTAATTTGTATACTCCTCACATCACAGAAGAGAGTGGTGGAATTGGGCATGCACGCATGTTAACTGGACAGAAGAACAATGGAGGTCTGTACTCTTCACAGAAGGGTCCAGATATTGCTTGCAGAATGATTCCAGACATTGTTTGATATGGAGAGAATGAGGTATCTGCTATCATCCCAGTAACATCTGTCAAAGAGACAGTTACGGCGGAGGTAGCATATGTGTTTGGTGTAGCATTTCCTTAGATGGACGGACAGACCTCTATGTGTTGATCAGTGGGAACCTCAATGCTCAAAGGTACAAAGATGACATCCTGGACCCTTATGTACGTCCTTACGCTGGTGCAATAGGTGAAACATTCATCTTACAAGACGACAATGCTCGTCCACACAGAACTTGACTAGTGGACCATTACGTGCATGGAATGGCCAGCTCAATCTCCTGACCTAAATCCGATTGAGCATTTGATGCTCTATGCTCTAGAGAGACGTGTTGTTGCCCTCAACTCGCCACCTGAAACAAAGTGGGAGCTTATTACTGCTTTAAAGGAACAATGGTCATTACTCCCTACTGAGCTGACTGATATCATAAACAGCTTGGAACACTGCTGTCATGCCTACATTGCTGTAAGGGGTGACCACACTCCTTATTAAAGAACTTTGCCCATTGCATTCTGACACCTCATTTTTGGTCAAATTCCTGTTGTTGTTTTTTTTTTGGTGAAAAATGTTTCTAGTGTAAAATATTTTATGCCATTCTAAAACTAGCTTTGTAATTCATGTTTTCATCAAATTTCATTAAAATCATTCATATAGTTTTTTGTTTATTATAATATTTCCAAGTTTTCCTTAATTTATGAAAACCAGTGTATTTTTAGTGTGGATCCCAAAGTTCCAAAATTTTTTACGATTAGAAAATATGAATTCCAGACAACAATGGTTCAAAAAAAAATATTATTTCCAAAAACTTTAAATTTCAGCAATTACCTACAGGCAGTATTTTTCCAGAATCCCCCAAAATCCAAATTCCAAATTATCAACTTCATCTTTTTCAGAATGTAATTTGTATTTTATTCTGATGTATAGATATGGTGCAAACAATTACTGCAATCTACTAAAATACAAATTTATTTAACATTATAAAATACTGTACTTTAATAAAGTATTGCTCAAGATTGGGGCAAAATTGGGAAAGAAAAAAAAATAGCTGAACATTTTAATAGGTTGGGAAAATACAGAAACTCCCTTTTATTTCAGCTTTCCAAAACCTATTCATCAAAAGATCCCTATTCCTACTATATTTGTATTTTGTTCTAATTCTGCTATATCTATCTCTTCAGTGCTTCAACACATTTATTTATGTTTTTGACCCTTAATATCATTGGAGAGAATACTACTTTGTGTAGTACACTCAGTTAAGTTTGCTTATATCACTACATGGGCCATTTGCATATATTCCAGAGAATTCTCCCATAACTTAAGAAATGAGTGGGTGAGTGAAAATATGCTTGATCAGATGCAAGTCATGTGAGAGAACATGGAAAGTTTGTCCTAAAATAAAGACAGCTGATCTAGTTAAAACCAATAAATAAAAATGCGAAGAAGTAAAAATGTAAGAATTATTCAATAGTAAATACACAGTTACCTGTTGGCACAGCCATTAGAGTATGAAGCCATTCTTAGTTAATAAAAAATAGTTTAACAGTGCTACTTTAAAATTTTTTTGTTTTATATGCAGTGTTAAAACTAATAGGTGAAGAACAAGTATTTTCATTTGCCTTTTTCATTACTTTTAATTTTTTTCCCTGATAGAAATTGCTTAATTCAGTATCTTTTTTTCAGGTATTTAATCTCTCGCAGAATATTCAGGAGAATGATCTGCAACATTTGCAGGTAAAGTTTAATTCTTAATACTTTCTGCATTTCAATTTTTTAAATGTTATTGTTTACTAATTTTTCTTTCTTTTATTAGCTCTTTACAGAGTATGGAAGGTTAGCTTTAGAAGATACAAGAGAAAGGCCCTTTCAGGTAAAGGTCTAAAATTTAAATATTTGTTACAATATATTTGTACAGTTCTTATACCTCTTCTCACAAATACTTCTGTTTAAGTTTTGGAAATTAGTTTTTATATCTTTGATACTGCATTTTAAATTTTTATTATACACTTATGATTTAGTATGCTATATTTGTTTCCTTAATTGCTCATTCACCAGAAAACTAATCTAGTAATAAAGTTTTTCTTTTTGTAACTTTAGGCTTAAAACATTTATGAGGTTGAGTGGCTAATAGTTTTAAATAATGATTTACATAAAATGTTACATATTCTCCATTGTTAGTTGGAATGTAGGATATTGTATCACAGTTTTTCTGTGTCATGTCTCTCTAATCCATTTTTTTTATATTCATACTTCTTAACCCTTCTAGTGTCCAGGTCATATGTATATGTTGACAGAATCCAAAATGAGAAGCCGAGAATGCTGTATCCATTTTTAGTACAAAAAAAAAGGGGATGTCTGTCTGTTTTTAGTACAAAAAAAAATTCTATTTTTTAAAAATCAAAATTTCCATTTGAAAATTTTCTTTTATATAAAAACACATTATTTATGCTTGAAAAATAACTTTCTTTTTTCATTTGATGCATATTTTATTGAACTAGGATACAAGTAATTTGTTAAAGCCATCTGATCGCCATTTGTTAAACCTGATATATGGTATTGCCAATTTATTCGTTAGTATTACTCTATGCTGACAATCTCCTGATTTAAGCTCACAAGTTTGATTTGAACTATTATCAGCAAATGTTTCCTTAAAGTTTCAAAAATCCCCTGAAGATAAAAAAAAAATGCTATTTTTAAAAACCGAAGATTTTGGAAGTAATTACAAGTATAAGCCTCCATTGTTTCTTTTCTATTTTACACTTCTCTGCCTTAAACCTATTTTAATATTTCTAGAATTGTTTTTGATCATTTTTATCATTTATCCCAGCATTCTATGCATCGTTTCCACTCTTTAAATCAAAACTGTGGGTAACAAGAGATTCTTAGTCAGACAAGGCTGGAGCTTGTTATTGTGAAGCTGCCAATAGCATCATGGCAGAAGAGTAGGTGCTGTGACCTAGTTTAATTGTTCATATATGCTGTCAAGTGGCTACATAGTGTATTGTTTACAGTGAGCATTATTGGATTACACATTGGAGAATATCACAATGTATCAGTTTGTATTTATACTTTTATATTTAAACTTGCATTTTTGTTTCTGTAGATTTATTTCTGTAAATAATTGATCTTTTGGTCAGCTGATCGATCGATACATTACTATACATGATTACAGTGAAAAAATTTAGAAATATCAAAGTTATAGGCCACTGAATATAAAGTAACAAATGAAATAATATTGAAATGCAAAATAAGAAAACATGGTTAAGGATCTTTTAATACTTACAAGAAGTTCATTTTTGTCTTTTATGTGCTGAGGTACCTTCCTTCTGCAAGAACCAGTAGTAGTCAATCATCATTGCTGTCTTGGTATCTCCTCCATGGTTTGAATATCCTGGTGAAATCATTCCCTTTGTTCATTACTGACATCTCCTAAGTTCTTGGGAAAGAAGAGATACGAGTGCAAGAAATGGATCTTCAAAGACATTCGGCAGCCAATATTTTTGTAGTTTTTGAGAAAATCTTGAATGAGCTGTTGGTAGTTTTCTTCTTTGTGATTCCCCAGAAAACTCTGGACCACAGATGTGAAGGATTCCCACGCAGTGCATCCTTTATATTAAGTTTTTCTTTGAAGACAGTATCATTCAGTAGCTTCCTGATCTGAGGACCAACTTTCTGAGATTTTGGCATCATTTAGTTTTGAAAAATTTTCCTTCAAGTGCAAAAACCCTTTACCAGTTTTGTCCATAGCCTTTACAAAGTTTTTCATAAGCCCCAGTTGTATGTGTAGTAGTGGGAGCAGAACATCAGAGGGGTCACAACTAGACTCTTATACCTCACATTACTCTTTCCAGGAGTAGAAACATCTCTTTTGGGGCCAGTCTTTTGTTTTGTAGTGTTCCTTTCTGACTCTGTTGTCCCATAAACACAGAAAACAGCAAAATTTGTGAAGCCTCCTTGAAGCTCAAGCAAGAGAGATTTGACTTTTAGGTCACCACATATTGTCCACTTAAACTGGTCATATTTTATAGCATTGAGTATTTTTTCCATGCTTTCATGTTTCCTTCATTACCACAGCATGTGTCACTGGAATGGAAGGTTTTTGGTTTCCTATGCAAAAGGACAGCTTTTAAGCTGCATTTTGAGGAATCTATAAATATACTACATTCCTTAGGGTCATGAGTTGTTCCAATTTTTTCCATCAGCCCTGAAATATCTGTGCAGAAACACAAACCATCTTGCATTTCTTAATTAGCAGATAAAGCCAAATTTTTCTTTCTGAACAGAGAAACTCTGGTACTCTTGGCCAGAAGATTCCACTCTTGAAATCTTGAACCTAAAACCTCAGCTTGTTGTTTAGCTAATCAAATATGTAGAACACTCCTCTTGACATATTATATTCTGTTAATGTACAGCAATTAATCATGATAAATTCTATCAAATTAGCTGTGAGTTTAATTTATAGTAACATTCAAAGTGTCACAAAGAATAAAAACCTGTGTATTTTAAGTGTAAATACCAGAGTCCATAGTCCCTTCCAGTGTCCAGCCTGTAAAACTGGTTTCCATCCAGAGGCCAAGCTATTTTCTCCCTATGCTCAGCCAAAAAGAAATTTCAGTTTAGAAGTTTTTTTATGCCAAATAGCTAATGAAAAGTATTTATGGCATGTTATATGCTAAATTAATCAGCATTTAATTCTTGATTTTATGAAAATAAAATATTTAACAAAATGGATGACTAATATAATAATATGATATGACTAATAATTTAATATGACTTTCCGAGTCCTGTAGTAAAAAAAAATGCATTTGACAACACAAATAAAAGTTTATTTAAAAAACACTTAATAGATAGAAATGATACACGTGAATAAAAGGTTTATTTATTTCTGAATACCAAAAAAGAAAAAAAAAATCTTGTTTAAGTATGCATTTCTTCCATTTTGTAATTTTTTTCTCCATACCATACTTTGAGAAAAGTCCAGGCTTGTTGCAGAGTCCAATAAACAAATCAACTTTAGAATATTTTTAATAAATAACTAATCAACAGCAATAGGTCATGTTATATACCAAATTAAATATATTTTAATTCTGAATTTTATTAAAGTAAAAAATTTGAACATCATCATCATCCTCAAGCAGCAATGGGCTACGGAGGTCCAACCAGACCATGCAATTTAGTTCTCCAAGCAAGTCTATCCTGAGCTACATCTACTGCATCTGGCCACTGCACACCAATTCTAACAAGGTCCTGTTTGACATTGTCTGCCCACCGCATCCTAGGTCTCCCCTTCTTTCTTAGGCCTTTAGGCACACTGTTCATAACCCTATTCGCCAATCTATAATTATTCATACGGGCAACATGGCCAAACCAACGGAGTCTCTCTCTGCACAATATGCTGCTTAAAGGAGGTTGCAAACTCCTTTGCCTAACCTCATCATTAGTTACAAAGTTGAACCACCTAATGCCAAAGATACTGCATAAGCATCTGGAATCAAAAGCATCTAGTTTCCTGTTATCTTGTTTACAAAGTGTCAAAGTTTCACTACCATAACTAACCCTAGAAAGAACCAAACTATTATACAGTCTAATTTTAGTCTTTAGGTGTATTCGCCTATTTCTCCACACTCTCCATAGATTCTTAAAAATCCTGGCCGTAATCCCTATCCGTCTGTTAATCTCATGCCGCACATCACCACTATCTGTTACATAGCTCCCAAGATAATTAAACTGTGACATCTGCTCAAGACTGCAACCATTCAGATTAACTGAATCACAGCCTGCCTGACCAATTTTCATCACTTCAGTTTTCTCTCTGTTTATAACCAAACCTGCTCTACTACCAGTTGGGGAGGGGGTGGCTCAGTTGGTAGCGCGTCAGGCTCGTAATCTGTAGTTCCCAGGTTCGAGTCCCAGTTGGGTCAGCATTGAGATTTATCTCCGCAAAATTCCCTGCCCTGCCCACGGTCAGTAGGGGACACCGATGGGCTTGGAAAGACCGCCGTCCGTCGGATGGGACATTAAGCCGTGGCCCCGTGTATGGGAGAGCCATACCCTGTGCACGTTAAAGAACACGCTGGATGGCCTTGACGGGAGGCTACCATCTGTCACCCAACAGCTGTTCCAGTGGGTCCCCTCTCCCAACCTTCTCTGAGCCTTCGGGGTCCATGTGACCTGGCCATTTAACCCATTGTGTGCAAAAAAGTGCCGCTCAGAGGTAAAACAACCCAACTCTACTACCAGTTTTATCAACAGCTCGAATGAAAGAGTTCATCTCATCAACATCATTTGCCAAAAGGGATAAATCATCAGCATAATCATCATAGAAACAGATTAATTTTAACAAGACTTTTTATAGTGGTTTTCCAAAAAAAAATAGGTACATATTTCATAATTATTTGCAAAATCTTCTATTTTTCAAAAATAGCAACATTTTGTGTATTATCAGGTGATATTAGAAACTTAGGAAAAAAATTTTGGTAATAGTTCAAGTCAAACTTCTGAGCTTAAATTAGGGGATTGCTTCAGCATAGAGTAATGTTAACAAATTGGCAATACCTTATATCGCTTCTAAGAAATAGCAGTCAGATGACTTTAACAAATTATTTATGTCATAGGTTAATAAAATATGCCACAAATGAAAAAAGAAAGTGTTTATCAAGTCTGAATTATATATTTTTATAAGATATGAATAAAAAAAAATTAAAATGGTAACTTTATGTTTAAAAAATCTTTTTTTTGTTGTTGTACTAAAAACGGATACATATATCCTTGGCCTCTCATTTTGAATTCTGTGAACCTATACAGCCATCCTGGACACTAGAAAGGTTAAGAATAGTCTGTTTTAATATACAAGTCTGAAAATACTAATACTAAAGTTATTTTCTGGTGGAAATGTGAATACATTTTTATATTTTGTTTAAACAGAAACTTGTGTTTCTTGTGAGAGATTGGAGTTTTCCATATGAAGCTGAATATGGGACAAAAGGTGGAAAGATAATTTTGGATAGAAGATTACAAGTAAGTTTCTTTTTTAATCATCAATTTTTAATCAATATTGATTGTATACCTACAAAAGGTATACAATCAATAGTTATTGTGTGTATACCTTTTGTAGGGATTATTGAATGTTCTCAGGCTGATGAACAAGTGGGGATATGAAAGATGGAGAATTTAACATAGGATAGTGTTTAAAATTAACATTGACAAAATGAATGAACATTAATGGATAATTGTCTCTTAAAGTGGCAGATTATTTTTGAAGTGTTTTTCAGCATAAAAAATTTACAGGAGTATACAAACTTGCCGTCCCATGGCCGAGTGGTTAGCATGCTTGGCTACTGATCTAAGAGACCTGGGTTTGAGCCCCGGGTAAGGCATGGCTGTTTGTGTCGTTTTTCTGCTGAGGACCTGCCATCCTCTCAGACCTTCTACTATGGCATATGAACCGACAGGCTCCTGTCAGACCTCTGTGGCAAGCAGCTGCTTGAGGGGGTATTTTATTTATTTATTTTATACAAACTTATCTCGATGGATTTAATTCTATCTATTGCACAAAATGTAATTTCTTAATTTTTATGGTTAATGAAGGAAAAAAAATTAAAAGGTTGTTTATTGGGGGAAAATTAAAACTTGCATCAAAATTCTTTTGTAACTATAGTATTCTTTGGCACTATAAGGGACTCAAAGAATAAATTCCGTTTTTAGTACAACAAAAAAAAGATTTTTTAAACATAAAGTTGCCATTTTAATTTTTTTTTATTCATATCTTATAAAAATATATAATTCAGACTTGATAAACACTTTCTTTTTTCATTTGTGGCATATTTTATTAACCTATGACATAAATAATTTGTTAAAGTCATCTGACTGCTATTTCTTAGAAGCGATATAAGGTATTGCCAATTTGTTAACATTACTCTATGCTGAAGCAATCCCCTAATTTAAGATCAGAATTTAAGCTTTTTTTGGTGGGGGGAGTTTCCACTAAATTAAAAAGTATTTATTAAAATTTATTTAATTTTTAAAAAAAGAATGAGGTCCTGGAAACTTTTTCAGGTTTGTCTTGGTTTCTCATGCAACATACAAACATGCACAAGCACACAACAATACCATGCTGGGACTAAAACCGTAACCATCGAGACTCAAGGCCTTTTCACTGGTGACGTCACACGTTCTGACGTCAGCATTCGTCGATCTAGCATCTTGACACCCTGTAGCTGCTTGTGTGTTTGTTGGCGGGATTATTATCTTTAATTATTATCTGGTGTTCAACAAATGTATTTTTAAACAATTTTTGCAAGATAAAAAATGATTGTTTGTTAGAGAATTTAGGAAATAAGAAAAAATGTCTTAGTGCCAAAAAGAGAAAGTTGTCTACCCTCAATAAATAGTATCCACAGAATTAACTGTTGGCTTTGATATTAATAGTTTTGTGACAAACAGTTTTTCTGGCATGTGGATTTGAACCATATCTCTCCAGGTACATGCCACAGTGTTCTAAGACCACTAAACTAATAAGTTATATTAGTGGAAATAAGGCAGAGTCTGTTAGTTTAGTGGTCTTACACCACTGGCTTATATCTGGAAAGATGTATGCCTAAATGATTTAATCTTTCTTTACCAGGGTGCATAGAATTATTTTTTTAACAATCGAAGATTGATTAGAGACTATTTTCTTTACATTTGGGAGGTTAGTTGAGCGATTTATTGTCAAATCTTTAGTCATAGATTTAAAGGTAGCTTTGTAAACCAAAATATATATGTGTGTGCTTGCAGTAAATTGTAGTTTCTAAAGTTTAGATGCACTTTTCCTGCTAGTTTTTTAATACCTATTCCATCGGAAGGTTGTATCCATGTCCAAATATTATTCAAATTTAATGAGAGTTCAGAAAAAAATACAGCTCAATATTCCTATTAATTCAGTCTAATCACTAAGTTATGATTTAATTTCAATACTTTTTCTAACTGAAATTGTTACAGCTAAAGCTATTACAGTAAATCATTAATTTTTAGTTCACATTTGCCCATAAAATTGTTCTGAATAATTGTCGTGTGTTTTTTTTTCTTTTTAATAAAACACCCTAATTTTCCATAACAATTTATATGTCACGATTATATTATTAATGGTACAAACAACTGGATCAGTTATTGACAGCATTTATCGCGAAAAATATGTGAAGGAAATGATTTTATTTTTGTTAATATATAACCGAGAAATTATTTGCATTTAACTTTATTTTTAAACATATTGTGTCACTCTAATTATATGTACAACCGATTATGACGCTCCTGGTAATTTATATGTCGTTCTACGTGTTCAGAGAACGTTAAACGACGATTACATTTAGAGTCATCAATTTAGCGCAATTACAAATCAAGATCTATTTTAGTTTCAACGTCTTCCCTATTTTAAGGTTTGACATAGAAATATTACTCTAATGTACATATATACCATATAATAATACCATGTCAATTAGTTTTTGAGCACAGTGCTACACAAAAATGCCCTCCCGATCTTATAAAAAAAAGTAAATGCTCGATTTGCTACGATAGAACTACGTGCGCAGGATGCACTGTGGATCCACAGGATGTGACGTCAGTTTAGACTGCAAAGGCCTTGAGTCTCGAAGGTTACGCTTAAACCCATACTCTGGTAGTTGCAGTGCCACCATGAACCAACACTAGACCACTGAGGCAGCAAATTGCTATGGAACCTTCTCTTGTTTGTTATAGTTTGCTACATAATTAATTTTATTGTCAGTACATTTTTATGAATATCTCATTAATGATAGTGTAGCATTGTCTCTTGCACCTCATCATCAGCCTAAAACTTATATACACCAAATGCTATTGTGTGTGGTTTGGAAAACTGAAAATTATATGGGACTGTAGGACCTCAGCCATGATTTCTAGTGGCTACTACAGTATGTGCATTTGAAGAATTGTCCAGGACAAAGCCTTGCTTGAAATATAGCATAAAGTAGTGGTAGTAAAACTATTATCTGCAACAGCCTGATCACTTTGTATAAGAACATTGAACTAAACTCATCCAAAATCCTCAAATAATTTTTATTAATATAAGTCATATCACAAATTGGGTAAACTTAATTCCTATATATTGCATCATATTAGTAGGGAAAAAAATGGTCTACAAAGTGTTTAAAAACTTTAATCATGGCTGCTAAGCTCCAACACTACTTCTGTAAACAGTTTCAATAACAAAAATGCCATAAATTTGAAAAAAAAGAATGATTGGTTTGTTTTCATCCAAACAGAGTATAAACATGTCTTGATTTTGTTTGAATTTAGGTTTCTGATAATTATGTCAGTAGTGCTGTCATAAGATTTTGATATTTAAATGAGGAACTAAAGAAAAGATCAGGAAAATGAGGATTCAGGCCTGTTTTCTAATTAGCAAAGGTTTTTAAATCCTTGTTGTCTCATATCTAAAGTACTCAGTTCTTATTTAACAGTGTTTAGCTCTACATATTCTTGAAAGCCATTAGTGAGAATTGGTAGTGTGATTGGCATGTAACCTGATGTTCCCAGGTTTGAATCTTCACATTGTGCTTTTACATTGAGGTTTTCTGCACAACTCTTTACTCTGTCCTCAGTGAGAAAGTAAACACTGATGGGCTTGGAAAGATTGCTGTCTGTTTTAATGAGATATTAAACTTAATTCCATATCCAGAATAGCCATACCCTGTGCATATTATCTTGGATGGCGATTTCCATATGCATTCTAAAGCTCTCCAGCAGATCTCCTTATCCTGCTACGAGTCCTTGGCATCCTTGTGACCTGAACATTTAACTCACTGTGTGCACAAAAGTGCCACTCAGAAATAAAACAATAACCCAACTTGTTAGCCAATTTATATTCAAAGTATACTACTCACAAAAATTGAGGGATATTTCAAAATGAATATGAAGCGATAAAAATATCCCCTAATTTTTGTGAGTAGTATATTTTTGTATGGTCCTTAAGGTATCTGTGTAAATGCTCAGATATTTCATTCACAACAAATTATTCCAAGTGAAACATGATGTGAAACCATTGTGGTATTTCTTTGCAGAATTATAAGCAGGTAAACTATTGCAGATTTTATCAAATAAGCAAAAATTCATTACAAAGTGATTGAAGGAACTGCGAAAAACGTTTGCCTTTAATGGACATTTTGTTATACAGAGCAAGTTCTTAATTTTCATCTGTGTGGACAAAAGTATGAAGAAAAAAAAAACTAATACAAACAGCTTAATAAATCATCAGCCAACAGATCACATTTGAATGAGGTATTAACATTGGTATAAACCAAACTGCACCAAGAAACAAGTCACTGATTGCACAACAGCAAATGATAAAGCACTGGGTATAGTAACAATTGATTGTAATGGCTATTATGAGAGGCATTCAAAAAGTTCTTGACATGCATATGCTTTGTTCTTGACATGCATTTGCATATGTTGTTCTTGACATGCATTGCATATGCTTCTTCTTGACATGCATTGCATAAGTTCTTGACATACATTGCATATGCTTGTTCAAAATCATCTAACTTACCTTGACAAAACTTTTATTGTCCTTCAAAGGACTCCCAACATCTATCCAAAGTTGCAGACGTCTATTTCAATTCTGGAACACTTGATGGTACTCCTGTTGGAGAATACTCTGCAACTCTTAATGAGAGGGCACTAATCTCCGCAAAATTCCCCGCCCTGCCCACGGCCAGTAGGGGACACTGATGGGCTTGGAAAGGACGTTGGAAGGTCGGATTGGACGTTAAGCCGTGGTCTCGTGTGTGGGAGAGCCATACCCTGTGCACGTTAAAGAACACACTGGATGGCTTTGACAGGAGGCTACCATCTGTCTCCCAACAGCTGTTCCAGTGTTTCCCCTCCCCCAACCTCTGAGCCTTCGGGGTCCTTGTGACCTGGCCATTTAGCCTACGGTATGCAAAAAAAATTCCTGCTCAGAGGTAAAACAACCCAACAGAGGGCACTTAAAAAGTTATTGGCACTTGTCTGTAGATTTATACTCATTCCTCCGAAGTTAACAAGCTAAGACTTGTTTGAAAGCTTATCTAAACTTGTTTTTATGTGTTTCATTTGGGGCGAAACAATGTTGCTGTTGTATTGTCCATTTATAGTCATTTTTTTTTCAAGTAAGATATCCACTGCTACCACTCCTTGGGAATTTGAAAAAAAAAAAAACCTGAACAAAGTCTTCTTCCTAGAGCGAAAGTTTTGTTGAAGGATTTGGGGATGTGGTTCATCTTTCACAACTCAAATGTAGTTGTCGATCTTTCAGGAGTGGTGTAGTAATAAAACCACATCTCATGTAACAATATCTGTTAACCATTTGAGGTCACTAGGTTCAAACATCTCCTTTATTGAATAGACCCTAGTCCAGACGTTGGCAACCTTTTTTGGCTGTGGGTCAAAATCAACCAAAATGTGACTATTAAAAAGATAGTTCGGGTCAATGGAAATGAGTATTTTCATTTTAAAACAGTCCATTAGTGAATAATAAGATAAATTTTATTGAGAAAACTATTACAATATGTTTTTAAACTCAAAACATAAAAAAATTATGATTCTAATTATTATAAAAACAAATATAATTGTCAAGTTTTAGTTCATTAATAATTTATGATCATAATAAATATCTATCATAATAATTTATTTATAAGCGTTCTCTTCGTTATTAATGGCTCCCCTGATGCTGAATTTGTGACGTCAATTTAGTCGAGTCTGGTTCATACTTAGTCACCTTAAGACGAATACAGGCGTCTGAATTTTCGGTAGTTAATTTGCTCCTGTTCTTACTTAAAATAAATTTCATGTGTGAAAATATTTGTTCACATTTATAAGTAGAACCGAACGCGGACAAAATGGCAAAGCCAATTTTTCTCAAAGATGAAAACTTTGTAGGAAGTGATGCCCAACACGATATCAAGAGAAGATGATTATCTTCCGTGTTTTCTAAATCTTTCCGCAATGTCTTGAATTTGTCCGTCCACAATGTTGAACTTTAAAAATCAATCATTTCTAAACTTAAATTGTCAATTTTAAGATATTTAAAATACTGCAAATCTGAAACATTTTCCTCTATTTCATCGGGCTTTATTATAAATGTAAACATTTTGCCGTGCTTCTTAAAACTTTGAAATCTACTTTCAAATTCACTTTTAACTTTTAATCTTCAAAATACAACTTTCAAACATATTTAGATTGCTTTCATCGATATTTTCTTTCTCATGTTGGCTTTTTAGTAAGGGAAGGAAAAGAAATATTTTAATTTTTATGTCAGTTTCAAATAATATTAATTTCAAACAAAAACTCTTCCATTCCTCGTACATTTTCAAAATTGTGTGGTTATTTCCTTGGAGTCATACGTTGAAATCATTATAATGGTCCATTATGTCTGTTAAGAACAAAAGTCTTAAAAACCATTGTTTATCATTGAGCTTGAGATCATTTTCACTGATTTCGTAAAGAAATATTTGTATATCATCAAAGCACTCTACAAATCTATTAAGAACTTTGCCTTGACTTAACCATCGTACTTCAGCATGTAACAGTAAATCTCCATATTTCCATTCAATTTCCTCCAAAATAGCTTTGAAGCACCTGTGTGTTAATGCAGATCGTGCTACTATTACGTTTACAATCTTAACAACCTTTTCCATTACATCCTTAAGTTGTTGCGTAGATACCTTTGCAAATATATTTTCTTCCTGTATGACACAATGGAACGATAAAAGTGGGTGGCCAAGTTCATTTTCCATTAGTTTCACAAATCCAACATTTTTTCCTCTCATAGCTGGAGCACCATCAGTTGTTATGGAAAACAATTTACTTTTTAAATCCAATATTTTCCCATTTTTGAAATTTGTAAACTCTTGTACTTGACGGAAAATATCAATGCGTTTGGTCGTGTCATTCACTGAAGCAAGAACGCATAGTTCTTCATTGATGTTCGAACTATTTATATCGGTACTTTCATCGAGTGCAATGCTAATTACATCACTAGATAACAAATCATTTTTGACCTGTGCATCAATATTTTTTGCCATATCTTCAATGCGACGCTGAACTGTTCTGGCTGACAATGGCATTTCTTTAATTCTCTCAATTATTTGTTTTTTATTTGCGAAGTCATTGAATAAGTGTTTGGAACAATTTATGAATGCATTTTTCAAAAATTCGCCGTCTGTAAACGGTTCTCCGTTGGTACCAATACTAAGAGCTGCAATAAAGCTGGCAGATGTAGCGTAATTGTGGCTGGTAACAAATCTCTTCAAAAATTTGTTTTGTTTACCATAATTTAATACACATTTAGCAATGTATTCATATTTTTCATCATTTGGCATTTCACTCACATCTTTATGTTTTGAAGAAAAGTGTCACTCAATATTGTAAGTCCTGGCGGTAATTATATCTGTACATAAAGTACATATCAATTTGTCACCATTTTCCATACATCCATACTTTTCAGTCCACACATCTTGAAATAATCTCTTTTTTGCTTTTTGTTTGTCCATGGTAATAAAAATAATAATTATTTCGCTTAGGTAACTGTTCTCGTGCTTCTGAACTACTGTTTATTCACATTAAAGACGAAGTAAACGTAGACAAGAGTAGATGTCTGATCAGCAGGTGGGCAGGGCTCCTATTGGTAGCTGCAGGTGGCATGCAGTCAGAGAGCCCAGCCGACCAGTAGGAGCCCTGATCACGTGCTGATCACACATCTACTCTTGTTTACATCTACTTCATCTTTAACGTGAATAAACGAACGACATGCTCGTCGAGTAATGATGAGATTCGTTCGGACAATGTCGCTGTATTCCGCCTATGTTCATTTCTGCAACTTTGTAATCAAACCAAAATGTTAATCTTATTATTTATACTTTCTCGTAGTGTTTTTTTCATGTTTGTTTCATAATTTATTTTTAAATATTATACTTTATTTGCAGAACTCAAGTGGGTCACTTGAAATTATCAAATGAGTCACTTGGTGACCCACGGGTCATAGGTTGCCGACGCCTGCCCTAGCCCTTTTTTGCTATTCTGTCAGTTTGTGGGGTACCCATTTGGCACAGATGTTTCAGAACTTAAATGTTGATGAATAATATTTTCCATACTGCCAATCAACACACTTACATCTAAACTTATTACCTGAACAGTGATATGTTGGTTTCCCTTAATGAGTGTGCAACAATGTGCAGATTTTGCAGACCACTTTACGCACCACTAGCTAAGAGAAATTATATGACCTTTGTTTTAATACATAATGATAAGTTTAAACAAGCTTTCAAACAAATTGTTTTTTATTAACTTCTGAGGAACAAGTGAAAATCTAGATGTGTCAAGAACTTTTTTGTACTCATTTCTAAGAAATTATTTCATAGAAGCTTCTAGGAGCATCACAGATTTTGTCCAATAAATCCAGCTACATCTTGTGCTTCACTCCATTTGAACATGGTATGTTCCCAAAATCAAGTAGTTTGATTTAAATTTGGGAAATAATGTGATGAATGATAAAAATAATTCTAGAAATTTTGAAATAGATTTCAACCAGAAAAGAGATTGTACAGCTTCTAAAATCTTTGAATTTAAAAAGTTTTGGTTTATTTTTGTGAGTATTTCAAAGCTTTATAGAGAAATGTGTTAGCACGAGTTCAGATCAAACTCATGAGCTGAAATCAGAGGATTACTTGAAAGTTTTATAAAGGAAAAGAATTTACTGTGAATCAAAATAGAGCTACTAAGGAATGGTAAGCTGAATGATGACAGAGAATGTTTTATAATGTATCAAAATTTCCACTAGATTGAAAGAGTCAACATAATTTTTTGTCCATAAACTGTTTTTTTATAAGATTTGCATGTATAAAATATTACAAACAAGAATTTCTTTTTAAAAAAACTAAAGTTTCTTTAGTTGTGCTAAGGATCTCACCAGTGTCTACATGATATCTGTTCAGAATTATGAAATGCTGTACAACACTGATGCTGCTTAAGATTTATTGAAGATGCAAGGCCATTTCAGTGTACTGACTATACTGGTTATTTTTTACATATTGTGAATATTTCTATATAAAATAGGCTCTGAATTGCTGCTTTAACATTTTTTTTTCATTTATTGGTAAAAAAAAAAGTTTATCTTTATTATTTGAGGAAATGCACACAGCTCAGCAAGGGAGTAGTTTTGTGTTGCTTCTACATTTTTTATATTTTTGGCTCTAAGAATTCTTTTATTTCTATTCAAATGCATTATTTTTATACATTATATATGCTTTAACAATATGGGGGTAGTGCACCAGACACATAATCTGCAGTTCCCAGGTTCGAGTCCCACCTGGGACAGTATTCAGATTTATCTCCATAGAACTTTCCCACCATGCCAAAGTCATCGGTGTCCTCTGCTGACTGAGGGCATGATCTGCCCTCGTCAGCAGAGGACACCGATGACTTTGGAAAGACTGCCTCCTGTTGAATGGGATGTTAAGCCATGGCCCCGTGTGTGGGAGAGAGAGTATCTTATGCACAGTAAAGAACATGATGAATGGGCTTGACAGGAGATTACCATCTGTCTCCTAACAACTGTCCAGCGTTTCCCCTTCAACCTTCTCAGAGCCCTCAAGGTCTGTGATCTGCCCATTGTGTGCAAAAAAGTGCTGCTCAGGGATAAAACAACCCAATTCAGAATAATATTACTTCATTCATAATCTCCACAAAATTTCTGTTTCTAGGAACATCACTATGTTGAACTCAGAAGAGGCAGTGCGGTTAATTTCAAACAAGAATGTGTACTTGAAGTATTGAATAACGTGCCTTTGCAATCAATATGACTATTCTCTTTAGAGTTATGGCCATATTTTGCGAAATGTTTTCACCAAGGAAATCATAACTTGTCACTTCTGAAGGTCAGATTTTAGAGAATTTCACAATAAGAATTTTTTGATTTGAAAGATTTTAAACATTTTCCAGCAAGTTGTATTGTTTTCATAAATGTTAAACATAAATATGGATATATTGGAACACCAACTTGATATTAAAAATAAAACTGATAATACTGCTTTAGTTCAAACAATTAAACAAAACCAAATACATGTTAATAATTTGACATATAAGCCTTTAATGGCTCCACCAAATAAGTTCCAATTACATTATGCAGAAAATATCTTAACATTCATAAAGATCACTTGTGCAACATGGAGATCCTGTGGCGTGGAACCTCCTGTTGCGCGAGTGGCATTCAAATTTCACAAATCACTGATAGAGGGATACTCTTATTTAAACACTCGCCCTTAAGATCACATTGCTTGATGAAGCCCCGCACACATTCGGGGTGAAACTAGTCGCTGTTTGGATAGCTTCATTGAAAAGGCTTATCCTTGTTTTAATGTTTTAAATGTTTAGATTTTGTAGTTTTCATTTAAAACTTGCACTGAATATGTTGATTTAAAGGAGTTTTTAAAACAATTTTAAATATGTTGAAAGTGAAATACATTTGGACGTTAAGCATGGAATTGCTCTGTGAGCACATTGTTCTTCTCATAAATTATGTTGTTGAGAGAAATCATGAGCAACATTACCATTAATCCTACAACAGCATGGAAATAGTGAATTCAACAAAGTGTTCCTGGACTGGTATCTGGAGTGCTTCATATATACAACTGTGAAATGAAAACAATACTTCAAAACTACATCTTGAAGAAAAATCACAGAAGAAGTTTAACACTCACAACCAGCTGAAGCCAGCAGGACTTCTCGACAATTACATGGAAATAGTGAACTCAACAAAGTGTTCCTGGACTGGTATCTGGAGTGCTTCATATATGCAACAGTGTTTAAATCAACTGTGAAATGACAACAATTCTTCAGAATTACATCTTGAGGAAAAATCACAGAAGAAGTTTAATCAACACACACAACCAGCTGAAGCCAGCAGGACTTCTCCACAAATGGTAATATTTTATGATCTTACTTGGGAACTTTTACTATTGGTAAAATCACCTTAAGTGAAATTTTGCCATGTGCAACAACCTATACCTAGGCTATATGTTACAGTCTCAGTGTATTATGAGATAGCAGCTTTTGAGCTCACCTCCTATTTATTAAATAGCATAATCATGCATTAAATTATTTTCACAAAGGTTTATTACTCTCTGACATATAAATTTGAGTAATTGAGAAGATGAGATATTTTAGAGCTCTTAAATGTTTTCTTTATTATAGATATATAAATTTAAAAGTTTATATATATAAATTTAAAAGTATTTAAAAGAAATTTGATATTTAAAACATATATATATATTTCGTACTAATTGTCCCCATGATAGTATTTTTCAGCCATATAATGCAGGCTTAGTGAACCACATTTTTGCAGCTTTGACAGAATATGCTTTAATGCATCTTTGATGTCATAAATATCGACACCTTAACCCTTTCACTGCCATCCTGGCCTAACTGTAGGTAGTGAAGAAGCAGGAATAGAATTGGGTCAGATGAGTCCATTTGAAATCTGGGCCGTTTTGGGACAGTATGATATGAAAAGGCTAAACTGTGGATTTTTTTTACATTTTGCAACTGCAGTCCATAACAAAAAGCTTTGGAAACTTTCATGAAGTATAAGGTAATTGCACTTGCTCTTGATTGCAGAAGTCGGGAATATGGGTCTTAAGAAGCATCTATGGGCATGCTACACACAAGAGCAGAAAACAGACTTTGCTTTTAATGTAATGTGCTTTGAAAAAAAAAGTATTTTAATGAATCAGTAAAATGCATGTTTTAAATAAATTCAGTGAAAAGAACTAATTGTTTAAAAAAAGCCTTAAATTTAGCTCATTATACAGAAATTAACACATGTAAGTGTACAAAAAATAAAAAAATAAAAATCTCATTCTAAATCTGTTTCTCATAATGCTAGTGCTTGTTATAATGATATCTGCTGCATTTTTTTGTTTGATTTCTTATATTTTAATTTTGAGTCATCATTAATGACTTGTTTCTTACACCATTTTTTATTTTTTTTAGCTTGGGATTTTTTTTTACCTTTTCTTTTGTTTGGTGCACCATAGCCAAGGCTGTGGTTATGATTAAACCATAGCTTGGTTATGGTGCACCACAAGACCCCAAACACGCAAAAAAAACAAACGGTACTTTTCATTAAGAAAATTATGAATTGAGTAAAAATAAGTCTGTAAACATTTTTTTTGGTCAGTTTAATGAACCACTTGCTACATTGGTACAAATCATATATGACACTATCAGTGGTAAAATGCAATTTAAACCATGACAAATGGTAAAAGATTTTGTTGATCAGCAATGTCAAGTTTACCATTAAATCATAAAAGCTTATAAGAATATTGCAGATATTAAATTGCTTCTACAAAATGTTTAACTTTATATTTGTTTGTTAATGTACATAACAATGTTAATTTACATTATAATTAAATTATACATTATATGCTTATTTGGCTTGGGTCTTAGCTCAAAAGATTCAATGGATCATTTTTATTTCTATTCATTTTCCATCTGCACACACCCTGGGCATTTGTTATATAGCTTGTTTTTTATTTCAAATATTTATTGCATTTTTTAAAAACCTTTGTCATTTTAGCTTTCAGTTTTATTTCACAAGATGTTAAATTTTGATGTTTTTTTTTGTATAGCCTGAATTGTTGGTGGTCCATAAAATCCTAAACATCCATAAATATTTACCTTAATATGTCCTTATTAATATAAAATTTATATTATAATTTATACACATTTTACTCTCTGAAGTTTTCTCACTGTTGCTGAATCAGTGATATATCTTCTCCTTTTTTCACTGTAATGAGCAGAATATTCAATGCAAAAATTATAGTTTTGTTGCTGTCAGTTTAATCAGTTGATATTGTTTTTCTAGTGTGAGGTGAATGAAGAAATGATATGTAATAATTAAACAATATATAGATTGGTCAACAATATCTCGTGTATACTCCTGTCTATTGGTGAAAGGTCTAGCCAGTGAATATTCTAGTAGTCGGCTACTTTCATTGGATCCTAAACTATTGCCCATATGTTTACCATGTCTAAATGCCTTCACTAGAAAGGAGAATCATGATAGTTAATAGATAGTTCTACTTTGTCTTCTTTGGTCTTTACTAAGGCCCTTGCTACTAACAGGACTTTGTCATGCAAATTATAATGATATTTGTTGTAATCATTATATATAAATATTTCTATGGCCGAATGATTAGCATGCTTGGCTACTAATCTAAGGGACCTGGGTGTGAGCCCCGGGTAAGGCATGGATGTTCATGTTTTTCAGCTGGGATCTTGCCATTCTCACAGACCTTCTACTATGACATATAAATTGACAGACTTCTGTCAGACCTCTGTGGCAAACAGCTGCTTGAGGGGTATTTGTTTATGTATTATAACAATAATAGTTTGACATCTGCTTTAGGGAAGTGGGTAGGCTTGGGGATAATCTTTCTCCCTAGTTTCTAACCTTGAAGAACAAGCCTGAACACTTTCTAGCAACAGGCCATTTCATGATGGAATAACTTTGCTCTACTGTTCAGTTCTTCTTATTTATTATCTTATTGTCAAGTGCTGTTAAATGGCAAAAATATAGTTCTAAATGTGTCACTGTACTCCATGTGTTATTTATATCAAAAGTAAATTTGTTGTTAAGATTATATTTCATTTTAGCACTATTATTTAAGTGATTTAAAGTTAACATATAATTTTTATTTCAGGTTTCATCAAAACAACATCCAGAACTTCAGCAGTTAAGAAAGCACATACGATCTTGTTTTGCTGAAGCATCTTGTTTTCTTCTGCCACATCCAGGACTCAAAGTTGCTACAAATCCTCATTTTGATGGAAGACTTTCTGGCAAGTAACAGTAATAATAAAACATTATCTTTCTATGCATATATATATATTTTCATTTTTCAAAATTCTAGTATTTCAATTTATTGTTTTATCCCTTCAGATATTGAAAATGATTTTAGAGAAAACTTGAAAGTCTTAGTTCCTATGTTGTTGGCAAAAGAGAACCTTATAATGAAAGAAGTCAATGGGAAGAAAATAACTTGCAAAGAATTGCTGGAATATTTCAAGGTAAAATGTATTGTTCATAACTTTTTTAAATATTATTTTAAAGCTTAGATTTTTTTTTAATTAACAGACTGTTTTAAAAAAATTGAGATAACCTGGAAATATTTTCAGGTTTGTTCTACCTTTCTCATACAACATTCACAGACAACATACACAGAGACATACATCTCATACAACATACACAGATACAACAGATAGGTTGATTGCAAGGTTTGGCTAAAGAAGATTAAGTGAAAACTTGGTAATTGTGATATGTACATACATATATAAAAAAAAATCCTCATGTAGCTATGGGCTACAGAGGCCCTACCAGGCTAATTTTCCTCTCCAGACATGTCTGTTCTGAGCTACAGCATTTGACTACTGTAGGCGAATTCTAGCAAGGTCCTATTTTACATTGTCTGCCCATCACATCTTAGATCTCTCCCTTTTCCTGAAGCCTTTAGGCACACTGTTCATAATTCTATTTGCTAATCTGCAGCTATGCATGCAGACAAATGGTCAAATCAATGCAGTCTCTCTCTACACAAAATGCTGCTCAAATGAAGTTGATGACTCCTAACTTCATCATTGCTTACAGAGTCAAACCACTTATTGTTCAAGATACTGCACAAGCATTTAGAACCAGAGGATCAAGTGTTTCGATATCCTGCTTAGAAAGGATCTATGTTTCGCTACTATAACCTTAGAACTAAACTATTATACAGCCTAATTTTAGTCTTTAGGTGTATATGCCTATTTTTTCCCACTCTACATAACTTCTTAAAAGTCCCAGCTGCAGTACCTTTTCTTCTATTTATCTCATCCCACACATCACCAGTATCTGTTACATAGCTCCCAAGATAATTAAACTGAAACACTTGCTCAAGAGTGCTGTCATTCAAAACAACTGAACCACCATCTGCTTATCATCAAACCTACTCTATTATTATCTCATCAACCCTAATGGAAGAATTCATCTCATCATAATCATAAGCCAACAATGCCAAATAATCTGCATAATGTAAATCAGAAATTTTGAAATTACTGAATCATTTAGGGCCAAAAATTTCCCTTGCATAGAATTACATCTAATATAATCAATAACCAAAGAGAAAAGGAGACAAAAAGCACCCTTGTCTAACTCCACTCAATGCTAAATCAATTACTACAAGCCTTTACAAGCCTTACCAACTCTCACATACGAATCAACATTATTACAGATAGCTTTCATCATGCTAACTTGTCAGGTATTCCATATGATTAATCTAATTAAATAGAATACATTTACATTTGTAACTTAGTCTTTATTATGATAATAAATTATGCATTATAATGGTAATAATAACTATTATGGTAATAATAACTATTTATTATGGTAATAAAATTTAAATTCACATACTAAAATATGTAGAAAATTTAAACATATAACTAAACAACCATTTTAAAATCAGATTGCATTAAAACCTTTTCAAGCATGAAACTAAACAGTATGTTCCTTTGAGTTCAGCTTTTGCTTATGGGATGCACATTGAATTAATGTGATGCTCTTTGGGTGATTTTTAAATGCTCTTTACTGTCTCTGTATGGGTAAAATAGCTATATAGCTGGTGTGGTACAAGGACTTGAATTATATATTAATTAATCTGTTTATTAACAGTAAGCAGTGTTAATGATATTAAATTAATAGAAAACACTAATGTTTTTGTACATACATAAGCATTTGAGCTGCTGGACAAGTTACAACATATTCGCCACCAGTTTGGATTGTTGCTGGCTTATGATATCTGAGTTGTATCACAGCCAAACAGTGTTAAAACAAACATTCTTGTGGCAAGGGGTGGGAGTGACTCAGTCTGCAGTTCCCAGGTTTGAGTCCCAGCTGGGTCAGTGTTGAGATTTATCTCCACAAAACTCCCCGCCCTGCCCACAGATCGTAGGGGACACCGATGGGCTTGGAAAGACCGCTGTCTGTCGGAAGGGAAGTTGAGCCATGGTCCCATGTGCGGTAGAGCCATACCCTATCCCCACCAGCTGTTCCAGTGGGTCCCCTCCCCCAACCTTCTCTGAACCTTTGGGGTCCTTGTGGCCTCGCCATTTAGTCAACTGTGCAAAAAGGTGCTGCTCAGAGGTAAAATAACCCAAATCTTGTGGGTAATGTTGAATGGGGTATAACTGTAGATGGTTCAAATCTGTTTGTTTTTATTAGGTATCTTTGCCATAAGTATCTTCATAATTTTAATGTTTCATATAGTGCCAAATAATATGTAATTTTGTTCTGGTTTTATGGTATATTACACTGGGCAATACACAAAAAGGTTTTGAAATGAAAATAGCCAATCTTTACTAATTTTAAGGTGCTGAACACGAAAATGAAAATAACATTTGTCGATTGGCTCTTGTTTAAGAGAGACAGAGATGGTCATGTGTAAACAACTCAGTCCATGTTGAGTACATAGGTAACTATTATGCAATGCTGTATTTTAAACTGCAGATTGCAACATATTGCGTTGCATTGCATCAGCCCGCCATACACCAAACTCCTGGAGGTATTGCATCATTGTCTGATGCAATGTAGTTGAGTCATGATATTGCAACCAAAAGATGATGCAATTGTTAGTTGTAAGGGATGTCTCGTAGGGTGAGCAAGTCTTTTGAGTGACTCCCATTTACCTCTGAATGATAAGTACAACACAAGTGATTCTTGCAGTTTTAATCCAACAGTAGTGATACCTTGTAACTGTGTTAATAGTGCAGATACATTTTGTTACTTTGTGGAGAAGTGATGTTTTCAAGTCAGAAAAGGGTTATCACTCCAATAGTGAAAGCGGCATATGAGTTTTATTTTGGATGCAAAATTGGTGACCAGGACAAGGCCTGGGCCCCCACACATATGCTGCAGTATGTGTGCAAGAAACCTTCCGAAGTGGTTGAAAGGCAAGAAAGTGGCGATGCTGTTCCTATGGTTTGGAGAGAGCCAAGCAATCACGCAAATGACTGCTACTTCTGCATGGTTCCACCATTTTCTGGAGCATCACAAGGAAAAAGAAGTGGACAATAGCGTAGCCGAATATACAATTTGCTCTCCAATCAGATCTGCATGCGAAGTTCTTCCAGTTTCTGAATCTCCAAAAGAATTTTCCATCAATTCATACGATGAGGAGAGAGGCGAACAGATGTCAGATTCTCCACAGCCTTCGGTGTCTAATGATGATCCATTCTTCTGTCATGGTGCATCATCTGCACCACACATTTTCACCGAAGAAGAAATGAACAATCTTGTTCGCGATCTGGAGCTGTCCAAGGCCAAAGCAGAGTTACTTCGATCAAGACTTAAACAATGGAATCTTCTCAAGGAAAATGTCTGAGTGACTTCATTTCGAACTTGTCATGAGCAGTTTGCGCTTTACTTCAGAAAGGAAGATGACCTAGTGTTCTGCTCTGATGTAGATGGCTTGATGAATGACCTTGGAATGAAACACGACCCTCAAGAATGGCAACTATTCATGGACTCATCAAAATTGAGTCTCAAGGTGGTGTTGCTGCATAATGGAAATCGACTTCCATTCCGGTTGGACACTCTGTCTACATGAAAGAAACCTATGACAACCTAAAACAGCTGTTGAACTGTCTTCAATACAGCAAGTATGGCTGGCATCTCTGTTGTGACTTGAAGGTAGTAGCTCTGTTGATGAGTCTGCAGCTGAGATATATAAAGTATTGATGTTTCTTATGTGAATGGGACAGCCGAGCAAAGACTTTGCACTATGTGAAGAGAAACTGGTCTCAGAGGAAATCTCTGAAGGTCAGAGAGAAAAATGTGGAACACCCAGCACTGGCAGAAATGCACAAAATCCTGCTACCGTCCCTACACATCAAACTCGGTGTGATGAAAAACTTCATAAAAGCCATGGACCAGACTGCATCAGCTTTCAAGTACTTTGCTGACAAATTCCCTTGACTTAGTGAAGTGAAAATTAAAGAGGGAATTTTTGTGGGTCTTCAGATCCGCAATCTATTCAGAGACCAGATGTTCAACAATCTGCTTCAGGGTGACGAGAAAAAGGCTTGGGACGTGTTTTGTCTGGTGTCAACTAAATTCCTCGGGAATGTCAGGGCAGACAACTACAAGAAACTGGTTAAGGACATGTCTCTGTATCACAAACTTGGCTGCAATATGCCCTTAAAGATCCACTTTCTCCATTCCCACTTAGATTTCTTCCCTGACAACTGTGGCATGGTTAGTGATGAGCACGGTGAACGTTTTCACCAGAACATTCCAACGATGGAAAAATGATACCAGGAAAATTGGTCCACTTTAATGTTGGCTGACTACTGTTGGACTCTTGCCAGAGGTGATCCTGAGCAGCTGTACAAGCAATGGGCAAAGTGATGTCAGAAGTAGAAGTGGAGTTTTACTGATACATGTCATATGTACATATTACACTATCATATAAGAAACTATTGCGGATTTCTATTGTGGATTTCTCAGAAATCGTAGCCAACTTTGCATTTTCATTGTCATATTCATGTTCAGCACCTTGAAATCTTTAAGAAATGTCTGCTTTTATCTCAGAGGCATGACTTTTATGAAAATTTGTTGCCCAGTATTATGAAAAAAATAATATCCCCTCAAGCAGCTGCCTGCCACAGAAATCTGTCAGTTATATGCCATAGTAGAAAGTCTGAGGATGGTGGGACCTCATCAGAAAAACAATGAACATCCATGCGTTGCCTGGAGCTCGAACCCAGGTCTCTTAGATCAGTAGCCAAGTGTGATAACCACTGAAATTACAATAATCAAATGCTTTATTTGTAGTTTTATCAAATAAGGTAACAAAACAAATGTTATTCTCGATGATGTATTGTGAACTAATTTAAGCTTATATGAATCTGCTGCCAAGTTAGTCTTTTTAAGTTAAAAGAATCATTTATACCAATGTAAAGGAACATGAAAAATATGGCTAAATGACACTGGGATATGTAAAGCTGTAATGGTTTGAATATTATTAGTTATTTTTTTTTACTAGAGTTATTTACACCTGTCGTTATTTTATACATTGATGTACCTGGAAATTACCAAATGAGAAGGTGGGATTGTTGGATTTGGAATTTGACCTTCGTTGGTTTATTCTGCATCTGGCTTTAGCTATTAACTAGTTGAGCATCATTTGTCTTTTAGTTTTTTTTCCCCCATTTTGTCTGCCACATAGTTGCTAGGTGTACCATAAGATCCCAACCAATCAGATGTCAAATTACGATAAAGTTTTAAAATTGCATTATTTGAATAAATATTTTATCTTTCAGTTTCTGTGTTTGAATCAAGTATTTGTTAGAATATACCATGATGCAAAACAAAATGAACTGAAATTACTTAATTAGAAAATAAAAACTGGAAATTTGAACCCCCACCATAAATGCTACCTACATAGGAGGCAGGACCTCCTTGGTAGCTTCCAGCACTGTGTATTTGTTAATTCTGTTTCCCATTAATGCATGCTTGGATAAAAAAATGTTCTGATAAGTTTAAAAAGTCATTTTAAATGAGCAACAAAATAATTATTTTTGGTAAAATTTCATCATAGAAAATTTATTAATAACTGTTCCAATATTAAAAATTTTGCATTTCAAGCAAATTGGTTTTTAAAAGAACTAAAATGTAACTACGTTATATACATTTTGTATTTGTTTTTCCCCCCTTATACTTCATTAAAATCCTAGCAACATTAGTGAACAATTAGAATCCTAGCAACATACGTGAACAGTCGTATCAGAATAATATGACCATCCACAGAATCACAGTGTACCCGCACAGGCACATCACAGAGTGCACATGACAAGGTCGACCACACAGAGATATAAGAGGCCGGCCAGGACAGATGAGCCATAGTGCATAATGTGAGCACAATGGGCAGAGGTATTGATTTCACCAACGTTCAAAAAGGAATGATCATTAGCTACTGTGCCAAGAGGGGAAATATCTTGGAAACAGCAGGCATTGTGGGCTGTTCGCGAGGTGCTGTAGTAAGGGTGTACTAAGAGTGGACCGCTACACACTGAGTACCTCCAGATGTCATAACTGTGGAGCCCAAGGGCCATTGACCCCAGAGGAGAAAGTTACCTCTGTTGACTGGTAAAGGGCTATTGACATGCAACAGTGCAGCAATTGACCACTCAAATGAATGCTGGAGCACCCAGGTACGTGTCCCCAATAACAGTAGAGCAACAGTTACGCAAAAAGATATGATCAAGATGTTAACATTTTTTTTGTCCCTTAACAACTTTCCAAGTGTTATTGGTCCTTTACATAGTGTTGACTCCGGAGACCCATGCTTAACCTTGTTACACATGGGTCTCCGGAGTCAGTGCTGCGTAAAGATGCTCATGTTAACCAAGGTCCATTGATAATGACACCTCCAGTTCGCACAGGACTACTGTCATTGGACAGTGGAAAAGTGGAAAAAGATTGCCTTCTCCGACGAATTGAGGTTTCTACTCCACAGAAGTGATGGGCGGTGGCAGATGGGGCATCAGACACACGAGAACCAACACCCAGACATGCTTGTCAGTCAAGTACAGGCTGGCAGTGGCAGTGTGCATGTCTGGGGGATGTTTTCCTGGTATGACCTGGGACCGCTGGTACCACTGGATGGATCCCTGGAACGCCACTTGCTACCTGTCCATCCTCGCTGACCACATGCATCCCTTCATGTTGGACGTCTACCCTGGTGGTGATGGTGTCTACCAACAGGACAATGCGCCCTGCTAGGGTAGTATGTGACTGGTTCCAGGAACGCGACAGCGATGTCTCTGTTCTCCCTTGGCCGGCAAAATCGCCCATCCTCAATCCCATAGAGCACTTGTGGGACCATTTGGATCGACAGGTTCGGCTTGCAGACCCACATCCATGTCATCTCCAGAACCTCCATGCTCTGCTGGAGTCCGAATGGGCATGTGTGCCTCTGGCAACCTTCCAGGGCTTCATTGTATCCATGCCGTCATCCGGGCCAAGGGTGGTTATTCCCATTATTAGGTAGGTGGTCATATTATTCTGATACCACTGTGTATGTAGTACCCATTCTCTGTAAAAGTAGCAAGATTCATTATAAGGACTGTCTTAAAAACCTAGATGTTATCTGAAAAAGCTGTTGTAACATTTTAGAGAATAATTCATTAGCTGGTTAACAGTTCTAAATAATCAGTAACTGTCTCATTTCATTTTTGTGGATCATATATTAAAATATGAGCGATCCCAAAAATATGCTGCATGTAAAAGGTGAAATTAGCTTTTTATGAATTGAACTCATTCTGTAGAATTGTTCTGAAAGAACTTTGATTAGAAGGAACACACAAGTCTGAACTTGCTATCTAATAGAGTTAGTAGGAAATACTTTCTAAAAGTTGGGCCAATAACTCTTGGAAAGAGGACCAATAACTTTTGGAAAGTTGTTAAGGGGCAAAAAAAAAATGTTAACACCTTTATCATATCCTTTTTTTTATACAGAATCTTTTTCTCTGTGGAGCAGAGGTTTCCTCAGTTGGTTGCATGCCAAGTTCATAATCTGTAGTTCCGATGTTCAAGTCCCTTTGCCTGCATTGAGATTTATTATCTCCAGTAAACTCCTCCCTACTCTCAGTCAGAAAGGGGACACTGATGAGTTTGGAAAGGTTGTGAACCATCAGATGTGAAGCAGTGGCCCCAGATGCAGGAGAGCCATAACTCTGGATGGCTGTGATGAGAAGCTTCCATCTGTCTCCTAATAATTATTAAGTGGATACTTTTCTCCCAACCTTTTCTATGTCTTTGTGCTCCTTTTGACCTGGTCATTTAGCCCATTTTTTGCAAAAAAAGTTGCTGCACATGGGTCAAACAACCCAATCCTTATTCTCCCTAAACAACAACAAAAAAAAGTTGCTGCATATAGGTCAAACAACCCAATCCTTTTTCTCCCTAAACAACAACTAACAACTTTTTCTCCCTAAACAACAAAAAAAGTTCTTATTTATGGCAGTGGAAAACTAAATTTAAAGTTCAGTGGCTTTTAAAATAACAGGGTTAAATGATGCCAAAGATAAATTTTCAAATCTATCACAATCTTTCAACAATATTCATCACTTTAGAGTTGTTGAAGCTGGAATATTTAACAGCAGCATTGCTCTTCTGTATGAATGTTTAGAAAGAGATAGAGAGATACGTATTATAGTAAATTGCTTAATCTGATGAATATTGCTAATGTTTTAATTGTTGTGATAAACTCTTATCAGTGACAACTTTTGCTATAGTATTCCATCTTCTGTTGCTGTTTAAAATACTGAAGGAACATTGTTGAAACCTAAATTTACTTAGACTTGGTTAGAGTTTTATATTCAGTGTGCCATATTTGCCATAAAATGCTTATTTTAGAAATAGCTAAGCTTCTCTACTTTTTTGTAGCATAATAATGGTAACTTGAAAACTTACCAGAAATTCTGAACAAAGTTAAGTTTAGAGTATAAGTTAACTAATAAACTCTGTCAAGAGCAATGTTTTTATTCATAGTTGCTTCATCTTTATTTAGCTAGAGATGTTTGATTCACTTTGGTATAACAATTGCTCTGTAACAGTGTGTTGCCAGTTATTTTAACTTATTTTAGCTTTTACAGGTCTGTTTTAAACTAACAAATTTCGTATATTTCAACAGGCATATGTCAAAATATTCCAAGGAGGGGAGCTTCCAGAACCTAAAACAATGTTGGTGGTAAGATCATTAACCATGTATAATAGTAATAAAAAGTTTATGAACAGCTTTTCGTTTTGTACATTTGAAGGTGTATAATTACACAACTTAAACCATGGAAATATATATTTTTTGCTATTTTGAGCAGTTATGACCTGATAGTGAGGGGTATCTCCTTGAACTATTTTAATCATGACAGGCATTTCTTTAAATATTTGACAGCTTATGCACTGTCACATACAGTAGATGTCACAAGAATTCTATGGAAATGAATAGTTGTTTTGCATCCAACGGCCAAGCTATTTTTTCACTATAATAATTTTCCAATATATTTATTCACTAAATAAAATATTCATCAAATGGAAAAAAGTATTATTTTTCAAGTTTGAATTATGTATTTTTAAAAGATACATAAGAAATTTTTCAAACTGCAATTTCTGTTTTCTAAAAATTAAAATTTCCAAAGATTCCCACAGAATTTTTGAGCATCAAATCTGCTGTAACAGAAAATGGCTTTTATTTAATAATTCCTACATCTTTATTTTGGATTCTGACAACATGTATTTAGGGGGGGGGGGGGCTTTTTTTATCAAAGATAATTCTCTATCTGCAAAAAAATATTATTTGTAAACAATTCATCTGTCAGCATAAAAACAGAAAAAGTTTTAATAATCTCTGCCACCACAAAAAAGATTTTGGATTAGTAACAGTGTTTATTTTCTATTGTTAATAAAAAAAAAATCTCTTATGGGTTGTGGAAACTGTTAAAACATTTGTTACTTGGGCCAGCTTACAAATGCCATCTGCAAATCAAATTGTGATACCTTGTCAATCATTTGAGTAGACGAGAATATTTCTTCTGTGCAGTTTTTTTTTTATTGAACAAATGAAGAGCATGGCCGAGTGGTTAGCGGCTTGGCTACTGATCTAAGGGACATGGGTTTGAGCATGGATGTATGCGGCATTTTCCTGCTGAGGTCCTGCCATCCTCTCACCTTCTACTTTGGCATATAAACTGACAGACTCTTGTCAGACCTTTGTGGCAAGCAGCTGCTTGAGGTGGTATTTATTTTATTTATTATTATTTAATGAAGAGCATTCCAGAGAAGCCAGAACATTAAAGGAAATGTTTTTCCAGTACACAGAAGTTAATAAAAATACCCCTTCAAGCAGCTGCTTGCCACAGAGGTCTGACAGGAGCCTGTCAGTTTGTATGCCATAGTAGAAGGTCTGAGAGAATGGCAGGACCTCAGCAGAAAAACTACATACACACATCGATGCCTTACCCGGGGCTCGAACCCAGGTCCCTTGGATCAGTAGCCAAGCGTGCTAACCACTCGACCACGGGACAGCAGATAAAAAATTCTTCCCATGCTGGGAATCGATCCTGAGCCTCCTGGGTGAAAGCCAGGTATCCTAACCATTGCATTGTTTTATTCCTGTTATAATTACTACTCAAGTAGCTGCCTGCCACAGAAGTCTGACAGGAGACTGTCAGTATAATACACCACAGTAAGATCTGTAAGGATGACAAGAGTTCAATAGGAGGATAACATTAGAAAGAAAACATCCATTCCTTTATCAATTATATAATTGTATACAAGAGTATACTCATTTTTTTAATACACCATTAAACTACCCATTACAGAACTAGCAAATTGTTTTTGATCAAATAGCAGAATTTATAACTTGTCAATATGAGTTAGCATGTACTATTGTCAGCAAATAATGCAGATCAGTAAGTGAACTTTTCTCATCTGCCAAATCTGACTCAATCCTTTGATATCTTACAAAAAAATCTGATAACTTACAGTATTTGTTGATCCATTTTTAAACGAAAAGTAGATCTCCTAATTGTAGTGGAGTATAACTACTTATTGACTAATAAGGAAAGAGAGAAAACAATGGAAATGTTAAAGGATGAACTCAACATATTAAACTGCTGATTGAATAAAGAACTTCAATGAAAAAAATCAGTTTCTTATACATATAATTTTACGTTTTATAATAACGTTGCACAATGGTTGTATTTATGATGTAAATACCAACAATGTAAGTATGTTACTTAAAGCTGAAAATTCATGAACTTACCTCTTTTTTTGTACTTTAAAATCACATCATTATCCCATCTTCAGCATATAATACTGTGATATATATATATAAACACAAAAAAATTACTGTTTTCTAAATGTTCATAATTTTTTTTTTGCTTTGAAGTCAAACCTTATGGTGAGTAACCTTCAGAACGTTTTGTATGTTAACATGACCATGTTGTATCTCATTTTAAAGCTAATACCAAAGCTCTAAGATCATATTGCTTAATTTCTGTAGAAATCTAAATGTAAGAAGTTGAAGCAAAATGGGTAGTCTTTTTGAAATATAACTTAAAAATTATTCATCTAACCAATTCAATAAATCTGATTTTTTGTACCAATAAATGAACTACAGGTATGCAAAGCTTCATCAAAATTCATGAGGTGAATGTTTCAGACAATTATCACTTCATATGGAATGACCATGGGACAAACTTCTTTATAGCCTGTGACACTCCCAATGCCATAACTTTCGTTTGCTATATAATTCATTACGATCAACACTCAGGATGTAGATGGACAGGCTCAGTTGGTTTATCTACTACTCTGACTGAGATTATCCATTTAGTAGTTAGTACTAGTGTATACTAGTATTAACTATGTGTTTCTGGGTTCAATTCCCAACTATGCCTATATTTGAAATTTTTGCTTTTAACTGCCTGCTTTACTCTTCTCTCAGTAAGAAAGAGGATGTTGATGGACTTAGAAAGGTTGCTATCTATGGGATGGGATGTTAAGTCTCCTAAATGTAGGAGTGTCACATCTTGCACATAAAAGAACATGTTAGATGGCATTGGAAGGAGGTTTCCATTGGAGTCTTAACCTGGTTATTTAACTATTATGTACAGAAAAGTTCTGCTCTGAGGTAAAACAATCAAACAAGAATCCAAGATAGCAATATATATAGGAAAAATTAGTTAATTTTCCCCTTTTCTGATAGTATGGGGCCTTTATATTCCACATGTCGCAAGGTTTCATTTGATATATAACTCATTGCAATAGGGAAATATAGTGGGAAATCTGTTTACACCCTCTCCCCCCATCTTTTGTGAGGGAAAAGAAGAACCTCATTAAAGAATTTAAAATATTGTGTGGGTTTGGATAGGACAAAAAATATAAAATAAAACCCCCTGAAGCAGCTGCTTACCACAGAGGTCTGACAGGAGCCTGTCAGTTTAATGCGCCATAGTAGAAAGTCAGGGGATAGCAGGACCTCAGCAGGAAAACGATACATCCATGCCTTACCCGGGGCTCGAACCCAGGTCTCTTAGATCAGTAGCCAAGTGCACTAATCACTCGGCCACAGGACAGCTATGATTTAATATTTAAGAAATTCACAGCAATTTACTATAATAATTTTGCAATTTTTACTGTAATTAAAAATATTGTAGGACCTAAATGCATCATTATGTTCTTAGTGGCCATAGATAAATTTGCTTATATCTTAGAAGGCTCCAATATCATATAAGTAATATGCCTGTTTTCATACTGAGTGACTTAATTCTATACCTTTCACAATCGTGAAGGTGAACAAGTCTATTTCACAATACTTTAAGTCGCAGAACTGCTAATTCCTGCTGTAACATTCTTTGTTGCTGTAGCTGTTTAATTTTCTGAGGAATAACAGTCTGGTTAACAGCACATAATGAAACGGTGTTATTCATTGGGTGCCGTGCTGTCCTCGAATTGCAACTCTGCTCTTGCTGAAGGTTTTTACTGTTCTGTAGACTCTTAATACTCTGGTTCTAGTATAATCTTGAAATTAAATTATTATATATAATTTAATTTTCTGAATATCTCAGCTGTTTGAATTTTTTTATCTCAAATGGCCCTGTAGTTGGAAAGTAGCAAAAACTTTAAATAGTTATTGTAAACAACCTATCCATGCTAGAAAGTTCGATGGTAGAGTGTAAAAGCATAGGTCAAGTGACTTAAATTGACAGCGGTGACTTGCTCCTCATCTCTAGGGAAGAAATGGGACAATGAAAACTTCTTTTTAGGGTTATTTAAGTAATATAAAAATATTCCATTAGTCTGCACTTCTCCCATTATGAGGTGCTAAATCTGTAAAATGAGAAAAAATTGTATTTGAAAATGAGCATTCTGCATTCACAGAGCTGATTGGATCGTGTTTTAAATCCTTTTTAAAAGAATTAGACTCAATTATAGCAATTATAACTGAAAGTGACTATAGTAGCAGGATAATATTTCAGTTAATATTCTTTTAATGAAATAAAGCAAAATATTTTATACTGAAATGACATAAATTTCAGGCAACAGCTGAAGCAAATAACCTTGCAGCAGTGACCAGTGCCAAAGATCATTATTGCCACGCTATGGAAAAGGTATGTTCTTGGACTTATAGTTTATTGCTTTAAAAAATATGAATTGTGTCTTCCATATATTTACTCT
Source organism: Ryuthela nishihirai (assembly GCA_038380435.1). Lineage (NCBI taxonomy): Eukaryota > Metazoa > Arthropoda > Arachnida > Araneae > Heptathelidae > Ryuthela > Ryuthela nishihirai. The sequence goes on from JAWZYU010000034.1 coordinate 7,293,655, forward strand.
TATTAACAGAATTGACTATACTTTCATAAAAGTACATATCTGTTAATGTATTAACTTAAAATGAGATATGGTAGTGTTCCCAAAAGGATGGTGTATTATGAAGATCTTTATAATATGAAAAGACCATTCTTTTTAAACACATTGTACATTATGTGCATACAACAAGAGTAGTCAGACTGTGCAATTTTATTTTTTTTTATCATGCATTTTATGCAATAACTACCACATTTTGTTGCTGCAAGCATTTTTATAATACTTCCCTTCCTTGCACCTTGCAAATAGTATTTTGAGCAACATTACTAATCTAATGAGATAGGGCTTAGTGTTTGTCAACATACAAAAAATGTACGTGATTACTATATGCAGCAAACTCCTGGTTATCTAGTACTCAAGCATCTGGAATTCTCATGCAACCAGCATAATTTCAAATTGAACATTTGAACTTGGTACAACAAAATTTAATACACATGGTAGTTCTCCTGGGTGATTCTAGAACCTAGACAGTAAACTACACTGCACATACATATACATATGTAATTTTTGTTTCTGGAAATTAAAGTTTAGCTTATTTTCACTGGTTTCATGACTTAGTCATTTTTTTTGCCTTGTGTATGCCTTTATGCCATTTTACCTTTCAAAAATTCTCTTTCACATTTTGTTATTAGGAAAATACTTTATTAGGTTCTACCAGTAGTCAGCACCATCCGACTGTCAAAATTAAAACTTTTCATGGTGGCTTTCAGTAAAGCAATTTCCAAAGTTTTTAAGTGCATAGATTTAAACATTCTTTAAGTGTGAAAATGCAATTAAAAATTATATTTTGACATATACACTGTTGAAAGTGGGAATTGCAACACCGCAAAGAAATATGCCCAAAACTGACAGGATGAAAGCTATGATAGTAGATGTACAAATGATCGAAAAACGTAATGTGAGAACACAGGGTACTTGCATTTATTGCAGATTTATCAGTATATAGTTTGCCGACCTTGAGCAGTTATACAAGCCTGTAGATGTCTCGGCATTTTATCAATCAGATGGTTAATGGTGTCCTGAGGGTATGGCATTCAATTGGGCATGCAACTGTATCAGGTTTGCCACCGGAGAGAGCTGGCGAAGGCAGCACCCATAAGGTCCCACACATGCTCAGTGGGTGACAAGTCTGGGGAGTATGGTGGCCATGGGGGACTGTCCATCATTGCATGTGCAGTGTGTGCGGTGGCGTTCTGCTGTAAAATCTGTCCAGGCATGGTATTAAAGAAGGGTCGGGCCACAAGATTAATGATACCATTGATGTAACATCTCACCATTAGTGTGCCAGAAACGTGGAGCAGTGTTGTCTGACCGTTATATGTGATATCACACCATACCATTGTACCATGGTGGGGAGCTGTGTGGCAGCTAATGGAATAGGCTTTCTCATGCCGATGACGATGCCGTCTCCATGTGGACATACAGCTGTCTGGCATGCCGAAACACAATTTTGACTTGTCTGTGAACAACACTCCTCCATTCCATAGTTCAATGTTGCCTCTTTCGACACAAGTGGAGACGGTGTAACCAGTGATGTTGCTCTAATGACAGATGCCGGATTAGACATCTCACCCTCATTCCTGCATCATGCAAGTGTTGTTTAATGGTTTGTGTGGAGACCATGGTACCTGTTGTGATCCACAAATCGCTCTGCAGCACAGTTGCTGTGTGAAAGGATCACAAACTGACCTCCTATGGAGCATGTAATCTTCATATCCTGTGGTGCAGCATGCTGATCCTGTACCTGTCCTTCATGTCATATGATGGTCCATGATGTTGCATGAGATGCACCATTGCACTGTGCTCACATTGTGGCCCATGTGTTTGGCATTCAAAGGCTCAATCCAAACTCTCACATATCAACAATTTGCTGTCTCTCAGAAGGTGTCAGTTGCGCATAAGGGTCCCTCCGGCATCTCCAAGTCATGTTCCAAACATTTTCACAGCATGCACTCCAACCTCACTGTCAGTCATGCTATGATGTGAGCTCATGGACACCTGGTATTTATCCATGGCTCAACTGGGTATCAGGTGTCCATTCGCTGCAAAACTTTGTTCATTTGTATATCTCTGATGGGTGATTGGCTCCTGCGATTTACATCTCTCGACTTCCATTCCTTCTTGGTGTTGCGATTTCTGGTTTGAACAGTGTACATTTTCAATTTAGGACATTATACTTCATTTTTATTATCATTGTTTTTAACTGCATTTTTATTTTAACTAAGGCTTGAATACAAGATTGTACCTACTGTATTGGTTTCTATAAAAATATTTCTCATGCAATTGGTAGATTCATCTAACCAGTAACTCCCATCTAATATATAAAAAAGAAAGTTTGTTTGTTTGTCTGTATCTGTCCACTTATGCACTCAGCCCCTAGAAGAGCTAGAGAACTAAACTTTGCATAAACATTCCCTTCACCCAGGGGAAGAATATAGGCTATGTGCAAACTCACTGGGGTCAACTAAAATTGGGGTGGGTGGGTTTGAATTTCTCAAATTCCCCATAGACTTAACATTAATGGTTTGAAGTTATTCAAAATAATTGTTGCCATCAATAATTTTGAAATAATGAATGCATTAAACTAATTTCTTTCTAATTTCACGTGATAAATTTATTGTTCAGTTTGCTGAGTCAAGAGCACGAGCGTCCATGGATATTGAAGTCATTCTAATTGAGCATGAACAGAACACAAGATTCAAAAACTAAATTCGTATAGGAAGTTAAAATCATTAACTTAATTTGGAAAATATGCTAAAGCTAATAAAAGTATATAGTAAATTACTTATACTTTTATTAGTAATCTGTAAATGGTAGCTAGGTAGTCACTGGAAGGAGAGCTATGTACCAATCCCCTGTGATGATGCATAGAACCGGCCAGGCCTAGCACCTAATGTCCAACCTCGCCTTCTTGTGGTACAGACCGTTTGTACCTTTCAAAAGAGATACTCTCTTGTGGAAGTGAACAGAAGAGGAGGGCTGCCAGATTAATGTGGCCTACTGATCTGGACAACTATGGCTACTTTTCTTTTTTTTTCTACCCTGCTGAGGAGTGGTCAACCACACAGGGTCCTGGTGCTGACCATATAAACGCACTGGACTGATATGACTCTGAGCTTGATTATGGATCCTGATTTTGCTGCACTGGTGGGCTTCTATGGAGGAAAAATCTTGATTGAACCTAGATCGGACTAGACCACTGTGTTTTCTGTTTGTTTGTGGGTTGACAGCCCCAAGTGAATAGATTCACAGGATATGTTTATCAGCTGGTGGATAATCCTAAGCAGAGGTCATTGCAGGCACCTGAACTCTGCTTCTACTGGCATCATCAAATTCAACATTGGAGGAAGCCTTCCAGTGTAGATGGCTTCAGCCTTTAGTGGTGGGGGAACGGGTCTTTGCCCCATGTCTGCGATTAGGGGACTGTTTGATATTGTCGGCATTCCCTCTCCTAATAAACATAGTTTCTTTAAACATCCCACTAATCATTTTCTCTCCATAGGTAGTTGGAATGTGAGGACTCTGCACAGAGCTTTTTTTCTTGATGTCCTCACACAAGAATTCCACAGTTATAATTTAGATATTCTTGGCTTGCAAGAGACCAGATGGACAGATAAAGGTCAGATTCTTAAAAATAATCTTAAAATTTTCTTTTCAGGGAGGTAAGGCAATAAACATCACAAGCCATAGGTCTGCTTCTCACATTTCAAGGCATTCTAAGCCTATGGCTTCTGCATTCACAAGCCATAGGCTTAGAGAAGATTGGGGGAGGGAACCCATTGGAACAGCCACTGGTTAATGTCCCATCTGACGAACTGCCACTTATCCAAGCCCATTGGTGTCCCCCTACTGACTGTGGGTAGGATGGGGAGTTTTGCGGAGATAAATCTCAACACTGAACCAGCTGGGACTTGAACCTGGGAACTACAGATTACATGGCTGGGGCACTACCGACTGAGCCACCCTTTACCTCCCAGAGGGGGGAGAATATGGAGTATAATGATATTTATGCCGAATGAAAGCTTGCGACATGGGATGGGCCATCTACTCTACCTTTTAGAAAGTTTCAGACCTGAGCAATGCTGGGTAAATATGCTAGTTTTCTATAAAGGCCAGATAACTGAGAGTTTACTGTATCTGTATCATACCTTGAACAAAAATATGTTTTGGATGATGTGTATAAAGATTTGACCATGAAAAAATTACAGTAACTGTGATTCTGCTTGCTACCTATTCATGAAGTGACTGGGAAAGAATTGGAGAATTAACATTAGTAAATTACCAGAGGGAAAAAAGGTTATTTTAATCAATTGCTTAATTTTACTGCTGAGCATCCTTATATTTTAGCTGTTTTCATGTGCTGTCTGAACCTTTTAAAATAGAGATTTCTTAATCCAGGATTGCAAAGTGAATGGTAATTTGAATTTTGGGTTGTGTGATGGGAATAGATAGTTGAATTTTGGATTGTGACAAAAAAGTTGGGAAACACTACAGTTTGACATTTTATATCTGATATCAATGTTTTATATCTGATGTTCTTACTCATCAAAGGGTTACTGGACTGCAGATTGATAAAATGATGTTTTTCATATCATTCCACTTATTTCAAAATAACCTGTTCTGCATCACTGAACAATAATAGTGTGCTCCTATTGGAAATAGGAAAGTCACTTGATTGAGTTGACTTTTGTTAACTATTAGTGCTTGAACACATTGACCTCACTAAAAAGTTATTTATTGACAGTTTTTTTAGGAATTACAACAGCCTTTTGTATTGTATCTAATATAAAACTATGGCTGAATTTAGCGTAACATTTCTGAAAATTTATATCGCCTTTTATTCAAATTGATATATTTAAATATTTGTTCTAATTTTCTGTAAATGTTTTTTTTTTTTCTTGAAATTTTTAGATATGTGGAGGTGACCGTCCTTATATTAGACCACATCATCTTGAACTACACCACAATCATCTGAAGAATGAAGCAGAGCTTTTGTTTAATTGTACACGAAAGATGGGTGGCTCAGAATTTTCCAAACAATATTTGGGAAAACTGCGTCAAGTATGTATTTTTTGTAACTGTATTAATTGTATCATAAGTTTAAGGAGTTTAGTCTTGATTGATATGTTTTCACTCTTATTTAATACTTTAAAAGTTGCTTTGATACTGGAAATTGTATCAATTTCCACATGAATTATTAACAAGTTATGTCCGTGTTTTTTCCCATTATACTTTTGTATACTTTAGTAAATTAGTAATAGTAAACAATGGATATAAAAAATGAAAAAAAAATTATGTTTAGAAAAGGTTTTTATTAATAGATTCCCCTCTGAGGTTTATATTACATACTATATTAAATTGATTGTACAATTATAATTTTTTAGGATTAGTTTTAAAAAATTCCACTTGCTAAAGTTTATAATTGTTTTTGTAATAAAAATGAAATTGCTCAAAAAGAAATATTTATCAATTTTCTTTATCCAGAGTAGATTGAAACTAATTTAAAGTATATTTTAAATAGTAATAAACATTTGGCAACAAAGCATAATTTCAGCAGTATTCCTGCACTGATACCAAAATCTCATTGAGTTCTGACCAAATGAGATAGGAGTGACATAATGGTCATTCTGTCTTGTGGAACCTATCAACTTGGGTATGTGGGGGAGGGGGGGTAGCTTAACACTTTATGTCTGATCGCAGTAGTTGTACTATCTCACTCCCCAAGGAGCCAGGGATAGTACATGTACTGACTCAGGATTTAAAAATAAAACCTTCTACCCATGAAAATTTATGAATATTAGAGAAAAATTTATGCATAGCACTGGATATTTAAGTAGTTAGTTAAGAAAGCAGTAGATGTGCTATCTATTTCTCCTCTCCAAGGAGCCAGATATAGTACATGTACCAACTCTGGATTTAAAAAGGAAACCCTTTTCCCAGCACTGGGTATTTAAGCTTATAAATCCATCCAGGCTCAAAGTGTTAATAAGCTCGACTGTTTTGTGTATGGTGCAGATTAAAAGTTCATGGAGCGAGACAAATTTGGTGGATGTGAGTGAAACCAAAGTTGAGGATTAGAAAACGAAGAAAAGAAGAGAGCTTCAGCCTGCTTCTTGTCTGCCTGGGGATCTACTGACCCTTTCTCCTCCCATAGTGGGAAACTATTGTTCTATTGTGTGAGAAAGAAATTTTAACAGTGGAGCAGTAAGGTTATGTGCCCCAAGAGTTTGTATAAAGTTTTGTTTTGGTTTGGGCTTTTGCATTTGTTACTTTATGGTTGCTGTGTCATTGTTAGAGAGATGGTTTCAATGTGAGCTATGAGCGTACTAAACGACAGAATGCGAGAATTTATATGTAACGTGCAAAAATTTAAGATTTGAATTTTTTTTGTATTTTGATCAACTATTTTAAATCTGATGACAGAATTTTGGAAGCTGCTGAAACTGCGATAATTAATATTAAATATCGATATCAATGGGGAGTTGTAATTTCTCTTGGTGAAAGTGTGCCACAATGGATGTACCATCATGTTCTTGAAGCCAATTGCTTGCAGAAGTTACTCCATAGAATTGGAACTTTCTTGAGAAACATTTTATTGATTCTGATTAAGAATTTCTTGGTTTTCCACCAAAAAAAGGCAAAAAATTATCTTCTCGATCAGAATTTTACTTAGGACCTTCAACTTCATCAGAATATTATGGAGAAGATTTTTTTTCTAGATCCTGATGGGGGATGAAGATTTGTTTGGTTTCCCTAATGATTCAGGATCAAAAGGTTTGAGTGAAGATGATATAAAACCTACTACATTAGGATACTGGGAAAAGTTTTCTAAAAGAGAATATTCGATTTTTCCAGAACATCATAAAACCTTTAGATTTTTTCTAAATAATTTTAACTGATGGAACATTTGAAGAGATTGCAGAACAAACTAATATTTATTGTCAGTGTGGCCGAGTGGTTAGCGCGCTTGGCTACTGATCTATGGGACCTGGGTTCGAGCCCCGGGTAAGGCATGGATGTATGTGTCGTTTTTCTGCTGAGGTCCTGCCATCCTCTCAGACCTTCTACTTTGGCATATAAACTGACAGACTCCTGTCAGACCTCTGTGGTAAGCAGCTGCTTGAGGGGGTATTTATTTATTTTTCGAGCCGTCCCGTGGCCGAGTGGTTAGCGCGCTTGGCTGCAAATCTACGGGACCTGGGTTTGAGCCCCAGGTAAGGCATGGATGCATGTGTCGTTTTTCTGCTGAGGTCCTGCCATCCTCTCAGATCTCCTACTGTGGCATATAAACTGACAGGCTCCTGTCAGACCTCTGTGGCAAGCAGCTGCTTGAGGGGGTATTTATTATTTTTTTATTTGCTTCAGCATTATAAAACAGATTGTGGAAGTCTCTTGATAAGAATAATTGGATTCAGTGGAAAACTCACAACAGCTGCTGAAATGAAATTTTTTCCCCTAGTACTTAACATGAGTTTTACACTGCTCACAAAAATTGGGGGATATTTCAAAATGAATATGAAGTGATGAAATATCCCCTAATTTTTGTGAGCAGTATATTAGAAAGCAGTCTATAGCAGTCGATTGATCTGGTTAACTGATCTTCTTTACACACCATTCTTTCCAAGCATCATGCCACACAACAGATTTGCTATAGTACTCCAATGTCTGCATTTCTGTGACAACAGCATTGTGAGGCCAAAGAAAGGTGAATCTGGCTATAATCCTTTAGCTAAACTTGGAAATTTCCTTCCTGATATTGCACAGTTCTTCAAAGCAGCCTACATTCCAAGCAGAGAAATATATATTGATGAAGCGATAATTGGCTTCAAAGGTAGAATTTTTTTTAGAGTGTACAGTCCACAGAAGCCAGAAAATTTTGGCATAAAAATATGTTGTGTGACAAGCATTTTCCTGGAATGTTATTGTGTACACTGAAAATACTGTTCAGCTGGAAATCCAACAGCATTGAACATGTGCATGTTGTAATTCTAAAATTGATGGACAGTTTACTCAACCAGGGTTTCCATGTGTATATGGACTGCTGGTGTTCTCCAGCCTTGTACCTGGCATTATATGCAATGAAAACTTGTGCAACGGGTACTATAATGCCAAACAGAAATGGTTTGCCTAAAGCTGAGATAAAAAAGAGCTTGAAGAAATTAGACATAATTTCATTTAGAAAAGACTCTCTTTTGATTTCAGAGGGGCATGACAAGAGCTGTTTTGATGCTCAGCTCCTTTCACAATGCTGAAGTGACAGATGTTACGCAAAAGCATGGAACTAGAAACAAGACCATTTCAAAACCAAAATGTGTTGTCAAATACAATGGTGAAATGGGAAGAGTTGATCGTTCTGATCAATATTTACAACATTATCCATTAACCCTTCTAGTGTCCAGCCTGAAAAATAGGTTTCCTTCCAGGGGCCAAGCTATTTTCTGCCTATGCTCAGCAAAAAAACCTTTTAACACTAGACTAACTTTTTTCCCCAAATAACTAATGAAAGGAATTATGGCATGTTGTATGTCAAATTAATCAGAATTTAATTCTGCATTTTCTGAAAATAAAGTATTTAACAAAAAAAGACCATGTTTTATTTTAATAGGACTTTTTAGTCATGTAGTAAAAAGATGCATTTGGCAACAAAAATAAAAATTTATTTAAAAAACTAATAGGCAGAAATGATTACAATGCACATAAATAGAATGACTATATGCTTCTGAATAACAAAAAAAAATTTTTTGGTTTTAAGTAAATATTTTTCTTGTTTTAATTTTTTTCTCAGTCCATACTTTGAGAAAATTCCAGGCTTTTAGCCAATTGTGCTGTCAGATAAACAAGTTAACTTTACAATTGTTTTAAAAAATAAATAAATGGAAATAGGTCATGTTATATATATCAAATTAAACAGAATTTAATTACGAATTTTATGAAAATAAATAATAGGAACAAATTTGCAAGCATATTGATTTTAACAAGCCTTTTTCAATGTGATATGGTGAAAAAAAAAGATCGCACTATACAATTAAGGCTTTATTTTGGAAAAACTGCTGAATGAAAATAGTTAAATTATATATTTATCAAAAGTAAATTTCCTCCTGAATAATATAATATTCAAACTGAAATATGATTTTTATTTCTTTTAATGATTCTTTTCAGTATTGTATATTTTAAATATAGCCATTGTTTTACAAAGTGACTTGGACTTCTCACATTCTGAACTGGTTATGAAATAGAAAAACCTTCCTTAACTGCTTTTTTTTGCTAAACATTATGAATTTTTTCTTTTGGTGTTGAAGTTTGGTAATCTTGGCTACGTGCAGAAAGGTTTGTGCACCGAAGTAAAAAAAAAAATGTTATATTATCTGTGTGGCTGTGAGGTGCAGCAAAGGCACTGAGGGGGGGGGGGGGTGCCTTTAAAATTATTCAATATAAACATAAAACTCATAATTTTAAGAAAAATTGCATTTTTCTAGAGAGGGGAGGGGTGAAACTTTCTACGTGAGTTTAGCGGAGATTGTCCTCCCACATGATGGCTGATTTTTATAGCAAGGAAGTTTTTTTTGCTTCCATATCCAAGACCTCATTTATTTTCAGAAAATGATACTAGTTCAAAGTTTAACTGGAAAAGTAATAAATAATAAAATAAAAATCAACATATAGCCTAATGCGATGTTAAAATATCCAGAGCAACAAATTGTAGGCTGGCCATACGATGTAGCATAACTATGAAAAAAATCAATCTACTGAAATGAAAACTAAGGTTTAAATATAAAAAAGCAAATACTAACTTTACTGAGGGTATCCGATATGATGGACCAAAACTGTAAAAAAACATAAGCACACGGAACAGAGATAGCATGTGTCAGCCATCTGCTTCTTGTTTGCCTCAGTGAAGCATAGCTAATTGAATGCAGCTGCAACCAGAATATCTAAGAAGAATGTGTTTACTTCCAGTTTCGATTTTAAGAGCGAGAAAGATGCATAGAATGCTGGAAAAAATGATAAAAACAACTTGGGAATACTGAAATAGGTTTATGACAGAAAAGAGTGTGAAATGGAAAAAAAAAATGCGGTACATATTTTGTAATTACTTCCAAAACCTATCGTTTTTAAAAATAGCAGGGTTTTTTTTTGTTAATTTTTAGATTTTCGAAAATTTAAGGAAAAATTTGTAGATAATAGTTCAAATCAAACTTGTGAGCTTAAATCAGAAGGTTGCTTCAGCAAATAGGAATGTTAACAAGCAAATCAGCAATACCGTTTAGGGCTGCTAAAAAATGGCAAGCAGATGGCTTTATAAAGTTATTTATATTGTAGTTTAATAAAATATGCATCAAATTAAAAAACAAAATATTATTTTTGAAACCTGAATTATATATTTTTATAATGTATATATAAATTACAATGGCAATTAAAAAAATCGATATTTTTTTTTGTTGTACTAAAAACGGATGCATATGTCCTTGGCCTCTCAATTCAGATTCTCCGAACTTACACAGTCAATGTGGACACTGGAAGGTTAATTAGTTATGCTTCACTGAGTCAAACAACAGGCAGGTGGCTGACACATGCTATCTCTGTTCTGTGTGCTATATAGTGTTTTGGTCCCACATATTGGATACCCTTTCTCAAATTAGTATTTACTTTTTATATTTAAACTTTAATTTTCATTTCAGTAGATATATTTTCATAAATTTGTGATCTTTTGCATGATTGATAAGTATTGATTTTCCATGGATATTCTACATTGTATGGCCGGCTTACAACTTGTTGCTGTGAATATTTTAACATCGTATTAGGCTATGTTAATTTTTATTTTATTTATTATTTTTCCACTAAAACTTTGATCTGGTATCATTTTCTGAAAATAAATGAGGTCTTGGATATGGAAGCAAATTCATTTCTGTAGATTTATTTCCGTTTGTTAGCATTTTGATCGGATGATTTATCGATTTTTCTGAGTTACGCTAGATCGGATGCTGGCTTAAAAGTTGTTGCAAATGTTTTATTTTATATCCCATTAGGTTATATGTAATTTTTCTTTTATTATTTCTCATTTTTTTAGTAAAAAAAAACTTTGAGCTTGTACTGTTTTCTGAAAATGAAAGTCTTGGGTATGGAAGCAAAATAGACTTACTTGCTATGGAAATCAGCTATCACTCGGGAAGGCATCCCCTCTGCTAAACTCGCAGTGAAAGTTTCAACCCCTCCCTCTAAACAATGATTTTAAAGACCCCCCCCCCCCCTTTAATACCTTTATTTTCGTCTGTGTGGTGTACAGCCAAGGAAGTTTTTTTCTATTTCATATCCAGTTCAGAAAATCCTGTGAATGCGAGAAGTCCAAGTCATTTTGTATAACATTGGCCATGTTAAAAATATATACAATACTGAAAGGATCATTAAAAGAAACAAAATCATATTTCAGATTGAATATTATATTGTTTGGGAGAAAATTTCCTTTCAATAAATATATAATTTAACTATTTTTATTCATCGGGTTTCCCAAAATGAAGCCTTAATTGTATAGTGCGATCATTTTTATTTCACTATATCACATTGAAATGTGCTTATTAAAATTAATATGCTTGTAATTGTTTAAATTGTTTAATTTTCATAAAAATGTGTAATTTAGTTCTGTTTAATTTGGTATATACCATGACCTATTTCCATTGATTACTTATTTTTTTTTAAATTCTAAAGTTGACTTGTTTATCTTACTCAGCACAATTGGCTGAAAGCCTGGTATTTTCTCACAGTATGGTACCGAGAAAATATATTACAAAATGAGAGAAATATTTACTTGAAACCAAAAAAAAAATTTTTTTTTCATTATTCAGAAATACTTTTCTATTTATGTGCATTATAATCATTTCTGTCTATTAGTTTAGTTTTCTTTTACTACATGACTTTAAAAAAAGTCTTATTAAAATAAAACTTAGTCTTTTTCGTTGAATATTTTTATTTTCAGAAAATCCAGAATTAAATGCTGGTTAATTTGGCGTATAACATGCCATAATTCCTTTCATTAGTTATTTGGCAAAAAAGTTTTAAAGTTAATTTTTTTTTTGGTTGAGCATAAGGAGAAAATAGCTTGGCCACTGGATGGAAACCGGAAGGGTTAAAGATGAAGTTTATTTTTTAACCAGTGTATATTTCTTAGGATACTGCTGATTCTACAACTTGTTGCTACTTAAAAGAATTTGAAATTGAATATTTGAATATCTGGGGGATTGGTTTCAAAAATTGCTTTGTATATGGCATCTTGTTTCATTTCCTTTTTCAGACATTATTACATTTATATCAGTGTTGAGATCTTTCCAACTTTTTCTTTTCCACTTTCAAATTCCAGGGGCGGGGGGGTGGCTGTCGGTAGTGCCCCAGGCTTGGCTTGTAATCTGCGGTTCCCAGGTTCGAGTCCCAGCTGGGTCAGCGTTGAGATTTATCTCCGCAAAATTCCCTGCCCACGATCAGTAGGGGACACCGATGGGCTTGGAAAGGCCGCCATCCATCGGATGGGACGTTAAGTCGTGGCCCCGTTTAGGAAAGCCATACCCTGTGCACGTTAAAGAACATGCTGGATGGCCTTGACGGGAGGATACCATCTGTCTCCCAACAGCTGTTCAAGTGGGTCCCCTCCCCCAACTTTCTCTGAGCCTTCGGGGGCCATGTGACCTGGCCATTTAGCCCATGGTGTGCAAAAAAAAGTGCTGCTGAGAGGTAAAACAACCCAACTTTCAAATTCCACTTTTTCGGTGATTTATTTATTTTTTTATTTTTTTTTGGAAAGAATTTCAGCATCTCAGTTGTGCCAAAAATTAAATTTGCTTTCCTCCACTCTAGAAAAATGAAGCTCTTACCTTAATTTCTTCAGGGAAAATTTCCTGATCTGAAAGCAAAACCTTTTTTGTTCTTGTGATCACAAAATGGACTCTTGATGACAAGCAATGGTTTATTACTTACCTCAAACTTATGCTTTCTAAAACTTAGGAGCTTAAGAACTACAGCACAGCTTTTTCCTTAAACTTTGAAGATGAGTCTTTATCACAGTTCAAATTAAATTTGTTGCAGAAACATGCAACCATATGACAAACATATTATTAATGATCTGGTGGGATCCAACTATCCATTTGTACATTTATTGTCAGAAAAGTTAGATTTGCTAAGATCAATCTTTACTCACCATTTTGAAGGGCTGATTGGGCCTGAGACTCTGAGCACTTTAAGCAACTGCTGTGCTCAGAAGCACTCATTTTCAGCATACAGGACAGAGAACAGTCCTAGAAAGTATTCCCAGTTTGTATGGACTTTCTCATAGAAGAATATGCTAAACTAAGACTAAATTGCTGCTGGCCACTGTCTCAGAGCTATGCTATTGTTCCACAGCATGCAAATTTTGTCTGATGGAACAGTAATCAAAATAATAGGCTCCCTGACTACAATGGCAGTTAAAAATGATGTTATGGAAACCTCTAAGAAAAATTTAGAAAAGCTGACCAAGCCTGCAGGAAGTAATACAACTGATGACTATTATAAAGAAATCAAAAAATTATTTAATCCATCCACTGCTGGTGGCAAAGAAAAGGCTGATCATTATTGAAAAGTATAGAAGAACATTCCATTCTCCTGTGCTTGCGGTAAAACTGACATAGTAGAGAGCTATTATAATTTTTCATAGAAAATTAATCAGGCAAATAAAAGAGGGTTAAAAACTCGATGTACTTTGACTACTTTTAGCCATGAAATGCAGTCACCCTAAATATCATAAAGCAGCCTTTTAATTGATTTGGACACCAATAGTGATGTGGACATCTATATAATATTGTTCAGACTGAGCATTTGAAGGAGTATGACTGAGAGTACAATTGAAAATATACAGTGCTTACTTTTTCAATCAGTAACATAGGTATTTTGGAGGAAATTTTTCCCATTATTTATATTTGTAAATACTTGAAAAATCTTTCAGAAGTAAAACTAACTTTTTTAAAGTAATTTTATGTATTTACATTTCCAATAATACAAAATGTTTAGCTATAAATAGGAAATTTTAAAATTAAAATGCAAAAAACCAGTTTTGTGAAAAAATATCTAGGTTTACACAGGATTTATTACAAAGGTGAGCTTCATTATGGCATTTCAAGTCTGGTTGTTACACCAAGCAGTAAGAAAGATTTTACTTAAGATTTTATTTCATCAGTGTTCACATACCAAGAGTTCAATGAAAGCCTTGTGCTTCTATTACTAATCATAAATTTTTCTATTTGGGGTTCAAATGAGCTAACGATAAATCATAATGTTGGTTGTATTAGATCCTTTTTTTTTTAGTCACTGTTATTATTGAAAAACCAGACTCGTACATGGATAAAGGCAGAAGAGTAATTTTTGCTGAATTTTCACTCAGGATTTTATATTTAATTTGCAGTTTAATCCAGATAGCAATGCTTTTGAATGAATTTTAGTGAGCATTAAGAAAGAGCAAACTGATTAAAAGAAAACTTTTCTTTATTTTAATAATATATTGAGAGTCTAGTAGTAAAAGGAATCTTTTGCACAGACCATAAGTTATCTGTGGACTACAGATTGGGAATAATTGGACAATATTGATCCTTAAAGAGTCAGGTTTCCCGCATTCATTGCATGCAATTGTGGACAAGATAATTTTTAACTTCTTTTAACATAAAAACAATGGACTCTTTAATAAAACACGAATAAATTTTGTACAAGTCACAATGCCCAATTTCGCTACGATTCACCAGTGCATTGCATTTAGTATTGCATTTGATGTATACGTAACTCTGAGCATGACAATATGTCGCTCGCCAAATCTAGGGTGCGGACATTTTATGTATTATCATAAATCTCAGATGTCACTATACCTTTGTTATATAATACCATATACTTAGTACTATCAACTAAATACTTTCTTTAACCTATCTTAAAGAGTACTAGTTAGCAAATACAAAAGGCAATATTACCACAGACTTGCAAAAGGCTGGAACAACTGCATCATTTGATGTTAATCTGTTAGTCTCGACACTGCTGTCGTGGTCACATGATACCAGTCCTGTTACATCGGAGATATCAGCAATGATAGATAAACATACATCATATTTCCACTGTAGATTACTGTTGTCAGTCCTGTTATCTTAATAATGGTGACAATAACAGATTCCCACTAGCTCTTAATAAGGGATTCCTCGGACTTGAGTTGTTAATGTCCGTTGCAATAATGTTACAATCGTATTGCTGTTATCTGCTTATTTCATAGTAGATTACATTTAAACTGTTGTACATGCTGGTATCACACTTTTTCTCTGAATTTCGGTGCTCACTGCCCTGCACTGGCTGCCGCGGCACTATCATACGCAGACTTATAACTTCCAACAACAGCCATTAAAACTTTAAAAACCATTAAAAACTACCATCCATTAAAAACTATCATATTTGGCTCAATTGAACTCCACACCTAGGAGTTTTACTCACAATCCCCATCATCTTACAGAGCAACGCGTTTCGCACGCCTCCCGTGTGGCGGCTTCCTCAGGCTCTGAGCACATATTGTGGTATGTTACCTTATATGCGTGTCCTCCATTGCGTCATCATTTACATCCTTTTGCGCAAGCGTTTCTGCACTTTTCTTCTGCCGTAACAGAAGATTCCATGCAGATGGTATCGGGGTGATATCATTATTACATATTGTGTTCCTATAATTATGAATGTATAATTTTTCTGCATAAGCTAATTGGAACTTATTTTGTGGGCAGCTAATGCTTTGTAGTTAATTTTTTCCATTTTAATGTTATTTTCTATTATTGTTTGTGCTAAAGCTGTATTAAGTTGCTCTTTTTGAATATCTGTTTTGTGTTCATTCATTCTTACTTCATATTGGCTGTATGTCTTCCCAATATAGCTGTTCTTTCCCTTTAATTTTCCTTCCGGATCTGGGATGTTAACTTGATATATCCCCCTGTAGGTAATTTCCTATCTCTGTCATTAATTACTAAATTTTTAATTGTAGTTGTTGTTTTGACCGGTAATGTAAAATTGTAATTGCTTAAAATGTTTTGCATCGTATCTGTAACGTGTTTAATGTAAGGGAAACTATGTGCATACTTTGCCGTATGTTGTGATTGTGCTCCCCTAATTTGGGTTTCTTTAATTACTATAAATTTTGCATTTTTCTGCCATTTATCTAATAATTTCTTAGGGTACCCCCGCATCCTCGGCTGTTTGTGTGATGTATTCAATTTCTTGTTCGAATGTCCTTTGCTTCGAACAATATCTTTGCACCCTAATATAATGTGGAAGAATTGAGGCTTTTTTAAATCAGCACATCTGATGAGATATAAAAAAAACCCTCAATCCCAGATCCGGAAGGAAAATTAAAGGGAAAGAACAGCTATATTGGGAAGACATACAGGCAATATGAAGTAAGAATGAATGAACACAAAACAGATATTCAAAAAGAGCAACTTAATACAGCTTTAGCACAAACGATAATAGAAAATAACATTAAAATGGGAAAAATTAACTACAAAGCATTAGCTGCCCCACAAAATAAGTTCCAATTAGCTTATGCAGAAAAATTATACATTCATAATTATAGGAACACAATATGTAATAATGATATCACCCCGATACCATCTGCATGGAATCTTCTGTTACGGCAGAAGAAAAGTGCAGAAACGCTTGCGCTAAGGATGTAAATGATGACGTAATGGAGGACACGCATATAAGGTAACATACCACAGTATGTGCTCAGAGCCTGAGGAAGCCGCCACACGGGAGGCGTGCGAAACGCGTTGCTCTGTAAGATGATGGGGATTGTGAGTAAAACTCCTAGGTGTGGAGTTCAATTGAGCCAAATATGATAGTTTTTAATGGTTTTTAAAGTTTTAATGGTTGTTGTTGGAAGTTATAAGTCTGCGTATGATAGTGCCGCGGCAGCCAGTGCAGGACAGTGAGCACCGAAATTCAGAGAAAAAGTGTACCAGCATGTACAACAGTTTAAATGTAATCCACTACGAAATAAGCAGATAATAGCAATACGATTGTAACATTATTGCAACGGACATTAACAACTCAAGTCCGAGGAATCCCCTATTAAGAGCTAGTGGGAATCTGTTATTGTCACCATTATTAAGATAACAGGACTGACAACAGTAATCTACAGTGGAAATCTGATGTATGTTTATCTATCATTGCTGATATCTCCGATGTAACAGGACTGGTATCATGTGACCATGACAGCAGTGTCGAGACTAACAGATTAACATCAAATGATGCAGTTGTTCCAGCCTTTTTGCAAGTCTGTGGTAATATTGCCTTTTGTATTTGCTAACTAGTACTCTATAAGATAGGTTAAAGAAAGTATTTAGTTGATAGTACTAAGTATATGGTATTATATAACGAAGGTATAGTGACTTCTGAAATTTATGATAGAAATACATAAAATGTCCCCACCCTAGATTTGGCGAGCAACATATTGTCATGCTCAGAGTTACGTATGCATCAAATGTAATACTCAATGCGATGCAATGGTGAATCGTAGCGTAATTGGGCATCGAAACTTATTGCACAGTATTTAGTCGTGTTTTATTAAAGAGTTTGACCCTACTGTGCCTTGTAATATTTAGAAAAAACAATGGAACATTAGAATCTCATTCTTTAGTGACTAACACAATGTGTATCACGAAGTAAAATTTTTGCCATTTTCTATATTTTCTGTACTTGGGATTACTTCAATAGCAGTATATATATATATGTTTGTAAAACTGGAAAGTAGTGTAATTGAGGCAAGCTTGAAACGTAGGAAGTTTTGTGTCTAAACAGAATTCTGCCTATAATCTGTGGGTTCACTCTACACCAGACTTGATTTTTATAATTGCATTTCCTCTAGCAAGCACTGTTCCCAAGTTGCAAATTCGTTTTATTCCTATAGAAATTCATTGACGTGTTTTTTTTTATTTTCCAGAAAAATTAAGAATAAATATTGTAAGTTAATATATTGTGAAATTTGTTTGTCTGCAGAAAGATGGTACAAAGAGTATATATTGGGATTTTATGATTTGTTTACTTTATAATCTGCTAAGTATTATTTTTAAAAAAGAATCTGCAATATGTAACAGGAAAATCTACATCTAGCTAAAAGGAAAATCTACATGAGCTATCTTCTCTTACTGTAATGTCAAAGAGAGCTGGAAAAACAAAGGTTCTTTAATAATTAGGCAAGTGTGAAAAAAAATCCACCTGTCTTTCTCCCAGACTTGAACTCAGAATCTTGTGGTTATGTGCCATTTGCTCTTACCATTTGAGCTAAGATGGGGGCAATTCACATTTGTTTAAGGAAGGTTGTGATGGTTGTGCTATGAAGCTTTACCTTGTGATTCTAGGTGTTGTGGTGTCTGTATGCTATTTATGTCAACATGAAACAAGCTCTTATAACCACATATCAAGTAATTACTTTGGGTTATTCACAGATACACTGGATCAAAGCTGTGGATGAAAATAACATTTCATGCTGTAGGCTGGCAACCAGTATGATAGGAAGGAATAAATCTTACTACAGTGATAGTCACATTTGAATTGCCTTACTTCAGCTCAATTGGTAGATCAACTGGTGCTGTAATACTCCAAATAATATGCAATAATACTTTAAAGTTTAATCCAATTAGAGTTATGCTCCGGATAGCTGATACGGGCGCCAGGCAATAATTAGCAAATTGCCAAAAAAGTAGACTAAGTTTAAAGTAGGGTTCAAAATGCCAGCAAGTGTTAATGAGTAAGAATCAAAAATGATTGTCAGTTTTAAGATTTAATATTATCAAAACTTAAATTCACGTTGCTCAAGAGAAAAAATTTTACAGACTCAAAAGGTTTAAAATAACAAACAGATTTATTTCCAAAATAGTTCAACTCACCAAGACATCAATGAAGAAGATACAACTCCTGTGCTACACGCACTGTGCTCGGTGCTACGCACCTTGTGCTTGTGCTTAGTGCCTCTGCACTAACTGCTTCTGTGACTCGCAGATCACTGGTTTTAACAGACAAGAGCCGGATGCACGCCGGGAAAGACATTAACATACAGTGATGAACGATGACGCAAGAGGGGGCGTGTCCTTGGCACGCATTTTAGCGGTGACAGTCGAAAGATCGGAGTTGCGTGTGCGCAACTCACAAATATTGGAAATGAGCACTGTGATGCCAAAAAGGAAATAAAAATCCCCAAAATGATAAATATAACGTAAATTAAACAAAACTGGTTAAGGTAAAGCAAAAGTGAACGATGGGGCATCACAGTGCGTAACTTGGAGATCCCAAGTTTGAATCTGGCAGGTGGATTTTTTCATACTTGCCTAATTACTACAAAATGACTACTATTGTAGCAAGATTTATTCCTATTAAATTGGTTGCCAACCTGTGGTGTGAAAAGTTATTTCCATCCAGAACTTTGATGCTATGCACCTGTGAATAACACAAGGGGTATATTACTGGCCCATCGCATGGCAGAGTGGTTAGTGCATTTGGCTACTGATCTGAGACCTGGGTTCGAGCCCCGGGTAAGACATGGATGTTTGTGTTGTTTTTCTGCTGAGATCCCGCCATCCTCACAGACCTACTATGGCATATAAACTTACAGGCTCCTGTCAGACCTCTGTGGTAAGCAGTTGCTTGAGGGGGTATTTATTTTTTTATGTGGTTATAAAACCTTGGTTCTCATCACTACAGTGTACAGATGACCCTACCCTTAAAACCACTTGGTAAAGTTTCCTAGCAAAATCATTGTTACCTTAAGCAAATGTGAATTTCCTCTGTCTTTGTCTGACTCATAGAGCAAGACATGTAACCAGGAAATCCTGAGTTTGAGTCTGGGAGGTGGATGGGTAGTTTGTTTCACATTTCTCTAATTGCTACAAAATGACTATCACTGTAGTGATATTTATTCCTTCCTGTCAAAGATTCTGTATTTGGTGTTGTTGTTTTTTTTGTGTGTGTGTGTATGTTAATGATAAAGCAAAAACCAGAAACTTGAAAAAAAAAAAGGTTTTATCAAATTGTATGATGATATTTCATTCTGGTTGTAGCCTTCAAGTGTTAATTGTAACTTTCATGTTCAATTCAGATTTTCGTTACTAATCATTGTAATAACTTTGTTTTAAATATTAACACTATCTCACCTTTTTTGGAAGGAATTAGAACTGACTTATATAAATTACAAGAAACAAAATGAAGGGAAGAATATATTTGCTGCAGCCAAGACTCCAGCTACTCTTTTTGCGATGGTAATTGTAATGTATTTCCTATCTTGTGTCTTTGGACTGCTTGGCATGTATGCAATGGCCAACTTCTCCAATCTGCTAATGGGTGTTGCTATCTTAACGTTGTGCCTTTGGGGTTACATAAGGTATGTATAATAATATAAGCTAAATTTTTGTTAAACATTTTATGTTTTTGTCAATTTTTAATTTCTCAGGACTTTAAATTATTGATTTCAAATGTATTTACATATCAATTCCCATCATCTTCAAATCAAACAATGCACCAATAAACTTTATTAATTTTTCCCTCTTCTCAAGAATGAATTGGGTGGTTTTCAGTAAGAATGAGGCAGCTCCAGTTTTAGCCAAAAGATAAGTTATGATTACATTTTAAAAAATGGTTAATCAATTGGTGTATGAGTCATCTGCTTGCACTACTAAGATAATGGAGCTGAAAGTAATGTTCGGTTAAAAACGAGTCAGCTGTAGGAACCTAGATCTTATCTCTAATGTTACTAATAGTTACGTTTTGTAAATAGTCTGTTGTTGGAGCTGACTTCACGATTCAGTTATATTCAGTCATATCCATTGAATGCTGCACAACTATCAACTCCTTGTGTTTTTGACATTCAGGATTTAAAAGCCACTGCAGGAAAGTTCCCATTTCCAGTTTATTTACTTTGCAGAAATATTTGGCCACTGGGCTGCAGAGTATTGAGATGTGATGGATTTAGCATCAAATTGTACTCCACAGAATGACATGGTTTTATGAAGGACTGAAATCAGATGCTGTCTGTCACTTATCAGATATTTAAGTTTGAATTGCAACTGGACCAGTGTTGAGATCTATTTCTGCTCTCACTTTGCCCACAGTCAGAAAGGGACACCAGTGGGCTTGGAGAGGCTACTGTCTGTCATATGGGACATAAAACCATGACCCAGTGTGCAGGAAAGTCACATTCAAAAAGGAGACTATATTTAAATTTTTCATGGGATAACATTAGCCTGTGATGAAAATATTATGGTAGACAAATGTGCTGCTGCACAAAAGCTTAATGTAAGAATACCTGCAATAATTTTGTTAAAAGTAAAGTTTTTTTTTTTTCAATTTCCCAAAAGTTATTAATAGTGCAGCTGATGTGTGTGTGTGTGTTTTTTTTTAATGGATTACATTGGATGAATGAAATTCATCTGTTTGAAGACAAATGCATGCATCTATAACAATTTCAGAATATAACATAGTTACTAAATTGGCTAAAATGCTATATTTCCTTTCATGCACTCCCATTCATCTTGTTTTTTAAAAAAAATGAAAAATAATTCCATACTTATCTAAAATGAACAAGGACATAAATGTCCTTTGTCCATTTTAGGGTAAGATTCTCTCATGAAATAATACCAATCCCTTAGTGCAATCAAGGTGCTCAATAGTGCCAATAACTTGAATAGTTCAAAGCAGTCTCAGACACCATGAATGTATAAGGAAAGCTAAAACTGTTTTTTGCTTACTCAACAGCCAACAGTAGTGTAGAAGGCAAGTAACAAACTACCAGTTTTATATGAGTTCAATTACAGTCAACCCAATGGGTATACAGTTGCATTATTAGCCTGTGTATTTGCCCAGTTTCCAAGAAAGTAAATGCAGTGAAATTTGTTAAGTATCATGTATTGTGAATAAATAAGTAATAAAGAATGGGGAAGGATAAGATATAATTATGCAGCAGGATTAAATTAACTTTTATGGCTTTACTTGAACAAATGGAAACTGAGTTAAAGGATAATGATTTTCAGTTGAACTAGTGAATTGGAGAAGTACTCTATTAATAATTATAATGGAAATAGAATAAAATTATTCTTTGTTCTATATTATTACCTGTGAGTATTAATGATGAGTTTCTGACATACAGTGCTCGATTCCCACATGCCTGTCTGTTGTGTTGTTGGGGAGTTTTCATATTTCTGTTGGGAATGTGTTTGTTGTGCTGAAGTATACAAATAAATTTGGCTTCTGAAAACTGATTTTGCAAGTTCAAATTGGCTGGACCATTTCACAATGGATAACTGAGAGCAGGCTCAATGGGTGCCATGCTGGAGAAAACAAAAGGATGAATGTTCGGAGAAGGAGAGAAAAACGTGTGTTCCCAAGGCAACAGACCAGGTTGACACATTCCTGGTTATTTGGTAGTATGCTAATTGTCTGTTTATAAACAATGTTGTTGTGTGCTAATGGTTTCATCATCATCATCAAGCAGTCATGGGCTATGGAGGTCCAACCAGACCGTGTAATTTAGTTCTCAAGTCCAGAAATAAAAAGATTGACCAAATTGCAGGGCAACTTTGATTTGAATGCTATGTTATCTTCATGTGAAAATAGTAACAAGTGCAGTTGTATAGCAGGTGTGAAATTTTCTGGACCATTAATAGTGCAATTTTAGCATGCATCCAATGTACATTGTGTGATTTGTGTATCGTGAAAAATTTGATATCACCATCTTGAGTAGTTGAAGTAAAAATGTATGAATTTGGATTATAAAGAACAGGAATGGTTAAGTTCAGTTTAATTTAAGGAATGGTTAAGTTCAGTTTAAATTGCACAAAAACATTTTAGATATACTAATAAATGGAAATCAAATGTCATAAGCCAATGTTTCTCAATCATTAGTGGACTGGTGGAGAATGCTTAAAGGCATTAATTGCTTTAGGCAGAATTAAATGCAATTTTTTTTAATATATCATTTTTTTAAATAAATAAAATATATGTAATAATTATGCACATAGCTTAAATTTTAACTAATACTAAAATTTATTCTTAGAAGACAATTCATCAAAGTTTTACTGTCAAAAGCAGATGTCGGATTGTAGATAAATTTGCTATTTTATAATACCAATGATTAGATTTTTTTTAAGTTGTGGGAACACCTGTTAAGAATTATTGCTGTAAACTACACATTCTTTTTACCCCCCGTCTTACCACCAAAAAGTTTTTATTTTGAAAGAGTATGTTTCAAAAAAAAAATTTCCTTGAAAATTGCTTTTTAATACCATGTTTTGTTAGCAGTTAAGTATTTTTTTAATTAACTGAAATAACAGTGGAACCTCCAGAAATATCTGTATCTTAGGATTGAAATAAATGTGAAATTTAAAATAATGTGAAAAGAAATGTTACAATACTCTTACTTTTAAAATGTGTATGGTAATCCTGATAATTGACCTTATCATTATGTTTACATTGACAATTGAAATAGCTTGAAAGTACTTCTGCCTTACCTTTATGTATTTGAAGCAATTTTATTAGTGAACTCTAATTATTCTATTAAATATATTAGTTTGTGTATGTTTAAAATATTTAGTTTAAAAGTTCAGCTTTTTTTTTAAAGATACATACTGGCACAGAACCTGCAACTGATATATGGATAGCTTTAAAACAAGAGTTAAAATCTATAGCATTGTTCTCAGATTACAATAATTTTTAAGAAAAAAAAAAGCTTCAAGTTATTTTTCTTGTTAGCTGGCAAAAGAACCAAGTTATCCTTATATAAGCAGATGTTATAGGCATACACTTACTGCTAACTTACAAGTAAATTCTCACCATAGCTCAAGTCCTAGTTTGTACAGTGGATGCTACACTCTGTCTTTCAAGTGGCCACTTGGCATCCAGTCTTTTGCTGTTACTAGCTTTTGAATTGCAGTGGTTGTTTTGCGGTGCTTACACTCTTTCGGAGACACTAGTCCTTGTTGTTGCTCTGAATCATTATCAGGCTGCTTGGTGATTCTGTTGATTTCCTTTTACACTTTCTTGTACTAGCATGTTGCACTTTTGGTGATATTAATTAGGATATAAAAAACTTTCCAAAATATAATACTATAAATATTATAAGTTGGAAAGATGTTTTTTTTTTAAATCGAGTGTCCTCAGAGAGCAAAATTAGCATCATCGAAAGTGCAACCTGCTGGTACAAGAAAGTGCAAAAGGGAATCAGTGGAATCACCAAGCAGTCTGATAACGACTCAGAGCAACGACTAGGACTTGTGTCTCTGAAAGAGAGAAAGCACCACAAAACAGCCACTGCAATTTAAAAGCTATATAACAGTGAAAGATGGGATGCCAAGTGGCTGCTCGAAGACAGAATGTGCCAGCCACTGTACAAACTAGGACTTGAGCTCTGTGGTAAGAACTTACTTTTAAGTTAGCGGTAAGCGTATGCTTACAACATCTGCTTATATAAGGATAGCTCGGGTCTTTTGCCAGTTGGCAAGAAAGATAACTTGAAACTGTTTTCTTTTCCTTAAAAATTATTGTAATCTAAGAACAATACTCTAGATTTTACAGTGAATTTGTGAATTAAATTTTAATTTTAATATTAGCACTGTATTCCTAAATATATCTAATTTAAAATGAGTTTTTTTTTCTCCAGCGATCAAAACGTTACTGTTGCACATATTCAGAATTTCTTTTAATGTTAGCTTCACAAATTAGAAAACGTAAACTGATAAAAATGTGTATATATTTAGTTTGTGTAATTTTCTTCAGGATTTTTTGACACTTAAATTTTTTTATGTAATAACTATTTGACATATAAGTAATAATAACAAGAATATTTTAGAGCAATTAAAAATAAGTAGTTGCTCTTAACTGTTTCATTATATGTAGAAAACTTGTAGACACATATTTTTTTCTTTTTATAGGGTGTGACAAAATATTTGAGCTACATAATCAGTTACTAACTGTTTATGATGGAAATAAAACAATTTATGAGTTTTATAAAAAAGAACTAAAAATTTTATAATTTGAATTTTTTTTTGCACATTATATTTTATGTTAACTGCTTTGTTACTAGTCATAACTGTTTAATATATTCATTTTACTTAGGTACAGTGGAGACATGAGAGAGATAGGTACACAAATAGACATTCTAGCAAATGGCCTGTGGCAGAATGTAAGTAGATTTGTTAGTTTTAAATAGTAGTGTGCAAAATTTAATGTAATTTTAATATATTTTCTTAGAAAGTGCAGTAGGCACAACTTGATTACCTTTCTGGACAAAACAATGTTGTAGTATTGGTCATTTATAGTAATTTTTTCAGGTGTGTCCACAGCTACCACTCCTTGGGAATTGAAAAAAAAAAGTGAACATACTCTTCCTTGGTTGAAAATCTTGTCAGAGGATTTGGGGACACAGTTCATCTTTGCAACCCAAACATGGTCGATCTTTCTGGGAGTTGTATAGTAACCTGTGTCAATGTCTGTAAACCATTTAGGGCCACTAGGTTCAAACATTGCCAGCATCTCCTTGCATGAGTCAACTCCAACCTTTTTTTCTGTTCTGCCAGTTTGTGGGGTATCCCATTTGGTATGAGTGAAGGAATGAGTGAAAATCTACAGATACGTGTCAAGAACTTTTTGAATCCCCTCTGTAATAGGTGCCAATTAATACCAAAGGCAAAATTATAAAAAAAGCAAAAATGTAATGAGTTGAAATTTCTTGTAGGTATAATATTCATTTTATATGAATGGTTCAAATTTGAAAGGTGTACATGTTTTTGTTCAGTTCCAAAAATGAAATGTTTATAGACCTGATTATATTTCTCCCCCTTTGACAGCCATTAAGTTCCATTTTTAAGTACTGTACATGGCCAGAAAATTAGAAACTTTACCACAATATTGTGTAGTGTACCCATTTACCTTCGGAACAGCTTGAATTTGATGTGATGTAGATTCATTCATTATGTGTTAGAAAAGTTTCAGTGTGATGATTAAAGCTATTCCTGTTTAAATGCAGCATATAGTTCCCTCAGGATTAAGGGCAATGAACTCTAGCTCTTCCATATGTGCAAAAGAGTATGTATTGTAATTCATGTGACCACATAAATTTCCTTTAGTCCACTCATGCATTTCTCAGCATCCTAAAGTGTCATCACTTTCCAATTTTTAGTTGACACTAAAGCTTGAGAAATAGGTTCTGCCTGTTTAACTGTCAAACTGCAAATACATGAGTTCTCTGCATATTGAGTTAAAATGGGTTGCTCTCATCATCTGTTAAAAACGGTGGTTATTTGGTGCACAGTAGAATGTTTTTATGATTCACATTCTTCTGTGTTTCTTCTGTAGTATCAGTTATCTAACATAATTACTCTTGCCAGATGTTGAGACTCCATCTGCTAACCATCTTGTATGTGCTTTAGAAAGGGTAGCATTGGAGAATCCTGTGAATCCAGATCTATGATTGCACCACCGCCTTTTGTAAGTTGCTTATTTCACGTTTTTCCCATCTCATGGTCAAATGTTGATCAGGAACTTTGTTTCTTGTATTTAAGATATTCTTCTTTGCATATACATGCTCTGCATCTTAGTTATGGTAAATAGTTCATGATTACTAATTTTTTTTACCAGGCTTTACCACATATCTAAGCCCAACTATATAGTCAGAATTACTGCTGTGCATATCAGTTGAGATGCATGTTACACTAAATTATCTAGAAAAAATTAAGATAGCATATATATTAAATATATTTGAATTAAAAAAAATGGAAGTTTACTAATGAAAAAACTAGAAGAAAACAATTTATCTCTGGTGAATGTATAATACATGTTTTTAAAAGGAATGAAGTTTGTCATTTTCTGACTTTAGTATTCTGTAATAGTAGAAATTTGAATGACCACAATACTCAAATTTCAAAGATCTAGCGTGAATATCTCATTTATAATACGTTAAAATTTTGGCGTTTTCTAATTTTAGCATCGTTTTCGTGTGGAAATCAAAATGTAGGGAGAGTCAAGAAATACAAATTCTAATAATACACTGGTACCTAGCCAACTGAAAAGAATTTGTTCGTATATCTCTGAAACCTAAATAAAGTTGAATATCTACAGATGAGTAGCAAAGTACAAAGAAGTTAGAATCAGTAAAATTTCCTTTTACTGAAAACAATACAAGAAATGTACTTACATTTTATTAATTTATATTATTGCTTAGAATTAAGTGTTGTTTTTTTTTCATATGTAACATGACCAAAGTCACCAACTTTTATAACTGAACTAGAGGGTTAAACAGATCTATTTAAACCTCTAGTTCAGTTATAAAAGTTAGCTACTTAAACATGGTGTATATTACAAATTTTATTTGTGCACTAATTCCTTCATAGTTTTAAATATCACTTTGTTAAATGCAAGTTATATTTAACAAAGTAAATGAACTGTTAAATCAAAACAAGACATTTTGGGGTCCTAGTTAACTTAAAAGTTTGGAGTCCATACTAACAGGGATGCAAGTAGTTGAAGTCCTGCATCAAAAGATTAAATTTTGCATAGGGAATATATAATACTACCAAGGAAATAACTTTACAATAATCTAAACGTCATTTTTTTTATCACATTAGTTACTTTTATCATTATTATAAATAAGAATAATGTGGTAAATGCATTTTAAAATAAAGATATTTTTAACATCTTTTTGAGACTTTGCATTATGAGTAGTTTGATTGCATCCTTTCTTTATTTTTTGTTTTGAATTTTTGTATCTGTGCAGGGTCGGAATTGGACACTTTGATGACATCTTGAACGTTTTGAGGGTAATTCAGTAAGGAATAATTAACCCCTTTCATAGAGTCTTGATATTAGTGCCCTGTTGCACAATATAAATTTTATTGGACTTTTAACTAGTAGCAATATCTGACAGTTATGGCTCTTGTTGAGGTCTGACATCATCAAATACTTCAGGAATACACTTCCAGCCTCCACAATTTCCTGGAGTTCTCACTCTTCATCCTCAAATTCATTATCAATAAGGTCAGAAAAATCAGTACCATATCACTTTCATCAGGAATATATTCACTTTCGCTATCATTAAATTCCTCTTCACGCAACATATTTATTGTATTTTTATTTAATCAAATTGCAGTTAGCTGCAAATTAGCACACCTCACATTTGCCTGAATGCCACTGGAAACTGATTTTTAGCCTCCCTCCCTCAGGCCTTATGTGGTGGTGTAAATTTTGATCAGTTGAAAAATATGTCATCACTGATAAGCATTATGAAACCTCCAAGAACTCATAAGTGAGTATTTCAAATTATATATACACTACAGGAAAAAAAATGCAACACTTGGAAAGATTAATGCCATTTTATTGAAACACAGGCAGCTGTTAGCATACACTGAGATGTGCAATTGATTATATTATCAAAATGGAAAATTACCACTTTACCTACCCAGTAAAGTGGTATAATTAGTATGATGTTGAACTTCCCGACACAGCAATGCATTCGTGAACATGGCTGGAAGGCTGAACCAAGACACCAGGTGCTGGAGCTGTGTGATGATGTCGCATGCACTGAGTGGGGTTCCTTTCCCCTGGATGATGGCAAACACATTGTATATTGTCATGCTGACCAAGACAAAAACTAGATTCATCACTAAATACCAGGTACTCCACTCATGTTCATTCTAGTTCTGTCTGAGGCGATATCATTGAAGACGTGCTTGCACATGGGTAGATGTGAGGGGCAAACTCAGTACCGGACAATAGGCTCACAATGAAAACTATAAAAGCCTATTATTTACTGTCTGCCTGATAGGTATTTAATGTGTTACCTGTTGCCAGTCCTTTTGCGGTTGTGTTTTAGTTGCAAATGGCGGTCCTGTCACTCCATGGTCATATGTCGTCTTCCTGATCCTTGTCGACATACTTCTTGAACCCACTGGCACCATATATGTATGATGGGCTGAAATTGTGACCAACCTTGTTGGCCACATCTCTGTACGACAAACCAGCTTCTCTAAGGCCGATGATTCTTCCACTTTCAAAGTCTGTTACTGTTGGAACAGCTGTCAATGTCTGCGTAATGGCATCTTTAGCGGTTTAGAACAATTTCCACAATGTTTTATCAATCAAGGAGCTTTGGTTGCCTTTATTTGTGTTTGATTGTTCCACACCTGTACATCAGCTCATGCCTGTCCAACGCTTCAATCGTCCTGCAAACCTAATAATTTCCATGCATTTACATATACTACCTCCTCATTAAATTTGGTCACATTCACATAACTTCTTGCAGTGTTGCATTTTTTATTTCCTGTAGTGTATATGCCACAAAAGTAACTGATTTGTGATTGCTCCAACTCTGGAGTCATCACAGCAGTCAGTATAGTATTGTTTGACTCCAATAGTGGAGCTATCATACGGAAGGGGTTAATTCATACCCCCTCTCCAAAAATTTACCTCCCTAGTGTGGAATCAAAATCTTGTTAGCGGTATACTTTTGCAAATTAAATGTTTCGGTAGAATCTGAATGTCTTATTGGGTGAAGACATCAAAAACAACGAAAATTGCTTTTATAAACTCTTTCAGGGTCCATGGTGATTATACATGTTGACAGAATCTGTGTTGAGAGGCCAAAGATGACTATGTGCATTTTTAGTACGTATTTTAAAAGTAGAAATTGCAGTTTGAAAATTTTCTCATATATATTATAAAAATACATAATTCAAACTTGGAACATAATACCTTTTCTATTTTATGAATATTTCATTTAGTGTAAAAGTAACTTGGCCTCTGGATGGAAACTAGTTTTTCAGACTCAACCCTGGAAGGGTTAAAGCAGTAACTGTTAAAAAGTGTAGGTTGTAAAAGAAATATTAATTCTTAACATTACATTTCATGTTTCAATTTTTTGTACATTTGTTAACTAATGTTTTTTATTTTAGTTCTTGAAGCCATTATATAAGAAACTGATGACTGAACAAGCTGTTCTTCAATTAGTTGAACTAGCAGAAGATGGTGAGGGTGGAGCACCATCCCTTCGGCCTACAAATATGAATGGCAAGATGAAATTAACATGATGGTTTATTGTCATTATGAGTAATGTAATTTATAATGTAAAACCTCATCCCCTAAGGGAAAGCATTGCTCATCATCACACATCAGTCTTTCCATGCTCTATGAGGTTTGCAATAAGAAATCTGTAAAAGAAATATTGAATTTGCCATTTACCCAGCTGATAATTTGTTTACAGTTTGAAAGTTGATAGTGCTCTTTCCTAATATGTACTGTATATTTAAAGTATGCATTACAAAGGAAATGTATGTTCAGATGTTGGAAAGTGTATAATAGTCATTTCCATTGTAACTATGCAAAATATATTTTAACAATGTATGGCACTATATATGTCATTACTGCCATTGTATAGTGTATGATATTGATCCATTGTTATCAGCTGGGATACAAGACATGCCAAATTAATATAAGATTGGATTAATTGTTGTGGATATAAATTTTTGGGTGGGAACATGTGAGTTACCTTACCTGAGAACAGTCAATAAGTCCTCAATGGATAATAGTTGTGCCAGTGCCTCAAACTTCTGTTTACACTCAGAAACTGATCTTCAGAGTACTATTTTTGTATAAGTAGTTTTAAGTACAAATTAAATACTTTATAAAAGAATCTTTATGGACTGAAATTCACTAGAAGTGGCCACAGAATTATGTGAATTTGTAAAGTGATATATTGGGAATATGTATGTATAGTACAGCAGCCTTCAAGGTTCTCTGAGGAGTTTTCACATCTGTTGTGAGCAGAATATTTGAAGTTAATTGCAAAGGACCCATTTTAAGTAGAGAGAAACTGTTGTTTCTGAATGTGTGCTTTTTATTTTAAAAACTAAATGTGTTTATTGATTTGTTGCCTGTTTGTGATGTTTGTATTTAAATAAATGTGATAATTTCTGAAATAGTTCTGAATTGGGGATGAACATTCACTTTGTTAATGAGGAGAGGGGGAGAAGGTTCAATAGATTTGCTATCTTCAAATCACCATACTAAGAAATTACTTGAGTATTTAATTTAGGGATTTTAAATAGTAATTGTGGGGAATACTTGCTCATAGCTGTTAAGAACTTTATATTCCTAATACAACCTCTCAAGGAATGTGTGTAACATTGCATTTCTTTTGTATGTGAATTAGAGTGCCTTATTACAAATTGTAGAATGTAAAATACTGTGACAGATATAACTGGATCAAGATAATAATTTTTAGTAATACTTTAATTTTATTAAATTATAGATTAGGATATAGAATAATAGTTTTTACAGGTATCTTAAGTAATAGTTTTATATTAATTAAATAGGCTTCTTAGTTCTAAAATGCCCAAAATTTTACTTTTGCATCCTGGAATGAAAAGAAAAATATCAATATTGGAAGAGGGGGAGAATTCCTGAAATGAAATTGTCAAAATTTTACAGAAAATATTGATATGTATCCAAAAAGCCCTTGAACAAACTTAGGTATAAACTATATATGAAACATTTCAGTTCATCTGGCTTTTTAAATATTTCCTGCAGAATTATCCATGATCTTAAAAAAAGTTCATGTGATGAACTAATTTTTGAGCCTGCAGTAGTACCATTATTAAAATCATATCACAAAGACTTGAGAGATTTGCAAGGTTCAACTACTTGTGGAATAGATGTTAACTGCAAATTCTGTCACACATTACTGTTTAACAATTTTCATTTATATGTAGTAGAAGTTTTACTGCAGTAGAGAGAGGCTACTGCATTCATTCCTAGGTTAGGAGAATAGATGTAAAAATTGTGGCAGTCTGGTTGCCATAGTAACTTTAATGTGCATTGGTTTTAGCATAATGTGCTTTAATGCAAAAATGCCAAATTTTGTATTTAGTGTTCGCATCTCAATTAAAAGTAATAACATTTCATTGTTTTTTTTTTCAGCAATGTATTCTTTGAAATAATGTAAAATTTCTTGTTAATGGCAGAAAAATATGGAGCAAGTTTCAGTCTTCTCTTCCTGATATAATATTTTGTTAAAAATGTAGTAGATCCCTGATTTCCAGACTTGATGGGACTGGGGTCACTCTTGATAGTTTAGAAAGTTGCAAGAAAATGTTTAAAACTGTTTGGAGAAGTTATAAAAATGGAAACAAATTTGTTTTCACATAACTGCACAAATAACACATTAAAATACAGTATGTAATATATTATACTTAATAATTTCTCTTATTTAATTTAAATCTGTACTGGCCAAAAATTGAAATGGATTCATCCATTTCAAATTTACTAGGACTCTTTTTACTCTTATTTGCATTAAAGGGTTTTAACCAATAGTAATTTTTTTGCATATACAGAAACACTTTGCAGCATCAGTTCATGGTATGCATGATTACTTTACAGTAAAACTTTGCTTATTTTTAGTTTCATTATTGAAATATTACTCTGTGACAGTTATGTACAGCAGTATTTTGAAAATCGGATGAGATTATTGAGATATGAATAATCATAGTTCTGTAGTTATCTGTGTTCCACTTACATTGCCAATAACAAATGTGAATAATTTCTGTAGTTTGATACCACATTTAATCAGCATGGAAGATATCTTAATCTGATGCTTTCTGATTGTTAAGTAAAAAATGAATATATAAGTAGCTGTACATGGAGAAATTTCTCTTTTACTTCTGTGACATATTGATCAAATATTGTTCTAATTAAATCAAGTGTAAATGATTTTTTTGTGCAGTGCACACTGACATGATCAAATGGCTGGACCAAACCAACGGTGAAAGCATTCCAAGCAGTAGCTTTGGGTGTAGATTTTCAACTTGCACAAGAGTATTTCAGTCTGTAGTGAAAGCCACTTATTATCTTATGTAGCTTTCATGAGAATGCTATGATTTTGCACATATTGATTGCTTAGGTGAACAGAATACTATTTTTTGTAATCCTATATATGACCAAAAAAAATTTTATGTCTTGGGTACATGCATAAATCCCCAGTTGGATTACTTTTATGAACTTACATCTGTTTTAATTTTAT
The DNA here is from genome assembly GCA_038380435.1 of Ryuthela nishihirai. Taxonomy (NCBI): domain Eukaryota; kingdom Metazoa; phylum Arthropoda; class Arachnida; order Araneae; family Heptathelidae; genus Ryuthela; species Ryuthela nishihirai. The sequence continues at coordinate 7,326,770 of JAWZYU010000034.1, forward strand.
ATGGTTGTCTAAAGTACAATTTTGGGCAAACTTTTTATGACCTCTTTTAGTAAAGATTACTTAATTGCATGAAGTAGAATGAATGTTAATTAATGAATTTTTTGGCCATCAAATTCTGACAAAGGAACATCTATTTAAAAGTTTATATGTTATTCACCCAAATATAGTGTGTTCTACATGCAATTGCAGAATGAGACTTAGATGCATATTTATACTGAATGCTTTATGTATGAAACTTTCATGAAAAAATATTATTGTTAATTGCACATTTTGATATTAGACAATTTGAAGAATTTTCTTTATTTGCATAATTATTGTATATTAGTATCGCTGTGTAATGTTCAAATAATTCAGAAATCACTTCTTGCTTTTTTTTTTTCACTCACAAGTTTATTGCTTTGTTGAATTTTATTGTCTCCTTCAAATGGGCCAGTGACCATCCGTGTTAATAAGGAAACTAATCAGGAATATTTAGCAGTGGAAATAGATAAATTCAGCATGTTTAAAATGATGCATGTTTCAGATGTTTCATTTCAAATCAGCATGTTTCAGATGTTTAAAAAGTTGGCTAATTGAAATCAGACTGAAATTCCTTGTAGTTTTACTGTATGCTACAAGGCTGCTCAAATATGCTCATTTGTCTCTTACTGTTTTTTTTTAAACTGTAATTTTAATACATAAAATTGATTTAAATTTATGTATGATTGAAGTCACATAATTTATATTGCATAGAGCTTTTTAATATGAATGTGCACTGAAATTTGAAACTTAAGATTTTCTTCAGCTATTTTCAGTCTTAGCACAACAAAAATTAGTTGCCACCTGAGGTGCCAAGTATAGGTACGAGAAATCACAGGAAAAAGTGAATAGTCATACTAAGTGGAAAAAAAGACAGAGCTGGCATTAGTTCAATGGCTAGAATATTCTGGCATATTTCTGGAGAGATGCAGGTTTGAGTCCCTTATGTTGGAGAGATGCAGGTTTGAGTCCCTTATGTTGGAGAGATGCAGGTTTGAGTCCCTTATGTTGGTGAAATATTTTCCACAAAACATTGATTATAGGGCTCTTGAAATCTCCCATTTTTTATGTTTAACTGAATCCATTGGTGGGGGGGAGGGGGTCAGGGGATCAGCATTTGAGCTTATGTTCACTGGTAACCATCAAATTAAATTTTAAGGTTTGGAATTTTTTTCAAAAACTTTCAAACAAAATTTTAGAGGAAAATAAAAATCATTCCCTAATACAATAAATTTTTGTCACTAAGATATCCTGAATTTTGTTTCTTTAGAATTGTTATATGTAGTAGAGCTTTAGTTATCCAAATTAATAAATATTTTAAGTTGATTCAATTTTTTAGAGGAAAAATTGTCTTGAGCCGAGTGGGATACGAACCCACAACCTCCTGATAACATATCAGGTGCTCTGGACCACTGAGACACTCAAGACAATTTTTCCTCTAAAAATTGGAACGTACTTAAAGAGTGGTAATTTGTTTGGTATATACCTAATAGGTTGAGTTTATTAATTATCTATAATAAATAGTTGATATAGTACATAAAAATAAATTTGTATAAATAAAATTAATTACAACAGCCTATAAGAGATTCTTGAAGATTTATAACAGGTAGTTGTCTGGGTAATTAATTGGACCTTCCATTCAGGTACATAATGTTGACATCAATGATTTCTTTTGACAACCTCAGACTCTTCTTTGCAATCTTTCAACCATTTAGTAATATGATGTTTAGACCATGGATGCACAGCTAAAATGGTAAATTCGGTTCACAATTTCATATTATATGTGCATGGTTTTGGTGATCTCAGCCTTCACAATTCAAATATTCTAAAGGACTAAGTATTAAAATATTGTGAAAGCTTGCACTTATTGTTTTAGTAATTTGAAGTAGACAAAGCATATTCTGGTACCTTATTTTTTAAATATTAGCAAACTAATTGTGTAGTAATTTGAAGTACAACAAGGCATATTATGGTACCTTTTTTTAATATTAACAAACTAAAATATATTTATACAATTTTTTGCCACAATTATTATTGAAAAGTGATATAAAACAAATTAAAGCTTTCTTTTTACTTACCAAAATTTTCATGTTTTTAACCCACTGAAATTACTTTTTTTTTTTTGAAAGATCTGAAAAATCAGTGACTGAGCCTTTTTCAGACTGAATCTTGATTTTGATAATGTGATAGTTGAAATTGTTTGATGAGAGATTATATTTAAATATTAAAAATGCTGCATTAATCCAAATGAATCCTCACTGGGTTCACTATTTATTAAATATTAGTAAAATTTTATATGCTGAGATTAAAGAACATGTAAGAAAATTAAGAGGAAATATTTTAAAAGTCTGTAAGTTCTTGTTTAAAGAAAGCAGTAATTATTTCCTTTGCTCTGACTGTCCTTTACAGTTTGCTGTATATTTTCTTACATCACAATGTGCACTACACAACAAAAAGATAATTTTCATGGTATGACAGTGGGAAAGCAAATTCTAAGATCACTAACTTCTAAAATAAGCTTTTTTGGTGGTAAAATAGCACTTTAAAGATATAAATTATTTGGATCAAGACCATCAACAACATTCATTCAGTATTTAAAATATTATAAAAAAAATTATAACACTGTTTTGTGATGATTTTGCTGTTTTAAGTTTGAATGCTTTTTATATTACATGCTTCTTAAAATATGTTAGCATATAAATTTTTGTTTTATCACATCACAGAAAATTTTGATTGCTTTAAATTTTTAAACTTGGTGATAGAGTACTGTTTCAGAAAATTAGTCGTCAAGGGATAGAATATGTAAAATTGGGCTGCCCCCTCTGATTAGCAATACTAATTGTGAACAAACTTTCATGTCATGTATTGCATATTTTTTCAGCAGTTATTAGTGGTAGAAATTCGATAAATTTGCAAAACAAGGTGAATTTTTTTTCATACATTAATGAACCAAATTTATTTGCAGTGTTCCACAAAGTTATTCCTATAGTAGCTATTATTCATCCAAGAAAATTTTTTTTCATAACTTAAAAAAATGCTAATATTACACTGGATAATCATTAGTGGGAAACTTATTTTGCAGCCTGATCTCAGTGACCTTGTGAGAGTTTCATACTTCTTTGTGCATGATTTATATTTTATTAGGGTCTCCCATCTTGTTAATGCCAATAGATAAGGAATGGTGATTGAAGACTAGCAAAATCCACATTACAAAAATTCATTAAAAAATTACAAAAATTATTAAGTGGTGACATTACAAAAATTCATTAAGTGGTGAAAACAAAAACTATGTGATTAAGAAAAAATATGATTTCTGAAAGAAATATGAATCTAAATTCATATTTCTAAAAAAAAATATTAAGAAAAAATATGATTTCTAAAAAAATATGATTAAAATACAGTTTTATATATGATTTCTAAAAAAAATATTAAAATTCAAATGAAAGTTCAAATCACAAGGTGTTAAGCAGATACATTATATTTTGTCCAAAATGCAGAGAGGTGTAATTATATTGGCAGCATTGCACCCATTTGAGCTTGTGGGGGGGGGTGATTTTTTATTATTAGATGTGCTTGTTCTTTGTTTCATAAATGGCTTCATGTAACATTGGCATTTTTGTTTTCATTTCTAAGAGAAAGTCTTGACTGATCACTTTTGCTGTTAAATTTTCTTTAAAATACTGAACAAATATCGTTAAATCAGATCTATTCAAATATGAAGTTCTATACTTTTCATTCATTTTGTGCCTTAGAAAGGCCTAATTTAGAAGATGCTGATGTTTGAATTTCAGAATGACAACATTGAAATTCTTCTTTTTGACCAGAAAGAGTTCTACACAATACCTTCAAATCTGTTGTATGATGCAAAACCACCTTTGAGTCACACTCTGAGCTATTTTAGAAACAGCAGAATTGACTGTGCAGAAAAGATCAGCTGAGGATCATGGATCAATGCTTATTATATGTGGATTTTGCCAGATGGTTAGCATGGGCTTCATGTTGCACATTTGTCACTGAAACTGAACACAGAATGTTCTAATCATTTTCCTTTGAATAAAGATGAAACAATATTACTCTAACTGGCAAAAAGTTTTTTTTTTCTTAGACTTAAATTTCTTGAATACAAAAAATTAAAAAAAAATCCTTGTTCTGTACTATTATATATGCACTTTTCCATTTTCCCCCTCAATTATTATGATAGAAGTACTATAGAAAACATGCTATCCAATAACATACTTTACATATACACTGCACGACATTGAAATTGCTCCACCCAGAAGGAGTGAGGCGATAGGGGTGAAATGTAGCACACACATAGAAATACATATTGGCATAAAATAAAATAAAAATTAATACCCCCTCAAGCAGCTGCTTGCCACAGAGGTCTGACAGGAGCCTGTCAGTTTATATGCCATAGTAGGTCTGAGAGGATGGCAGGTCCTCAGCAGAAAAACGACACAAACAGCCATGCCTTACCCGGGGCTCGAACCCAGTCCCTTAGATCGCCATGATTTAATTTCCAGCCACTTACAGCGGTTAGAAGATGAGATAATGCAGCACAATGTGACTGCCTCAGTAGGTGGTTACACTGCCGTGAATGGAAATACAGGCAGTAATATGGCGTGGCATGGAGTCAAACAGTAAATGGATGTGGTCCTGAGGAATTGCACATCAAGCAGAGTTGACTTGCTTCCATAATTCATAGAGGTTCCGTGCTGGCTGGTGAGAGAATTGCACATGTCATCCAATGTAGTCCCACAGATTTTTTATTGGGAATAAATCTGGAGATTGTGCTGGCCATGACAATACTTGAACATGTTGCAAACATTGTCTGGAGACCCTAGCAGTGTGTTCATGGGTGTTGTCATGTTGGAAAGTGGGCTGCTGCATGCCTCCCAGGAATGGTAGCAAGATGGGCTGCAGAAAGCGCTAACATATCATGCAGCTGTCAGTGTTTCCATGATGCGGACAAAAGGTGACCTGCTGTCGTATCCAGTAGCACCCCATACCATTATGCCTGGCTGACAGGTGGTGTGCCGGTTACAAACTAAAGCTGAGTCCATCCTCTTGCCAGGTTGTTGCCATACATGGACCCATCGATCGTCAGCACCCAGACAGAAATGGGATTCATTGCTAAACACAACAGTGTTGTATTCAGTTTGTGACCCTAGTTCGCACAACTTCGGCACCAAGTCAGCTACAAGTGCTGCAATGGTTTGCAGTTAATGGCAGTCGATATAATAGTTGCCTAGAATTCAGGTGTGCCTCATGCAACCATCAGTTTACCATTTGGGTAATTATGGAGATGTCCATGGCTGCTGACACAGTCCATCGAATATCTCCTGCAGTGCTCTGTGGTGATGAACAAGCTTGTCTAACAATGCGCTTGTCAAGCCATGCTGACGTCTGTCAGATGGCACCACTCCCTCTGCGATGCACGCTAAAACTTTCATGTCACTGCTGTTATCAACAGCATCCAAGAGTTCATGCATCCCAATGAACATGGGCAGTGACATGACGTGTAGTCCATCCAGCTTCACATAGGCCTATAATTATCCCTCTCAAAAGCATCCAAATGGCGATAAACCTGCCGACAGTGTGTACCAGGTATTTCCAGCCTTCGCTGAACAGTTTCCAAGTGGAACCACCTAATCTCAACCATTCACACGACTTCCACATGCATAAACATAATACCATTCCTGTTCCTTCTTGCACCATTTATCCCTTGGGCCACACACATACGTCATTGGCTCCGGATTATCATCATTTGCATATCTCAACTGTGCACACCCACCCTTCTATTTGTATGTTTGTATGACATGTTCTTCTGGCAGGGGCACTCACTGTCGAACAGTATATATTAACACAGTGGTGTTAATCCCCTTAGCATGTTTTCTACCCAACAATTACAAATCAGTTGGAAGCAGATTATTAAGGCTAGAAGGTTCAATGTGAACTTTAGAAAATAAAACTAAGTTGTTTTCCAATTTAAGATTTGCAGTATTGTAGCAATTATCTCCCTTGACAGAAATTAGTTTAAATATTTTGCATAGTACAATTACAAAATTGCTGAATAAGTACTTCATTGTTTAGCTAGTGTAGTAAACATATTTGAATAACTAGTATTTGAAGCATTTGAGTTGTTTTATATAAAATATATTGAAGGATGTCAAAATTAAAATTATAAAAAAAAACAACCTTTCAATTGTAATAGTGTCTCAAAATAGCTTGGAGTGAATGGATTTTCCTTTGGATGAAAGATGTATAATAGTAATGTGTCGATTAAAATGTGTTAATATACTTGGCATTTGGTGACCAAAGTTTTTCAGTGAGTAGGCATCTTCAATGACTAACAGTATAGATCTTTTAGAACTAATATCGAAACCCTCCCCCCCCCAAAAAAAAAATTCACCTATTGTTAATGATCCAAAAATTAGTGCTGCTCAGAGGTAAAACCCAAAATTAGTGTGTGATTTCTGAAATGTGTGAACTATTTTTATTTCCCTCTCTTCAACTGCCATGCTTTTTATTTGTTTGTGGTGTAGAATAAAAGCTATATCACATAAAACCTGATTCTCAATTTATGTATAACTTTGCTTTACTGGTAATTTCAAAATTTACTAATTTTGCCTTAGTTTGCTATTTTGTCAATGAGCTCCAGAGCTCTGTGGGTTACACTTAAGTAGATATCACAGCTATCATTAAGTATTGGTCACAGCTTATAAAACTATCACAGTATCAGAAGACAATGCCATTATTGGCCATAGATGATAATTACAAGTACTTTTTTTTTTTGTATCAATGTTAGGCTTTTGTTTCCTACTAACTGGGAAAACTGTATAAATGGGCTAGAATTTGGAATAATAACAATTAGTATTTTGATAATTAATCCCATGAGCTTTTAAGGTAACATTCATATTTATTAACAATTTATATAGGAATCAACATAGTAGGCTTGACATTCTCTGGAATCTTATACAAATTTACAGCATTTTGAGAGGATAAATGTTGATTAAAGATGCAAGCTCAAAAATATAAACTGTTACTGTTGAAATTTTGTGTAAATAAATATATAAATATTGAGAAAATTACTTGCCTTAATTTAGTGTTTTTAATTAAAAAAGATCTTATTTGTATCTCAAACAATATCTAAATGTCATATTTGTTCAATACGTGCAAAAATAGAATAAATCCGGCCTTGGTTACAGTGTGGACTTATCAATGTAGTGGATCAAAACTTTATAGTCTTCATTGTACCAAATTTCAACTCTGCATGCCAAAATGGCTGAGGTATTATGTGTTACACACAATGTGATAGAATAATCATATTATATAAATGGATGGCAGTTATCATGTACTTAATACAAAATTATGATGCATCCTATATGCTTTCTTCTAGAAGTTTGAAGTTAATAATAGAACATCAAGTCTGTAACTGGAAAATACAGGTTCAGATCTTGTTCATTTTCAATGCTTTTAAATTTTTCCAATGTGAATTGCTTGAATAAGTTTTAATAGACTGCATCCATGTTTTAATAGTAATAGTGATAGGCATTCAGCAAATACTCATTTTTAGAATGCTTGAATTCTACATATTGTAGCTGGTAACCAACTTTTAATAATTCATGATATTGCAACAAAGTATAATATTGGCATGCATGTTGACCCATATGAGCATTGATATTTATTCACATGTTCTTCCATATTGTTATAAGCCTCACTCATGAGAGCACCTTGCCTTTGCAATTACTGTTGGACTCATATTTTGAATATAAAATTAAAGAATTATTGGTGTTGTATTTAAGTTTGATGAATAATATTTGCTGAAAATGTTACTTTCATATATCTGACATAATGCAAGAAGTTTCAGGTCAGATGGTGCATTCAAGTTGATGTTAAAAGTTATAATGGACTTAAGTATTAACACAATTGGCATCTTGCAGTGCATCAATAGTCTTAAACTGGGCTGCTACATAACTTTCCGAAATATCAGGAAAAGAGTAGAAATTTTGTACACTAGGCATACAATAGAAAAATCGCATTTCCTCTGGAAATTTTCGATTCAAGTAGTAACAAGTGAAGAAGTTTAGCATTTTTTTTACTTTTGCAGTTTCTTATGGAAATGAAAATAAATGGATGATTCAGAAAATGTAAATAGTAATATTTCATTAGTACCCTATCCAACCCAAAACTGATTTTTCATTAAAAGATGGATGTTTAAGTCACAGTGTTGATCAAAAGTTATTGAATTTTTCTCTGTATCACTGTAATTAGTGGAAAAGTTGACACAATTGGATGGATCCATTCAATTGTCTTGGACAGAAAATTCAATAATAATTTTTCATTTACCTTTTATGACAGAAAAAATTGCCATACCCTGAAAGTAAGGGGGCAAATTACTTTTATTATAAACCCCTTCACCATCACACACTAGCATCCAAATTTCTGACATGAATAATTTGTTTCTAGTATTAGCTGAAAGTTTTGCTTCCCCCCCCCCCAATTATATAGCACCTTGTGACATGGAAACTATTAAGGGATTTGTAAAGTGCAATTATATATCATTAGTTCCTATCCTACCAAAAAACAAGGAAATTTTCATTTATCTCTAGTAATGAAAACATTGTCTACTGCCACACAGCAAAGTGAAAATAATAGCTCATTTTTTTAAAACAATATAATTATGGTTTGAGATGGAAACTCTGTATTATATATATAAAGGTATTTTATTTAACTTATTTAACCATTTCTTAAATATATGCAACTACTTTATAGGAAAGCACTTGTAATATTAGCATGTTCCCAAAAAACAAAGCACTTAACATCAGTAATGTTCAACACAAATGCATTTGTTGCGCTGATGCTTGCAAATTAACCTCTGACCCTGTGGTTCAAACTATTATAGTAAGGTGAAATTGCTTGCCTCTCATAGTAGCCTTCCTGTCTGCTAGCAAAAAAAGTAGCTCCATATTGGCACCTTCATGACTATGTTGCAGTGTCTTGTGCATTAAACACACTGCATTAAATATATATTTTGTAAGCCAAAAAAAGGTTGTGAACTGCTGCAGAATACTGTTTAATAAATTTTTAACCAGATATAATTTGCATATTTTACACATTACTGGTTTATGTATAAATTTACACATTATAATTTGCATATATTTACATTTATTGGTTTTTACACATTTCTGGAAAAATCTTCAAAATGTGTTCTCAGAACTTGCTAAAGTCAACTCTGTTTTGTTGATTAAAAAAACTGAAATAGCAAGGTTATACAAATCCCATAGACTTGGGCTGTATGATGGCCTTGGCCCCATAGTGCTGGGGATCGGGGTTGACTCAGTCTGTAGCTTGGCAGGCATAATCTATAATTCTCAAGTTAGGTCCAACCTGGGTCAGCATTGAGATTTATTTCCACTAAACCCCTGCCATCAGTCAGAAAAGGGACACCAATGGGCTTGGAAAGGCTGTCAAACAGGATGTAAAGCTGTGCAAGAGAGCCTGTGCATATTAAAGAACATGCTACAGGACTTTGACAGGAAGCTTCCGTCTCCTAACAGCTGTCCAATGAGCCCCATTCCCCAAACCTTCTCTGAGGCATTGGGGTCCTCATCACCTGGCCATTTAGACCCATTGTATGTCAAAAAATGCCCCTCAGAAGTAGACCCAACCCATAACACAAACTGAAATTAGTTGCTCATAACACATCTATGAAATTTTAACTATATCATTATGACAAATTGTCAACATATTTTAAAAAGTAGAATACAGGAGAAAAATTATATTTATTTTGTTATTATTGAGCATTATACGTTGATGAGTTATGCAAAATTTGGCATATTATGACCACAATAGCACTGTAAACTTCGACCATTTGTTTTGAATATCGAGATACGGAAAGATTTGTATGAGATTTTCAATTTATTTCCATAGATATTTTTACATACTCATTCTCAAAGTTAGGAAGCTTTGAATGTGGCTTTCCATTCACAAAATATGCGTCTGAATGCTTTTGTTAATAAAACGTGTCGCTTTACTGAGAGATTATCAAAACTTGTTACATTCAATTTTTAGGGTTTGAATAATAGTTTACACTAGTGGGGTTCAATATAAAAGTGATGGTGATTATAGACTAAATCATGATTTCTGCAACAAAAAAATGAATTAAAAGGTTTTAGAGAAATCATCACAATTTTCTACAAAAATTCACGTTTTCTTTATCCTAGTAAAAGGATATGGATTTTAATTATCTAATGTCATGTAAATAATGTATTAAGTTCAGTTAAAATATGATTTATAAATCTGAATTTAACATTTATGTTGATTCCTACAGTTTTACGATATTCCTCAATGTATTTCCCCATTTGGATCACACTTGTGTAAATGATAACTACTTGTTACTGAACTATCTTTAGTAGAATTAATTTTCTTGTTCTGTAAAATAGCTATATTATTTACAAAAATTGCAAAAGAATTTTTAAAGGCTAGGTTTCAGAAAGTTGCTACTAATTGAGAACAATTTTAGCTGTTTTCTTTTAGATATATTGCAATTGTCATTTTCTTCATAGTATACCATATTGGAAAAGTAGAAATACTAATTGCACATAATATGTCTAATATAAGCTAACACTAGTTTATTATTAAAACAGTTAAGTTTCGAAATTCATATAATGGGTAACTAATATTTTAAATGCTGTCAAGTTATTACAGATCATGTTCATTACTTGTTCTCTGTTATCTAAAATGAAATTACAAATGCGAAACTGTCTGAATATATGTATCTGTCAGTGCAATGTATGCACTATATGCCAATGTTTATTAAGTGCTTTGTTTATATGTAATTGCAAATAATTATTTTTATGAATCTTAAGTAGATGGTGTTTCAACAAAATTGTGTGAAAAAACAGATTTTGAAGAAAATAAATGGAACTAAGTACTAGCTATACCAATACCCCAGTTTGCATCAGAGTTGTGTTCCTGGAAAATAGGGGTGGTGGCTCAGTCGGTAGCACGCCAGGCTTGTAATCTGCAGTTTCCAGGTTCAAGCCCCAGCTGGGTCAGCGTTGAGATTTATCTCCACCCCCGCCCACAGTCAGTAAGGGACACTGATGGGCTTGGAAAGGCCGCCGTCCATTGGATGGCACGTTAAGCCGTGGCCCCGTGTGCAGGAGAGCCATACCCCGTGCACATTAATGAACACACTGGATGGGCTTACGGGAGGCTGCCATTTGTTTCCTAACAGCTGTTCCAGTAGGTCCCCTCCCCCAACCTTCTCTGAGCCTTCAGGGTCCTTGTGACCTAGCCCATTGTGTGTAAAAAAAAGTGCCGCTCAGAGGTAAAACAACCCAACCTGGAAAATAGGACACAAAGTAAAAACCATGCAAGTTGAATTCTTATTGTTCATAAGAAATAATTAAAACACCTAATATATGTTCTGATATTTCATTGTATTATATTTAATCTCACCTCTGAGCAGTGCATTTTTGCACATAATAGGGCTAAATGGCCAGATCAAAAGGAAAAGTAATACTAAATACTGGAGGAAAACGAATAATAAATTTATTACACGATATGTAACAACAGATAACTTAAGATACTGGAAATTATTCATGTAGATCAGAGGTTCCCAAACTTATTTGTTCTACCGCCCCCTTTTCAGAAAAAAATTTTTTTTTTGCATAGATAAATCTTAACGCTGACCCAGCTTGTTCAGATGTACTCATCGCCCCCCGCCCCCTGGAAATCTACCTTCTTCAAGCGGACAAAGATACAGTGACAAATTTGCGTTCCTTTATGTATCTGTATTTCTGCCTACGTCCTAAAACATAGTAAAGAAAGATGTAAATAAAGACACATTGAAACCTGAAATTATAAAATTATTTATTAAAATCAACCATAGTAACATTCGACTTTAACTCTTGTTACACACCAAAGAGGTTTTTTAAAAATTTCTTATCTTCCCTTATTTCTTTGTTTCCACCGCCCTCCAATTGCACCCGAGGCTACTACCGACCCCTGGTTCGTTTCAGCGCCCCCCCGGGGGGGGCGGTATCGCCCACTTTGGGAAACATTGATGTATGTCATAAATTACATAAAAACAGTATAAATGCATAAAAAGAACGAAACACTTCAGATATGTAAAATGGTAACAAATGTGTGAATTGACAACAAGAAACTGTGCATTACTAATTAGTCTTTTCGTCACAGATCTGTCTCGTCTCCCAGATCCCACATCTGGGTGCTCATATGTGTCGGCAACACATAATTGAAATGATGCAAACTGTGGTCAGGAATTGATTATATTTAACTTTCAAATGTAACAATATATTAATCAAAAAGTAAACAAAAGTACTAATTGTAATTCAGTGGAAATGATAAAGAACAAATCGGTATACAACAGAAAAAGTGAAATGAATAACAAGCCAAAAAGTTAAACGTCATAATATTGAAACTTTAGCATGAGATTTTGACTCCTTTTCCATAGCATTTTAAAGCATAAGTATCGCTAAGGTATAATTTAAAAGTTCAAATAATAATATATCCATCAAAATTTTCATCAATAATTCTATGGCAAATGTTTTTAGATAATAAATTTAAATGCATAAAACTCAAAGCTGTTGAACGCCATATATGTTTCAAAAAAGGGAAAGATCAATGATTAATTTTTATTTCTTTGACAATTTATAAATACTATTAGTGTTGTCACATTTTAATTCACTCCAAAAATTTATAAAATGGTATTTAACCAATTTCAAGCCTCACTTGACTGTGAAAAACCAATTTTTGAATATTAATTGCTTAAGACCTTTTATAGCTGGACGTCTTCACTCCAGGTGTACTATTGCAATCAATTTTTTAAATAAAAACGCAATAATAGCAGAATTATGCAGTTATTGAGAATAATCCTCCAGTTTCACGCAGGCAAAAAAATTTCTAAGATCTCTTGAAAAGCACAATAAATCAAATTCCTATTGCAATCCATCAACCATGAGTACAATGTTCTTTGTCCTAGCTTTATCCAGTTCTCACGTATTTCTTATATTAGCAGAATGTTAGTATTTAATAAATCGGAAATGAAACCAGTTTTTAAAAAAAAAAATTCTCACAAAGCTACTAATTAAAAATTGCTTAGTAATGCAAAAAAAAATGCGCTAATAACAATTCCAAATTTAAGAGTTAACATGAGAATCAGACCTAATAGCTATTAAAATAGTTAAGCATTTTCTAGTTCATTAGAAATGTATGATACATGAAATTGTGCTTTTTTCGCACAAAAATGAGATTCTTCCGTTCTTTAAAAGGAAAACATTTGAATTGAGATAAAATTATATATGAAACAGATCAAAATGAAGTCTGTTTTAATTTTGAAAAAATTTCGTTTAAAATTTAGCTGAAGTTTTTAATAGCATTGTTGTGATTTTTGAGATTAGTGAAAACATCAGTGATAATTTTGATGAAACTACCTACGTTATATTTCTTAAAATATTTTCATTCAGTGGTTGAACATTCCTCAATTTTTGATTAATAGAATAGCAATTCGTATTTGCACTTCCATCTTTAAATCCATCATTGAACTCTTTAAACGCTAAAATGCACCTTGGATGTGGAAATGTGTGAATAATAAATCTTGATCTTCTAGCGTTCGTTTTTAATGAGGAACTAATTTTAAAGGTTCCAGAGCTTGGAGATGAGTTTTTTTTTTCCAATTATGGCGATTATAATAGGTAGGTCATTAAAACTACCATTGGCCATCACTTAGACATTCTTTTTCTTTTATTGCAATGTGGTAAAAATTTGGTTATCCTCTAGTTTGGCAGCTTGGTCTAACAGTATTAAACTTGACAGAGAAAAATTAGATAAAAATGAGACTTCTAAAAAATTTGTTTTTCCTACTTAGAGAGAATTGTAATCATCTGTAATCTGCAGTTTAGTTGCAACTACCTTGGAATAATGCTTGAATATTCCAGGAATAAGTCCAGCTGTCTGAATTGCTACTTGAAACATATACACGCAATCTCGCATGTATATAAATTTTAATAAACATATACTATGTATGATTTGATGTAGCTTAGGTAAAACTTATAATCCTTTAAAATATTTTTGAATGATACAGGCAGGGATAGGCAAGTTCTTCAGTAAGAAGAGCCACATAAAATATTTTTCATACATTTCTGAATGTTCAAGAGCTACAGAAAATATTATTTTAAAATTGTATTTATAAATAATATACAACTGTATAGTAGTCAAAGCAGAATATGCTTAATCTCTGCTCGTTAAAGACAGTTTTCATTTTTTCAGTTAGTAGTTTAAAATCTGGCTGGTAGGATGCCAAAGCTGTTCTAAGAAGCTCAGTGAGGTGGCTGTTAGTGAGGATAGCTCAGTGAGGTGGCTGTTAGTGAGGATGTTTTGACTAGACAAATTTCATTACAGAGAAGAGATATTCACAGCAGTAAGTTGCCCCACAAACAGTAGTCGGAAGCTAGTTTTCTGAAGATTGGGATAGTTTGCTTCTGGGATTTGTTTCCAAAAGTCAGTTACTAGTTATGTTCCACTACCGCCGCAAGTGCGTAACTTGTGTCTACTGCATGAAGAGTTTAAAACCAGTTTTCGTCGTAATCTATTGAAAACGGCGATTTCAATGGTATATTTCTGAATTTTATAACTGAGGTCTACGGGAAGCCTACCGTTTCCTCCCGGATCTCAAAGGGTTAATATAAAATTGACAGTGAAACCCACTATTGTCTCGGGAGCCGCAGTTTACCCACCTTTGATATAGGTCAATGGTTCTCAACCTTTTATGCTTCATGTACCATCTGGAAATGTGTATGTAACTGGCGTACCCCTTGTATAGATAGATAAAACTATACTTGCCGTCCCATGGCCTAGTGGTTAGCGCGCTTGGCTACTGATCAAAGGACCTGGGTTCGAGTTCCGGGTAAGGCATGGATATATGTGTCGTTTTTCTGCTGAGGTCCTGCCATCCTCTCAGACCTACTCTGGCATATAAACTGACAGGCTCCTGTTGGACCTCTGAGGCAAGCAGCTGCTTGAGGGGGTATTTATTCGTAGTATAACAATGGGAATAAAATCCTGATTTTGTTGCTAGATCTAGCAATTTTGAGCTCTCACAGCGTACCCCCAAAAAAATTACACCCTCAAACCCAAATGAGTTCAAAATAATGAATGTTAATTGGAATAATTTTATGGCAGTGACCATTTTTTGACCTTTCGTTTATCAGTTGAAATATATATATGTATCGAGTTCTATTAATGCGTGTTATTCAGTCACAGTACCTTTGTGAACGGCATGTGTTAGGTGTGAAGGAAAGACACTTGAGGAATGTCTCAAGAATATATTGTATTAAGAGATGAAAAGGAGTTTGGTAAGGGAAGACCGCAATGCGCAAGTTAACACTTTATCTAGCTGGAATAAGCTTGAACTCATTTTTTGAGGGTACCAATCTGCTGTCTTTCGAAGTATGATAAATAGATGTCAACGGCAAACTAGTTGATATTCACCAATTTAATTTTTTTAAAAGCACATGTAGCAATCGCCAATAATATACAAAAAGTGAACAAACTTACGGAAATTTCTAATGTTACTAGAAAACCACATTTGATGTCTCATAACTTCGAAAAGAAGCTTTGCATGAAAGAAAGGAGTATGATTGATTCCATAAAATATCAAAATCCCGTATTTTAATTGTAATCTATTTTGCACTGAGTTACAGAAGTTTTAAATACTGAATAAGCAGCTTCGCACATCCAAAATGTAAAAAGCGAGGTACTGCATACAAACGTCAATAAATAAGTAATTTTTCTATTATTCGTAAAACATATATAAACAGATTAAAAGCTCTCAACAGAATAAAATTTGCATGAATAACAAACTGAATATAGTACAATATCTGCACTGAAGTACAGGCCCGGATATAGGGAGAAGGCATGCCTCACCTTTAAAATTCTAGTAACCGGAATGAAGGCAAAAAAATTTAACGTGATAGGCACTATTCAAGAAAAATTTTTAAGAACACTAAAAGGGATGCAAATATTTTATACTAAAGCGGCGATCCAGTTTCTTGCACACCCTTGTACTCAAAAATTTTTCTATATCTGGGCCAGCTGAAATTATTTGGGAAACATCTTAATGTAGTTATGGGTAAAAAATATGATAATTATATATTGTTCCCATATTTTGAAGTTATATATTAGAGATTTCGGGCGCTAACCTTTTCGACAATTATTATCCTCCTCGTAAAACATGTATACAAAAGTGCACGTCGCTAATCGATTTTTTTTATATTCCTTCTATTATAGTCTATTAAAAACTTTAAAATGATTGAAATTTTGTCATAAAATGTGTGCTATTTGCGACGAAAAATAGAAATACTGTTAGAAACTAAAAACTCGGAAGGTGCATTAGAAATGTAAATTATGATTGAATCCTCTAAGCTATTTTGAGCCTGAACTCTATATTTTAGTAGCTTTGGGCATGGACTTCACATCTAGATGTCGAAACAGATATTGTAGCATAAAGTTGAAAGTTAACTAGCCAATTCTGTAACCATTAATCGCCCTTTTGTAGTATTAGAGCATTGCAGTAGCATACTTCAAGGCCGATTGGAAGTGCAGAATTTGCTGGTGCAATTTTTTTTTCTAGTTAATTTACAGTAAATTTTACTAATAGGAAACCAGTCGCCGTACCTGTCGAACAAACTTTAAGGTGCAGGTTGTAATTTAACGTTAACTGGTATACATTTAAAAGCATATTGCAAGAGAAAACACCTACAGTCAGATTGGGACCCGCGCTCCAGTGGGTTTATAACCTCCATTGTCCTATTTTGTGAGAACTACAGATTTTACAGTTGGCAACGTTGTGTGCAGTATAATTTTTTAGCAGTTTGACTTTTTTAATTGTTTGGGCTCCCGCATTTGCTAAGGCCGGGCCTGCATATAATCGTGGTGTTGACCTTAGTAACTTACTTTTTTGGCGAGAGGCTACACAGTTAAATAGTCGTAACTTAATATTAAACAATTTTTCATGGGTTTAGGGTTATGCCAGACAAGGGCAATGTGGCTATTTTATTATGATGTATATTTATATCCTCAAATTCTATTGTCTAACGTATTCTCAGTACATTTGCTTGAATACAGACTTCTTATATATAAACCTAAAATGGGAAAAATCCAGTTTAAGGAGCAAGGACTACAGCAGGAAGTTAATAATATGATACTGGCAAAAATTCTCAGGTAATCGAAGGTGAATAGAAGCCTGATCAGTGTGTGTGTGGTTTCCTTTGACCATTTTGAGTTATATGAATTCCATGTTGGCAGGCAAATTAGATAGGCCTTTCGAAGTTAACTTTCTCTTTGATTAAAGAATTTTTGCGAATGAGTTATGATCATTAAGTCGGATTTTTTTTTTCCCCATAAGCAGGAAAACTTCCAGATTTAGCATTAAGCCAGGGTGACCAGACGTCCCCGAATTTGTTTTTGGAAAACGGTAAGGGCAGCTCACAACTGAATTTTTCAAAAGTTCTCTTTTGTAAATCTGGTCACCTTAGCATTAGGTAGCTATAAGTTATTTCGCTGACAGTGCGAATTTCCCATGTGCACTTAATTTTTGGATATAGCGACCTCTCTCAACGGTGCTTCTCCTTCAAAATTGGGGGGGGAGGGGGGTTGTGTCTAGTGCCGTCTGAAATTTCTCTAATTGTTGCTTTGTCTTGTGAAGGAAATATTTCTACAAATATGCTTCGCACTTATCGAACTTGGGAGAAATTGTGAATCCATAAATAGCGCAGATGCTTCTTGACGTATTTGGTGTCCTAAAACTAACGATTGAAATTATAATAGACTGTGACGACAAATTCTTGTAGTAATTTCTTGACCTACGCCATGACTGCAAATGTTTACATTATAAGGGTATGGTTTTGTGTAAACATTTGCAGGAAGCAGTTATGAATATTTTCAAATTTTATGGCGTTTTATAACCAATCTGTAAAATAAGTTTTACTGTAAGACCATCTTAATGGTTTGGTTAAATCATCTTAATTTATTTCAATTGGTAATGGTTTTGTGTTAAGACGCCATAAGTTTGGAAGCTTTACTAACAATAAACCACACTATGTACGGCGTTATCCAATAGGTATTGTGTTGTTGATTGTTTATAATAGTTTATTAATTCATTGCACTTGTGAAACCATTATTTTTTTTAACCTGGTCATTTTCTTTTAATAACTAGTCGACTAAATATATTAAGCTCAAATGTAAGATGCTTATTTAGTGATTGTAACTGAATTAAATATGTATTATATAACGCCAATAAATATGTTTGTTTTATTGTTTAATAACAATTTATGCAATAAATACTGCTGTAATTACAGGTTGTCAGATTTTAAACACGTTAACTTTGCGCATTATTCAGTGTTTTTAGATTTTAATATTGGTATTTGAAATGCGTGATCTGAAATTTTTAATGTTGGTCAGGGGGCGAAATAAACGATTTGCAAGGTGGGTCAGACTAAAAATAATTTAGAGAATCGACTAGAACACTGCCCCCTTTTTTGTCATCTTAAACTAGGTTACGATATGTTTATTTCCCTTGGATATTGTTTGAAAATAATGTGATGCTTTACAATACTCTTATCACTGGAAATTCGAATTTTTTTTATTGCTTTTTCTCCCTTTTTAATATTTACATTTTAGAATCTGGGGAAGTCATTTTTCTCCTACAGACAGCATAGATTATTTACGATGACCAATCTCTAGAGATAAGGGATTCCTCCTGTACTTCGCTTCATATTGTATTAAAAACTTCTTTCTGAAACGTTTATATTCTTATTAAAGGCTTTTAATAAATTTAATTCGACCCCTTTCTGCTACCACGAAACAATTTGGTAGTTGTTGCGTTCGACTCCATCGTTTGCAGCACATCGGAATTTTATAGTAACGTGACATGAAACTTTCGCCAGAATATCTATTACCTCCTTAATTTTCTATTATGTATCAGAATTTGTTAAAATTGATAAATAAGAATTAGCTATTAAAGTGAGCAGGTGTTTTAAAGGGTAGGTAGCAACTTTTGTTTTTCTGAAATGTGCTTCGTTTGTTTTCAGCATATACAGGTTTTCACACGGGTACCATATTTAAACTGTAAAGTAGCGCAACGATTAAACACGATTAGACAGATATTAACTATAAAACTGATCCGGGGAATGTTATTGAACTAACTCAAGTTCGTTGATGTCTTGTAAGGTTGTAGAAGTAATGTGATTCATTCGCTGTTAAAAAAATATCGCCATGTTAATAAATTGATCTATTGCAATTGTTTCAAAGTACACTAATGTATAGAAATGGAATATTCACTTGACCACTGGTTAATGTTAAGGTGAAGGTCAGTACTGTACTAACCAACTGATAACCATCATTTGTTATTTGTGGATTAAGTTGGGAATAAAACGATCATTTTTTGTTTGTTATATTGTTGTGTTATTATTCTTAATACATGATAGCAAAATGAATTCTAGAATGCGAAGTAGTTGGACCGCTTTTGGGCGATAACTGATGTGAAATGCTGGTTATTCAATATTGGTCAACTATCCATTAAGACATGGTGGATCAACAGTCTCAAGGGCTGGTAATTGGAAGAAATTGTGATTTACCTTTGTAGGAAAAACAAAGTCCATTGTATGCAATCGGCTGGTGCATAGTATATTGTCCCACCCCTCGCAAAAAGAGTAATCCGATTTCACTAGTGGTCCCGTGGCCGAGTAGTTAGAGCACTTGGCTACTGATCTAAGGGACCTGGGTTCGAGACCCAGGTAAGGTATGGATGTATGTGTTGTTTTTCTGCTGAGGTCCCGCCATCCTAATAGACCTTCTACTATGACATAAATTGACAGGCTCCTGTCAGACCTCTGTGGCAAGCAGCTGCTTGAGGGGATATTTTTTATTGATGATTTCATCAATTATTAACCCAGCTTAATGCTAATGTATGTACTGATCTTGGATGGGTAGTTGTTGAATAATACTCTACTAGTACTATACCATTAACTTTTGAAGCGAACAATATTTCATTTATTCTTTTTACGAAACTTGAAATATAAACTTCAACATACTGAAATGCAAAAGTTAAACATCGGTTTTTCCTTAACATTTTGAAAAATATGTAAAAAAACATTTTTTCTAATTTTTAGCGAAAAAAGTCTCTCGATTTACGTATGGGTTGCTTGTGTTCTTAAGAATTACAGCCTAAATGAAGCATAATTTCCCCCGTAATAAATAAAGCAAAGAATAGGAATAGAGGAAATGCTGCCTCAAAACTTGCATATATCTATATCATACACTTCTATTGTTCACTCTACAGTATTTGTTAAAAGATATTACAGTATTTTACACTAAAGCTGAAAACGAAAGAATACAGCCTGTCTATAGAATAAGAAAATTGTTTTATTAAATTTTTTTCTAACACTAAGCTTGATCTCTAATGTCATGGTGGTTGTGATGGCATTTGAGGGAGGTGGGAGCTACAGGGTTTGGTGGTCATCTCGGTCCGATGACCTGCTTTTCTAAAAGTATTCATTGGGGGTGACCCAGTTGGTAGCATGCCATGTTCATAATCTACCGTTTCCAGTCCTCAGTGTTTAGATGTATCTGTGCAAAACTCCCCACTCGATCAGTAGGGGACACTGAAAAACTTGAAATGTTGGTCGGACGAGAGGTTAAGCTGTGGCCCCACATGTGTGAGCCATACTTGTGCACATTAAAGAACATTCTGGATGGCCTTGACAGTAGGCTAACGGATGTCCAGTGGGTCACCTCCCCCAACCCTCTGAGCTCTCAGGGTCCTTGTGACTTGGCCATTTAGCCCATTGTGTGCAAAAAAGTGCCGATCAGAGGTGAAACAACTCTACCTCTTAGCTGATATACTGATGATATTTGGCTTTTCAGGTCTAGACCTTTTTTCTAACTTCTTTCATATTGAATGCTATGCTCAACTGGTGTCTTTAAAGGCAAAGCTGTGATATTCAATGATGCTTTTTTATTGGGGGTAATTTTTGGTTTTGAGATGACTTTGGGCGTTTGCTTAGAATTGGTAATTGCTTTTTCTGTAATATCTGAAAAACTTATTACAGAATTCGTTCTAGTTTACTGTGAGTGTTGTATTTATGTACCAGCAGGCCTAGAGGTAAGCTCACTGGACGAAAATTTAGTCTCCCCTGGCTGAATGTTACCTCCCTGCGACCGAACAGCCGAAATCTCGTCTGGCATGGAAACCCATCGGTGTCCCCTACTGACGTGGGTCTGTTTCTCAGCAGACACGCTAGTGATGCTTTTCTAGGATATGAGTGCATTAATGAAAGGTTTCTTACAGCAAAATTTCAGACAAGCATTAAAGACTTGAATGTTATCTGCTGTTATGCCCCCACTGAGGATGACAAGGATAGGTTTTACGGGCAACTTCAGGTTATTTTGAATTCTGTCAAGAAAGGAGATATTACCCTTGTTCTTGGTGACTTCAATGCCAAAGTTGGTACTGACTCTGATCTGTGGGGAGGAGTAATAGGCCCTTTTGGTATTGGTAGCTGCAATGGCAATGGGCAACGTCTACAAGTAAGTAAACTCAATGGTTTCAGAATAATTAACACTTATTACAAACACCGCGACATAAGTACACATGGGTTTCACCCGATAGGCTGCATAAGAATATGATTGATTATATATTAATTAACAGAAAATGGGCTAGTTCTGTTCGGAATACCAAGTCATAGGGGAGCTGAAATTGGATCTGCCCGTTACCTTGTTAAAAGTGTTGTGCTAAAGTTAAAAAATTTACCTTTAATACTGAAGCTCTGAAGGACCCTGTTATAGCTAAAGCTTACCATGATAGGTTACTTAGTCATTATGACAGTCATGGTTTGCTTACTACTGAAGTTGAGGAAGAATGCGATCATTTTAAACAGGCGTTTTTGGAAACAGTATACTTTTAGGAAAAAAGGAGCAGAGAAGGCAGAATTATTTGAGTGATAAGGCACTTGAGCTTATTTCAGAAAGAACTGCAGGAATGTCTTTAATCAATACCCTACTAGTGTCCCAATAGATAGCACTCCAGGAAGCTTAATAAATGTGTTTATTAAGCTTTCTGGAGTTAGCTGCTGATAAGAATCTTTGGCTTGATGGCTTGAGTGACAAAGTTGAGGTAGCAGTTACACAACAGCAGAGAGCTGTACCAGAGAATGTTTTGTGTGGTAGAAAACCTACAGGTATACAGGGATTGAAGAATAAACAAGGTTAGGTTACAGAAGGTGAGGATTCTCAAATGGCTGGGTATGGGCGGGGGTGTCTCAGTCAGTAGCGCGCCAGGCTAGCAATCTGTAGTTCCCAGGTTCGAGTCCCAGCTGGGTCAGCGTTGAGATTTATCTCCGCAAAATTCCCCACCCTGCCCACGATCAGTAGGGGGACACCGATGGGCTTGGAAAGGCCGCCGTCCGTCGGATGGGACGTTAGCCGTGGCCCCGTGTGCGGGAGAGCCATACCCTGTGCACGTTAAAGAATACGCTGGATGGCCTTGACGGGAGGCTACCATCTGTCTCCCAACAGCTGTTTCAGTTGGTCCCCTCCTCCAACCTTCTCTGAGCCTTTGGGGTCCATGTGACCTGGCCATTTAGCCCATGGTGTGCAAAAAAGTGCCGCTCAGAGGTAAAACAACCCAACTGAAATGGCTGGGAGTCATGAGCATTTCAGTGAGGTTCTAAACCATGTGGTTAGTTCTACTCCCATTATTTGTAATGACAGATGCATTAGTGGCCTTAATGTTGGCCATATAACACAATCTGAAATTATTTTGGCTATTTTTAGGGGTAGGTGAAATTACTACAGAAATGCTTAGAGCTGGGTATGTTTCGGTTACCACTTGGATGACAGAAATTTTGAATATCTTTTATGATAAAGGCATGGTTCCTAAGGATTTTACCGGAGCTATTGTTATCCCTATTTTCAAAAAGGGTGATCGCAGTTCTTGTGAAAACTATAGGGGTATCAGCCTACTTTCTGTTCCAGGTAAGTTCTATGCATGATTGTGCTTAATAGAATTAAGAATCTGGTTGAAAAGCAATTGCGTGATGAGCAATGTGGATTCAGAAGTGGTACGGGATGTGTAGATCAGATATTTTCACTTAGGCAGATTCTTGAGAAATGTTTAGAGTTTCAGAAACCTTTGGTTGCTAGCTTTGTTGATTTCAAAAAGGCTTTCGACTCTGTTGATCATCATAATTTGTGGTTGATTGTGAGATCATATGGTATACCAGACAAGTTAATTAACATAATGAAAGCGCTCTATAATAACAATGAGTCGTGTGTGAGAGTTGGTAAGGCTTGTAGCAATTGGTTTAGCATTACTTCTGGTGTTCGACAAGGGTCTCCATTTCTCTTTGGTTATTGATTATGTTATGCGAAATTCACTTCAAGGGAAAGATTTTGGCCTTAAATGGGCTGGAGATACGAAAATTTCTGATTTAGATTATGCTGATGATTTAGCCCTTTTGGCAAATGATGTTGATGAGATGAACTCTTTCATTCGAGCTGTTGATGAGACTAGAAAACTAAAGTGATGAAAATTGGTCAGGCAGGCTGTGATTCAGTTAATCTGAATGGTTGCAGTCTTGAGCAGATGTCACAGTTTAATTATCTTGGGAGCTATGTAACAGATAATGGTGATGTGCGGCATGAGATTAACAGACGAATAGGGATTGCTGCCGGGACTTTTAAGAACCTATGGAGAGTGTGGAGAAATAGGTGCATACACCTAAAGACTAAAAATTACACTCTATAATAATTTTGTTCTTTCTAGGGTCAGTTATGGTAGTGAAACGTGACCACTTTATATGCAAGATAACAGGAAATAGATGCTTTTGATTTTAGATGCTTATGAGAAGCACCTTGGGCATTAGGTGGTTCAAATTTGTAACTAATGATGAGGTTAGGCAAAGGAGATGGCAACCTCCTTTAAGCAGCATATTGTGCAGAGAGAGACTCCGTTGGTTTGGCCATGTTGCCCGTATGAATAATTATAGATTGGCGAATAGGGTTATGAACAGTGTGCCTAAAGGTCTCAGAAAGAAGGGGAGACCTAGGATACGGTGGGCAGACAATGTCAAACAGGACCTTATTAGAATTGGTGTGCAGTGGCCGGATGCAGCAGATCTAGCTCAGGACAGACTTGCTTGGAGAACTAAATTGCATGGTCTGGTTGGACCTCTGTAGCCCAGGGCTGCTTGAGGATGATGATAGTATGTTTTTAGGCACTTGCTAAATATTTTCTTACAATTGGTACGTCTGCTGTAAAGTTTCTAAACTGTCGATTTGTTAATAGCAAATTCACAGATTATCAGATCTCAAATTTATTCTAAGCCACATTTTCTCATAAAATGCTAATTTTAAAAATCTTCAAAATTTGATTTCGGTTTTACCCGAAGTCAAATAGTTTTAATAATGTCTTAGTGCTATTAATAAGCACTTGATGAACAACATTAAATAATTTGTTAACTAAATTAAAGTCACAACGGAGAAATTTGCAATGAAATCCAGAGGCAATATTCAAAAGGTACAGCGGGGAGGGAGGAAACGATTCTGCTTTGTCACATTGATGTCAGAATGACCTGCGGAGGGGGGCCCTGAGGAAGTTGCTCACATCTATCGAGGAAAGCAGGCAGAGTTCCAGATATCGTCTCATTCAACTACAAAGAATAAAAATATTCCAGTAATTAACAAATTGATTGATACAATTAATTATGAATTAATTGACATCATGATGTGGTTGTATCTCATTAGAGAGTGTAGAGCAGCAGCGTGCTTTCGAGTAGCTGCTGCTCACGGTGATGTGGCAGTGGAAGCGAAGGGTCGCATCACGGTTTGGGTAGCCGAAGAATATCTAAGGAAAAGAATGAAAGCTTACATAGGCGTAATATAACATACTTTTGACTGCAGCGCCACAAGGCTGCTGATACACGTTGTGCTGCACGGAAGCCGCTTTTCGTGATCTCAGGGGCTAAGGTACTTGCAAGTTTGTTTCCTTGAGAACTTTTAGATTACACAGTTGTTGTTTTTAGTGCCGTATTGTTTATAATTTCGCATCGCATGAAATATCTTTTTTTGTTTCCTTTTTCAGCAGTTTTACGTTACATACGTATATTCCTGAAAAGAAATATTAGTAAAATTTGGATTGATACAATTTTTAATAATATATATATAGTTTTCAAATGCACTGCATTTTTTACCAACCCCTCCAGCTCTCTCAATTCACTTTTTTTGTTGTGTTCAATAAATTTATCTGATAAAATTTTTTTGATATGATGATTATTTAATTTTTTTGTTGTCTTATACCATCTTTTCCGAATTTGTTTTATGTTTATTCAGTAAATCTTCATTCCATATAACAAGCTAAAACTTCTAGGATTTTAACATCACCGAGTTTTTATAAATTACAGATATATATGCAAGGAATGTAATTAAAATGAAAAACACAGAAAACTTATATATCATTTCAACTGAGTTCACAGCATGAGAATATGGCTACAACAGATTATGTCAATGGGTGTAAATTTTATTTGCAACGTTTGAAAGATATCAAACCTCTCTTTCAAATTTAGTAATTTTAAAAAAATAAGATAGTAAAAAAGCATGCAATTTTCATGTAAAATTTTTTTAATGCTAATTCAGATAAGCTTAGATTAATTTATCGTACATTTCATTTTGGTCACGAAAAATTCTCATCAGTAATGTAGGCCTACACTATAGTGCCTATAAGTATAGTGTGTCATTCACCTATTAAAATCTGGCAGAAAAAGTGTCCCATAACAGTAGAGGGCGCTGGGAACGATATTCTTTCTTTGTTAACATTACCCTCTATGGACGTTTCGCTTTTCGATAACTTTTAAACATAGAAGCATTTATGCAATGATTTTACCATTCAAATGCACATTATTCCTAAGTATTTTAACTGAACTAGTAAAACTTAGGGAACGCTAGAGCAAGTATATTTTTTTTTAAAACGAAGAAAATTGATGGCCGTTCGATCAAAACAAACCGCATTCCTCTTTATGTTTCAAAGCGCTGAAGTGATCGTTTTGATTGGCTCTTTGGTAAACTCTTCGAATGACACGTGATGTAGGGGCGGGGGTGGCTCAGTCGGTAGCGCGCCAGGCTCGTAATCTGCAGTTCCCAGGTTCGAGTCCCAGCTGGGTCAGCGTTGAGATTTATCTCCGCAAAATTCCCCGCCCTGCCCACGGTCAGTAGGGGACACCGATGGGCTTGGAAAGGCCGCCGTCCGTCGGATGGGACGTTAAGCCGTGGCCCCGTGTGCGGGAGAGCTATACCCTGTGCACGTTAAAGAACACGCTGGATGGCCTTGACGGGAGGCTACCATCTGTCTCCCAACAGCTGTTCCAGTGGGTCCCCTCCCCCAACCTTCTCTGAGCCTTCGGGGTCCATGTGACCTGGCCATTTATCCCATGGTGTGCAAAAAAGTGCCTCTCAGAGGTAAAACAACCCAACCGACACGTGATGTAACATATGTTCTAATATGTGACGTTTGGACTCGCCAATTGTAATAGAAGTCTTAGGCGTAAATATCCTTGTAAATGGCAAAAGCAATTTAAACCGTTTTAATTGGCTAAACAAGAATGCAAGTTATTTTTATCATGCTCATTCTTTCTTGTTTAGCCAATTATAACGTTTTAAATTGCTTTTGCAATTTACAAGGATATCTACGCCAGGACTTCTATTACAATTGACGAGTCCAAACGTCACATAATAGTAGGTATGTTATTTGTCACATCTTCAAATTATAAAATATACTTCAAGTAATAAAGTTTGAATTAACCAATAGGTTAGATCATTTTAATACTGCAAATTATTAGTATCATGATTTTTCTGTATTAAAATGCTCTAACCTATCGATTAATTCAAATTTTTATTACGGTGCACGCTATGAACGGTAGCAAATAATTCAATTTTGCAAATAATTTATCCAGGCCTGTCGTTTTTATGGATATTTCAAGGCTTAAACGTATAAAAGTAAAAAACGCTGAATATTTCTGATTATTTTCGGTTTGTGAACTTACAAATTTACAATTCCACGTTCTTATATATATATACGATTTTAAGTGAGTGACTGAAGGCTGAGGTGAATGGAGGTCATATAGACCTCCATTTCACCGGTTTGATAGTTTTTGCATAGGTTAAACCGTGATCTACGAGTGCTAGAAATAGCGAACACTGGCGTCTGCATGTGTTTCGGGTTGTAGATCTCGAAAACGTTATGAAATTTCGGATCCGGACGATCCTTTGTGGTCAAAAGTCAAATTTAGATCTATCGATGATAGAGAGCTAGAAATTGGTTCCTGTGGCATTTTGAGTTGTAGATCTCGGAAATGTTGCGAAATTTTGGATGTGATGGTTCTTTCATGGTCAAAAGTCAAATATCGGTCTACAGGTGTTAGAGGGTTCAAAATTGACGCCTTAACATTCATCTTCAGCTCAAAAATACTATGAAGAATACAAATATTCTTTGAATACTATAGGCCAGTCGTAGAGTGTTGCCTAGTTCTACCACATTGCAATGTTCCTGTAGAAAGAATATTCAGCAACCTGAAGAGAGTGAAAACTGCAAACAGATAATCTTTTAGAATCACTATTGCAGAATGCTTTGTTTTATTGCAGAATAAAATGAAGTTTGGGGAAAGATTTCAAACCAATTGATGAGGGAAAAGCAAATTTGAAGATGTGACATGTTAAGCAGTATTGTTTTTAAACAAGAATTATGTAGAAGTGACCCTGTTATCAGATTAGGTGTTTTGCTATACATAGAAAATTACATTGTTTACTAAACTCTATTTTTATACAAAAAGAAATTCCGATATTATTGAGTTTCTGTGTTAAATTTTTATTATTGGATGGAAAAAATGGCCTATGTTAATCAAGGTCCATCGGCAATGACGCCTGCAGTTCGCACGGGACTACTGTTATTGGACAGTGGAAAAAGATTGCCTTCTCTGATGAACCGAGGTTTCTTCTCCACACAACGAGGTAGAATAGGATAGAGTGCTCAACCGGTTTGAAAAGTTGAGGCGAATTGAACGACTGACGGCCATGTAAAGGGTGGGCAATAACGTAGGAAGCGCCCATTATGTAGCATTGACTTTACACGCGTTGGTAATATAATTTTGATTGAATATAATACTCAACTGAATAATTGCTTTCAGAATTATCTAGAAGTCAAGATTACTTTCAAAAAATATTAAATGTACTTTTTTTCTAATTTTAATTCTTTTAAAACAAGTAATAAATCCCCGCTGAAAATGCTGGTCGCTGGAGATCAGATAGGAGCCTGCCAGTTAATACTATAATAATATAATAATAAATACCCCCTCAAGCAGCTGCTTGCCACAGAGGTCTGACAGGAACCTGTCAGTTTATAAGCCATAGTAGAAGGTCTGAGAGGATGGCAGGTCCTCAGCAGAAAAACGACACAAACAGCCGTGCCTTACCCGGGGCTCGAACCCAGTACCCTTAGATCAGTAGCCAAGCGCGCTAACCACTCGGCCATGGGACGGCTGCCATTTCATTTTTTACGTAATAGAAATTTCGCACATTTTACTGAATTTCAGAATAAAATTTATTATTAGAAAAAAAAAAACTTTTACGTACTTTGTATCAGGAACCTTCCCCTCCTCTTCACTTTTAAATTGATTTATTAAGCGCTTTTTCGCGCAATCCAATCGTTACAGATGAGAAAGGTATAAATACCTTTTTTTTAATCACTTTTAAATTTTTTAATAAAGAAAACCTTTTAAACGATTTTGATTAAAAACATTTTTTCGAATGATACAAAATTAATCAAACTCTCACTTTTACTTTTTTGTGCATTAACACTTAGAACAATGGTAAACATATTTAAATTATCAAGAGGTATTACCCCTGCTGACTACACGAAAAAAAAAAGTTACTGTCGTTTAAAATGGACCAGTTTAGTAAATATTTGTCTAACTGTTGTTCCGCACAATTGTAAACTCTGTTTCTTATACATATGATGAATAAGAATGGTGAAAAATTCTTTTAGCAAATTTTTTACATATTTGGAGTAATGCGATTCTGCACCAAATTCTGCAACAGAGAACAGATGATCACAATTTTTGAACATCATAGTACTCGAAATTATACTTAATACTTCACATTGCAGTTCTAACATCCGGTTTTTTTCTTTTCTTTTTTTCATTTCGAATGATGATCTTAGCACTCGTTCTGCTATCGTGCACAACTGAATAATATCAGAAGAAGCCTTTACCAATCCTCCATCATTTTTGGTATATATAAGAGTGATTTTTCCTTTGTCCGAAATTGTAACTTCAATACAAAGCCAGCATTTGGAATTCTTTCTATATTTTCTTGCAACACTTACAGCAATAGATTGACTTACATTCTCAGCAAAAATGGTAAGTGGCTCATAACCACTGATGTATATGAATTTTTATTTTGCCATGCATATATCAGTGATTATGAGCCACTTACCATTTTTGCTGAGAATGTAATTCAATAATTGCTGTTAGTGTTGCAAGAAAATATAGAAAGAAATCCAAATGCTGGCTTTGTATTGAAGTTACAATTTCGGACACAGGAAAAAGCACTCTTATAAATACCAAAAATGACGGGGGATTGGTAAATGCTTCTTCTGATGATATATAATAAGTCTACTAAAAGGGATCTAGTAGAATCTAGTTCACATACTATTGTCAGCATGATGGGATTCATGGGCTTGAAAAAGTTTTTCTCTACCATATTGCTTATGTAATTACAAAATGTTGGAATTTTAAGTGTTTGTGCTTAGTATGTTTTCATAGCAGTAAATTATTAGCACAAAATTTAGGCAGTGATTCTATATAATTTCCAAATATAGTTATGTCAACAGAAATAATCATATAGTACAATGTGTGTAATAATAAAAAATTTCAATCTTGGATAAACATAGAGGTAAAATTGTGATTAGCCACATGGGATCTGAACACATGACCTCCAGATAATTTGTCGGGTGCTCTTTCATTTTTCAACAATTTTTTTTGAAAACCTATAAAATGGAGAGTGGAAATGTTATATTGCATTAGAAATCAAGTGTCTTGCTTCCCTTTCAAATTTCTCCTGATTAATTATCATCAATCGATCAGAAGAGAATAGCCTCTAAAATAACCCAGGCCCTTTCCTTGACGGGAAGGGTACATTCTCAGTATTGTAATAAGAGAGATTTACTCTGGTTATAATGAAATTAACATAACATTTAATTCGGGTTTCATAGTACAACCGCGACTAACGTTATTATTATTATTATCCACTATACATTCTCCACAATTCCATTTTTCACATTACTCTCGTACTTAATCACTATTCTATATTAATTTCTTAAGCAATTTAACACACATGTCATCTTATTATTACAGAACATATTATCTCCAGAGCGAGAGAGAAACAGACGCCTACCAGCTTTATCTGCTGGTCCCTGCGAGTTCGTCCTAAGAGGTCCGGCAGCTCACTCCTCCTCGCGGTGGTGGTGGTGTGGGGTTCGCCGTTTGCATTGAAACGATCCTGTCCTGCTGGTCAGTGCCAGCACAGAATCATAGGGGTCGACGACCTTTGGCTCGCATTCGCCATCGTCGCTCGGCTGCTTGTGGCCATTACGGTCAGGCCGCCTTTCCTCTCACTCCCGTCCTGTCGCGGAGTCAGTGTCTCCCTTCTGGCTCGTATGTTGGTCTCCCTCTCTGCGTGTCCCGAGCGTCAAGTGTGTGTATTTACCACTGTATCCCCTTTCCTTATATTCAGTTTCTTCCCTTTTGTCGCTACGAGTTCCCTTCGTTTGGACTGGAATGTAAGGATGCGATTCTCCCATCAGCCAGCTGTTCCAGAAGCACACTTTGTCCCTCGAGTCTGGGTTTTGTTGTAGGCCTGTCTTGCCTCTGAGATTTATGGCTCAAGCGTCGTTCTAGTTATGATTGAGCGGTGGGGGGAAGCTGTTTAAAGGGTGTATAGCTGCGCCTTTTCATCTGTGCTTACGCTGCACGGTGTTGTGCTTACCTGTGTTCAATTCTGTCATTTGTCACAGAATTTCTATTGCCTTTAGACATTTCCCTTTCGGAAAGAAGTGTTGGCCTGTGTAGGTGCATTCAATTGTATGAACGTAACCGAAAGGAAGGCTATTGTTTGGGCGTCGTTGTGGACTCGCCAGAGGTCACTGGCAAAATGCTCTTACACTTTCGTTGCATTGTACACGTTCCTTAAATAATGCATTCCTACCCCAGTTGCTCATCTGGTTGGTGCAGGTGGTCATCGTTTCCTTCAAAGGAAAGCTTACCTATTGTGAATTCGTGGGACTGTCGCTTCTGTTGGTCATGTTTTGTGCATTTGCACGATCAAGGAATTCCTCTTGTGTTGGTTGTGCATTGAATCTAAAAGTAGAATTCGTATGTTGAACCACGTTATGCTAAATATTAATGAAAGCATAACAATGTGTCTGACTGTAAATGAAGACTGGTTCTGGTCTAGAAGGTACTTTCCAGGTTAGTGCACACAACCAGCACATGTCAATATGCATTGCTTTTCTTTTAAGTCAACATACTTTGTATCAAGCAAAAGGATTAGTTGTTTGGCGGCTGGTAGCTTAGTGATCAGAGCACCTGACATGTTATCAGAAGGTTGTAGGCTCAGATCCCACCCAACTAATGAATAAATAAAGGAGAAAATTGTCAACATATCACCAACAGGTGCATATCTGTGATTTCCTATTATTTCTTAACTATTTCTTCTCATCATTATAAAGATAGACAATGCAATTTTATCACAAAAATTCTTAGAAATATGAACATAATTCATATAATATATATATATAACAAAAATTGAGCCTCAATGACATAGAAGCCCAATTTGCCAGGCTTGTAATCTGCAGTTCAAAAGCTTGAGTCCCAAATGTGCCTCTACTGAGAATTTATCCCATTTTGCCTTCATTGAGAAAAGGGATACTGATGGACTTGGAAAAGCTGTTGTCTGTTAGATGGGAAGTTAATTTGCAACCCTGTGTGTTATTGCTATACCTTGTATATAACTAAAGAAGACACTGGATTGCTTTGATGGGAGGCAATCATTATTTCCTACCAGCTGTCCAGTGGATCCCCTTCCCCTACCTTCTCAGAGTTCTTGAGACTTGACCTTTTAGCCCAAGCTGTGAAAAATAAAAAATATCCCTCAGAGGAATCTCAACCTTCGTGAGAACTTAAAACTTACTTGTTGAGGTCATAATTAATAAATCACAGAAATGTGTACAAAAAGATTATCACGCATCTATTTTCATTTAATAACAAACATTTATAGGGAAAACATAAATAATCCAAATTAGCTTCCCCCCTCTCATAATAAAAGTAATAGTGGAAAAGATAAAAATAAATTCTAGTAAATAAATATTTTAAAATAATATTGAAACTGTATATTTTTAAAAACTAGTCTTAACTCCTTCAGAAAATGTTGCTCATTTGAAAGCTTCAGGTAAAGCAGAAAAGCTGTGAAATAAATATGTTTCTGCACAAAAGTTTTGCAAGTGCATATACCAGCCAAAATATATATTTCTTTGATAGACATATACTAACCAAGGTGATTTCTAGGTTTAAAAATGAAAAAAAAAATTAATATGCTCTAATACTTGACACATACATCACCTCTTATACTTAAATCAAAATATATAGTGACCAAGCTATTTTATCTTCTCATTTTCATCAAAATCTAAGAATGTGAGTTGGTGAATACTGAAGACAGTTCAGTCAAAAAGCTACTACATTGTTATCAATAATGATATAATCTCCATTTGAATTAGAGTGAATCTCAGAGTAACTATGTTGGTCATACTATTAATCTGTTATGTGGGCATTTAAACTGCCTAAAGATATCAGTGTTACAGTGATGTCACAGTAATTCTTCAAATTTAACCTTTCAACAAATAGCTATATGTAGTTTTCTAATATTATATAGATAAAGCAGATCACAATTGTTTCTTGATGTTGCCTAAAGCATCTATTATTATTGTTGTATTTTCCAGTGAGGGCATAGTAGGAGTTTTATGGGAAATTTTTTATGGAAAACAATCTGAATGCAAGCACAATACTGACATTTGGAGGAAATTGAAAGTACCAGGTTAGAAGTCTGGTATGCTGACTGAGCCAGCCTCCCATTCACCAAATTTTCTTGGCTACTGAGAGAAGTGTGTAGAGTGATAGAGGTGAAAATTTTTTTCGCAGACACATCTAAATTCCATCAAGATCACATTTCTTTTATGTGTATCATTTCCTGCAATATTTGCTGTTTTCCACAGCACTCATTTATCGTTATCAGATCCAGATGTGAATGGGAGGTGTCATCATTTTTGTGATGGACCATTGCCTCATACATCTGAGAACGATAACCAGAATGGATGCCAAATATTATTAAACATCTGTATGGTTACACACCTTTCAAGAGATATTTTTTAGACCACTAAAATGGAGGTAAATTTGTTAGGAATGGTGATACACTCTCTTAGACTGCTTTATCTTCCTAGTTCAATTTACTCATTTGGCAACTCCCCCAACATTATTTTTTTTCTAGATCTGGGCCTGCTTGGTATCTGTGTAGTAATCAGAGCCATACCTGCAGAAGAGAGCAAAAATATCTCTGAGATTCTGATGGCAAAACAGATTAGTTTTTTTTTTAATATTTTTTTTAATCTAATATGAATATTTCAGCAAGCAGAATTGATCATGCAGAAAAAATTCATAAGCCTGTTCTGAAATTTGTCATCTGACTACAAGAATTAGGAAAAAATCTATATGCAATATAATCTATGCATATATATCTATGTGCAATAATCCAGCTTCAGAAATACAAATGATGAGTCAGTTCATGTAACATGAAGTTCTTATCCATCCAAAGAGCACACAAAAAAATCTGTAGTGGTGACCAAGTTGGCCTCCATTCTGATTATTCTCAGGGGGGATGGGACAATGGTCCACCACAAAAATGATGACCCCCCATTTACATCTGTACCTGATACTGATAAACGAGTAGTGTGGAAAACAGATTACTTACATTATGAAAGAAATCTAGATAAAGATGAAACTTCTCAGAGTACCCAAGTTTCATAAATAAATAAAGATTCCAGGCATATCATTAGTTCATAAGGAAACCTTGAAAGGTTAATTGACTTTAATTGGTGGGAGTTCAAAATTTTGCTGTGTAACTTTCTTGGCAAAATTTCAGGGGGTGCTGTAGTACCCTATGTTACTCATCCAGGGTTAAAATGAAAGTTGTGTTAACTTTCATATGACTTATGTGGTGGCAGATTGAAAAATTCCTCCTCCCAACATTTATTAAACTGGATTTAAAAAAATTCAAAATATACCCTTCACATTCAAATTCTGCTTTCAACAGAATTCTGTCAGAATTTGCCACAACAAAGATCTGTGAGGAAGACCTCAGCAGAATGGTAACACAGCAAAACAATACAGAAGAAAACCATGAGCATACTGACCACCGAGGAATATTAGTTACCATATATATATATAAAAAAAATCTGCTGACAGATATTTCCCCAAATACACGCCATTCATACAACATGGTCTATATTTGCCTTATGGAAGAGCCACTATTTGAAATATGTACATTTTCAAAGGATTTGCCAAATGCTGTTGAATATATGTACTTTACATACAAGAGGAATTACTTCTTTGTAAAAAAAATTATCTTTCCCATGATGTTTATTTTATATATATAACTCTTCAATTGAAGTGTTCAGAAAACATGTTCAAAATAAACCAGGCATTCTGGGCTATAATTAACTAGTACATGTTTGGTATTTTATTTTCCAATTCTCTCCATATATATATTAATAAAAATGCACTTCTTGTTTTTTATTCATTCTTCAGATTTTGCAGATAGCTATTAGAAAACAACCCTCAAAATTATAATTTAAGAGTAATGAAGACTGCATATTTATAAATCATACTTTATGATCGATTGTACTTTATTACATGAACATTAGCAGTGATTCTAGTTGTTCAAATGGGTAGTATTTATTCTCTTTATTACATATCATATTTTCTATGATTATTATTTGCTAAAGATTATAACAATTGATATTACAAATTTTTCTTTCATGCAATCAAACTTTAACTTATTTCTTACTTGTGAAATGCGATATCTCTTCCCTTTTGGGCACGAGTGGTGCAATTAAAACTGACTGCCGGTAGCAGCCGATCTCGGTATGATGGCATGGAAAGCAGTGGGTTACCATATCACAATCAAGTTTCCTGCTTGAAAAATTAACCTTAATCACAACAACGAATGGCTAACAACCATGTAGTCATCATTCATCAATTACTAATCGATAGCACATGAATTAAACTTAAAATACTAAGGCAATTGTCGGAAGTATATATCACAGAATGCTGGAACGTGTTCTATCGAGATTTTCCAACCCATATTTTCCCATTTAATTGGATGTCTGGAATTTAAACATTGTGCATTTACATATTCCTGACCTTCTACTATGGCATATAAACTGGCAGGCTCCTGTCAGACATCTGTGGCAAGCAGCTGCTTGAGGGGGTATTTATTTTTTTTTATTTTATAATTGTTAACACATTTGTGCACCTTAATATCATCCGACAAACTTAATGAAATAATTCGATGGGGTACAACTCTTGTTGAAATGTCATTAAATGATTATGATAATTGTAGAATTAAATAATATGTAAAAAAAAAGCATATGCATATATGTATAATATCATTCACAAAACATATTTCATTGCAGATCAGAGTGAAATTTTGAAAGTTGTATAAAGATTTAAAACAATTCTAAAACATAAAATTCTGTATAAATAGATGGGGAGGACTTATTAGTTTATTGTGTACGAATTTTTCTTATGCAATCCGCGTAATTTTACAATGATCCTAAGTTCACATTCTTGTATATAACTGCTGTTACCATCGCTTCCCATGCTGAACGTCACAGCATTTTTTTACCGTTAAGTACTGGAACATAGGTCATGGAATTGACTTTACCGTACCCACAATGCATATTAGACTTGAATGTTCTTAAAGGTAAAAACAAAACCTCAGTAATTTATTTATGTTTGAGTAGAATTTAAAATTCCAAATATTACTCTTCAAAATTCTCGTCTTAACTGCATTGTGCAAAAGAAAGTTATTATACTGAGAAAAATACTTTTAAAATGTTCGTTGCAATCATGAGGTTAGCGTTTCCTATCGCTTCAAGATGCCGCATGCAAAGCACACCTTACTACGTTAAAAGTACAACGGACGCGATCATGCCTTGTGCTTTATATTTTTGCCACGGCAAGCTGAATTTCTTACGGCAACACAGTATTCAGCAAGTTGTACATGAAATTGTATCAAACGTCACATGAGGTCATAACGTTAAGCATAGCAATACTGAAATTTACAACTGCCCTGAAACTTCTATAAACGATCAATTATGCTAAATATATCAAACAAATTAAAGGTTTATTCACTTTATACATACCAAATTAAAATGGTTGTACAAATGGGATTTGTGAGGATACCACCCCAATTAAACAATTTTTTTTATTATGTAAGCTAATTCTTAATATTTAAATTTCTGGAGGAAACTAACGGAACATTTTAGCTGCATATAGAGTATCATGTTTTTTCATGCCCATAATGTTTCGCGATATCATTTTTTTTTTATATAGAACTACTATTTTTCCTATCTAGAACTACTTGTGGCGGAGTAATTTGGTGTAAAACAGTACTATATCAATATCACTATAGTTACTCGCTATTAGGCGAAATTCAACCAGAGGTCACTAATTTTTTGTTTGGTGAGCTTATATTTCACTGTTTTCTGATTACTTCACTTGTTTGCAGTATGAGGCTATCTTTTGAGATGCACAACTGAAGAACAGGTGGAAATTTCTCTTTTGAATTGCACATGCATTTGAAGTTTCATATTATCAGCCTGTTAATTAAATTCATATTATCATACTGTAAAAGGTCTACTTCAGTTTTACAGGTTTAGTTAGGCCACCAGTAATAGAATATTCATCCAAATGCTAACAGGATCAACAGTTTCTTGTTTTACTTGTGATATCTTGATATTGTAAAATAACTGTAACTTGATGGCGTAACAAGGCAATGTAAATGGAAAAAACATATGCGTGCAGTTGGAACACAAAATTTTCGACCCTTGCTAAGTCATGAATTTAATAAAATAGCGTCATTCTGTAAGCGGAGGAAGTGATCAGGAAAGAGCAAAATATACGGTAGAGGATTTTCAAATATCTATACTAGTTTATCATTTAGAGACAAAAGAATTATATGAATTTTGCATTCCTCTCAGACGATCACCAATGTGTATGTTGCTTGACTCACCAGATCCATTTGATGTGATGCGTAGTTTACTATGAGGAATCAGTCTACCCAATATCAAAGATATCAAGACAACAGTTCTAAATATTACTGTTAAAAATTCTCTTGCAATAGCAACAATTATTTTTGTCAGAGATTACCGTTACCCGTAGGAATGGCATGGCGAATATTTTTACTTCTAGAAAGCCACTCCCACCCCCGTTTAGAATTTCCAGTGAAATTTGGCAGAGTAACTCCGACTAGAATCAAAAATCCTCTATCAAAGTGTGAAGCGTCTACAATGCTTTCCCAATGAGTTATTGTTTCCACAGACAGACCATCTTTTATTTTTATTTTAGACTAGCCGAACGTCATCCAGCGCTACCCAGGCCCTACCCCTATCCTAGCTCTTAATATGTATATTCTGTTTTTTACTGCACTAAAGGTTAGTTTAGTGAGTTCCTTATCTGTGAGTGAGTTCTATTATTTCTCGCCCCCCCCCCCCGCAACACTTTGACACAGATTCAACACGAAGAATTGCCTATTGTTTTCTCAAGTCGTTTCTGACATCAGAATACTCTTTCATTGCCGTTGGCTTCATCGTAATCCATCAAGATTTGTATTTCTTTATTTCAATAGATTTTGATACTCTGTGGTTCCCGATCTATTTCACCGAAAGGTCCTATATTTCGTACGTGGGTTCCCCCTGCGTGATACATGTTGGTTTAACAAATTAGGTCCCTAGCTGCAATGGGATGTTTCAAAATAATGCGTTTAGAGATGAGGGGAATCATAAACAGTTATGGGATCAAGTACCTTGCAGTTTTAGAAAAGAAATGTATATATATATAGTATATTGAATAATATATAAACAGTTTGAGGAACAAAATTGTCATTGGCGAAAACATTTCTTTATAATGCTCAATTTAGGACTGATAATTTAAATATCGGTATTTTTTTTCTTTGTAACTGGTAGGCCGTACTAGGCGAATATTTGTCTTTTTAGGCTTTATTAAGTGAATTTAACCGCAATCACGTATATCCTTGTGGTTCAGGTTGCGGAAATTGCTTTGCGCTTACAGACGGTTGCGCCACCTTTTATGAAATTTTTGAAGAAGAGTACGAAACAAATGATACATATTGCTTAAGAAATTTTTGATTTGATAAGAAATTGATTACTTTCAAAGTCTTTGTGCACATGCACATTTATGTTAAAGTTCGTTTAGTTAACAAACCTACTTAAAATATTTACAGCTTAGCCACTCTGCAAATATAAGAGAAGGTCCTTGTATTTAGAAGACAAGGTTGGAAACAAAGGGTCATGTGACATCTCCGAACCAATAGGTTAGTCTTTAGGCTTCGTATTCGTGTTTAGTGCTTGTGATTAACAAAAAGCTAAATAAATTTTATTGATGGAGTACTGTGCGGCAAAAAATGCCAAATAGGATTAAGAAAGAAAAGGTGAGATGGTAATTATCATTTTCGTTCTTTTGTAATAATATAACCCTAAATCTATTATTAGCGTAATATAATTTCTTTTTAGTTCAATGGTTAGTATTCTGTTCAAGCTTTAGCAGTGACATTAAAAAGTGGACTGCAGAATCTTATTGCCAATATCCATGAATATTTTAACTATGAATTTTCGGAACCGTAATAAGCTTATTTGGAAAAAAAAAAGTATAGTTACTTAAAATTTTAGGTTACATCAAAACGATTTGAGCAACATAAAAAAATGGGTATTCAAATTTTTTCTAACCGATTACATTCTGTTTATATATAAATATAGTTGTGTATTATTAGATTTGGCAGATTTTTTTTGTTCATCACATCAATTTATAACGAGTGCCATAGTTTATAAGAATTTGAAAGCTATTGTCCAATACTAATTAAAAATATTTATCAGTACTGAAATTTGACACACATCTTAGGACAATCAGTATTATGCAAAATTCTCAAAAAAATCTCTACCCTATTTCATACATTTGTAAACTTCAATATAAAATAAATATCTTATTTAAAACAGAGCAGTTGAGCTTAAAAAAATGATATATCCTTCAGAAAATGTTTTATACCAGTGTCCTGCTTAGCATATTTGACTACTTATCAAAGGAACCTGGGTTCAAGCTTTGGGTATAGCATGGATTTTTGTGTTGTCTTTCTGCTGAAGTCTTCACAGATTTATTCTACGATATTGAGGAGTAATTATCTTATTTTTTACAGATAGAATTAAGAATCTGGTTGACAGGCAATTGCATGATGGGCAGTGTGGATTCAGAAATGGTAGGGGATGTGTGGATCAGATGTTTTCACTTAGGCAGATTCTTGAGAAATGTTTAGAGAGTCAGAAACCTTTGATTGCTAGCTTTGTTGATTTCAAAAAGACTTTCAACTCTTTTTATCGTCATAATTTGTGGTTGATTGTGAGATCATATGGTATACCAGACAAGTTAGTTAACATAATGAAAGCTCTCTCTAATAACACTGAGTCATGTGTCAGAGTTAGTAAGGCTTGTAGCAATTGATTTAGCATTCCTTCTGGTGTTCGACAAGGGTGCATTTTGCCTCCTTTTCTCTTTAGTTGGGTTATTGATTATGTTATGTGAAATTCATTGCAAGGGAAAGATTTTGGCCTTAAATGATCTGGAGATATGAAAATTTCTGATTTAGATTATGCTGATGATTTAGCCCTTCTGACAAATGATGTTGATGAGATGAACCCTTTCATTCGAGCTGTTGATGAGACTGGTAGTAGAGTAGGTTTGGTTATAAACAGAGAGAAAACAAAAGTGATGAAAATTGGTCAGGCAGTCTGTGATTCAGTTAATCTGAATGGTTGCACTCTATCTGGTTTCTCAGTTTAATTATCTTGGGAGCTATGTAACAGATACTGGTGATATGTGGCATGAGATTAACAGACGAATAGGGATTGCTGCTGGGACTTTTAAGGAACTCTGCAGTGTAGAAAGTGGAGAAATAGGCTTATACACCTAAAGACCAAAATTAGACTATAATAGTTTGGTTCTTTCTAGGCTTAGTTATGGTAGTGAAACTTGGATGCTGTGTAAGCAAGATAACACAAAACTAGATGCTTTTGATTCTAGATGCTTACACAGTATCTTGGGCATTAGGTGGTTCAGCTTTGTAACTAATGATGAGGTTAGGCAAAGGAGTCAGCAGCCTCCTTTTAAGCAGCATATTGTGCAGAGAGAAAGACCACTGGTTTGGCCATGTTGCCCGTATGGATAATTATAGATTGGCGAATAGGGTTATGAACAGTGGGCCTAAAGGCTTCAGAAAGAGGGGGAGACCAAGGATGAGGTGGGCAAAGTCAAACAGGACTTTATTAGAATTGGTGTTCAGTGGCCAGATGCAGCAGATGTAGCTCAGGACAGATATGCTTGGAGACGTAAATTGCACACTCTGGTTGGACCTCCATAGCCCATGTGTGCTTGAGGAGGAGGAGGAGGAGGATGATGATGATAAATGGTAGACTTGCCTCAGGTATTTAAAAATGTTATGCATATAGTTCTGCCAGTAGGTGAATACTGAAATCTCTATAACAGAACTCACTTTTAGAAGCAGCTTTTAAAAATTATATGTTTTAATTCAAAGAAATTTCAGAAATATACAGTAAATAGAAATTTAAAGGATTTTAGTTAAAAACTTGAAAAATGATAATCAATTCATGCTTTTGTAACTGATTTCCAATTTGGAAACTATAATTGGAATGTAAAATTAATTTAAAATATACTTGCTGCGAAAATTCAATGATGGAAACACACCCCATTAATTTAATAGATATCAAAAAATAATTCTGAAATATATTTTATGTTCTAAGTGTACACATGACCAACATTATGGCTCAAGTTCTGCAGACACCCAGTTAATCAATTTTGGTGATTTTCCAGAAACATGGGGTAACAAGACTATGATATTTTTGATTTTATATGACTGATTCACACCTCTGTGACCTTATTTTTTTGTAGCTTTTATGATAGTGCAGCTGACGGATTCATATAAAACAAGAATTCATGACTATAAAATTAAATGTTTAAAACATTTAAGTGTAAACTTTTTTAACACAAGTGTTAATATTCCACATCGCCTTTGTTTGACAAATTATGAATGTTGGAAATTGTGGTTGTTAGTAATCCTTGCAAGCAAGCAGAATAAAGAATGTTTAGTGTAGTTTATTCAGTCCTCCAGAATAAAGAATGTTTAGTGTAGTTTATATGGTATTGGTCGAGTGGCGTGTGACGTCGAAGTGTAAAGTATGACATAGAAACAAGGTCACAAAGGGAGTGAACCAGTAAAGTGTGGAATTAAAAATTGCTTATAATCTCAATACTGCATATTTTTGGGAAATTGTCAAAATTGAACTTGAACCAACATATTCTATAGAAAATTTCAATTTACTGTAATGCAATGTATTTGACGTTACTGAAAAATAGAAAAATTCATGGAAATAAGCAAATTCACAAGTTTAAAGTTTAAAAAAAAATTCCTTCAAACAATGGTTGCCACAGAAGTACAACAAGAACCAATTAGTATAATATGCCATAGAGAAGATCAGTGAGGATAGGATACCTCAGCAGAGAAATACAATGAAAAAAACGTATCCAGGGTTCAAACCCAGTTCTATTTCAGCAGTAGTCAACCATCCTTGTACAGTTAAGCTGATTAAGCTGTTTGTAGGACTGAATATTTGACCCTCGGATGCCATTAACCGTTTTAACCTTCAAATACCATTAACTGTTGCGGCCCAAACTATTATAGGAGATTGTAAAGAGGAAGGAATAGCACTGATTGGATGAGTCCGTTTAAGATCTCGGCCATTTTGGGCGATATTGTAGAGAAAGGGTTAAGCAATTACACTAACTTGTAAAGCAAGTTGGTTCTCAAACTATTGGTTGCGAGCTGTTTGGGCAAAGTTCTGATAGGTGTTTATTTGCTAGAATTTTTAGTGAAAATTTTGTTCACAAATGTGTAGGCCCTACATTCTTGGGAAGCGGTCACATAATTTTATATACAATTCTAGGAGGGTGAATAAATATATTATTAATCTAGGTGTTGCAGTGTCAAAAAGTTTGAAAACCACCGCTGAAGTGTCCAAAATCATTTTAAAAAAATTTGGCTTATGTTGTTTTTATTTGAATTTCTGTTTTATTATTCATAATAAAATTCAGCATGATGACAAAACTTTTTTTTCTACAAAACTATTTATCGATTTCAAAGTCAGCAGGTCACTCATGGATTTACTATATATTGATAAATACTTTTTCATTTTGTGTGTAATATGATATATACAGTCATATCAGAATAATATGACCACTAACTTAATAATTGGAATAACCACCCTTGGCCCAGATGACAGCGGCGAGATGACATGGATGCAATGAGGCCCTGGAAGGTTGCCAAGAGGCACATGTGCTCATTTGGACTCCAGCAGAGCATGGAGGTTCCATAGATGACGTGGTTGACACCATCACCAGGATAAACATCCAACATCAAGGGATGCATGTGGTCAGTGAGGATGGACAGGTAGCCATTGGTGTTCAGGGATCTATCCAGTGGTACCAGCAGTCCCAGGTCATACCAGGAAAACATTCCCCATACATGCACACTGCCACCGCTGGCCTGTACTTGACCAATAAGCATGCCCGGGTGTTGGTTCTCATATGTCTGATGCTGTATCCACCACTGCTCATCACTTCTGTGGAATAGAAACCTTGATTCATCAGAGAAGGCAACCTTTTTCCACTCTTCCACTGTCCAATGATGGTAGTCCTGTGTGAACTGCTGGCATCATTGCCAATGGGCGCCTTAACACAGCGTCGACTCCGGAGACCCATGCTTAACAGGGTTCGCTCTACTGTTATCAGGGACACATACCTGGGTGCCCTTGCATTTATTTGAGTGGTCAATTGCTGCACTGTTGCATGTCAATTGCCCTTTACCAGTCGACGGAGGTGATGTTCTCCTCTGGAGTCGATAGCCTTTGGGGCTCCACAGTTATGATGTCTGGAGGTACTCAGTGTGCCAGCGTACCATTCTTGGTACACTCTTACTACAGCACCTCGCGAACAGGCCACGAAGTCCGCTGTTTCCGAGTTGCTTCCACCCTTGGCACAGTAGCCGATGATCATTCTGTTATGAACATCTGTCAAATCAA
Organism: Ryuthela nishihirai; assembly: GCA_038380435.1. Taxonomy (NCBI): domain Eukaryota; kingdom Metazoa; phylum Arthropoda; class Arachnida; order Araneae; family Heptathelidae; genus Ryuthela; species Ryuthela nishihirai. Next base: position 7,370,412 of record JAWZYU010000034.1, read on the forward strand.
TACCACTGCTCATTGTGCTCATGTTATGCATTATGACTTATCTGTCCTGGCTGGCCACTTATATCTCCTTGTGGTCGACCTTGTCATGTGCACCCTGTGACCTGCCTGGGTGAGTACACTGTGATTCCATGGGTTGTCATATTATTCTGATACGACTGTGTATGTATATCAGTTACTATAGGATAAAATTCTAAAGCTCAGTTGTTTATCTCCTGAAAAAAAAAAAGTTAAAAATTATTTGTGTCAAATATGACACTTAACCATTCCAGGGTCCAGCCTGAAAATCTGTCCCGTGGCTGATTGCCATGGGACATAGTGAAACACTTGGCTATTGAACTAAGGCTATTGAAAACATGGCTAGTGCACTTGGCTATTGAACTAAGGGATCTGGGTTCAAGCCCTGGGTAAGGCATGGATGTTTGTGATGTTTTTCTGCTGAGGTCCCTCCATCCTCTGACCTTCTACTATGGCGTAAAAACTGACAAGCTCCTGTCAGACCTCTGTGGCAAGCAGCTTGAGGTTTTTTTTTTATTATTTATTAATAATTTTTCACTATATTTTTTTCCTTAATGAAATATGCATCAAACGGAAAAGTCTTATTTTTCAAGTATGAATTATGTATTTTTATGAGATATATCAGATAATTTTCAAACTGAAATTTCTGTTTAAAAAAAAAATGGATATAGCCATCTTCAGCCTCTCATTTTAGGTTATGTCAGTGTGTATAATTGACTTGGACTGTGGAATGGTTAAAGGATTTATTGCTGTTAGGAGAAGGTTGCTCAGCTGATAGCTTGCTAGACTTATAATCTGATGTTCCCGGGTTTGAGTCTCCATTGTACTCTGAGATTTTCTCCACTACTCTCACCTTGGTAAAGAGGGGGACATTATTGGACATGAAAACGGATAAATGGCCAAGAGCCTTGATGGGGAGGTTTCCATCTGTCTCCTAACATCTACCCAATAGATGCTCATTCTCTACCCAGCTCTAAACTTATAGTGTCCTTGTGAGCTGGTCATGCTGTCCATTGTTTGCCAGAAGTACCATTCACAGGTAATATAACTCATATCTGCTAATCCTTCATCCATCCAAATGACAATAGTCTTAAATGTTTTAAAGCAACCTGTAATATGATTACTCAAAGAAATAAGAACCTGGTACCACTGTGTATTGGAATTCATCATATATGTATAAAACTTGATTAATAATATGTAAAAAATATAAATTAAAAATCTTTAAAGAATACTTATCTTCTTATAGGTCCCTAAAAAGGAAACCTAAAGCATGTTGCAGGTGCAATCAGTCACTGAATTCATATTCACTTCAATGGAATAGAGGGTGCCGGCAATCTCAAGTAGGTTAATCGCCAACCAGCAAGTATGAACTCAGTGACTGATTGCACTATCGATATGCTTTAGGTTTTATTTTCTACTTTTTAGGGCCCTATAGGAAGATTGGTATTTTTTGCCAAAAATTTTTAACTTATATTTTTTTTCTTGTCACTAAAAACACCTACCTTCAAAAACTTTCATTTGATATATGACTCATAAATATTGAGCACATTTATTCCCCTTTTGTAGTTATTTTTGAGGCAGCCCATGACATTGGAGATGTCACAAGGTTTAATTTGAGATATGACTCATTACCTCAGCAGAGAAACACAATGACAAACTCCTTATCCAAGGTTCAAACTCTTCCTGAGTTTGAACCGAATAAAAATAAATAAAAATAATAAATAAATACCCCGGAGTTTTTTATTGTGTTTTCAGCAGTAGTCAACCATTCAGCAACATTTCAGCAGTAGTCAATCATCCTTGCACTGTTAAATTTGGTGAAGCTGTTGAACCCTGCAAAAATCTGCCCCTCTCACCATTTTATCAGAGGTTAATAGTGGGGGCAAAATTTGAATTTATTTTTTTTTATTTTTAAAATTTGAAATAGTATACAGCTATCATTATATGAGCTTTCACTTGATACTAACTCATAACTGTAGGCCCTTGCATTAGGAAGATGCAGCAGAATGACTTTCGCATTTCCTGATTTTTTTAGGGGGGAAGAAAGCATGGGGGGGGTGAATATTTTTGTAGCCTAAGACACTCCCCACATCACAAGCTTTCATTTGACATGTAGCTTGTTACTTTCCGCACTCACATTCAGGAGATATAGGGGAACAATCATTTTCATAAAAAGGGAAGAAGTATTGGGGGGGGGGGGGCAATTTTCCATAGCCTAGGACAGGGGTGGGCAACCTTTTTAAGTGTGCGTGCCAAAATCTCCAAATCTTTGATGCAAAATTTTCTCATGTGCCAAAATTTTGGGAACATATTATTATTTGGTGTCTTTTAAGTATTGGGATTTAAGATACAGCCATACAATTTAAAGGCACAATTTTTAACATTAACAAAATAATAAACAATAATTCTGAATTTTTTTTTTTTTATAAAGATCAATCATACATAAATTTTTTCAAGTTTTTCCAATATATTTCAGTGCCCAATCACATAATCGTTTTACTTGACTAAAACACAATAAAAGAAAATAAAATGAAAGATATTCGTTTACTAATCCCTTACGAGTAATACATGAAAATTACAAAGAAAATAAAATGTTATTTTACCTACATCTAAGTGACCTGGGTTCGAGCCCCGGGTAAGGCATGGATGTGTATGTTGTTTTTCTGCTGAGGTCCTGCCATCCTCACAGATCTTCTACTATGGCATATAAACTGACAGGCTCCTATCAGACCTCTGTGGCAAGCAGCTGCTTGAGGGGGTATTTATTTTTTTTTATTATAATACATGAAACAGAAGTTAATCTACCATTTTTTTTAGCAGAAAACATCAAATCAAAACTAGAGAAAGAAAAATTATGGACATTTTATTTATTTAGCATCAATGATGACTTCTGCTGCTGCATCACTGATGACAGATAATTTATATAAGGTTTATATTTTGTAACATTTAGAGATATGCATGAGCTACTAGTAGTATAAATTAAACATATTAATTGACAATAAATACTTCCAATCCATATTTTAATGTCTTACGATTTAATTAAATCCAAATTCACATAAATACACACATTAGAAAACCGATAAATTCTTTACAAAACACGAAAGAATATATAAAATGATAGTAAAGGAGTCATGCGACGTCCAGCTGCCTGGCGAATGATGCAACAACTGAACGAGACAAAACTTGTACATTAGTATATCGTGGAGATAGATGGCTTGGATGTTTGTTTCATTTCCTTATTCCTTATTATTACTAAAACAGTTCACAGTTTTGTTTCTTTATTGCATTTTTATTTGGTATCGCTCTACTATAATAAAATTGTATTCTATTATCTACTAATAAATCAGCACTTTGAAGGCGATTCAAATTTTAGAGGAAAAATTGTCTTGAGCCGGGTGGGATATGAACCCACGACCTCCTGATAACATGTCAGGTGCTCTGGACCACTGAGCTAGCGGCTGCCGATCGAGATCTCCTCTAACTAACACTATGAACATTTCCATTGTCTCATATAGGCGCTATTCAGGCAATCTAGCCACAAGCGGCGTTCTATTTGCCATACAGATGGAAAGCATGTCTTACAAGTATGCTGGTGATAAATAATGAAATAAATAAACTCAGCATATTCAATATGTCAATTAAGTTAAAATATACAACTCGGCGAAGATGTTGGACATTTATTTATTTAATTATTTTTTAAAGTGAGCCGTGGGTTGCGTGCCGAAAAAAAGTCGGCGTACCACATTTGGCACGTGTGCCAAAGGTTTCCCACCCCTGGCCTAGGACATTCATGTCAGAAGCTGTCATTTGACATATAGCTTGTTACTTTCGGTCTTCACGTTCTGGAGATATAGCTTAAGAATAGTTTTCACATTTCTTCTTTTTTAGAGGGGGAAGAAATCATGAGGGGTCATTTTTTTATAGCCTATTACACTCCCTGTGCCATAAACTTTCATTTGGGACATAAATCATTAAGTTTCTCCATTGCGTTTAAAAGATATGGTGGAACAACGTTTTGTCAAATCCCCAAACTGACTACCAACTGATAAATGTCCAAGCCAAAAGCAATAAGAAGATAGGTAAAAAAAAAGCTTTGATGTTGCCTAATGAACCATTGCATGAGACAAATTTCAAACAAATTTGTTCAGTGAGTGCAAATGTGGTTGGTTGGGATATTGGAATGCTATTCCATTTACAAATATTAATCCACGGCACTAACAATATTGATATTATAGATATATGTAGTATTATATTATGGCTGTTAAGCATAAAAATAAAGAAATTTTTTCTCCTTTTTTTAATCTTTTATGAAATTTTGTAACGTTTCAAATTCATATCCCTTAATGGAATAGCATTTGATGTAGTCACATTTGTAGTCAATCTAACAAACTTACTAGAATCAGTAGCAGATAAACAATCTGTTTTTGTTCCGCATCCACTGATGTACATTCGGCGCCCAGCGAATGGGAACTCAGTAACTGATTGCACTATCGATATGCTTTAGGTTTATTTTCTACTTTTTAGGGCCCTAAAGGAAGATTGGTATTTTTTGCCAAAAATTTTTAACTTATATTTTTTTCTTGTCACTAAAAACACCTACCTTCAAAAACTTTCATTTGATATATGACTCATAAACATCAAACACATTTACTCCCCTTTTATAGTCATTTTTGAGGTAGCCCATGACATTGGAGATGTCACAAGGTTTAATTTGAGATATAACTCATTACCTCAGCAGAGAAACACAATGAAAAACCCTTTTTCCAGGGTTCAAACCCAGATCTGTTTTAGCAGTAGTCAACCATCCTTACACAGTTAAATTTGGTGAAGCTTCTGAACCCCGCAAAAAACTGCCCCCCCCTCCATTTTATCAGGGGGTAATAATGGAGGCAAAATTTGAAATAGTATATGGCCATCATTATATGAGCTTTCATTTGATACTAACTTGCATTTGAAAGATATAGCAGACTGACTTTCACATGACTTTGATTATGCAGACTGACTTTCTTAGTATACAGCTATCATTATATGATTTTTTTTCCCCCAAGGACTAATTTAAAGGGAAGAAAAGGATGGAAAGAAATGAAGGTGGAAAGTATGGGAAGAAAGCTTGGGGGGTGGGGAATTTTCCATAACCTAGGACATTTCCCATGTCAGAAGCTTTCATTTGACGTATAGCTTATTACTTATGGTCTTCGCATTCTGGAGATATAGCTTAAGAATAGTTTTCATATTTCCCCCTTTTTTAGGGGGGGAAGCATGGGGGATCAATTATTTTATTATACCCTATGACACTCCCTGTGCCACAAACTTTCATTTGGGACATAAATCATTAAGTTTCTCCATTGTGTTTAAAAGATATGGTGGAAAAACATTTTGTCAAATCTCTAAACAAGGTGTTAGTTCATGGTGAAATTAGCCTCCAGTGAGTGGCATAACCCTTTCTTGAATGATCATCTCCTTACCATTTTTTTTTGTGGCAAATGGCATGGAAGAGAAAGAGCCAATCTCTGCAAATCTGTAATTTTAGCCTTATTTGTTTGATAGTAAAAAGTTGCATATGGTGAAATATATTGCTAACAGTCATGAAAATTTAATGTGAAGTTAAATTAAGATAATTGCTTGTTTATTAAATAAATATTTTAAATTTTATTTAATTTTGCCCACTGAATCTTTTAGGTGTTAATTTTGAAGTTAATTTTTTAGGACAGGCAGTGCTACTTTTAAAATGTCCTAGTTTTCTGAACTCTGAAAATTGAATGAATATTTCCAAAAACTAAGAGATTGTGCTAGCCCTAACTGAGGCAGTGACCATTATCTTAGAAGGGCATGTCATTATATGAAAAGGCATGTAGAAAATAGGAGTAGTTTCTAGGTGCCTTCTCTGTTCTATATGTTGCAAATCAAAATGATATAATTCTGATTTTAAATTTGCCTTTAGACACATTTTTCCATTAAAAAATTCATTTTAGATGTTCTGGATCTTTGAATTTGACTATCAACTTGTATAATATAGAAGTTCTAATAATTTGTTAGGATGTTATATGCATTTCTAAGACCCAACAACATAATAGGCAATTTAAACATAGATGATAATCGCAGCATGACCTGATGCTCTTTTGGCATTAATAAATCAATAAATATTTAGTGGAAAAAATTTTTGCTGACATATGGGAATTGAACCCACATCTCTCCAGAAACTTAAGATATTATGAAACCAATAATGTAATCTACAATAGGATGAAGCCATCATTAAATAATTTGTCAATAGTATCAAAGCAGTTTTCCATAATCAAATATTTTAAAACTAAGCCACGGATTTTTAGAATTGAGGGTGGATTGAAATGTTTTAAACAATTTTATTAATGTAATTGCTTAAATAATAATGATTTACCAAAAAATGTTTCCCCCCAAGGACTAATTTAATTTTCCATTTGATTATGCTATTGCCACTAAGTGAAGTTTTTTAGATATTTGCTTTCCTTCCTGAATTCGGACAGGAAAAATAAAACAGTTAGGCAAGAACTTAGACAGGGGATTTTGCATATGAGAACTCAACTTCAAAAGTAAGTTTCTTGTAAGGTCACAAAACATTTCCAGTTTTGCCAAAATGTTTAAATTATTCACTATATTCTCCTAATGTATAAATAACATTATTCAGGAATAATCCATTGAACATATTTTTCATACTTAATATGTCAATAATTAAAAGATATGACAGCAAAATCTTGTGTGCTTTACATAATGGATTAACCCAATCCAATGCATTTTATCTAAAATGATTCTTCAGGCAGTGAACTCTACCATCAAGGTTAACTGAACTAACATCTCATTATGAATATTATTGTGGAGAGAACCAAAGTGATTACCACCAACACAGACCTCTACAATATCATCTTGCAAATGACCAGCAGCAAGATGTGCATCACAGTTGAATGAGTCAGCCAATGTAACAATTATGTGTGAAAGAACTGGTAACAGTCTTTATCAAAACATCCTGTCAATGCATATGCAACTTGAACTTTATTTGAAGTTTTTATTTTGCCCCTTTATTTAATATAAGGTAGAAGAATGAAGATTCAAAATTGAATTTTTAACTTTGATGTAGCCTACTGAACATTTGGCTCAATTTATACAGTGATTTTGCAAATTATTAAATTTTAAATATGATATTGAGGTAACGTTTCTGATTTTTTGTCCATGCAGAATATTAATTCATTTTCTTAATAGATTATTGATTTAGTATTGTGTATTTATAAATTTTGTCAAAACCTACCATTCCAAGGTAAAATTAATTTTATTTTTACTTTATTTTGTGAATTTTCTAAATTTTTGCTGATTTCCATGTTTTTTATCAATACACTTTTAAGTAATTTATAATTTTTTTTTAGATTCCAGCAAAAACAAATTCATTGAATGCAAAGAATGGTAATTGCAAAGAAAATTTAGACAATACCGAAGACGTAAGTTCTATTTAAATTGATAACATATTCATTGCTTTTTTTATGTCACACAACTGTATTAGGGTCATTCAATATCATTTAGGTTTGTGCCTCACTCAATATGCTAACTGCTGTGTTGTGAGGGGACCATCAAATGAAGGATCTGTTGGTTCAGTTACCTTCAGGGATTCTCAGTTGTCACTAAGTTTGCATGTATGAAAACCTGTCATCTCTAAGAAGGAAGATCTTGGTAGTTTAATAAGGCATCCTATTTAATGTGCAGTGGAACTCACTGATATGACACTTACAACAGACATTCAGTTTTTAATATTTAAGCAAGTGTAAAAAAACAAAAACTGTCTCATGGACTTGAATGTGGGATCTTCAAGGCTATATGCCAGTTGTACCAGTTGAGCTAAGATATGGTGATCCACTCTTGCTTAAGTAAGGTTATGATGGTAGTTGAATGCTATGTAGCACTACCATATAGTTCATATTGGTGTACAACCACATGCTGTTTATACCAATGATGAACTAAACATTTTACACAATATATGAAGTTTCATTTATGTAAAAATATATATATATAAAGCGATCTAGGTACTAGTGATCAAAAGTGAAGCAGGTTGAAATTTGCTAAAAAAAATATCAGTCAGTATGTACTTGAAATGTGTTTGTTGTGTGTGCATACCTGGAATGGCTCTGAAGGATAGTGTCCAAATGCACTCAGACAACTGACCTTATAGTGTATAGCTTAACATCAGCAGTAGAGATTGATCAACAGCCAGTATCTCAGTGGTCAGAGCACCTGACAAGCCTCAAAGAGGCTAGATCCCACTGGCTCAAGACAATTTTTGCTCTACACCATTATCGTCATGATACTTAAACAGCCTAACTGAATAAACGCTGCATTATTAAACTTGCATTATTCTGGTGCTAACTGCATCAGAACACAGGATGGTAATAACACTATCATCTTTTGGGTGACAGCCATTTGCTATGATGCAATTTATCTTCTGTGACAGTCACACCAGACATTAAGTGTTTAGTAGGCAACTGGTACATAACCAGGTGATCCCATTTTCAAGTTGTGGAGGTGGTTTGGTTCATCTTCCAGTGCTGATTGTGTCCATGGAAAGTTTGGTAGCTGGAGTGCAGGGTAACTTTATTGGGAACATATCACTTTGGCTTCTGTTTTAGAAGAAATGAGCATTCTTGTGTTCTCCATTCAGTACCAGTTTGCTGGTGGATTTGTATACCATAGTCATTTATGCAATGCAGGAAAGTTTCTTTCCATGGTCTGACCACAAGAAGATCATGGTGAATCATACACAAACACAGAATATCTTCAAGGTCTTTTGCTCCTCACCAGTTCAAAGCCTTTATGCTGAGGCTGATAAACCATCTTTATCTGTTTTCCATCACAGTTGTCCCTACAGTATACATCTATGGCAATCATCTTGTGAGTGCTCCCTGCTTTACATTTGGTTCAAATCATCCTGCGTAAACCTTATGAATTGGTCAAACGAAATGTCCTTAGTCATGCCAATGACTTTGATGGAATTAAATGCATATGCAAGTTTTATATAACAAACATAACTTTATAACTAGCAAAGAGAATATGACACTAAACATTCATATACTTTTTAAACCCATGCCAAAAATGGCACAAAATATATGTCCATTGATAATTCTTCCCATTTAACAGCTTTCTATCTTTAACAACTTACTCAACATACTAGTGCATTCATAAGATAGGCGACTCCAGTGCCCCTGGAAATTCTGAATGCTTTTCAAGTGATCACTGACTCATGACAGCTAGGTATCTGATTTATTTCCCCAACAGGGCTAGAACTAAGTAATGAACCAGGACAGCACTGAGCAAGAGAGGCAATGAGTCATTCTTTCTGTCTTAATGTCACTCTGGGTTACCTTGAAGTAAGTATCAATTGTCTGTTCTTTTGCTGCATGCTAGCTTGCATATTGCCAGTTTTAATATGTTTTATTATAACTGTTTTAATATGTTTTATATTGCCAGTTTTTTGCAAATTTATGAATTTAATAATTTTAGTTTTTATCACTTTTAAGTTTAAAACGTGATGTAGCATTTTTATTTTATTGCAAAGGTTTCAAGTCTGTTTTGTATTTTTTGTGGTAATTGAAGACACTAACATTTGTACTTTTGAACTAATCTCTGTGTCATTGAGAGAAATACAGTACTGCAAAAAATGTTATATTTCAATAAATAATAATAAATAAATAAATACCCCCTCAAGCAGCTGCTTGCCACAGAGGTCTGACAGGAGCCTGTCAGTTTATATGCCAGAGTAGAAGGTTTGTGAGGATGGCAGGACCTCAGCAGAAAAACGACACATATCCATTCCTTACCCGGGGCTCGAACCCAGGTCCCGTAGATCATTAGCCAAGCATGCTAACCACTCGACAATAGCCTTTCGTTAATTATGTGTGATCACAGTTGTGTAACAGAATATTGGTCAAAATATCAAAATAAAGATACCACTGACTATGTTAGCATTTTCCGATTTCCGGTGAATCCAGAAATAAAACAAATTGGCTAAGAAAAATTTCTAGATGAAACTATTACCAGGAAAATATTGTGAAAAACATTTTCATGAGGAAGTTATTATTGTAGATAATATTGTTAACAGCAAGTTGTAAAAAGAAAATTCCTCATAAATAACAAAATTTAAAAGATGATGCTTTATCAATGTATATTCATAGGATATCATATCTTGGAACAGGCACCAAACCACAGACTAAGCAAAGAAAACTGGAAAATGAGAGCAGAAGCACATTTTGCTTTTAAGCAGAACAATAAAATATTAAGATATGATGCATTTTCAGCACACCTTTCTACTCAAAGGAATTTATTGAATGTACAAATATGATTATTCATAATGCAAAACTTAAATTTTTGTTGAGTTTCACTTCCATTCCCCAAGTATAAATGAGCTTAAAAATTGAAAGTGAAATGAATTTATACATGTTTCATGGTGGTAAACCTATACCAATGAATACAATAAGCTATATTTTAAATGACTCGTAATGCCTATAGAGTAAAATTCAAAATATTCAGAGATTACTAAAAGATTTCCTTAATAATTATTAAATTATTTTTGATGATAATACTTTTAAAAATGTTGTATCTGTACATTGGCAGATGAAGGTGTGACTAGTGCAGAAGTTTTGTATTTTAAAAAATATAATATTGATTGGATACAAATCACTATTTCAGAGGTGTACCCTTCAACAAGGTGTCTTTGTTTGGCTGTTCGAATTCTGTGTCAAAAAAGTTGACTGATACAAATGAGGTTTACTAATCTAACAATTCTCAAATATTCATTTACATTGTGAAAGTGTTCAACATATTTAGAGACATTTGTTTGAAAATGTTATACAAAAGGTATTAATGGACAAAAATTTTGATTTCTAGTGAATGTAAATTGAAAAAAAATAATCTATAAAACTTGGTAGATCAAGAATTTTAATCAATTTGGCTTGGGAAATATATAATTTTAAACGTTTGTCATTTCAACTTAATGTGCAACATCATCATTATCAAATAGCCATGGGCAACAGAGGTCCAACCAGATTGTGCAATTTAGTTCTCCAAGCATATCTGTCCTGAGCTAAATCTGCTACATCCGGCCACTTCACACCGATTCTAACAAGATCCTGTTTAACATTGTCTGCCCACCACATCCTGGCACACTGTTCATAACTCTATTTGCTAATCTATAATTAATTATCCGTATGGGCAACATGGCTAAACCAACAGTCTGTCTCTACACAATATGTGCTCAAAGGCAGTTGCTGACTCCTTTTGCCTAACCTCATCATTATTTGCAAATTTGAAACACCTAATGCCCAAGATACTGGGCAAGCATCTAGAATCAAAAGCATCAAGTTTCCTGCCATCTTGTTTACAAAGCATCCAAGTTTCACTACCATAACTAACCCTAAAAAGAATCAAACTATTATGCAGTTTTAATTTTAGTCCTTAGGTGTATACACATAATTTCTCCACACTCTCCATAGATTCTTAAAAGTTCCAGCAGCAATCCTTATTCATCTGTTAATCTCATTCTGCACATCACCACTTCATAGCTCCCAAGATAATTAAATTCTGACACCTGCTCAAGAGTGTAAATATTCAGATTAATTGGCCACAGCCTGCCTGACCTATTTTCATCACTTCAGTTTTCTCTTTGTTTATAACCAAACCTACTCTACTACCAGTCTCATCAACAGCTCAAATGAAAGGGCTCATCTCATCAACATTATTTGTCAAAAGGGCCAAATCATCAGCATAATCTAAATCAGAAATTTTCAGATCCGCAGACCATTTGAAGCCAAAATCTTTCCCTTGCAGTGCATTTCACATAACATAATCAATAACCAAACTAAAGAGAAAGGAGCACACTCTTTGTCAAACACCAGAAGCAATGCTAAACAAATTGCTACAAGCCTTACCAACTCTCACAGCGACTCAATGTTGTTATAGAGAGCTTTCATTATGTTAACTAACTAGTCTAATATGCCATGTTTTTCACCTACACAGATTCTTGAGAAATGTTTGGATTTACAGAAACCTTTGGTTACTAGCTTTGTTGATTTCAAAAAGGCTGTTGATCATCATAATTTGTGGTATCTCACAATCAACCACAAATTATGATGATCAACAGACTCAAAAGCCTTTTTGAAATCAACAAAACTAGTAACCAAAGGTTTCTGTGAATCCAAACATTTCTCAAGAATCTGTCTAAGTGAAAAAATCTGATCTACACATTCCCCTACCACTTCTAAATCTGCACTGCTCATCACACAATTGCCTTTCAACCAGATTCTTAATTCTGTTAAACACAATCATGCAAAGAACTTTACCTGGAACAGAAAGTAGGATGATACTTCTATATTATCACAAGAACTTCAATTACCTTTTTTAACAATAGGAATAATAATAGTTGTGGTAAAATACTTAGGAACCATGCCTTTATCATAAAAGATATTCAAAATTAAAAATAAAGATTTAATCACAATCTACACTGTTTAAACTCAAATGCCCTTATTGCTCTAGAGCTTATTTTACATTACATCGTTGCATTTGACAACATGTATGAGCATTAGCTTATTGCTATTAACACATATGATTTTCTACTAAGAAAGATCTAAGTGTTATTTTCTGCTACTAATTTGAGTATTTAAAGTTCTTATATATCACAATATAGTTGCATTGAGTTGTTATACTGTGCAGTAGATGTCTTGCGAAAACTGGCTGGTACAGTCAGCACTTTCCATGGAGAAACACAGTCCTTTAATTTTCACTGCATTCACTGTTGTTGAACTCTTGATGACTCGAATACTCAATGTTGATTCATGTTGTAGTTGAATCACTGTTTAATTTCTAGGATCTTTTTGTTGTTTTAATCATCAATGTTTTTTCTCATTACATAGACAGGTTGATATTCAAGTCCAATTTAAGTTTGCAGCTTTTCATTTTACAATTTACCAGTAGCAGGTTTTAATTTTAGAGCATTGCCAAACTTAAAAAAACAAAACGAAAAAACCTCAAGCAGCTGCTTGTTACAGAGGTCTGACAGGAGCCTGTCAGTTTATATGCATAGTAGATCTGAGAGGATGGCAGGACCTCAGCAGAAAAACGACACATACATTCATGCCTTACCCGGGGCTCAAACCCAGGTCCCTTAGATTAGTAGCCAAGTGCACTAACCACTCGGCCATGGAAAGGCATTTGAAATTAAAATATATTACTTTCAACTGAATACATTTAAACTATCGTCCAAATTGACATTTAAAACCACTGATCTTAATGCTACGCGTTTCAACATACTTCATCATATGTCATCGTCAGGCAACAAACTGATTGAAGTGAGTGAGGAATATATAAGGCTTGCCCTCTAGTGGTGAGTGACATTTCCCAGTTAGTAATTATGCATGAGAATGTTTCATGCTGCTGGTAGGGAAATGGTAGGGAATGAAAATTTATTAGGTTTTCCATGAAATGTAACTGATATCTAGTAGGTGGAGAAACAATTATTTATAGCTAGTTGATTTTGGATTGTTGTTTGGGATAATGCCGTTTGGCCTTTCTGACGCCAAATGTCATGTTTATGTTCCATAATTCGTTCATCCATTGTCTGATATGTTTGACCATCATATTTATTTTTATTTTCTGAAATATTAGAGGGGTGCTCTAATTGGATTATATATATATTCACCTGGAAGGGGTTATTTTATCTCGATCATTTAATGTTAAAAGTTTTATAGTATTGCTAATAGTGCAAGGTGGCATTAAATTATAGGGTCATAATATTTTATTAATAGTATGTGAAAAGCCACTAATGTATAGGAAGCTTATAGTATATTTAAGTAACTAACTCATGTTTTGTGTGGGTGTAATTTGTGTATTAAGATATTAAATTTATTTTGTTTTTGAATTGATCTTATGAACTGATCCGAATAGCCAGCTTGAAGGATGTAGAGCAGTATCAGTATGCTCATAAAAACTATGTATTAAAAGTGGCTTTTTTTGTATTTTGTATGGTGAGCTGAACCTGCAGGAATAAGGTTGGGGATATACATATGTGAGTTTCCTATATACTGTGGTGTCACATTGTTCTTTCTTACATATTAAATTTGTATCTAAATATGCCAATTTTCCTTGTTTTTCAGATTCATGAGTAAACTGAATGGAGGGCATAATACTATTGAAAGTTGTGATGAGAGATTGCAGTTCATTAATATCATAATTCGAGAAAAATAAAATGTCATCAATGTAAAGAATATATAAAGTGGGTTTCAATAAACATTTTTCGAAAACCTGCGTCTCAACATATCTCATAACTGCTTCTGCCATAAGACCAGAGAGTGGGGAGCCCATAGGGACCCCCTCTCTCTGGACCCATGCACGGTTATTAATTTGAAACCAATTGGACGAAGTGGCAGGTCAGGGCCCTGTGTACGCTAAAGTACTCTTGGGCCATGGGCTTGGCAACCTCCAACCATTTGGCTTTAAGTCTCATCGCTGCATCCAGCACAGTGTGCTCGGATACAATGATACAATGTCTAAAGAATGAAATGTTGTATGTTCATTTATTGATGCATTATGTACTATTTGTAATGCATCATAACAAGAGTTAATATTATGTGAATTTGAAGGAAAATATGGTTTAAAAAATTATATAAAGCATTTTCTAGGTTATGTGTAGGTGATCGTCGTTTGGATACTAATGGTCGAAAGGGGTAGTTTTCTTTATGTAACTTAATTTTCATAAAAACAGCTGTGATACTGCAGGATACGTAGGAGCAGTGCAATTTTTTTGCTATAATTTGTGGTAAGAATGGTGCTTGATATAATGTGTTTCAAGTGAAAAGTTGCAAACTTAAATTGGACTTGAATATCAACCTGTCTATGTAATGAGAGAAAACACCGATGATTAAAGCAACTAAAAGATCTCGGAAATTGAATAGTGATTCAACTACAGTATGACTCAACATTGAGTATTCGAGTCATCAAGAGTTCAGCAACAGCGAGTTCAGTGCAAATTAAAGGACTGTGTTTCTCCATGGAAAGTGTTGAGTGCATCATCCAGTTTTTGCAAGACATCTACTTCGCAGTATTAAACAATTCAGTACAACTTATTTGTGAGTATATAAGAACTTTAAATGCTCGAATTAGTAGCAGAAAATAACACTTAGATCTTCCTTAGTAGAAAATCATGTGTGTTAATAGCAATAAGCTAATGCTCGTACATGTTGTAGAATGCAATGATGCAATGTAGAATAAGCTCTAGAGCAATAAGTGCATTTGGATTTTAACAGTGTAGATTGTGATTAAATCTTTATTTTTAATATATCACTTTGTAATTAACATGATATTCAAAATTTCAGCTATCATCATTACAAACAATGGAAATAGAACTAACTACATTGTTTAGAACATCACTAAAATGCTCAGCTCACCTATCCATGATAGAATCCTTACCTTCTATAACCTTACCTTGTTTATCCTTCAGTCCCTGTATACCTGTCCATTTTAACTATTTTAACTTTCTAACTATATATTTGTCCAACATTAACTATCTGGTACAGCTATCTTGCTGTTGTGCTATCTAACTGCATCCTCAGCTTAGGAAGCAGTAAGCCAAAGATTCTTATCAGCAGCTAGCTGATCCTTTATGTGTTTATTAAGCTCTCTGTAATGCTTCCTATTAGAACTAGTTAGCCCAAGTTTTACTACCATAACTAACCCTAGAAAGAACCAAACTATTATAGTCTAATTGTAGTCTTTAGGTGTATACGCTTATTTCTCCGCACTATCCATAGATTCTTAAAAGTCCCATCAGCAATCCCTCTTTGTCTGTTAATCTCATGCCACACATCATCAGTATCTGTTACATAGCTCCCAAGATAATTAAAACTGTGACAGCTGCTCAAGATTTGCAAACCTTTCAGATTAACTAAACCACAACCTGCCTGACCAATTTTCTTCACTTTAGTGTTCTCCCTGTTTATCACCAAACCTAGTCTACTGCCAGTCTCATCAACAGCTCGAATGAAAGAGTTCATCTCATCATATCATTTACCAAAAGGGCCAAATCATCAGCATAATCTAAATCAGAAATTTTCTACTCTCTAGAACTGATTCCAAAAAGTAAAACGAAAAAGTAAGAAAATTTAGTGAATTACGCATAACATAGTTAGTAACCAAACTAAAGAGAAGAATGCACCCTTATCGAACACCAGAAATAATGCTAAACCAATTGCTACAAGCCTTACCAACACTCACACACAATTCAGTGTTATTATAGAGAGTTTTGATTATATTAACTAACTTGTCTGGTTTGCCATACTTTCTCACAATCAACCACAAATTATGACGATCAACAGAGTCAAAAGTCCTTTTGAAATAACCAAAGGTTTCTGAAACTCTTAACATTTCTCAAGAATATGTTTGAGTGAAAAAATCTGATCTACACATCCCCTACCATTTCTGAATCCGCACTGCTCTTCACACAATTGCCTTTCAACCAGGTTCTTAATTGTATTAAGCACAATCATGCAAAGAACTTTTACCTTGAACAGAAAATAGGCTGATACCCCTATAGTTATCACAAGAACTGCAATCACCTATTTTTAAAATTGGTATAATAATAGTTCTGGTAAAATTCTTAAAAACCATGCCTTTATCATAAAAGATATTCAGAATTTCAGTCAGCCATGTGGTAACAAAAACATTCCCACTCTAAGCATTTCAGTTGTAATTTCATCTACCCCTGGGGATTTATGCAGTTTTAGAAATAGCCAAAATGACTTCAGAGTGTGATACAGGGCTAACATTAAAGCCAGTAATACATCTATCATCATTACATACAATGAGAATAGAACTAAAAACATTGTTGAGAACATCTCTGAAATGCTCAGTCCACCTAGCCATGACAGAGTCCTCACCTTCAATAACCTTACCTTTCTATTCTTCAATCCCTGTATACCTGTTGGTTTCTTCCCATACAGAACATTGACTAAATCATACAGCTCTCTGCTGTTATGATATCTAGCTGCTGTTTCAGCTTTGTCAGCCCAGCTGTCAGTCCAAAGATTCTTATCAGCTGCTAGCTGATTATTTACACATTTATTAAGCTTTCTGTAATGCTTCCTATTAGAACTAGTAGGGTATTGATTAAGGACATTCGTGCACTTCTTTTTTCTAAAATAAGCTTAAGTGCCTTGTCACTCAAATAATTTTGCCTCCTCTGCTCCTTTTTTACTAAAAGAGTAGTTAGTTTCAAGAAAAGCCTGTTTAAAATGGTCTGATTCTTCCTCAACCTCAGTAGTAAGGAAACCATGACTGTCATAATGACTAAGTAACCTATCATGATAAGCTTTAGCTATAACTGGATATTTCAGAGCTTCAGTATTAAAGATAAATTTTTTAACCTTAGCACAATACTTTTTAAGTTTAAGTTGCAAGACACTTTTAACAAGATAATGGTCAGATCCAATTTCAGCTCTCCTATATGACCTGGTGTTCCTAACAGAACTAGCCCATTTGCTGTTAATTAATGTATAATCAACCATATTCTTATGCAGCCCACTTGGTGAAACTCACGTATACTTATGTGTCGTGGTGTTTGCAATAAGTGTTAGTTATTCTCAAACCATTAAGATTACTTACCTGTAGGAGACGGTGCCCATTGACATTGCAGTTGCCAATACCAAAGGGACCCTCCCTAAAGATCAGAGTAAGTACCAACTTTTAGTATTGAAGTTGCCTAGAACAAGGAAAATATCTCTTGACAGAATTCAAAATATCCTGAAGTAGTTCATAAAACCTGTCTTTTTCATCTTCATCAGCATTCTCAGTAGGGGCTTAACAACAGATAACATTCAAGCCTTTAATGCTTGTCTGAAATTTAGCTGTAAGAAACCTTCCATTAATGCACTTATATCCTAGAAGAGCATCACTTGCATGTCTGCTAAGAAGCATATATATGCCTTGGAGATGCTTCTTATCTCCCCTACGTGAAAAGAGAAATTTAAGATTATTTTTAAGAATCTGACCTTTATCTGTCCATCTGGTCTCTTGCAAGCTGAGAATATCTAAGTTGTAATGATGGAATTCTCATGTGAGGACAACAAGAGAATAATCTCTGTGCAGAGTCCTCAAATTCCAACTCCCTGTGGAGATAAAATGGTTAGTGGGGTGTTTAAAGAAACTCTTTTTATTGAGAAGGGGAATGCTGATAATATCAAACAGCCTCCTAATCGCCTGTGAATCTATTCACTTGGGGCTGTCAATCCACAAGCAAACAGAAAACACAGTGGAAAATTTTATCTCCACAGAAGCCCACCAGTGCAGCAAATTCATGATCCATAATCAAGCTCATACGCATTATTCAATTCCAGTTGGTGTATAGGTCAGCACTGGGACTCTGTGTGGTTGACCACTCATCAGCAGGGTAGAAGGAAAAAAAGTAGGCATAATAGTCCAGATCAGTAGGCCACACTGATCTGGCAGCCCTTCCCTTCCATTCCCCTTCCACAAGAGAGTATTGCTTTTGAAAGATACTATTTGACAAAAATACTGCTAGTTTTATTAGGGCTTTTTTAAGTCATGTAGGAAAAAAATGCATCTGGCAATGTAAATAAAAATTAATTAAAATCTAATGGGAAGAAATGATTACAATTCACATGAATAGTAGGCTATTTATTTCTGAACAGCAAAAAAATAAATTTTTGCTTGAAACAAGGAAATTACTCTTGTTTTGGAATTTTTTTTCTAATTACCATACTTTGGGAAAAATGCAGTCTTTTTGCCAACTGTAAAATAATATAATACCCCCTCAAGCAGCTGCTTGCCACAGATGTCTGACAGGAGCCTGTCAGTTTATATGCCATAGTAGAAGGTCTGAGAGAATGGCAGGTCCTCAGCAGAAAAACAACACATACAGCCATGCCTTACCCGGGGGTTGAACCCAGGTCCCTTATATCAGTATCCAAGCGCTCTAACCACTCGGCCATGGGACAGCACCTGTGCTGTCATATAAACAAGCCAAATTTAGAATTAAAAAAACAATAACCAATCAACAGAAATAGGTCATGTTATATACTAAATTAAACAGAATTTAATTCAAATTTTATGAAAAGACAAAATATAATGCAATTTGCAAACATTGATTTTTAATAAGACTTTTATGTTATAGTGAAAAAATTGATCACACTGTGCAATTAAGGCTTCATTTTGGAAAACCTTGTTAATGAAAACAGTTAAATTATATATTAATCAAAAGGAAATTTCTTTCTGAATACTATTATATTTACGTGAAAACATGGGTCAGTGTTATACAATGTGGCTTGGATGGCATGCATTAATGTGGTTTTATGCCCAGTTTATGAAATGGAGGAACACTTTTTTGGCTGTTTTTTTTACTAAATATGTGATTTTTCTTTTCTTTGGGTGTTGAATTATGGAGACCTTGGTAAAGTGCCAAAAAGTTAGTGAATCCAAGCAAAGAAAAAACAAAACAGTCTATATAATGTCATGGCTAAGATTATTATATATAATGTATTTTTTTTTGGAGGGGGGGGGGGGGGTAAAGTCATTTAAAATCATTCAACAAAAATCCAAAAATGCATAATATTTTAAAAAGATAAAAAAAATTCTGGGGGGGGGAATAAATCTCATCCCTCAATGTACAGGTGGGTTAAAAACACTTTGCCCTCCCACATGAAGACTGATTTCTGTGTGAAGGAAGTTCTTTTTGCTTCTGTAACCAAGACCTCACCCATTTTCAGGAAATGATAAATAATCAAAGGTTTTTGACTTGAAAATGTAGAAACAATAAAAAAAAATTGACCTAATGTGATGTTAAAAAAAATATCCAAACAAGTTGTAGTTGTTGTTTACTTAATTGCTACATTTTAGACAAAAAAAAAAAAATCAAATCCATTAATACACAAACTTTGAAATAAAAATCCTAGTTTTGATTTCTGATTACCACCCATTAAATATTGTATGCCTAAAGAAAATGGAGAAGGAAAAAGCAAGCTTGTACACTCATTGAAAGAAGTCGATGTTGTCTGTGTGGGTGTCTAGGTGGAAGGAGTGAGTTGGTGGTAAATTCAAATATTGGACCACAGAGTAGGTAGGTACAGAGTACCAATTCTCATAGGCTGCTAGATTAATCAATAATAACCAAACTCCAGAATCAATTTTAATTTTGTTTTGCAAACTCCATTGGACTCTATAAATGAGGAACAGTTTTAAAAACCTCAATAAAAGACCTTTTTGCTAAAAAAAAGTAATAAATTAAAAGTTCTCTGTTATTATCTTTTAAAATTATTGCTCAATGACAAAAAACTTCCAGTCGTAATGAAAGAATTTTCATTCCTGAAACATCAGGCGGATTTTACACTGATTGTATTACAGACATTAATTTTTTTGTACCAAAACAATTTGTGCTGCTCAAAAATGGTGTCATCCTTTTCTCCTGTTCTGTGTTATACACATTTTCTTCATTGTTTCAAAAATTTCTCCATACACCAAAAAATGGTATAAATTTATGCAGTTGGATATTGCAAAAATAAAATTCATGAAATATTTGTAAATCAAGGGATGGATGTACTTGAAATGGAGACACGGGTTGCATTATTATTATCTGTGATAAATGGAAATGATAATAGAATTTAATGACATATGACTGTTGGTTGGTTGGTTGTTTTGGGTTTTATGGCGCATGGGCGACTAGGCCATAATGCACCAAACAAAAGACAATATAAAAGATAAAAGACGTCTAACCCGCAACCACATTTAAAAGAAATTAGCAAAATTGTAAAAAGGTAAAACAACAAAGAACAAGTGTAAAAATACAAAGTAAAACAATAGAATACCAGGTGTAAGTGACCTGGGATATACAAACTATGTATAAGGTGGTATAATCATATATATATAAAAAGCTGAAGAGTAAAAACTATATGCGAGTAAAATATCCAGTAAATCGTAAAAATTGAAAGAGAGAGGTAAAGGTACAATGGTCGGATAAAAGATGTCCGAGTGTACCATATGACTGTGATTCATACCTTTATAAGTCTGTTGGTTTGTCAGTACAATTAGGCATAAGTCTACATGCTGTTAAAAATTAGTACAGTTATGTATTATCTGTTTTTAAATTACCCAGTGTGAGTAATTCAAATAATCAGAGGGAAGTTTTTTATCATAATTTTAGATTTATGATTACAATAGCTTAAAATGGTAAATAAATGTTTTAAGACTGTTAAAAGCATTTTAACAGACTTTCTTTCTGATTAATCATGCTTTGGAGTTTTTATGTGGCTGAGTGGTTAGCATGCTTGTTTGCAAATTAGGGAACTCTGTAAGGCATTGGTGTTTCTTGTTTTGTCTTGCTGAGGTCTTAACTTTCTCAGACTTCTCCATGGTGTATTATACTGATAGCTCTTTTCAGGATAATACACCATAGAGAATAAGTATTTTAGACCCTTGTGACAAGCAGTTGTTTGAGAGGGTCTTTATTTATTATTTTTCAGTTCTATATATGTGCTTTTGGTGTTGCATTCCTGAGCATGGTTTATGGGTTTCATGTTTTCATTTTGTTTGTTCTCATGAGAGCAAACTAACCATTGAAAATTAAAAGTGTTAAAAGTAGTATTGAGCACTCTATTAATCATTAAAAATGCTATAAACTGTGCAACTAACAGCTTTAAGTATTTTTAATTTTTCTCCTTTTAATGCTTTGCATGATCAGCATGATGATTTAGGTATGTACTTCTATGTTTGTAGGTGAATCAACTTAACAACAATCCCAATAGTAAGTTCCTCATTGCCCCTCCTCCCACACAGCTGAACAAGATCAAGTATTCTGGTGGTACACCTCTGATTAAGAAAGACAAGCGTCAGAGTTCTTCTCGCTTCAACATTACCAAAAACAGAGAGCTGCAGAAATTACCCCCCATTAAAGGTAACTAAAATAATATGCTTTGTGACCTTAAAATATTGATTTTAATAGTTTAGTGTTGTTATACTGATGTTTTCATAATATCAATTTGTCATTTTTTTTTACACATGATAATATCCAAATAATCTTGAAATAATAATTACTATAAATAAATGACCATAGATAAAACCAGTAAGATTGAGAAGACTAGAATAAGATGATGACATAAATGTCAGTTTTAGTCAAGATCTCATATTTTGGCTTGCAATATAGTGTTTTAATTTTATACTACTGAGCATTCTATTGAAAAAAGGTTTGCTAAAATAAAAGCATTATCTTTATCAAACTTAGATTCTGAATGTTAATAGCTATTTTCATTGCCATTATTAACCCTTAGTCTCCAACGTTGCATAAATGAAACATTCTTCAAATAATGATAAAAAATATATATATTTGCCCACTAATCCAATTTTAAGCCAATGTATGTTATAAAGGGCATAATCTGTTATGTCCAAGCATAAATATTTATCAATATAAAATAAAAACATTGTTATTCATATTAAAACACCTAAATAGCCTATCTAATCTTTAGCAGTCTTTAGCAGTTGGGTCTAAAAAAGATATGTAGAAATACTAAATGCCCTAAGAATTTATGAAATAGCTTCACATATATTTCATTCAAGACAATGTTTCATATAATTAGAAAGTATTTTTTTAGTTTTTGCACAGTATAACATTTAGTGTAATGTTGCGTTTACGAAACATTGGGATTGCACAACATGACACATTGTCACATGTTTGATGACGCATTGTGAATGAGTCTATTCTTGCGATTTTTGTTCTGATATGAGTTTTCAAAAGAAAAATCATATGAACCTCTTTCTTTTTTCTTGATACTCTTTCCTACTCTTGATACTGTTTCCAAAATATTATTGCTTGTACGATTCTCACGAATTGCACCTGTGGCATAAAAACCTTTATTTTCCAAGCATCAAGTCTATTGATAGAGAGATGGTGCCTTATTTTGGTCGACACTCATGTAATATGTTCATAAAGGGAAAAACCAGCAAGTATAAATTTATACCATATGGCAGAAAGAGTGTGAATACCGAAGAGAATGCATTAGGTGTAGGAGAAAGGGTTATATTGGATCTTTTGTCCATAGTGCAGCATCCATCTAAGCATCGTGTACTTTTTGATAACTTTTTCTCCTCGCACAATGCATACCGAAAAATAAAGGTTTTATGCCACAGGTACAATTCATGAGAATCGTACAAGCAATAATATTTTGGAAACAGTAAAGAGTATAGATTCAACAATTTCTGCTTCTTCAGCCTTCCTTTTTTTACTCATTGGCATAAAGTAACTAGTTATTTTACTCATTTTGAACAATGATTGCACTGATTTAACTTAGATTAATTCAAAACTCACATGAACACCTGTGAACACCTGCCTGTTGCAGAGTGGATATAGAACTGATAAACTGATATTGGAGGCAATCGGAAATGAACACAACTTCCTGTTTCTGGTTACATACCAACCTATGAAACAGGAAAGCAGGGTACCTACTTATGAGTAATCAAAACTGAAAATTCAATTCATGAACGCAATACCATCTACTGGAATACATTTTGCTGTCAATAAATCGCAAATTTTTAAAAACAAGAAAAAAGGTGCCAGTACTGCATACCGCCAGAAAAAAGCACTGGATGGAATGATAATTTTGTCATGATTGTCACTACAAATAACTGCTGTATTGAACCACTGGTATCTGCTAAAAGATACAATAAAAAAGAAAAAAAAGAAGATTGCTCTTGCTCAGCCAAAAGTTGTTGCTGACTACAATCAGCACATGGGGGGGGGGGGGGGGGAGTTGATCTCCATGATAACGGTATTGCAAACTACAGAAAGGTGGGAAAGAAATGGTGGTGGCCGCTTTTTATAAATATAATAGATAGCGTAATTGTGAATGCATGGAAAATCTATAATGTAGGAAAGAAGCAGAAAATGACACAGATAGAATTCAAATCTTATGTGGCTCTTACTCTTATCAAAATAGAAGACAGTAATAGTCAAGAAAATCAGGAGATAGCAGGGTCTAGTGGAGTGAACATTATTTCTCCAAAACTCAACTTTGGGCGTCCATCCAAGAACTCATTACCGAAGTACGGTTTGACAATATTGGCCATGTTATAGTTGAACAGGAGAATAAAGCAAGAAGATGTAGACAGTGCAAAAGCAATACAATATATATGTGTAAAAAGTGTCAAGTTCATCTTCATGCAGACTGCTTCAGACAATTCCATATATTTTAACTTTAAGTATTCATGTTCTGATAATCCCAAAGTTGCGTATACGCAACATTTTTCTGTGGTCACAAATTGTTTTTTTTTTAATCACAACTACCTATTTACATGTATTTTTGGTCTGTAATAAAATTACTACCTTAAAAATATTATAATTTATACCTTTGGGAATTAATGGGTTAAACTGGAACATTTTCAAGTAAGGACAGAGCTAATCTAGAAGCTCTGTTAGAATTGTCCTGGCTTCTCAAACAACATACAAATACTTGTACTAAGATATATGTGCTGGTTTAATAGGGGAAGGGGGTTGGCTCAGTCTGTAGCATGCCAGGCTTGTAATTTGCCATTCCAGGTTTGAGTCCTACCTCTCCCAGCATTTAAATTTATCTCCTCTAAACCCTCTTCCTGCCCTGGTCAGAAAGGGAACACTAATGGGATGGAACTCTATATGAGAATAAGAGATTTTGTAGGCTTATGAATATTAGGGTGTTTATTACTTTTACTTTCATAAACTAGTGTAGCTAAAATTTGTTTATCCCTGTTTTTAAATAAATGCAATAGGATCCTGAATACATAAAATTTTCTTACAAGTTAAATATCTAAATCTTTATATAGGTTTCTAATACTGTCTTATTTTCTTTTCCTTTTTATTACATGACTCTAAACCTGAATAGAAATTTCATATTACTTGAATACATACCTCCTCAGTACATAGTTTATTTTCAAGTATTAATAGTGCCAAGAAACACTTTTACATTTGATATTTGGAAAAGGACAAATCATAAGAGTTACAAATTCGTCTGTGGATAAGTAAATATGTATATTATACAATGCAAAAAAAATTTTTAAGTGCTGTTACTCTATTGAATAAGCTCATTACAATCTAAACATAATAATATATTACACAAAGTGCTCACAGTAAACTCCCTGATATTTATATTGATCAACTCTTTGAATTACCATGCACAAACATTTATCTCCAATGTGTCTCTCATAATGATAATATATTTTATTTCTTACTCTATCACCATTGCTCTCTCCATCTGAAAAACAAGTACACCTAGTTCTTGAAGTACCATAATAGCACCATAGTGACATAATAAGCATTAATGTTGGGAAATATATTCTGATGTTAATCCTCATCATCAGTGGAATGATTTTGAGTTAAATATGGAGGCAAAGATGTTTATAGAGTGTAGATCAAAAAAGACTGCATTAAAATTGAAAAGGTGACTGCAGAGAAATTAAGTAAAATTCTTATAAATAAATTTGGTTATAATTGCAACATGGTTTCTGCTTCAACAGCTTGGTGAAGTTAAAGAGTAAAGATGATAATGAAGAAGGTGTTCATAATTCACTGACCACCAAGAAAAAAAGTGATGACAAATGCTTGCATGAGCCTCCTATTAAGCACTGCAGATCCTTGCATTTCATGCATTTGCATTTTGTGTTTCTACATTTTTAATAGGGACATGACAAGTTTTTTTTCTTTCAAATTATGTCGATGAAAATTTTTCTCTGAGGTATATTTTCTTCCAAAAACGTATCTTTGAGGAAACACATATGAAGAATGTGTAAAAAGAGAACTGGTTGTATTTTTTTCACTGTTGATAACTAATGTTTTTATTCAAAAATCAATTTCTGATCATTATCTTCATTTACTTCAGTAATCAACAGTTCTCAAATCATGCTGCATATATTACTGTGAAAGATGGATATCTGGCCAAATGTCGATATTCTCCGGTGAATGTCAGCATTCACATAGTTGCTTGATGTATGTCCGAAATATTTGCTAAATATCATTATTTCTCACTTACATCGGCAAATGTCGACATTCAGCATACACTGATGGTGAATGTTGAATAAAAATATTTTTGTTACGTTAAGACAAAAATGCAACTTTTTAAATCATACTTTATTATTAAAACATATTATGATATATGTCAAAATAGGAGAAAGCTTAAGTAACAGCACATGTAAATAAACTGTTGAACCTAAAACAAACAGTACATTCTAAATGAGAAAAGAAAATAATACCAATAATAAACTTACACATAAATTATGTGATTAACGTTATACAATCTTATTTATTGCAACAACTTAAACTGTTATCACACTTTGAATTGCACAAGAGTCCCTTGCTTTTGCAACTGCATTTAGTCGTGGAACACTTCTTTTTGCAATTACAGCGTGTATAGCCTTGCCCTCCACTTCTCGAATTAGTTGCAACTGCTTCTCTCAGCGACATTTCAAGAAATCTCATCTATGGAAAGTAACTTTTCTTTACAAATTACGAACTGATTACGGGTATGACGCTGCTTGAGGGTACCATTTTTGTTTGCTAATTTATAAAAGTCGGAGTCTTCTATTCCAACAACAACTGCCAACACATTTCGGGCATCTGTACGACCACGGTCAACATCAGGGACTTGTATTCGTACGGTATCACCAATTTGAGCAGTAGGAAATTTTCTTTTTGAGATTCGTAACATTTTCTTTGCTTGCAGTAGAAGATTCTCTTTCGCGGCCACTCTTTTTATAGAAATAAACTCATGTTGTTCAGTCAGGGCTTGATATGAAGACGTGGTAGGTTGCAGCTCCTCTTCAATATTTTCCTTTGGAATATGGTTTTCAGTATGGTCACTGCTCAAATTTTCTTCACAAGTATTAACAATTTCTTCGAGCTGTTCTTTGGTTTCAATATTTGCGATTTGCTCGCCAGGCAAAGATGACGATGTTATGCCTCTTTTTGGTTTAACGCCAAACAGGGCTTCATAAGGACTTTGGCCTATTCCTTCGTGGTATGTTGTGTTCTTGGCAAATTGAAAAAAGGGCAAACCATCTGATCATTTATTTGTATTGTTATCGTTCATCCATGCAGTTAACATATTCTGTATATCCTGATTGGCCTTTTCAACTGAGCCTTGTGTTTGACTATGACGAGGCTTTCCGTGAACTATCTTAACATCTTTTCACATAGCGCATAGTTCGGATATGACTCGATTACTGAATTCCCTACCATTATCTGAATGCAGTATAGCTGGGGTACCAAATGTTAAAAATATTTGAAGAAGGTGATACGCTACTTCTTTAGCTGTCTTAGTTTTCAAAGGTCATAACTGGACAAACTTTGTTAAATGGTCTTGATACACCATTATGAACTTATATTCGCCATCCCTGTGTGACTGCAGGTCTATCAGATCGACTTGACATCTTGAGTTTAACTCCGAACTGACCATTGGTTTCACAACAATACCTTTTTTTGGTGCACTATGTTTCATTTGACATTGTTTGCATAAATTTAAATACAACATTACAACTTCATATGTAATATTTTTGTATTTAACTTGCAATTCTTTAAGCATACATGTTCTTCCTCCATGGCCTGTTCTGATGTGAGTTTCAGATAGTATACTGAACAATTCATCATTGGTAACATAATACTGTATATTCGTTTCTCCTGGTTTTAATGGCACAATTAACTTCTCTTCATCATTAATTTTTAAAATGTCAAAACGTTTTAATCGTCTATAATCCAAAGGTGTACTGCACTTAGTTTTAGCAGAAATCACTTCAGAAAGTATTTTAGAGTACTTTTCTTGAGAAAAATAAAAACAATTGTCTTCTCATTTACTCACACTTAATGCACGTAACTTTTCAAAAAAAAGATCACGGTTCACTGCAGTAGCCATTCAATATAAATTAAGGTATTGGATAAAAAAATAAAAATTAAGCAAACGTTGCTGCACCAGCAAACTTGCATAAGACTGACAAACAGCAGAGTGTTCGAGAGTCTAACAAATAGATGCCATGTAGGATCACGTGACCCCACGTGATCCTACGTGGGGTCACGTGATCACAGCAGAACAAAGGATTTGGCGTTTTTGTCGCCTCTCTGGCTGTGTCTTCTCGGCTTCTCGTTTCGACCCCCACCAGAGCTTATCTGTGCTTGTCGACATACACCGGCGATGGTCCAAATGTGTAAGAATATAACCTAATATTCGGTCTTTCATCGACGTATTTGGTATGTGTTGACATTCACCGGAGAATATCGACATTCTCTCATTTCGGTCTTTCACAGTAACACATATATATATTAGTGTTGTAACATCAGCAAAAATTAGAATTTGATCTTTCACTTTAACTCTAATTAATAAAAATGGTCATAACAGATCCTTAATGTGCACCATATTTATGTTCTTTATTATCACTTTATACAGCTTTCAGTTTTTTTTTGCTTAAACAACTCTTGAGCCATTTCAGCATTAGTCCTCTAAAACCATAGTTTTGAAGTTTATTCGGCAACAAATTGTGGGAAATGCTATTGAATGTTTTTTTAATGTGCAGAAATATTGTAGCATCTTTAAAATTTTATTTATTCCATCATGGATGTCAGTAATAATTTTCAAAACATTGTCTTTGATGTTCATTTTTTCTCTTTATTTAGTAATATATTAATATCCAAATTGCTGTTTGAAGAAATTTTTTTAGAAAGTACAGTGGACCCCCGATATAACGCGCATGTCGGGCGGGAAACAACACCCGCGTTATAAGGTGAACCGCGTTATACCGAGCAGCGTGGTGGCGACACAATAAATTTCACACTGTAAGCTTTTCTTTTACTCATCATGCATACAATAATTAAACACTATTCAAAATACATGCAGGAACTCAATACATACACAATTACTCAATACGCAGTAACAATAAAATGCGATACTCACTAACGGCGCACGGACCTGTATAAACATGTTTGAACTTATCGCGAACATCGCCCGCGCTATAACCGAGTGCGTGGTTATAGCGAGCAGCGCTATAACGAAGGTCCACTGTATTAGTGTAAGTTTTTTTAACTACCCTACTGAAATATTCATACTTAATATACAAATTGAGTTAGATTTTTTTTTAAATTAATAAATAAAAAAATAAATACCCCTTCAAGCAGCTGCTAGCCACAGAGGTCTGACAGGAGCCTCTCAGTTTATATGCCACAGTAGAAGGTCTGAGAGGATGGCAGGACCTCAGCAGAAAAACGACACATACATCCATGCCTTACCCGGGTCTCGAACCCAGGTCCTTTAGATCAGTAGCCAAACGCGCTAACCACTCGGTAGTTTTTTTATATTTGTCAATTCTCTAATTATCTCTTAATTTCTTAACATCAGTTCTTTTAAGCTCTCTGTTATTATAGCTATAACTTGACTAAATAGATCTTGAATGAAGCCATTATAAATATCACTAATTTGTGTCTCTATTTCATACGTACAAGGGAAAGCCAGAAAGTAAGGTTTTCTATTTCATATCTGCAGGCAATTGCATCAAAGGCAATATGTAGGGAAATGTCCTCCACATGTAATTTTTTTAATCACCAGACTTGTAAAGGCTGATCAATTTATAGAAAGCCTAACAACAGAAGAATGATTCCTTCTCCTCCTTAAGCTATTTTATGACTTCCTCTTTGATGATATCATTCAGTGGAAAGCATCGTCCTTGTAGATATTTTTTCAGCTTTCCAAACAAAATCCAACGGTACTAGGTATGTATGTAAGGTGGCTGACGAACAGTTGCCCATGGCCAGATATGAAGGTCCATTGTCTCTTCCCAAACTGCTGCATTGATCTGATCAATGACATTGGATGATGTTGATGACTTTCACTTCTGTTCTCATCCATTACAGTCATGTGGCCATACTTGAACTCATCACTATTTCCTCCCATGTTGTACTGATAGAACATCCAAGCTATACACAGCCCATGGATTTCTACCCGTTGGGTCTTTTGTGCCTATGGAATTACTGCTTGTATCTCCAGCTTTGTGTACATTTGCAGTACTTTTATGATGTTCATTTTGATTCTGCTCCTCACTTTATGTGTGTTAATAGTGATCACTGCGGCCACTGAGTGACATTATTTGGTACTAACATGCAGTGATGGCTCCAGATGTTTGTTAGTTTGGTGGGGAATAATCTGGGAACTTAATATTCTGACTTACTCTCATAATAAAGTTTTCAGTGTTATGAATTCTCATAAAATCATAATCTAGACATGCCATTAAATCATCTCTGGTTATTAAATTGTGTCAATAATCACTATAACACTTCAAGTCAGGAGTTAATATATACAATACAAATCTAACCTATAGTAGTAGAGACAAATGATCAGTTTGAATAGTTAATTTAACATTTTTTTCTCCAATATTTTATGTGACTAAAGCATTTAATTGAAATGCCACATGCTACTTTTTAATGTTGAGGTTCTTCATTTGAAGCTGGGGTATGATGATTGCTTACCTTCATGATGGTTAGTTGTTTTAAATGGCATGATGAGTCAAAGCCTTTCATCTTCTTGGTTTAATATGCTCTCTTTGCACTCCTTTTTATTGCTTTTAGTAGAATTCTAAATCTTGAATACCTTTCATGTGCAAAAGCCTGAATAACATTTTACTTTTCTTGTTTTTATTTCCTCCACAACTTATCAGTGTGCTCATTTTGTTTATTGCAGAAATATTTAATTCAGCTCAATGCAGGAAATTAAATTTGAGCCCAGCTTGACATAAAAAGAATAGAAGCTTAAAATTGCTAATCAGGTGTTATGTATAGTTTAAAAAATGAGGAACATTTAAATGTTATTCTATGTCATTCTGTGTTATTTCTAAATTATTCTATGTGATTTAATGTTTTTTCTAAATTAATGTCTCTTGTTTTATCACTTCTATGTTAATGGAATTAGTATAGCTAATAGATGCGTGAGATAGCACAGAAGCAGTATCCTCTGTCTCTGCTATCTTGTCCTCCTGTTCTGACTGGTGTAGAGAGCCCCTCATTAGAGGTTAATTTCACCATGATCTTACAACACCTGAACCTTGAATTTATTCTAATACAATTGCATTTTTGAGAATGGCAATAAAAATGCACAATTTTGCTTTGAACATTTTTCAAACCAGATGATCAAACTTGAATATAGAGGAAAAATTATTTTGTATCAGATGGGATACAAATCCACAACCCACTGTTAATGTCAAGGACTCTACCTCTGAGATACTGGCTGCTGAGTAAGATCTCTATTAATGATTATTACACTATGTAGTCAGACAGTAAAAGTAGTTTGGACTGTAAATGAAGAGTCCAATCAATGAAGCACTATTGGCTGTATGCATCATAGATTAGGCAGACACCCTAAGTGTCACTAGACATGATATTTTTTTAGCCAACCATACTTAACAGTTAAAGGGTCTAGCTTGGAAAACTGGTTTACATCCAGAAGCCCAGTTAATTTTTTTCACTATTCTCAGCTAAAAAATTAATTTGAGAGCTTTTTGCCAAATAACTAAGGAAAAGAAATATGTCATGTTACATACCAAAGTAATCAGCATTTAATACTGTATTTTATGTAAATAAAATATTTGACAAAAATGACAATAAGATTAATTTTAATAGGACTTTTTTTTTACAGTGATGTAGTAAAAATAAGTATCTGGCAGTGCAAATAAAGCTATTAAAAAAATCTAATAGACCAAATAACTGTAATACTTATGAATAGAAAGGAAATTTATTTCTTTTTCTATGGAGAATTTACAAAATGGAAGAAATGTTTACTTTAAATAAGAAGATTTTTCTTTGTTATTCAGAAATAAATAGCCTTTCTATTAATGTGCATTATAATCAATTCTATTACTGTTTTTTTTTTAAATAAATTTTTATGTTGCCAGATGCATTTTTAATACATGACTCTAAAAAAAGTCCAATTAAAATTAAACTAGTCTTTTTTTTGTAAATATTTTATTTTCAGAAAATCCAGAATTCTGATTAATTTGGCATATTTGAAAAAAAAAATATGCCAAATTAATCAGAATTCCGGATTTTAATTTTTTTGCCTGATCAGAGTGAAAAAATAGCTGCACCTGGGAAGGGTTAACTGTATCCAACCTGGCTCACTGACTCCATGGTATAAAGCTTACAATCATTAATAGAGGAGATCTGGCTCAGCAGCTAACAGTTCAGCATTGACATATTGACAGTAGTTCATGGATTCATATCCCACCCAGTTCAAGATAATTTTCCCCTATAACCAAGATAGGTTACAATTCACCAGGCACCTGTTATTGCTTGATATTTATAAATAATAACCAGAGACTTACTATTAAATGAGTGCTTGTTTTGGCAAAGAGCAATAGATTTGTGCTGTTTCTGAAATACATTCTCTTTTTACTGTAAATGAGGGTACTTGCAAGGACAAATAATGCACCAGATATGATTTCAAAGTGATAAAAATTTTGCTGTAGAAAAAAAATATTTTTTTATATTTAAATGAGTAATATTAATTTTACATGAAATAATGTGTAAAAATAGAGCATATTATCTCACAGAATCACTCTCTAGGCTGGGAATTGCTGCTTTAATATGATGTTTGATTACAAAGTTTGCATTGTGATATTTCCATATATCAACAGTTGTGAAGATATGGTGTTCAAAAGCTGGAGTGAATATTCTTCTAAATAAAATTGTGAGGCAAAGGATGATTTTAACTGGATAACTAAGTGCTTTTTAAAACTATAAGCAATTAACAACAACTAGTTTTTTTCTTTTTTCTTTTCGATTTTTAAGTTTAATTCATTAATTTATTTTTGCTCCAAATGGTTAGCGTTTTGTCTTCTTTTATAATTGTTGTCAACAGTATCATTTAATTTGTGGTTTACATTACAAAAAGATATGATGTAATTGGCCAAATAATAGGAAATCACATTTCTCTCAGGAGTAACCAATTGCCAATGTCACTGACATCAGGAGTGATGTTAATTACTAATTCTCTCTATCTCTATCTTTCAGTATGCATTTAAACCTTGATTTTTTTAAATTTATAATTAAACTCTGAAGATTATTTTTATTTCTGGAAAAAAGTAAATAATTCTGTAATATTTTAATCGTAAGTTTTTATTTTCCAGCAGATACTCATAAAATTATTTATGGTAAGTTAGCCTTAAGGCGAAGGGTTTGGGGTAATCGAAAGTATCATGACTCCTCATAGAGGTTTGTCATGATTTACCCCTTTGTCTCTTTATATCTGAATTCACTTTTCCTGATTTTTTTTTTGTACTAACTTCCTTGTTTCTAATCGGGTATTACAAGTTGTAGAAATTACAGCATATAACCAATTCTGCATAGCCAACTGTACCATGTGACAATCTTGATGTTGTTCATCTGTTGGATTGTACTGGTTTTTAAGTTATTTCACAGTTAATATAAATACTTAAAAATATGTAGTTAAACCTCAAATTCTGAATGGTCATTATATGCTGTGATGTGTTTGTTTAGATCATACTTAATTTCCATTATGCGTTTTGTAATTGATGCTTTATTGTAATGATATTACTTTAATCATTGACATATTTTAGTACTTCAGAATCTTCATTTCTTCCTCTTTCAAATGTAGTGATTTTGGTTGGGCTCATTTAATTTATTTCTGAGTAGCACTGTTTTTGTACTTAGTGGGTTAAGTAGCCAGAATGATACAAGGACTGAAAGACTGAGAACTGGGTAGGAAAAGAGGATCCACTGGACAGGTGTTAGGAGACAGATGGAAGCCTTCCAATCAAGATCATACACTGTGTTCTTTAGCATGTTCATGCACCATACCTGTGCATGAACAGGGTTTATATGCAGGTAAGCAATATAAACCCTGTTCATGCACAGGTATGGTGCATAAACAGGGTTTATATGCATACCCTGTTTATGCACCATACCTGTGCATACAGGATATGCATATAAACAGAGAATCATACCCTGTTTATGCACAGGGTATGGCTCTCTTGCACATAGGACATGGCTAATATCCAATGTGATGGACATTAGTGTTGATGCTTACTGCTAATCACTTTCAGTTGAAACACATTTCTAAGGTTATCCATGCCATATCGTAATTTTAAGTTTAATGTATGCCACTGAAATGTTAACCCTTTTACTTTCAAGTTGCTGATTCAGTAGCATCTGTTTCAATATCTTGGGGGTAAAAGGATTAAAGATCAGTTGACACTCAGTTGAAACGTTAAGAGACAGTTATGTGACCATTATATCTTCATCAGTTTTATTTCTTCTATTAATTTTGCATTAACAGCCTGTTAAAGCCCTGAACATATTCTTTCTTACTGAGGGCAGTATGAAAGTTAGCAGAGAAAATCTCAGTGCCAAGTGCAATAGGGATTGAATCTGGGAACATCAGATTATGAGCTGGTATGCTACTGATTGAAACAACCCTCACCTTTAGAATTTCACGAAATTTGCAAGTTAAAAAAAAAATTTCTCCTGGCTCTTAACAAGGGACCTCTTGATAACACGCCAATATTGTGTATCAGTGGCATAACCAGAAACTTCCATTGGGGAGGAGGGCATTGACATATTTGAATCTAGTAGGGGTATGATGTGCTTAAGTCTTTGATTTTCATACACATCTGTAGAAAATATACATTATTGAAGCCTTTAATGGGAGTTTATGAACCCACCCTTTTGCACATTGACCACAATAGGTTAAGGCAGTACAGAGGGTGTTCAAAAAATTCTTGACATGTGTCTACAAATTTGCACTTATTCCTCTGAAGTTAACGAGCTACGTCTTATTTGAAAGCTTGTCTAAACTTGTCATTACATGTTAAAAACAATGGCTGTATCATCATTTCTTTCTTCGCTGGTGGCATGTAAAGTTCAATGTGCAAAATCAATGCATTGTTGATGTGGAGCCTACTAAAGACCAGTAAAGATTTTAGATTTTCACAAGGATTCAGCTTGGAAATGATGCAAAAAAAAAAATCTGCTGATTTATTAGAAGTATATGGAGATCATACCTGTTCATATGGCATTGTTACGGGGTAGATGTGAAAATTCAGAGGACAGCAGAGCTTCAAAGACCTACCTCATGCAGGAAGACTGAAAGAGGCTGTGAATGAGAGAATCATCGCTGCTGTTCATGAACTCATTAAGGAAAACCCACATATCACCATTCAGGTAATAAGTTTAGATGTTTCAATGTATTGATTGGCAGTGTGGAAACAATTATTCATTAAAAGTTCGAAAAGATCTGTGCCAAATGGGTACTCAACAAACTGACAGAACGGCAAAAAGGGCTAGAGTCACTCACGCAAGATGATGCTTGACAGTGTTTGAATCTAGTGACTCCAAATGGTTAACAGACATTGCCACAGGTGATGAGACGTGGTTTTATTACTATACAATTTCCAGAAAGATAGATAACTGTGTTTGTATTGTGGAAGATGAACTGTGTCCCCAAACCCTCCAACAGACTTTCACTGAAGGAAGAGTATGTTCACAATTTTGTTCAGTTCCCGAGGTGTGGTAGCCATGAACACCTTACCTTAAAAAAATTACTATAAATGAACAATACTACACCAACATTTTTCTGCCCAAAATGATTAAGGTGATGAAGGAACAGCATCCAACAACAGGTGTGAAAGGGTTCTCCTTCCTTGAGACAATGCCATTGCTCACAAAACCTGGCAAGTTATGGCCTACCTGAATCAGGAAAAAATCAAACGGCTACCCTATCCTGCATATTCACTCAATCTTGCACCATGTGATATTTAGTTGTTTCCAAAAATTAAAAGGGAACTTGCTGGAAAGATTTTTTTTCAAGGGTGCAAAACCTTTCAAAATGCTTTCATTCGGAGTTGTGGAGTATTCCCCACAGCAGTACCACCAAGTATTACAGAATTGGTGCAGACTTCTTCAACTTTGCACAGGTGCTGGAGGGGAGTACTTTGAAGGACAGTTAAAAGTTTTGATGAGGTAAGTGTAATGGTTTTTGTTCTGCAGATGCATGTCAAGAACTTTTTGAATGCTGCTCTTATAAGTACAATTAGGCATTTTGCATAAAAGTACAAGCTTTATTCAAATTTATAAACTATGCAACCTTGTTTATAACTCACCTTTTTGCACAAATCTTTATGTATAGATATAACTATCTTGTTATCATTGGGGAATGGGGGGTTAAATTGGTGGTTTTCCAGGCTTGTAATCTGCAGTTCTCAGGTTTGAGTCCTAGCTGGGCCAGCATTGGGATTTATCTATGTAAAACTCCCTGCCCTTTTCATAGTCAGTAGAGGACATCGATGGACTTGGAAAGGCTGCTATCCATCAGATGGGGTGTTTAGCCCTGGCCCCTTGTTCAGGAGAACCATACCCTCTGCACATTAAAGAACATGCTGGATGACTTTAATGGGAGGCTAACATCTGTCTCCCAACAGCTGTTCCAGTGGGTCCCCTCCCCCAACCTTTTTTGAGCATTCTGTGTCCTTGTGACCTGGTCATTGAAAATTGTAGCCCATTGTGTGCAGAAAAGAAAAATGCTTCTCAGAGGTAAAACAACTAACCAAAGTCTTGTTATCATGACAAACAACTTATAGATCAATTCATGTGTAATTAGAAGATCGAGTGTTTATATCTAAGTGAACTTATATAGTCTTTTATATGTTTGTGAGAAGTGTCTACAAAATGAATAATTCAGGAGAATATCACTGCACATTGAAAACAGCCACTTAAAGAAATAACGTAATTTCTTGAGAGTAGCAAAATATTGACTGTAAACTTTAATTAAAATTTTAACATAATAGAAATGTTTAAATAAGTACAATTTGTTGAAGTAAGTTTTAGTAGTGTTGATGCTTACTACTAATCACTTTAAGTTGAAGCACATTTCTAAAGTTATCCATGCAATAATACTATTTTAACCCTTTAATGCCCATAACACCCCAAAATGGTCGATATATGAAATAGACTAGTCCAAATAGTGCAATTCCTTTTGTCTTTACTACCCTCCACACTTCTCTCAGATTTCTTGGCTTTAAAGCATTAAGTTTGATGCTTATAACTGAAATATTAACCTTTTTGCTTTCAAGTTTCTGATTCAACAGCATCAGAGAACCTTGGGAGTGAAAGAGTTAAAGATAAATTGGCACTTATTTCCTTTTGAAGTGTTAAGAGATGGTAATGCAACCATTATGTCTTTATCAGTATATATAATTTCTACAGTTAATTTTGCATTGGAGAAACTTGAAAATATCTTTTATATACCTTTTAAAATGGAGACCACAATTTATATGAAGATTGCAGCGAAATTTGCTCTTTTGGGAAGTTTATATATATTGTCTCATTATATATTTGTTAGAGATCTCAGTTATAAATGTTATTAAATATTGCAAAAAATTATGTAAGTAAAGAAAGTGAAACAGTTTCTATACAGTGTGTCCATTGAGCTACCTTCATTACTACAGCAATGTTTTCAGGTCTGCTAGAGCTATCCCCTCAGTGGAAAAGAAATAGTTAAGGATAGCATCTGCAGGGATCCTCAACATATGGGGGGAGTCACTATAGGTAGGTGCTTGTTACTGCTAAGGTGGATGGATATCATAATTTTTTCTGACAGATGTATCAACACATCTGTATATATGTAAATAGTTGCCTAAGCTTGAAGTTGGAAGCAACTACCTGTAAAGTACCATTTGCTGGTGGCAAGGATATTTACTAACAGTTCTTTCAACTATTTCTCAGCATTTTAAAAGACAGCACCAATGGAAGATGTACCAAAGTAATTATGGAAGCAACCTCTTTATATGTAGTTTTAAAATTTCATTTTTTAGGGCCATCTGGAGCAGTAAATAGTGTAATAACTATCCCAGAAATTGCCATTGTTATGGCTCTAAAGCAAATTCATTAAGTGAAATAGTAACTTCCAGAGCAAAATTAGCTTCCTAAATGGAAAAAATTCCACCTCCTCTGATCCTGTGGAGGCTTATCTGTCTGCTAACAGCTGTCCAGTGGATCTCCTTCCTCAACTTTCTCTGAGCCCTTGGGTGTCTTTGTGACCTAGTCATTTCACCCATGTTTGCAAAATAGTGCTGCTCAGAGATAAAACAATCACTTCTGCCTGTTTCAATCTACTTTGTGTTCTTGTGTGTTGTAATTTTAATAATGGTTAGCAATTTTAATCTTTATGTGGTAGAATTTTTAAGTTTCTTATTGAAGCCTTAACCATTAGTTTTAATATCTCTACTTGAAAAGTTCTATTGTATTTTTTTTTATCTTCCTTTTGGTTACTATGCCACTAGCTGCTTTAGGTGGAACATCAGTATTAGTTATACATTGCATTTTGATTTTAGAATCTGCACTGTTTGTCACTTACTACAGATTTAATGACAATAGATTTGGTGTTTCAAACATAGTGTGAATTGAGCATTAATGGCTCAGAACTGATAGGAACTATGTACATGGGACAGATATTCAGAAATAAAGAGTTCTAAATATCTATCAGAAAAGCTTCTTGAACTTGAAAAAATTCTTTGTATATTCCTTAAGTTCATTTATGTATAGTGTTATGGTACTAAAGCTATAGGGAAATGAATGATTATTGATATTGTTTTGATTTGTTTTTTCGTCTAAGACCACCAGAATTAAGTCAGAAAATATGAATTTTTTCTCATAAGACATTCGAGGGATGAGTTTTTATTAATTTCCTTCATATTTCTAATAGTAAAATATTATATATATAGATGCACGATTTCAAGTAACTAGAGAATTAAATTGCAGTATTTTGAAAACTGAACTGACTCTGGTCTCTATTCAATTTTAATTTTTTTCCAGCAAAAAAAAAAAATCCTTTAGAAAGCTTTTCATAATTTTGTGTGGTAATCTTTCTTTCTGCATATAGACAACAGTTAAATGTAACATCACCCATACAAGATACTGCTTAAATTACCTGATAAACCAAAATACTTCTCTAGCATCTGGAGAAAAAAGCATTAAGCCTCCTATTGTACAAATTCTTATTACATTTTTAAAAATTTCAGCAGCAATGCAAATTCTTCTGTGTACGTTGTCATGCTTCCCCTTTATCTGCAATAAATTTAGAACTAACCCTGCCTCCATCTGACAGGATCCTCTCAGTATAACAGATTACAAAGATCTGTCAGGAAGACAAGACTTCAACAGAAAAGCAACACAGAAAAGAACTGATCAATGGACCTGGGTTTGAGATCCATACCTGATGATTGGGTTTGAGATCCATTACTGATCAATGGACCTGGGTCTCAAACCCAGGTCCATTGATCAGTAATCAAGTACACTAACCATTTGGCTACTAGGACAGTATAAATTGAAAAATAATTTAAAAAAAATTATCTTTCTGTATAAAAAAAAAGGAATGCATACCAGTCATGAGATCACTTCAAAGGAAGGTTGGGTACCAAAACTTATTTACTGACTGAACAAAAATTGCTGGTGCCTATCTTCCTTTGAAGTTAATAGGAATTCAGTAATGATTTCAGATCATTATGCATTACTTTTATTTTTTTACTTTTTAGGGCATATTAGATTATAGGTATTTTAAAAAAAAATTTAATTTATATATTACACACTCTAGTTACACTGAACAACAAATTTTGACCTTTGGTGTGTTTTGGAAATGCAAAAAGCTGTTTCTTATGTAAATCGAGGTGAACACGAAAATGACAACACAAATGTTTGATTGGCTGCAGTTTTCGAGATAGTCACTTACCTGTATTACATCATTCACTGAAAGTTGCATATTGATCTACAGCAACCGCTGCCTCTTCGCTTGCCACTCGTGTATCAAGTCTTGAGAATCTTGCATCCCATTCCAGCAGTAATCTGCTAACATTGATGGGCTTCATCTTCCTCAATATCACTTTTCCACTGTAGCAATTCCCTGATGGAAACATTACCCATGCTCATCAATCACAGTGCCACAGTTGTCCATAAAAAAATTCAAAAGAGAATTTAAGAAATATTTCTTCAAAGATATACTCCATCCTAGTTTGTGATATGAGGACAGTAGTTCTTCCATAAGGTCCTTGTAATTTTCTGCTTTTTTATTCCCTAAGAAGCCTGTTGCCACCTATTGGAAGGCATGCCATGCTCCCCATTCATCACCAGTGATGATGCGATCAAATACATCATCATGTAGCAGTGAGTGAATATCGGGACTGGTATAAACATCCTCTTTTATCTTTTTTTCACTAAGTCTTGGAAGTTTCTGTCGAAGGTACAGAAAGGCAGTTTGCATCTGATCCATAGTCTTGCCAAAAATTTTCATTAAGCCCAATTTTATGTGTAAAGGTGGTAACAAAATCTTTGTGGATTATACCAGTGGATGATGCTGTATGTTCTTCCCTGGTTCCAGTGATTACAAGAAGGCCAAATCCTCTTCATGTAATGAGATGCTTTTTCTCTGCTATTCCATTCACAAAGGAAGCAAAAGAACTTTGTATGTCTGAGCTGTAGCCCAAGCGAAAGAGCAATGATTTTTAAGTCCACACAAATATGCCACTTGTATTTGTCAAAATTTATGTATTGAGGTAATTGTTTCATATTGTCATATGTTTCCTTCATATTAACAGCATGGCCTATTGGAACAGTAGGCAAATATGTTCCTATTATGTACTTAATTTTGAGGCATCTATAAATAACCTCCATTCTTCTGAAATATGTGTCGTGGAGGAATGTGAATAAACCATCAATATCTTTGCAAACAACCCAGTTACCTACCATGGTAAAAACAATACCAGACCTTTTTGGCAGCTGTGATATGCACTTTCACATTTCTATCAGGGAGATTCCACTTCTGCAGTTTGGATCTTAGGAGTTCTGCCTTGCTCTTTGACAGCTCCAGATTTCTAACAAGATCATTCAACTTGTTCTACGTGATCTTGTGTGGTGAATTCAATGTGAATTCAATTCAGGATCTACAGATGCTATTTCTTTTTTCCTTCTTTCTCTTCCTCATCTGAGTCCACATTGTAATGTTCTGGTGGCTCTGTGATGGGCAAGTTTTCCTCATGTGGCACTGTACAGATGGCACTTTGAGGTAGTTTATTGGCTGCTTTTCTTTTTAGTAATACCACTTCCCAGCGTAGGTGTCATACAAAAGTAATAGTCACTCACATTGTTGTTCCTGCCATATCACAGGAATGGCATCGACCACATCTTGTCATTTAGCCGGCTACGAAGATGTGGTGTATAACTATTACATACTATATGCAGAGCCAATCTCCTCTTTTGAACTCTAATCTTACACCTGAAGTAAAGGTGGTAGGCATTTTTGATGACGGGTGTTATTTAATACTTACAAAAGTAAGTGAGGGAACCTTCACAGGGTCCTGAACAGTCACCTGCATGTTTGCCGTGCGTGGATACCCATGTCTGTGGAAAGGAGGATCCTGGCAGTTTGCTCGGGGGTCCCCATCTTCTCTCCCTAGCTCATGACTGGTGGGGTCCCCTTTGGCTGTTTTGCCATTAGGGAGCCTGTCTGTTGCGGGGCTGGGCAGTGGATTCAGGGGTCGCTGCTTATACACTGCTTTATACTGCTTTGGCCTCTGCTTCAGGTAAACGGGAGGTCCTGGGGCAGCCCCCTCAGGATCATTTGGCTGGTGGGCAGGTCCTGCTAGGGTCAACCATATAGAACGGTGAGTTACATTGTCTACGTCCGGGCAACATTTTACAAGTTTTCCCAGGAATTTATTAATTTTGTAGTTTTCTTCCATTTGTCAGAATGAGTTGTTTCTCACTTTTCCTTATCTTTCCACTTTTTTCTTTTGTGAGTCCTCAGGTGAGATTCTCACATTTCTCTTTTACTTGTGTTTCGTTTTGAGGGCTTGGCTGTGTGGGTATGGTGCCCAGGCAGCCCTGGCGCTCAATTGGGTGTCTCCTTGTTATACTCCATGGTGGGTGGGGACAACGGACACTGAATCTCAAGAAACAAACATGAGCCCCCCCAAAAAAAAGAAAATTCTCCAGAGAATGCCACTAAAAAAACTCATCACGAGCCCCTGTCTTTGTTATCATTGTCGCCATTGTCTTCTTGTGTTTCTCCATCTCCAAGATTTCTGGTCATCCACTCTACATGTGATCAGGTTCTTGGGGACATGCCCCCCTTTTTTTATAAACAAGGGTTTGAAGGGTCTTGCAGGAGAACTGAAATCTGTCAAGCGGCCTAAGTATCTGGTGACTTGCAGGTGGAGACTGCTTGCTCCAAACATTCGGAGCTTCTGTTGAATGTAACAGCAATTGGTGGAGTGGCCATCACAGTCACTCCACTCCACACAAGATGCTTAATTCCTCCCGGGGCATGATCTCTGAGTGAGGCCTCCTAAAGGTTTCTGAGGAGGAAATCCTCTCGGAGCTTTCATCCCAGGGAATGACAGCAGCCCACCTGGTTTTGACACACCGTGATGGAAAGTTAGTACCCACCCGGGTACTAATAATTACTTGCAACACGCCACACCTGCCTACTTCATTCAAGGCAGGGTACTTACATTGCGAGGTACGGCCATTCATACCCAACTCTCTGCATTGTTTCCAATGCAGAGATTAGGCCATACCCGCACAGCATGCCAAGGCAAGCCCACCTGTGCTCATTGTGGCAGTCAGGATCATCTTGAACCTGACTGCACAGGAGAAAAGGCATGCTGCGTAAACTGCTGTGACGAACATCCAATGTACTCCTGTGATTGTCCAAAGTGGCTGGAGGAGCTGTTGATTGGCCAAAGTGTCTGAAAGAGGTACAGTGCCTAAAGACCCTCCATAACATCAGTTATCCAGAGGCTAAGCTCTCTGCACTGCCTGCCCCACCTGGCAAGGTCTCCTGTGTCGGTACAGTCATCAGAAAGCCTGTCATTAAGATGGCTTTCGTAGCGGTGCAGACTGACATCAGCATCCCTTTCTCACCTGCTGCCAAGTGAGATGAAACTGAAGTCGGTGTTGATATCGACATTGACTCCATTTTCTATTCCTGCACATGAACCCATCTGCGTGTGCCTACAGGAGACATAGTTGTAGACAGCCAGTGATCTCACTATCTGGCATTTCTCTCTCATTCGCCGGGACCAAAATGGAGATGGTCCAGCTCATGGGGGTGTCGCCATACTTGTGAGCAGCCATTCTCCATTCCAGGTCATACTCCTCACCACGAACTTAGAGGCTGTTGCTATCTGCATCTTTGTGGGATTTTTGTTGACTGTCTGTTCTGTCATCTACCACCCCTAAGCATCGTCTTCTGGGATTACCTTGATGACCTTGTTCTGCAGCTGCTGTCCCCCTTCCTCATCATGGGGGACTTCAACAGATATAGTCCACTCTGGGGCAGTGCTGTCACCAATGGGAGGGGCGGGGTCCTGGAGCATTGGCTCCTGGATCCTTTGCTCTCCTTGTTGAACACCGGTGTCAGTACATACTTCCACTCTCCAACCCGCAAATTCATTGCCATTGATCTCACCATCTGCTCCTCCTCGATCCTTCCACTTTTTAGATGGGAGGTCGAGGACAATCCATATGGCAGTGATCACCTCTCCTTGGTGTGCACCATCTCTTGTGTGTGTGTGGGGGGGGGGGAGGCTTTGCAGCCCTTTACATGTATCCTGGTGGAGGCTTGATCGAGCTGACTGAAATGGCTTTGAGCTCGATGAGCACTCTGTCAGCAAGGAGCCAATCAATGTTGCAGTGGCAGAGATGATGGATTGCATCGTCCATGCAGCTGCCTGTACTATTCCT
Organism: Ryuthela nishihirai; assembly: GCA_038380435.1. Classification (NCBI taxonomy): domain Eukaryota; kingdom Metazoa; phylum Arthropoda; class Arachnida; order Araneae; family Heptathelidae; genus Ryuthela; species Ryuthela nishihirai. The sequence continues at coordinate 7,414,231 of JAWZYU010000034.1, forward strand.
CAGACCTTTACTCGGTTTCCATGGTTCCCGAAACCGTGGTGGAGTCCCGACTGCACTGCAACTTGTAAGGCTCAGAACAAGGCTTGGAGGTTGTTTTGGAGATATCCGATGTCCCTCACACTTGAAGAATTCAAATGCGTCAGGACTCAAGCCCGTTTTGTCCGGCGCCAGAGCCAGAAGGAATCTTGGTCTTCTATCACCTGCATGACCAGTTCTAAGGTCTTGTGGGTAAGGTCCAGAAGATGGGTGGGAAGTACACATCCCACTCATTATCGATCCTGGAGCACAATAGATGGGCAATTGCTTATCCACAAGCAATTGCCAACACTCTGGGGGAATCTGTTTCCTCCATCTCTTCCTCATCATCTTATTCCCCTGAGTTTCTGGCCCTGAAGAGCAGGGCTTAATGCTCATCTCTGTATTTCTACTCGAATGGCCTGGAGCCTTACAGCAAGCCATTCACAGTGGAGGAACTTCACCCTGCTTTGCACACGTCTCATGCATCTGCCATTGGGCCAGACAATGTCCATTATGCCATGCTCCATCTCTCATGATCGAGTAACGATCAGCTTCTACGACTCTTGAATCGTATTTTGCTCAAAGAGCAGTTTCCTGGCAGGAGGCTATCATTTTGGCCTTCCTCAAGTCAGGCAAGGATCCCAAATTTCCTTCTAATTATCATCCAATTGCATTGACGAGCTGCATGTGCAAGGTATTGGAAAGAATGGTAAATACCAGATTTTGGAACATCACAGTTTTCTTTCCAACACCCAGTGTGGCTTTGACAACCTGTTCCACTCTGATACCTTTGACCACCTGTTCCACCTTGAATCGGTGATCAGGAATTCTTTTTTAGAGAGCATCTGGTATCAATTTTCTTCGACATCGAAAAAAGCATACAACACAGTGTGGAGATTTCGCATTCTTTGTGACCTCCATAACTTTGGCTTGAGAGGTCACATACCGATCATCATTTCCAACTTTTTATCTTCATGTTTTTTTCGTGTCCATTTTGGAAACGCTATTGTGGCTTTCCTCCAAGAACAGGGGGTACCATAAGGCAGTGTCATAAGTGTTATACTTTTCGCTGTCAAGATAAATTTGGTCACGCAGCAACTTCCTCCCATTGTAGGCAATGCCCTCTATGTTGACAATTTTAGTATCTTTTGCACATCGTTCAGCACGAGGATTATTGAAAGACAACTGTACTGTCCTAAACAATCTCCCAGTTTGAGCGACAGCCAAAGGGTTTCTGTTCTCCCTACAGAAGACCGCTTGCATCCATTTTTACCACAAGCATAATCATCATCTGGACCCTGAGCTGCAGCTGGGGGTTACTACCATTCCAGTTGCAACCGAGACCAAGTTTCTCGGTCTTATCTTCGACCGGAAATTGATCTTTTTACCTCAACTTGACATCTCGGGTCCAAGTACACTCAGGCATTGAACATCCTCAAGGTCCTCTCTTCTCTTTCTTGGAGGGTGGACTGATGTTCTTTTCTCCTGCCTTTATCGTGTACTTCTCTGGTTGAAACTGGACTATGAATCTCAGGTACTACTCTGCCTGTGGTGAAGGTGCAGGACCCTATCCAACATATCAGGCCTTCTGTGTTTGCATGGGGGCCTTCTGCACTTCACCAGTCCAGAGTCTTTACCCTGAGACCAACGAACCATCTTTATCTGTTCACTGTCAGCAGTTGTCCCTGCAGTATGCATCAAAATTGCAATCCCTACCAGGCGATCTCACTTGGGACTGCAATGACTTGGCAGCAGTGTCTGCCAAGTCATTGCCCCTAATCCGACTCTCCACTGGGTTCCATACCTGGATTTCCAGCAATGTTTTTCCGTCAAGCTCCCTGTACAATGGCAGAGGTCTTGGTTGGAATAGATTGCAAACAAACTTTTTAAGATCAAGCCCATAATCTAAACCATGGCAATTGTGTTTTCACAGGATTTGCAAGGAGGAAGTTGTGCTTGTTTGGCTCTGCTTAGGTCATTTGTTTATAACGCACTTTTTTTCTATGGGCAGATAACAAACCTAAGTGCGGGTTTTATTATACCATTTTAACCATTAAACATATTTTAACTAATTGTACAGCTTTTAATATCAAACTTTGTTTTAATTTTAGTTTTAACAATTTTACATCTGAGCCCCTTACACTCGTACATCTTTTATCAGAAGACTTGCTTTTATTCCCTGTTTTTAAATTTTTACATTTTACTGGTTATTTTACTCATATATAACATCTTTACCTATTAAATATTTTGACTTGCTGATTTTTATTATTTGGATCCTATACACCAGGGGTGGGCAATTGTTTTCGTATCTACACTGCGCATGCGTATTGACGTGGCTGTCCTAGTGGAAAATACGAGACGAATCTTCGGTTGCGCATGGGAAGAAAATCTCGGTTCAAAGCGGATTTTTCTGACTGTCTTGGTGGGCCACAGAAAACTCTTAGCGGGCCGCTATTTGCCCACCCCTGCTATATACCCATTATTGTTTTTCTGTTTTCACTTGTTGACTCTCTATACCTGGTTATTATACACATTGTTTTACACTTTTCTTTCTTGATCTGTCTTTTCCATTTCTGTTGGTTTCATCATATTTGTGTGTTACTTTTAACTTTGGTTGTGAGTTTCTTGTCTTTTACCTTTTATTTACCATTGTTTGTGCATTAGCCTTAGTTACCATTGTGCCATAAAACCCCAACCAACCAACCAACCAAAAATAACATACTCTGTTTTGCCTAACTTGAGATCTGATGTAAACAAACAGCTCTTTGTCTGTTGACTATAGATCTCATTACTACTTATGTGTACTTGGCCATGTAAACAAAAATGTACTGCTTTCTCAGATATATTGGTTCCAAAAAAGCAATGGTCATGAAAAATAGATTTAATCTATTTTGTTTCTAGATAATGAACTCCAATGGTATTAGCACTTAATACTAATAATCAGATTTATAAACTTCACCAGCAAATTGAAACTAAAACTACCAACTCTCAAAGAAGACAAGATGCTACAGTTGTGTGCACTGCCAAAATGACATGACAAGGGAAGCTCATTATAAAATCAAGTTTTAATTGAATGATGAAAAAATACCAATAAAGGGAATTGCAAGTAGAATTTCTTAAAGTATTAGGTCTCTAAAAATTCCATAATTTACAATTTGATTCAAGTCAGGTATTCTGTACACTAATCGAACAATGGCAAGTAATTAAATGGTTACAAAAATGTGATTGATTTACTTTGACAGCTATTAGGAAAAGGGTTCAAGAATTCTTCATAAGAAATAAACTTCTGAATTTAAAAAAAGTAGTTTGTCACCCTTAGAATGACAGAAGCTGATTAATCAATTTTCAAAAATCACTAAATGAGCTTGCAACATGTTTTTTATGTTTACCTACCATTTTTTTTCCTTTTAATTTTTGTATTTTTTTTTTGTTTGAAATTAAATACTTTTTTCCTTTAGAATGTAATGTAAACTATTTCATTCATTAGTTGTTTCATAATAAGACTCAGAAGTTGAATTGCATTTTTAGAGAACCTTTACAATGAGCCTTTACAATGTTTTTTAGAGACTCTTACAGTGTCAGTTTTTTTTTTTTGGGGGGGGGGGGCAAAATTGACATTGTAAGGGTTAATATCAATATTAACTTAGATTGAAATTAGGTAAATCAAGATACTAACATTATATAGATATGGCTTTAGATTTTCCATGTGCAAAGGCAAAGCTGCTTTAACTGAATGATATGATATAATAATATGGAGACAAAATTATTTAGAGCAAGTTAAAGTATATTATGGAAGTAAAAGGAACATTTACTATTAAGATGAAACTTGTGTAAATTTAGGCCACATGGTTTCTGAAGTGTGCAGTTAATGTACTAAGTGGACAAGATTTTGAAAGTATACTTGTTGACCTAGCAGATGTAGTGATGATATTGTAAGCAGTATATTAAACGACAATGATTTCCAACCAATCAGGACTAAAATAGCATTTTCAAGTTAAATTTTTTCATATAGTTTCATCATTAACTATTTTATTGTTTTATATTTGTTCACAAACATTTGCATAATTGAACACTGATGTTTATTTTGCACTGGAGATATGTTCGTACATCTCTGATACTGTGTTTTATATTCACATGTTTGACATGTGCTGAAAAATGAGGCCTCAAAATGTAACTAATATCAGTACTTTATATGCGTTGATACCAGGAAAGGCTTGCTTGTGTCATATGGTTTAAATTAGATGTCAACTTCAGTGGAACTGAGTATAGATTTGAATAAATTATAAATTTTTCATTCAGTTCAAATGATTGTCACTGTTTATTTTGTTTTAACAGTGGGTATATTTAATCTTTGAACATGATGAGTACTTTAATATGAAGAATCAGTGTACCAAAATCAAGATGATCAAGGCAACAGTTTGAGAATTATTGCTAGATAAACACACACAAGCAGCTACCATTTTTCATAGGAGTAACATGGGAAATATTTTTCTTCTAACAAACTCTCCCTTTAGGAATTTCAATTTGAAACTGGCCACTGCAACTTAAGGCAATAACAAAATTACTCTCAATTTTTGAAGCTTCTAGCACAATTTTCCAATGAGTTATGATTTCCACAGACCCCCAGACACTTCTCCTTTTATTATTATAGATATAATTTATGCTTTTTCCCATTACTTGCCTAGTACTTTCAGATGATCTGGAGATTCGACAGTCTTTATCACCTCCATGCATCTTCATTTCCAACTTCTTATCATTATGCTCTTTTCATGTCCATGTCAGAAACTCAGTCTTGTAGTTCTAGGGAGAAAAGTTGTGACAATGTCCCAGGCATTACACTTTTTGCTGTCAAGATAAATTCTATTACTAGACAACATTCTCTGACTGTAGGCAATACCCTCTATGTTGATGATTTTAGCATCTTTTGCCTTCATCCAGCATAAGGATCATTGAATAACAACTGCAAACTGCTCTGAACAATCCGTTAGTGTGGGTGAAGGTCAATGGGTTTTGGTTCTCCCCACATAAGACTGCTTGTGTATACTTTTTCCACAAGCATAATCTTCACCTGAACCCTGAGCTTCGGCTTGGGGTTACCATCATTCCATTTGTGGTAGAGACCAAGTTTCTTGGTCTCATACCACAAATGGACTGCACATGGGGCCACTGCTTAACTTCCATGGTTAACTTGAAATATTTTTGTCGTGGCCCCATGGTTTCCATGGCTTAACTTCCATGGGTCCATGGCTTTGCAACTGCCTTGAACTTGGCAACTGCAAACTGCCCTGAACAATCTATTAGTTTGGGTGAAGTTCAATGGGTTTTGGTTCTCCCTCCATAAGACAGCTTGTGTGTACTTTTTCCACAAGCATAATCTTCTGAATAATATTCATCTGAACCCTGAGTTTCGGCTTGGGGTTACCATTATTCCATTTGTGGTAGAGACCAAGTTTCTTGGTCTCATACCACAAATGGACTGCACAGGGGCCACGGCTTAACTTCCATGGTAACTTGAAATATTTTTGCCATGGTTTCCATGGCTTTTCCATCATGTATAAATGACTCAGTCAACATTGAGTACATAGGTAACCATTTTGCAACCCTGTATTTTAAACTGCAGATTGCAACATATTGCATTGTATTGCATCAGCCTGCTATACACACAACCCCTGGAGGTATTGCATCCATTATCTGATGCAATGTAGTTGAGTCATGGCATTGCGAACAAAAGATGATGCAATCGTTAGTCATAAGCAACGTCTCATAGGGTGAGCAGGTCTTTTGAGTGACTCCCATTTACTCCTGAGTCATAAGTACGACACAAGTGATCCTTGCAGTTTTAATCCAGCAGTAGTGATGCCTCATAACTGTGTTAATAGTGCAGATACATTTTGTTGCATTTGTGGGGAATTGACATTTGCAAGCCAGAAAAGAGCCATCACTCCAATAGTGAAAGCAGCATATGAGTTATATTTGGGATGCAAGTTCGGGGACCAGGATAAGGCATGAGCCCCACACATATGCTTCAGTACATGTGCAAGAAATCTTCTGAAGTGGCTGAAAGGCGAAAAAGTGTCTGCCGTTTGCTGTTCCTGTGGTTTGGAGAGAGCCAAGCAATCACACAAATGACTGCTACTTCTGCATGGTTCCACCATTTTCTGGAGGCATCACAAGGAAAAAGAAGTGGACAATAGCGTAGCCGAATATACAATCTGCTCTCCGACCAGATCTGCATGGCAAAGGCCTTCCTGTTCCCGAACCTCCAAAAGAATTTTCCATCGGTTCATATGATGAGGAGGGAGGCGAACCGATGTCGGATTCTCCACAGCCTTCGGTGTCTAATGATGATCCATGTGTCTGCCACAGGGTGCCATCTGCGCCACACATTCTCACCAAAGAAGAAATGAATGCTCTTGTTCGCAATATGGAGCTGTCCAAGGCCAAAGCAGAGTTACTTGGATCAAGATTTAAACAATGGAATCTTCTCAAGGGAAATGTCTGAGTGACTTCGTTTCGAACTCATCATGAGCAGTTTGTGCCTTACTTCAGAAAGGAAGATGACCTCGTGTTCTGCTCCGATGTTGATGGCTTGATGAATGCCCTTTTAATGAAACATGACCCTCATGAATGGTGACTATTCATAGACTCCTCAAAATTGAGTCTCAAGGCAGTGTTGCCACATATTGGAAATCGACTTCCATTCCGGTTGGACATGCTGTCTACGTGAAAGAAACCTATGACAGCCTAAAACAGCTGTTGAACTCTCTTCAATACAGCAAGTATGGCTGGCATCTCTGTTGTGACTTGAAGGTAGTAGCTCTGTTGATGAGTCTGCAGCTGAGATATACAAAGTATTGATGTTTCTTATGTGAATGGGACAGCCGAGCAAAGACTTTGCACTATGTGAAGAGAAACTGACCTCAGAGGAAATCTCTGAATGGAACACCTGGCATTGGCAGAAACACACAAAATCCTGCCACCGTCTCTACACATCAAACTCGCTGTGATGAAAAACTTCATAAAAGCCATGGACCGGACTGCATCAACTTTCAAGTACTTGGCTGACAAATTCTCTCGACTCAGTGAAGTGAAAATTGAAGAGGGATTTTTTGTGGGTCTTCAGATCTGCGATCCATTCAGAGACCAGATGTTCAACAGTCTGCTTCTGGGTGACATGAAAAAGGCTTGGGATGTGTTTTGTCTGGTGTCAACTAAATTCCTCGGGAATGTCAGGGCAGACAACTACAAGAAACTGGTTAAGGACATGTCTCTGTATCACAAAGTTGGCTGCAATATGTCCTTAAAGATCTACTTTCTCCATTCCCACTTAGATTTCTTCCCCAACAACTGCGGCATGGTTAGTGATGAGCATGATGAATGTTGTCACCAGAACATTGCAATGATGGAGAAACGATACCAGAAAACTGGTCCACTTCAATGTTGGCTGACTACTGTTGGACGCTTGCCAGAGATGATCCTGAACAGCTGTACAAACGATGGACAAAGCAATGTTGGAAGTAGAAGTGGAGTTCATTGCCGCCACGGTGGGATGAGAGATGCAGGTTCGATTCCCGCCATGGCGGCGATGAATTTTTTCAGTATCTATTAATTAATGTTTGATGTTTATCTTAACAGGGAATACTGTGCATTCACTTTGGATTGATTTTTAAGAAGTGGAGTTTTACCGATACATGTCATTTGTACATATTACACTATCATATAAGAAACTATTGCAGGTTTCTCAGAAATCGTAGCCAACTTTGCATTTTCATTGTCTTATTCCTGTTCAGCACCTTGAAATGTTTAAGAAATGTCTACTTTTATCTCAGATACATGACTTTTATGAAAATTTGTTGCCCAGTGTTATTAAAAAAGTAATATCCCCTCAACAGCTGCTTGCCACAGAGGTCTGACAGGAGTCTGTCAGTTATATACAATAGTAGAAAGTCTGTGAGGATGGTGGGACCTCAGCAGAAAAACAAAAAGAACATCCATTTGTTGCCCAGGGCTCAAACCCAGGTCTCATTAGATCAGTAGCCAAGTGTGCTAACCACTTCTTGTTACAATAATCAAATGCTTTATTTGTAGCGTTATCAAATAAGGTAACAAATGTTATTGTCTATAATGTATTGTAAACTAATTTAAGCTTATAAGAATCTGCTAGAAAAAAAAACTGTAAGCAGCTGCTTGACACAGAGTTCTGACAGGAGCCTGTCAGTTTAAATGCTAGAAATGAAAAAAAAAACATAGTTTTAGTCATTTTCTGATTTATAAGGCATTCAATTTTTGTGAACTTTGACATGAAATTATTGGGCATTTTACTAAAACCAAAGAAAAAAAAAATTACAATTATTGTTATGTAAAATTTTATATTTTTATATCTTAACAATAAATAATTTGAAATTTGTTTTTGGTTTCATTAAAATGTAAAATAGTTTATGTCAGTGTCCCAAATTTGGAATGTGCTATAAATCAGGAAATGAATAAAATAAATGCTTGTTTTTTTTTGGAAGAGTGGGACATTGCATCTTCTACAAATTCTAGTTTTCTTTCTGTTTCAGTATGCATCACATCTTCTTTGTGTTTTTATTGGAATAATAAGATGATTTCGTGGATCAAAACGAACATCCATTGTAACTCTACCCTCTAGTACTCTACATTTCTGTGAACAGGTCTTGGAATAATTAGTTGGTTGTCCTGAGTGGGATTCGAACCCACATCTCCCAGAAGCATGCCAATTGTCATAATCACTAGATCATAAACACACAATTTTTTTCCAACTAATTATTTCAAATGTTTCTTGTCTACAGGACATTTTTCTGATACATTATTACTTAAATTTTATAAAAATTATCAAATAAGAATCATTATTAAAATTATATTAAAAATTATAATTAAAAATTATTATTAAAATTTATTATTAAAATTATTGTTAAAATTTATTAATAAAATTTTGAAGTTTATCCTTCAAACTTATGTGCTTATTAAAAAGTTTTTAGGAGTACTCTCAGAAGCTTTTCAGAGCAAGGACAGTACTCCATCTTTAATGTAGTGACACTATCATCATCATCATCATCCTCAAGCAGTCATGGGCTAGGGAGTTCCAACCGGACTGCAATTTAGTTCTCCAAGTATATCTGTCTTGAGCTGCATCTGGCCACTGCCCACCAATTCTAACAAGGTCCTGTTTGACATTGTCTGCCCACCGCATCCTAGGTCTCCCCCTCTTTCTGAGGCCTTTAGGCAGACTGTTCATAACCCTATTCGCTAATCTATAATTATCCATACGGGCAGCATATGCTGCTCAAAGGAGGTTGCTGTTTCCTCTGCCTAATTCACATCCTCATCATTACTTACAAAGTTAATTATACTGGTTCATATTTTTTCTTGTGCAGTACTACTGAAAGTTTCATCAGTCAGCTTCACTATATCATGCACTTTCATATCAGTATTGACATTTGCTACTAAACCATTATACAAGTTATTTTTGAGGGAATTAAAAAAAAACAAGAAAAGGTTTAATGGCAAGTGGCATTAAAAGAAAGGAGAAAACAACCAAAGGGCTCAGGTGCAAAAATAAGAGTCAGTAATGGCTGCCATAGCAGTATAATGCTTTCTTTTGTCATTTTTATGACTTCATTTTATATATAAATCATCAAATTTAGCTCATAAACTTTCAAGAGGTATTAAAAAAAAAGAAACAATATTTAAAATGCCCAATTTCTGTGGGGAAAAAAATTAACTCTTGCAGCATATATTATCTTGGGAACTGTAGTTCCCAAAAGATGTGAGACTGCATTTGGCTCTGAGAACTATAATGACTTACGACACTTTAACCCCTTCAGTACCATACCGGCCCAAAACGGCTGAGATTTTAAATTGACTCATCTGATCAATTCTATTCCTTCCTCTTCACTACCTCCTACCTGCAGTGTGGGCCGTTTCAGGCCAGTATGGTAGAGAAAAAGGGTTAAAGTATTTTTCTTCTGGGATGGAGGTTAGCTTAGTTGGTAAAGAACCAAACTTGAATCTGTAGTTCCCAGGTTTGAGTCTCACCTGAGCTAACATTGAGATTTATCTCTGCTAAATCCCACCTCCCCTTTCTGACCGAAGAGTCAGAAAGGGGACAATGAAGAGTTTGGAAAGGCCACCATTCCTCAGATGGAATGTAAAGCCATGGCCCCTAGCACAGGAGAGCCATACCCTGTATACATTAAAGAACACTTGATTGTCTTGATTAGAAGCTTCCATCTGTCTCCTAACATCTGTCCAGTGGGTCACCTTCCCCATCCTTCTCTGAGCCATTGGGGTCTTTTTTAATCCTTCCAGTGTCCAGCCTGAAAAACCATTTTCCACCCAGAGGCCAAGCTATTTTCTACCTATGTGCAGCCAAAAAAAAATTAAATTTAAAACTTCTTTGCAAAATAACTAATGAAAGTAATTATAGCATGTTATATGCCAAATTAATCAGCATTTAATACTCATTTTTCTGAAAATAAAATATTTGACAAAAAAAGACAAGTTTTATTTTGATAGAATTTTTTCTGTTGAAGCCCATGGGCAAAACATGTATATGGGGAACCAGCTTCATTTACTTTGGCATTACTAAAATAATAAGCTTGTAGAATGATAAGAAATAGTTCACTTTACAGTACCTTTAATGTAGTTTAGGGGAATATGAGCTTTAGAATGAAAATGTTCACTGCATGCATAACATGTATAAACACTGCATGCATTGACATACCAAAATGCAGTTAAAATAAAAAGTGAAAGCAAAAATTGGTAAATAAAAGCAACTTTCAAGAAAAAAACTGCTGTTTCTTTTGCAATATATATCATATATTGTTTTCATTAATGTAGTTATCACAGAAAATCTTGAAATAAGAATCATTTCAGTAAATGTTTTGTCAATGAAAAGCGACAAAATGTAAATTTATATTTACTACAGAAACAGGATCATGTTTATCTTCAACTTATCACTAAATCAAAAGAAGTAGAAAATTTTTAAACCAAATTCTGTTTTCCTTTAATACATTTAAATAATGTGCATACACTTTTTATTAGCTCCCCCAAAAATATATTGCAAATACAATTTTTTCCTAATTATTACAATTTTTTATAAAATGTAGGAGGAGCAAAGGCCTCTTTCCCCTTACTGTTAGCAGTCTTATCTACATTGTATATATAGCTGCTAGATGAAAAAGTTTCATAATTTCTGGCAGAGTGGTGGTATATTGGTTTGCACTAACACTATAATTGCTGAGGTCTGGGTTCTAGTCCTTGGATGGCATTGCTATTTGTTCAGTCCTAACTTGCATATCATGTGGCAGCTTTGTGGGTCTCATCACATTTTTAAAAAAAAAAAGAGGTAGATAATCACAGTTGATTTTTTTAGTTTCAGAACAAGAGGGTATGTGAACACCACTTCACAAATAACTAGCAAAAGTGAAGTGAGGTTATGAAGTATAAAAAATTGCATTGGATTTAACCTGTATAATTTTAACAGACTGTACAGTGGACATATCCAAGCATGTGTTTGCATGCATATGAAAAACTACATAAAAACTTGTAAAGCCTTTAGATTTCTTTGTCCTTTTAGGAGAACTATCATACAGAAAGCATTATTGATGTATAGAATGTTGCCATTTAAGTTTGTTATTTAACCACTTCTGTCTTGGTTTTCTTTTAAATTTCCATTCTTGTTTTTTTTCCAACTTTCCGATCCAAAAAAATGCCATTTTTATTGCATATTTTAAATCACTGGTTCATCCAGTAATGCTCTCTGATTAAAAAATTTCTGGAACATTTTTAGTGTGTAATAATAATGCCTTGAGCATGGGTCACTCTTTACATCTTATTCAGAGCAACATTGGAAGTTGCCATTCCCAATCATAGATGGCACCATTGGCCACGTGCGAGATGGCGGATATAGTCACATTAAGCGGAAGGATGACAAGCCAATTCTAGTTCAGTGGTTAGAATACTCACATGAATCTGGAGAGACAAGGGTTTGAGTACCACAAATTGGCAAACTCATTTTTTCCACAAAAACTCTTTAATGATCTTTTTTGATACTATATATGAAAAGGACAATATTCATGATTTCTGATATTCTGATGAAAAAATGTTATTTGAGTTGAAGTTAAATATCTGTATGTACAAATTGAACTTTTATAACGTCAACTATATATATATGCCCTATAAAATAGGCATGTATGTAATAAAAAGCAAGAATCTATAAACAGTTTGATAAAAATGTCTATATTGATTCATGTACATATATGTTTTGAGTCATGTTGTCACACACATGTGATGTTACAGTTTTTAAAATAAAATATTGTCTTTTTCTATTTCTTCTCTCTTAGAGCAGCAAACAGCACACTTATGAACAAATGCAAGGTTTCATCATTATCATTGTCACTGTATAAATCCAGATTCTAGGCCCAACTTAGTGGCAAACAAAAAACCATTATACCTGCTAAGTTGCACAATGATTTTCATTTTGTGAATTAAGCAAACCAAAATGTAAAACGTTTTCAAGGTTTAGAAATAGCTGAGACTTATGACTTGTTCCTGCCATCTAGTGAGAAGCTTTGATTTAAAAAAAAAAGAATATATGGTCTTGAGAGAAATGTGTATTAGGTCTTACCCTCTACTGCCTAAGACAGACTCAGATATGATAATTTGGGAACAAAAGTGTGTTTGAGTAATACTTTTTGCCAAGCAAGAAGTGGTTAAACTACTGTTTCAGATTCATTGATATGAGCTGTTGAATTTCATGTTCATTAGCTTCATGTTGCTATAAATAAATACTTTTCAGCTTATTTTTCAAGTGGATTGGTTCTGCATTAGCTCTAACTTTTCCAGGTTTCTTCTACCACATAAATATGAAAAATAGACATGCTCTTATTAGTGTGGTTTGCTAAACACTGTTATTACAAAATCGTATAGAACTTCACTGTGGTAAAATTGAATATTTGTGATATTAATTTATATGTAAATACAGTATGATAGAACTATTTGTTGATTTTTTTTTCCTTTGTTAGATGCTCCTCCAGCGGAGAGGGAGGAGCTCTTTATTCAGAAAATACGGCAGTGTTGTGTACTCTTCGACTTCGTATCAGATCCTCTTAGTGACTTGAAATGGAAGGAGGTTAAGAGAGCTGCTCTCCATGAAATGGTAGAGTACATTACAACGCAGAGAGGTGTAATATCAGAACCAATATATCCAGAGGTGGTGTGCATGGTAAGTTTTCTGTATTTTTTTGTATTTTTATCCTATCAATTGATTAGTAAATATACAGGGGGAGGGGGATTGCTGGTAAGTGTAATGGCAAAAAATTTAACTTGTGAATTTTTTATGCTTTTTTCAAGAAATTTTTTTAAAGTTCTCTAAAATGGAGGGGGAAATATTTTACTATCATGGAAATCCAGTATCTTGGGCCCTGTTTTACCTTTTTTTTGGCTTGATTGAATCTCTTTGCCCCATTTAATTTTTTTTTATAGATTTGGGCCTGGTAATTTGTATACTGTAAACTTTTACTTTTAGAAGAAAACAAGAAATATGAAAAAGTTGAATTCTTTATATATTTTCTTCTATACACTATAGGTTTTATCAGATCTTCTTAGCAACTTGAAATAGAAGGTGGTTAAGAGAGCTGCTCTCCATGAAATGGAGAATGGTATGGTAGAGTACATTAAACACAGAGAGATGTAATATCAGAACCAATGTATCCAGAGGAGGCAAAATTGCAATATATTAGTGCAACTGCTATCAAAGTCGAATATGATGGCATGGTTGTTTGTATTGTTATAACTGGCAAATAAGCTGCTAGCTTTGTTGGTACGTTCTCGAATGGAAGGGCCAGCTCAGTTAGTAGTACTCCAAACCAGGCTCATAACTGATGTTCTCAGCTTTGAGTACCCATTATGATATTGAGATTTTCTCCTCTAACCCAGGGGTGGGCAAATAGCGGCCCGAGGGCCGCATTTGGCCCGCTAAGAGTTTTTTGTGGCCCGCCAAGACAGTCAGAAAAATCCACCTTGAACCGAGATTTCCTTCCCATGCGCGACTGAAGATTCGTCCCGTATTTTCCACTCAGACGGCCATGTCAATATGCATCCACAGTGTAGATACGAAAACAATTGCCCACCCCTGCTCTAACTCATGCTCTGCTCTCAGGTGAGAAAGGAAATACCATTTACAAGATACTTCAGTTTAACATTTTTACTCTCTAGTAAAAACACAGAATATTTACTTTCAGTGCTGGTTCTTATGCTAATTGATCTAATTTTAGCAAAGTCTCACCATTATGTTAGTGTCCTGTTTTGGGGTTGATTATCTTCGCCAAACTCTCCATCTTGTCTGTGGTCAGTAGGGGACACCGATGAGCATCAAAAGGCCACTCTCTATCTGTCAGATGGGACATTAAGCCATGTCCCCAGGTGCAGGAGAGCCATACCCTGTGCACATTAAAGAACATGCTGAATGGCTTTGATGGGAGGCTATCATCTGCCTCCCAACAGCTGTTCTGGTGGGTCCCCTCCCCCAACATTCTCTGAGCCTTTAGAGTCTTAGTTATCTGTCCATTTAGCACATTGTGTGTAAAAAAGTGGCACTCAGAGGTAAAACAACCCAACTGTCCTGTTTTTATGTAGTGGCTGGCCCACTCCTTCCAGGATGTACTGTTCTGGCATCCTGTGTTCCATCTTTTGGGCATGTACATTTACTAATTCTGAAGTGCCAATCTTGTTCACTTGTTCATCCTGTGGAGGTGTACTACTTCTGAATAACCGATCTTGTTCACCTGGATAGTATTTCTCCCCAGTTAATTGACAAGGGAAACACGTCTGGGAAAGTTCTTGTTTTTACTTTTGGCTTTTAACTGGTAATTAATTTTAAAAGTAGTAAAGTGAGAAGCAGTGAATATGAAGTGTGTTATCAGAGAGGTTATAAGTTATTATGCTAATAACTTATAACCTGTTAAATGTGCTACATTCAAGAAAGTCTCTACAAGTCAACGAAATGTCTGTTTAATGCAAAGATGGACTGGTACCTCCATGGAAAGAAATACTATCTAAGTGAACAAGATTAGTACTTCAGGAGTGGTAAATGTGCTCGCACAAAAGATGGAACACTGAATGACAGAAGAGTACACACTGAGAGGAGTGAGCCAGTCATATATAGAAACAGGACAGTAACCTAATGGTGAGATTTTGTTAAAATTAAATCAATTAGCATAAGAACCAGCACTAATAAAAGTAAATACTTGGTGCTTTTACAAAAGAGCAAAAATTTTAAACCAAAGTATCTTGTAAAGATTATCTGAGAACAACTTTAATTTTAAGTGTTTTTTGTGTAAATTAAATTTATTTGTGTCGTTAGGACTGTGAATTTTTATCATAGTTTAAAGGGTAAACCAGTGGTCTTATAAAGACACTTACAGGTAGTCCTCAATTTGATGAAATGCTTGATACAGAATTTCAGATGGAAATAACATTTCAGCATCCAGTTTCTTTATACAGCAAAAAATCCCACAGTTGCAGAAGTTTTTTTGGAAAAGTTGAACAATTGATGAACAAGTATGTAACAGTTGATGCCAAAAATGCTGTCGTGGCCCCGGAGTGGTGGTCCACAATACTTTATTTTTTGATTATTTAATAATCTCTATTAATTTCTATATGATGATGAGCTCAGTTGGTAGCATGCCAGGCTCCAGTTCCCAGATTTGAGTTCCAGCTCGGTCAGTGTTGAGCAAAACTCCCTGCTCTTCCCTTGGTCAGTATGGGATACTGATAGGCTTGGAAAGACTGCCATCTGTCAGATGGGATGTTAAGCATTTAATTAGACTTCCTGTAGTGTCTTTCCAAGCTGCTGGTATTCCCTTTCTTATTGAGTGCAGAGCATGGGTTAGAGGCAAAAATTTCAATATCATAGTGGGTACTCAAAGCTGAGAACATCGGTTATGAGCCTGGTTTGGAGTACTACTAATTGAGCTGGCCCTTCCATTCGAGAACATACTAACAAAGCTAGCAGCTTATCTACCAGTTATAACAATACAAACAACTATGCCATCTACTCGACTTAAACTTCGACAATTGCACTGATATATTGCAAGATCAAGTTTACCTCCTGAATATAATGAATGAGGGAGGGGAGGGGGGAGTGCTTCTCCATAAAATGGACAAATTTTCAATTTTAATATGTGTCCCCATGTGTGAAAGAGCTGTTCTCTGGGAATGTTAAAGAACTCTCTTGATGGCCTTGATTGGAGGCTACCGTTTGTCTCCTAGCAGCTCTCCAGTCCCCTCATGTTGTCTCTCAATTTAGCCCTCATGTTGTCTCAATTTAGTTGTGTGCAAAAAATTTTGCTCAGGTAAAACAACCCAACCGTATTTGATGATGTGATTGCCCCTTCCACAAATCACCTTCTAACTTCTTTTCATGACCTCAATCTACCTCAAAAATCTGTTCAGCTGTTTGGGGCTGAGTGTTATTTATGCAGTTTGTTTCTGAAGTACAATGTAATTTAGAAAAGTATTAAAAACATTAATAGATCACATCAGCATGGCAGTTGTATTACAGTGACTTTTTTTTATTTTACATTGAAACTTTATATATTTTTCTTTTGACTTTGCATTTCATTCTTTACAATATTATCACATATGTACCTTCCTTTGTGCATATGCAACTTATGTGGTAATTTATAAGATAACATGGATGCACAGACAAATAACCCCTTCCATACTTGTGATATTAGATGAGATATCGTATAAACAGTCAAAAACCTGGGAAGCATCAAAAGTGTTAAAACTTTGTTGCATTTCTTTTTGTTAAAATGTGTTTAAAAAGGATCAAAAATTATGTTTATGTGAAATTGTTTTTAATCTGGAAAAAATTTGTGTAAGAATGCAATCTGTCATTACATAATGAGATTCAACAGGGAAACAGGGTCCATTATCTGGAAATTATTTTATAGCAACTTTTTAGGAATGCAACCCTTCCATTAGTTGAAGACTCCCTGTATTTATCAGATAGGATGTTAACCCATTTCTTCCCAAGTGTTGCATTTACGCAACACTGGGAAGAAATGGGTTAAGTCAGCCCTATATGCAGGAAAAACCATATCCTGTGCATGTTAAAGAACATGGTAGATGATTTTGATGATTGAAAGTTTCCATTTCCTACTAGCTGTCCAGTGGGTTTTCTTCCTACCCCAGATCTGAGCCCTTGAGGTCTTTGTTATTTGGCCATTTAGCCCATTGTGCAAAAAAGTGTTGCTCAGAGGCAAAAACAACCTAATCAAACCCCAATGAGAAAATAATAGTAATATGCACAATAAAGCTTGTCTATGTTGTCCTCTTATGGTTTTACATACTACTGGGCAAGTTACAGAGCATTGACTACAGGAGTTCAAAAATATTAGCAGGCTTTTGGTGATTCCATAAAAAAAGTGTCTAACTTTGGTAAGTAAATCTACAAGTTGTGAACTTCACAGGTTTTATTGTACAGTCTTTAAAGGTCTGAACAGTTTGCCACAGTTAAACTTATACCAGCTTGCCACCCCCATCCCTCATCAAATAGGAATCAACAGAGATTTATTAAATGAAAAAAAAATCTGATTGTTAGTATCAGATTTTGTGGTAACCTCTTTTTATACCATAAGCTCTCATACAGTGTATTATTTGGATAATCAACAGTATGGCCTTGAATTAAAACAATACAGTCCAACTGTTTTCCTTTTGTGAACAGTTTTCAGTTTGAGCATAAGGACTGGGTAAAAAAAAATTATACCTAACATTTTTTATTAAGAAATATGCATCTTAGTATATCATTTTGTAAGAGTTTAAATTTCTTTTATAATTAAAATCAATGATAAGAACAGTTATTGCCAAAGAATAAATTTAGAAAATTCCCCTTTAGCCTTTCCAGCATTCCTCAAGTCTTAAATTTCAGCAATATTTGTTCAGAGTTTTAAAGAGTTGTGACAGCTGAATTGTTTAACAGCAGAATTACTTCTAAAATAATTATATTAAAATTGAGGAAAATTTGAAAAAAAAAATTAGATGCATTTCCTAATATAAAATTATTTTAGTAACTTGTTTTATGCAATAATTATTACTTTGGCTTTAATTAAATTTTGAGATAATTCTTATGACTGGTGATGTTTGCTTGCTTTCACAATGTTGACCAGCCTTCATAAGTCTTTAAATACTGAATTAATAATGCAGAAATTTAATATTTCGATAGATGATTTAGATCTTTAATTCATCTTCATTCTCATTCTTATAAAAAGCTTATTCTTTAAGTTGTTAATCTTTTAATTTGGCTTTTCATTTCCATAACATAGGAATGCCCCAATTTTTTTCTATCTACCATAGAATGAATGACCTTATCATTAATATTGTGATTATTTTATTGATGTGAACACTGAAACTGTAGTTTTTTAAAATTTGTTTATTCAGTATGTAGTTTATTTGAAGTTTTCATAGTTAAGAAACTTCATCCTCCAATTGTAGCCTTAACTCTAATTAAGAAGTTCACTTTGACTCTAAAATAGTGTAATGCTGTTAATTTTTATGTAAAGTACAGGAAATGTAGAGCTGAGTTATGCTGCCTTTTGTCAAAAGCAAAAAAAATATTCAGTTATTTTTATTTAAGAGTTATATTAAATATTATTATAAGTTATTTTTATTTTTTTAGTTTTCCAGAACATAGAAAAATTCTGGCAAAGTTTGTAACTCTAATTATGAAAATTATAATATACAGCAATAAATAAAACAATTTTTAATTATGCTGTGATTTGATTATATATCTAATAATCTTTTATTTCAGTTTTCTGTTAATGTTTTCCGTACTCTACCACCCTCTTCCAACCCAAATGGAGCAGAATTTGATCCAGAAGAAGATGAACCAACTTTAGAAGCAGCTTGGCCTCATCTTCAGGTAATTTTGCTTTTTTTTTTCAGTGACAATAATTATATACTTCTGATAAACTATGATGGAGTGATTTAAGCTAAATTTAATGCTTTCATTGGAATTACCTAAATTGCAGTTTTTATGCTCTGCAGAACAAGTTTATTTTTTAAAGTAAAATATGAACAGCAAAATTATTTTAGTTGCCCAGTTTTATTCCAGTGGTCAAATTAATTTTGAAGTATTTTCAATTTCTTTGAAACTTGGAAATATGTTTGAGCAAATCAAACAACTG
This sequence comes from Ryuthela nishihirai, assembly GCA_038380435.1. Taxonomy (NCBI): domain Eukaryota; kingdom Metazoa; phylum Arthropoda; class Arachnida; order Araneae; family Heptathelidae; genus Ryuthela; species Ryuthela nishihirai. Next base: position 7,433,460 of record JAWZYU010000034.1, read on the forward strand.
TAAAACATTACCTTTAATTTGCTAACATAATTGGGTTTTAATATACCAGATGAAATAGCATTAAAATTGTAAGCTATACCATACCCTGTGCACATTAAAGAACATGCTGTATGGCCTTGATGGGAGGCTACCATCTGTCTCACAAATGTGTTTTTGAAATGCATTTATAAACAGCTTGAAATTTATTAATATTTTGTGTATTTATTAATATCCTGATGTTTTTAGTAAGTGTTAGCTATTCTCAAACCTTTAAGTTTACTTATATATAAGAAACGTTCCCCATTGCTATTGCAACTACCAATGCCAAGAGGACTTATTACTGTACCCAAAGGTCAGAGTTAGTACCAACTTTAGAATTTGAAGTCACCAGCACAAGAGTAATATCTCCTATCTTGACAAAATTCAAAATAATTTATCTTTCTTGTTCTCTTCAGAATTCTCATGGGGGTTTTTAAATTAAGCTGTAAGAAAGCTTTCATTAATGCATTCATATTCCTAGAAGAGCATCACTGCTGAGAAGCAAATTTACACCCTTCAGGTGATTGCTATCCTCTGGTGCTGGAAAGAGAGAGAGTTAAGATTGCTTTTAAATACAGGGGTTTATTAAAATATTGGACACACATACTGTTTGTGGAGAATATTTTATTAATAAGATGTAGGCTGTTTTTCTCAAGATTACTTTTTTATATAAACTTATCTAATTTCTCATAGAAAGGTGTTAGAGGACATTATGTGGTTTAACTGATTGAACATGTTTTTTATGTATAATGTTAAGGTAGTATAGGTTTTTTCAAAATAATGGAAACATACTGTTTGTGGAGAACGTTTTATTAATAAGCTGTAGGCCCACCTCGGGCATTCAGAACAGATGCAACAGATTTATACAAGTTATGCACATACAGTAATGGAATGTGGGGCCATTCTTCCTGTAAAATATATATTCCTGTATTAATATTATCTTTTAATGTTAAGGTAGTACAGGGTTTTTTCAAAATAATGGAAACATGTACTGTTTGTGGAGAACATTTTATTAATAAGCTGTAGGCCCACCTTGGGCATTCAGAACAACAGATGCAATAGACTTATACAAGTTATGCACATACAGTAATGGAATGTGGGGCCATTTTCCTGTAAAATCTGGCCCAACTGTGCCAGTGATGCTGGAGGTGGAAAGTGTGATCTGACCTTGTGCTCCAGATATTTCCACAAATGTTCAATAATATTGAGGTCTGAATATTGAGAAGGCCAGGGTAGCTGCTGTACCTCATCCTCATGCTCTGCAAACCACAACTTTCACACATTTCGCACAATGCACAGGTGTATTATCTGCTTGAACCAGGGACATCATTAGGGAACAATGCCCACAACAATGGGTGCAGGTGGTCCCTGAGAATGGATTTGTGCGTTGTGGATGTGGGACCCTGCAGAATAAGTAATGGCCCTAAAGAATGCCATGATATGGCACCACACAGCATCAGGTTGTCATCCGTCACAGTCGGAACCAAACAGTCAGGGTGGTATGCTTCTGCAGATTTTTGCCAGACATACACTCTACCAGTGGTGGGAAACAATGTATAGCATGATTCATCATACCAGATGGCACATTGCCAGTTTTTATGTCCTTCGCACCACCTTACACGTTTTGTTGCATTGATGTTGTAATCAGAAGTTTGTGGATTGCAGCACAGCCATAAATACTGGCACAATGAAGTTCCCGGTGAACTGTTATGATAGAAACATGATCATTCTGATTGGTGTTCAACTCTGCTGCTATTTGCAGTGCTGTGGTCTTGTGCTTCTGTTGTACAATCCATGCCAAAGTTTGCTTATCCCTATCTGACAATTTCATATGGTGTCCACAATTTGCATATTTGGAGGCAACACCTTGTCCTTTTTGATAGGTAGTCATAATCTTCAATATAGTTCCTCATGTTACACCTATTGTTTCTGCCATTCTGGTTACTGAAGCTCCTGCAAGATGTGAACCAATGATCATGCCTTTTCAGAGGTCACTGATATCTGATATTGTTGGCAATTACCCCACAACAGCTGTTTTGCCTGTGGCACTACTATGTGATAGCTGACATCATATTTCTCCCCTTTATATACCTCACATCACAGGTGACATCGTCACTGTGATATGCATACAGTGCATTGCATATACTCCAGTTACTGTCAGTGTTTCCATTATTTTGATAGACTCCTGTATATATACACATATATAATATTAACACATTTATTATAAATCCCAAGCTGAAGTTTATGAGGGTTATAAAGTTAATAAAATTATCACACATTATAAACCCAATGCAATGGACAATAATGCAATATTTTTAGCTTATTCATAAAATAAAACTTTCCTCAAAATTATCAAATCTCGGAGAGTTGCCAGAACTCTATATCCTCTTATTCACCTCCTTCACATGCAGATTGCATTATGTACTCTGCATATCTGCTGGCCACTTCAAACCTCAGAACTGAGCCTCTGACATTGCAATTTATTGCGCCCCACAAATCCCCTGCACTCAACAAACAACTGCTCGTAGTTTTATACCTTAAGATGCTCAATTTGCCACCTGACAATATATCCACAGTAAGGGTGCAAAATGCTCTTTGTGGATTTTAAAGTTATAAGCATTCTATGTTACCATAAGTATCATTAGTTATTATTGACACTGATTGAAATCATGAAACTTCAGAAGAAAATTTCACCATAAGTAAACAATTCAGCATACTGCATCACTTCTCCACTTTGAACCTGCTGTGACTCATTTCTTGCTCTATAAAATGGACTTATCACTCACTATCACTTTTTATCTATGAAGTTCCTCTCACTTTTCACCTCTACGGTACATAAAATCTCATTCATTACTTTTCGTACTACGCAGGATAGAATTTTTGTTGAATTGCTTTAAAGCATTTAACAGTGTTATAGAGTATTAAAAATATTAATTTAATTTTCTATGATGTTAAACATTAGAATTAAAAGTGGAAACTTCAATAAATATTTTTAAATGTATTATTTATTCATTTCATTTTCAATGATTTTTATGTTTTGTTTTCATAGCTGGTTTATGAGTTTTTTCTTCGCTTTCTTGAGTCTCCCGATTTTGGCCCAAATGCAGCAAAAAGATACATAGATCAAAAATTTGTTTTACAGGTAAGCATTACTTTCATCTCATATGCTTACTGAAAAGTCTTCTCTTTATTAAATATGTAAACTTTTCAGCTACGTATATTATAATTTTACATTTTTAGATAATATGCACTGCTGGTCAAATTATTATGAACACTGCATCGTGCATGAAGTACCATGAAACACTCCAATGTATGCAAAATGTTTTACTGATATAAGTATTGTACACCACTACAAAGTTCCTATGAAAGCTGTAAAGATATGGTAGAAAGCAAAGTTAAGTGTGACATTGGTCAAGAAACTAATCTGACTGACTTCAAAAGGGGACTCATAATTGGAGCACGATGGGCAGGAGCATCCTTAATGCAGGTGATGGAACTCAGCAGAAAATCACGGCACAATATCCCAACTGTATGGAGAATGACAATGGTCTCAAAAAATGTCTGCCAATTGTAGCAAATGAGGGAAGAAAAAGACTGGCAAATAGGGGCAGGCATTTGTTGGCACGAACTGTTGGCAAAATAGATCTGCTATAGTTCATCAGCTGAGAGAGAGAACTTCTAACAGTACTTCAAACCCATAATGAGAATTATATGCAGAGAATTGGGTACTGTATCATAATACATATGATAAAATATTAGGTAGGTGTTCATAACAATTTTGCCAGGCAGTGTGTATTTGTAAACAAACTATAGGACATTTGGATTTTCAGAAACTATGTGAAGATTTTGTATTATATTGATTTTTAGCCCTCCCATATACAGAGGGTAAGGGGGTAAATCATTTATGTCAAGGTAAACCTCTCAATTTACTACCAAAACCTTAACATTTTATTACTAAAATTTCTCGCATATATATTATGATATACATATGTTTAAATTTTGTCATTTTTCAACTTTTTCCACAGCAAGAACTTTGTTTACTAAAATAATAATGTTTTCACTTTGTTGTGTCTATCCATATGCAGACATTCATCATTTTTGTTTTTAGAGATAATGAAAAATTCTTTTTGCATTGAATAGATATTGATGAAATATCATGATTTGCATTTTCTGAATCATCTAGTAGCTTAATAGTGTCTTCTAGCAGTAAGAAAAGTTGAAAAATGCTGAAATTTAAACAAATATTGTAAATGATATATTTATGTGAGAAATTTTTGTAGTAAAATGTGAAAGTCCAAGAGGTTTACCTTGGCAGCAATGATTTACCCCCTTATCCTCTGGGGTAGGGTGGGAGCACAAACAACTTTTCTTGTTTTAATAGATAAATGGAAAATTGCTTTGTATTGTATAGGTACTAATAAAATATTGCTATTTGCATTTTTCCTCATCATCCATAGTTTGAATATCCACTGTTTACATTGAGCTAAAGGTGGAGAAAAAAGTATCGATTTGTATCCCACCTGGCTCGACAATTTTTCCTCTAACATTAATTGATGTTAACTTCAGGCTGATATCTTCCTTAAAATATTTAATATTCTTTGAAAATGAACCATTGTTTGTTACAGGTTATTATTTTAGTAATTCTTATTTTTTTCATTTTAACAATTACAGTTTATTTTTGTAAAATAGCCCCATTGGTATCTTCAAGGGTTTCCCATTGGACATAATAAAACAAATGGAAGATTTTGAAGTGTTGTTATGGTAATTTATTTTTGTATGTAATGTTTGACGTACTCTGCCTGTTATATATTACACTGTAGAAATCCACCTCAGAGACAGTGATATTCATTAAAATGCACAAGGCATATACACTGAAGAGCAAAAACTTTGCGACCACATGCCTAATATGATGTTGATCCTCCACATGCCACCAAAACAGCTCTTGCTTGACAAAACGTGGATGCTATAGGATTTCTAAAGATGTCTTGTGTATCTGTTACCATGTTACCAGCAGATCCTTTAACTCTTGTAAATTACATGGTTGAGCTGCTGCAGATTAGATATGCTGTTCCAACACAAACCACAGATGCTCAATTGGATTGATGTCTGGGAAATTTGGAGGCCAGGGCAATACCTGGAAGTCTTCCTCATGTTCCACAAACCAGTCTCAAACAATCTGGACAGTGTGGCATGGTGCTTTATCCTGCTGAAAGAAGGCATTACTAGAGCAACAACAAAAAAAAAATTAATTTTGTTGTATCATGTACTGTAAAAATTTGGTATTTAAGTCCTTACTAAGGGAGAAAAATTTGGTTTACAAAGGATAGTTTACCTGTGGTGTCTTCTGGAATGCCCCAGATTATTGCTCATGACTGAGTGTGGCTTCTTGCAACTACTGTTTCAAGTATTTAAAACAGTAAATTTGAAAGTACTGAAAAGGCCAAGTTCCTAACTCAAACGATTGACATAAGTTCAGCAGCATGGATCCCAGCAGTCTGTGCAACCTCATCTCTCAGTTTTGCATATAGTATTGTGTTAATTTTTATATATTACACATTAATAATAGTTATTCAAATAAAAATTGTACAAGTCAGAAAGGAAGTGTAAATCATTTATTAATCTTTTAAATTTATCATGCCTATTGAGACATTCATTCCAACATGAAAATAGCAACATGATAATCCCTTTCTTAGAGCAACTTCGGCTGTTTTTTGAGCAAGAGTATGATAATATACTGTACCTATTCATCTGATGTCAACTTCCTTCTTTTCATGGAGTTTTTTAGAGATCCAGAAAAATGAAAATCTAATTGAGGAGATGCCAGGATTATAGGGAAGATGTTCCAGTCATTCCTAATCATGCCTGTCCATTGTCATAAACTGAATGGACAAATTATTATATGCACCTACCTAATAACCTATTGCTCCACCTTTTGCCCTCATAACAGCAGTCAAACGTCTTTGTAAGGACTCAATGAAGTGTTGGAAGCACAGAGTTGGTATTGCTTGCCAATGAAGCAAGGATCACCTGTCGTAGAGCATCCACTGTTGCTGGTGGTGGACTCGAACAGATCTTTTCAATTCCCCCCATAAATACTCAATGGGGTTGTGGTCTGGCAATTGAGGGGATCATTTGAGTGTGGTAAACTCACTGGAATGCTCCTGGAGCCAATTAGTTGCCACTCGGGAATTATGCAGTGTGGTGTTGTCCTGTTAAAAGTTGGCATCATGGTGTGGAAAGAGAACCATTGCGAATAGGTGTAAATGGTCGGTGAGGATGTTCACATACCTTGTGCCAGTGACGGAGGTCTCGATGGGTATGAGAGACATCAAGGAAGCCCATGTAAATGCACCCCAAACTATTACACTGCCTCCACCTGCCTATATGACCCCAACTTGCCAAGATGGGTCCATCGCTTCATGTGGTTTATGCCAAGGTGAGTATATATAAGGTGGTGCCACAAGGCTATGTTTCACCAAGGTCATTTGAGTGTCACTGAGAGGGCTTTTATCATGTCGAATTGTGTAGCAAACTACATGAACAATCTTTCAAAGAATAAGAGAAACAATGTTTCATATACATTCGAATTAGAAACAAAAATTAGTAAGAAGTGGGCTGCATTGTCAGCATGTAGATAAATTCAATGCACACATGCTAAGGTATGAGGTAAATATTTTTCAGATCGCCTGTAAGATTTATTAAGCGAACTGTTAGGAGTAACTATTAAATGTAAACTAAATGGTAATGCCATTCCAGATTATTTCTGAAAATCCAAATGTCCTATAGTTTGTTTACAAATACACACTGCCTGGCCAAATTATTATGAACACCTACCTAATATTTTAGGATTAAAAAACAAATTAAAAACAGCTGTCACATAAAAAAATTCAGTTTTGTTACAATGACTGATTCTACTCCCAGCAGACGATTCTTCTCATGGGAAACAACAAAATGATTGTTGGAATAAGAAACCAATCACTCTGAAAACTACGATAGTGTACTAATATTTTAGGATTTAAGAAATTAAACAAGATTACGATCAAAGCAAAAGCAGTGGAATAAACATAAATAAAAACTGATACAACAGAATGAAAATTTCAGAATTAATCAAAACAAGAGAAAACAGCAGACTTTTCATTAAATCACTGCAAGAAAATTTTCCTTAATAAATTGAAAATTGTATTTATGCCAGGTCACATTAAATATTTTTTGGAAGAGATAAAATTTGAACCATTACTTATGGCAACAAAAATTATATTTTTATTATTTTCATTATGATTATTAATGTAATTGATAAAAAGATAAGTTGAAATAAAGATTTGATGTTTTAATTCAATCAAATTTAATTTTGAGAGCAAGATCTTAATAATTTCTCAGTCATCTAATAGAAATTCTATAGTAATTCGATATAAATTGCCATAGAATTCCTTTATTAATTTTTATTTATTATATTTATTATTATTTATTGTTTACATCTATTATTAACTTTTGAGAGCAATTACTTAAATTGGAATTATTGCTGTTAAATAGTCCAATTTCCTTAACTCAAAATAGAGAACGAATATTGTTAAAGATTTGTTCTCTATTTAGAGTTGTTTTATTTACATTCATTTATTAGTCTTATTTAGGTCTAATAATCTTAATTCTATTAAGATTTCAGATCTTTAAATTGTCTTCAGTTACACTTTTTCAAAAAATGATTATTTAAGATGTTCTTTAATTCTGTATCTCAGTTACTATTGACATAACACAGAACTGTATCTAATAAAGTGACTGCTGAATGTGTATCTATAACAATAAATATATTCCTGATAACTAGATAGACCTCAAACACTTAGAAAAAACTGAAATTGTAATTTTACACTTTTTCTGCCAACAGAAATCTATCTTACTGTATGTTTTATTTACCTTCGTCTCCCCACTGTGACGTCAAAATGCCTAACCATTGACCATCAAGAAATGCTTCCTCGTGGAGTGGCATTACCCTTTCTTCATTCACCCTGGTTTACGTCACACACACCCTCTCATCGACATGATAGAGTTGAAACCATGATTCGTCAGACCACATGATGTGTTTCCAGTCCTCTGCACTCCAGTTGTGATGGCACACTGTTCATAACCTTTTTGCTAATCAATAATTATGCATACAGTAAACATGGCCAAACCAGTGGAGTCTCTTTGCACAATATGCTGCTCAAAGGAGGTTGCTGACATCTTTGCCTCCTTACCTTATCATTACTTAGTATTTATTACTTTAGTAATTACTTTATTAACCACCTAATGCCCAAGATATTCTGTAAGCATCTGGAATCAAAAGCATCAAGATTCCTGTAATCTTTATATCTGTATCCTGTTATAAAGGAACCAAGTTTCACTACAATAGCTAACTCTAGAAAGAACCAAACGATTATACAGTCTAATTTTAGTCTTTAGGTGTACTCTCCATTGAGTCTTAAAAGTCCTGCAGCAATCCCTATTCATCTGTTAATCTCATGCTGTACATCACCAGTTACATAGTTCTCAAGATAATTAACCTGAGACACCTGCTCAAGAGTGAAACTATTTAGATTAACTGAACCAAAGCCTGTCTGACCAATTTTCATCACTTTAGTTTTCTTTCTGTTTATCACCAAACCTACTCTTACTGCCAGTCTCATCAACAGCTCGAATGAAAGAGTTCATCTCATTAACATCATTTGTCAAAATTGCCAAACATCAGTATACTTCAGAAATTTTCAGATCTTTAGATGATATAAGACCAAAATCTTTCCCTTGCAGTAAATTTTGTATAACATAATCAATAACCAAACTAAAGAGAAAAGGAGACAAAATGCACCTTTGTCGAACATCAGAAACAATGCTAAATCAATTGTTACAAGCATTACCAACTCTCACATATGACTCAGTGTTATTATAGAGAGCTTTCATTATGTTAACTAACTTGTCAGGCATGCCATACGATCTCATTATCAACCACAAATTAGGACAATCAACATAGTCAAAAGTCTTTTTGAAATCAAAAAGCAAGTAACCACAGGTTTCTGAAGCTCTAAACATTTCTCAAGAATCTGCCTGAGTGAAAATATCTGATCTACACATCCCCTGCCATTTCTGAATCCACACTGCTTATCACACAATTGTTCATCATCATTCTTAATTCTATTAAGCACAATCATGCAAAGAACCTAGAACAGAAAGTAGACTGATAATCCTATAATTATCACAAGAACTGCAATCACTTTTTTAAAAATAGGGATAATAATTGTGGTAAAATCTTTAGAAACAATGCCTTTATCATAAAAGATACTCAAAATTTCAATCATCTGTGTAGTAACCGAAACATTCCCATCTCTAAGTATTTAAGTAGTAATTTCATCTACCCCTGGGGATTTACACCGAAGAGCCAAAACATTATGACCAGCATGTCTTTTTGCAAATCGAAGCAACTGCAGCAAATGACAGCACATGTGAAGGTCTTGAAATGATATAAATAATACCTGACACTGAGCTCTGTTAATCAGGGTTATTTTTGTTCTTTAGATGGGAAAGGCAGCAGACTTAAGTGAGTTTGACAAAGGTGAATTTGTAATGGCCAGATGACAATTTCAAATCCATTCCAAGACACCAATGTCAAAGCATTTCCAAGACAGCAAGGCTTGTGAGGTGCTCACCCTACAAGCCTTGCTGTCTTGAAAATGCTCAATATTATGTGTAAATGTGTGCTATATGCAAAAATGCATGGTTAGTACTTTCAAAAAGTGGTCTGAGGAGGGAAAAAACCCATGAACTGCTGTCAAGGTGTGGGCCTATCATGGCTCATCGATAGTAGAGGTAAGCAAAGGCTATCCTGTATGGTACAAGCCAACAGAAGGGATACTGTGACAGAACTCACCCATAATTTGAATGCTGGTGATAGGAGCAATGTGTCACAACACACAGTACATCGAACCCTGCTGAAAATTAGGCTGCATAGCCGCAGACCACTCCGAGTACCCATGCTGACCTCAGTTCACCATCAAAAGCACCTATAATGGGCATGCGAGCATCAAAACTGGACCTTGAATGATTAGAAGGTCATCTGGTCTTATGAATCTCGTTTCCTGTTGCACCATGTGGATGGTCGGGTACATGTGCATCATTTACCTGGGGAAGTGTTCGCACCAAGATGCACTGTGGTATGAAAACAAGCCAGTGGAGGAAGTGTAATGCTTTGGGCAATATTTTGCTGGGAAACCCTGGATCATCATTCATGTGCAGGAAACTATGACGTCTACCACATACCTAAACATCATTGCAGACCAGGTACATCTTTTCATGGCAATGGTATATCCCTCTAGTAATGCCTTCTTTCTGCAGGATAATGCACCATGCCACACTGTCCGGATTGTTTGAGATCGGTTTGTGGAACATGAGGAAGACTTCCAAATATTGCCCTAGCCTCGAAATTTCCAAGACATAATCCAATTGAATATCTGTGGTTTGTGTTGGAACAGCATATCTGATCTGCGGTGGCTCAACCACATAACTTACAAGAGTTAAAGGATCTGTTGGTAACATGTTGTTACCAGATACCACAAGACACCTTTAGAAATCTTGTAGCATCCATGTTTTGCCAAGTAAGAGCTGTTTTGGTGGCATTTGGAGGATCAACATCATATTAGGCAAGTGGTCAGAATGTTTTGGCTCTTCGGTGTATGTAGTTTAAGTTTAGAAATAGCCAAAATAACTTCAGACTGTGTTATAGAGCCAACATTAAAGCCAGTAATACATCTATCATCATTACAAACAGAACTAACCACATTGTTCATAACATCACTGAAATATTCAACCCACCTAGCCATGATATAATCCTCACCTTCTATAACCTTATCTTGTTTATCCTTCAATCCCTGTATACCTGTCCATTTTTTACCACACAAAACATTGGCCAACTGGTACAGCTCTCCACTGTTGTGCTGTCTAACTGCTTCCTCAGCTTTGTCAGCCGAGCCATCAAGCCAAATATTCATATGAACTGCTAACTGATCCTTTACACATTTATTAAGCTATTTGTAATGCTTTCTATTAAGATGTAGGGTATTATGGACATTCCTGCAGTTCTTTCTTTCCAAAATAAGTTCAAGTAACTTACCACTGAAATAATTTTGCCTTCTCTGCTCCTTTTTACCTAAAAGAGTGCTGTTAGTTTCAAGAAAAATCTGTTTAAAACTGCCCCATTCTTCCCTCAACTTCAGTAGAAAGCAAACCATGACTGTCATAATGACTATGTAACCTATCATGTAAAAACCAAGTTTGTACATTATACCAAGTTTGGCATTGAAGAAACGTGGTACTTTACAAAGTACCAAGTTTGGCATTGAAGTTGCCTAGAACAAAGGTAATATCTCCTTTCTTGACAGCATTCAAAATATCCTGAAGTTGTCCATAGCTGTCTTCAAATACCCATAGTTTGACAATATCAATGTGAGTTGATGGTGTCACACAGTCTAGAAACAACGGCAGTGGATCCTGGTAATCAAACAAGCATCAGCACATTTGTTCAACTTTGAAAATTTCCATGCAGGGTTTGTCTGGAATCCACACAAGGTCTTCTGTTCTAGCTGATACTTGCCACTGATTCTGGTTAATGAGTTTTTCTGTGTGTAACCATTTCCCATAAAGATCACCCAGTTGATATCCCAGATATAAGAATTGCCCACTTTTCATTTGAATGACTTATATTTTTGTGCAGTTATAACTTTTGAAATTCTCATTTTCTGCCTTGAAAAATATATTCAGATTTTATATTAGTTATATATATTCAAAGATAAACTCTCTATTTTTATAACTTTTTTTTTACTATACTCTGTTTTTATTATTGTACCTTTGAATAAGTAACTATTGGTGGTGGTGGTGGGGGGGACCATGCAGCTAAAAAGCGTAGAGATTTCAAACTTTTTCACATTTGTTTGTGTGCATTACCATGTAAACTATTTAAATACCTCTAATAATCTTTATTCCTTTTATGATTTCACCTGCTGTTTTCATGCAATGCACTATAGGCATGAAATGTTCAGTTTAGTACTCAGTTGCAAATAAGCATTTATGATGCATACTTTTGTATTTTCTGCACTTCCATTCCTATGTATTGGGGCTGAAATTTTTGTACTCATAGCCATTCTGCAAAGTTTTAGAGAAAAGCATATTTTCCAGTTTAAATGGACCTTTAAACAATTATTTGCTGTTAGACTTTTGAGATATTTCTGTAAATAAATGTAAAACTGTTCAAATTGTATTTTGATCTTAAAAATTCCTTTTTTGCATATACTTCAATAAAACGTTTACTAAGCATGCATATAAATACTTGGAAGGCATTTTGGGAAAGAAATGAAACATGCAGATTTTAGTCGTAAGTCAGTAAAATATGTATAGTAATAAACTAAGTATTATATAGTAAAGAACAATATGAATGATATAATTTTAAATAATAGAATCAATCAGTTTTCATTTTATTCATATTCAGGTTAGTTTATAAAAATGTATTGATTTTGTTTATCCATTTAGCTACTGGAATTGTTTGATAGTGAAGACCCTAGGGAAAGAGATTTTCTAAAGACCACTTTACATAGGATTTATGGAAAGTTTCTTGGTTTACGAGCATATATAAGAAAGCAAATTAACAATATATTTTATAGGTGAGTTTAGGATTTCTTTAATTCAGTGTTATAGTATTTTTGCTCTTTATTAAAAGTATAACTTTTGTTTTAATTAAATGTTACTAAATTCAAAGACAGGTGCATTGAAAGACAGTTTCACACACTATTTTGTCATAAACCTATTTCAGTATTCTCAAATTATTTTTATAATTTTTCTCAGCTTTTTATGCATCTTTCTCACTCTTAAAATTGAAACTGGAATTAAACACATCCTTTTTATAAATTCTGGTCGCAGCTGTATTTAATTAGTTCTGTTTCACTGAGGCAAACAACAGGTAGATGGCTGACACATGCTATCTCCGCCATTTAGCCCATGGTGTGCAAAAAAGTGCCTCTCAGAGGTAAAAACAACCCAACATGCTATATCCATTCCGTGTGCTATAAGTGTTTTTTACAGTTTTGGTCCAGCATATTGGATACTCTTTGTAAATGTAGTATTTACTTTCTTATATTTAAACCTTAGTTTTCATTTCAGTAGATTTATTTTCGGAAATTAGCGATCTTTTGGTCGATAGATAAGTACTAATTTTTTCATAGTTATGTTACATTGGATGGCCGGCCTACAATTTGTTGCTGTGAATATTTTAGCATTGCATTAGGCTATATGTTAATTTTTATTGTATTATTTATTACTTTTCCAGTAAAACTTTGATCTGGTGTCATTTTCTGAAAATAAATGAGGTCTTGGATATGGAATCAAATTCATTTCTGTATATTTACTTCTGTTAGTTAGCCATCTTTCGATTGGCTGATTTATTGTTCTTTCCGAGTTATGCTAGATTGGAGGCCAGCTTAAAAGTTGTTGCAGATATTTTATTTAACATCTCATTAGGTTATATGTAATTTTTCTTTTATTATTTCTTGTTATTTTAATAAAAATTTTTTTTAGATTGTACCGTTTTCTGAAAATGAGTGTCTTGGATACAGAAGCAAAATAGACTTCCTTGCTACGAAAATCAGCTGTCATGTGGGAAGGCAATTTCAGGAAGGCGTCCCTCTGCTAAACTTCATGTATATGTGTTTCACCCCTTGCCTCTAAACAATGATTTTAAAGGCAATACCCCCCCCCCCCTCCCCACTTTAGTACCTTGGCTGTGCCACACAGAGGATACAATGCTGTTTTTTTTTTCTTTGGTCACAAACCTTTCTGCACTTCCAAGATTGTCGAACTTCAACACCCAAAGAAAAAATTCATAATGTTTAGAAAAAAAAAAGCAGCCAAGGAAGTTTTTTCTGTTTCATAACAAGTTCAGAAAATCCCATGAATGTGAGAAGTTCAAGTCACTTTGTATAATACCGGCCATGTTTAAAATATACGATACTGAAAAGAATCATTAAAATAAATAAAAATCATATTTCAGGTTGAATATTATATTATTTGGGAGGAAATTTCCTTTCGATAAATATATAACATATTTTTATTCATCAGGTTTTCCAAAACGAAGCCTTAATTGTAGAGTGCAATCTTTTTTTTCACCATTGAAAACGGCTTATTAAAATCAATATGCCTGCAAATTTGTTTATATTATTTATTTTCATAAAATTCGTAAATTCTGTTTAATTTGGTATATAACATGAAATATTTCCATTGATTGGTTAATTTTTAAAAAAAATTCTAAAGTTGACTTGTTTTATCTGATTCAGCACAATTGGCTAAAAGCCTGGAATTTTCTCAAAGTATGGTACCGAGAAAAAAATTACAAAATGAAAGACATATTTACTAAAATATGTCTTTCATGAACCAAAAAATTTTTTTTCTTGAAACCAAAAAAAAAAAGATTTTTTTCGTTATTCAGAAATAAAGCCTTTCTATTCATGTGCATTATAATTATTTTGTCTTTTAGTTTTTTTTAAATAAATTTTTATTTGTGTTGCCAGATGCATTTTTTACTACATGAATGTAAAAAAGTCCTATTAAAATAAAACCTATTGCCTTTTTTGTTAAATGCTTTATTTTCAGAAAATCTAAAATTAGATGCTGATTAATTTGGCATTTAACATGCCATAATTCCTTTCATTAGTTATTTGACAAAAAAGTATTTAGTTGTTTTTTTTTGGCTGAGCATAGGGAGAAAATAGCTTGGCCTCTGGATGGAAACTAGTTTTTCAGGCTAGACACTGGAAGGGTTAAAATAGATTTATTCTAAAATTTCTTTCAGACTTATAGTGAGCTCTGCTGGGTAATATGATTTGATTTCATTTTATTTACTAATTTGTATTGCTTCTGTTAACCGAGCTGCAAATATTGAATGACCAGAGGTTGCTGGCATTTTATACCAGATTTGTAGTTTTCCCTCCATATGGGTTAAAAAAACCATTGGATTTGTTCAATTTACTAACTGTATTCAGTATGGACTTTTGTGGCTATTTTTTTTTTCATCTGTGCTGAGTAGTGAACTTCACAGACTCTTTATACTGACCATTTCTACTGACTTGACTATCTATTGGCAATAATTTTGGATAATGGATATGTTTCATTAGTTGGTTTCTATTGCAGAATAATCTACCACTGTGTTTTCTGCTTGTTTAGGGATTGCCAGCCCTGACTGAATAGGTATATAAGGTATTTTATATCAGTTGGCAGATTATTCTGATCAGAAGGTATCACAGATACCTGAACCCTTGATACTAGTTTCAACATTGCTGATTCTAAACTTGAGTAATGTGCATCAAACACTAGTTTCTGGGGCTCAAAAGGACCTGATGGTAAGGTACTCCATTGGTTTGTGAGTACCTATCAGCGTTTCTGGCAGATGGAGAATGGTTTTTCACCTGTATTAGGGGGCTATTTAATATTGTTTTCTTTAACACTTTTTTTTTCACATCACTTTTTTTTTCAATAAACCTAATTAAAAAATATAGTAATAATTTTCTTTCCATAAAACATGAGAGCTCTAAACAGAAACAGTTGATGTCCTCATACAGGAATTCTGGTGGTATAACCAGGACATTACAGCCTTGCAAGAACCAGCTGGACAGGTAAAAGCAGTTACTTAAAAATATTATAAAATTTTTCTTTTCAGTATGTGATGGTAGCAAACACTAAGGTGTAGCTTTGCTTCTCAGCAGGAATAACAATGATGATCTTTTAGTATATCTATACATTAATGAAATATTTTTACAGCTAAGTTTAGAATGAAGATTAAAGATTAAAATATTATTTGTTTGCTGTGCCTCCACTGATAAATCTGGGGGCAAGGGTTGGCTAAGTTGATAGGGTGTCAGGCTCATAATCTGCAAAAAACGTAATTGAAACACCTTGCTCAGAAAATAATTGAAATAACCGAAAGTTCTCTGTTGTTGAGCAGTAAAACTTTTGGAAGTTTATTTCTCAACAACAGAGAACTTTTGGTTATTTTAATCATAATCTGTAGTTCCTAGATTTGAATCCCAACTGTGTCAGCTAGAAATTTATCTCGACTAATCCCATTCCTTCCTTGTTGAGAAAGGGAACAGCAGTGGGTTTGAAAAGAGAGTTGTCCATCTGATGAGATGTTAAGCTGTGACCCTGTGTGCAGGAGAGCCATACTCTGTATATACTAAAGAACACACCAGATCCACCTTGCTCTTAATGACAAAAGGGACATGGATATGCTTGGAAAGATTACTGTTGGTCAGATAGGATGTTAAGCTGTGCACTGTGTGAGAGTCGAGCCTTGTGCATGTTAAAGAACACACTGGATGGCATTGATAGGAGGCTTCTATTTACTTCATAATAGCTGTCCAAAGTGTCCCTTTTCCTACTCAACTCTAAGCCCTTGGGATCCATGTGATCTGACCATTTATCCCATTATGCACACAAAAGTGCTACTCAGAGGTAAAACAACCCAACTATTCTCGGTAAATTGGAGCATAGTAGACAGACATTTGAGCTATAATGCAATTCAGGTTATTTATGAAAGAGTTCGGTTATTTTACCTCTGAGCAGCACTTTTTTTTTGCACAAAATGGGCTAAATGGCTAGGCCACAAGAATTAAAGGGCTTAGAGTATGTCTGGGGAAGGGTACCCACTTCACAACTGTTAGAAGACAGAAGTCTCCAGTCAAGGCAATTTAGTGTTCTTTAACATGCACAGGGTTTGACTTTCCTGGACACAGGCCAACAGCTTAACATCCCATCTTACAAACACTGACCTTTCCAAGTCCATTGGTGTTCCCTTCCTGACTGAAGGTAAGGTGGGGTTTAACAGAGATAAATCTCAATGCTGACTCAGCTGATTTATGAAAGAAAGGAGTATAGAGCTGAATCAACACCTTACTAGTCTTAATGGATGGAATTACATAGAGCTTAAAATAAAGATCTTCAGAATTAGTTGAAAGCGATAAGAATCTTTGGCTTGATAGTGTGCTGACAAGCAGAAGCTGTTACACAGTATAGCATTAGAGAGGTATCAGGTAGTGAATATTTTTTGTGGTGGAAAAAAAACTAATAGGCATTCAAAGATTGAGGGATAAAAAAGATGGCAAGATTATTCTGGGTGTTTATGAATTATATGTGGTTGGTATTTGTTTATGTTGGTATATATTGTTACATTTTTTTATCTATGTTTCCTGTTTTTACAGATTTATATATGAGACAGAACATCATAATGGAGTTGCAGAATTGTTAGAAATATTAGGAAGGTGAGCATTTGTTTATGATGTATAGGTTTTAACTGTGAATTTCCCCCTAATATTGAATTTAAAAGTAATAACTAGATTTTAAGACATATAAAAACATGATTTTGTGATAAGTGTCTAGAAAATTTCTTCTTTAATAATGCTTAAATAATATTCACATTTAGATTGTTTTTGAAATAAAGAGACCAAGTACCATATTGAATTACAGGTTATAATGAAATTTCAGCTCTACCTAAACCTCCATTGTAGAACAATGTGTATTGAAACTATTCTGAGCACCTAGTGAACATTAAAGTAAAGTGCTTCTTAGTTTACATAATTTTGAAGTGTTCTTTTTTTTTATTTTCTGCTTAGAAATACACATATTCATAGTCATTATTAGTCATATATTTTTAGTTATATTTAGTTAATTGGAGTGCAATTATAATATTGTGATTGTTAGTTAAAACTCAAAATATACACTTGTTAAGAAATAGTTTTTGAGTAATCATTTTGTTTTCATTCCAAGTTCAGCAAACATTTTTCTAGAAAGTTAGATAATGAGCAATAAAAATTTATTTAAGTTAATTACATACTCATAATTTTAGTGCTTGTCAATTTTTTAAACATTTTTTTAACTGATGTTTCCAATACACATTTCTTTTATGTGGATTATGAGATTAAATTATGAGACTATGAGAATAAATAAAAAAATGCTAGGTACAATATAATTATATATTGAACTAGTCAGTCCTGAACTTATCAAAAAAAATATATTTGTAATCTAATCAGAATATAATAGGTGTTTTAAGTCTTACAGTGTTCAGTCTGAAAAATTAGAGTCTTTGAGGCCCAGCAATTTTTTCTTATCACCATAAAAGAAGTGCATGCACACACACACATGCACAAAAAAAAGAAGGGTTATATTGCCAGTATACAGCCATTCAAAGATCACAAACTGAAAATTCGAAATGGAAAACTAAAATGAAGGGGGGGAGGGGGAGTAGCACAGGTTTCAAAATCAAGTTCTGTTATAGGTGGGATTTAAAATTTTAATGCAACAAATTTCAACACGAAATTTCTTGTTGAAATTCAATAACTTCCATGAAAGATAAAAAAAAAACCCTTGTAATGAAGTAGAAAACTGATTTTAAACCTGAACTTGGGCTCTATCATAGGTGGAGAGATACTTGAATTTTTAATTCACCAATTTCAATATTAATTAAACACATCTACAAGCATTTCCGTACTGACTTCCTTCAAATTGGTTGAATTATATTTGTTTTATAATCTTTTTCTGCACAAGGGAAGCCTATATATGGAATTTGGGATCTAGCAGCCAGGTATTTGGAAAATTATAGGGTATCCAAATCTGTTAGGAAAAAAAAGACTGCAACTTTTCAAAAATTAATTATATGGCTTGTGCTTCTATCAAACATGTCCCATTTGAATATCTGAAAAGTGTGATGTCAACATGTATTATTGTGATATTGCCTGGATGAAACACTTTCTGGTGTAATTTTCTGGATTAAAAAATACTATTGAACTCAAATGTATGAACATTTTTCAAGAAACAATGGCTCAATCTCTGAAAAATTGTGAAATGACCCAAAGAGCCATCATCGTAGCACTAATGCTTTCTGATTTTTATAATACACACTATTTTGCAATTTAAAGAGAATTTTTGTAATATTTTAAAATATTCAAAATATCAATAAATTGTAACCAAAATCTGCTGCAATAGGTAAGTAAAGTTGTTGATTATGAGACCACATGTAAATGAATGTGCTTCCCAAATGTTGGTGCATACTGCTTTATCTTGATAAGTGCTGTTGAATCATTGCTTCATCATTTGGTTAGCATTTTGTTTGCTGAAAGCTGAATGTCCATTCATGAAAGTTTGAGGTAAAAGGCTATTTGATGAATTGAAGGACAGAAGTAGAGGTTGTGAGATGGCTGTGTGAGTGAGCAACAATGGGAAATAAAGACAGATATCTTCAAATTATAGGTCAAAGGCATATTACTCAACATTGGCTTAACTGCTTTCTCACCTCTGTGAAGTTACTGAAAACCTTTCATTAACCTCCACCATTGCAAGAGCTTCACCAAAGGTGGTCATTTATGTTCACCCAACAGTGTGTTATGTGTCCCCCCCACCTCATACCACAGAATTGAGTGAGGAACTGGACAGGATCAGTGGTGATTAGTCCATTCTTTACTGGTGAATCCAGATGTGCCCAGCGGAGTGACTCAAGATGAACTCTGGTCCAGAGGGGAAAAACGAACACCTCATCATCTATCAAACATCACCAAGAGAGATACTATGGAGGTTGCAGTGCCACAATCTGGGAGGCATATCACTTGATGGTTACACAGATCTCTATATGTTTCCTATTGGCACATTGATGGCTCAGAGATGAGGTTTTTAAACCCTAAGTGCAACCTTATGCAGGTGCAATAGGGAACAATTTCATTTTTGCAGAACAATAATGTCATCTCCACAGAACTCGACTGGTTGACTAATACAGAGGTGAACATCATCTGCTGTAAGGACTAGCTAGAACATCCTCCCAACCTCAATATCATAGAGCATGCTTGAGATGCTGAAGTAGGGCATGTTGCAACCCTTGTTTCCCTCCCTGTACCCACCATGAACTGCAAGTGGTCCTTGCATGTGAATGGTATCTCATACCTTCTACACTTTAGGATCACCTCATACACAGCTTTAGGCACCATTGTTAGGCTTGTATTTCTGTAAGAGATGATCAGACACCTCATTAGTTTTGAATTTTTGTCCTAACTGGAATGTCATTTTGACACTATTGTGATAATTTCAGGGATAGGAGGATAGCACTTTTGTCACAATTTCAATATTAATTCAACACATCTACAAGCATTTCCTTACTGACTTCCTTCAAATTAGTTGAAATATATTTGTTTTACAACCTTTTTTCTAAAAATTCCATTTAAATTGCAATGCAGTGTAGTTTAAAAAGGTAAACTTTATTTATTAACTTTAAACCTTATTATTTCTGTTCATATATATTTAAATTAGATATTTAAATAAATAAAAAAAGACTGAAATAAGTTGTAATAAAAATCTCTTTCTGGTCTGTGGTTCCATAATTTATTAACATCTGTAGAGAATGGGGATCCTGGAAGAATTGATATCAAGCCATGTAAAAGGTTCCAGTGCTTTCGAATTGTCATAAATAAACACACCCGATGTTCACAGAGAAGCACCATGTTTGTCAAAATGATCACCAGCACATTCAATGATTTTTATCCCAACATTGCTGAAGATCAAAAAGATATAATAGAACTGAATATTCTTATGGTGAAAATGTCCTGCAGCTCCCTCTCCAAGGTATCCCAGTTGTAGAACCATCTCTGCCACATATGATGGTCCAGCGCACAGAATAGGTGGCAGTCTGTTGGTGAAATACGACAGATGTGGCAGAACCTATCTGAGTTCAAATTGGAGGCCACAGATTTGATAGATATGATAGATGTGTATGGCCTTGCTTTAGCCAGTAACAGCAGTGACCCATGACGATTCGCTAGAGGAAGCTGTAACTCCTTGAGTTTAACATCC
Source organism: Ryuthela nishihirai (assembly GCA_038380435.1). NCBI lineage: Eukaryota > Metazoa > Arthropoda > Arachnida > Araneae > Heptathelidae > Ryuthela > Ryuthela nishihirai. The sequence goes on from JAWZYU010000034.1 coordinate 7,454,367, forward strand.
ACATGTCATAGCATTGTTGAGTATATGATAGCAATGATTGTTTCCCCCTTCTGCAGTAGCTCATAATGCACAATACTGGCCACTGTCCAAACCACAGTCAACAGCATTTTGTGGGGATGCAGGTTGGGCTTTGGTGCCTTTTTTGGTGGTTCCTCCGGTGATAACCACTGATAAAACCATCGGCTGTAGTCGCAAAAATCCTGTGGAGTAGAGGCTCACAGTTGAGGTATGAAGGAAGGGAATTGCAGATATGCTCAGCTGTTACACTTTATTCACTATGAGCGTGATGAACCCATTTGTACAACTTTCTGACCTTTCATGACTGGTATAGGTGGTTCCACACAGTCTTGGTCATCTCCTCACTCAGTTGACATGAATCAACCTTGAGCCCTCCTGTAGAACCTACTTGTCCAGAACAGTGGGTTTTCCAGATTTTGGAACATCCTCCAGGGTCTCACTGCCTTCATGAAACTGTCTATGTCACATGAACTGCTATACTACCCTCTCCACAAGATTTGTATATGCTATGGGCTGCCTGGGTCTTGGTATTCCCAAGTTTAAACTTGTACAGTAGAGCATCATGAATTTTAATCTGCAAACTCATCATGATTGCATCAACGCTTTAACACCATTTGAAGAACAACTCAAACTGTCTGATAACAAACAAATACCTGATCTCTTATATGATCCATTCCCTAGTGCAGTGGTCCTCAACCTTTTATGCTTCACGTACCCCCTGGAAATGTGTATGTAACTGGCACACCCCTTATATAGATAGATAAAACTGTAGTTATAGTATAATAATGCTGACTTAGCAGCTTTGTTACTAGATCTAGAGACCTATGAGTTCTCATGGCGTGCCCCAAAAAATTTTACTGCGTACTCCACGTTGAGAATCCCTGCCTAGTGGACTGGTTTCATGGCATATAAGACTGTACAAAGCTCTAGAACTATCTTATTGCCTAACAGTTGAAGAGTTTTTGGAACTGATACTTTAGTTATTTATCCTAATTTCTGAAAATCAAACATTCAGTGCTCTCTTTTGAAATAATGAGTAGTTTGTGCTACATTAATATATTTATTTTCAGCATTATTAATGGTTTTGCATTGCCACTGAAAGAAGAACATAAAGTTTTTCTTTTGAAAGTATTGATGCCTCTTCATAAAGTCAAATCTCTTAGTGTGTATCATCCTCAACTAGCTTATTGTGTAGTACAATTTTTGGAAAAGGATCCCAGTCTAACAGAGCCAGTAAGTTTAATTTTTATATGTAAAAGCACTTTTGTTGCTTAGATTTAAATGGTGTTTATTGAGCAGTGCAAAACATTGTTTTATGCCAGAGATGTCAAACTCATTGCTGATATAATCTAATGCCAAAATACTGAGTGTTTTGGTATTAGACTGTAGAAATAATATATTTGTAATTTTAGTTTAAGTTTCTTGTTATGACCTAGAAATAATAAAGTGTTAATGACTGCCAAATAGTAACCTCCTTTTCAGATAATAAGTACTTTATTAATAGATATATGCAATAAGCATTCTCTTATTATTGCAAAATTCTTTGACCAATTGCTCTTGTTACAAAATACTCAATAGGCTTAACTATGATGGGCTGTAAATTTTTTAAAAAGGTGAAATTCACAAAGCAATCATGCTGAAAAGTGATGGAATTTGCCAGGATTTTGCAGGGTAAAATTTGAACATCGTTTGGGTTCACAAATCATAAAAATTGCATATCAGTGGCATGCACATAAATAAAGTAATGATAGTTGGACACATACAACTGCTTAAAGAGAACAAGAAAAAAAAATTAATGATTGGCTTTCAATAAATGTTTTGTGGAACACATTGTATATCAAGCATTAATGATCAATTCTTATGCAGTATATTGCCCTCTTTTATACTCCTACAATCATATTGCACAACACCTCTACATTTAGAAACATTGTTCTTAATTAATACTATTTGTTGAGACTGATAAATGCCAGAGAACCTGGGAAATCATTCTTTTGAAATAACCAGAAAGAATTAAATTATCAGTATTATTTAATTCTTTCATAGCTTCGCTGTGCAACTTTTAAGCTGTTGTCTCTTTGAGTATGGGCATAATTTAAAAATTTTATTATCAACTTCATTTGCAGAAATATTTAAAACTACAGTTAATTAGGATTGAAAATTCAGCAGTGCTTAAAAGAAAGCTGTTACAGACTGATGAAATCTGAAGTTTTTTGCATCACTGATGTATTGCCCAATTTTTTTCGAATATGATTGGAGTGGGTTTTTTGCTTGTGTTAGATCACACTCTTGGCTTTTGCTAAGTAATTTTACTGCCAAAATATTCATTTCATTATAGACTTTATGTGCTGATATAAGAGAACTTCAAAAATATGGTGGATCAGAAATATTCAGTACATATCTTTTTGATTTGATTTAGATCGTTTCTAAGGAATCATTTTTATACATTTTCAATGATATCTTTTGATATATTACTGGATATTCCCATCTTCTGCTGGAAAGCTCACTATAATCTTCTATATGATCTCTGTAATAGAGTACAGTTTGGAAACAAATATCCCACCTTGTTTGAAAGGGAACTGAAGCTTTGTTAGGTTTGTCTCCTTTTTCTTGAAGTATATTAAAACTAGTTTTACATGTAGGACAAGTGGTGAATTCACATTTAACCACTGCAACTGAAGCATTAACAGTTCTGAATTTTCATTATCGTGTCTTGCCAACAAGATTAGGAGATGAGCATTATACATGGCGTGAATTTCATGTTGGTAGTAGAATCTGTGACAACAGAATGCGATAATTTAAATTTATTTATACATCAACAAATTGTTACAGTGAACAGCAGTACTTTGTAGAAATGTGGAGTTCCAACATTGAATTCCACATTTCCCTAAGCACTACTCCATTAAGAAAAGTAAAGCCATGTAGAAGGAATTTGAATGGGATTGTCTCACCCACCTAAGGAGTGAAATGTGGGGAAAGTTTACAGTTTCATCAGACAAACTTATTACTAAGGAAAAATAAGGATCATTAAAGTAAAAGTCACTCCACATGAATTTTTCAAAACATACATTTTCATGCATTTCAGAAAAACGAGCATAAGAAACATGGGAAAAGCAGAAATTTACCCAAATTGATTCTATTACCTTTTATGACTTATCAGAATTTTAACAATTTGGAAATTAAAAAAAATCGGATTTAAGGGGGAAAAAAGCCCATTAAAATTCTTGGAATCGTGTAAGAATATCAAAATTTGCAAAAAAAACTTTCAAAAACACTGTAATTTGCACCACAAAAAACTTACAGCCCTAACCATGACATATATGATTAATTATGGATTTCCATAATATTTTATTGATTCTGTTTTACAGTTTGAAAAATTAAGGAGCATTATGTTTTTTTGTGAAGCATTTAATAATATATTAATGATGCAATAAAACTAAGAGAAATAGCAATAAAGTAAAGCTGTATTGAATGTTAAATAATTCCTAAAGCAGTCACTATGAAACTTCCATAGCTTGTTACAGGCTTTGGTTTCAGTAAAGTTTCACCCTCCTTCCATCTAAATTTCCAAATTTCACCAGAAACAACATCTGGCCTGTACCATTCCCATTGTTTTTGTTTTGTGTTCAACAGCAATGGCATCAGTAGTGATAGCTTGGCAGAGACATTGCTACCAAGTTGACTTGCATCTATGCAGCATCCCTTTTCTAATTCTGTGCATGGATTTTTCAGCAGTATTTTAGTACTTAGCTCCAGATATAAGGGGAAGCAGCTATCTTGGTCAGAACAGATTGCCAGTAAATTAAAAACTGTCTGGTAAATATTATTGAAGTTTAGTTTCATTTTCGCAGGATTATAAAAAGATTCTCGTTGACTCTGCAAAATCTGTGTTTTAATTCATTAGCTTCTTTTCAGAGTAGGTGACCAACTTCTGTTGATATATTTTATTATAACATTTTGACTATTCATTTTATTTTGATTGAATGTTTTGCTTTCAAACTTAAATGTCTTTTATATGTAGTCATTGTCAAGGTGTAGTGGATGTTAAAGAATGTCATGACTGTTCAAGTAGCCTTTTATTTATGACCTGGTTTGGTCCAAAGGCTGCTGCCCATCAGATGGAACATAACGGCATTGCCCGAAATGGAGAGCCATACCCTGTGCACAATAAAGAACATTCTGGATGGCCTTGACAGGAGGCTTCCATGTCTCCTAACAGCTATCCAATGGGTCTCCTTTCACCAACCTTCTCTGAGCCCTTGGGGTCCTTGTGACTTGTTTAGCCCATTGTAGGCAAAAAAGTGCTGCTCAGAGGTAAACCAATCAAACTGCCATCAGTGTTGGTGTTATATCACTCCTTTGAACATAGCATGTTCTCAGAACGAAAGCATTTTTAGCAGTTTTAGTTTGTTTTTCAGTGATTACAATTGAAAAGAATATTGTTTTTTGAATTAGAATACAAATCTAATGAAAAAAAATTCCAGATTAGAAAAAGAAGTCTAAAGCCAAAAAGATATATAAAAAAGAGTAAAAGCTAAAATCAAATTACTAATTTGCTAAACAATCTACATTTGCTCAAATTATAATAGAAACTTTTTTATAATCGATTAACAAGTGATTGCTAATATTTTTGACAAAAACTAATGCCGACAATTCAAAATGAAATTTTAACCATGATTTTATTCTGAAACATTTGTGCTATGTAGAAAATGCCATGTGTATTGTCAGCTTCATGGTCTATTATGCTGCAGTGGATGTCAGCAGTGGATGTGTGCTCTCAGATTATTTAATATATTTAATCAACTAATTGAATAAATAAAGTAACATGTTTTATTTATTTTGAAATTCAATTTGTTAGCTTTCAGATTAAATTTGGAATAATATCAAAATGAATGATTTTATTTGGTTACTTTTTTCTTCCTTAACTAGTACTATACAACTATTTTTCTTCACTTGACCACTATGATACAGTTCCAAGAAAAAATTCCCTCCTGAGGCATAGATGGTGATCATGACTTAATAGTAATAAACACATAAGTTAAAAGTATCTTTTCATTTTTATTTCTTTTAATATAGTTTTTATTTTATGGCACTGATAATCATCATTATCACTTGTTTGGTTAATTAAAGACTATGCATTTTCATAAAGCTCTTTCAAAGCTCAGGCATAGTTATTATTCCTTCTCTCACTAAGATACAAAACTTGAAGCTGTGAAGAAATTAAAAGTATTTCAAAGTAAATAAAGTTTATTTTAACCACTGAAATTGAGATTGAACACTTCCAGATCAATTTCCATTAGATACTGACTGCTATCGAACAGTTTGAAACCCTTGACTTAAAAATTACACTTCTGGTTGCTAGTTATCAAATTATTTCAATTAAAGAAATATATAAAAAGTCCTAACATTTAAAAATTAAATTTTTTGTTATGTCCTAATCAAATGGCTCCTAAAGAAGCTACCATTTTAAATCACATATGCCTAATGATTAAATTTTCGATCTAGTTTGAAATAATTATTCTTTCTAATTGCAATATATATTTGAGAACAATATAAATAATTCTAGAAGTCGTAGAATCAATTTCTCCCATCAGAACTGAGAATAGTCGCAACTGATCTAAATCACTTTTCTCTACTATTTCACAGCTGAGTCAATGAAATAGTATAGAAAAAACTCACGATTTTTCTGGTTCGACATTAGCTAAAATATCCATTGCAGTAATATGCAAACACTTATTTATCCAAGGTTCAAGGTGTTGTAAGTTTTTTTGGTGAAATTAGCCTCCAGTATAAGGGACTCCCTACACCAGTCACAACAGAAGGGCGAGATAGCAGATGCAGAAGAAACTACCTCTCAGCTATCACTCGAAGCTATTAAGAGTACTAATCAGGAGAAAAGAGAAAAGAAAACATTAGACCTTGCAGAAGAGGCCAATGTTCTGGAAAAAAAAATAAAAATTGGTGACCAGTCAGAAGCACATTTGCTACAGCTTCACATTGGGGTGATTACCAAGCACCACAATGTGAAGCATTATAGCATGAAGCTCCAGAACAAAGCTTCTCTTTCAGCATTGTAGTGGGAGCAGTTGAGCAGAATGTGGGATACAGTCTCAGGTGTGCTGCTAGTGTCACAGTTTGGACTGTAAGCTCTGCCGAGAGTGTGAAGTGTAGAGTTGCTGTAGATGACACCAACTCGGAAATGATGAAGGAGGGTCTTCTTTCCAGATCTGCAGAGATTACTGAGGTTAGGAACAGTGAGAGAAGGGTCAACCAGGTACCTGAATGAGGAACAGCAGCTGTCCTTCTGCCACTGGGCAAGACAATACTGGCTCATCAGTTGTGAGACAGAACTCTAGCAGTTGCTGAGAGAGAGAGAGGGTAATTAGTTACACATCTTCTGACTCTCCAGAGCCTCCTTCAGAGTGTGATCAGCGAGCTCATTGCCAGGTATCCCTACATGGGAAGGGATCCACTGGAAATGAACCGTGATTCTGGCAGAAATGACCTTGGAGCAAGTCTCCTTGATCTTCTGGATGAGGAAGGGGTTGCAGCTCTTGATGTCTCGCTTCTGGAGAGCTTCCAAGGCTGACTTCGAGTCATAGAGGATGACAAAGTTGTCACTCTCGAGGCTGAGGATGAAGAGTATAGCTTCAAGGATAGCATGAAGTTCTGCACAGTTGGAGGAAACGAGATGCAGGAGATCTCCATGATTTTCTGGATGAGGAAGGGGTTGCAGCTCTTGCTGTCTTGCTTCTGGAGAGCTTCCAAGGCTGAGGATGAAGCTTCAAGGATAGCATGAAATTCTGCACAGGTGGAGGAAATGAGATGCGGGAGACGGAAACCTATGGCGATGCCCGTATCGGGGATGGCAGAGGCAGCAAGTAGCCTCTCCCGGTCCACAGATCCTTGAGTGTAGACCTCAGTACATCTCTCATGTTGTGCAATGATATAGGAAGTGAAGTCTGACAGCCACTGGATCTGAGTCGCTCTTTCGACCTAGAGAAGGGACAGTAATGTTGATCATAAGATCACTGTTTCTCCAGGGTGGAAGGTCAGGGAAGAGTGTATTGCCAGCAGTGGAACTGGCAGGGACAATTCTGTTGTAGAAGTCAGTAGCAGACACAGCGATGGCAGAGTCTGGCAACTTCCCGAGAAGCTCATGGTTAAAGTGGAGGGAATGGAGCCTCGAGAGCTGACACAGTATATTTTTCTTCTGGTGCAGGCGGAAAGGTATGTCATCAGCCTCTGCAATGACAGATGCATTTGGTGTGTTAGGGCAGAATCCGAGACAGAGGCACAGAGATATAGTGTGTATAGTGGCCAACTTGCCCAGCAGTGAAGCATTGCTCAGAAGGTGACCACTGTATTTGACACTGGAGAGAATCAAGTGCCGGTACAAGACCAGGAGTGTCTTGCAGGAACTTCCCCAGTGGGTACCAGCAAGGAAAGACAGTATATTTCTCTGCGCAATGGCAACTGTCTTAAGATGCTGGATGTGAGGTCCCCAGGTCAGTCTGTTGTCCAGGACCACACCAAGGAACTTGTGCTGTTTGATAACCTTGATGTGATCTGGCCCAAGCATGAGGCCAGGGATGATGGGTGGAAGGCGTCTCTTCATGAGAACCATGACCACAGTCTTATCGGAGGAAAGAGTGAGGCTTAGGTTGTCGAAGAACTTGACGACCGTGTACACAGCTTGTTTCATCTTGAACTGAGCATAGGAGGGGTCCTGATTAGGTAACCAGATGTAATCTGTGTAGATGGAAATACCCACTTTATTCTCAAGTCGAGAGGGTAGGCCTGACAGCAAGTTGTTCAGTAACATTGGGCTGAGGACACCCCCTTGAGGTACTCCCTGATTGATAGTGTGGGAGGCACTGACTGTGTTGCCCAGCTTCGCACGAACTGTCCTGTCGGAGAGGTAAGCTGAGATCCAGTGGATGATATTGCCTCTGAGGCCGAGATCATGGACCTGCAGAGAATATCTGAGTGGAACAAGGAGTCGAATGCCTTCTGAATGTCGAAGAAGACAGCGACTCTAGTCTGTCCCTCAGACAGTGCCTGATCTGCATCAGAGGTAAGTCGATAAGATTATCAGACGTGTACCTCCCTTTGCGGAAACCTGAGAGATTGTCAGGAGAAGGACGTTGGACTCTAGATACCATTCTAGGTGTCCAAGGACCAGTTTCTCTAAGATCTTGCAGAGACAAGATGATAGAGCAATGGGCATGTAAGAGGACAACTCAATGACGGATTTTCCCTGCTTCAAAATGGGCATGATGTGTGTTGCCTTCCATGAATCAGGTACTGTGCAGGTGGTCCAGGAATGATTGAAGGCTTTAAAGCACAAGTAGAGCCTCAGGTGACAGGTTAGTTAACTAGTATAGCTGAATCTGTCAGGACCTGGGGCCGACGAGTGTTAATTGCCCCAATTGCAGAGGTCAGTTCCTGCAAGGTGATAGGATCATTATAGCAAGGCCCAGTCCCAGAGCAGGGCTGCTGAGCCATATTCTGACCAGTCACTGGTGGGGCAGGAAGGGAAAAGGTGAGGTGCCACAAGAAGGTATTAGCAGTGGCAGCTAAATTCTTCCCATGGGACAGGGCAAGGTTATGGAAAGGGAGGGCAGATTGTGGCTTTCCTCTCAGGTTCCTGATGTACTTCCAGACTTTCCCAGAAGGGGTGAAGACATTGATGCTGGAGCAGAAGGATCACCACCTGAACCTTTCACAGTGATTCTGGTACCTTCTGATCGCAACATGTAGCCTTCTAGCATGAAGAATGTCTGGAAATCTACCAGAGCGGCGGGTGCACCTTTCGACCCAGCAGCGAATGATGCGAAGCCGCTTATAGTAGATATCTGGAAGGGGAAGATGCCCGGGTGTCGAGATCGTAACAGTGCAGGCATCAGAGGCAGCAGTGAGGGCCTCTGACACTGCACTGAGATCTGTAGTTTCGATAGCGGTGAGTCCTTCGGATGAGATCTGCTGAAAGAGCTGCCAGTCTGTAAGCTTCGACGTACTTCTCGGAGCAGCACGTCCCTTGGGAAGCAAGGAGAGATGTGCAGCGGGAAGTGGTCACTGCTCCAGGTGTCAGGATCAACCGACCAGCTGAGGCTTTGACTAATGCTGGAAGAACAGAGGGTCAGATCAGTGGAGCTGTAGGTACTCAGAGGTCTGTAGGATGTAGGCGAGCCATCATTGGCTATAAAGAGATTGTGCAGCAAGGTGACACTCTCGGTATCCTCCCCACGCTGATCACTGATCTCTCCACCCCACGATGGACTGTGGGCATTAAGGTCCCCAAAGAGAATCCAGGGCTGAAGGCACTATGAAAGAATATCCTGTAAGGTGGATACGGGAAAGGCAGTGGAAGGCCGGATGTAACAGAGTATCAGGGTGATATCATGGCTGTTCAGTTGAATGTGGCATGCTATGAAATCACTGTTCACATCAGTGAAAGTGAGATCAATGGCATGATGTGGGAGAGCAGATGACTCTTGCTCATATGCACAATATAGGGCTTGAAGACATAGTGATCAGGGAAGTTGGCCTCAAAGAGAGCAAGGATGGGAACAAGAGAACCTCACAGAAAGCAAGAACTGGCATGATGTTGATGTAGTTCTAGACTTCAGCAGCCTTGCTCCTGAAGCCCCTGCATTTCCACTGAAGGATGGAAGGGACGTTAGGCACTCCGTTGGCCATGCTCATTATCGGGATGGGAAGAAGGAATCTTGGAGAAAAGTAGTCAACATAGAGTGTCCAGCAGTTCACAAAGTGCGATATGAGGGAGACCAACTGGTTGAGGATCGTCGAATTTGAGGTTGAGATTCCTCAGGAAGAGCGGAAGTTACGACCTTGATGACATCCACAAATAGAGAATGGTGGTCAGGAGGACCATGTCCCTATGGTCCTTCCTGAAGTCCTGATGCTTCAAGGAGGAGGAGGGCTTCTTCAATTAGGCCGACGAGCAGCCCTGCTCTTCCTTGTCCACTTTACCTTCCTGGCCAACTGCTTGGCCTGAATGAGACAGGAGTTCGCTGCAGAAGTTGTAGCGGAATCCTGCACCATGGAAGTACCTGCAGCACAAGGGACCTCAGGGACAGGGGCAGAAGGCATCACCTCAGGAAGGGTAACGGCAGGGCAGGGAAGCAGGGGCAGCAGAAGGTGCCTGTGCTTCAAACACAGGAATCTCTGCTGGTGCTAACTCCATGGCAACAGCAAAATTGACTGAGGGGTCAAAGAGATGCCTGCTGCAGAAGGACTTCTTAGGCAGAGGGGGTGGTGGGAGTGTCACCATGGTGCTCGGAAGAGGGACCTTCCCAAGCTTGGTTCTGTTCGAAGAATGGACAGGACCAAGGGTTTCCCTCTTTTTTCGCAGGCAAGCTTCCTGGCGCAGCACCCAGAGAAGGTGGTGGCAGATAGGGGACTCGGTGTGCTTGCACTGCTTGTGGAAGTGAGGCCCACTGCAGCGCTTACACCTCACCGTACCTCTGCAATTCTTAGCAATGTGCCTGAAGCATTGGCACTTCAGGCATTGAGGTGAGGCCTTGGTGTGAAACTTCACTGGGATCTGGTAGAAGCTTAGGACAACATTCCCAGGTAAGGGGAATTCATTGAAGGTAAGGACTACCTTCTTAGGCAGAATCTTGTTGACTCCAGAATCTGAGGGAAGATAGCAGTACATACAGCTGACCGCTGTCACTCTCTGATCCAAGAGGGCATCAAGGATTGCCTCATCAGTAAGGGAGGTGTCAATGCCTTCAATGAGGTCCTGGTGGTAGGCAGTAAGAGTCTGGGTAATCCACAGTTACAGGGATACCCAGAATGGAGGTGCACCACCTCCATCACAAGCAGTGCTTCTCAGCAAAGCATCACTTCCAAAAGCAGTGCTTCTCAGCAAGGTTGGGTAAGCTGACCTTGACAAGTAAGCTTCCTGTCTCCAAGTAATGAGACTCCACAATCCATACCCTGAGAATCTTCACAATCTCTGCAGAGATGGGGTTCGGATTATAGGAGCTCATGAGTCATGAGGAGGCCGAAGTCACTTTTAGAGGAATAGGCTTGGCGCTCTTCCTCTTTACGGCTGACAACGACGAAACCATCATCAGTCTCTCAGGCAGCTTCAGATTGACATCCATGGTGTTGGACAGGTTGATGAGGGGCTGCTCGTTTTCTGCTGAGGTCCTGCCATCCTCTCGGATCTTCTACTGTGGCATTTAAACTGACAGGCTCCTGTCGGACCTCTGTGGCAGGCAGCTGCTTGAGGGGGTATTTATTTTTTTTATTTAGTAATGAAATATAAGAAACGCTTACCAACGGACAGTTCGCAGTGAACAGACAAACAAAGGCTCCCCTTTGTTCTGCAACCACTGCGAGCTACAGACATGCGTTTTAGAAATAGACTTGAAAAGTGTCTGAAATTTAATGGGGATTGCTGCTATTGCCTACCTTGTGAATGGAGTAGTACATGTGGAAAGTTGTGAGTGAAGTTATCAATGGACATACGTTTGGTGGGATTAGAGTTGTGGAGTTCCACACTAGACTCCATCCATTACGTTTGGTGGGATTAGAGTGGTGGAGTTCCACACTAGAGTGGTGGAAAGCTGTAAATGAATTTATCGATGGGAAGAGTTATCAATATGTTTCACACCAAACGTTTGGTGTGGGTATAGCTACTATCGATATATTTTTAGTTGGTTAACTTGCTAGAGCTCTCTGTTAGCTAGTGGGTGGGAGTGTAAACTTAGCTGGTGGGCATCCTGTCTCCTGCACTGTGCTAATGGCAGTTTGAGCAAAGAAAGGCTTTTCAGCTTCTGATATATCAAGCTGAGGAATAAAATTAAAAAAAAAATGTCATTATTTAGTAGCTCTGAAATGTCTATTTTAAATAGTTATATGAATAAAAAGTTAGTTCAAACTTTAATATATTAAAAAATAAATTTTTTATGATACTAATAGAGGAGTTCATTGCTCATGGCCACAAAGGCAGGCTTCGTGAGCCTGATTTTGAAAGCCATGGCAGCATAAGGATTAATGACATAGATAATCTGGAAAGGACAGAAAACACTTGCCCTCCATTTTCTAGTTTGAAATATTTGCCATTTACCTTCCTATCCTTCACCTGTGAACTTCCTATTTTTCAAATATTTCTAGATTTATAGTTAAGTATAAATCAACTTTATTATAATTAAAAATGACTTTTTCATTTTCTGTTTGAAAAACTCAACTTTTACATGAGCATATTTGAATACAAAATTAATAAAATTACAAACTTATGTATAGTATTTTGAGTAAAAACTTGGAATTCATTATTTGCATTATGTTTATGTATCGATGCAAACATTTGTTCTGTAAGGCATTGGTCAGAATTTTTAGTCATTTTATGTGTATTATGAATTTACAGGTTATTGTGAATTTACTAAAGTTTTGGCCCAAAGTTCACAGTCCTAAAGAGGTAAGTGAAGATCATTGGCAGAATATCAGAATATATACCTTTAGTTTTTTTTTGCAGGAGAGTTGTTAGTTTGATTTTATCAAATTAAAACATTTAAATATCTTCTTCAAGTGGCCAATGCAGACCAATTCTAATATGTTCCTGTTTGACATTGTGTACTTGTCTAATTCTGCCTCTCAGATCTTCTCTATGGCATATTATAGTGACAGGCTCCTGTCAGACCTCTGTGGTGGGCAGTTGCTTGAGGGCTAATTTATTTTTTATTGTTAGGTGCACTATTTGTAACAGTTTGTTAATAGGCAATTATGTATGTTGCAACATGATCATATTGTCTCCCCCTACTACCCTGCATAAGATGCTGCTCAAAGATGGTTGATGACTTCTCTAACTTTATTATTTACACTATCAAAGAACTTATTACTCAAAATCCTACATAAGCATTCTGAAATCAAAAGCATAAAATTTTGTTTGCTTACAATGGATCCAAGCTTCATTACCATAGCAAACTTTAGTTACAACTAGTTTAAATCCTAAGTTTATATACAATTTAACTCATGGCATTTTAATATCCTATTGCAAAATCATGCTGTTTTATACCATATGTCCAACCTTTAAACATAGTTAAAAAATTAAATGGATATCACCTGCAGTTGTCCTCAATGTCCTGCTATGGCCAATGCAGTTGTCACTCCTTTGCTGATGTGTTGTTGTGAAGTTCCTGACGATTTGTCTCTGCCCTGCCCACGGTCAGTAGGGGACACCAATGGCTTGGAAAGACCGCTGTCCATCGGATGGGACGTTAAGCCTTGACCCATTGTGTGGGAGCGCCATACCCTGTGCATGATAAAGAACACGCTGGATGGCCTTGAAGGGACCAAAAACAATCTGTCTCCCAACAACTGTTTTAGTTGGTCCCCTCCCCCAACCTTCTCCGAGTCTTTGGAGTCCATGTGACCTGTCCATTTAGCCCATGGTGTGCAAAAAAGTGTCGCTCAAAGGTAAAACAATCCAAACAACCCAACCTGACAATTTGGGTATTACTCTGTCTTTTAAGCTTACACTATCATTGGACTATGAGGCACATTTACAATTGACATAATTATCCAGACACTTAAAAAATGCTAAAACTAACTTTTGGCCATAATGTTTTAGCTTTTAGTGTCTTGAGATCTGGAAATTGTACCAACTATAATGTGCCTCATAATTCAACTATAGTGAAAACTCAGAAGACTGAGTGATACCGAACTGTCAGGAACTATGCTGGCAATGCATGGAGGAAGGAAGAGTGATGACTGCATTAACGATCAGCAAGAAGCAGACTTAGGACAATTGCAGGTACTACTTGTTTAAGTTAATTTTTTTAGAATGGAACTATGCCTAAAGATTGTACATTATAGTTGTAATCTATGCCTAAAGATTGGACATACGTAATATGTGCTTAAAGATTGGGCATAAGTATTGAACAGTGATTTTGTTTGCAATAAACATAAGTTAATTAAGCAGTCTTTAGTTGGTGTATCAGCATTAAGTAGTCTTCAGGTGTATCACCATTAAGTAGTCTTTATGTGTATCAACATTAAGTAGTCTTAAGATGTATCAGCCTATTTTGCCATACCCTGCACTTATTCTTAAAAGTTCCAGCAGTGGCGTTAGTTCTCCTTTTTTCCACATAGGGCACATTATATCTATCACATAACTCACAATGGGATTCAAACTTGGAAACTTACTCAAGAGTGCAGATTTTCAAAAGACTCAAAGAACTCCTGATCTGACCATTTTTATAACTTTAGTTTACTCTGTAAAAAATTATCTTATAAACCTCATCTGCTGACAGGGTAAAATTGTTAGCATAATTAAAGATATTTTCAGCCCTCAAGAATATCTAGGATCACAGTCTTTCTCCTTACAAAGGTGTCCTCTTAAAATACCCAATACCTAAAGAGGAAAAATTGCAAAATGCACTGCCTTCCTGGCTATGGAATCTGGGTTCAAGCTGAGATTTGTAATGGATGTTTCTCTTCATGTGAAGTGCTAAGATCTTCCTCATAGAATTTTCTGTTATTTTCTGAACCTTTCATATCCATTTTCGAAGTTTAATGCACATCACAATATGTGCACTAAATGCCAAATACTTTTGCATTTCAACAGCAAAAAAGATATACACACATCATTTTGAAACATTTCACTATCATTGAATATAATAATCAGATATGTCCAACTTTTACAATAGCTCTTGTTACTTTATCTAATCTTCAGTGTCATTGTCAGGCAGTGATAGCTTACATCTATTAGATGTGCACTAAGCAGACAATAATGACATTTTACAGGCAGAAAAAAAAAATCAAATCCAAGTTGTAATCCTAAAGCAATCACCAAAGTTTATCAACTACTGTATATGATTCAGTGTTGTCATTATGTAAACCAATTTTTCAAATATACTACAAAATCTTGTAACCAACCACAAATTTCAAAAGCCATTCAAAAAACGGGACAGGGGTGGCTCAGTCGGTAGCGCACCAGGCTCGTAATCTGTAGTTCCCAGGTTTGAGTCCCAGCTGGGTCAGCGTTGAGATTTATCTCCGCAAAAATTTCCCGCCCTGCCCACGGTCAGTAGGGGACACCGATGGGCTTGGAAAGGCCGCCGTCCGCCGGATGGGACGTTAAGCCGTGGCCCTGTGTGCAGGAGAGCCATACCCTGTGCACATTAAAGAACACACTGGATGGCCTTGACGGGAGGTCTCCCAACAGCTATTCCAGTGGGTCCCCTCACACAACCTTCTCTGAGCCTTCGGGTTCCATGTGACCTGGTCATTTAGCCCATGGTGTGCAAAAAAGTGCCACTCAGAGGTAAAACAACCCAACAAGCCATTCAAAAACGGATATGCTCTACATTTTTTTTTAGAAAAAAAAAATGAAAAAAATTGCCTTTTTTATAGCTCTATTACCACTTTGGACACAAGTGCTGTTCTATGTCTTCCTTCATTGGATCCCCCTCAATATTGGGTTACTGTTCATAGTGAGGTGAATTACCCAGAGAAGGCCCCACTTACACTTTTACTAGGTTCTAAACACCCAAGCTGCACACTTTCTGTGTGCTAAGACTTGTATAACTTTGAATAAGAGGATCCTGTGGTTGAATTGTGGTCCTGAATTTCCTCCGTCCTAATTACTGTGATTTCTTCTGCCTGTTTTGCATTCAGAGCCTGGTAGTTGTAAGGCTAGCTAGCACTGAATAAGGCAGCCTATTCAGAACTATCTAGTCCCTCAATGGCTATGATCATTATACTATTTGGCCTTTTGTTCAAATAATTGAGAGATGCTGGAGTCATCCATTCAGGATCTATTGGCTGCTAAGTTCAACTTGCAGGGTCTTTTTGTGTATTGAGCTTCCTTGGATCAGCTGTGCAGTATAATGGAGTTCCTTACGTGGGCTTCAGTAGAAGACCCTTGCACTCCCTGCTAGTATGTAGATTGTGTCAGTGGGTCCCTGGTGTCAGACAAGACATTTCCTTGTTATGTTCCATGGTGCGTAGTGATCATGAACACTGAATTATTCATGTTTTAAATTGGAATTATTCAAAGGAAAATTTAGTCTCATTGCTAAGATGTCTTAACAATAACATCATCAGCTGATTATTCACAGAATGTATGGTAATAGCATAGTAACTGTTGCAAATATAATAATACATTATTAGTTGTTAGTGCTTTGTACAGCATAAATAAAATTTGTGTAACAATAGACCCACAAAGTACAACTAAAAACATAACAATATGGTACTAGGCCTTCAACAGCAGCTCCCTGAAATCATATATATATATTGCTAAGATCCATGGCTTTGAAATCTCTATTAGACCTCAGCCTTCAGCTGGACCAACTACAGCTTTGATAAAAAAAAAATGCCACTGTGGCAGAGCACCATAGCAAGACACCTTACAACTAGTGGATTATAACAATCAATGGCACCATATGATAACAACAACAAGCATTGCATTAGCAGATGGTGACAACTACTACCATTAGTCAGTGATATTGGACTGGTGAACTGTCAAAAGCTATAATAGCAACAACCAAGTGTAAACATCTCTAACAACTATAGTGAGTGTACCAGACAAGGACAGCTCAACTAAAAAGTGGTAAATATAACAATAGCTCTCTGAATCTGTTTAAAACTAAGCTTGTACAATATTTAAAAATGAATCTAATTCCATCATCTACAGTAATGTAGTATTAGTCAATTGTTTTATAGCATCTAAAATTTGCAATACAGGACATTGATTACATGATTTGCAATACTGAGACATTGATTATCTAATTATAAAAGTGATATTGTGAAATAAACCTAATTTTAATCTTACTTGCAACTTATTGAACTCCTAACTTATTATGGGAGAAAAGAAGAAACTATATCACAAGATTTTAAACACTTGAAGTATATTAAAATAAAGTAATTACTTCAAATTTGTTCTTTGTAATTGGTATTAATTAATAATTACTTTGTAATTGGTATTAATTTGTGAGCCGTCCCATGGCCGAGTGGTTAGCGCGCTTGGCTACTGACCTAAGGGACCTGGGTTCGAGCCCTGGGTAAGGCATGGATGTTTGTCTGGTTTTTCTGCTGAGGTCCTGCCATCCTCACAGACCTTCTACTATGGCATATAAACTGACAGGCTCCTGTCAGACCTCTGTGGCAAGCAGCTGCTTGAGGGGGTATTTATTTTTTATTTTTATTTTATTAATTTGTAATTTATATTACTTTGTGATTATATACTTTGTAATTAATACAAAGTATATAATTTAATTGTTAGCTGTTTTTGATGATAAAGCTTTCCTTTTTCATTTTTACGTATGCTGTATGCAGGCTTATTTTACACTTTTATTTTACAAATGTAATTTATGTTTTTAAAAGGTTATGTTTCTAAATGAATTAGAAGAAATACTGGATGTAATAGAGCCTGCTGAATTTTCAAAGGTGATGATTCCTCTTTTCCGTCAGTTGTCAAAATGTGTCTCTTCTCCACACTTTCAGGTAATTCCAAATATTTACATTTTATATGTTAATTGTATGGATAAATTTCAGATTTGTTTTGATGTGATGTTTGTTTATAATTTCCACTTTTAGTTTATTTTCAAATATATTGTTTAAATTTAATCATAATTGTTTTGTAGATTTTGGTACTAAAAATGACTGGAGCATTTAAGTGATTGCAAAACCACCCAATGTTTACATATGTAGAAGGTATAATGGCAAGTACTGTTTGGGTAGAACAGTAGTACACACTTGATGTGTGGAATGCTTCACAGGACATCAGTTGACTGAGGATGATCCCTAACCGGGTCAGATGCTAATCAAACCTGCTGCTCAGGTTTTCTGGTACTATACCATGAAAGTGTGCTGTAATGAATGACAGACAGTAACTGTGTGGAAATTAGCAGCATTAGCAAATATCAACTGGAACTATCTACACTATTTTGCTTTAGCACCTCAACCAATGCCGAGTCTGTGCCCAGTGAATCTCAAAACATCTGTACTGAGTCACTGCAAATGACAATGAGGATGGTTTTGAGCCTGTAACATCTCAGAATCAAGAAGGTAATTATTTTCTCCACTGTATTGCTGCAGGTGATGAGTTATATAGTATCGCCATTTCAGTCCAGAAACCAAGCCAAAGAGCATGCATGGAAGGATCCATCCTTTCTGCCATCTAGGAAGTCACAGTCAAAGCCCAGCACAGGAAAAGTTATGTGGATGTTTTCCTTTGACTGTCAGGGTCTGCTACTGTTGATTGAGTTTCTGGGCTATGATGATACCATGAACTTACATTAATATTGTGAAACTTGACTATTTAAGGCAGGCAATAAAGTTCGACCTTCCTTGTTTGAGCTAGTGTCCAGGACTTTTCAGCAGGAAGGATGTTTTCTTGCATGACAGTGCTTACTTCCAATTAACAGTAACAACATTAAGCAAGTATTGTTGGGTGTGCTTTGAACACACGCCTTACAGCCTGAACTCTCCAGTGGCATGGATAGCTCAGTTGATAATGCACCTGGCTCGTAATCTGCTGTTCCCAGGTTTGACTCCCAGCTGTGCCAGCATTGAGATTTATTTCTACAAAACTCCCCACTCTGCCCATGGTCAGTAGGGGGGCACCGATGGGCTTGAAAAGGCCACTGTCCATCAGATGGGATGTTAAGCCCTGGCCCTGTGTGTGGGAGAGCCATACCCTGTACACATTAAAGAACATGCTGGTGGATGGCCTTGATGGGAGTTGGCTCCCAACAGCTGGTCCAGTGGGTCCTCTCCCCCAACCTTCTGTAAGTCCTTGTGACCTGGCCATTTAGCCCATTGTGTACAAAAAAAAAGCTCAGAGGTGAAACAACACAATCCTGGACTCTTCTCATGGGATTTGCACATTTTCAGTCCCCTAAATAAAGGCCATGAAAGATAGTTTGAGTTGGAGGAAGAGGTGCGGTATATTGGCCACAAAATTTCTCAAACTGGAGCTCCAAAGTGTTTTCATGAACTGAGTATCATATTGATAACTTCACTTTGGGACAAATGTCTAATCAGACATATCCAATATGTATAGATAAATAAATCCTTTATGCTTTACATCTGACTTTCCACTTTTCATTTGAATGTCCCTTATATATGTATATTAAAATAAACATCTGGTTATATCTTAAGCTATTGTAATATTTCAGAACATGAATATTTTGCTAAGGTATTATCTTATTGTTGAGTACCTTTTAGTATTTATTGTGTTATTAATGCCTTCTAATTGTGTTCTATATCGAAGAACACTGAAATTATCTGCATGTTATAACAATGTGTTATCTATTGTCATTGTGGCATATGCTTTGTAACTCTTTGAAATTAATAACCTGATAAATGATTTGGAAGATGTTACCTATTTTATATTGTACAAATGTGGTGGTGTGGTTCATGTGAAGTCGTGGTATATTACTGGTTGTGACACCTTTTAAAAGTAATGGTTCCAGTGTACTGCATTATGCTTCTGCAGCATATTCAAGTCTGTTGTGGAGTTTGTTATATAATATTGAGTGAAATGGTATCTCTGTCCTTTGTTCTATATAACAGTTCACAGATGATGGATATCACAACTGTTGTTTGAAGAATTCCCTTTTATACACCGAAGAGCCAAAACATTATGGCCACCTGCCTAATATGATGTTGTTCCTCCACATGCTGCCAAAACAGCTCTTACTCTGCGAGGCGCTACAAGATTTCTAAAGGTGTCTTATGGTATCTGGTACCAACATGTTACCAGCAGATCGTTTTACTCTTGCAAGTTACGTAGTTGACCCACCGCAGATCGGATATGCTGTTTCAAACACAAACCACAGATGCTTGATTGGATTGATGTCTGGGGAATTTGGAGGCCAGTGCAATACTTGGAAGTCTTCCTCATGTTCCCTGAACCAATCTCGAACAGTCTGGTTAGTGTGACATGGCACATTATCCTGAGAAAAGGCATTACTAGAGGGATTACTAGAGGATATACCGTTGCCATGAAAGGATGTACCTGGTCTGCAATGATGTTTAGGTAGGTGGTGTGGATGTCATAATTTCCTGCACATGAATGATGACCCAGGGTTTCCCAGCAGAACATTGCCCAAAGCATTACACTTCCTCCATCGGCTTGTTTTCATTCCACAGTGCATCCCGGTGTGAACACTTCTCCAGGTAAATGATGCACATGTACCTGACTGTCCACATGGTGCAACAGGAAACAAGATTCATAAGACCAGATGACCAATCATTCAAGGTCCAGTTTTGATGCTCGCATGCCTATTATAGGCACCTTTGATGGTGAACCGAGGTTAGCATGGGTACTCGAATGTCCTGCGGCTATGCAGCCTCATTTCAGCAGGGTTTGATGTACTGTGTGTTGTGACACATTACTCCTGTCACCAGCATTCAAATTATGGATGAGTTGTGCCACAGTATCTCTTCTGTTGGCTCGTACCATACAGCATAGCCTTTGCTCTCACCTCTAGTATCGATGAGCTATGGTCGGCCCACACCTTAACAGCAGTTAGTGGGTTTTTTCCCTCCTTAGAACAATTTTTGAAGGTACTAACCATGCATTTTTGCACATAGCATGCATTTACGCATAATATTGAGCATTTTCAAGACAGCAAGGCTTGTGGGGTGAGCACTCCACAATCCTTGCTTTGCTGTCTTGGAAATGCTTTGACCCAGTAATCTGGCCATTACAATTTCACCTTTGTCAAACTCACTTAAGTCCGCTTCCTTTCCCATCTGAAGAACAAAAATAACACTGATTAACAGAGTTCAGTATCAGGTGTTATTTATACAGTTTCATGACCTTCGCACACACCATCGTTTACCTGCAGTTGCTTTGATTTGCATAAAGACGTTTGCCATAATGGCTCTTCAGTGTATATTGTGTTTATGAAAAAAGGTTTGTCCCAATTGATTTCGTCTGACACAATTGTGTGTTTTTTGCAAATGTGCAGAGGTAACATATAACAGTCAGAATGAATGTAGTATTTAAGTGGTATTAATTTACAGCACAAATTAGAATAGTTAAAAAAAAGTATGGTTAATTCTTGTTGTGTCAATGGAAATATGTGATACTACTTGATTGCATCATAATGCAGCTTAATGATGTTATTCCTATTAAGTACTCTTAAGCATAAATAATTAGATTTTTAAATTTTACTGTATTTCCTTAATATTTAATGCATCCAAATATGTTTTAGGTTGCTGAGCGTGCTTTGTACTATTGGAATAATGAGTATATTATGAGTCTTATTAGTGATAATGCCAGTCAAATACTTCCCATAATGTTTCCATCATTGTATAGGAACTCCAAATCTCACTGGAACAAGTATGTATTACCACTTATTATTTATTATTATCTTGAAATCTTTTCTATAAATTGCTTAATGTTTGTATTGGTTATATTTGATTAATTTTCTTTTTAATGTACACATTACTTGTATCTTGTATGTCTGTAGTTTGTGTTCTGGAGAGCAGACAGCATGCAATAAAAGAACCAGAAAGTATGGTTGTCTCTTGTTAATATGGAATCCTCTATTACAAAAAGCAAACAAGTTGAGTTTTGCCCCTTCACTTCAGGGGAAGGAGGCAAGTTGTAATTGTCAATGTAAAATCCTTGATCACTACTACACTCTACAATCTGAATATCAGCTTTCTACCATAAAACAGACTGTTTGCAGCATTAGTTTAAAGCTATGCAATTTTTAAATTTTTAGTAGCCTTTTATATTGGAGAAATCAAACTAATGGAAGATTCTGAAAATGTGAATAGTAATATTAGTATCTATCCTGTCAAAAAGATTTTACCATTTATCTCAAAAAAGAAAAAGTTGAATATATAATTCAAAGCGAAATCAATAGCTCATTTTTTAGTAAGTTAAACACATTTTTACTTATTCCATAATTGGATATATGAATTTGACTAAAGAAGAACTGAAATGAAAATGCAGTTTTATAGAACTTTTTTTTTTAGCTTGCCTGATAAAAAGAAAGCCATTGTTTTCACCTTGTTTTCTGTCTGTCTGTAGACATTGTTTTTAGAGAGAAACTAAAAATTTTTTTGGATTGGATAGGTATTGATGAAATTATTAGGATTCTCATTTTTTGTACCTCCCAAAAGTTGTAATAGTGCGCAGTAATGGTGGAAAAGGTCTGTAAATGGTAGCTAGGTAGTCACTGGAAGGAGAGCTATGCACCAATCCCCGTGATGATGCATAGAACCGGCCAGGCCTAGCACCTAATGTCCAACCCCGCCTTCTCGTGGTGCTGACCGTTAGTACCTTTCAAAAGAGATACTCTCTTGTGGAAGTGAACGGAAGGGGAGGGCTGGCAGATTAGTGTGGCCTACTGATCTGGACAACTATGGCTACTTTCCTTTTTTTCTACCCTGCTGAGGAGTGGTCAACCACACAGGGTCCTGGTGCTGACCATATAAACCCACTGGACTGGACAGATATATGGCTCTGAGCTTGATTATGGATCCTGATTTTGCTGCACTGGTGGGCTTCTGTGGAGGGAAAATCTTCCGCTGTGTTTTCTGTTTGTTTGTGGGTTGACAGCCCCAAGTGAATAGATTCACAGGATACGTTTATTAGCTGGTGGAAAATCCTGAGCAGAGGTCATCGCATCCACCTGAACTCTTTGCATCTATTGGCATCGTCAAATTCTACATTGGAGGAAGTCTTCCAGGGTAGATTGCTTCAGCCTTTAGTGGTGGGGGAATGGGTCTTTGCTCCATGTCTGCGATTAGGGGGCTATTTGATATTGTCGGCATTCCCTCACTCAATAAAAATAGTTTCCTTAAACAACCCACTAACCATTTTCTCTCCATAGGTAGTTGGAATGTGAGGACTCTTCACAGAGCTTTTTCTCTTGATGTCCTCACACAAGAATTCTACCATTGTAATTTAGATATTCTCGGCTTGCAAGAGACCAGATGGACAGATAAAGGTCAGATTCTTAAAAATAATCTTAAATTTTTCTTTTCAGGGAGGGACGACAATAAGCATCACCAAGGTGTGGGTCTGCTTCTCAGCAGACACGCTAATGATGCTCTTCTAGGATATGAGTGCATTAATGAAAGGTTTCTTACAGGAAAATTTCAGACAAGCATTAGAGACTTGAATGTTATCTGCTGTTATGCCCCCACTGAGGATGCCGATGAGAATGAGAAGGATAGGCTCTACAGACAACTTCAGGATATTTTGAATTCTGTCAAGAAAGGAGATATTACCCTTGTTCTTGGTGACTTCAATGCCAAAGTAGGTACTGACTCTGACCTTTGGGGAGGAGTAATAGGCCCTTTTGGTGTTGGTAGCTGCAATGGCAATGGGAAACGTCTCCTACAGGTAAGTAAACTCAATGGATTCAAAATAACTAACACTTATTACAAACACTGCGACATGCATAAGTACATGTGAGTTTCACCCGATGGGCTGCATATGAATATGATTGATTATATATTAATTAACAGCAAATGGGCTAGTTCTGTTAGGAATACCAGGCCATATAGGGGAGCTGAAATTGGATCTGACCATTATCTTGTTAAAAGTGTCTTGCAACTTAAACTTAAAAAGTGTTGTGCTAGGGTTAAAAAATTTGCTTTCAATCCTGAAGCTCTGAAAGGCCCAGTTATAGCCAAAGTTTACCATGATAGGTTACTTAGTCATTATGACAGTCATAGTATGCTTACTATTGAAGTTGAGGAAGAATGGGTACATTTTAAACAGGCTTTTTTGGACACTAACAGTACTCTTTTAGGAAAAAAGGAGCAGAAGAGGCAGAATAATCTGAGTGATAAGGCACTTGAGCTTAGAAAGAAAGAACTGCAGGAATGTTCTTAATCAATACCCTACTAGTCCTAATAGAAAGCATTGCAGAGAACTTAACAAATGTGTAAAGGATCAGTTAGCTGCTGATAAGAATCTTTCGCTTGATGGTTTGGCTGGCAAAGCCGAGGAAGCAGTTAGACAGCACAACAGCAGAGAGCTGTACCAGATAGTTAATGTTTTGTGTGGTAGAAAACGGACAGGTATACAGGGTTGAAGGATAAACAAGGTAAGGTTATAGAAGGGGAGGATTCTGTCATGGCTAGGTGGACTGAGCATTTCAGTGATATTCTAAACAATGCAGTTAGTTCTATTCCCATTGTTTGCAATGATGATAGATGCATTGGTGGCTTTAATGTTGATCCTATAACACAATCTGAAGTTATTGTGGCTGTTTCTAAACTTAAACTTTATAAATCCCCAGGGGTAGATGAAATTACTGCAGAAATGCTTAGAGCTGGGATTATTTCAGTTACCACTTGGATGACTGAAATTCAGAATATCTTTTTTGATAAAGGCATGGTTCCTAAGGATTTTACCAGAGCTATTGTTATCCCTATTTTCAAAAAAGGTGATCGCAGTTCTTGTGATATCTATAGGGATATCAGCCTACTTTCTGTTCCAGGTAAAGTTCTTTCCATGATTGTACTTAATAGAATTAAGAATCTGGTTGACAGTCAATTGCGTGATGAGCAATGTGGATTCAGAAGTGGTAGGGGATGTGTGGATCAGATATTTTCACTTAGGCAGATTCTTGAGAAATGTTTAAGAGTTTCAGAAACCTTTGGTTGCTAGCTTTGTTGATTTCAAAAACGCCTTCGACTCTGTTGATCGTCATAATTTGTGGTTGATTGTGAAATCATATGGTATACCGACAAGTTAATTAACATAATGAAAGCTCTCTATAATAACACTGAGTCGTGTGTGAGAGTTGGTAAGGCTTGTAGCAATTGGTTTAGCATTACTTCTGGTGTTCGACAAGGGTGCATTTTGTCTCCTTTTCTCTTTAGCTTGGTTATTGATTATGTTATGCGAAATTCACTTCAAGGGAAAGATTTTGACCTTAAATGGACTGGAGATACGAAAATTTCTGATTTAGATTATGCTGATGATTTAGCCCTTTTGGCAAATGATGTTGATGAGATGAACTCTTTCATTCGAGCTGTTGATGAGACTGGTAGTAGAGTAGGTTTGGTTATAAACAGAGAGAAAACTAAAGTGATGAAAATTGGTCAGGCAGGCTGTGATTCAGTTAATCTGAATGGTTGCAGTCTTGAGCAGGTGTCACAGTTTAATTATCTTGGGAGCTATGTAACAGATACTGGTGATGTGCGGCATGAGATTAACAGACGAATAGGGATTGCTTCCAGGACTTTTAAGAATCTATGGAGAGTGTGGAGAAATAGGCATATGCACCTAAAGACTAAAATTAGACTGTATAATAGTTTGGTTCTTTCTAGGGTTAGTTATGGTAGTGAAAGTTGGACACTTTTTAAACAAGATAACAGGAAGCTAGATGCTTTTGATTCCAGATGCTTACGCAGTATCTTGGACATTAGGTGATTCAACTTTGTAACTAATGATGAGGTTAGGCAAAGGAGTCTGCAACCTCCTTTAAGCAGCATATTGTGCAGAGAGATACTCCGCTGGTTTGGCCATGTTGCAAGTATGAATAATTATAGATTGGCAAATAGGGTTATGAACAGTGTGCCTAAAGGCCTCAGAATGAAGGGGAGACCTAGGATGCGGTAGGTAGACAATGTCAAACAGGACCTTGTTAGAATTGGTGTGCAGTGGCCAGATGCAGTAGATATAGCTCAGGATAGACTTGCTTGGAGAACTAAATTGCACAGTCTGGTTGGACCTCCGTAGCCCATGGCTGCTTGAGGATGATGATGAATGGTGGAAAAAGTTGAAAATGACAAAAATTTAAGCAAATATTGCAAATGATCTACTTATGTTAGAATATGAAATTTTGATGGGGAAGTGTGATGGTCAAGAGGGTTACGTTGACAGCAACAATTTGTCCCCTTACCCCAAGGATGGGAAAATGCAAATTTTTTTAAGTGAGAAATGAAAAATTCTTTTTGAGTTGGATAGAAACTAATATAATACAATTCACATATTTCAAATCTGCCAAGAGGTTTTAATTTTCATCTTGAGAGGGACCTAAATGTGAAAAATGTAAAACATTAAATGAATATTGTATGCTAAAAATTTGAAATTTTGGTGGTAGAGAGTTAACACTGACTTATTTGCTGACTTAACCATATACAGGGTGAATCTGAAAAAGTGGGCAAAACTTTACGGGGTGGTAGAACGCAGCTATACGAGCAATATTCGTCATAGAATGTATGGTCGGAACGCAAGCGGTGAGAAGTTAAAAGGTAGTTTTCCACTGTCACATTTAAAGAATGAACACAAGAAGGAGAGGAGATACTTCAGAAAACATTTTATTAACAGGAATGTAATTGAGGTACATGCTCAAAGAAATTGCTCAAAAGAGCATATCCGCCATTTCGTGGTTAGTATAACCAGCCATCCTCTCGGGAATCCACGGTAGAAATGCCGTTGGGTGCGAGGACCGACCCTTTTATGCCATTTCCAACGCCACCTAGCGGCTCGCCGTTTGCATTCCGCCCATACTTTCTATGACGAATATTGCTCGTATAGCTGTGTTCTACCAGCCCGTAAAGTTTTGCCCACTTTTTCAGATTCACCCTGTATATTAATTTGTCCACTTAACCATATAGGGGGTGGGAAAAATTCAAAATTTTCATTTTAAGGTATAAATAAAAAAATTCTCTCTGGGCCATTTAGGTTCTATTAAAATATTACCATTTGCATTTTCCTAATCATCCACTAGTTCAAATTACCACTTGAAAAAAAAAAAAACAATTGTTAGATGTGTTAGGGTGACTAAGAACTTTTTATCTACCCTCTGTAAAATTTTTATATTTTTTGTACATCTGCATTGTCAGTTAATTTTGGCCATGAATGTTTATGCTCTATTCAATAATCCAATTCTGCAAAAACAAAGCTGATTCTTTTTTGATTGACAAAATGGTTTAGTATATTTGCAAAGCCGAGGAGAGGGCATTGAAACAATGAATATACTTTTCTCTCCTGGGTTGAAGCTCATACTTGCTATTACAAATTAATTGAATTATTCAAGTATTCTCTTGCCTATGGTAGAGGGTTGTGAGAACTAAAATTAATGTTGCTCTCTTTTTTCGAGTATAATGCTGACCTAAACAATTGTAGGAACATCCTTATTTCGAACACTTGTTGACAGAAAAAAAAACGACTATTTCCTACCTCCTGTTATTTCTTTATCCTTGATGATCTGGCATTATGGGGGCAGTGGATGAAGGTCTGAAGATCATTATTCCTTAATTATGTCAGCATATGATGGCAGAGGCGTCAAAGTCCTATGCGATGGCACTTGAAGAGAGCAAGGGGCATCACACAGCAGCAGAAATGGAATGGCTGGGCTTAAGTAGCAGGGCAGCCGTTCAGTCGGAGGGCATTGTCAATCATCAAGAGAGAGTCTTGGGACAGCGTTTCGACTATCCAGCATCCGTCATCTTATGGAGAGCACAACCACCATGTGTTCAGAGTCGTGCATCAGACATCTCGGAACCTGTAATCTTAGATAGAGCACTAGCACACTCTCTCCAAAGCAAAACATTGATTCCCTTCTCTTCGGATCTCCTCCAGTCTGCTCAAAAAGTGTTTGATGTCAATTCTTTATTAGTTCTTTTCCCCACACTTCATTGGTGCCCCTCTTGTCCCATTGCTTGCAGTTTTGTGCATTGGTACCAATGGAGGGCTCCCGAAAAATTTGCATAGGCCCACATGGTCTTGGAATTCTGGGATGGCAGCATTTGTAGCTTCTAGCTATATATTTTTATTATATTATGCATTTATAGCTCTTAGAAATAGTGCAGGAGGCCGTAAACAGTCCAGTAAAACAGGACGGAGCAGTTTGTATATGCCCTCCTGTCTACTAATTATTGGGGGTTGGGGGGGTGGGTAACGCGAACCATTTCTTGATGGCAGGCTCTGTTGAAGTACTGTCGTGCGAGAGTTTTATGGCTCTTTTTATTGCTCCTTCGAAAATGGGTGATATGCTCAACAGTGCACGATTAAATGTGTCAGTAGATAACTTCCTACAACTGTAAGCAGTTCTCTATATGTTGGTGGTTTTAGAATTTTTTACTATTCATCTAGCATGAGGGTCATTGAGCGACAGCTGCAAACTGCTATGAAGAATCTATCTGGAAAAAGTGAATGAATTTCTATTTTCCCTACAGAGGACTGCACTTTTGTTCTTGCTGCACATTATATATACAATTTAAAAGACATCTTGCTCAAAAATTAATTTAAAATTCTCTGTCATTGAGCAATAAAATTTTAGAGTTTATCCTTCAAACTATTTGCATGTTGAAAGTTCTTAGGAGAAAACTCTCGGAAGCTTTTCGAAGCAAAGACAGCGCTCTGTCTTCAGTGAAGTGATGCTATGTACTGACGTTAGGTCTGTTTAGACAAAGAGCTTCTTTCCACATGTCGTGAAGGGTGATTCCAGTGTCTCGGTTGCAGGTGGGGATGGACGAGGTCATTATTTCAATGGCCTCGCGGACTATGGTTCCGTAGAAAGTGGATGCACGTGCAAGAAGTGTGGCGTGCTCCCAGTCTATTGTTGCCGTGTGTTGCACTGCTAGCTCAGAGGCGGCCGTCGTTAGCTTCTTTTGGCTGACATCAGTTTGATGCTCTGCGAACCTTTCTTGTAAAGAGCAAATGGTTTTGCCAACGTAGTACACAACGGAATTATCCGTCAACTGTAGGGGAAATCAGTATACGCCCGTTTTTTGAAGTAGGCTATATTTGTCCCTGTCCCTTTTGACTAATTTTTTCAAATCTGGAGCTGGGCTGAAAACAATTTTGATATTATGGGCTCTGAGTAATTTGTGGACCGATTCACATAGGACAGGAACATAAGAAATTGGTCCGGCAAAAGTAGTACGTTCGGGGTCGGTGATTGGGAGGAGAGCCGAATCTCTTCTGTTTTTGTTTCTATATTTGTTGATAACTTTGTCTATTGCTGTTGAGTTGTAGCCATGGGAAGCAGCGATGGAATGGATGTTTAAAATTTCTTCTTCAAGCAGTTGCTCATTTGAAGACACGGCAAAAGCCCTATGTGTGAGGGAACGGAAGGCTGCAATTTTGTACGCCCATGGGGCGCATGAGTCTGCACGTATGACAGAAGGGACGTAGGTAGGCTTCCGGTATACCGACGTCGTCAAGGCTCCTGTGTTATCTTTTTGGATGAAAATATCTAAATAGGGGATGGCACTTCTATTCTCCTCCTTCTTCGTAAAGCGTATCGTGGGATATATATTGTTGGCAGAGACAATGAGGCTGTTTAATTGCTCATTGCTCCATTCCTCCTGACAGCAAATTTGTCACACTTGACATAGTCTCTTTATTCCCATCCACTCCAGTTTTTGATGCAGTCATGTTGTTTCGGACAAAAATTATTGAAACGCAAAAATTTTTCCTTCCCGAAATCAACGCCATTCATGAGGCTCTAAAACTCGTCACGAAAACAACTATTTCCAGTTCGGCAACCAAATCTACAGACAGGACTCAGGGGCCCCATGGGCTCACCCCTTTCCGGTATCTTATCTGAAAATGTCCTTCAAGATATTGAAACAAAATTATTCAACTCAGCAGCAATTTTACCCTTCTTCTGGGGTCGCTATGTCGATGATATATTTTTAATTTGGAATGGCAGCAATGAGCAATTAAACAGCCTCATTGACTCTGCCAACAATATATATCCCACAATACGCTTTACGAAGAAGGAGGAGAATAGAAGTGCCATCCCCTATTTAGATATTTTCATCCAAAAAGATAACACAGGAGCCTTGACGACGTCGGTATACCGGAAGCCTACCTACGTCCCTTCTGTCATACGTGCAAACTCATGCGCCCCATGGGCGTACAAAATTGCAGCCTTCCGTTCCCTCACACATAGGGCTTTTGCCGTGTCTTCAAATGAGCAACTGCTTGAAGAGGAAATTTTAAACATCCATTCCATCGCTGCTTCCCATGGCTACAACTCAACAGCAATAGACAAAGTTATCAGCAAATATAGAAACAAAAACAGAAGAGATTCGGCTCTCCTCCCAATCACCGACCCCGAACGTACTACTTTTGCCGGACCTATTTCTTACGTTCCTGTCCTATGTGAATCGGTCCACAAATTACTCAGAGCCCATAATATCAAAATTGTTTTCAGCCCAGCTCCAGATTTGAAGAAATTAGTCAAAAGGGACAGGGACAAATATAGCCTACTTCAAAAATCGGGTGTATACTGATTTCCCCTGCAGTTGACGGATAATTCCGTTATGTACTACATCGGCAAAACCATTCGCTCTTTACAAGAAAGGTTCACGGAGCACCAAACTGATGTCAGCCAAAAGAAGCTAACGATGCCACCTCTGAGCTAGCAGTGCAACACACGGCAACAATAGACTGGGAGCATGCCACACTTCTTGCGCGTGCATCCACTTTCTACGGAACCATAGTCCGCGAGGCCATTGAAATAATGACCTCGTCCATCCCCACCTGCAACCGAGACACTGGAATCACCCTTCACGACATGTGGAAAGAAGCTCTTTGTCTAAACAGAACTAACGTCAGTACATAGCATCACTTCACTGAAGACGGAGCGCTGTCTTTGCTCCGAAAAGCTTCTGAGAGTTTTCTCCTAAGAACTTTCAACATGCAAATAGTTTGAAGGATAAACTCTAAAATTTTATTGCTCAATGACAGAGAATTTTAAATTATTTCAAATTTAATTATATATGTCATAGTTTAATAAAATATGCATCAAATGAGAAAAGAAAATATTATTTATCAAGCCTGAATTATATATTTTTATAATATATCTATTAAAAAAATTTCAAACGACAATTTTTATTTTTAAAAAATCAATTTTTTTGTTGTACTAAAAATGGATATGTGTATCCTGGACACTGGAAGGGTTAATGATTCTTTTCAGTATCATATATATTTTAAACACGGCCACAGTGTTATGCAAAGTGACTTTGATGTCTCACTATCACGGAATTTTCTGAACTAATTATTAAATGGGGGAAAAACTTCCTTGGCTATCTGTTTTCACTAAACATTATGAATTTTTTTCTTTGGGTGTTGAAGTTTGGTGATCTTGGCTAAGTGCAGAAAGGTTTCTGCACCAAAACAAAATAGAAAACAATAACATTATATTGTCAGGGTGGCATAGCCAAGGTAATGGGGTGGTGGTGGTGGTGGTGGTGGTGGGGGTTAATGAAAATTTTCTGGGGGGTGGTAAAAACCCTTCCTGAAATTGCCCTCCTGCACGAGGATTGATTTCCATGCCAAGGAAGTTCTTTTCGTTTCTGTATCCAAAACCTCATTTATTTTCAGCAAATGATACAAAAATCGAATATTTTTATGGAAAACAAAGAAATAATAAAATTAAAAATAACATATAACTTATGCAATGTTATAATATATCTGCAGCAAAAAGTTGTAAGCGAGCTATCCAATGTAGCATAACTTGGAAAGATTGCTAAATCAGCCAAACAAAAGATGCTAACAAACAAAAGATAACTTAACAAATCTACAGAAGTGACCTTGTTTATTTAATTAACCTACATCCAAGACCTCGTTTATTTTCAGAAAATGATACCAGATCAAAGTTTTAATAGAAAAGTAATATATAACAAAATAAAAATTAACATATAACCTAATGCAGTGTTAAATAAAATATCCACAACAACAAGTTGTAAGCCAGCCATCCGATGTAGCATAACTATGAAAAATCAATACTTATCAATCTGCAGAAAGATCGATAATTTGTGATAATAAATTGACTGAAATGAAAACAAAGAGCATCCAATATGCTGGATAAATAACTGTAAATATCACAATAAAACTGTAAACAATCCATTATGGAGTCATAACACAGGAACGGAGATAGCATATGTGAGTCACTTGCCTCTTGTGCAATGAGCTATGATGTAATTAAGTGCAACTCCACCCAAGAAGGATGTTTTCACTTCCAGTTTCGATTTCAAGAGTGGGAAAGATGCATAGAATGCTGAGAAAAACAATAAAAATAATTCTGGGAATACTGAAATAGGTTTATGCAGAAAAGTGTGTAAAACGGGGGAGGGGGGGGGTTACTTTGTAATTACTTTCTAAATCTTCCATTTTTAAAAATATCAGTTTCTTTGTTAATATTTTAGGAGATTTTTGAAAATTTAAGGAAAAATATGTTGATAATAGTTCAAATCAAACTTGTGAGCTTCAATACAGGAGTAATTTTAACAAACAAATCAGCAATACCATATAGTGCTTCTAAAATATGCATCAAATGAAAAAAGAAAATATTATTTTTCAAGCTAGAATTATTTTTTAAAGATATATGTAAGGAAATTTTCAAAAGGTAATTAAAAAAATTCATGTGTTGTACAAAAAAGTCTACAGACATCTTTGACCCAGGAAGGGTTAATTTACTTGAAGAACTAATGTGATTAAAGTGATATAAAAGTATGATTTAGGAAACATAATATAACCTACATTAAGAAATTCATTATAATGGAAGTGACTGAAAAAAGATTGTATCATTTATCTATTAAAATAATCTAAAGTGAGTGTATAATTTTCTTTTTTTTTAATTGTAAGTAGTTTAAGTATTCCTTTTAAGTAGTAACTTAATGTCATTAATGGCAAATAATCTTACAGAACAATTCATGGATTAATATACAATGCTCTTAAGTTATTTATGGAAATGGATCAGAAACTTTTTGACAGCTGTGTGCAAAATTTCAAGGAAGAAAAGCAAAAGTAAGTTATTTTATTAATAATATTTGCTTCATTATTATTGTGAAATTTAAATTCTGCATTTGCATTCTTTATATTTCTGAATTACATATAAGCCAAAAAAATGTTGAAGGTTCTAATAACTTTGAATTTATGTACAATTTCATCTGTATTAAACTCTGTGATCTTCATATAGAATATTGTGAATTTCTTCTCAAAAGTAATATCAAAGAATGATTATAGTTAAATGCTAGAGTGTAATCAAGCATTAAATTTATTTTCACAAGCAAATATATCTATATACCAAAACATATTGGATAAAGAACAATGATCTTGATGCTCCAAATATGTAGATTGTGGTATTATCCTATGCTTTCCAGGTAGTAAAAGTTAGGATTAAGAAACAAATTTTATTTCCAAATTTGAATCTAAATGTTAGATAAATTGTTTAATGCCCTGTCTTTACTTACAGAGATAACATTAGTGATAACTTGATCTGAACATGGTAATTATCAATGTAAAATGATACATGATGTGTTCCTGTGTATTGTACTTGTGTTCTTTTTTTAACATTGTGTAATTTTCCACTAACTTTTGTATTTTTTCCCCCATAAGTAATGTTTAAACACCCATTTATTTTTAAGAATGTTTACTTCCCCCCCCCCCCAAGAGGTTTTTGACTCCAAAAATTTAATTCTAAGCTTTTGATCTTTCTTTCTGATAAGTAAAATTTGCCCCTAATCTTTTATATATTTTTAATTTTTTTATGCATGAAATTAATCATTTATACTGCCGTTTATTGTTTCTCATGCTCATACCAGAAAACCAATTTAAAGTTAGCTATCTTTTTTTTGTTTTAAAGTACTGGTAAACTAAACTTAAGTATTTAAAAATGTAATGTATTAATATAAGCATTGTAACTAGTAGAAAAATGTTTTCTCTTTTTTTTACCTGTTAGTCAGTGTGGTTCTAGTTAAATTTTACTTGCATCCTATAATGAAACTTTAAAATATATTAATCCTTCACTCTTGTTTCCCACCAGTCATCCATTTCTCTAGTGATCTTCGTACATAGTTTCTCCATAACTATTTCATTTCCAGTAAATACCCTTAGTGCTGTCACCTTTTCCAATAAACTGCCTATCATCTTGCAATCTGAAATAAATATGTCCTCCTCAGAAATCATCAAGTCAAGGTATTTGATTGCAGTATGTGCATGCAATATGTGTTAGTATCAATAATGTTAAATCTTTGGACTCAGAACGGTTTATAATAAAGGTGAAAGAATCAGATTTATGTAATTTTTTGTTAGGAAAATAAGTTCTGTCATCTTAAGATGTTTTTGTTTTACTACATAAAGAAACTTCTTGGTAGTAAATGAATGTGCTTATATGAATGTGTTTTTGAGAGTTTGGTGGCCAACTTGTGGGCCATGGAATGAGAAATTGTAATCTTCAGCACATTTTCTTATGAGGGAAGGGAAAAAGAAATAAGAATGGTAAACGTGATGAAAAATAAACAGTTCATTGCCAAAGAGTTATTTTTTAATCAAAATTTAGCCCTACATCATACCTCAGTGAAGCCAAGGAAAAACTCTATCAGAATCAATAACCTTTGCTTGAATCATATGTAGAAACAATTTCGAATATTCTTTAAAAATAGAATGAGGTTATTCCCTATCCATACTCTTAAGATAGTTTTCAAGCAGTTTTTGTGAATTCTCAATATGGCAGTTGCAACTTACTTAGTTATTTCTAGTGTTTTTGTCATTTTTTCCCCTTTACATCAGATGCTCTTTCAGTTATCTAGAGACACTCTCGGGGATGCCATTGTATATACAATTTCCTTTGTTATTGATAAATTAATTTAGTTTTTGTTTTTTGAATATCCTGGCTTGTAATTGTATCATGACTTTGGTAGAAATGAGATTGTTTTGGCTATGCTCTAAGAAGACTATTTTGCTATTTGACATATTCTATAGTAGGGAAAACTATTTGATACCTGAAAATAAAATGTCATAAATTTTATAGAAGTCATTTCATTAGAAAAAAAAGTCAGAAAAAAGAGAAATTAAAGCACTTTATATGTTTCTGGATGGATTACCACTATGCATATTACAAATGGTGACATAAAATTATCATTATTGTCAGGATCCTTGATCAAATTTTTCTGTTGTGACTACATAAAATGCAATGAAATACAATGGCAACAGTAGTGCTTTGACAGATGCTCAGTGCAGCAATTATTATCTTGAATAGCTGCAGAAGTTTTGTGCATAACTAAAATAACGATTCTAATTTTCTTTATACTATAAAAACCCATTTTCTCCCCCATATTGCTTATTAACAATAGTTTACTAACAGTAGTTACTTTCTAAAATGAAAGTGATTTCAACTCTTTTTATGAATTTGAATTATTTTCCATTGCTGTAATCTAATTATATAGTGAAATGTTTAGGCCATTGAAAGTTTTAGAATTGGTTGTAAGCATCAAGGTAGCCAAACTGAATAATATGGAAAATTTGAATGTGTTTATTTGAAAGAAAAAAATTATAATTATTGTTGAAAGTGAAATTAAAATATTATTTCTGTTTTAGTAGTTTTTATATTTAAGTGACTTTCTAGTTTATATAATTAATTTATAAAAGGATGCTCCTATAACAATAATGGAACAAATATTGTTATAATGTACATTAATTGTATTTCATACTTATAATAATATAATGTTTATAATAATTATACCTAAATTTGTGTAGTACATCTGATCTTGCTTCAAGGTATCATTGCATTTCAGTGTAAAATAAGTAAAAATAAAAAAGTGTTAATGCAGGAAATTGTAGATACAGTACTCTTGAATGTTGCTAAGTTTTATGCTGCGAAATGAACACTAAGTTGTGCAAATTGAAAACAACTCAATACATGACCAAATATTTAATTAAAATTGAATAAACTATAACTAAAAACACAGACTTATAATCTGACCTTGCTAGTGCTGAAAATTTTCCCAGTGGGTTTAAAAGTTTCCCCAGTAATTATATAATGCTCTTGGGGGGAGAGAGGGGAGTTAGTGATTCTGTTATATCACATTACATGGGGGAAGGTTAGAAGAGGTGTTACGTAATGATAAAATGATCTGATTTTTTTCCAAGATCAAAAATATACTTCTATGTACATTATCACTTATAATTAACTAGTAGTACCATAATGTTCTTTTGCAATGCTGATTCCTACACAATAAGGCATATCCTTACTAAAAAGTTATATAATGGAAGCAAGAGGGTCCTGTCGAGTGTTATGTTATATAGGGGAAGGGGGCAGTTGAAATTTTGATGAAACAGCATTATGTAATTTATGGATGGCCTGCTTTTGCACATCTTTCTCTCATTGAGAAAGAGAACATTTAATTGTGTACAAAGTATCCATCAGATGGGATTTTTAAACGGCAGTCACCTGTGCAGAATAGCCATAACTCATTGATTTTAAGAGAATAAGTATCAGAAACTTCCATATTGTTCTAGTAGGTATCCACTGAGTATCCACTGGGCTCTACTGGCAGTTCTAGTAGGTATCCACTGGGCAGTTCTAGTAGGTATCCACTGGGCAGTTCTAGTAGGTATCCACTGGGCTCTGACACTCTTTTGGTCTTAAGTCTCTGTTACTTGAACATTAGCCTATACTGCAGCAAAAGAAAGTGATATTCTGGGTTAAAACAACAAAGAACTAAAACTATCCTACAGATCTTGATTAAATAAGTAGCTTGATTGAGGCATGTAAACTACTTGTTAATGCAGTTCTTTAGGTTTTTGTTGTTTAAAATATTTCTATGCTGTTACAATTAATATATTGTAATTTATAAATTAATAAATCTTAGAAGTTAATAACAATTTATAAGCTAATAGAAATATAATACTGACAGTTAACATTCTGGTTTTATAGTTCTTTAGTGCTTTTACTAGTTGCAAATCCTTACACAGTTGGCATTTGTTCAATTTAATAACCTACTTTAAACTTTATATTTCATCGATTTTTTAAGCAAGTGGTTCTTTTTTAAGAGCTAATTGCAGTTTGTAATTGGTTATGAAATGTTTACTTGTAGCGAGAAAATGAAAAACCGAGAAAGGGAAGAAGCATGGATGAAAATAGAAAATTTGGCTAGAAAAAATCCTCATGTGAGTTTTATTATTTTTGCCAAGTTGCATTGTCTTTAAAAAGCAAATAAATTAATATAGATGTTTCTGAACATTTTTCTTTTTTCTTTTTGCATGTTTATTTTTAATAGTGATATTTTCTGTCTATTTTGGTCATTTTCTTTATTACAAATACTTTCTAATAAAATATTCTGATAAATGATTAAAATGGGATATATATATATACCACTAGATCAATAATTTCGTGGATTACGGCTACTGTGAACATCAGTGACATAGTTGTGGCACCTTATGCACACCACCTTCAAAGTAAACTCCCCCAGCTACAATGCACTTCTGCCAGCGTTGGTACAATTGCTGGAAGCAGACTGAAAAAACTTTTTTCAGAATCGACAGAAGGGCTTGTGTTGCAGCTGTTGATAACTTCCTGTGCTAAAGAGGACCAATGCCCATAAAGCTGGTCTTTCACATGGGGAAACAGGAAAAAATCGCAAGGTGCTAAATTGGGGGGAAGTATGGAGGATTTGGCAACATCATGTGTTTTGTTGAGCCAGCTTGCTTTGGACAAGAACAGACTGATGTGCTGGGGTGTTATCATGTAACAGAAACCAAATCTTGTTTCACCACAAGCCAGGATGCTTGCAATGAATTGATTGACATAGATGGTGCATGATATTCACATGTCATTCCTTGTTAGTGGTAGCACCATCAGGAATGAGCTTCATGTGCACAATTCCCAAACAGTTAAAATACACTTCTAACATGACTGCATTTCAACCTGTCAGCATCTTTTGCATCATGGGGATATGGGAGATTTCCATGTGGCCGATTGACACTTCAGTTGCAGATCAAAAAGAAAGAACCATGTTTCATCACCCATTATGATGTGTTGCAGAAACATGGTGTCTTTATCAGTATTGTCGATGAAGTCTCCACAAATGGTCATGCAGTCTTGATATGGTGCTGTCATGCAGTCCCACATGTGAGTTATTTGAACTCTTGTGGTTATTTTCAATGTTCCTATTGTTAAACACATAATTTTTGAAAATATGTTGTGCAAAATTCTTTATATGAAATGTAACTTGTCTATACAATGGGAATAAAGGTCTATGTTCCTCTGTCAGAAAGCAGGGAACAAAGTGTTGTGCAACATGAGACATGTTGAGATCTTCAGTGAGAATTGTGTGACAGCTGCCATGGTTGATCCCTGTTGCAATAATGATATCATCAGTGGTTTGAGAACAATTTTCAACTACTACACACTGAACCTCACTAATCGTGTTTTTTGTTCTCGCAGTTCTTTGGTGACCAGTATGCACATCATCATTCAAATTATTCCTACCTTCCGTGAAACGTTTGTGCCACTTAAAGACTGCACTACAGCCCATGACTTCTTCACTATACACTTGTAGGAGCATTTTAGAGTTGTGGGTTACTGTTTTGCCTAACTTTTGACAATATTTGATATTTGCATGCTGTTCAAATACTACATGATGGATTTAGCCACCACCATTGTAACACACTTCATGTAAGCTAATGTTGTTCACAACCATGGGCATAGACTAATTGCTTGTCGTCAATGAACAGTATATAGGTGGCATTACTTATATGTAAAATGCATTCTGAGATACAATGCACATCAGCACCGCATGACTGCCGGTCCACGATATTATTGACTCTACCACACATATGTTTCATATTAGTCTACTTGATCTGCTCAATTTATGATCTATACAGACTCAGCTGCAGGCTTTGGTCAGTGAGGATTCACTCTGTTCTATCCATGAGTCACTGAAAGCTCCATTATCTGGCTGTTATATTTTTCATATGCTATTATTAGATGTCTGTTCATTTCTGTGAGTGTGTGGACATATACTTTGTGAGAGGGATACTCACTGAGTTTTCATTGTTTGGTTACATTCACTGGGTCTCAAATTCTCACGCAATGTTTACTATTCATAGAGACCTGTCACTCCTGGTGGTTGAGGAGGGTTCCTGCTTGGCTATCTAATCAGTACTACATCTAGGTTCTTCCTCGCCTCCAGCTAGAGCATCTGATGTAGTTGCAGCTTTGAACAGAGCTGTATGCTTATAGCTCTTTCTTTTGAACATAGCTGTATATCTTGATTTTCAACAATATTCATTCAGTATTTAATGAGTTATTGAAGTTTGAATATTTAACAATAAGAATGCCAGTCACAAAAATTGACTTCAGAAGTTAACTTAGTAATAAGTATTGCATGAAAGTGTTTAATAAAACAAGTGTGTATTTGAGAAGTTTATGTAAAAAATTTTCACTATTCATCAGTGTTGTATAAATTTCTTAAGACTGGCATTGCTATTATTAAATATTCATACTTCTATAACTAATTTGTTGAAAAATAAGATATTTATTTGCTATCACATTTTTCAAAACAAGAAAACTTATTTTAGAAATTATAGAGCTTCTATGTTAGCTGCCAATTGACATAACATAGGATTGTTCCTTAATTTATGGAAGCCAGTATATATATATATGGTGATACAAACTTTGATGCATACTGTGAGATTATTGTTCCAGTACCAGGTGGAGATTCACCCGGTGTAGCTCAAATATTATTTTACAGCTGTCAAAAATTCATAAGATTAAACATGAATCATTTGTTTTATTTTGACAAGTGGTTTTCATCCTTTCCATTGATGGCAGAAAACAAATTGACAGTGGAAACCAGTTGACTAAGGACTAAGATAATTCTTTAATCATGGATCTGGCATTCTAGCATCAACAATTATTTCCCATTTGCCCTTTGGGAGAGTAAAGTGATGGAACAAAAAAAAATGAGGGCTTAAGTTGATATTGTTCATCTGTTGCCTATTGTATAATAAGTTCATGCGAAGAATGGTTCTACATCAATTCATCGAGGTGAATTCATCACAACGTCAATTCACTGCGATGTAGATTCATCACAGCATCAGAGATATGGTTTCATTGACTTTCTATATCTGTACTCAAATGAACTCTCTAGGGACGGGGATGGCTCAGTCGGTAGCGCGCCAGGCTCATAATCTGCAGTTTCCAGGTTCGAGTCCCAGCTGGGTCAGCGTTGAGATTTATTTCTGCAAAATTCCCCGCCCTGCCCACGCTCAGTAGGGGACACTGATGGGCTTGGAAAGGCCGCTGTCCGTTGGATGGGCCAAGCTGTGGCCCTGTGTGGTCAGGAGAGCCATACCCTGTGCACGTTAAAGAACACACTGAATGGCCTTGACGGGAGGATACCATCTGTCTCTCAACAGCTGTTCCAGTGGGTCCCCTCCCCCAACCTTCTCTGAGCCCTCGGGGTCCTTGTGACCAGGCCATTTAGCCCATGGTGTGCAAAAAAGTGCCGCTCAGAGGTAAAACAACCCAGCCCAAATGAACTGTCTAGAGAGGTGGTTCTCAACCTTTTATGCTTCACGTATCCCCTGGAAATGTGTATGTAACTGGTGTACCCCTTGTATAGATAGATAAAACTACGATTATAGTATAACAATGGTAATAAAATAAAACATATATATATAACATATATAGTGATTTTTGAGCTCTCATGGCTCACCCAAAAAATTTTTACCATGTTCCCTACATTGAGAACCCCTACTCTAGAGAATTATTTTCTCTAGAGACAACAATTTTGACTTTGAGAGATTAAACGGTAGTCAGAAGAATTTACCTCGGAAGTTAACTAAAACTTAAATAACAAGTATTGTTTCAAACCATTTAATAAAATATACATTTGAAAAGTGTATAATGATTATTTCAATATTAGGCAATCATTAATGATTTTTATGAAAGATAATGTGTTGCTAAATATTTCAGCTTCCATACTTTTTTAAATATTGAACAAATATTATTGAAAGTTAAGATATAAATAGATTTGATTATGATCTTTAATTTATCATCAGTCAAATTTTTCCATTAAATGCATATTTTAAAAGTTATAGAACTTCAAAGTTAGATTCCCATTGACATATATGGATATTCTCTATTTTATTGTGGCACAATATGGTGACCTATTGTTATATGGAGTACCTAAAACTCATTGCATATTTTATGCTCCCTCCATAGTAATAGAGGGTTGTGTTGTTTTATTTCGGAGACCAACTAGATAGCTGTTAGGAGACAGATAGAAGCCTCCCATCAAGGCTATCCAACATGTTTTTTAATTTGCACTGGGCATGGCTTTCCTGCTCATGGGGCCATTACTTAATGTCCCATCCGATGGTGGTGGCCTTTCCAATCCCTTTCTGACTGAAGCCAGGTGGGAATTTAGAGGAAATAAATCTCAATGCTGATCCAGGTGGGACTAGAACCTGGGAACTGTAGATTACATGCCTGGCCCAGAAGAGGTGTGTACTTGGTACTTTAGATCAGGGACAATGTTCAACCCAACTAAACATTGATGCTGGTCTGAAAACTGATTTCTAATGGGACCAGAATAATTCAATGGGTGAAGGAGGAACAGAACTTCTTTACTGACTTTTTTCAAAATATTTTTCTAGAAATAGTACAATATGTGTTTTTCCTATCTGTTTTAGTGGTTTAGTATCTGTTTTAGTTTCCTATCTTTTAGTATTCTATTTTAAAAATAATCTTGAAACTATGTTTCATATATATATATATTTGCTATTCGTTTCATTCCCTTCCTAATATGAAAATTCCCACCCTCTTTAAAATCGGTGCTTCATTAACCACAAGAAAAAATGCTCATATTTTGTAATCTCAGAACAAAAATATTACAAAGTAGCTCTGGATCTTGATGGTGGCTGGAAATGGGGGGAGGGGGTATTACTAGAGCCCTATGCAGATAACAAAATTTCTGTCTGCATCTACAAGGGTCTTGTCAGCATATAATGGTTACTTAATGACCATTGAGGTTTGTTTGTCTGATATATTTGTGAGTAAAAGAAATCAGTCTAATCAGGGCCAGATCTAAGGGGAGGAGGGGTTTGACAAGGGATCCAGTATATTAATAGACATCATTCTCATCAGATGAATCCTCAAACTCTTTGAAATTTGCTTTTCTTACTATTTTCTTCTTTCTTGGAGGTTCGCTTCGTTTTCATGCTCTTCGGAGTTAATCTTTATTAGCCTTCTCACTTCTGGTTCTTTTTCTAGTTCTGTAAGAAATTTCAAGCCCTTATATTTTGAATGTAAAAAAAGTTTCTAATTTGTGAATTAATGTTATGGTCCATTTAGTACCCAAAATTCCTGTAGCTTTCTTCTTTGAAGTTTCAGAGAAATTCTGTGTATTCTGATTTAGCCACCAGCATAGCTAGAAGCTTCAGTTTCCAATACTACTGCTAGATAGAGGGTGACACATTCGAGACTTCCAGTTCATTATAAGCACCTTTGAAGGGAGTCAGAAAGAGAATGAATCACACAGTGTTTTTTTTTGTTGATAGTGTGTACTAATTTTTCATGGTTCTTCTCCATAAGAACCTCAAGAATCTTCTCCCATTGTGAATGTATTGAAGTGAACATATGAAGTTTGCTATTCCATTTGGTATCTACATCACCCTTCAGCAATTGATGAAAGTAACTCTGCAACTTAGACCCCTTGAAGAATAATGAGAGCATGACAAGAACTGATCATATCCTCTATATTATTATTTTCACCACTTGCACTTCGTCTTATGATGTACCACAGTATTCAAAATGTGAGTGGAACAAATAATGTTTGAAAATTGACAAAGTGCAGCTGAAACATTTGTTCCTCTTTTAGTGCAAACACAGTTTTACTCATTTCTTCATACAGGTCGAATAACCTTAAAATTCGAATTAATTCAGACTTAATATTGTCTCCTGTTTTATTAATCTCATTTACAAATTTCTGTGTGCTTTAAACACAATCTTAAAGTTTTCCATTTGTAATGTAGTGCACAGTTACTCCCAAATAATTGTTTTTTCTGTAGGAATCACTCCACAAGCCCAATGTTATGACTCCACCCACATCACTGAAGGCCTTTTTCACTTCACAGGAAACACTTCGTTAATGTTCTTGAAATTGTAATTGGATGTAGTAAAAGTTCTTTGATATTTACTGCACATGGTTAACCCCACATTGATAAGAAACTGTGCCATCTGCACAAAACCATCCCCATATACAATATCAAAGAATATAATGCTCTTGGTCACAAAATTCACTAACTGTTTTATAGCAGATGATTTCAATATCACAGACACTTCGACTTTTTTTTATTCTGGTTTCATCATTGCGTAACTGGTTATGTTCTTCTGCCCCACATCACATTTGTGCTTAATAAGGTCCAATGTTCCAGAGTTATGTCCAGTGCACTATACTTGAAAAAACAACAACACAATTTTCATTTTATCATCACCATTAAAAATGTAGGCAAATGTCTGCCATATTACTGCCTTCAGTTTAGTTTTGCACACAAAGGCATAGTCTAATTTCAGTTTAAGTGATACTTTTCCATTAATAGCTTTGCCTAAAATATAGAAATATCATTATCCATATTCTTTATTAAAAAAAGAAAGCAGCAAAATGTATTTTGAACAATGAGCACTTGCAAAAAAATTATAACTTGGACTGGCAGGGTTTGCAAACAGTGGTGTGACCTATAAATAAAAATTAATATCTGAATATATGAAGTCTCTAAAAATGTTATCATTTACCATTAGAATATGTTGCATTATTATTGAAATTATGAAGTATTATTGGAACTATAAAGTTAATTCATGTGGCTTTTGATTGGCTGGCTACTGAAACATATTTACAACATCAAAGAGACTGTCCACTGGGAGAAGGAAGAGCAGATTCTTTTATTTCAATTTGAATATTGGTTTTTAGAAAAGCTGCCCTCTTATGCTCTGCTTTGAATGTAATAGTTCCATCCTGCCAATGCTCATACACATATGTACAAGCTCACCATTCTCACTTACATAATTTGTAATGTAGGCATTTGTTCAAAGAACGAAACCTTCGAATAAGAAACCTTGCATCAAAGGCCCACCAAAGATGTCAATCAAGAGAAGTGACACCAGATAAAAGTAGCTTTCCTATTAGTTATTTCAGTGCCATTTGTTTGGCACATATAAGAAACTCTGCCATAAGTAAGGAGCATGTGTTCCTTACAGTTTCCTAGAAATTTCTGCTTTTCATATACTGCTTAGGGTGTGTCAGTTTCGTAACTGAAACAGCTAACATATAATAGTAGATAATTTTAATTTTAATTTAGGTTTTAATTCTAGATGAAAATTTGTCTTTGCCTAGTTACATTTATTTCACTGCAGCAATGCAAATTTTTGTATTTATTT
Organism: Ryuthela nishihirai; assembly: GCA_038380435.1. Taxonomy (NCBI): domain Eukaryota; kingdom Metazoa; phylum Arthropoda; class Arachnida; order Araneae; family Heptathelidae; genus Ryuthela; species Ryuthela nishihirai. The sequence goes on from JAWZYU010000034.1 coordinate 7,498,529, forward strand.
TTACTGTCAATTTTAATTATATTTATATATATAAGTTCTGGTACAGTATCTGGGAAAATTTCTAAGCTAACTAAATGATATTATTACCACTATTACTGTATTGTCTGTAGCTTATATGACACAGAATCTTTAAAATCTAATTTATACATACATTACTGTATATCCCATGGCCGAATGGTTTGTGCAATTAGTATTTGGTAAAAGGGACCTGGTAGGAAGTCGTGGATGTGTTTGTTGATCATTCTTCTGAGGCCGGCATTACTAATAACTTACTTCTGAGGCCGGCATTACTAATAGAGTTTCTATGGCATCATAATGATCTGAGAGGTTCTTGTGGTTATCTCCATGGTTGCTTCAGGAGGGATTTTTTAAAATGGAGCATTTGGCTACTTATAAAAACCAGAAAATAACTTTATTCAGTGGAATAGGAAGACTCTCAGAGTGGAATGAAGTTCATTTGAATAATTCAACTCTGTCATCACCGTTAAGGTTTCAAGGGGCTTTGGTTAGTTCACATTGCATTGGCATTTAATGTCTTCAAGCAAAAAAATACATCTTACATTGATAAATGTAACAAAAAATCTGTTGGTTTGTTTTCTCAGGATTGTTGTGTACAATTTTGATAAAATCATGGCCCAAAATTTCTCAAAACAAAGGACGAATTTTGACCATTGAACTCAGTAATCTTGTTGACAATATTAAGGGGTCTTAGTCCATTTTCATTTTATTTTTTAAAGGTAACATTGAAAAAATTCCATTTCACAAAGATGTGTTCACTTTAAGTAAGTAAATATTCTACACCATAGAGTTAATGTGCGCAAAGTGATAGAATAATTTGTTAGTGGTGCTGAATGAGGTGTAAAGGGAGGTTATTACTGTTCAGAGTGGCAAGTTTGCAGATAGGCTGAGTGTAATCATGACATGCATGGGGCAGTAATAAGTGAATAAAAAATGGTTTAAAATCTCTGTTCTGTTAGCTATAGTATTTTCATTAATGGATGTGCTACTGGCACAATTAATATGAAACATTGCAGTTCTAGCTATGCTATCAGCCCTCTGGAGCAATACTTGGTGGACATCCTTTTCCAACAACAAAGTTATTACCAAATTTCAGGTTGCTGAAATATGGATAAAGATTCTGGAAACTTTTTTTTTTTGCATTTATATGTATTATATGTGAAAAAGGTATTAAAAATGCATGTAATAAATAGGTAAAGGCAGATTATTCCCTGTAGCCTAATGGGCTGCAATTTTCCATTTCAACAAAAAAAAAAATGAAAACTATATAACTTTAAAATAATAAAAAAATTTTACAAGCTTGTTATGCATCAAATATTTTCGGACTTATCTAAACTTAATTGAAGAGACCTTCTACATAGGGTATTACACAGAGCATTGCAATGTTACATAAGATAGATGATTCTATATAGCAGCAAGTAGTTAGACCACAGTATATTGCAGCCTAACTGTGTGCAATATAAGCTCACTGGACAAAAATTAGTCATCTCCTGCCATAAAAGGATTACATCCGTTCAACAGCAACAGATAGCACACCAGTAATAAACGCGTCCAACAAATAGCTGTGCCATGCGCTATGGGATTCATACAGTGATAAGAGGGGGTTGTGTGCCATGTGTGTGTTAGTTGCTCCGTGAAACATGGATCATGCCAAAGATGTGAATGAGTGGCAAAAAGGTGTTATTGCGTTTGGCCGAGCCAAAGAGCATAGTATACAAGAAGTTGCTTCCTTTGCAGATGTGTTGAAACGTACTGTCCAAAGGGTCTTCCTGCAGTGGTGTAGATTGCAGTCCACTGCTAATGGTTGCCAGAACTGCAGCAGAAAGACTGTGCTCACCAATAGGGAACCGTCGCAATGTGTCACACACTGTTAGGGCAAACCGCTTTCCAACAAGGCAGGAATTGCTCCATTCAGTCAGTGCAGGCCTACAACAAGCTGTTTCTGAATGAACACTCCAAAGGGAACTGCATGCCATGGATATCTGGAGCAGAGTGCTATGGAAGAGGTCCATGTTAACAGCTCTGCACAAGGCTGCATGGCTAGAGTGGGCACGGCACCACAAAGACTGGACTGTCAACTCTTGGAAGCATGTGATCTGGTCTGACGAGTCATGTTTTTGCTTGTACCCAAATGATGCGAGGTGACAGGTACATCGTAAGCTGCATGGAGCCTTCCATGTGGACTGTGTGCAAGGTTCTGTTCAAGCTGGAGGAGGCTCTGTGATGTTCTGGGGGTGTTTCATGTACGAGGAAAGGGATCCCTTGGTTGCAATGACATCACACTTAAACCAGAAGGGCTATATGGAGCTACTAAATGACAACATGTTGCCTTTTTTTGCAGCATCTCCACAGTGAACACCAGAAGAAACCTTCGAACATCTCAACTGGCCCACCAAATCCCCGGATTTGAATCCCATAGAAAACTTGTGGGATTATTTGGGGCAACAAGTAAAGCGCCGTCCCAGCCATCTGGCCGAACTGCGGCATTTGCTGCTGGAAGAGTGGATGAATATTGATGTGCATTACATCTGCACATTGGTGGCATCCATGCGGGCACTTGCTACTTCAATCTTTGAGAATATTTGAAAATTTATCCAGCAAATTGAGGATTGTTATCAACTTGTGTGACAATTTATTATAATACACAAATACTTTATGTGCTGACTTTTTGTTTAGTGAAAACCACTTTTACTAATTTCTTATTGTATCCGCTATCTGCATTGACATAATTTTTTACCCCTGGTTTTATAAGCTATCCATGTTAACATTAAATTTTTATCCTCGAAGTGATTTTAAATGTGGATATCTGCATCCACACAGGGTTGTTGTTATAACCCCATCTGAATTTTGAAATTGCTAATAGCTGGAATAGAAGCATGAAAATGCAATTTTCAAGAAACATTTTAAAGGCCACTGAAACGGAGAGAATTTTTTTTAATACTGGAACTGCAATCCTGTGACTTGTCCTCCACCTTATGTTTTTCTAGATATGGGCTTGTTTGGGTGTGAAAGTCAACCTGGTGAGGTAGGAAGATTCATGGGCCCAACCACTGCCATGAACTTGCAAGACAAAAAAAGTGTGACTTATTCACACTTTTTTTGTTTTATTTGTTTATTTTTTTGTTTATCACATTATTTTTAAAAGTGAGTATTAATTCTCACTTAAGAAACTATTTATCTCTGTATATTTAGTAGTTTTTAAGCCATTTATTATGTGTAATTATATATTTTATAAACAAGAATTAAGATATTGCACCTGTATAAATTTGTTTTTCATCACTATATTGCTTTGATTTTGCCCCCCTCCTCCCTGAAATTTTTTTGGGTAAGTGTCTAGTGGGTTGGAGTTTTGTTGTTGTTAACAGATTAGACTACAGGGAATAATCTGCTGCGAAAAATTATAGGTTGGGTTGTTTACCCCTGAGCAGCACTTTTATGCGCATATTGGGCTAAAGTGCAGGTCACAAGTACACCAAGGGTTCAAAGAAAATTGGGGAAGGGGATCTAAAGGACAGCTCTTAGGATACAAATGGAAGTTTCCTATGAAGGTCATCCAGCTTGTTCTTTAATGTGCACAATATATGACTGCTGCACACCGGACTACATCCTATCTGACAGGCAGTGGTCTTTTTAAGCCCAGTAGTAGTATCTCCTTTCTCACTGAGAGCAGAATAGGTATTATCGGAAAAAATTCCCAACTCTGGCCTAGTTTAGACTCAGACCTGGTAACTGCAGATTACAAGCTTGGCATACTACCAACAGAGTCAATTATAATCAAAATCAGGTTCTATTCCACCCACTTGGGGGGGGGGGGGGGGGGCAAGCAGGTGGAATAGAACCTCATTTTGATTATAAATTGAAGTTGTGAAAAACTGACTCAACGTTGTAATGCTAAAATATCTCGCTACAGTTAAGAGTATTATTTATTCCTTAGCTTTTTTTTTTGTATAATATTTTTGATGATATATTCAAGATGATACTGAATTATGATATTCCTAACTTCATCTGTTTAAGAACGTATAATGCAATGATAGATTGATTACGATGGTGTATATATCAAATAATAAAAGGTCATGGGTTCGTATCCCACCCGGCTAAAGACAAATTTTCCTCTAAAATTTAAATCGACTTCAAAGTGGTAATTTATAGGTTAAATAATAAAAGTATGCAGATGGTAAGAGAAGCCAGGACATTTTTATCTCAAACTGTTCCTTTGCAGAAAAAAAACTAAAGATATTGCCTCTGGGGAATATGGGATGATTGTTTTCAAAGAAAATGAAGTTTTTTATTTTCTGAATTTTGCAACAGTAGTAATTTGTACTGATTGGAAAATGTAAATAGTGATGCATTATTAGCCTTTTACAACACCGAAATTTCTCATTTATCCCTCATAATGAAAACATTTCATTTTCTCCTCCCCTAGGATTATGGAGCAAATCAATGAGAGTATATAAAGTTATTTTTATCATATTAAAATATTGAAAATTTTAAAATTTAGAGCTGATATTTTAAAAATTAAAGAGTATTTATATTAATATGAATCATATCTCTCTTAGTGAGTCATCTGTGTGTCTGTTCATACAACATATTCTATCATCAGAATTTCTAGCATAAATATATCGTTTTCAGTATTACTTCAAGTTTAACATTTTCTACATTTAGTGCCCTCTAACAATGTAAGTTAAAGCTCTTTGGAAGATCTGAAAACTATAAATCATCATAGTTCATTAATACCTATTAAACTCAAAAGAAGCTTTAATTAATCTCTTAAAACATTGCATTTTCCTATCCCTGGATGAAGGGACTGATTATTGCTGCCAATGTAAACCCCTTGACCTCATCACACTCCACTAGTAAAATATCAAATTTCTAGCCCTAATACATTGTTTGCAATCAGGGCTGGATCTGAGGGATCCTTATACAACCCAAAAAGAATTTTTAATTTATTTCTAAAAACAAACAATTATCTCTTAAATAAATTACATCTCCCCCAAGGGTAAGGGCAAAAAAATCATCATTGATTTCCAACTCTTCACTAACTTCTGGCTTCGCACTGGCTTGAGATAAATGCTGGCACGTGCTTGCAAACACATCAGTTAGTCACATTTGCATAATAATTGTGTGTTATCACTGATGCAAGAGGTTGTGACCTTGATGCTGTGCTGGATGCTTAGCGGTCCCAGTCCAAATGAGTTGCTAATCTGCAGCTTCAGCTAACAGAAAGGAGAATTACTGGTGGCTCAAAGAAGAAAAAAGGACCCCAAATAATAAGTATAATGTAAATAAATTAAATATTAAGAAACATAAAAGTGAATGGTGAACCATCACAAATCAACTCATAATAAATAGGCACTTTAGCGTCGATTTAAATATTAGAGGAAAAATTGTCTTGAGCCGGGTGGGATACGAACCCACGACCTCCTGATAACATGTCAGGTGCTCTGGACCACTGAGCTACCAGCTGCCGATCAAGATCTCCTCTAACTAGTGCTGTGAACATTCCTTTTATGTTTCATATAAGCGCTGTTCAAGACAATTTTTCCTCTAATATTTAAATCGACGCTAAAGTGCCTATTTATTATGAGTTGATTTGAAATACGTCGAGCATATTTCATCAATTATTTATGAACCATCACAAACATATATAACTTCAAGCTATTTAGTTATTATGCTTTCTGTATTTACTTTGAACTTGTACAGCTTCATACTGTTCATAATGTATCACACTACTGAACTTTTGCCACCTTAATAAAAATGATTTTGAATACATTGATACATATCTCATTTTTCTCTTTTGACCACACAAACCATTTGTTGGTTTCTATGGCCAAAAGAATTGTTTCACCATATTTTTTTTAACATAATGGACAAACTTAATGATTTATGTGTCAAGTGAAATCGTGTGACATGGGGAAGGCTATAAAACATTTACCCCCCCCCCCATGCTTTCTCCCCTGAAATAGGAAATACAAAAATGATTGTTCTGCTATATGTTTGGAACATGAGGGCTGAAAGTAATGGGCTCTGCATCAAATGAAAGCTTGTGGCATGGGGAGTGTCACAAGCTATAAAAATCTCATCCATGCTCCCCCTCCCCAGAAAAAGAGGAAATATGTGAAGGATTGTTCAAATTCAAGGGCTGAGTGTAACAAGTTTGTCAAATTAAAATGTTGATGTGGGGAGTATGGGTTATTAAAATTTACCCATCTAGCTTTCCTTCCCCTCCTCCACTAAAGAAGAGGTTAGATTGTTGTTTTACTTTACCTCTGAGTGGCACTTTTTTGCATACAATGGGCTAAATGGCCAGGTCACAAGGATTCCTAGGACTCGGGGAAGGTTGTGGGAAGGGGACCCACTGGACAGCTGTTAGGAGACATGGTAGTCTCCTATCAAGGCCATCCAGCATGTTCTTTAGTGTTCACAGGGTTATACTCTCCCACACACAGGGCCACACACAACTTAACATCCCATTTGATGGACATGGCCTTTCCAAGCCTATCGGTATCTCCTACTGACCAAGGACAGGGTGGGAAGTTTTGTGCAGTAGATTTCAATCCTGGCTCAGGTGGGACTTGAACCTGTGAATGTGAGCCTGGCATGACACCGATTAAGACCCTCTTAAAAAGGGGGAATGTGCATATCATTTGAGCGATTCAGTGCAAGGACCCACAATTGGGAATGGAGTGTCAAATGAAAGCTTATGTGAGAACTGTTGTGGGCTACTTCGAATTATGCCCTCATAATTCTTCCCCCTCCTAGAAGGTGGAAATTTCACAGGAGTTGACATTAAGGAATTATTTTTAAAATTAAAGTTTGTGATGTCTGCAGTGTTATGGGTTACCTCAAATCATGACACTCTCCCTAAGCGGGGAGGGGGGGGGGGAGGAATGTGGTTAATATTTGTGAGTCGCATATCAAATGAAAACTTCTGAATATAAGTGTTTTCAGTGACAAAAGAAAAACTATAAATTATCGATATAATTATCGATGGGGCAATCAGCCATTGAACTTGTATTCACTTCAGAGGAAGATAGAGGGCTGATTTACCTACTCATGAAGAGTGTCAGCACCCCATCTTCCTTTGACGTGAATACAAATCAGTGACTGATTGTCTCATTGATATGATTTAGTTCCATTTTCTACTTTTTAGTGCTCATGTAGGAGGATAGGTATTTTTTAATTCAGCTGTACTATGCACATATTTATTCATGATTGATCTATTTATCATTTATAGACTATTCTTATGTAAATTACCTATTCCACTGAATCAGTATTTGCATTATAATTGAATAATCTGTTTTGGTATTAAATTATATATGTTAAAAGTATATTTGTTGAAATAATAGGAAGAGGATTTTAAATAATGAGCAAATTGAATTTTATTTGCAAAATTTTTTTAATAGCTGAAAGATCTGGTCCCTCATTTGAACAACTTAAATTGTGTAACCTTGAATTTAACATCTGGCTTTGGAGACATGTGCACTCCAATGGAAGATGATGAAATGACATTTGATAGACTACAGAATGAAGCTAATGAGGTAAATCCTTATCTACCATTTTGTTCCAATGATAATATTTTTGGATACATTTAGATAGTTGTTGATGATTTTATCTAAACATAACTGCCATATTTTTCTCTTACTATTTGTAAGTGATATTTATACATCTAATCCAATGAGTTTCAACTCTTTGAATTTGAAGAACATCTTGTCCATTATTTTTTTATTCCTAAAGCATACCTGTGGAATTCCAAAGATTTCTGTACTACACTGGTTTCCATAAATCAAGGAAATGTGAGAAAAATTGTGATAATTTGCTAAAAAATTGTGTGATCCTCACCAAACTTGTTCATGTAACCAGTAAAATAATGCCAAGTCAGCATAGCAAATGCAAATTAGTCTAGGTTGCGCCAATTTGTGTAATCAGGTAGTGGCATAAAAATAGTTGTTTTGGAGTGGATCATTATTTTGTGTTGTAAATGTGAATAAAGAAATTCGAAATAGTCATTTTGTAGGAATAACATCGAGACATCATTTGACAAATGAACTGTACTGGAGAGCTATTGGCCGGCTCGAAGCATGCCAAAGTCAGTCAGACGTGGCACGATGGCTGAATATGTCCTGTGGTCCATAGACTGTGGAATCAATTTCTTAGCATGGATTCCACGTCTTGGAGGTTTGGCCAAGTAAGGGCTGGAGTTACGATCGCTGTACAACACTGATATCTGCGATTAACAACGTGAAGGAGCAGGATGCCTACTCCCTCTCAGCTAGGATCCTCTCTTGCAGCAGCCACTGGGATGGTTGTATCAGCTTTTGTTGTGCATAGAAGGCTTCATGAAGGAGGTCTATATACTAGAAGGCCAATAATTTGTATACCCCTCATGCTACATTACAGGAGAGAGCGGTTGAATTGGGCACGCACGCATATTAACTGGTTGGAAGAGCAATGGAGGTCCATATTCTTCACAGATGAGTCCAGATATTGCTTGCAGAGTGATTCTGGACATTGTTTGATATGATATTCCACCATATTTTTATATACAACAACCATTGAAACAAATTAATTTGATCTTGTATTAACATGTTTCCAATACATTAAATAACAATTCTATTTTTTGTAGATTATTCAATGCTTTAATATAAATAGAAACAAATACAAATATTATGTTTTGCAAATTTTAAGTTCTGAACACATTATTTTGAAATTTTATTATAAAATTGCCATATGTATATTTTGTTAAAACAGAAAGTCCAGTTGTTTGAATAACAAAACAATTAAATAATTCAAACATAAAACATGTTATTAAAATTTTAATATAAGTAATCATTAATTATTATTGATCTGAGTTGTTAATCAATTAATGGGACCCTTGTTTCTCCTTGGTTAATTGTTCAATATCAGGTGTGTATTGGTCACTTTCAGCTTCATGCAGGCTTCTGAATGCACTGGTGTTATGTGACTTCTCTGTGGACTTAAAATAGTTTTCATGTTTTTTTTTTGGCATGAGAAAATTTGTTCACCTATATAAGTTGATCCAAAGCCGAAAGCCAAGCAAATGCAACTTTCTTTAAACAGGTGAACGCTTCAGGCAGGGATGTCCAGTAGTTGAAGATGGCTGCTGACTTTTCCAAACAGTTTCCTTCAAAAGTTTTCCACAATTCTACAAATTGTATCATCCATAACTCTGATGCCTTGAATACGATGTGTTATATTTCAAAATTGTCACCATCCATCCACTCGAAAAGAGATAGGTCAAATGGGATTGTAGTAAGATCAATTAATTCAGGCTTGATGAGGTAAGAAAATATGGGCCCGTGAATTTGGAAGTCTTGACCTCGTTTAGCAAACTCTCCTTTGAGCGCTTCAACATAGTTCTGAAGCTCATCTCTGTTGACAGTAAATCGATTTGAATGAGCCTTTACATTTGGAAAGTACTTGTATGTGTTAGTGGTAATATCACGGCAAAATATGTCTAATTTTGATGCAAATCCTTTCCAGTGCTCAAAAAGATCAAATACTGTTTGACCCTGACCTTGTAAACGCAAGTATAATTCAATCAGATGTGTAGTTATGTCAGCCAGAAACATCGGCTTGCATAGCCAGTCCTCATCATTCAATTTTGGGAAATGTTCTTTTTAATCAAGAAACACCTTAATTGCTTCTAGACATGATACATATCTGTTCAAAACATTACCTCGACTAAGCCAACATTGCTGTACAGCGGGAGGTCCGCATATGTGCTCCCCATTTCTTGTAGAAGAGACTTTAATTGCCTGTGGGTCAATGAAGAGCGAGAAACTATGAAGTTATCTTGACAACAGTTTCCACTAAAGAGTTCAAGCACAGTGACGAAATTTTCGCACACAAACTCTCCTGGTGTGTAATACAATGGAAGCTAATACTTGACATCCAATATGATCCTCAAGAAGTTTAACAAATCCTTTGTTCTTTCTAACCATTGCAGGGGCAGCATCAGTAGTAACACAGAATATTTTATTCATGTTAATGTTCTGATTTTGAAATAGCTTACAAGTGCAGTTATAATATCCTCTCCCTTGGCTATCCCATCAAGAGGTATCAAGCAGCACAGTTCTTCATAAATACGGTCATTGTCACAATATCGTGCAACTATAGCTAGGTGCACCACGTCATTCACATCGACACTTTTGTCAAGAGCCACACTAAATACAACAGCTTGTTGTAACCTGGTTGTTTGCTGTACTGTTACATTTTCAGCCATATCAGTTATGCACCTCTCAATTGATTTCGCAGAAGCTGGTATTTCTCGAATCCAAGACGGTATTGTTTCTTTATTTGGTAAATCACTAAACAAAATTTTAGCACTGCTCAAAAAAGTTTCCTTGATGTATTCTCTATCTGTGAAATATTTGCCCTTCGAAGCTGCACACTGAGCAATTTTGTAACTACATTCGGCAGCTTTATTTTTGGTTCCAATTACTTGACTAAAAATCTAATTTGTTTTTTGTAGCCAGAAACAGCCCTTTTTATGGTTTCACTTTTCTACTCCGAGTTTTTAAACATGGACTGATGTTTGGTTTGATAGTGTCTTTGTACACTTGACGTACGGCACACGACACTTTCACAACATAAAGCACAAACAGCATGATCCTTTTGTTGTATGAATCCATATTCGCTTGTCCAAAAGTCTTGAAATGAGCGTATATCAAGTTTATGCCTTTTTTGCACCATTTTAATGGCATCGTATTGCTCAATAACAACACCAACTTTTGTGCTATGGTCAACGGACTGTACTGGCATGAGTATGTGACAGCTGAGAGAACTATAGAGGTGGGGGTGCTCGGGGGAGAGAGGGGAAGGATAGGATTGAAATAGAACTTCGTCAAGGTCAGTCATTGTTGCTCCACACTCACTCAGTAAGTTTGCATCAGATCGCACATTCTTACCTCCAATGTCTAACAACTTTCGTTTTGAAAGGATGCAGAAACAGGAGTAGCTTTAAAAGAATTATATGCTTCTATTTAATTAAAAATTCAATTTTTTTTTTATGAGATCATATACTGTATTTCAATTCACTCAGCATGCCATTGAAATTCGTTCCACGTGCCACACTTGGCAGGCGTGCCATATGTTGCCGATGCCTGGCATAAATTGAAGGAGTACAATCACAAAGTAGAGGGTGGGAGATGTTCAGTGTGAGTGAGCTCTTCAGTAGGTAAAGAGCTATTGAAATGGTTTTCAGAGACAACGCTTCCAGAAGACCATATAGAAGTCTACTAAGAGCAGCAATGACAAATGAGGACAGGTATATTCGACTTAAAACTCAAAAATATAATCACACAACATTGACTTAACTGCATTCTAATTCCAGTAGCTCCATGGGGCTACTGGAACCCCTTTTTTATTTCCACTATTAGCAAGAAGTTTCTCAAAAATGGTCTTTATGCCTACCACTTAGTATGTTGTGTGCCCTTAACCTCGCATCACAAAAGGGAGTGATTAAACTGGAACAGACAGCATTGTGATTGGACCAAAAATCAATGGTACTCAGTGATCTTTACTGATGAATTCAGATTTGCACAGCAGAATGACTCAAATGGATACTGATCTGGAGGGAACAGTGTCATTGTCTGTGCAGGAAGAAAAAAGAAACAGTGCAAATGAAAAACAAAATTAAGTTTTTTTTATTAACACTGCAAATGTTAAATAGTAAAAAGTGCTACTATAATATTATGCTCTATTTTAATGTAATACCAAAAGGATTTAAAATTGAAAAGTAGCATAATGTTACATTAAAACCTACAAATATTGCAGGTATGTGAATTATGCAAAAGTAGCTGGTAGTCATCACTGGTAAGTATGAGTAAACAAGATGACAACTTTTCTTACAGAATAAGTATCAGCTTTCGATATATGAGTGGGTTTAGTCAGCCATGCAAGTCTTAACAATATGTGTGGTAAATTCATAAAGTTGGTGTTAACTCCTGTTCGACTGATGAAGTAACCATATGTAGCCTGTGAAAAGCTTAATGGTTTTAATGATGCATTTCTTTTTTATTAGACTTTAACTTTTAAGTCATGGTAGCAAGAAGTATATTTTAGTTCAGGTAATGTAATTTATCAGTTAGTTTTTGAATTTTAACCTTAAATTTTGATGTTTGAAGCCAAAAAGTTTGAGGCCAAAAAGTTTGAAGCCTACAGTTTAACCCTATTAGGATCCAGCCTGAAAACTGGTTTACATCTGGTGCCCAGCTATTTTTTCACTGTACTCTGCAAAAAAAAAAAAGCTTTAGAACTCTTTTTGCGAAATAACTAATGAGCAGAAATAGATCATGTGATATACCAAATTAAATGGAATTTAATTATGGATTTTATGGAAATTAAATATGTATATAAAAAAAATGAAGATAGTATTTTAATATGACCTTTTTTTAGGGTGAAGTAGTAAAAAGTAATCTGGCAATGCAAGTAAAAAATTATTAACCCTTCCAGTGTCCATATCGTCTATATTTGTTTGGAGAATCTGAATTGAGAGGCCAAGGATGTATATATCCGTTTTCAGTACAACAAAAAAAAATCGATTTTTCAAAAATAAAAATTGCCATTGTAATTTTTTTATATATAACTTATAAAAATATATAATTCAGGCTTCAAAAATAATATTTTGTTTTTTAATTTGATGCATATTTTATTAAATTACAATATAAATAATTTGATAAAGCCATCTGATTGCCATTTCTTAGAAGCACTAAATGGTATTGCCGATTTGCTTGTTAACATTCCTATTTGCTGAAGCAACCTGATTTAAGCTCACAAGTTTGATTTGAACTATTATCAACAAATTTTTCCTTAAATTTTCGAAAATCTCCTAAAAATTAACAAAAAAACTGTTATTTTTAAAAACAATAGATTTTGGAAGTAATTACAAAATATGTACCGCATTTTTTTTCCCCATTTCACACTCTTTTCTGTTATAAACCTATTTCAGTATTCCCAAGTTATTTTTATCATTTTTTCCAGCATTCTATGCATCTTTCCCACCTTCAAAATCAAAACTGAAAGTAAACACATCCTTCTTACAAATTCTGGTTGCACCTGCATTTAATTAGTTATGCTTCATTGAGTCAAACAAGAAGTAGATGGCTGGCACATGCTATCTCCATTTTGTGTGCTATAAGTGTTTTTTACAGTTTTGGTCCAGCATATTGGATACTCTTTGTAAAGTTAGGATTTTTTTATATTTAAACTTTAGTTAGTTTTCATTTCAGTATTAACGATATTTTGGCCGATCGATAAGTATTGATTTTTTCATAGTTATGCTATATATATCGTATGGCTGGCCTACAACTTGTTGTTGTGGATATTTTAACATTGCATTAGGCTTTATGTTAATTTTTATTTTATTATTTATTACTTTTCCAGTAAAATTTTGATCTGGTATCATTTTCTGAAAATAAATGAGATCTTGGATATGGAAGCAAATTCATTTCTGTAGATTTATTTCTGTAAGTTAGCAATCTTTCAATTTGGCTGATTTATCAATCTTTCTGAGTTATGCTACATTGGAGGCTGGCTTAAAAGTTGTTGCGGATATTTTATTTAACATCCCATTAGGTTATATGTCATTTTTCTTTTATTATTTCTTGTTTTTTTAGTAAAAACAATTTAAGCTTGTACCATTTTCTGAAAATGAATGTCTTGGATATGGAAGCAAAATAGAATTCCTTGTTTTGGAAATTGGCCATCATTTGGGAGGGCAATTTCGGGAAGGGCTGGTCCTTGGTGCACAAACCTTTCTGCATTTAGCTAAGATCACCAAACTTCAACACCCAAAGAAAAAATTCATAATGTTTAGTAAAAAAAAAGCAGCTAAGGAAGTTTTTTTTTTCTATTTCACAAGCAAATCAGCAGTACCATTTAGTGCTTCTAAGAAATGGCATCAGACGGCTTTATAAAATTATGTATATTGTAGTTTAATAAAATATGCATCAAATTAAAAAACGATATTATTTTTGAATCCTGAATTATATTTTTTTTTATAAATTACATATATAAAAAAATTACAACGGCAATTTTTATTTTGAAAAAATCGATTTTTTTTGCTGTACTAAAAACTTATACATACGTCCTTGGCCTCCCAATTCAGATTCTCCAAACATATACAGACGATATGGACATTGGAAGGGTTAAGGGAATGCAACGAAATTTGGTAAAGAGATTTATTATTACATTACAAATATAAATCAAGCAGAAGAAATTCATAATCGTATGATATGCATTCGTTAAGATCATAATCGTGCAATTGACATGAAGGAGCAGTCCATGGAACAATACCTAAAGTCTGTTATGTATGACATGCAGTATGTTAATATGGAGTATGATTACTCCTGATAACCATGCAATGACTCATACAGTTTATGAAGTTTAGAAATACTTGATGAGGTCTTGAGGGATTAGTGATCACTCCTTGACAGATGCTGTTCTGAGTTCGTGGAGTGTTCTGGGAGAGGGCTGGCAAGCTCCATTGCATCTGCTTAGCTGATGCAATGGAGCTTGCCCATTGAGCATGTGTAGATGCTTATAGCATCCCACACATGCTCAGTGGGATTGAGGTCAGGAGATCTGGGTCCTCTTAAAAAAAATAACCGACCATATGAGCTCGATGAGGGCAGGTGTCATCTTCCATAAGAATAAAATCTGGACTGATGACTCCCCAGAATGGCCTGAAACATAGGTTCAGGAGCTTGTCTCTGTACCGCAGGACAATAACAGAACCACTCGGAAAGATGTGCAGGTCTGTATGCCAGTTCATCATGATTTCTGCTCCAACCATCACGCCATGGTCATGAGAGTAGTCCCTTTCTCTTATGTTCGAGGTACTATTTAAGGTCCCTGATTTTCTCTAGATGCAAATATGTTGCAAATCAGTATTTAAGCTGAATTGCAATTCATTTGTGAACATAACATGTTCCCACTGGTCTGAACTCCAAGTGTGATATCGGCAACTCCACGTTAAATGAGCACTCTGGACAGTGGAAGTTAGAGGGACACAAATAACAGGTCTCCTGGCATAAAAGCATTACTCATGAAGTCTCCTGTACAGAGTATGCCTTGAAACCTTTGTTCCTGTAGCTGCTGCAAGCTCCAAAGACAGTTACCTAGCAGTCATCACTCTGTTCTGTATGGCAGTAAGACTCATATAGGTATTATCTGCAGCAGTTGTGGCAATGGGATGACTTGTCCTGGTTGGCAATGAACATTTCCTGTCAGTTGAAACAGTCTCCAGAGTCTTGACAGTACATTTTGTGGAACATTCAATGCTCTGGATACTTCCATCTGGGACTGACCTGCTTCCATCCTTCCAATTGCTCTCCACCACTGAAAATCATCCATATGTTTTCGGGACATAGTCAGCTCGAAGTGCCACTGAAGTGAAATCAAGAGTTGCCTAGAACAGCTACAAGCTGCGAGTAAACTCGCACATCTTTTTAATGCATTCCTAATTTGCATATTCTGGCTTACATGTGGCAACAGTAAATGCAGATAGTTTTTCCACATAGCATATTTTCTATGTTGGCCCATTTTCAGTGCATTCTTTTGCATATATTGGCAGCTATATATGTTTTTGTCGATTATCCTTTAATTTTGTTCACCAGTGTAATTTAAATTGTGTGAAGGATATAACTATCTTGTAGAAATTTTAAGATTCTAATGTGAACTTTAGATCTTATGTATAGATTCTTATGAGACAGTAGGTTTTGCAGAGTGCAAAAAAGTGCTGCTCAGAAATTGAAATAAAAATTTCAAATTTGCCTTGAATTTCTTGGAAGAGGGCGTTTCTAATGTCTTGATTCTTCTCGCAGTTAAGTACATGGGCCACATTTTCATTGGTTGCATATTCATTACAGTGTGGGGAGTTAACAAGCTTAACAGAAACATTTTGTCGTTTAGAAGGGTTTTTGATTAGTGATGGTGGTGAATCTTTCTTGTTTTTTTATTTTTCTATGTATGAGATCAGCATGAGGAGGGATATCAATTTCATAATTGATATTATCAGAGTCCCTAGCCTTTGCAATGAAATTGTTTGCAATTTCATTGCCTAAAATTAAGCAGTGGCTGGTATCCATTGTAGGTAATTGTTTGCAATTTCATTGCCTAAAATTAAGCAGTGGCTGGTATCCATTGTAGGTAAATTGCATTTTGACAAGATTTTAATATATGGAGAAATTTTTTCCCCAAAATATCTTTTGTCAATTGAGGGTAAATGGAAAGTTCAGATTGTTTTTCAAGTGAGATCAGGCTAATTTGCAATCACTTAAGATTAAAAAACTTTGATTTTTTTCGTAGCTGCACCATTTGATGGCTTCTTGGATAGCAAGCAGTTCCAGAATGATGATTATAATTTCTGTTTTAATTTTGAAGCTTTTTCTGAAATTTTTTGAAGGAATGTAAATTGCTCCAGTAGTCATCTTAGGATTTTCTTGAAATGAGCCATCTGTATAAATTTGTTTACAAAACTTGTAGACATGGTGAATAGTTGCTAAAGCTAAGCTTTTTAATTCTTCTGTTGATAGTTCTTATATTTTCCTTACTCTTTCAATTGTAGTTTTAATTTTTTACCTGAAAAATTTCGAGGGTGGGGTAATGTAAATGGGATCAAGCCCATTGACAAACTATGGTGTCATCTTTTGACAGGAATTATAAGGAGGAAGTTGTACTTACTTGGCTCTACATTGGTTTTTCTTTTATTATACATTCTTTTGTTCTATGGGCAGATGGCAAACCTATATGTAAGTTATATGGCACCATTTTAACTATCACTCATATTTTAATTGAATATTGAGATTTTAACTGAATGGTGTTTTTATTTTAGTTCTCATCACTTGAGCCCCTTGCACTAGACACCTTTTATCTAATCACTCGTTTTTAATACCTGTTTTTGAATTTTTATGTTTTACTGATTATTTTAATCATATTAAATGCTTTGACTTTCTATTTTGGTATTTTTCACTTATTGTGTTTTGCTCTTTACATGGGTCCTCTACACCAGTGCTTCTCAAAGTGCCAGTCTGCAAGCCTTCAATCGCCAGCCCGCAGGGAGTACAATTATACAATATTATGAGTACATATTAGTAATTTTTTTCTTTCCTTTTTCTTAACTGAATGTAATATTTTGTTTTAATATTTTTCAATAAAAATATATAATTTTTAAATTCCAATTTTCATAATACCCCCATTGACAATCAATCCTACACTGGTCCATGGCACACTGGAAAAGTAAAAATTGTCGGTCTTCCACACCAGACAGCTTGAGAAGCACTGCTTTACACCCATTGTTGACTATTGAATTATATACTTGTTTGTTCTTACTATATGCTGCTTTTTTATGCCAATTGTTGTGCTATACACTTTTATTATCTTTTTGTAGTGTCTTTTTACTGTTTCTGCATTTTTCTTTTAACTTTGATTGTGGGTATAAACGATTGTTTTTTAATTTTCTAACTGTTTATATTTTGTGGCAAATATAACCTTAATAGCCTTTGCACCATAAAACCCCAAACAACCAAGCCAAATGCTGCTGTTACCTAGTTTGCATGGTGCAAGCAGTTTTCGTTCCAGTCATGGGAAATTATATACTGAATGCTGGGATGATTGATAACAATTATTCTCGAAATGCTGAAAAAAAGTTTAAAGTTGAAAAAAGGGTGTAACATGGGGTGAAAAATAGATGTGCTTACTTGTTAATTGTTTCCAGAATCCTTCGATTTAAGAAAAACAGTTTGTGGTTAATTTTCTAGAGAATTTTGAAACTTTAAGAAAAAAAGTAATTTGCAGTAGCTCATATCAAACTCGTTAGCTTAATCCTTCCAAGGTCCAGCCTGAAAAATTGCATTTGAAGTAAATGTACATAAATGTAAATAAAGAACAAAGGAATGTAAATAGGAATGGTACTATGTGAGTTGTTCAGAAACACTATGCATATGTCTCGCCCACACCAATGACCACTCGCGCCAATGAAAGCTTTGACATACTGGTGTGATCTCAACTCTTCAGATCCTTTAGTCATGCATTGAATCTTGTTGACATTATGTCACAATTCGTAATTAGTGTCTCTTTTACAGAATGATATGGCTGGGGGACTCATTTATGTAATATTATGGGAGAAGAATTATATTTATAGCCTGAAAAACTGAATTGCACCAGATGGTTTGTTACAGAGATATGACAGCAGCAGCAGCAGAAAGAAAATCCCAAATCCATGCTTATGCTCAGCCAAAAAAAAATTAACTTTGGAACTTTTTTGTCGTATAACTAATGAAAGGATTATGTCATTTGCCAAATTAATCAGCATTTCTGGATTTTCTGAAAATAAAATATTTAACAAAGTGGATGACTAGTTTTATTTTAATAAGACTTTTTTTTAAATAGTCATATAGTAAAGGAAAAAAAAGCATCTGGCAATGCAAATAAAAATTTATTTTGAAGAAAACTAATAGACAGAAATAATTATGATGTCTTTGAATAGAAATGATATTTATTTATGAATAAAATAAATTTTTACTTGAAGCAATCAAATTACTCTCTTGCAATTTCTCAGTACTGTTCTTTGGGAAAAGTCCACGCTTTTTGCCAACTGTGCTGAGTCAAGCACATTATTACAATATGCAATATATATACATACAATAATTTAAACAAATAACTAATCAACAGAAATAGGTCATGTTATATACAAAAACTAAACAGAATTTAATTCTGAATTTTATAAAAATAAGAAATTTGAACAAATTTGCAAAGATTTTAATTTTAATGAAACTTTCACAATGATATAGTGGAAAAATGGATCTGACTATGCAAGTGAGGCTTAATTTTAGAAAATGTGATAATTATAAACAGTTAAATTATATATTACTTGAAAGGTAATTTCTTCCTGAATAATAATATTTATGTGAAGCATGAGTTTTATTTCTTCTTATAAATCTTTGGCAGATTTTAAAACACAGCCCAATGTTATATACGGTGACTTGGAACTGCTCTCATTCATGCTGTTTTCTGTCCCATTTATGAAGTGGAGGAACAGTTTCTTGGCTTTATTTTGACCAGATATTATGCATTTTTTTCTTTGGGTGTTGCATTATGAGGATCTTGGCAAATTGCTGAAAAGTTGTCACACCAATGCTAAAAAATATCAAAATACCCAGAGTGACACAGTCAAGATATTAGAGGGGGGGGGGGAGTAAACTATTGTAAAAATATTCAATATTAAGTCAAAAACTAATAATTGTTTAAAATAAAAATTTTCAGAGAGGAGGAAGTATAAACCCCTCAGCATAGCTTTCCAGAAAGTGTGTGTTATAACATCCTTGAAGAAATCGCACTCCAAAGCACATAGGTGGACTGATTTTTCCATGCCATGGCTTTTTGCTTTTGTATCTAAGACTTCATTCGTTATCAGGAAACAATAAAAGATAATTTTTTGGCTGGAAAATGGAGAAATAAAAAATAACATGTAATGTGGTGTTAAAAATATCTGTAGCAAAACGTTGTATGCCAGCTAGTGTCATAGCCAATGATGTATCATAACTCTGTGAAAGATCGATAACAACATATAAACATATCAGAATAAAAGGACCCACGTCCCTTGGTACAAATAAAATACTAACTTAATTGAAAAGTTATCCAGTGTTTATGAATGACCCTATATGAGTACATTGTGCACTCATGCCAACACTTGCTACTCTTTACTGCCATCTGTGTTGTAAAGGCCCCGGTCCATCGAATGAAATGTTGAACCGTGACCCCGTGTGTGGGAGAGCCATATTCTGTGCACATTAAAGAACATGCTGGATGGCCTTGATGGGAGGCTACTAACTGTCTCCCAACAGCTCTTCCAGCTGGTCCCCTCCCCCAACCTTTTCTGAGGCTTCGGGGTCCTTGTGGCCTGACCATTTAGCCCATTGTGTTAAAAAAAGTACTGCTCAGAGGTAAAACAACCCAACTGCCATCTGTGTCATGCTGGGTCATGACCTAATTTACCAGCAGTTTTTCACAACATGTTATGGTTTTGGTTTCAGTAGTTCAAGAACACTGTTGAATGCTGGGATCAGTGATAAAATAATTCTAGAAATATTGAAATAGTTTTAATGCAGAAAAGAGAGTGTAAAGCGAAAGAAAAATAGAGGTATAAACTTGCCTACATGGTTTAATGGCTAGTGTACCTGACTACTAAGACCAGTGGGCATGTCCTTGTGTAAATGTTTTTATATTGTATGAGAAACTGAAATAAGCGTAATATAGCTTCTAGGTATCTCTGTCCTTTGTGTAGGGAAGTATCTTCTTCCTTTAAAAAAATAATAATTGCTTCCAAAATCCTCCGATTTTAAAAATAGCAGTTTTTGGTTAATTTCTGGGAGAATTTTGTAACTCTTAAAAAAAAAATTAGTTTGCAATAGTTCCAATCAAACTCATGTGCTTAAATCAGGAGGTTCCTTCAGTGTAGAAAAACTGAAACAAACAAATCGACTTTGATATATATCAGAGCTATTAAATGGTGATCAGATGACTTTTAACAAATAATTTGTATCACAGC
This sequence comes from Ryuthela nishihirai, assembly GCA_038380435.1. Classification (NCBI taxonomy): domain Eukaryota; kingdom Metazoa; phylum Arthropoda; class Arachnida; order Araneae; family Heptathelidae; genus Ryuthela; species Ryuthela nishihirai. Next base: position 7,519,116 of record JAWZYU010000034.1, read on the forward strand.
TTAATATTTTTTCCATTTGATGAATATTTTATTATTTTTTAAGCTTAAATTATGTATTTTTATAAGATACATATAAGAAAATTTTCAAATAATAATTTCTATTTTTTTATAACTGAAAGTTTTATGTGTTGTACTAAAAACAGATATAGCCATCTTTGGCCTCTCATTTTGGATTCTGTCAACATCTCTAACTGATTTGAACCGTGGAAGTATTAAATCTACAGGTTGCTTCATCACAGAGTAATGGAAGCAAATGAATTGGCAACCCCATACATCACGTCTAAGAAATAGCGATCAGATCACTTTAACAAATTATTTATATCATAGTTTAATAAAATATGCACCAAATAGAAAAGATTTATTTTTCAAGATTGAATTGTATATTTGTATAAGATATATGAAAAAAAATTCAAGCAAGAATTTTTATTTTAAAAAATTGGAAGTTTCATGTGTTGTATTAAGAATAGATGTATCTGTTTCTGGACTGTCATTTGAATCTGTTTTAGGATGAGGATCCTAAAAAGGTAAATGAATGTCTATAGTACCATCTATATATACCATGTAACTTTATCTTAAGCATGCACTTATTTGGTGGAGGTAATAAATGACTGTACTTATATTTGGCAAAAGACACTGCAGTAATTAAAGATATTTCCATCAAAAATGTGAAGTCATCTCTCTGATGTTTCAGAGATGTGAACTTAACAGATGTCTTGTACTATATGGATTTCATTATATCATTGCTTTGCTTACTACTGGACATTTGAAGTTACATAACTTTATGAACTTAATATATAAGCATCATTAAAGAGCTTGCATGACTGACTGAATCTGTCATTATTCAAACTAAGTTAATAAATATCAAATTGTAAAAAAGCTGACATTTTGTTTACTCATACTTATAATGATGGGTATCAACTACTTTTGCAAGCATCATGTAGGTTCAGTGTTAGTATGTTTTTAATGTAGCTTGGCACTACTTTGAAATTCAAAGTCCTTTTAATGTTATTGCATTAAATAGAGCATAAGTGCTTTTTACCTTTTGATATTTATAGTGTTAACAGAAGATTAAATAATTTTATTTTGTAACCTATGGAGAGTGCATAAAATTAGTAAATACTTCTGAAAACTAAATATAGGCATTATAACAATTTGGTTCTTTTTAAAATACATATTTAGTGGAGAAATTTGGACTTGTTTTAAGCAGGATAACACAAGTTAGTATTGGGTTGGGTTGTTTTACCTCTGAGCGGCACTTTTTTGCACATCATGGGCTAAATGGCTAGGTCACAGGGACCCCGAAATCTCAGAGAAGGTTAGGGGAGGGGACCCACTGGAACAGCTGTTGGGAGACAGATGGTAGCCTCCTGTCAAGCCATCCAGTGTGTTCTTTAACGTGCACAGGGTATGGCTCTCCTGCACATGGGGCCATGGCTTAACATCTCATCCGACAGATGGTGGTCTTTCTAAACCCATCAGTGTCCCCTACTGACCGTGGGCAGGGCGGGGAATCGCGAGTTAGTACTTCAGATGATTATCATGTATCATGGGTATTAGGGAGTTTAGATTTTTTAAGTAATAATGAAGTGTGGTTGGTAAATACTTCTGAAAACTAAATACAGGGGAGTCCTCAATATAAATTGTAGTTATGTTCCTAAAAAGTACGACTTATAACAAAACGATGTTTATCGGACATTGATTTCCCATTGAACTAGTGTATTATGTAGGAGATATGTTCCAGACCAACTAAAGAATTCAAATTTATATGGAAGTGTATATGCATATGATTAAGAAATACTTATTTTATTGTGCACTAAACTGTAATACAGTATAATTTATCATAATTGCTAAATAATAATTAGAAAATACATATGAAATTATTAATAAAACATAAAAATTAAAATTTTTAATTATTCTTCCTATTTACAATTGCTTTTGTGACAAGCTGTTGAGGTTCTCTGGCTTTTTTCTTGAAGAAGGAGTCCAACTTCATCTGCTTGCTGCCACGAATCTTTGCATCATAAATCTCACGATAACAAGACAAGATATCATTTATGAGTGAGTCGAAAGGGTGATCACAACTCTGCAGGATGCCTGTTAATTCATCAGCAAGGCTAAAAAAAATGCCTAAGATTAGAATAATATAGAGGAAAAATTGTCATTTGCCAGGTGGAATCTGAACCCATGAACTCCTATGTGCGAGGTCCAATGTGTTCTGACCTGACAAGTTATTAGGAGGTCGTGGGTTCAGTCCCACCTGACTAATGATAATTTTTCCCTATATTATTCTAACAAATTACTACCAGGTGTATATCTGAGAGATTCTGTTATTTCAATGCCTAAGATTCTTTGTTGTTAGCTGTCTTCTGTTGGGCTTGTGTCTTCATCTTCCATGATCTCTTCATCGAATGCTTGCCTTTTCAGTTCAGCCAATTCTTCATTAGTAAGGGCTGTGAGTGTGACTCAAGCAGCTCTTTAACTTCCTCTTCCTTAGCATTATCAAAAATTTGCCTTGCCAAAAAAAAAGCACCAGCTCCCCATGAACTTCTTGAGAAATTTCAGAACCAGTGAAGTCATGCACAGCTTCAGGATAAATGTTCTTCCAAACATGGTTCATACACCTAATTTTCACTTCATTCCATGCCTCACCAATAATGTACACTAATAATATACACATATCCCTGATATTAAAGCTCTTCCAAAACTCCTGAATGGTTGGTTTTACTTCACCATAAGTCTCATAGATGATTAGCTTTCTAAAGATTCTCAAATAGTAAGCTTTTAAATTTGCTATAATACCTTAGTCCATAGGCTGAATGAGTGAAGTAGTTCGTGGTGGTAGAAATTCAATTTTGATGTTTGGACACAAAGCTTCACAGTCATTGTCACTGACTAGGGCATTATCCAACAACAGAAGAATCTTAAATGACAAATTTTCATGTTGACAATAAAGTTTTAGTTCAGGAACAAGACTTTCTCCAAACCAGTCACAGAAGATTTGCCTTGTAATCCAAGCCTTTCTGGGATTTCCAGATCACAGGAAGGCGAGATTTCATATAATTTTTCATGGCCCTAGGATTCTCAATGTGATATATGAGTAGTGGCTTAAGCTTCTTTCCTTCATTTGTATTCTCTCCAAGCAAAAGTGTTAAGTGGTCTTTGGAAGCCGTAAACCCTGGAGCACATTTTGGATGGCATTCTTTTCCAGTAGAGCCAGTTTCATCCACATTAAAAACTCATCTAGAGTCTTAACCTTCTTCCTCTACAACCCTAGACAATGCTTGTTTTAATGCAGATGCCCCTTCAGTGTCTGCACTTTCTGCCTCACCTTGTAGTCTCACATTTTTTAATCCATAACGGGATTGAAACTATGAAACCAGCCACAACTTGCACTAAAAGTTTCACTTGCTGAAGCTAACATTCTCCCTCACTTTTAACAAAATCATAAAGGCTGAGGGCGTTTTCCTGAATAAGAGCAAAACTTACTGGAGAATTGTGCTTGTGCAAATCTTCAGGCCACATTGAAAGCAACTTTTTAAGCTCCATTTTTTTTTCATAATGCTACTCTTCTGCTTGCTAATTTTATTTGTAGAATATTATGTTGTATACTGTGTTTTGATCATTATCTATTTGCATTTTTGATAATCATACACACTGTTCTTGGCGGTAAGTCAAGAGACCGAAATGTCAACAACTCTTTCACCACTTGTACTTTGCCTTAGCACCTCTATTTTAACATCTAAGTCACATTATGTCACCTCTTCATTCACTAGGCAACTTTCCTGAATATTTTCCACTCACTATGAAAGATTAGTGAAATATTATTGGATATATATTCACAGTGTTTTTTAACTCATGAAAGGAATGTGGAACTAGACATTGTGGGCACACAAGTGGCATTTATGACTTCACTGATCTACTGTGCATTGTTCTAGAAAGTTCTCTTGTTTATTATATAGAATTTATTATTTATTTATTATTTATATTTTTATTTCATTATATACATTTTGTATACAGTATGTAATTCTGAATTTAAATTCAGAAAGAGAAGGTTCAAGGAAAATATGCATTTATATTCCTGTTCAAACAACATAAGTGACAATACATTCGATGCATATCAATTTTACCATCCCTAATTAATCAACAACGTATATGCGAAAATGATGTATATTGGCGTAATGTATATTGAGGACCCTCTGTATAGATTATAACAATTTGGTTCTTTCTGAAATTTATTTTCATTTGGGAAATTTGGACTTGTTTTAAGAAGGATAACATGAGTTAGCATAGTTTTAACTTCAGATGATTGTCATGTATCTTGGGTATTAGGGAGTTTTAATTTTTTTAAATAATGAAGTGTGATGAAAAAAGTCATCAACTGATGCTCAAGATGCTTTAAGCAACAATTTTGTAGAAAAACTTGTATTAATATTGATGTTATACAATATTTGTATTGATGTTGCTGGCATAATAAAGTAAAGAAAAGCAGCAAATACAAATACGAATGGTGTTCCTTAGTGAAGGGATTCTCAACGTGGGGTATGTGTACCCCTTGGGAGTACGCATAAAAAAAAATTTTTTTTGGGGGGGGTGAGAGCTCAAAAGTCGCAAAGTTGGCATTATTATACCATAACTATAGTTTTATCTATCTATATAAGGGGCATGCCAGTTACATACACATTTCCAGGGGGTACCTGAAGCATAAAAAGTTGTTAAAAAGTTTCTTAGTGTATAAGGAGGATGAAGTGGCCCAGAATCTTGTTAATGGGCCTCAAGTGGCTGATTGTATCAGTTGCTGCTAAGGATAGATATGTTTGTAGAGCAAATTGCAGTCTGGTGGTATCTTCATTAGCTTTGATTGCTTGAAGTTTTTGTACATATAGAAATTGATGTTTTACTGACCTTCCAAAAATATATTGTAATGCTCCAAAGATTATTAACTTTTAAAGTTGGACCTTTTGTCTGATTCAAATTTATTCAAATTCTGGATAGCTGTATCAGGTGCCAGGCAATAATAACTTGCCAAATAAAGTTGAAATAGGGTTCGTTACGTATTTGTTTAGCGTTACTTATCGAGTAAGAATTCGAAAAGAATTGTCAAGTTTAGAGTTTAAATATAATCAATTTATGTTGCTCAAGAGAAAAATAGCAAAAATTGAAAAGTTTCTAAAACAAAGTTCATTTTCAGAAAATTCAGAGACTTACCCAATTCAATACAAAAGTTGGAATACTAACAACTCCTTCTATCTACACCACATACTTCTCACAAACATCTGACTCCTACATCTCTATTAACTCTTCTCACAACAACTTGCTCCAACTCTAACCCAATGTCAACACTCTGACTACTCTCATTCTAACTCTGTGACCTAACGTCACTTGTTATAACCTGCATACAAATCCGACACGTGTCTATTGCACGCCAGGAAAGACATTTGCCTAATATGACAATCGTGCTAGCTATGATGCAAGAGGGGTCATGTTCTACGTGCACGCTTTAGCGGTTGACAATCAAAAGGTCGGAGTTGCGCATTCGCAATTCCTGTGCTCAGAAACGAATTGCGATCAGTCCAGAAAAATTAAATAATCCCCAAAATGATAAATATAATGTAAATAAAGTAAAACAGGTTAAGTAAAAGTGAATGGGTGGACCATCACAGCATGACTGAATATTAGATTGCCAACCAACTCAACTGAGGGTCCTGACATTACTCTTGCAGAAATTTTCTTTATTAACTAAAAAAAAAAAGATGAAAGAGGTTTTGAAAATTTTAGTAATTGATGCACATTCATATAACTTGAAAAAGAAAGAAATTTAAAACTCCCCTCCCCTCGAAAATGCTAAGAGCAATAGTTTTTTTTTTTATCTTCAGTAGTAAATTAGTGGATAAATATCTCTCAATGTATTGCAAAATATTTTGCATTATTGATGTGTTATGTGAATGCCAACAGTCTTGGATGTCATGGCTATAAATTTAGTGTTCCGTTATATACAGTCATAGCTATTTATATTCAGTCTCACTATTCATTTTTTTTTGTTGCTTTGAAGTTTAATTGCTGACATATTTTTGCTGAACCTTGTTATTTATTGTGACACCTCATACATCTGTGGTTCTGACATGCACTAATGGAAACTTTCTGTGCTTCCCAACTAAAGTAAGGCTGACATGGATGCAGACATTAGCACGGAATTACTTTACTTCATACTGCATATACAAATATTTAGTGTTTTACAAGCATTTTAGTGATATATTAATACTTACACATATTGTACAGAATTAGTAGATATACATACACCGAGTTGGACAGCTCACTTCACTTGGCTGGACATGTTCAGCATGATAATGCACCTGCTCACAAGGCACTGTTGTCACTGAATAGTTCCAGAAACATTCCAATGAGTTTTTCTTGCTTTATTGGCCTGCACAGTTTCCAAATCTAAACCCTATTGAACAGCTTTGGGATGATGTGGTAAGGGCTGTTCTGCCATCCAATTTGCAGCAACTGCATGACACAATCATTTCTGCATGGTAAAACATTCCTGCACAACGTATCCCGCACCTTGTAAGTTCCATGCCCCAATGAATTTGGGCTGTTCTGAAGGCCAAAGGAGGTGCAACACGCTACCAGGTAGGTGTAGCTAATAAACTGACATCTCACTGTATGTAGTGCTATAATGTAAACCAATGTATGGTATAGTACTGCATATAATATTTTAACTGTATACTTTCTTACTACAATTATGAAAACCTTCTACTTAACTGCACTGCAAAAATGGAATAACTGAAACAAAATATGAAAAAAATTAGAAAATATACAGCCAGTAGTGTACAGATTCCAAAACTCAAACTCTGGGAAACCACAGCATTTAAACAAGGATGAATGAAAGGTTGGGTAAATGAAAACAAACATTTGCTACCTTGTTTTTTATTCATATTTCTTGCTATATCACATTGTTTAATGTAGTTTTCATAAAAAGACTAACTGTACCAAAATACCATTTTGAGTGTGTATTTCAGCATCCTTGAACCTAACTCCACTCTATTATATTAATCTTTATCTAAATAATTGCTTCATTATTTGTTGATTTGTTCAGAACATAATCCTAAATAAATAATGGAGTATGAATGTACATTATTTCTTTAAATTAACATAACATGTATAATTTTCATGTAATATTTTTGAAAATAATAATTTACTATTTTTCCAAAGTTGATAATGAAATGTTTAATTCTGTAATGTACAATATATTTAAAATCACGATGTTTGTAAGTAGTAATATAACTATGTATTTGAATATCAGTTTGTCTTCATTAAATGTTTATGTAGTATAATACAAAATAATTTGTACATTTAAAGGTGCTACATTATATTTAATTTGTTTTTATAAAAATTTATAGACAAGAAGAACATTTAAAAAAGATAAGCCCCTGCTACGTAGAAAATCAGATCTCCCTCATGATGTTATAACTCATAAAGCATTAAATGATCACAAAAGACCGGAAGATTATCTGAGTTCTTCTCCTGCAGAAAAAAGCTAAAACATGACTTGTGCCCTTGGGGCTAGCAGATATTAAAACTTCATATGCTGCCAAGCCTTTTTCGCACAAGTGCCAGTGTGCGGTGTGCCTTGCTGTGAATCTTGGTGACCAGTATAAACTTCTGGAAATGGATGTGGATAGTGTCTGACATCATGCTCAAAGCTTGGCTTTCACATTCCTGCTGATGACCTGTCTTCGTGGCTTTCATTTTCAACAAATCGCTCATATGTGCCCAGAACTGTAGAACAAAATGCTTTCAATAATAAAATTTGACCCATGGTAAATGGCACAGTCAAAGGGTGTAGTGTCATCAGAGCATTATTTATAATCCTTCATAACTGCTGCAGTTATTGCTTATAAGATGGGAAATAAGTTTCAATTCTCTATTTATTGTTGAAAATAAGTGTATTTGAAAAAGTTTAATTTTTTATTTGTCTGTATTATATATATAAAAAAAAGATTTTTCAATGTGCTGCCAAAAATGGGGCCAACTTTCAAACATTTTGAATAAGCATTGCTTATTATTTTAACCATATTTTAGTTTGAAATTGGCAATAGTTAACAGTCTTAAATTTGCAGTATGCCATAGTGACTTAAAATGAAGGCAACAGTGATGTGTTGTCTATTTGGTAACTAGGTTTATGCAGGCAAATTTTTCACTTGCTGGTTACACAGTGGTACTCAAAAATTTAAAACCAAACACAAAAACTTGAATGATTCAAAAACATTATTTGATTTTTATATGACAAAATATGTGACAAAGATATATAATAGTCCTTATGGTATGACATAATAGTGTACAAACACTGAACAATTGTGATCTGAAAATAAGGAGTTATGCCAACGAGTTCATGAGTAAATAAATAATGGAGCATCAAGAGGGAATGGAAGCATATCCTGTACTGGCAATACAAGTTTGATACCAATTCTCTTGCTAAGAACAGGGTTGTCAATTAGGGTTGAAGGTTACAGTTCCATTCCCACTTAATGGCAGATCCAGCTTGGCTAAGGGAGTGAGAAACAGACTGAGAGTGAGCATCCCATACATACTCTTTGAAATTTAGTTGTCTGAGGATATTGCTGTGCAATCTATACAGGTACAGTCTCATTCTGAAGGTATTCTCCACTAATCAAGTTGCATGTGGGCAAGGATTACTATTCCTTAAACATTTAGACCAGTTGCTCTAACAAATGGGTTTACATAAGGATTGAATTTCAATGATTTGAATATCAACACATCTCCAGATGAATATTTGTCAAGAATATTTTGAATACTGCATCACAATTCATCTGTGAAGAGTTCATGGGTTTAGTTAAGATGTCTTTGACACCAATTCAAACAAGCTGTCCATAAGGGGGTCAAAGAAACACAGGCAGCAGACCCCCCCATCACATAAAGTGTTCACTAAACAGTATGCTTTTTATATAATCATATCTGTGGATGCAGCAAGTTGATGTGCTATGGTATTTATAGCGTTTCAGTTAGGGCCATGTAATCATCTTGTGTTGAAGTGATTCTTATGTTGGTCTTAGACAGGTCTTCAAAGATCTTTGGTATTTTCAGATTGGTTCCATAGCCTGCTTTCAATATTGTGACTTATATTTTGCACATGGTTACTTCTGCCTGACTTTGGTGCAGGGCTGGACTTTCACCTTCTGAGGCCCTAAGCTATGATAAATTTACGTTGTAAGGTCCAAAAGTTTCCAGCCCAGGGATATTAAAGAGGTAATAGAATCAAACAATAATTTTTATTTTTCAATATAATAACCCTTTATTTCAATACATTTTTTAGAACGGCTAATTAACTTTTCTATACCACTGAAAAAATAATCTGAATTTTTGTCCTTAAAATGGTCTAAAACTGCAGAAATGACCTTCGTCACTTGTCCACAGATTCCATAATCCACTCCATAGATTCCCATTTAGACAGGGGATCATGGTACAGAACCATAGTTTCATCTCCCATGACAATTGAATCAATTACTTCTTTTTCTTTCCCCTCACAGAGTGCTAAAAATTCAGTACAGCATTCCACGTGTCATTTTTGGACAACACTCAAAAGTTTTGGGACCCATCTTGCACTCACTTTGTTCATACCAAGATGGTCATGTAAAATTCGAAGCACTGTGGTTTTTGAAAGTCCACACTTTGCTGATAATTCTTTAGTTTTCAGTCACCTATCCTTTAGCACCTCTTCTTGCACCAGCACAATTGTTTCTGGAGTGAGTGTTTCTGCAGGTCTGCCTCGACGAAGTTCATCTTCAATCGAATTTCTCCCTAAGTGAAAATGCTTAGCCCATTCTTTAACCATCAAATTTGACTGAGAAGATTTGCCATACACAGCATCTGAACATTGTTTAATTTCTGCTGGGCTTTCGCCTTCTTTCGTCAAAAATTTAATGACCATGTGAACTCAAGTTTATAATAATAAATAAATAAATACCCCCTCAAGCAGCTGCTTGCCACAGAGGTCTGACAGGAGCCTGTCAGTTTATATGCCACAGTAGAAGATCTGAGAGGATGGCAGGACCTCAGCAGAAAACAACACGAACATCCATGCCTTACCCGGGGCTTGAACCCAGGTCCCGTAGATCAGTAGCCAAGCGCGCTAACCACTCGGCCACGGGACGGCCTGCTCAAGTTTAAACATTTTAAAATATTGGGCAACAGCACTTTTATCTGCGATGCTAGATGGAGTGTTACTGATGCTAGAGTTGCAAAAAAATTTTTAACTGCAGTGCAACAAAACATAGGGAGACCTGTCGATTCTTCTAACATGTTCGGGCCAGAAACTTTTGGACCTTACTACGTAAGAGGCACTAAGCTAAAGTAAGTTTAAGAGGCCCCAAAAATTCAAAAGTCGAAATATGTATTTATTATGATTGAAGAGGACGTTAGAAAGTAAATATGAAATTGGTGTGGCGGAAAATTTAGAGTAGCATTGGTATATAATAATGACTGAGTAAATATGAGATGCAGAGTGGCTGCATAATAATAATAATAGATTGATTTTATTTATATAAAATTCTGTGACAAAGTAAACTTCAAATTAATTTTTTGAGGCCCCCTCATAATCGTGAGGCCCTAAGCTGTAATTTAATATCTTATGCATGAGTCCGGCCCTGCTTTGGTGTGCCTCCATTCTCCTTATTGCTCTTCATCTCAAAGAATTCTCCAAACAGATTTTTTATGACATTATCAGAGTGAGAGCTATGTCAGATTTCACAGTTCAAGCAGCAAACATGAAAAGAATTCTCAAGACAGACTTTTTTTTATCTTTAATTGTATATTTGATGCAGTTTTAAGTAAATTTGTTTAGAGTAGACAGAACTTTTTTTCCATGCATGACAGAATTTGCTTGAAAGAATGACAAAGAATGGAAACAGGAAGATATTTACTTTATTTTAATTAAAATGTTATTCAAATTTTTGTGTTTGTCCTTAACTTTTGAGCACCAATGTATTTGTTTTTTAGTAAACAGTTCCTAAGATGTAGATATTTACACTAAATGATTTTACACAGTGTTTTATGTCCCCCTTGCAGTTTTTAAACTGGGCAACATTTTAATAGCATTATAGGCACCTCCTGCAGTGATCACTAACACTGTAAAAACAGTGATGTAGAATGCATATTTAATTGGTGAATAAATATTAGAAAGTTGATTATTAAAAATGATACATTGACCCAATCTACAATTTCTTCTAGCGATACATTATTTAAAAGCAAAACAGCAGTCCAACGTTTGATAATAAATAATGAACAAAAATGAGGGAGCACTTGGATAGCTACTTATATAAAGCAAATTTTCATAAAAGCCATTGTTCTGTTTTTACAGTGTCATTGTAATCTTTGAAAAGTAATTTTTAGATTGCATTTTACATGATGTACCTTTAATTTTAGCTATCTGATCTAGTTTAATTTGTCATTTGCTATGCAATGTTTTCATCATTGAAAGTAGGTCACTGTTGCATATTAGCAATATAATAGTTATGAATATCATTGCAGCTTTTTCTTTTTGCAAACTTTTTACAATATAAATAATGTATTTCTCAATATTGTGGTTTTATGTCACTCATCACTGACAATATTTACTGTTGATTACAAAAAGTTTGATCTCAAATTTGTTATATAATAGCATCATCATCATCATCATCGGTTATTTATATCAGTTGTCTGATTTGTGTATTTTTGTACATGTTTCAGACTTCGAAAAACACTTTTTTAATAGTATTTATCATAGCAGGATTTCTTTCTTATTAAATTTAAATATACCTTCATGTACATAATTGCTGTATGAAAAATTTACTCACTGAGCAGCATTATAATTATTAGAATATATCTAACTGCCTTGTTACTGTGTTGATCACCTCATGAGTTGGGTGTATTCTATCAAGCAACAAGAAACATATAAAAGCAAATTCCAGTAATAAATTTGAATGTTAATTTAATGTATGGAGTGGCATGCATCTCAGTATTTGATAAAATATGTATCAAACTGTAGAGCATTGACGTTTTATATGAATTGTACAAACTAAGAAATTCACTCTGTTTTCTCCTACACTGTGCTACAGGAAATGTTTGCAGCATATATCATTACAGGATTTATTTTAGCTTTATTTCTAATGTAAGTTATCATTGTCCTTTAATTTTGTTTGTGAATAAAATGTTGGTAATTACATTATCTTATGGTCACCACAAATTTTCACTAGCAGAATTATCTTTCGAGTTTATGGCATGTGGTACAAAAAAAAAAATCGCAAACACCAGTAGAACAAACTAAACACTAGGTAATTAACAGTGATCACAAGTAGGAAAGCAGAATGCTGGTAGCTTATTTTGCTATGTCAAAGGACTCACCTATTTGAATTCTGAAAAATTTGTTAGAAAACTATATCTTCATTAATTTGCTTTATGCAATCATATTGCAGTAATGCATAAATTTATTTGTGCACTTATTGTTTCGTTTTCCAAAACCTGTACTTTGGCAGAAATAAACATTTCTGCAAGATACTTAGCAGTCGAGACAGTAGTTATTCATTTAAATATTATAATTCATAAAGGCTAGGCTTTTTTAATACTTATAAACTAATATTCATACCATTGATTCATGTTGACATATATAGGACATTAGTGGATATAGAATTGACACTGTTTATAGGAAGTCTTGGAATTTGATTACTAATGAACTATGTAAATGTTGGTAAGATATTATTTACTCTTCTTGCATTTTTCGTCCACCATTGAATGCCTGAAATATACAAAGTAGCGATCAAAATTTTAGGACTCCCTACTGTAGTGTTTCTCTATTAGCCACATGTCCTTGAAACTGTTCAATATTTTATTTATATCAACATATAAAACTTGCTTTTTAAAATTGGTTGTATTTTGCTGTAGAATAATTAACTTTGAAACTAGACGATGATGCAGAGCCATTAAATTTTTAGCATACTTCTAAGATAACTTTATTATGAAAAGAAAAGTTAATTTGTTATTCTTCAAGAAGATTTAAAAATATAATTTGATTTTGCAGGCCTGCCAGCTCATGCAGAGTGTTATCAACGTTTTGATTCTCTGTACTCTTTTACAACTATGTACTTTTCAAATGGTTTTGATTTTAAGGGTTTGCATTCTTTAAGAAATGTTTCATTATCATGTTGATTTAAAGTGGTAGTGAACTATTTTAGCAGTGAGGACCACTCTGTTAGTTCACTTTAAGTATGATTAAGGACAATAAGGGCTAGAAAAACTAAAAGGAATATGACCAAATACAATTTACAAATTGTAGTTTAAAATTTCGTTAATGTGAACATAGCAAAAGCCTAACAAAAGTCTGCATGAATATTTTTTTGGTTGGAATCAAACAATGATAATGGTAGTAATGATGTCTTATGAGTACACAAGATGAATTTATTATACTTTATTCCACCTAAGCTGACACTAAATGTAAACAGATAGCTCTTTGCCTAATGGCTGAAGGCCTCATCTCTACTTACTACTTATATGTAAAAAGCAAAGATTTTTCTTGTAATAAAAATTTCAATGAACAATGATCAGGAAGAATAAATTTAATCTACTTAGTTTTGGTTACTAGATGCTTTAGCTTTATTAGCACATCGTAATAATCAGGAGCTATATCAATTTGACCAGCAAATACAAAACTAAACAAGTTTTGAAGAAGATAGTTTTGCATACACTGGCAGAAATTAAAAAAAGAACATTAACAATTGAAGTGTAATCTATGAGATTTATTTAGTAGAAACAACTTGTTGAGAAAGTACAGTGATCACGTGTGAAATGATTCAATGCTTATTTTACCTTTTATTGAGTATTACATTTTACAGTGGGCACATTTTAATAAAACTTTGAACCTCCTCAAGCAGCAATACAAGCTTCCAATCTGACATGCAATCGGTCATACAAAAGCTGGATATCACACTGGGGGATACCATTCTATGCGCTTTCAAAGGACACGTAATTCAGTGATGGTCGTTGGCTGCCATGGTCCGTGGAAGAGTTTGTCTGATCCAGTCCCAGACATGCTCAATTGAAGACAAGTCAGGAGAGCGTGCTGGAGAGTTCACTGCCTGAAGAGCATGTTGAGTTGCCCAGGCTGAATGTGGACGGGCATTATCCTGCTGGAATAACGCATTTGGGATTACACTCAAATATGGCAGACAACCAGCTGTACAATGTCACTGACGTACGTATTGCTATTCAGTGTACCCTGTACAAACAAGACACGTACGAGAGTGATAGCTAATCACTCCCCCACATCATGATACCCTGCGTGGGCCCTGTGTGTTGCTAGCGGATGCACAATGGAAGAAGCCGCTCACCTTGTCGCTTTCGATGTCTAAACGACCATCAGACACTTTTAAACAGAATCAGCTTTCATCACTGAAGACCATAGACTGCCATTCTTCCCTCCAATGAACTCATTCTTGACACCACTGCAAACATGCTCGACAGTGACAAGGTGACAGTGGTAACTGTGTCAGTGGCATGTGTGCCCGTAGTCCTGCTTCCAAAAGACAATTGCATATCGTTCTTGTAGACACCCTTGGTATGACAGAGGATCGAATTTGTGATGCCGTAGCCGTCTCCTCTGTCACCCTGGTCTCCTGATATGCCAATCCTCCCAGAACTATGTGAGTGTGGAGTGTTTCCAAATGCTCTTCTGACCATTGACGCCACCATCGTACCACTACCGATACCTCTTGTCCAATGCAGTGTGCAATTTGATGAAAAGACCAACCTGCTTCCCAAAGACCCACTATATGACTCGTTCAAACTTCGGTAGCTGAACAGATGTTGCCCACCTGCATCGTTCAGGCATGGTAGATTCTTCAAAGAGCACTGAACAGCACGACACAAGACTAACTTCTTTCTTCACACCCTAAACCCTTAAATACATGCTGCGTACATTTGCATGTTGTCCTCAGTGACGTCATTATTTCATTCAATGACTTTCAATCTTGAATCACGGTTTCTATAGCCCTTAACTATTAACATAATATTACGTTCCTAAAGGAATTCCTTCTGGGTGTTCTTTTTTTCAATTTCCGCCAATGTATATGAGGGCAAGCACTTTAGTGCAGTTAACTCTTTCAGTCCCTATGGTACAAAACTAACTGAAGAACTATTTTTATTAATATAAAACTGCTAAATACAATTCATTTTTGACAGTTGTTTCCCTTCCAAGAAGATCCGGTATAAATGCAGTTAATGATGGATTGTCTTTATTTCCTATTTAAGTTTTTTTGCAAACAATATTTTAATTTTTATGTTTCTTTGTTGGTCTTAATATTATGCTCCAATAATGTTAGAATAATGAAATTAATTTGGAACCGAAAGGGTTAAGCACAAGTCAAAGCAGCATCTTACAAGTAAAGAAAAAAATTATTTTCCACATTTTAAATCACAAGTTAAATATTTGTGAAAAAGGGTTAATAATAAGGTTTAAGTGAAGTTTCTGAAAGTTAGAGATTTAGAATAAGAAAAGAGTGATATAATTGCGACACCTTATACATCACGACACCTTATACTCCATGTAAGAAACGAAAAAGCTATTAATTACTAAAATGTGATTAATTAACTATGATAGTTTTGAGAAAAAGTCTGGGAATTTTGCTACAGGAATGAGATGCTAATTTCAGTAAAGCTTTTTAATATCTGTAAATTTTGATCATGATTTTCCGTATTTCAGTTGAACAACACTATACCAGTTATTAAAAGATTAAAATTTTAAAAAGGAGTTAAATTTTGCTTCTTTAACTGAACAAAGCAAGGTAATGATATAGAGGCAAAATTAGAGCAAATTAAAAGATACACAAATTAAAAAAAATTATATTTAGATGGAACTAGTTTAAACTCAGGTTGCACATTTCCATAGTGGAGCATGACCACAAGTAGTTTTGTTAACATCTCCACAAGCATTACAGCCCTGGGCACATTAAAGAAAATGCTGGATGGCCTTGAATGTGACCTTGAAAGGAGACTACCATCTGTCTCCTAACAACTAGCCAGTGGATCCCCTCCCCCAAACCTCAGCTTTTGGGGTCCTTGTGACCTGGCTATTTAGCCCATTGCGTGTGAAAAAGGGCAACTGAGTGTAAAACAACCCAACCCACAAGCATTACAGTAGATCAAAATTATTCCTTTGTGAGTAACAGTGCTTCATGAATGACCATTTCTTGTACCTGAAGTTTTTGTAAGAATATTTGATAACTACATTATAATTTAGTTCTAAATATTTTTATGATGTTGCCAATGTGTACAAAAACAAACGGGATATTTTTATTCATCAATATTTTCAGTTATTGGGAATGCAGCTTGCTCTAATTGCTAGAAATACAAATGCTAGTATACAAGTAAAGAAATGAGCATATTGATTGTATTACAGCAAAAGAAAGGCAAAAATGCAATAGTATGAGGGGCGTTCAAAACGTTCTTGAAATTCTTCTACAAAACAAAACTGTTGTACTTACGTCAACAAAACTTTTATTGTCCTTCAAAGTACTCTCCTCCAGCATCTAGGCCAATTTGTGAACGTTTGGTGGTACTCCTGTTGGGGGAATACTGTGTAACTTTGAATGAATGCATTTTGCAAGGTTTTGCAACCTTGAAAAACACTTCCCAGCAAGTTCCTTTTTTAAATTTTGAAAACAACCAAAAATCGCATGGTGCAAGATGGGGTAGCTGTTTGATTCTTTCCTGCTCCAGATAGGCATAACTTGCCAGGTTCTGTGAACACACTGGCATTGTCATGAAGAACACTTGACACAGCTTCGACACCTTAACCATTCTGGGCAAAACAGTGTTGGTGTAGTATTGGACATTTATAGTCATTTTTTCAGGTAAGGTGCCCACGGCTACCACTCTTCGGGAATAGATAAAAATTGCGAAATCCTCTTCCTTCAGAGGATTTGAGGACGCGTTCATCTTTTGCAACCCAAACATAGTTGTCGATCTTTCTGGTAGTTGTATAATAATAAAACCATGTCTGTTCATCAAACCTGTGACAATATTAACTGTTTGTGGTCACTAGGTTTAAACATTGTCAGCATTACTTTGCACGAGTCGACTCTAGCCCATTTTTGTTGTTCTGTCAGTTTGTGGGTACCCAATTGGCACAGATCTTTCGAAACTTTAAATGTTAATGAATAATTGTTTCCATATTGCCAATCGATACAATGACATCTAAACTTGTTACCTGAACGGGGGTGTGTGCGTTTTCCTTAACGAGCTCACGAAGAGCTGCGATGGCTCTCTCTCATTCACAGCCTCCTGTCTTCTGTCTTGTACGAGGGAGGCTTTCGAAGCTTTGCCATCTTCAAATTTGCGCGTCCATCCCGTATCATTGCCATATGAACAGGCGTGATCCCCATATACTTGTGATAAATGGACAATTTTTTTCATGTCGCCTAAAAACTGCATCCTTGTGAAAATGTAAATCTTTCTCCTTTTTTAGTAGGCTGTGTAGCAGCAACAACACAGTTTTTGTAGACCGAACTTAATGTGCCGCCAGCAAAGAGAGTATGATATGGGCTTTGCTTTTAACACGTAATGACAAGTTTAGACAAGCTTTCAAACAAGTTGTTGCTCGTTAACTTTGGAGGAACGAGTGCAAATCTAGAGAAACAGGTCAAGAACTTTATGATTGCTCTCCGTATTAATCCTTACAGTGTCAGTTTTTTTTTTATAAAAATACAACTCAACTTCTCAGACTTATTGCGAAACAAGTAATGAATGAAATAGTTTACATACTAAGAAAAAGAGCATTCTAAACAAAAAGTATAAAAATTAAATGGAAAAAAATTGTTGGTAAGCATAAAAAACACATTGCAAATTGAAATAAGATCTCACAGATATAACCTGTTGGTGATATGTTAGATAAATATAGAGAAAAATTGTCTTTAGCCGGGTGGGATCTGAACCTGCGACCTCCTGATAACGTAGGTTCTCCGACCGCTGAGGAACTAGCCACCGAACAACCATCCTCCATTTTATTTTTTTACCTCTACATTTATCTAACATATCACCAACAGGTGTGACATCTATTAGATCCTATTATTTCAACAATAATGCTTACGCTTGATACCTGAAGTGTTGGCTTAAAAAATAGAAAATGCTATGCCACTTGACGTGGGCTGGTCGTGTGCACTAACCTGGAAAGTGCCTTCTAGACCAGTCTTCAAATGCAGTCAGATACATTTCCAATGACTAATTCTATGGTATAATGCTTAAAACCACTAATAGAGGAGGATTGTTCGGCGGCTGGTAGCTCAACGACCTAACATACTATCTGCAAGTTGTGGGTTCAGATCCCACCCGACTAATGACAATTTTTCCTCCATATTTATCTAACATACAAGTTCATTTGTTGTGATTTTTGAAACCTAATTAAATCAGTCCTGGCACTTCAGGTGTACAGAGAGTATGTTATGCTAAATATCAATAATTTGAAACTTCCTGGTACTGTTATTTTCGTTTAACTTGTGCTTAAATATGAGGCCTCAACATATAACTAAAAACAGTTATTTCAGTTCGGAATATCAGGCAAAGCTTGCTTTGTGTCGTACTGCCGGTTGTGTGTAATACAGATTGTGTATGTTAGGCGTCAGCTCAGATGGAAACAAGGTATAAATTTAAAATTCTGTTATAGGTACTTTATTTTTAAATTTTGACAGTGAGAACTTTTCCTCTATTTTTTTTTACGCTGTTGGGCACATGCTTCTGCAAATATTTGAACTTCAAAACATGAAAGTTGTTTTTGAAGTCTCAAAAAAGAAATCCACTAGGGGTGTCTTATGAAGTTGAATTACTTTTCCGTGGCTTGAGTTAAAAAACAAAGAATTTTCAGTTCATCAACTTTGAGGTGAAATTATTCATCTTTCTTTACGATTTGATGGATGTTGAATAACAGGATATACAGTACATATCATTGAAAATTTGAAGCTTGTAAATAGTTCTTAACTTGAAGCAGGTCAAAAAAAATCACATCTTGCAGTTGCTTTCTGATTTCTTGACAAGATGGGGAATATAATAAATATCCTTCATTGAGCATTGACTTGAAATTCTTACTTATTTTCAAATTGTCTTGTTTTGTCATATTTACAACTTTGTATTTTGTTCAATCTGCTTGGTAATATCTACTAGTGGGTTACAACCAAATGGTCTTCATACAATTTAATTTATTTATGTAAATAATTTTGAGGCTCTTGGAGTATTATTGTTATGTTTCCAGCAAGTCTATTGGCAGTATTCAGTTAAATTGATGGCTGAAATATAGACCAGACACAACAGGGCAACACCAAAAAAAAAAGATCCAAACATTTGTTCACTGAGAATTTGAAATCTCTGGCCTGTTGATAAGTCATGTATTTGATAAGATAATCTTAGAGCTATAAGAATAAGAAAAAAAATCTTTGAAAGAATGAAGTATATGATCTTGAAAACCATTTTTAATTATCTGTATTCATTTAGTATTCAGAACTAAACAATTTTTGTTATGATTGTATGCTGCTCAGTTATTTGTTTCCACCTTTTCTAACTGGTGAAGCTTGTTCTTCTCTGAACTTGAGACATAAAAATCTATATATTACATGAACATAAAAAAAAACTAACAAAATATTTATATGCAGTTTCTTCTGGTAAGGATTAATGGATATTATATGGGAATAATGAAGTCTGTCACACAAGTACCAAAAATCAAAATGATTGATATAAACATTTGCAGGGGTGGGGATATTCACTTGCAAATGGCGAGTGGATCTTTCCAGTCCTGCTGATTTCAAAAAGTTCAGGTTTAATGAGATTTGCTTCAGTCATTGGGACAGCTAGTGAGCTTTTGAAGCT
The DNA here is from genome assembly GCA_038380435.1 of Ryuthela nishihirai. Lineage (NCBI taxonomy): Eukaryota > Metazoa > Arthropoda > Arachnida > Araneae > Heptathelidae > Ryuthela > Ryuthela nishihirai. The sequence goes on from JAWZYU010000034.1 coordinate 7,539,015, forward strand.
TAAATTTGCTAAGGATGACATAATCAATTCATTTTGGAGTTTCATTTTCAACTTTATAAAAAAAAATTGTGATATCTGTGGTTGATTTTTTTTATTTGTGTGATGTGGGACAGGTAAATTTTGGACCATCAATTTAACTGTCCCACTTTTTTTTATTTGTGTGATGTGGGACAAGACCCACTAGTTCTGCCTGAAGCACTACCAGTATAGGGAAATGCTATATTCACCACTAACTACGGTCAGGGGCAAGACAGTACCATATAGATACAGTTCATCTCCAACTACTTAATGACAAATAGTACTATAGGAGTAAAGCTCATCTATCGGTCAAAATCTAAATTTAATCTATGTCCCGGACCCCACAAACAAGGATATAGAATCCAAGTTGCCTTGTCTCCCGTGACTGGGACTCAGTCGGGGCCGTGTCCAACATGACCGGACGAAGTCAGTCAGCAGGGCCCTCAACTTCTGAGATGGGAGTCAGCTTGTCCAACCAGGGCCCAAACCGGTTAGCAGAGCCTTCGATTTCAATGGGCCCTCAAGCCCCCCCCCGCCTCGACAAGGTGGTCCCGTATCGGGGAGGGGGTGATGTGGGACAGGAAAAATAAGCTATCCTAGCTACCCAAGTTTACTCAACGACATGCTCTAATTATTTAGCCAAAGCTTTGTCTTTAGCTCAGCTGTCCCTGTTGTGTTGTCATGAAAACTCTTTTTAAACGGCACTAGATGAGTGACCTTGGTAAAACAGTCGTTTGGTGTCACCTTGTATATAATCATCCTGGTGTGCATCACGCTGTCATTTACGTGCATCGTAACCCCTGCTGGTGATTATTGTGCTGTTATTTTAACTTCCACTGTTATAATTAAAAATCTTTTTTCTATCCTGCAACGATGTTATCCAAGCGTCCATTAAGCGATGGTGCTAATGCTGAAAAACGCTGCTAAAAATCAATTGCTTTGGAACGGAACTAGTGATGAAACGGTACGAAGAAAAAGAAACCATATTGATATACAATGCTGTTTAGGAGAGAAAGCAGTCGGTGAAGTATTAAAGATAATGCTGACGTAATATAAATAGTAATAAAAACCAACATGGTATTAAAGCAGGTACACTTTTAAGTTGGCAAAAATCGTATATCCGATGAAGGATAATAAAAAAAAATGCTGGCGACATTGGCTGCAAGATCAACTCCGCCGTAATGTTGTAAGCCAAGCTAACGTTTCTGCTAAGGAGCGAAGTATATTTGCTGATTTGAAAGGAGGCGACAGTGATACAAAACGTTTTACTGTAAATTATGGCTGGCTTTTCAATTTTAAAGCTCATCGTGGGATTAAGAATGTAAAAGTGAGTGGGGCAGCAGCATTTGCTGACTTCAAAGCCACTGAAATATTTCTTGAACTGAGGAATATCATAAAAGATGTGGATATATTGGTAAACAAGTGCTTCATGTGGATGTGACCGTTATACCGGAAAAAAAAAAAATGCCTGACGTAACATAAACTATCTGATCAAAAGTATCCAGAAACCCCTTCTGAGTAGTGGATTCGTCCATATACTCCACAGCCATGGCCCAAACAGGTTAAAACGTGTAAAGGCACCTGGCCAAGCAAACCTCATATGCACGCATGAACAGGAGAATGGGCCATACTGCAGAGCTCAGTGATTTTCAACTTGGCATGGTCATAGGATGCCACTTTCCTGTACTGTATAGGAATGATTTGATGAGATGGGTGTGGAAGAACTTGACTGTCCTGCACAGAGCATTGGTCTCAACGTCATGAACACCTTTGGGATGAATTGGAACGTTGATTGTAAACCAGGCCGAACTGATTGACATCAGTGACCAGCCTCACTAATTTTCTTGTAGCAGAATGCAGGCAATTCCACAGCAATGTGCTAAAATCTAGTGGAAAGCCCTTCCCACAGAGTGGAGCAGCAAAAGGTGGACCAACGCGATATTAATTCCTTTCCTATTACAGGGAGATTGTGGATGAGAGAGTGTCTGGACACTTTTGATCTTGTATGTCTCCACTGAAGAAAAGAGATAGTGCGAGGTTTCAAAGCTGCCAAAGATCGGCTTACCCTCCTGCAGGGTGGCAATGCAGAAGGAGACTACAAACTGAAGTCGCAAGTTGTGTTCCATTTGGAAAATCTACGGGCACTGAAAGAATACAATAAAACTTCCAGTCCAATAGGTACACAAAAAATAGGCTGGATGATTGACTCTGTTTTCAGAAATTATTTTGGAAGCCAACTATGTCCAAATTTAAAACATGACTGCATGTAGGAGGGTATTCCATTTAAAATTCTACTTCTGTATGATAATGCCCCGAGTCATAATCTCCTACCCCCATTCTTCCCCTTTTTTCAGACAGGGCCTAAAAAGTATATATCTGAAAGGAAAAATCCGCTCCAATAGTTGTAGATTTATTCATTCCGAGAACGCATCCCCCTACTTTACGTTTAATTTTATGGGAAGGTTAGCCTATGTGAGGAATTCTGGAATGCATCACTTGCATAAAATGCCACTGCCCTGTACTTACAGTCTAAATAAGAAATAAATGTCTTATTTTTAATAGAATGTTAGGTTTTATCTGCTACATTCAAAAATAAATCCTAGGGAAAAGTTAAGTACAGAGAAAATAAAAATATTAATGGTATATTACACTGAAATGCCATTGAATTAGGGATAGCAACCTAGTAAAGTGTTGGACCCCCTCTGACCCTGATAACGGCCGCCACACGACGAGGCAAGGACTCCAGAAGCTTGCGTAAATGTTTCACAGGTATGGTGACCCACGCATCCTTCAGAGCTGCCCACCATTCTCTCAAGGTCATCACTATGGAACACTAGTCCGAACAATGCATGACGTATCCCAAAGATTTTCAATGGGATTTAAATTTGGGCTTCTAGGTGGCCAATTCATTACTTCAAAGTCAGCAGAATGCTCCTGCAACCATGCAGTAGCCAACCTGGACCTGTGAGATGAACAGTTGTCTTGCTGGTAGAAGCTAGAGGCCCTGTATAGGTAGAGTTTGGCCATCTCAAAATTGGACGCCATGTTTTGTCGTCTCTCGGATTGTTTAATGTCGATAGCTGAATGGTATTGCACGGTACTTATGGATTCCTGGAAAGGGTAGGGTAATATTTGATACACATTTCAGTGTTCGTGATTGGAAGTACTTTAGAAAACGGCTAAAAAAGTAAAAGTAAATTTTAGGGCTTTATCTTTTTATATAAAAAGATATAATTTCGCTTTGTTGTCTGTCCTTTGTAAACATCGAACTTTTTTGTTTATACAGATAAATAAAAAATTCTTTTTGCGTTAGATAGCTATTAATGGTATATTACGATTTGCATTTTTTGAATCTCCTGAAAGTTATAAATGTGCCCTCTAACGGAGGAAAAAGTTGAAAATTCGAAAATATCAAATGAATATTCCAAACGATGCAGTTATGTTAGAAGTTTGGAATTTTGATTGTGAAATGTGACGGTTACGAAGTTACCATTGGCAACAATCACTTGACCCTTTAGATCCGGGGGGGGGGGGAGGTGAATGAAATTTTTTTTGTTTTAACAGAAAAGTACGTTTTTAGAGATAAATAAAAAATTCTTTTTGGGTTGGACAGATATTGATGAAATATCGCAATTTTCATTTTACGAATTTCCAAAAAAGCTATAACTGTACCCTCTAACGGTGGAAACAAATCGAAAATTTCCAAAATTTGAAACGAATATTGCAAAAGATGTAGTTTTTCTAGAAATTTGAAAATTTGGTGGTGGAATGTGACAGTTTTGAAAATTCCATTGACAACAATGAATTGACCCTAAGCCCAAGGTAGAAACAGAGTGGTTTTGTTTTACGAGATAATTGGAAATCTCTTTTTTAGTTGGTTACTATAAAAATGCAATCCTCATTTTCAAAGGTAGTTTTAATTTATGTCATTAGATATCACTAAATATCGAAACTGCAAAACTTTTAACGAATGTTTCAAGTGATCTGTTTATGGTAGAAACTTTGGCGTGTAAAGTTCTGTTATGGTAGGAATTCCACTGACAGCAATGATCTGCCCACTATTTTCAGAGGAGCGGGAGAAAAGCAACTTTTTAAATTTAAGAACTAAAACACAACTTTTTATGTTTTATAATTACTAATAAGATACTACTACGTGCATTTTTCTCCATCATACATTAAAAAATAAATAAATAACCCCTCAAGCAGCGGCTTCTACAGAGGTCTGACTGGAGCCTGACAATTTATACGCCATAGTAGAAGGTCTATGAGTATGGCAGGACCTCAGCAGAAAAACAACATGAACATTCATAATTAAAACTTTTAAGGAGTGAAAAAGTAGGCAATGGAAGAGCTTCATTCTCTTCGAAAATGAGATTCCCATATGCGCCAGAGGCGATATGCGTTCTTCTAGTTGTTTTATATTTTCAGTACCCTCTGACAGTGGAAATTCGAACTACTGTAAAATTGAGAAAATAAATTATTAATATTTTATTAGTACCTGTAAAACACACAAAAAAATTGTTTTTCATTTATCTAAAAGCAGAAAAGTTGCATTTTAGGCAACAGGACAAATCATTGCTATTAGGGTAAACCACTTGATTATTACAATCTATGACCAAAAATTTAAGTTTCTAGCAAAAATAGATCGTTTGCAACATTTTTTTAAAGATTTGGTATTTTCCAGCTTTTTTCCACCGCCAGAGGTCGTCTTTCGAGTTTTTATTTAACGCTTTTAGCACTCCCTAACATTGGAAATTCCACTGATGAGGATTCAAAAAATGTAAATATTAATATTTTTGTGGAAAAAATTTTTGCCTACCTACGGGATTCAAACCAGCATATCTCCAGAAACATGCCAGAGTATTCTAACCTGTTGAACTAACGCCGGCTTTTTTTACTAAAAACATTTATCAATTTATAGACCTTTTAACGTCTACAAGTAACGCTGAGATTATCAAATATTGTTTAAATCATTAATATTTTGTTAGTGCCTGTAAAACAAAATATATAGTTTCGTTTATCTCTTAAAATAAAAAAAGTTTCATTTTCGCACTCCCTTTTGACTAAGACGGCAAAGCCTTGTTGTCATTGTAAACCTTTTGATCATAACACTACTACCAAAATTTCAGATTTCTAGTGTAAATAGTTTGTAATATTCGTTTGAAATTTTAGCATTTTCCATCTTTTCCCATCGCTAAAGGGCGGTATTAAAGCTATTGAAAATTTTCAAAATTGCTAATCGAATATTTGATCGACACCTATCCAACCCAAAAAGAATTTTTCATTTAGCTTTAAAAGTAAAAAAAAATGATTGTCTATAGACGGATTAAACAGATGGACAGACAACAGTAAACAGAGAGACGGACAGACAGACGGACAGATACTGGCATAGGCAGACGACAAAATGAAAATAGCTCGTTTTTCAAATGAACCTTACTAGAAATTATTTGTTGGTTTTCAGTTAGCTCATTTCACTTTTGCAGTCGATTGCCGTCTTCTGATGGAATTTGTGGGAAAAAAATATTCATTAATTTCTTTCTTTGAGTGAAATTTTTACACCCAAATGCAGGGTAGTGAGGCATTCGTAAAATATGACAGCTTTTATAGACAAAAAAAGTGGTAGAAATATATAAAATTATAGCAACTGAGAAGTTTTAACTAGATACACAGACTATCTCATAGGCTTTCGTCAATACGATACGACAAAATATGGCGTCCATAAACCACGTGACTCAATCAACCAATGGCAGTGAATCACCGAGATGGCCGGCCTCTATACAGGACCTTTAGTAGAAGCCATCTCCATTGGGATCCGTGATGGGTGTAAATGGTCAGCCACGAGTTCTTACCAGGATGCATTGAGAGTTTGTACACGTACCAAAGTTCCCCCAGACGTTCAATTGAAGCACCCCTATCACTGAGCCACCACCAGCTTGTACTATTCCGATATGACATGTAGGATCCGTGGCTTCCTGGGATTGGCGCCATACCCTAGTCTCCCATTGGTGTGATGAAGTTTAAATCGGGCTTCATCACTCCAGGCTATTCGTTGCCAATTTTCAATGGTCCAGTTTCGATGTTCTTTAGGCAAGGCGTTGAGCCTGGTGTCGTGCCGTTAGAAGTGGGACTCTCATAGATCGGCGGCTTCTGAAGCCGAGATCATGAAGTGAATGTTGCACGGTGCGTGCACTGACTTCCCAGCTGGAACCCACGTTCAGATGATAGGTGATTTCAGATAATGTCTGGCCTCTATCGGTCAGTACGATGCAGGTCAGACTGCGAAGCCCACGATCATTCAAGGCTGGTTGTCCTTTGCTGTTTGTCCTGGTGCTTGAGTTTTTGCAGGAATTTTCACATTCCCGGAACACTTGAAACTGTCGAATGAGAAAATCCAAGTTCGTTGACAATTTCGGAGTTCGGATTTTTTGTTTCTTATTTGGACTGTAAGTACAGGGCAGTCGCATTTTATTGCAAGTGATGCATTCCAGAATTCCTCACATAATTAGACTAACTTTCCCATAAAATTAAATGTAAAGTAGGGCAATGCGTTCTCGGAATGAATAAATCTACAACTATTGGAGCAGATTTTTCCTTTCAGATATATACTTTTTAGGCTCTGTCTGAAAAAAGGGGAAGAATGGGGGTAGGGGATTATGACTCGGAGCATTATCATACAGAAGTAGAATTTTAAATGGAATACCCTCCTACATGCAGTCATGTTTTAAATTTGGACATAGTTGGCTTCCAAAATAATTCCTGAAAACAGAGCCAATCATCCAGCCTATTTTTTGTGTACCTATTGGACTGGAAGTTTTTTGTATTCTTTCAGTGCCCGTAGATTTTCCAAATGGAACACAACTTGCGACTTCAGTTTATAGTCTCCTGCATTGCCACCCATCCATTGGGCACCTACGATCTGCTCTCTGTCAAATGCATATAAATCCTGCGCCTTTCCCATTACGCTTCTCACCAAGAATGCATGGGGAAGCTAATGCTGACAGCTATATATATGACCAGAGTTTCAGCCACGCATGCGCCCAATTGCAGAACTTGCGGTACTGAATTTGGATAACGTCTCCTTTCCCTAATTCAATTGTCAATGGCACTTCAGTGTATAATTGAGTTTTCAAAGACATTCCTGGGCTTTCAACCCTACAAAATATATTGATAGATTATTCTGATGCTATTTAATTATCGATATCGCTTTGAATTACATGCACTGATTGTTTAGATTTATCTCCGCAAAACACCCCGCCCTGCCCACGGTCAGTAGGGGACACCGATGGGCTTGTAAAGACCGCGGTCCGTCGGATGGGACGTTAAGCCGTGGCCCCGTGTGTGGGAAAGCCATACCCTGTGCACGTTAAAGAACACGCTGGATGGCCTTGACGGGAGGCTACCATCTGTGTTCAAACAGCTGTTCCAGTGGATCCCCTTCCCTAACCTTCTCTGAGCATTTGGGGTCCATGTGACCTGGCCATTTAGCCCATGGTGTGCAAAAAAGTGCCGCTCAGAAGTAAAACAACCCAACCCAAAAGCATACACTGATAGCTGTTCTCTTGTGAAGCAGCACGTAAGATGGAATCAACAGTAAAAAAATAGAAAGCTTTGATGTTGATTAATGATATATCAAAAAAAATATTCTTTGAGTTCTTGCACTATTTTTAATAACAGCATACCGAATTTTGGCGCCTCTCGAAAAACGTGTCCTGGGTCGGTTGCATTGCAGCTAATCTATTGGACTGATCCTGGTCCAGACCTCCTTGGTAAGCAGCTGCTTGGAGGGCAATTTCTTGTTATTTATCTTAATATAAGGTAAAAAGAAAATATGGGTATAATTCTCGGGCCTGGGATGTAACCTATTTTTTCATCACGTTTATTCTCCGAATGCTAGTCTTATCAGGAAAGCTAAAATTTCATTAGATTAGGCATAATGTACACAAATTTTCATTTTAAGACTACAGAATTATTTTTTTCACTTTGAGAGAAGGATTTAAATAATACTGAAAAGGAAGATTTGAATTATTATAACTGGCATAAAATTAACCATAATTACCCCAATCTGCATTGTGGAATAAGTGGTACTTGTACTCGTTATATTGCTGTATTCACTAAGTTATGTACACGTATATACATTAGAGGTATGTCTGCGTCATTGGACGCCTTGGATTTATCAGGGACGAATTACTCGAATTTACTCGAAATTACGAATTACTCGAAATTTATCAGGGCAAAATACTCGAATCGTAGCTCAAGTACGTGCATTTGTTTAGGCTGCTACACATTTTACAAAGGCATTATGTGGTTTTTTTTTTTGGTAAAAAAAATACACAGTTGTATCAGAATAATATGACAACCTACCATAGTATAAGTGTTACCGCTAAAGTGCAGAAATCAGTTATTCTACAGATTATCTAGGTATTGTGCAGATTAACTAGGGTGATCCGTTAAAGTGTCGAAAATTGTTTCATTTCTCAAATTACCTAGGTAATCTGCAAATTACCTGGATAATCTGCACATTTCCTACTAGGCACTCTTTAAAGTGAAAATAAAATATGGCGTATCGGCTATTATCGGAATTGGTAATAGCCGGTACATTATACTTTTTCGTTTTTTAACTATCCTATTATTCAGATAACGTATCTAGCTCTACAGTACATCGCCTGCCGCATTATAAAAAACGCCCCAAATGAGCGAAGGCCAAGTGAGAACGAATCTGTCAAGTGATGAATCTCTTGAGTCTCAAACTTCGGGTCACGTGACTCAGTGTTCCGAATTATCATGAAACGGAGGCCAAGTGAGAACCCAAGTGAGAACCCAAGAATGAGAGGCCAAGAATGAACGGAGGCCAAGTGAGAACGAAACTAAAAGTGGAGGAAGAGGGGGGAAAGAGTAGGGAAAGGAAATGAGAGAAACAAACTTTTGAACTTTAACGATACGGAAGCCGTTAATGTGCACATTACCTAGGTAAAATGCGGAAAACTCTTGATTCCGCACGTTAACGGAGCAAATCAGTTAATCTGCAGATTAGCTAGGTAATGTGCACATTAACGGCTTTCGAGCTTTAGCGGTAACATAAGTATGGTAAGTGGTCATATTATTCTGATACGACTGTGTATATAGACGTAATTATTTCGTAGGTACTTTATAATGCAGAAATGTTTTTAACTGTAGAGAACCACTTGTTTCCCCGTGTTCCAACACTATTAATCGAGAAGTAGAGCAAATGACGTCATCGCTTTCCTGTGTTTCAATACATAACCACGGTGCACCTGATTACTGACCTAAAAATATAGTTGTAAAAAAACATTCACAATCATTTCTATGTGTTCATTTAAGCAGTAATGCGTAAATAAATTGGGGGCGGGGGTGGCTCAGTCGGTAGCGCGCCAGGCTCGTAATCTGTAGTTCCCAGGTTCGAGTCCCAACTGGGTCAGCGTTGAGATTTATCTCCGCAAAATTCCCCTCCCTGTCCACGGTCAGTAGGGGACACCGATGGGCTTGGAAAGGCCGCCGTCCGTCGGATGGGACGTTAAGCCGTGGCCCCGTGTGCGGGAGAGTCATACCCTGTGCACGTTAAAGAACACACTGGATGGCCTTGACGGGAGGCTACCATCTGTCTCCCAACAGCTGTTCCAGTGGGTCCCCTTCCCCAACCTTCTCTGAGCCTTCGGGGTCCATGTGACCTGGCAATTTAGCCCATGATGTGCAAAAAAGTGCCGCTCAGAGGTAAAACAACAACAACAACAACAACGTAAATAAATTAAAAACTTGTATTTTAATCGACATAGACTTAAAAAAAAACGTAAATCAGGAAATTAATATGCACATGTGCCTGATAGAAATGACGAATATTCTGCCAGCTAGGGAGCATATTGCAAAGGTAAAAATTTCGGTAAAGTCACCAGAATTAGTTTGGTCTAAAAACACAGGCGTCCTATTGTTAATCGAAAAGAATTTGTAACCAGTCCAGCCAGTAGTCAACGATCGTTATTTAACGAATATCTTCATTTGACTGGTAGGCTCAACATTACTAAACTTTCTATACAAGATGTATGACCTACTGATCTGAACAACTCTGGGTACTTTTTTTTCTACCCTGCTACGGAGTGGCCAACCACACAGGGTCCTGGTGCTGACCTTTTAAACCCACTGGACTGGATTGAGGGAAAATCCTCCGCTCTGTTTTCTGTTTGTGTGTAGGTTGACAGCCCCAAGTGAATAGATTCACAGGATATGTTTTATCAGCTGGTAGATAATCCTGAGCAGAGGTCATCGCAGGCATAATTAAATTCTACATTGGAGGAAGTCTTCCAGTGTAGATGGCTTCAGCCTTTAGTGGTGGGGGAACGGGTCTTTGCCCCATGTCTGCGATTAAGAAGCTGTTTGATATTGTCGGCATTCCCTCTCTCAATAAACATAGTTTCTTTAAATATCCCACTAACAATTTTCTCTCCATAGGTAGTTGGAATGTGAGAACTCTGCACAGAACTTTTTCTCTTGATGTCCTCACACAAGAATTCCACCATTATAATTTAGATATTCTCGGCTTGCAAGAGACCAGATGAGCAGATAAAGGTCAGATTCTTAAAAATAATCTTAAATTTCTCTTTTCAGGGAGGGACGACAATAAGCATCACCAAGGCGTGGGTCTGCTTCTCAGCAGACACGCTAGTGATGCTCTTCTAGGATATGAGTGTATTAATGAAAGGTTTCTTACAGCAAAATTTCAGACAAGCGTTAAAGACTTGAATATTATCTGCTGTTATGCACCCACTGAGGATGCCAATGAGGATGAGAAGGATAGATTTTATGGACAACTTCAGGATATTTTGAATTCTGTCAGAAAAGGAGATATTACTCTTGTTCTAGATGACTTCAATGCCAAAGTACTGACTCTGACCTTTGGGGAGGAGTAATAGGCCCTTTTGGTATTGGTAGCTACAATGGTAATGGGCAACGTCTCCTACAGGTAAGTAAACTCAATGGATTCAGAATAACTAACACTTATTACAAACACCGCGACATACATAAGTACACATGGGTTTTACCTGATGGGCTGCATAAGAATATGATTTATTATATATTAATTAAAAACAAATGGGCTAGTTCTGTTAGGAATACCAGGTCATATAGGGGAGCTGAAATTGGATCTGACCATTACCTTGTTAAAAGTGTCTTGCAACTTAAACTTAAAAAGTGTTGTGCTAGGGTTCAGAAATTTACTTTTAATACTGAAGCTCTGAAAGACCTAGTTATAACCAAAACTTACCATGATAGGTTACTTAGTCATTATGACAGTCATGGTATGCTTATTACTGAAGTTGAGGAAGAATGGGATCATTTTAAACAGGAGGAAAGAAGGAGCAGAGGAGGCAGAATTATCTGAGTGATAAGGCACTTGAGCTTATTTCGGAAAGAAGGAACTGCAGGAATGTCCTTAATTAATACCCTACTAGTCTTAATAGAATGGATTACAGAGAGTTTAATAAACGTGTAAAGGATCAGTTAGCTACTGATAAGAATCTTTGGCTCGATGGCTTGGCTGACAAAGCCGAGGAAGCAGTTAGGCATCACAACAGCAGAGAGCTGTACCAGATAGTTAATGTTTTGTGTGGTAGAAAACGGACAGGCATACAGGGATTGAAGGATAAACAAGGTAAGGGTATAGGTGAGGATTCTGTCATGGCTAGGTGGGCTGAGCATTTCAGTGATATTCTAAACAATGGGGTTAGTTCTGCTCCCATTGTTTGCAATGATGACAAATGCATTGGTGGCTTTAATGTTGGCCCTATATCACAATCTGAAGTTATTTTGGCTATTTTTAAACTTAAACTTCATAAATCCTCAGGGGTAGATGAAATTACTAAGGAAATGCTTAGAGCTGGGAATGTTTCGGTTACCACTTGGATGACTGAAATTCTGAATATCTTTTATGATAAAGGCATGGTTCCTAAGGATTTTGCCAGAGCTATTGTTATCCCTATTTTCAAAAAAGGTGATCACAGTTCTTGTGACAACTATAGGGGTATCAGTCTACTCTCTGTTTCAGGTAAAGTTCTTTCCATGATTGTGCTTAATAGGCTTATGAATCTGGTTGACAGTCAATTGCGTGATGAGCAATGTGGATTCAGAAGTGGTAGGGGATGTGTGGATCAGATATTTTTCCATAGGCAGATTCTTGAGAAATGTTTCGAGTTTCAGAAACCTTTGGTTGCTAGCTTTGTTGATTTCAATAAAAAATTTCGACTCTGTTGATCGTCATAATTTGTGGTTGATGGTGAGATCATATGGTATACCAGACAATAGTTATCATAATGAAAGCTCTCTATAATAACACTGAGTCATGTGTGAGAGTTGGTAAGGAGCAATTGTCATGTGTATTGTCATGTGTCATGTGTCATGATTATCATGTGTATTGTCATGTGTCAATTGTCATGTGTGAGAGTTGGTTGTAGCAATTGGTTTAGCATTACCTCTGGTGTTCGACAAGGGTGCATCTATGGAGATTGTGGAGAAATAGGTTTATACACCTAAAGAGTAAAATTAGGCTGTATAATAGTTTGGTTCTTTCTAGGGTTAGTTATAGTAGTGAAACTTGGATACTTTGTAAACAAGATAAGAGGAAACTAGATGCTTTTGATTCCAGATGCTTACTCAGTATCTTGGGCATTAGGTGGTTCAACTTTGTAACTAATGATGAGGTTAGGCAAAGGAGTCGGCAACCTCCTCTAAGCAGCATATTGTGCAGAGAGAGACTCCGCTGGTTTGGCCATGTTGCCCGTATGGATAAGTATAGATGAACAGTGTGCCTAAAGGCCTCAGAAAGAGGGAGAGATCTAGGATGCGGTGGGCAGACAATGTCAAACAGGACCTTGTTAGAATTGGTGTGCAGTGGCCAGATGCAGTAGATGTAGCTCAGGACAGACTTGCTTGGAGAACTAAATTGTACGGTCTGGTTGGACTTCCGTAGCCCATGGCTGCTTGAGGATGATGATGATGATGTATTTGAACTGGGTTGGCAACTTTTTTATTTTGTCATACTTATGTGTAGAGAATTTAATAACAGGATTAGGTATGAAAATATGAAATGTGTTGAACATATGGTCTACATTAGAATTCTAACATTTTAACAAAATTTCTCTTTAGCAATTCGTAGCTACGTTGGCTAAAAGCAGTGTAAATTTTTTAATTTGTAACTTTAAGGTCTCTGGTGAACCCATTTTGTGAGATGTTGCACCCTTGAAAAAGGCTTTCCGTGAAGTTCCTTTTTAATTTTTGGAAAACTCTCGCATGAAATACGCATGGTGCAAAATCGGGTGAGTATGTAGAATGGGAGAGCTGTTTAATATTTTCTTGCTCCAAATGAGCCATAACTTGCAGGGTTTTGTGAGCACTGGAAGTGTCATGAAAAAGGAGAACCCTTGATATTCCTGTTGTTGGACGCAGCTCCATCTCCTTAGCCATTTTGGGCAAACTATTTAAAATTATTTTTTCAGGTAAGGTGTCCACGACTACCACTCCTTGGGAACTGAAAAAAAAAAAGAAAAAACTGAACATCCACTTCCTTGAGCGAAAGTCTTGTAGGAGGAATTGGAGTCTGGTTCATCGTCCACAACCCAAACATGTTGATCTTTCTGGGAGTTGAATAGCAATAAAACTACGTCTCATCATCTGTGACAGTGTCTGTCAACAATTTGGGGCCACTAAGTTCAAACATTGCTAGCATCTCCATGCACAACTAGCCCTTTTTTACTCTTCTGTTAGTTTGTGGGGTGTCGCTGAGCAGTCAAAGTGCTTCGCTGGATGCCATGAAGTGTTATGTGGGCAGTGATCATGATCTCTTCAGACCATCACATGCCACTAAAATGGTTCCTTTCTCTGGTGTTTCGGCTGTTGTAGTGAGTCCTTTTTCTCTCTAGATGAATAAACGTCGAGAATCGGTGTACAGACTAAATCTGGACTCGTATGTGAATGAACATTTGACCCGGGCCGTAAACGTGATGATGTCTGCATCACATTAAAAAAAGCTCTTATGTTGAAAGGGGGAGTGAGGGGGACACAGTTTTATGCAAAAATTTTGTCGAGGCTGATTTCGGTTGTAAAATATGAAGCTTCGTTACAAAATTAGTGAATATGAAAATGAGATCTGTAGTTTAATTGCATCAAGAGTTTGGAAACAAATTCTAGGAAATCAAATGTCTGAGATATTCTCTGTTCCTTCACAATTTAGACCCACGTTAGAGTTATTCATCAATATAAGAATGCAGCATAATTGCTAGATGAGGTTTTCAGCTGGAAATATCAGAGATTTAGACTGGGATTCTCAAACCTTTTTTTTTAATTCGGAACTTTATGATAGGGTTTTTTTTTTCATTAAAGCTCTAAAAGCTATTCTCATTGCTTTGTTAACTTTCTCTCAGGTCAAATTGGACGTTAAAAATCAGTAAATATTATTTCTTAATAAACATAAATATTGATTTTAATTTTCTTAATATGAAAACCTCAAACAACTACTTGCCACAGAAGTCTGACAGGATACAGCTTAGAGAAGACTTGTGAGGAAGACGAAGTCTCAGCAGAAAGACAAGAAAAAATCCATGCTTTATTATTGGGGGGCTCAAATGCAGGTCTCTCTGATCAGTAAAAAGCATGTTAACCACTCGGCCACCTGGAAGGTCACAGGTATAAATATGAAGACTTGATTGAGTACATAAAGAGTGTTTCATGGTATGAGTTACATGGTATGAAAATACGAAGACATGTTAAGAACAATATGAAGATGGTAATTAATGATGGTCCTATATCATATTCCGAAGTCGCTTTGGCTATCTCTAAATTAAAACTCCATAAATCCTCAGGGGTGGATGAAATCACCACTGAAATGCTTAGAGCTGGGAACATTGTGTTTTCACATGGTTGACTGAAATTTTAAATTTTTTTTATGATAAAGGTGTTGCTCCTAAGGATTTTACTAGAGCTATTATTGCCCTGATTTTTAAAAAAGATGATCGCAGTTCTTGTGATTACTTTCTGTTCCAGGTAAATTTCTTTGCATGATTATACTTAATAGATTATGGCTGATGGACAACTGCGTGATGAGCAGTGTGGATTCAGAAGTGGTAGAGGATATATTGATTAAATATTTTCACTTAGACAGATTCTTGAGAAATGTTTATAGTTTCAGAAACCTGTGGTTGCTAGCTTTGTTGATTTTAAAAAGGCTCTCGATCCTGTTGATCGTCATAATTTGTGGTTGATTTTAGATCATATGGAATACCTGATAAGTTAGTGTAATGAAAGCTCTCTGTAATAACACTGAGTCATGTGTGAGAGTTGGTACATCTTGCAGCGATTGATTTAGCATTGCTAGTGGAGTTGGACAAGGGTGCATTTTGTCTCATTTTCTCTTTAGTTTGGTTATTTATTATGTAATGCGAAATTCTTTGCAAGGGAAAGATTTTGGCCTTAAATGGTCTAGAGATTTCAAAATTTCTGGTTTAGATTATGCAGATGATTTGGTCCTGTTGGCTACTGATGATGAGATGAATTCGTTCTTTAGGGCTGTTGATGAGACTGGTAATAGAGCAGATTTGGTGATAAACAGAGAAAAAACTAAAGTGATGAAAATTGGTAAGGCAGATGGTGCTTCAGTTGCTTTGAATGGCTGTACTATTGAGCAAGATTCTCAGTTTCGTTATCTTGGGAGCTATGTAACAGATACTGGTGATATGCGGTATGAGATAAATAGAAGAATAGGGTTGCCACTGGGACTTTTAAGAATCTATGGAGAGTGGGGAAAAATAGGCATATACACCTAAAGACTAAGATTAGGTTGTATAATAGTTTCGTTCTTTCTAAAGTTAGTTATAGTGACAAAATATGTACTTTTTGTAAGTAGGATAACAAGAACTTTGATGCTTTCGATTCTAGATGCTTACGCAGTATCTTAGGTATTAGGTGGTTCAACTTTATAAATAATGATAAGGTTAGAAGAAGGAGTCATCAACCTCTTTTGAGCAGCATATTGTGCAGAGAGATACTGCGTTAGTTTTGCCATGTTGCCCGTATGCATAGCTGCAGATTGGCAAACAGGATTATGACCACTGTGCCTAAGAGTTTCAGAAAAAGGGGGAGACCTAGGATGCAATGGGCAAACAATGTCAAACAGTAACTTGCTAGAGCTGTAGCTCAGAACAGACACGCCTGGAAAGGAAAATTGCCCAGTCTGGTTTGACCTCCGTAGCCCATGGCTGAATGAGGATTTTGTATGTATGTGATTACCTTTTTATCTTCAGGAAGGAATCACACAGCTTCTATAATGCGTTTCATTAAGATCAATTTAAATGGCTTCCCAGAGACAGATTTCTGTTGTGGTAAGATTCCATGCAATTAATCAAGTTACAGCCTTGACTTTAATTCAACAAGTTCAATATTTATGTCAACTATCTGGCAACACTTTCTTTAGCACTTTGGTTTGGAAGTGAATTGTGACTTTGTTATCTCGTCTGTTGAGAGTTTTAATTTCGAGAGAAATAGGAAGTAAATTAATATCTCGCCCGTCGTCAACGCTATTCGGTCGGTTCATACTGAAGTAAGTTACATGTATTTAACCTTTGCTTTTCACATTAAATTTTAATATATAAAAAGGATAGAAATTAATGTACCATATTGATTTAGCTGGCTTTGCACGGGTTCTTCACTCAAACTCTGAAATATAGAAAAATATATTCTGGTATGTTTATTTTTCCATTTATTTATATGTGCCGGGTTTTCAAATTCTCAGCGGGGGGAGGCTCACATACAATAACAGTATATGAGACATATTTAGTTTGTCTGTTAGATATAGAAAATTTTTAGAGGGGGCCCAACCCCTCACTCCCCATGTTAAGCCGTGGCCCCGTGTGCGGGAGAGCCATACCCTGTGCACGTTAAAGAACACGCTGGATGGCCTTGACGGGAGGTTACCATCTGTCTCCCAACAGCTGTTCCAGTGGGTCCCCTCCCCCAACCTTCTCTGAGGCTTCGGTTCATTGTGACCTGGTCATTTAGCCCATGGTGTTCCAAAAAGTGCCGCTCAGAGGTAAAACAACAACCAAATCCTCCACCCTCCGAAAGTAAATTCTCGAACTCCCTCCACCCCTGCCGAAACTAAATTCTAGAACTCTTCCAAAAACTAAATTCTCGCCCCCCCCCTCGAAACAATCCTGCACCCGACCCTTATGGAAATGTACAATAATTTTTTTCCCTTCGTGTTTTCGCTATGATTATCAAGAAAATCAAATGACTGCTTATTAGTTGTGGAATCCGTGCATATTCATTTGGTAAGAGAAACTCCCTTTAGTAATCTCGTAATCTGTAGTTCCCAGGTTCGATTCGCCGCTCTGCGAGAGTTCAGATTTATCTCCTCTAACCGCCCACCTTGCCCTCGGTGGGAAACGGGTCACTGATAGGCTTGGGCAGGTCACAAGGATAATTGTTAGTAGATGGAAGCCTCCCATCAAGACCTGGGGTAGGGGTGGCTCAGTCGGTAGCGCGCCAGACTCGTAATCTGCATTTCCCAGGTTCAAGTCCCAGCTGGGTCAGTGTTGAGATTTATCTCCACAAAACTCCCCGCCCTGCTCACAGTCAATAGGGGACACCGATGAGCTTGGAAAGGCCGCCGTCCGTCGCATGGAACGTTAAGCCGTGACCCCGTATGCGGGAGAGTCATACCCTGTGCACGTTAAAGAACACGCTGGATGGCCTTGACGGGAGGCTACCATCTGTCTCCCTACAGCTGTTACAGTGGGTCCCCTCTCCCAACCTTCTCTGAGCCTTCGGGGTCCATGTGACCTGGCCATTTAGCACATGGTGTGCAAAAAAAGTGCCTCTCAGAGGTAAAACAATCCAAACCCATCAGGACCATTCAGGGTGCTCTTTAATGTTCACACGGATGACAGGGGTAGGGGGAGCCTTAGTCAACTCTGGTAGGAGGTGTTGGCGAGGTTCATAATCTGCACTTTCCCAGTTTTTGAGGCCAAACTGGAGATTTAACTCCAGCAATTGTGAAGACGACACAGATGGGCTTGGAAAGGCTGCTGACCGTTGTATGGCATGTTAAGTAGTGATCCCTGTGTACAGGGTGGCTCAGTCAGTAGCATACCAGACTCGTAATTTGCAATTCCTAGGTTCAAGCCCCACCTGGGCCAGCGTTGAGATTTATATCCGCAAAACTCCTCCCCCCCTCCCAGGTTCGAGTCCCAGCTGGGTCAGCGTCGAGATTTATCTCCGCAAATTTTCCCTCCCTGCCCACGTTCAGTATGGGACACCGATGGGCTTGGAAAGGCCGCTGTCCGTCGGATGGGATGTTAAGCCGTGGCCCCGTGTGCGGGAGAGCCATACCCTGTGCACGTTAAAGAACACGCTGGATGGCCTTGACGGGAGGCTACCATCTGTTTCCTAACAGCTGTTCCAGTGGGTCCCCTCCCCCAACCTTCTCTGAGCCTTTTGGGTCCATGTGACCTGGCCATTTAGCCCATGGTTTGCAAAAAAAGTGCCGCTCAGAGGTAAAACAACCCAACCTCCCCCCCCTGCGGAGTGAGTAGGGACCGCCAGTGGACTTCGAAAAGCTGCCATCTCTCATATGGGACATAAAGTCGTGATTCCTGTACAGTAGAGCCATATCTTGTGTAAGCTAAAGGAATACAGTGGATCGCATTGACAGGAGGCTACCATCTGTATCCTAACAGATGTCCTTCCAACACCTATAACAGAAGGTCAGTGGACAAAATTTATGACGTCAGCCTAAGTAGTCATACCATACAGCCAATTCTTATATTTTTTGAATGTAATATTATTACTGGTGGACCGTGCTAATCTTATACTAATGTTTATCTGTAAATATATTTTATTTCGAAAATTATTCGTATTTATTATTAAATATCATAATGCTAATTAATTCAGCTGTGGCCCCGTATGCGAGAGAGCCATACCCTCTGCTCGTTAAAGAACATTCTGGATGGCTTTGATGGAAGAAGGCTACCATATGTCTGCCAACCTCGTCCTTGATTCCAGCCTCTGAGTTTTCGGGATCCTTGTGACCTGGCTATCTAACACTTTGACTGCCGCAATGTTAAAATTTTTTCGAGTCCTGGGGCCATATGACTTTTTTTTTCAAATCAACTAAAATTCGTCTTAAATTGCTGTACAATATAAGTTTTTGAGCCGTCCCATGGCTGAGTGGTTAGCACGCTTGGCTACTGATCTAAGGGACCTGGGTTCGAGCCCCGGGTAAGGCATGGTTGTGTGTGTTGTTTTTCTGCTGAGGTCTTGCCATCCTCTCAGATCTTCTACTGTGGCATATAAACTGACAGGCTCCTGTCAGACCTCTGTGGCAAGCAGCTGCTTGAGGGGGTATTTATTTATTTATTATTTATAAGTTTATATAATTTTTATAAATTTGTTGCTTAAAAAAAACTTTGAAAGTATGAATCACGTGTGCTTCACACGCCATGAGCTACAAATTTGTATGTGAAGCACGGATGATTCACGCGGCCCCAGGAGCAAATTAAGTGTGAATCAAATGTGATTCATACGGCAGTCAAAGTGTTAACTCACTGCGTGCAAAAAAAGTGCCGCTCATAGGTAAAACAACCCAACGTACCCGACACAATCTTGCAGCACATGTACAAGTCCCATATCCAAAAGTTGGCTCGCTATTTAAAGAAACTGCGTACCAATTACCATACCGCGAGCTATATGAGCGTTGGGTTGTTTTACCTCTGAGCGGCACTTTTTTGCACACCATGGGCTAAAGGGCCAGGTCACATGGACCCCGAAGGCTCAGAGAAGGTTGGGGGAGGGGGCCCACTGGAACAGCTGTTGGGAGACAGATGGTAGCCTCCCGCCAAGGCCATCCAGCGTGTCTTTAACGTGCACAGGGTATGGCTTTCCCGCACACGGGGCCACGGCTTAACGTCCCATCCGACGGACGGCGGCCTATTCCAAGCCCATCGGTGTCCCCTACTGACCGTGCGCAGGGCGGGGAATTTTGCGGAGATAAATCTCAACGCTGACCCAGCTGGGACTCGAACCTGGGACTACAGATTACGAGCCTGGCGCGCTACCGACTGGGCACTATATGAGCGTACAAACTACAATGTCAACACTACATGGTTGCATCAAGACAAAGTTTCGAGTCATATAGGTCAATGTCTAAGTCCACATCTTCAACGGATGGCAGAGGAAACTGCAATCTGTGTTATACCATTCAAGGATATTCCTGGAAAGTCACCGAATATTTCGCCTGTAGTTTTTTGCGCGTTTAGACTCTTCAAACAAGCTCTGGGTAAAAGTCGATCGTGGACTGTTGATGGATTATGGAAAGCTTGTAAAAGGGGAATGGGACTGATTAGGTATTGCAATGTTTCGTAGAAGCCTAATACAGTGGAAGGTACGTTGTAGGGCAATGGTTGCACAGACAGGAACACACATCGGGCATGATCGACGGTGGCTACCTCCTTTTTTCAAGTAACGCAATCATCCTCATTATATGCTTATTTCAGCGACTGAGAATCAGTCGATTTAGATAGCAGAGTATCATTTAATTTCGAGGAAAGATAATCCATCAACAAATTGTGGACATCCTTCTGTAAATTTTGATTTGAGTAAATGATAGGAGCGGGGGTGGTTTAGTCGGTAGCGCACCAGACTCTTAATCTGCAGTTCCCAGGTTCGAGTCCCAGCTGCGCCAATGTAAAGATTTATCTCCGCAAAATTTTCGGCCTCCCGGCCAGTAGGGAACACCGATGGGCTTTGGCCACCGTGTGTCGGATGGTGCTTTAAGCTGTGTGTGGGAGAGCCATCCTGTGCACGTTTTGGAACACGCTGGATGGCCTTGGCGGGAGGCAACCATCTGTCTCCTAGCAGCTATCCTCCACCCCAACCTGGGGTGAGGGTGGCTCAGTCGGTAGCACAGGCTCGTAATCTGTAGTTCCCAAGTTCGAGTCCCAGCTATCAGTAGGGGACACCGATGGGCTTGGAAAGGCGCTGTCCGTCGGATGGGACGTTAAGCCGTGGTCCCGTGTGAGGGAGAACCAAATCCTGTGCACGTTAAAGAACACGCGGGATGACCTTGACGGGAGGCTACCATCTGTCTCCCAACAACTGTTCCAGTGGGTCCCCTCCCCCAACCTTCTCTGAGCCTTCGGGGCCCATGTGACCTGGCTATTTAGCCCATGGTGTGCGAAAAAGTGCCGCTCAGAGGTAAAACAACTCAACCCACCCTTCTTGGAGCCATCGGAGTTCTTGTGACCTGACCATTCAGCCCATTGTGAAAAAATGCCGCTCAGAGGTAAATCAACACAGCCCTGAAAAAACGATATATAACCTTTGGGAGATTTCTATATTTTGTGAGGTTACGTTTTTCAATCTGAAGCATCACAGGTCAATATTTTCCGATTAGTGTTTCTGCTGAGGTCTCGCCTTCATCACAGGTACTTTTCTATGGCATAATATTCTGACAAGGTTTTTTAACATTTAAGCGAGAATGTAACAAGGATAAAGAAGATTAATTGAACATTTTTTTTTTCTTTTCCAGAAGTGACGATGAAAACTTCTCAACTGATCCCCGTTCTCTTCTTCGTCTTCGCTGTAACCAGAGTGGAGACGTTCTTCGTGGACATGAAGTCCTACCTGCCATTGGCTCCTCTCAACTTGCTCTTACAGGCTGTCGGTTTCGTTGGCATGAATCTTTCTCTTGGCATCTGGTTGCTGGGCAACCTCAGCTTCTACAACGGCATGATGGGAAGGACTTTCAGCTCTACGCACTCCTTTCCCCAGTTTTATCTCTTGAGCGTCGTGGACCGTGACCAGTGCATAGCCAAAGCCGTTTGCGAGATGGCAGTCCAGCCTGATCGCTTCGGACCTTACGGCAGGAGAGTAAGCGATTTAATGGCCGCTCTGCGCAGCGCCACCATGTCACGAGCGATGCTCATTTACGTCACAGCTGCTCTCACGGGGAGGGAAGGAAGTGACGAGACTTGCCAGCAAGAATATCCAATGTGCACGATCAATTTGCAACCACTTATATCAAGGCTTCCGTGAAATCATTTCTGAATTTTGTGAATGAATTTTTGGAGTTATCGTGATATTTCAGACTTTTAATATGATTTACAAAGTAATTATTTGTTTTAAGAATGAGCATGAACAGTAGATATTAAGAATTTTTAAAGGGCACGTAAATTACCTGGCTTTGTGTGGTATTTAGCACGTAATTTGTATGTATGGGTGTTAATATAAAAGTTCTCTCGAAATGAAATGGTTTTTGGTACTTTTCACGGAGATTATTCCACATATTTTACTTCATGTTTCTTTTATACACTGGTTTCCATAACTTAATTAGGGGCGGGGGTGGCTCAGTCGGTAGCGCGTCAGGCTCGTAATCTGTAGTTTCCAGGTTCGAATCCCAGCTGGGTCAGCGTTGAGATTTATCTCCGCAAAATTCCCCGCCCTGCCCACGGTCAGTAGGGGACACCGATGGTTCTTGGAAAGGCTGCCGTCCGTCGGATGGGACGTTAAGCCGTGGTCTCGTGTGCGGGAGAGCCATACCCTGTGCACGTTAAAGAACACGCTGGATGGCCTTGACGGGAGGCTACCATCTGTCTCCCAACAGCTGTTTCAGTGGGTCCCCTCCCCCAACCTTCTCTGAGCCTTCGGGGTCCATGTGACCTGGCCATTTAGCCCATGGTGTGCAA
Source organism: Ryuthela nishihirai (assembly GCA_038380435.1). Lineage (NCBI taxonomy): Eukaryota > Metazoa > Arthropoda > Arachnida > Araneae > Heptathelidae > Ryuthela > Ryuthela nishihirai. Next base: position 7,561,769 of record JAWZYU010000034.1, read on the forward strand.
AAAAGTGCCGCTCAGAGGTAAAACAACCCAACTTCTACTGTGCGTAGAAGGCTTCATGAGGGAAGTCTGTACACTAGAAGTCCAGTAATTTGTATACTCCTTACGTCACAGGCGAAAACAGTTGAATTGGGCATGCACTCATGTTAACTGGACAGAAGAGCAATGGAGGTCCGTACTCTTAACAAATGAGTCCAGTTATTGCTTGCAGAGTGATTCTGGCATTGTTTGATATGGAGAGAACGAGGTACCCGCTATCATTTCAGTAACATACGTCAAAGTGACAGTTACGGTGGAGGTAGCGTGTGTCTTTGGGGTGAGCATTTCCTTAGGTGGACGCACAGACCTCTGTGTTGACGAGTGGGAACCTCAATGCTCAAAGGTGTTGAGATGACATCCTGGATCCTTATGTACGTCCTAACGCTGGTGCAATAGGTGAAACTGTCATAAGATGATAACGCTCGTCCACACAGAGCTCGACTAGTGGAACAATACCTTCAAGAGGATTATGAGCATGGATTGGCCAGCTCGATCTCCCGACCTAAATCCGATTGAGCATGTGTGGGATGCTCTAGGGAGATGTGTTGCTGCCCTCAACCGCCACCTGAAATAAAGGGGAGCTTATTATTGCTTTAAAGGAACAATGGTCATTACTCCCTACTGAGCTGATTCACAACATCATAAACAGCATGGAACATCACTGTCATGCCTGCATTGCTGTAAGGGGTGAACACACTCCTTATTAAAGAACTTTGCCCATTGCATTCTGACACCTCATTTTTGGACAACTTCCAGTAAGTGTTACATTTTGATGAAAAATGTTTCTAGTGTAAAATATTTTTTGCCATTCTGAAAGTAGTATTGTAATTCATGTTTCCATCAAATTTCATTAAATATCATTCATATAGTTTTTTGTTTATCATAATTTTTCTGAGTTTTCCTTAATTTGTGGAAACCAGTGTATAATGTTTGTTTTTTCGTTGGTCATTGCCGTGTTGGGCCACGATGACGTACAAATCCAAGCTAGTAGAGGAGATCGATTCGTCGCTTAGTTACATTCACCATTAGACAGGGACTTTCCCCCCAAATAAATCGGAGTTGGCAAAATTCGGAATGACTTTGCAAGAATCTGCTGAGATGTAAAAATTGGGATTTATTTTTTCTGTAAAATATGGCAAGTTGAAAAATCTTGGGGAGTTGGCAAAATTCGAATCCACTTGGTAAAAACAGCCGAGTTGTGAAAATTGGGATTGATTTTATGAAATTAAGAAGAGTTGGCAAAATTCGAAGTGACTTGGTAAAATTCAGGTGAGATGTAAAAATTGGGATTGCTTTCTGTAAAATTTTGACAAGTTGACAAAATTCGAAATCACTTGGTAAAATATATTGTGAAAATTGGGCTTTTTTGTGCAGATAAGGAGAATTAATAAAATTCGAAGTGACTTGGCAAATTCAGAGAATATGTAAAAATTGGAATTTTTTTCTGCAAAATTACGGCTAGTTTGCAAAATCTAGGGGAATTGGAAAAATTCGAATCCACTTGGTAACATACAGACGAATTTTGAAAATTGCGATTAATTTTGTGAAATTAAGGAGATTTGGCAAAATATAGGGGAGTTGGGAAAATTCAAAGTGACGTGGTTAAAATCAGGTGATGTGAAAAAATGGGATTTTTTCTGTGAAATTTTGGCTAATTCGCAAAATTCGAAGCCACTTTAGAAAATGCAGGTGAGTTGTGAAAATGCTCTCACGGGGCGAAAAAAAACTAGGAACTTACCTGACAGAGACATTAAATATGCAGGTGTTATTTTCTCATTTGGGAAAATTTGATTTCTGAGTTGGAATATTTTTGTTTTCTCTCCCCCCCCCCACAACCACAGTCTTTCGCTACATCTCTGAACCACAGGCTCGCGGGTTGTTATGCCAGTACCGATACATGCCCCAGACGTTCTGCGCTAAGTGACGTGTAGAAAAATAAGCAACAATTCAAGCACGAGAGTAGTGGATGGATTGGGTTGTTTTACCTCTGAGCGGCACTTTTTTGCACACCATGGGCTAAATGGCAAGGTCACATGGACCCCGAAGGCTCAGAGAAGGTTGGGGGAGGGGACCCACTGGAACAGCTGTTGGGAGACAGATGGTAGCCTCCCATCAAGGCCATCCAGTGTGTTCTTTAACGTGCACAGGATATGGCTCTCCCGCACATGGGACCACGGCTTATTGCCCCATCCAACGGACGGCGGCCCCAAGCCCATCGGTGTCCCCGACTGACCGTGGGCAGGGCGGGGAATTTTGCGGAGATAAATCTCAACGCTGACCCAGCTGTGATCGAACCTGAGAACTACAGATTATAAGCCTGCCGCGCTACCGACCGAGCCACCCCCGACCCTGTAGTGGATGGACGACACAGTTTATTTACATTCCCACATATATTATCATGTAGGAATGTGTTCAATTCCGTGGGCCTTCGCTGCGCTGAGGATCCGAATGATTCGGCTCCCTAGAGGTTCTTGGGGCTTCCTCCAATCAGCCCAAATTTAATGTGAACGCTGCTTTGCTACCTCAAACATTCATACGATGAGGTGGAAATTTGCGCTTTACGGATATCTCTTTACCGACCTCAAAACTCGACGAGAGGATATTTAACCCTTGCCTATTGCCTGGTTCGCACAGAACCGAGCCCTGGTTCACACAGACCGTATTTTGGTTCACACAGAACCGAACCCTCTCCTTAAGGGTTTTGTTTTCGAGAAAGAGACTTGACCTGAATCAAACTACATTCCAGTTCGACAGCAACGCTCTGACTGCTCTTCATTGTTTACGCGCTTCTCCCAGTCACACTAGGGGGCGGGGTTGGCTCAGTCGGTAGCGCGCCAGGCTCGTAACCTGTAGTTCCCAGGTTCGAGTCCCAGCTGGGTCAGCGTTGAGATTTATCTCCGCAAAATTCCCCGCCCTGCCCACGGTCAGTAGAGGACACCGATGGGCTTGGAAAGGCCGCCGTCCGTCGGATGGGACGTTAAGCCGTGGCCCCGTGTGCGGGAGAAACATACCCTGTGCACGTTAAAGAACACGCTGGATGGCCTTGACGGGAGGCTACTTTCAGGATTTGACCTTGACGGAATGACCGAAATTCCTTCAATAAGATGCTTTGACGGGAGGTCTCCCAACAGCTGTTCCAGTGGGTCCCCTCCCCCAACCTTCTCTGAGCCCGTGGGGTCTTTGTGACCTGGCCATTTAGCCCATAGTGTGCAAAAAGTGCCGCTCAGAGGTAAAACAACCCAACCCAACTCTGTATGGGAGAGCCACACCCTTTCCACATTAAAGAACACTCTGGATGTCCTTGACGGGAGGCTAACAGTTATCCAGTGGGTTTAATCCCCATAAACTTTCTCTGAGCCCTCTGGGTCTTTTTGACCTGGCCATTTAACCCATTGTGTTCGAAAAAAGTGCCGCTCAGAGGTGAAACAGCCAAACACTCTACTTCGTGTAGATGATCCCTGTCCATTATTTCAAGTTAGAATGTTCCAGTTCAGTTACGAGAGATGGGTTGTTTAAATTCTGGCACTTTTTTTTGCAAACAATGGGCTAAATGCCAGGTCTTCGTGTCACGTGACACGAAGGTTGCCAGTTCACTAATTTCTAAAAAAAATCGTTGCCAGATATTTTTTCTGAATTCTGTAATCAACCATAGTGTTCGGATATTTTTTTAAGCGACTGTACCTGTGGGCATGTACTTGTGTATGTTGAATCACAAAACAGGATAACCCCAATAGATCTGTTAGGAAATTCCATCCTTTGTTTTTAATTTAATAAGGAAATAAAACGTATATGGGGAGGGCCGATTTTTGATTAAATGGTACAGTTCATTTTGACAAAAATGCCATCCATGTTCTATTTCTGTTTTATTTTCTGTGAGCATTTTGAAGCGTATACTTCTGCGCAAGTGAAAAGTTCCGAAATTCTCTGAATATTCTTTAAAACTTCATGTTTTCCGACCTTCGCACTGCATCTGGAATAGCTACTCACTTTTGAAACTTTTCTCTGCAGAATCAGAAGTTGAAAAAGTCTTGAAATCCAGAGCAAAGTTATTGCCCTTGGGTCTAGAAATCAGTCTGAGACTTTGGCACCTCGTGACTTCTAGACCGTCACTTCGATCCATATTTGAAATTGATCACAACAGCAGATCTGAAAAGGGTCGGCGGTGGCTCAGTCGATAGCACGTCAGTTCCCAGGTGTGAGTCACAGCTGTCGCCCCTCGGTCAGTAGGGTGGCTTGGAAAGGCCGCCGTCCGTCGGATGAGACTTTAAGCCATGGTCCCGTGTGCGGGAGAGCCATACCCTATGCATGTTAAAGAACATGATGGGTGGCCTTGACGAGAGACTACCATCTGTGTCCCAACAGCTGTTCCAGTGGGTTCCCTCCCCCAACCTTCTCTGAGCCTTCGGGGTCCTTGTGACCTAGCCATTTAGCCCACGGTGTGCAAAAAAGTGCCGCTCGGAGGTAAAACAACCCAACCCAGATCTGAAATTTACTATTTCTTAGTTCTACTCTCCTAACTAGCCTCGTCTACCTATTTGTAACTCCCAAGCGACGTTGTATAGAAATTTGACCTTTGACCTCGAAAGACCCATCGCATCAAAAAGTTCAGGTTTTTAAAATGTACGATCGGAAATACCACCAGGCACAAATTTTTAGTTCTCTAGCACCGGTGCATTGAAATATGACCCTTGATCGCAAAGGATCCACTATATGCAAAATTTCATAGAAATTTCTGTGACAAACGACCCGAAATGAGCTCAGGCATCAAATTTTACCTCTCTAGCCCCTGTAGGACTCTGGATTCGAATTTTCGTAACGTTTCGTGACTTTCGATTGTGACGTTTCCAGCACTCGTAGATCAAAGGTTTGACCTTTACGAGATCTTCATTTGACTTTGAAGGACACATGACAGATAAAATCACGTATTTTTCCCCCGAGATCTAGATCCCTGATTATCTGCAGGTGCGAATTTTCGAAGCCCTACTAATTCTGCATCATAGAATTAGCATTATCCCCTGCTAATATGATAGTGGCTAAACTAATTGAGTGGCTCATTCGCTCTGGGTTTGTAATCTGCAGTTCCTAGGTTCGAGTCTTACCTAGGCCAAGGTTGATATTTCCCTCCCTAAGCCTCCACTCTGCTCTTAAGTCAGTAGCGGACATCGATGGGATGTAAAGACCGCCCTCCGTCGGATGGGACATTTAGCTGTGGTGCAGTCGCTCAAAAAAGTATCCGAACAATATAATTGATTACAGAATTCAGAAAAAAATCTGGCAACGATTTTTTTTAGAAATTAGTGATCTGGCAACCTTCGTGTCACGTGATTACAGAATTCAGGAAAAATATCTGGAGCGTGTACAGCAACTGTACACGCTCCAGTTATCGTTCACAGCAAACTGGAGCGTGTGCAGTAACTGCGGATGCGTGTGCAGCGTGTGCAGTAACTGCGGATGCGTGTGCAGCGTGTGCAGTAACGGCGTGTGTGCAGTAACGCGGAGCGTGTGCATTAACTGCAAACGCTCCAGTTTGCTGTGAACGGTAACTGGAGCGTGTATAGTTGCTGTACACGCTCCAGATATTTTTTCCTGAATTCTATAATCACGTGACACGAAGGTTGCCAGATCACTAATTTCTAAAAAAAATCGTTTCCAGATATTTTTTTCTGAATTCTGTAATCAACCATAGTGTTCGGATTTTTTTTTGAGCGATTGTACTTTGTTCTTCCTGTTACGTTTTTTTAACGGGAATCTTTCCATTCGTGAATTTTTTTTGCACCTTAATGCCCAATGTATCTTTCACTTGTTTTAGAATAAATTGTTAAGATATGTGGACAGTGATGACAACAGTGGTGGATCTGCCTCTTTGTTAATCTCTCAATGGTGGATTATAGGGATTGCTGCAGGGACTTTTAAGGATCTATGGAGAGTGTGGAGAAATAGGCGTATACACTTAAAGACTAAAATTAGACTGTATAATACTTTGGTTCTTTCTAGGGTTAGCCATGGTAGTGAATAGGGACACTTTGAAAACAATGGTAGCGAATAGACCATGGTAGTGAATAGGGACACTTGTGAAACTTGAACACTTTGTAAACAATGGTAGTGAATAGGCCATGGTAGTGAATAGGGACACTTGTGAAACTTGGACACTTTGTAAACAATGGTAGTGGATAGGCCAGGGTAGTGAAAAGGGACACTTGTAAAACTTGGACACTTTGTAAACAAGATAACAGGAAACTAGATGCTTTTGATTCCAGATGCTTACGCAGTATCTTGGGCATTAGGTGGTTCAACTTTGTAACTAATGATGAGGTTAGGCAAAGGAGTTTGCAACCTCATTTAAGCAGCATATTGTGCAGAGAGAGACTCCGTTGGTTTGGCCATGTTGCCCGTATGGATAATTATAGATTGGCGAATAGGGTTATGAACAGTGTGCCTAAAGGCCTCAGGAAACGGTGAAGACCTATGGTAGACAATGTCAACAGGATCTTGTTAGAACTGATGTGCAGTGGCCATATTTAGGACAGATTTGCTTGGAGAACTAAATTGCACGGTCTGGTTGGCGCTCCGTAGCCCATGGCAGCTTGAGGATGATGATGATGATGATGATGATACTTGCCTTATACTTCTATATTAGTTTATGAGCCTGGTGCACTACCCACTGAACCCATCCCACTCTCTCACTGCATCAGGGGGGCGTGACTCAATTTATAGTGCGGCAAGTTCCTAATCTGCAGTTCCCAGGTTCGAATCTGCCTGGGCAATCATTGAGATTTATCTATGCAAAACTCCTCGCCCTGTCCTCGGTCTGTAGGGGACACCGATGGGCTTGGAAAGCCCGTCGTCCATCTTTGGATAGGACGTTAAGCCATGGCCCCGTGTGCGGGAGAACGATACCCTAAAAGTACACTCTGGATGGCCTTGACGGCCTGGATAAAAGTACACTTTGGATGGCCTTGACGGGAGATTACCATCTGGCTCCTAACAGCTATACGGTGGGTCCCCTTCTCCCAATCTTCTCGGAGCTCGGGGTCTTTGTGACCTGGACATTTAGCCCATTGTGTGCAAAAACATTACGATTGAAAGATAAACCAACCCAACCCACTTTATGAAGGCTACACAAGGAAACGAGGCTCATATTGCCGAGAGGAAACTTTAAACCGTGAGGCTTAGCAAGTTGCCACTCATCACGCTAATTTCTCTCAAGCTTCAATTGTATGACGTCATACTACTTCCACATTTCTTATTGGTGTAAAGAAATATGATCAAGAAGACACAGGTCAGAATAGTTTACTAAAAGAATTATTTCTAAGTCGCATGAGAAAGCCTGTATAAGGACCTCTCAAATATCTGTAACGTTGAATAAATAAATAAATAAATCTAAGTCACAAAAAACAATTGATTCAGCAAATGCACCGTAATATATTTTTAATGCGTTTCTGTTTCCAACTTCTGTTATGCATCGCTTGATTGGTTCGAGGAAAGGTCTGCTGCTCATAGCGCCACCTAGGATGTCACGTGCAGTTGATTTAACATCCAGGATAAAGCTTAGAAAAGGCGAATCGCGTTTGGTGAAGTTTGGCTTAAATGCAAGTTGATAGAAACGAAATTGGAGGTAAGTGCTACTTGTTTCATTCTAAAGTTGACTAAACTTTCTATATTTGAGCTGATATTTTAAAGCACAAAGATTTCCCAGAAAGAGCAACGGATTTATTCCACGTTTGTGAATTTATAGTTTACGTGTAGCTTTTTATTTCACCGATTAACATGCGTTGAATTAAATCGTCTGCAATGAGACATATATGGCGCCGATGATTTGCACGATTTCTTTAACAAGATTTAATTTTAAAATTGTTGTGATCCACGAATTTAATGTAGTTAAGAATAATTCTTCCTTGAAGCACTCCGCAAAATTCCCCGCCCTGCCCATGGTCAGTAGGGGACACCGATGGACTTGGAAAGGCCGCAGTCCGTCGGATGGGACGTTAAGCCGTTACCCCATGTGCGGGTGAGCCATACCCTGTGCACGTTAAAGAACACGCTGGATGGCCTTGACGGGAGGCTACCATCTGTCTCCCAACAGCTGTTCCAGTGGGTCCCCTCCCCCAACCTTCTCTGAGCCTTCGGGGTCCATGTGACCTGGTCATTTAGCCCATGGTGTGCAAAAAAGTGCCGCTCAGAGTTAAAACAACCCAACGTTAAAGAACACGCTGGATGGCCTTGACGGGAGGCTACCATCTGTCTTCCAACAGCTGTTCCAGTGGGTCCCCTCCCCCAACCTTCTCTGAGCCTTCGGGGTCCATGTGACCAGCCATTTAGCCCATGGTGTGAAAAATTGCCGCTCAGAGGTAAAACAACCCAACCCAAATTCTTGAGGTACATTCATTGTTATTCTACTTGTATGTGTTATTTTCATGCACTTTATTTTTGAAGTTAAAAGATTAAATTCTAATAACGATGATGACCTTGAGGCAGAATTTTGAGGAATTTGCTCTTGAAGGTGAAGTCGAAAAGTGACTTACTTTATTGCTAGAGAGGCTTATTGGCTCAGTCAGTCGCGCGCCAGGCTCGTAATCTGCAGTTACTAGGGTCTAGTCTCTCGTGGGTTAGCGTTAAGATTTATCTCCGCAGAACTCCTCGCTTTGCCGTCGTTCAGCACGGGTTACTGATGGAGGGGGGGGGGGGGAATTGGAAAGGCAGCCTTCCGTTGGATGGAACGTAAAGCCGTGGCACCGTTTGCTGTATTGTATCCTTTTTTTTCCATACCCTGTGCACTTGAATAAAGAAAATGAAAGGCTTTGAAGGGAGGCACCCACGAGTCTCCTAACAGCTATGCATACGGTGACCATATTTTTTGGAGAAAATAAAGGACAAATCGGAAATTGTTTCATAATAAAAAAAAAGGTTGCGTTTATTTGTTTCACTAAAAAGCTTTATAATATTTATTATAAATATAAGCATATACATAGCATTTTAAACAATCATATTATTACTTAAAAATTTTAGTTTTGTAACGTCAAGACGTCCACTCTCTTTTACGCTACGTGGGGCGGGGGAGGCTCAGTCGGTAGCGCGCCAGGCTCGTAATCTGTAGTTCCCAGGTTCGAGTCCCAGCTGGGTCAGCGTTGAGATTTATCTCCGCAAAATTCCCCGCCCTGCCCACGGTCAGTACGGGACACCGATGGGCTTGGAAAGGCCGCCGTCCGTCGGATGGGATGTTAAGCCGTGGCCCCGTGTGCGGGAGAGCCATACCCTGTGCACGTTAAAGTACACGCTGCATGGCCTTGACGGGAGGCTACCATCTGAACAGCTGTTCCAGTGGGTCCCCTCCTCCAACCTTCTCTGAGCCTTCGGGGTCCACGTGACCTGGCCATTTAGCGCATGGTGTGCAAAAAAAGTTCCGCTCAGAGGTAAAACAACCCAACCTTTTACGCTACGCAGAGTCAAATACAATATGTACACACGCACATCAACGACGCAGACCATAGATGTCACGCCGCTAGCGAGTGCCGGCGAAATGACAGTTTCGTGTTTCTATGGGCCGTCTGCTGCGAGCCAATATTCAGTTTACTATGGCCGAGTGGTTAGCGCGCTTGGCTACTGATCTAAGGGATCTGGGTTCGAGCCCCGGGTAAGGCATGGCTGTTTGTGTCGTTTTTCTGCTGAGGTCCTGCCATCCTCTGACCTTCTACTATGGCATATAAACTGACAGGCTTCTAGCAGATCTCTGTGGCAAGCAGCTGCTTGAGGGGGTATTTGTTTTATTTTTATTTAATTTACAAAATAAAGGACGTATGGTCACCGTAGCTATGCAGTGTATCTACTTCCACTAGGGGCGGGGGTGGCTCAGTCGGTCCCGTTCCAGGCTCGTAATCTGCAGTTCCCAGGTTCGAATCCCAGCTGGGGCAGCGTTGAGATTTTTCTCCGCAAAACTTCCCGCCCTGCCCACCGTTAGTAGGAGACACAGATGGGATTGGAAAGGCCGCCGTCCGTCGGATGGGACGTTAAGCCATGGCACCGTGTGCGAGACAGCCATACCCTGTGCACGTTAAAGAACACGCTGGATGGGCTTGACGGGAGGCTACCATCTGTCTCCCAACAACTGTCCAGTCAACATCCCCTACCCCAATCTTCCGAGTCTTCGGGGTCCTTGTGACCTGTCCATTTAGCCCATTGTGTGCTAAAAAAGTACAACTCGGATGTAAAGAACCTAACCCTTTTGATGGCATTATTTCTGGGTGCTTTTTTATAATTCCGATCGACGTTTTATATTGTTTTAGATTTTCTATTTTTTAACTATGTTGTCTGCAATAATAGTATTTTATTAAAATTCGGAATAGTTTTTTTTTTTAGTTTTGGTATACGTCTAATGAACTATTATTCAATGGTCCTGTGTTCTTTTAATGTTCTGGAAAATTTATTGCATGGGCTTGGAATGGACGTGGGGTCACGGTTGAATGCGTTGGCTGACAGACGTCAGGCCATTAAGTCTCTGTAGAATGAGGTTTCAGATTTTGTGTGTCGTGAGTTGAGGATAGTTTTTATAGCCGTGTTTAGTTTTGCAATTATGCGGCCAGAGTCGGTCTTCTGCCATGTTGGATTGTTTCCACACCTGTAGTGTACGAAGTGGTTAATTTGCATATGGGTGTCGTTCATTGGTGTATGCTCGTGGCGGTTTCGTTATAAGCATGGAGTTAGTGGTGTTGGCATCATTTGCTGGTGGGCTTTGAATGGTCATAGGGGAATATACCCTGCTCTTTGAAAAACTTGTAGATAGGATCAAATATTTGCAAGACTTGAAGATTGATAGCAGCAGGGAACGAGTGTGGGACAGATGATGACTACAGATGATCTTGTAGGAAGATGATTTGGAGAAGGACTCTGGACTGTTACGAAGGGCTCGGGGTTCGGATCTATCGATGGAGCAGATAGTTAAGTTTGCGGATAACCACGAGCCCACACATTCGCAAAGTATTGCCGAAAATGGAAACTGGGAATGGGGATCTGGGAAGAGAATATCCACTTGGCACTGTTTCTGTTTGGAGGTGGCAAAGGATGTTGGTGTCGCCAGGTCACAGCAGATTGGTGCGCCCTGCATTAGTGACGAAAATGGTGTGAGCAAGTTTGGTACTGTGAAGGTCGCTGGGGGGAGGCACGTAAAATGAGATGACGAAAGGCTGCATAGACGATATGTTTGACGGTCATATGGTTTAATTTATGTAGAGTAAGCTTCTGCCCGTTTCTGAGGCTAATTGAGCATCATTGAAAAGCTTATCCGCCCCGTTCCTGATGAAGTTCCACATGTTACGGTGAGTAATACTTTAAACCATTACAAACCAAAATTAGTATTTAGGTTCTGATTTTAATTTTTCAATTGTTGTATGTTTAAGTATATTTTAGTTTTTGGGAATGTATGGAGCGCTTCCAAATATCTGGGGAGGGGGAAAGAAGGTACGGGGGGATTGGAGCAAATTGGTTTGTAGTTTATATTGGTTGGTTGTTTTATCTCTGAGCGGCACTTTTTTGCACACCATGGGATAAATGGACAGGTCACATGGACCCCGAAGGCTCAGAAGGTTGGGAGAGGGGACACACTGGAACAGCTGTTGGGAAACAGATGGTAGCATTCACAGTAAAGGCCATCCAGCGTGTTACAACGCTGGATGGCCTTTACTGTGGAAAAAGTGCCGCTGGTTACCTCTCAGCGGCACTTTTTGCATACAATGGGCTAAATGGTCAGATAACAAGGATTCGGAAGTTTGGGGTCTCGGCGGTACTTTTTGCATACGATGGGCTAAATGGTCAGATAAGGATTCGGAAGTTTGGGGTCTCAGCGGCACTTTTTGTATACAATGGGCTAAGTGGTCAGATAACAAGGACTCGGAAGTTTGGGGTCTCAGCGGCACTTTTTGCATACAATGGGCTAAGTGGTCAGATAACAAGGACTTGGAAGTTTGGGGTCTCAGCGGCACTTTTTGCATACACTGGACTAAGTGATCAGATAACAAGGACTCGGAAGTTTGGGGTCTCAGCGGCACTTTTTGCATACGATGGGCTAAATGGTCAGATAACAAGAGCTCGTAAGTTTGGGGTTCGTTATTCCAGTGGATCCTTATTCCAATCTTTTCTCAGCCCTTGGGTAAAGAGCCTTTGGTTTCTCAGACTTTTGGCAAACGAAATCGGAGTTGGTTTTGTGACCTGACAATTTTGGCCATTGTGTGCAAAATGGTGCTGCTCATAAGGAAAAAAAATTAAAACCCTTGAAATTAAAATATTAAAAATTAGATAAAAAAATAACCCTTGAAATAATTGGGTGGAATTATTTTCTTTGAGTGGGATTTCGATCCATTTCTCGTAGAAGCATCCCAGGCTTCATAACTGCCAGACCAACAGTTTTAGCGGTTAACGCATGGCACGCTTCCGGGAAACATGGGTTCGAATCCCTCTCAGTACAACTAATTTTTCATCGAATTATTTGAAGTTTGTTTACAGGACAATTTTCCTTTGACAACGACAGGTGGATTCGCAGGGGTTGTCCAGTTCTATTGCCACCAAGGAGCCCCGATTTCGCACCTTTTTGTTGTGGGGCTTTGAAAAAGATGACATTTGCATGCAGAGAATTCGAGATCTGAAACATTTGAAAGCTAGAATAAGAGGCAAGTAACAAGAGATAGGCTGCAGCATGCATGGCAAGAAGTGGAACACTAATTGGACATATACGGAGTTAATTCCGGGGGCATAGCTATGGGGGGGGGGGGAGACTCCCGAAGGAAATAGGAGTTGTCAAAATTCGGAGTAATTTGGTAAAACTGAGGCGAAATGTAAAATTATGTTGAGTTGGTAAAATTGGAAGTGACTTGGTAAGATAGATGTGAGTTGTAAATTTAAAAAATACCCATCTTCCTATATGGCCCTAAAAAGTACAAAATAAACCTAAAGCATACTGATGTTGCGATCAGTCGCTGAGTTCGTATTCACTTCAAAGGAAGATAAGGCGCCGATTTATCTCCACAAGATTGCCTGCGCCCTGTCATCCTTTGAAGTGAAGACGAACACGGTGACTGATTGCACCATCGATATGTTGTATACTTTCAGCACTCGTATTCTGGAAATGTAGCGGAAAAATTGCTCTTATATATCCCTTTTATAGGGGGGCGAAGAAGGCATCTTTTTTAGTCCGACACTCCGCAAGCTTTCATTTGGTACAAAAATCGTTGATTTTTCTTCGTCGCATTCGAAAGACAGTGCGCCATAAAAACCCAAACAACCAACCAATCGCATTCTAAAGATATGGTGAACAACTTCGTCAAATCCGAGAAACCAAAAACTGTCGAAGCTAAAAGCAATAGGGGAAACTCTCCCCCACCCCCCGAACGAAATCCAGAGTGGGTCTGTTAATGATTTAGAATTAAATTTATGCAGTCATGTTCTCAGTTGGCGAAATTTTCCATCTCTACCCCCCTCCATATTCCCTTCGCTACGCCCATTGTTAATGCTAATTATGTGCAAAATTATTTAAGGTAAGCTTTGAATTAAAATAGTTTCTTGAATGTATTTTGCTACATACTGATCCTCGAAACCACACCATTATTTTTCCGACACTGTGTTCCACACTGCTCCGACTTTTCTGTTTAACCATTTTGCACTCTACTGGAATCTTGTGATGCTATTTTAATTCTCTAACGAGAGTCGCAAAATGTAATTTACCGCGAAATGTCATTTTTTATCTTCCCACCCCACCTCTTACTGGAAATTTTTTTTATAGGTGCCCAGTTTGATATTCGAATTAGTTTCTCTTTGTGGCAATCTTCAGATTTTTTTATCTTTACAGATTCAGCCAATCAGAATGAAGATTTTAAAAATAGCCGCGACTTTGCTCGTGAGTGTGTTGACCATCTGCCCCGTCGACGTCACGATCCTTGCCACTTCGGGCCACTTGCTCGCCCTCTCCCCCTTCCGAAAACTTCATCCAATCGGGACTCTCTCACGTTAACTCCAACCACGCTCGTGCTCTCTACGACCTGAGCGGTTTCCGATCGGTGAGCGACCAAGGGGTCGGCGAGAGGAAGGCCGCCACCTTCACCCACGAGGTGCGGGAGATCTCCGGCCAGCAGAGGAGCGAGCAATTGAGGCGGGCGAAGAGAGATTATCCCATGCACAAGGAAAGAGTTTATCTGGAGCGACTCTTCGACCTCTTGCAACGGATGGATAGCAACTCGTGCATCTCGAGGCTCCTCTGTGAAGTGGGATTCGACCCTCAGCCTTTCGGATTCATCGGACATCGGATATTTAATTATTTAAGGTATGTACAGTAAGATACGTTTTTGTTTAAAGTCTTGTAAAGGATGCCGATGGAGCTAAAGTCGAGGGTTCGGATTCCTTTGACCCTCCTGCGCGCTTCAATAATTGAGGAAAGTTCCGATTCTAATTTTTGGTGCATAGATTCATTTACTGAAAATGGAAAGATGTTTTTATTTAGTTGGTACAGTCGCTCAAAAAAGTATCCGAACACTATGGTTGATTACAGAATTCAGAAAAAATATCTGGCAACGATTGTTTTAGAAATTAGTGATCTGGCAAACTTCGTGTCACGTGACACGAAGGTTGCCAGATCACTAATTTCTAAAAACACGTTGCCAGATATTTTTTCTGAATTCTGTAATCAACCATAGTGTTCGGATACTCTTTTGAGCGACTGTACGACAGTCCCATTTGGGTCAGCGTTAAATTATCCCGGTTAAATTCCCATGTCCTAAGTGAGAAAAGGGCCGTCCCATGGCCGAGTGGTTAGCGCGTTTGGCTACTGATCTAAGGGACCTGGGTTCGAGCCCCGGGTAAGGCATGGATGTACGTGTTTTTCTGCTGAGGTCCTCCCATCCTCAGATCTTCTACTATGGCATATAAACTGACAGGCTCCTGTCAGACCTCTGTGGCTTGAGGGGGGGGGGGATTTATTTTATTTATAAGTGAGAAAGGGAAAACAGATGGACTTGGCCGCCGTCCGTTGGATGGGACGTTGAACCGTGGCAACGTACAGGAAATAAAGGGCTTAGGGAAGATTGGAGGAAGGGGCCCAGTGAACAGTTAAGACACAGATGAAGACATGACCTTGACAGGGGGCGGGGGTGGCTCAGTCGGTAGCATATCAGGCTCGTAATCTTCAGGTTCGAGTGCCCCAGCTGGGTCAGCGTTGAGATTTATCTCCGCAAAACTGCCCGCCTTGCCGACGGTCAGCAGAGAACACCGATGGGCTTGGAAAGGCCGCCGTCCGTCGGATGGGACGGTAAACCGTGGCCCTGCATGTGGGAGAGCCATCGTAACCTGTGCACGTTAAAGAACACGCTGGATGGCCTCGACGGGAGGCTACCAGCTATTCCATTGGGTCCCCCAACCTTCTAAGAGCTTTCGAAGTTCTTGCGACCTGGTTATTTGAACAACTATGTGCAAAAAAAAAGTGCCGCCCAGAGGTAAAAAAAACAAATCGCTGTACTTCTACAGCAGCAAATGTTCGACATTATTCTAAACTGAAGTCGTCTGAATAAGTTTTATAATTTAGGTCTTGTAGTTGAAAAGATGTGGAGTTTGTGGGAGGTGGGCAAGGCGGTAATCACTGCCTGAGTGTGATGAGGTGGCAGAGTTGATGTGCTTCGGTCTGATTTTTCGGGGCTTCGTTAGATGTGGGAGGGTGATTAAACATCCGCCCTCCCCTCACTTTTGATTGTCACTGACTAGGGCTGCAAAAGAGAGCGAGAATCCATAATGAATCGGCCCTGAATTTTAAACCAGTCGAGATACTTGAACCACACAGGATGATGACCCTAAAGGGGTAAATAACGTGGCAATTCAGCATCCCATTCGCCCGATTAAGTTGAATGAGAAACTGATGGTGGGCAATCTAAGGCCGCGTGACTTTCGACCATTGTGCTGCCGCATTCATAAAACAAAAATTCTTAAATTTTACCCCAAAATAACAGTGGTAACATCTTTAAATATGAATAATGTTAAAGCAGTAATTGTTACGTTATAGAAGCTCTAAAGCCAGGGTCGGAAAGTCCCAACTGCGCCTGCGTCGAGATTGATCACTGCCGCCCCCCGTTCTGACCTCCCTCAGAAAGGGAACACCGATGGGCTTCAAAAAAATCGCCTTCCGCCGGATGGGCCGTAGTCGTGGCCCCGCGAGCTGGTTTTACTTGGGCTGCATTTTTTCGCACAATGGGCTAAATGATCAGGTCACAAGGACCTCAAAGGGTCTGAGAAGGTTGGGGACACACTGGAACAGCTATTGGGAGAAAGGTGGTAAACTCCCGTCAAGGCTATCCAGCGTGTTGAACGCTCACAGGGTGTGGCTTTCCTGCACACGGGTCGCGGCCCAACTTCCCATCCGACGGCGTCCTTTTCAAGGAGAGTTTTGGAGAGAGAAATCTCAACGCTGACCCAGCTGGAACTCTAACCTGGGAATTAGAGATAACGAGCCTGGTAAGCTACCGACTGACCCCCCCCCCCTCGAGCGGGAAAGCCATACCTCTATGCACGTTAAATAAATTCGGAAGGTAGCCTCCCGTCAACACCACACACAGCCTGCTAACAGCTGTGCACGCGGCCCCTCTCCCCCAAATTTGTGCTCTCGGCGTTCTCGCCATTTATATATTATTGTGTTGCCGTTCAGAGGTAAAACAACTAGCACTTCCTACCAAGTGTTTAGTTTGCGGCTTGATCTGTATTCCACCCACTCCAAGTGTCCGAATCTCTGGGAGAGTTGCCGTCGTCTACATGACGACGGCAACCATTTTACCTCTGAGCGGCACTTTTTTGCACACCATAGGCTAAATGGCCATGGTGTGCAAAAACATGGACCCCGTAGGCTCCAGAAGGTTGGGGGAGGAGACCCACTGGAACAGCTGTTGAGACAGATGGTAGCCTCTCGTCAGGGCCATCCAGCGTGTTCTTTAACGTGCACAGGGTATGGCTCTCCCGCACACGGGGCCACGGCTTAACGTCCCATCCGACGGACGGCGGCCTTTTCAAGCCCAACGGTGTCCCCTACTGACCGTGGGCAGGGAGTTTTGCGGAGATAAATCTCGACGCTGACCTAGCTGGGATTCGAACGTGGGAACTACAGATTAGAGCCTTGAGCGCTACCGACTGAGCCACTCCCGCCCCTACGAATGGAGGGTCGAGTTTTGAATGGAACAGTACATCAGGAATGCGCAGTTATCAATGGAAAGACGTTTCACGAACAGTGTTTTGGAGAGGGTCTAAAACCTTGCAGTGCACAAAGCTACGGCGAGATGAAGCTGTAGACGAAGTTTGGTGGTCCTAATCATACCCTGTGCACGTTCAAGGATACGCTGGATGGTCTTGACGGGAGGCTACCATCTGTCTCAATAGCCATTCCAGTGGGTCACCTACCCCAAACTTCTCTGAACCCTAGGAGTCCTTGTGACTTGGCCATTTAGCCCATGGTGTGCAAAAAACGTGCCTCTCAGAGGTCAACCAAACCAACACTGAACTCGTGTTATTTGCATATTCAGTTCCCTAAATGAAGGCTATGAAAGGGAGATTGAGTTGGAGGAAGGGGTGCAACATATGGCCAGACTTCGTCAGTCAAAAATGTCGCGGCCATTTCGGAGTTCTCTTTAACGTGCACGTGGGGCCATGGCTTAACATCTCATCCGACGGACGGCGACCTTTCCGAGCATAAAGTTACCTTTCCTGACCGAGGGTACGGTGTGTGCGGAGCGGTTGGCGGATATTAATGTAACCTGGCAACTGCAAATTGGGAATCTGGCGTGCTACCGAATGAGCCAACCGGGCTCCTACTTTTTAACGCCTCTCCATTACCATCTTGATCGCATCTTTTGAAAACTTTTTCATTTTCTTTTAAAGAGGCTTACAATCTGCAGTTCCCAGGTTCGAGTCCCAGATGGAGCAGCTTTGAGATTCATCTGCGCAAATTGCCTAGTCTTCCATCAATAGGGGAAATGAGCTTGTAAAGGCCGCCGTCCTGCAGATGTGATGTTAAGCCGTGGCTCAGTGTGCGGGAGAGCCTTAAGCTGTGCACGTTAAAGAATACGCTGGATGGCCTTGACGAGAGCCTATCTTCTGTCTGCCAATAGATGTCGGTCATCTCTCCTCAACCTGTTTTGAGCCCTCTGGGCCCTTGAGAGGTGGGGGTGGCTCAGTCGGTAGCGCACCAGGCTCGTAATCTGCAGTTCTCAGGTTCGACTCCCAGCTGGGTCAGCGTTGAGATTTATCTCCGCAAAAGCACCTGCCCATGGTCAGTAGGGACACCGACGTTAAGATTTATCTTCCGAAAACCTTCCACACTGCACTCGATGATCAGGGGACACAGATGGGCTTGGAATGGCCGTCGGCTTCCGAGGCCCTCAGCCAATCAAATTAAAGAGGCCCCAAAAATTCGAAAGTCTATTATAATTGAATGGAACATTAGAAAGTAAAAGGAAATTGTGAAAATATTATTCTGGCAATGGTTAGTTAATGAGTGCACAATAGATTAAATATATAAAAAAAATTCCTAACAACTTTAAAAGCATTTCTTTGATGCCCCTCAAATGGCGAGGTAGTTAACTTATAGTTTAGTTAATAACTACAGTTAAGCTAACTAAGCTATGTGTCCTACCCCGTGCTGAATGGCCTCGACGGGAATTAAGTCAAATGTTCAAAGGGTGTGTGCACGAGATCATACCCTTATGCACGTTAAAGAACACGCTGGACGGCTTTGAAGGGAGGCTACCATCTGTCTCGTAACATTCCCTTACAATCTTCTCTGAACCATTGGAGTCCTTGTGACCTGGACGTTTAACTCATTGTGTGCCAAACAGTGCTGCTCGCTGCCTTGACTAAATATGCATTTATTCAGCAAAAGTCTTAAGTTATTTTTAAATCGTAACAAAGCAAAACTGAGTCTGCAAGTTCTACAGTTCAACAGACTGAACATCTGCTGTACATGTACCCATATAAAAATGTTTTGCTGCAGATTTGTTTACAATATATCCAGTCTATAACCTTTGTAGAAAAAAAACTCCCCTTTTCTCTAATTGTTTGGGGGTGGGCTCTGTTGGTAGTGCGGCAGGCTAGCAACCTGCGCAAGGCTAATCCCTAACCTTTGTTAGTAGGGGACACCAATGGGTGACTTCTCCGAGCCATCAGGGTCCTTGTGACTCGGGCATTTAGCCCAACAAAAGTGCCGCTCATAGTTAAAACAACCAACCCTGGTATTGTCTTATAATGGAATAATTTATTTCTGTAACGGCGGAAAATATCTTGGGGATTTAATCTTTAAGTTTCGGGCTACGCCAGAGTTTTTTTTGCACCGTAGCATTTGATTTCTCTAGGGATACGATTCGGTAGGGAAATGTCTCGTTTAAGAATAATTACCCCAATTCAAGCAGCTGCTTGCAACAGGAGCCTGTCGGTTTATACACAAAGGTCACTTTGATGAGGAGCAAAGCACGCTAACTATTCGAATTATTCAATAACTTCTTATTGGAAGGGGTGGGAAAAATTGTTTAAATATTGATGTTAAATTCGCGTTGGAAAAAAATTGACCGCTAAATTGGGCCGTCACCTGACAGAGTGGTTAGAACGATTGGTTACTAATCCGTAGGAGCAGAGTTCAAGATCCAGCTGAAGACATGGATTTTATTTTTCTGCTGAGGTCTCTCCTTCACTAATCTTTGTGGCGAATGAAACTGACAGGATCTTGTCAGACCACTGTGGCAAGAAGCTGCCTGAGGGATTTAACGGTTGGAAAAATACTACCTTCAATCTGATGCGAAGTTGAGCCGTGTGCGGGGTTGGATTTTACCGCCAAGCAGAAGTTTGTCCAAAATGGGCTAAATGCTCAGGTAACAGGGACTCTAAAAACGTTGAACAAATCCATCCAGCAAGTTCTTTAATATGTGCGAAGTATGCTGCCTCAACACAGATCACGGTTTTACATTCAATCCAACGGATGGCTGCCTTTCCAAGACCAGTGGCGTCGCCTACTGAGGAAGGGGAGTTTCGTTGGGATAAGTCTCGACGGTGGCAGAGATCGGACTCGAACCAGGGAACTTCGGTAGTGCGCTAGACTCACGACTGAGATAATGACTCGATCTACTGGTGTTACCTAAAAAAAAAATTGTCTAGGAGCATTTTGGGTCTTGAACTTAGAAACTATAAAATTCGGCATCTGAGCAGACTAAAGTTGGCTTTTTTTAAATCTCGGATCAGCACGTTTTTTGCCCACAATGGTCCAAATGTACAGGTCACAAGGATCCCGACAGTACAGAATATTGGGGGAGGGAACCCACTGGACAGCAATTAGCCCATCGTGTTCTTGCATAGAGTATGGTGCTGCTGGACGAGAGCCACGGCTTATAATGTCACCTCCGATGACCTTTCCGAGCCTATCCCGTACTGACCCTGGCCAGGGAGTGGAATTTTGCGGGGATAAATCTAAACGCTGGGACTCGAACCGGTGATCTGCAGATTAGGAGCCTGGCGCGCTACCGACTGAGCCACCACCACTCCTCCGTTCTGAAGGGACAGCAGTTCTTTTTATGCGGATATTAGTTAAATCCTCGGAGCGTCTTTTTTGATTTAATCTAATTCCTTTCCTTCAAAAATATTAAGTGGATTGCCCGTATATTTTCTTAACATACTTCCTATGATAACTATGGGTTTTAATTATAAAAAGAAATCTAGAAAAAGATTCTTGACGGCTCTAAAAGAGCACCGATTTCATGGTATATGCCTTATAAACTTCCTTTTACCCATCTATCCCATCAATGGTGTTACCATATTGGTGGAGAGCACATACAGTCGCTCAAAAAAATATCGGAACACTATGGTTGATTGATCTCTATGTTGCGATCTTGTGCAACCACGGCAATTCCCGGTTCCGCCTGACAGCACTACCTGGTTAAAGAAAAGCCATGACTATCTAGAGCCGGGGGCAAGGAATACGCCCTATAGGCGCACCTCAACCCCGGCCTCACATGGCAGCAGTCCTATAGAAGGAAAGCTAACCACCGGAAGAAACCTAAATTTAATCTATTCCCCGGTTTGCAAATGTGCAAGGATATAAAGATCCAAGCTCGATCGGCACCCGGGGTGGAGACTCTTAGTAGGACCCAGACTTTTTGGACGGCTCGTGCCTACTAGGCAGGAGGGACCTTTCGACCGAGCCGTCGAACTGACCACCCAAGGTCCCTGAGGTGAGGTCTCCGACGCCGTCACCACCCGACCGGCAATCAAGCCGGCCAGCAGCGTCTTCGACCTCGGTTGGCCTTGGCCATGTCCAACCGGCGCCCAACCCGGTCGGCACAGCCTTCAGCCGGGTTGCTGGGCCCTAGGCCCCCCCACCACGACAAGGTGGTCCCCTATTGGGGGGGAACTATGGTTGATTACAGAATTCAGAAAAAATATCTGGCAACTATTTTTTTTTTATAAATTAGTGATCTGGCAACCTTCGTGTACTGTATACAATGGTTGCCACATAACTAATTTATAAAAAAATCGTTGCCGGATATTTTTTCTGAATTCTGTAATCAACCATTGTGTTCGGATATTTTTTTGAGCGACTGTAAGGTCATCCCGTGCCAGGTAGGATAGTCCCATGAACACACCAACCTTTTTTCTCTTTCATCGGCTTTGCGAATATACAGGGTGTCTCAAAAATATAGGTACAAACTTTTAGGGGAGGTAGATAACATCTAATGGAATGAGAATTGCATAGGAACCCATAACCGGAAACGTCATGGGAAAGTGGTAGCAGAGGTACAAGATCTGAAAGGAAACAAGACAGTGATTAATGGGAATTTTTCCATGGCGGGAGTACGCGTCGATCGTGGCCGTCTTCGTCAGCCGACTACCGCTCTAATGAGTAAATCCGAAATTTCCCCTCTAGCGCACTGATGAACAGCGCCGCCTATTGACTTACGGTGATGTTTCCGGTTATGGGTTCCTATGCAATTCTCATTCCTTTAGATGTTATATACCTCCCCTAACGTTTGTACCTATATACATGGCGTCTCAAAAGTTTATCAATTGTTCTCAATCTTTTATGCTTCACGTAACCCCTGGAAATGAGTATGTAACTGGCGTACTCCTTGTATAGATAGATGAAACTATAGTTATTGTATAACAATGGGAATAAAACACATATCAGTGGTTCTCAACCTTTTATGCTTCACGTACCCTCTGGAAATGTGTATGTAACTAGCGTACCCCTTGCATAGATAGATAACCATTGTTATACTATAACTATAGTTTTATTTTTACTTTGTTACTAGATCTACCGACTTTTCAGCTCTCGCAGTGTACCCCCAAAAATTTACCACGTAGCCCTCGTTGAGAACCCTTAAGTGGATCCATTTCCACTTCAGTATCCAATGACCTGTCCGGAGATCTAAATGTGTTTTCATACTCGAGGACTGTGATTTCGGAGTTGGGTTGTTTTACCTCTGAGCGGCACTTTTTTGCACACCATGGGCTAAATGGCCAGGTCACATGGACCCGAAGGCTCGGAGAAGGTAGGGGGAGGGGACCCACTGGAATAGCTGTTGGGAGACAGATGGTAGCCTCCCGTCAAGGCCATCCAGCGTGTTCTTTAACGTGCACAGGGTATGGCTCTTCCGCACACGGGGCCACGGCTTAACTTCCCATCCGACGGACGGCGGCCTTTCCAAGCCCATCGGTGTCCCCTACTGACCGTGGGCAGGGCGGGGAATTTTCCGGAGATTAATCTCAACGCTGACCCAGCTGGGACTCGAACCTGGGAACTACAGATTACGAGCCTGGCGTGTGATTTCGGAGACCTTTGGGAATACTAACAATGAAACAAATTTAAGAAACGGTTCTATGTTAAAAGATCAGAACTAGAACTCTTAATAGCAAACTGAGAGAAAAGTACAAAGGGTGTTAAAGGATATTTAACTGGCTTTAAAAAGGTGATACACGAAAATGCGAAAGTTGACTTGGATAAATCGGAATTATTATTCATTAATTTATGATTGATTCCTGGTTTACAGGAGGGCCCACAAAATCCAGTTGCCTTAGAATTGGTGGAATTCGCCTTCGTCACATCTACTTGGTTGATTTTGAGAGATGAATTGTAATTGAACCATCTCTCTGTGTGTGTGTGTATTTGTTCTAGAAATCAAACTGTGGTTTCGGTAACTCTAGATCTGTAGCCCGTCATTACGACCTCTATTTGACCTCGAATGCGGCACCGGATCTAAAAAATTCCCGTTATTTCTGAGTTCTACTTCTGGAGATGCCGTATTTAGACATTTTTAGATCTTCAGCGCTGGTATAACTGGATTTGAACTTTGACCTCGAAGGACCCATGACATCCAAAATTTGGCAAAAGTTCTGATATCTACGATTCAAAATTTCTCCAGGCACCAATTTTTAGCATTCTACCACCAGTAGATTGATGTTTGAACTTTGACCTCAAAGGACCCATCGCATCCAAAATTGAATAACATTTCCGATATCTAGAACCAGAAACACCATCCGGACACCAATTTTCACGTATACAGCACTGATAGATCATGGTTTGACCTCTAGGTGGCCTCCATTTGACCTTGAAAAACTAATGGCCTCCTATCTGTTTAATACTGGCCTCCGGAGTGAAAATAATTAACAAATCTCAAATTTCAACTTACAAAGTAAATTCACAATTTTAGCAAAAAACAAATAGTTCGAGGTTAAATTTCTGATTTTTTTCCAGATCTGCGACCCGAATTCCCCTTAGGTGCAAATTTTCAGAGCTTTTAAAAGCAACTTTAAAAGTGGAAATTTTGGATTAAGGATTTTGAACCTGAATTGAAATCTGAGTTCCGTCATTGGGGAAGTCCTTCCTTCCCCTGACCCAGAAAATGACTGGTATCGAAAGTGAAGCAAATGATGATCTTCGCGTACGATAACGCCGGTGTCATCACGGTAGACAGTGTCTATTGTCAGCGCTTCCACAGCACTATATTACCGTGATTGTCTTCAAACGATGCGCCGAAATATGCACAGCAACCGACCTGACGGTCTGCAACGCGGAGTTATGATTCTCCATGACAACGGAAGACCACACAATGGGAAGGTCGTTCCTCTCCACTCACTGGACTGAGGTTTCCGTTCAGATTGAAAATCCCTAATGCAAGTTTCATCAATGGAGACAATTCGATGCCCAAAATCCTCCCCTTCAGTAAAATCTTAATCTATGATGGCTGATCTTCACGCAACAGAACCTGAAACCTCTTAAAGCGCCATTTTCAGCAACAGTTGTTCCGATGTGTGATATGATACGATGCAAGATACGTCACCTTCCTCTTTCTCGATTTCCTCTCTACAACTGCTGCAAAGACACTGCACCATCCACAATGGAGTGTTGCCACATTTGTGCATTACATTTGAATTAACCTATATATATGAGTATTCTTCTCTTAGTGCACTGTCCGATCCCATTCAGACGTTTACGAGGGACGTAGATTCATTATTTTTTCTTTATAATGAAAGAGTTTTTGCAAGCGCTTCTTCAGATATGTGTAAGTTCTTCCTGAAGCGTAGATTTTCGCAAAAAATTGCTTTAAATACTTGTGCTCTTAGCACACTATATAATCCTCAGTGGATGTGACGTATTCACTACCGTCAGAATAATAGTGTTAAATATATATATAAATTTTAAAGTTTGATTTGATACAATAGGGATTGTTCTTGAACAGTCAATCTAGAATGTACCATTTCAGGTACAGTGTGATATTCCAATGGAGATAGAATTCCGCCAATTTGCTTCTAATATATGTATACATGTAATTTTTCGCTTATCGTTATCTCTTCATTGCGCATGTTGGAAACAAATAACTCCACTCTACTCCTCCTGTCAGTAAGGGACATTTTTTAAATCATTTTTTCCAGAAAAAATATTCTTTCCATGAAATTTCTCGCCAATTACTGTGTTACATAACACGCTATTGCCCTATAGTTCCAGTAATTTTTTTTTCCAAATATTTCAATTCAGAAGATGTTCATTATGTTTTCTCCCACATCATTCATCAATTCAGTCAGAGTTTCGTCTTAGCCAATATCCAGCTGAAAAACAGTATATTTATGATGAAAAATAGATTAGATTGCTAGGTGAGACCCCTGGTGATGGCAAATTCGTTATCCCCCGTCATCCATGAAATTGTTATAAAGAAATCTTTATTTAAATCCCTTCGTATTCAAAGAGTAAACGATACGTAACTAGTGAAGCAGTCTATCCATAAAGAATTATTTTCTCGCGAAAGTCGACGTCATTAAAGAGTCAGAATCACTGAGTAATTTTATTTAATAATACTATTTAATATCATGCCATTCCCGTGTCCAAGTGGTTAACGCGCTTGGCTGCTGCTCAAAG